>CATIYE010000015.1:0-1401000 GCA_949748235.1 Platypus cylindrus
TTAAAACCGGTTAATTCTAATCGGAATTGACAGACATAGCGGATTTTCGAGTAGTTTTCGAGCTGTTTTCGGACCAATCTGCCCATATCTCAGAAACTATATGTCGTGGAACGGAGGAATCGGTATTTTTGGAAAGATCTCGAGAAAATACATTAGATGACATGGAATTAAACTTGCTAAACCGGTTAATTCTATTCGGAATTGCCAGATATAGCGGATTTTCGAGTAGTTTTCGAGCAATATTCGGACATATCTGCCCATATCTCCGAAGCTATATGTCATAGAACGGAGAAATCGGTATTTTTGGAAAGATCTCGAGGAAATACAGTAGATGACATGGTTTAAACTTTCTAAACCGGTTAATTCTATTCGGAATTGCCAGATATAGCGGATTTTCGAGTAGTTTTCGAGCAATATTCGGACATATCTGCCCATATCTCCGAAGCTATATGTCGTAGAGCGAAGAAATCGGTATTTTTGGAAAGATCTCGAGAAAATACATTAGATGACATAGTTTAAACTTTTAAAACCGGTTAATTCTAATAGGGAATTGACAGACCTAGCGGATTTTCCAGTAGTTTTCCAGCAATATTCGGACAAATCTGCCCATATTTCCGAAACTATAGGCCGTAGAACGGAGAAATCGGTATTTTTGGAAAGATCTCGAGAAAATACGGTAGATGACAGGGTTTCAAACTTTCTAAATCAGTTGATTCTAGTCGGAATTGCTAAAAATTCATATAACCCATTTTCAGCTATTTTCGAGCTGTTTTCGGACCAAACTGCCCATATCTCAGAAATTATATGTCGTGGAACGGAGAAATCGGTATTTTTGGAAAGACCTCGAGAAAACGCAGTAGATGACATGGTTTAAACTTTTAAAACCGGTTAATTCTAATCGGAATTGACAGACATAGCGGATTTTCGAGTAGTTTTCGAGCTGTTTTCGGACCAATCTGCCCATATCTCAGAAACTATATGTCGTGGAACGGAGAAATCGGTATTTTTGGAAAGACCTCGGGAAAATACAGGAGATGACGTGGTTTCAAACTTTCTAAACCGGTTAATTCTAATAGAAATTGCCAGATATAGCGGATTTTCGAGTAGTTTTCGAGCAATATTCGGACATATCTGCCTATATCTCAGAAGCTATATGTCATAGAAAGGAGAAATCGGTATTTTTGGAAAGATCTCGAGAAAATACAGTAGATGGCATGGTTTAAACTTTCTAAACCGGTTCATTCTATTCGGAATTGCCAGATATTGCGGATTTTCGAGTAGTTTTCCAGCAATATTCGGACAAATCTGCCCGTATCTCAGAAATTATATGTCGTGGAACGGAGAAATCGGTATTTTTGGAAAGACCTCGAGAAAACGCAGTAGATGACATGGTTTAAACTTTTAAAACCGGTTAATTCTAATCGGAATTGACAGACATAGCGGATTTTCGAGTAGTTTTCGAGCTGTTTTCGGACCAATCTGCCCATATCTCAGAAACTATATGTCGTGGAACGGAGAAATCGGTATTTTTGGAAAGACCTCGGGAAAATACAGGAGATGACGTGGTTTCAAATTTTCTAAACCGGTTCATTCTATTCGGAATTGCCAGATATTGCGGATTTTCGAGTAGTTTTCCAGCAATATTCGGACAAATCTGCCCGTATCTCCGAAACTATAGGTCGTAGAACGGAGAAATCGGTATTTTTGGAAAGATCTCGAGAAAAT
Source organism: Platypus cylindrus (assembly GCA_949748235.1). NCBI lineage: Eukaryota > Metazoa > Arthropoda > Insecta > Coleoptera > Curculionidae > Platypus > Platypus cylindrus. Next base: position 1,726 of record CATIYE010000015.1, read on the forward strand.
ACGGTAGATGACAGGGTTTCAAACTTTCCAAATCAGTTGATTCTATTCGGAATTGCTAAAAACTCATATAACGCACTTTCAGCTATTTTCGGGCTATTTTCGGACAAATTTGCCCATATCTCCGAAGCTATATGTCGTAGAGCGGAGAATTCGGTATTTTTGGAAAGATCTCGAGAAAATACATTAGATGACATGGTTTTAAACTTGCTAAACCGGTTATTTCTATTCGGAATTGAGTGATATAGCGGATTTTCGAGTAGTTTTCGAGCAATATTCGGACAAATCTGCCCATATCTCCGAAACTATAGGTCGTAGAACGGAGAAATCGGTATTTTTGGAAAGATCTCGAGAAAACGCAGTAGATGACATGGTTTAAACTTTTAAAACCGGTTAATTCTAATCGGAATTGACAGACATAGCGGATTTTCGAGTAGTTTTCGAGCTGTTTTCGGACCAATCTGCCCATATCTCAGAAACTATATGTCGTGGAACGGAGAAATCGGTATTTTTGGAAAGACCTCGGGAAAATACAGGAGATGACGTGGTTTCAAACTTTCTAAACCGGTTAATTCTAATAGAAATTGCCAGATATAGCGGATTTTCGAGTAGTTTTCCAGCAATATTCGGACATATCTGCCTATATCTCAGAAGCTATATGTCATAGAAAGGAGAAATCGGTATTTTTGGAAAGATCTCGAGAAAATACAGTAGATGGCATGGTTTAAATTTTCTAAACCGGTTCATTCTATTCGGAATTGCCAGATATTGCGGATTTTCGAGTAGTTTTCCAGCAATATTCGGACAAATCTGCCCGTATCTCCGAAACTATAGGTCGTAGAACGGAGAAATCGGTATTTTTGGAAAGATCTCGAGAAAATACGGTAGATGACAGGGTTTCAAACTTTCCAAATCAGTTGATTCTATTCGGAATTGCTAAAAACTCATATAACGCACTTTCAGCTATTTTCGGGCTATTTTCGGACAAATTTGCCCATATCTCCGAAGCTATATGTCGTAGAGCGGAGAATTCGGTATTTTTGGAAAGATCTCGAGAAAATACATTAGATGACATGGTTTTAAACTTGCTAAACCGGTTATTTCTATTCGGAATTGAGTGATATAGCGGATTTTCGAGTAGTTTTCGAGCAATATTCGGACAAATCTGCCCATATCTCCGAAACTATAGGTCGTAGAACGGAGAAATCGGTATTTTTGGAAAGATCTCGAGAAAACGCAGTAGATGACATGGTTTAAACTTTTAAAACCGGTTAATTCTAATCGGAATTGACAGACATAGCGGATTTTCGAGTAGTTTTCGAGCTGTTTTCGGACCAATCTGCCCATATCTCAGAAACTATATGTCGTGGAACGGAGAAATCGGTATTTTTGGAAAGACCTCGGGAAAATACAGGAGATGACGTGGTTTCAAACTTTCTAAACCGGTTAATTCTAATAGAAATTGCCAGATATAGCGGATTTTCGAGTAGTTTTCCAGCAATATTCGGACATATCTGCCTATATCTCAGAAGCTATATGTCATAGAAAGGAGAAATCGGTATTTTTGGAAAGATCTCGAGAAAATACAGTAGATGGCATGGTTTAAATTTTCTAAACCGGTTCATTCTATTCGGAATTGCCAGATATTGCGGATTTTCGAGTAGTTTTCCAGCAATATTCGGACAAATCTGCCCATATCTCCGAAACTATAGGTCGTAGAACGGAGAAATCGGTATTTTTGGAAAGATCTCGAGAAAACGCAGTAGATGACATGGTTTAAACTTTTAAAACCGGTTAATTCTAATCGGAATTGACAGACATAGCGGATTTTCGAGTAGTTTTCGAGCTGTTTTCGGACCAATCTGCCCATATCTCAGAAACTATATGTCGTGGAACGGAGGAATCGGTATTTTTGGAAAGATCTCGAGAAAATACATTAGATGACATGGAATTAAACTTGCTAAACCGGTTAATTCTATTCGGAATTGCCAGATATAGCGGATTTTCGAGTAGTTTTCGAGCAATATTCGGACATATCTGCCCATATCTCCGAAGCTATATGTCATAGAACGGAGAAATCGGTATTTTTGGAAAGATCTCGAGGAAATACAGTAGATGACATGGTTTAAACTTTCTAAACTGGTTAATTCTATTCGGAATTGCCAGATATAGCGGATTTTCGAGTAGTTTTCGAGCAATATTCGGACATATCTGCCCATATCTCCGAAGCTATATGTCGTAGAGCGAAGAAATCGGTATTTTTGGAAAGATCTCGAGAAAATACATTAGATGACATAGTTTAAACTTTTAAAACCGGTTAATTCTAATAGGGAATTGACAGACCTAGCGGATTTTCCAGTAGTTTTCCAGCAATATTCGGACAAATCTGCCCATATCTCCGAAACTATAGGCCGTAGAACGGAGAAATCGGTATTTTTGGAAAGATCTCGAGAAAATACGGTAGATGACAGGGTTTCAAACTTTCTAAATCAGTTGATTCTAGTCGGAATTGCTAAAAATTCATATAACCCATTTTCAGCTATTTTCGAGCTGTTTTCGGACCAAACTGCCCATATCTCAGAAACTATATGTCGTGGAACGGAGAAATCGGTATTTTTGGAAAGACCTCGGGAAAATACAGGAGATGACATGGTTTCAAACTTTCTAAACCGGTTAATTCTAATCGAAATTGCCAGATATAGCGGATTTTCGAGTAGTTTTTGAGCAATATTCGGGAAAATTTGCCCATATCTTCGAAACTATATGTCGTAGATCGGAGAAATTGGTATTTTTGGAAAGACCGCGGGAAAATACAGGAGATGACATTGTTTCAAACTTTCTAAACCGGTTAATTCTAATCGAAAGTGCCAGATATAGCGGATTTTCGAGTAGTTTTCGAGCAATATTCGGACATATCTGCCCATATCTCCGAAGCTATATGTCATAGAAAGGAGAAATCGGTATTTTTGGAAAGATCTCGAGAAAACGCAGTAGATGACATGGTTTAAACTTTTAAAACCGGTTAATTCTAATCGGAATTGACAGACATAGCGGATTTTCGAGTAGTTTTCGAGCTGTTTTCGGACCAATCTGCCCATATCTCAGAAACTATATGTCGTGGAACGGAGAAATCGGTATTTTTGGAAAGACCTCGGGAAAATACAGGAGATGACGTGGTTTCAAACTTTCTAAACCGGTTAATTCTAATAGAAATTGCCAGATATAGCGGATTTTCGAGTAGTTTTCGAGCAATATTCGGACATATCTGCCTATATCTCAGAAGCTATATGTCATAGAAAGGAGAAATCGGTATTTTTGGAAAGATCTCGAGAAAATACAGTAGATGGCATGGTTTAAATTTTCTAAACCGGTTCATTCTATTCGGAATTGCCAGATATTGCGGATTTTCGAGTAGTTTTCCAGCAATATTCGGACAAATCTGCCCGTATCTCCGAAACTATAGGTCGTAGAACGGAGAAATCGGTATTTTTGGAAAGATCTCGAGAAAATACGGTAGATGACAGGGTTTCAAACTTTCCAAATCAGTTGATTCTATTCGGAATTGCTAAAAACTCATATAACGTACTTTCAGCTATTTTCGGGCTATTTTCGGACAAATTTGCCCATATCTCCGAAGCTATATGTCGTAGAGCGGAGAATTCGGTATTTTTGGAAAGATCTCGAGAAAATACATTAGATGACATGGTTTTAAACTTGCTAAACCGGTTATTTCTATTCGGAATTGACAGATATAGCGGATTTTCGAGTAGTTTTCGAGCAATATTCGGACAAATCTGCCCATATCTCCGAAACTATATGTCGTAGAACGGAGAAATCGGTATTTTCGGAAAGATCTCGGAAGAATACAGTAGATGACATGGGTTCAAACTTTCTAAACCGGTTAATTCTATTCGGAATTGCCAGATATAGCGGATTTTCGAGTAGTTTTCGAGCAATATTCGGACAAATCTGCCCATATCTCCGAAACTATAGGTCGTAGAACGGAGAAATCGGTATTTTTGGAAAGATCTCGAGAAAACGCAGTAGATGACATGGTTTAAACTTTTAAAACCGGTTAATTCTAATCGGAATTGACAGACATAGCGGATTTTCGAGTAGTTTTCGAGCAATATTCGGACATATCTGCCCATATCTCCGAAACTATAGGTCGTAGAACGGAGAAATCGGTATTTTCGGAAAGATCTCGGAAGAATACAGTAGATGACATGGGTTCAAACTTTCTAAACCGGTTAATTCTATTCGGAATTGCCAGATATAGCGGATTTTCGAGTAGTTTTCGAGCTGTTTTCGGACCAATCTGCCCATATCTCAGAAACTATATGTCGTGGAACGGAGGAATCGGTATTTTTGGAATGATCTCGAGAAAATACATTAGATGACATGGAATTAAACTTGCTAAACCGGTTAATTCTATTCGGAATTGCCAGATATAGCGGATTTTCGAGTAGTTTTCGAGCAATATTCGGACATATCTGCCCATATCTCCGAAGCTATATGTCATAGAACGGAGAAATCGGTATTTTTGGAAAGATCTCGAGGAAATACAGTAGATGACATGGTTTAAACTTTCTAAACCGGTTAATTCTATTCGGAATTGCCAGATATAGCGGATTTTCGAGTAGTTTTCGAGCAATATTCGGACATATCTGCCCATATCTCCGAAGCTATATGTCGTAGAGCGAAGAAATCGGTATTTTTGGAAAGATCTCGAGAAAATACATTAGATGACATAGTTTAAACTTTTAAAACCGGTTAATTCTAATAGGGAATTGACAGACCTAGCGGATTTTCCAGTAGTTTTCCAGCAATATTCGGACAAATCTGCCCATATTTCCGAAACTATAGGCCGTAGAACGGAGAAATCGGTATTTTTGGAAAGATCTCGAGAAAATACGGTAGATGACAGGGTTTCAAACTTTCTAAATCAGTTGATTCTAGTCGGAATTGCTAAAAATTCATATAACCCATTTTCAGCTATTTTCGAGCTGTTTTCGGACCAAACTGCCCATATCTCAGAAATTATATGTCGTGGAACGGAGAAATCGGTATTTTTGGAAAGACCTCGAGAAAACGCAGTAGATGACATGGTTTAAACTTTTAAAACCGGTTAATTCTAATCGGAATTGACAGACATAGCGGATTTTCGAGTAGTTTTCGAGCTGTTTTCGGACCAATCTGCCCATATCTCAGAAACTATATGTCGTGGAACGGAGAAATCGGTATTTTTGGAAAGACCTCGGGAAAATACAGGAGATGACGTGGTTTCAAACTTTCTAAACCGGTTAATTCTAATAGAAATTGCCAGATATAGCGGATTTTCGAGTAGTTTTCGAGCAATATTCGGACATATCTGCCTATATCTCAGAAGCTATATGTCATAGAAAGGAGAAATCGGTATTTTTGGAAAGATCTCGAGAAAATACAGTAGATGGCATGGTTTAAATTTTCTAAACCGGTTCATTCTATTCGGAATTGCCAGATATTGCGGATTTTCGAGTAGTTTTCCAGCAATATTCGGACAAATCTGCCCGTATCTCCGAAACTATAGGTCGTAGAACGGAGAAATCGGTATTTTTGGAAAGATCTCGAGAAAATACGGTAGATGACAGGGTTTCAAACTTTCCAAATCAGTTGATTCTATTCGGAATTGCTAAAAACTCATATAACGCACTTTCAGCTATTTTCGGGCTATTTTCGGACAAATTTGCCCATATCTCCGAAGCTATATGTCGTAGAGCGGAGAATTCGGTATTTTTGGAAAGATCTCGAGAAAATACATTAGATGACATGGTTTTAAACTTGCTAAACCGGTTATTTCTATTCGGAATTGAGTGATATAGCGGATTTTCGAGTAGTTTTCGAGCAATATTCGGACAAATCTGCCCATATCTCCGAAACTATAGGTCGTAGAACGGAGAAATCGGTATTTTTGGAAAGATCTCGAGAAAACGCAGTAGATGACATGGTTTAAACTTTTAAAACCGGTTAATTCTAATCGGAATTGACAGACATAGCGGATTTTCGAGTAGTTTTCGAGCTGTTTTCGGACCAATCTGCCCATATCTCAGAAACTATATGTCGTGGAACGGAGAAATCGGTATTTTTGGAAAGACCTCGGGAAAATACAGGAGATGACGTGGTTTCAAACTTTCTAAACCGGTTAATTCTAATAGAAATTGCCAGATATAGCGGATTTTCGAGTAGTTTTCGAGCAATATTCGGACATATCTGCCTATATCTCAGAAGCTATATGTCATAGAAAGGAGAAATCGGTATTTTTGGAAAGATCTCGAGAAAATACAGTAGATGGCATGGTTTAAATTTTCTAAACCGGTTCATTCTATTCGGAATTGCCAGATATTGCGGATTTTCGAGTAGTTTTCCAGCAATATTCGGACAAATCTGCCCGTATCTCCGAAACTATAGGTCGTAGAACGGAGAAATCGGTATTTTTGGAAAGATCTCGAGAAAATACGGTAGATGACATGGTTTTAAACTTGCTAAACCGGTTATTTCTATTCGGAATTGACAGATATAGCGGATTTTCGAGTAGTTTTCGAGCAATATTCGGACAAATCTGCCCATATCTCCGAAACTATATGTCGTAGAACGGAGAAATCGGTATTTTCGGAAAGATCTCGGAAGAATACAGTAGATGACATGGGTTCAAACTTTCTAAACCGGTTAATTCTATTCGGAATTGCCAGATATAGCGGATTTTCGAGTAGTTTTCGAGCAATATTCGGACAAATCTGCCCATATCTCCGAAACTATAGGTCGTAGAACGGAGAAATCGGTATTTTTGGAAAGATCTCGAGAAAACGCAGTAGATGACATGGTTTAAACTTTTAAAACCGGTTAATTCTAATCGGAATTGACAGACATAGCGGATTTTCGAGTAGTTTTCGAGCTGTTTTCGGACCAATCTGCCCATATCTCAGAAACTATATGTCGTGGAACGGAGGAATCGGTATTTTTGGAAAGATCTCGAGAAAATACATTAGATGACATGGAATTAAACTTGCTAAACCGGTTAATTCTATTCGGAATTGCCAGATATAGCGGATTTTCGAGTAGTTTTCGAGCAATATTCGGACATATCTGCCCATATCTCCGAAGCTATATGTCATAGAACGGAGAAATCGGTATTTTTGGAAAGATCTCGAGAAAATACATTAGATGACATAGTTTAAACTTTTAAAACCGGTTAATTCTAATCGGAATTGACAGACATAGCGGATTTTCGAGTAGTTTTCGAGCTGTTTTCGGACCAATCTGCCCATATCTCAGAAACTATATGTCGTGGAACGGAGGAATCGGTATTTTTGGAAAGATCTCGAGAAAATACATTAGATGACATGGAATTAAACTTTCTAAACCGGTTAATTCTATTCGGAATTGCCAGATATAGCGGATTTTCGAGTAGTTTTCGAGCAATATTCGGACATATCTGCCCATATCTCCGAAGCTATATGTCGTAGAGCGAAGAAATCGGTATTTTTGGAAAGATCTCGAGAAAATACATTAGATGACATAGTTTAAACTTTTAAAACCGGTTAATTCTAATAGGGAATTGACAGACCTAGCGGATTTTCCAGTAGTTTTCCAGCAATATTCGGACAAATCTGCCCATATCTCCGAAACTATAGGCCGTAGAACGGAGAAATCGGTATTTTTGGAAAGATCTCGAGAAAATACGGTAGATGACAGGGTTTCAAACTTTCTAAATCAGTTGATTCTAGTCGGAATTGCTAAAAATTCATATAACCCATTTTCAGCTATTTTCGAGCTGTTTTCGGACCAAACTGCCCATATCTCAGAAACTATATGTCGTGGAACGGAGAAATCGGTATTTTTGGAAAGACCTCGGGAAAATACAGGAGATGACATGGTTTCAAACTTTCTAAACCGGTTAATTCTAATCGAAATTGCCAGATATAGCGGATTTTCGAGTAGTTTTCGAGCAATATTCGGGAAAATTTGCCCATATCTTCGAAACTATATGTCGTAGATCGGAGAAATTGGTATTTTTGGAAAGACCGCGGGAAAATACAGGAGATGACATGGTTTCAAACTTTCTAAACCGGTTAATTCTAATCGAAAGTGCCAGATATAGCGGATTTTCGAGTAGTTTTCGAGCAATATTCGGACATATCTGCCCATATCTCCGAAGCTATATGTCATAGAAAGGAGAAATCGGTATTTTTGGAAAGATCTCGAGAAAATACAGTAGATGGCATGGTTTAAATTTTCTAAACCGGTTAATTCTATTCGGAATTGCCAGATATTGCGGATTTTCGAGTAATTTTCCATCAATATTCGGACAAATCTGCCCGTATCTCCGAAACTATAGGTCGTAGAACGGAGAAATCGGTATTTTTGGAAAGATCTCGAGAAAATACGGTAGATGACAGGGTTTCAAACTTTCCAAATCAGTTGATTCTATTCGGAATTGCTAAAAATTCATATAACCCATTTTCAGCTATTTTCGAGCAATATTCGGACATATCTGCCCATATCTCCGAAGCTATATGTCGTAGATCGGAGAAATTGGTATTTTTGGAAAGATCTCGAGAAAACGCAGTAGATGACATGGTTTAAACTTTTAAAACCGGTTAATTCTAATCGGAATTGACAGACATAGCGGATTTTCGAGTAGTTTTCGAGCTGTTTTCGGACCAATCTGCCCATATCTCAGAAACTATATGTCGTGGAACGGAGGAATCGGTATTTTTGGAAAGATCTCGAGAAAATACATTAGATGACATGGAATTAAACTTGCTAAACCGGTTAATTCTATTCGGAATTGCCAGATATAGCGGATTTTCGAGTAGTTTTCGAGCAATATTCGGACATATCTGCCCATATCTCCGAAGCTATATGTCATAGAACGGAGAAATCGGTATTTTTGGAAAGATCTCGAGGAAATACAGTAGATGACATGGTTTAAACTTTCTAAACCGGTTAATTCTATTCGGAATTGCCAGATATAGCGGATTTTCGAGTAGTTTTCGAGCAATATTCGGACATATCTGCCCATATCTCCGAAGCTATATGTCGTAGAGCGAAGAAATCGGTATTTTTGGAAAGATCTCGAGAAAATACATTAGATGACATAGTTTAAACTTTTAAAACCGGTTAATTCTAATAGGGAATTGACAGACCTAGCGGATTTTCCAGTAGTTTTCCAGCAATATTCGGACAAATCTGCCCATATCTCCGAAACTATAGGCCGTAGAACGGAGAAATCGGTATTTTTGGAAAGATCTCGAGAAAATACGGTAGATGACAGGGTTTCAAACTTTCTAAATCAGTTGATTCTAGTCGGAATTGCTAAAAATTCATATAACCCATTTTCAGCTATTTTCGAGCTGTTTTCGGACCAAACTGCCCATATCTCAGAAACTATATGTCGTGGAACGGAGAAATCGGTATTTTTGGAAAGACCTCGGGAAAATACAGGAGATGACATGGTTTCAAACTTTCCAAACCGGTTAATTCTAATCGAAATTGCCAGATATAGCGGATTTTCGAGTAGTTTTCGAGCAATATTCGGGAAAATTTGCCCATATCTTCGAAACTATATGTCGTAGATCGGAGAAATTGGTATTTTTGGAAAGACCGCGGGAAAATACAGGAGATGACATGGTTTCAAACTTTCTAAACCGGTTAATTCTAATCGAAAGTGCCAGATATAGCGGATTTTCGAGTAGTTTTCGAGCAATATTCGGACATATCTGCCCATATCTCCGAAGCTATATGTCATAGAAAGGAGAAATCGGTATTTTTGGAAAGATCTCGAGAAAATACAGTAGATGGCATGGTTTAAATTTTCTAAACCGGTTAATTCTATTCGGAATTGCCAGATATTGCGGATTTTCGAGTAATTTTCCATCAATATTCGGACAAATCTGCCCGTATCTCCGAAACTATAGGTCGTAGAACGGAGAAATCGGTATTTTTGGAAAGATCTCGAGAAAATACGGTAGATGACAGGGTTTCAAACTTTCCAAATCAGTTGATTCTATTCGGAATTGCTAAAAATTCATATAACCCATTTTCAGCTATTTTCGAGCAATATTCGGACATATCTGCCCATATCTCCGAAGCTATATGTCGTAGATCGGAGAAATTGGTATTTTTGGAAAGATCTCGAGAAAACGCAGTAGATGACATGGTTTAAACTTTTAAAACCGGTTAATTCTAATCGGAATTGACAGATATAGCGGATTTTCGAGTAGTTTTCGAATAATATTCGAACAAATCTGCCCATATCTCCGAAACTATATGTCGTAGAACGGAGAAATCGGTATTTCTGAAAAGATCTCGTGAAAATACAGTAGATGACACGGTTCGAAACTTTCTAAATCGATTAATTCTATTCGGAATTGCTAAAAACTCATATAACGCACTTTCAGCTATTTTCGGGCTATTTTCGGACAAATTTGCCCATATCTCCGAAGCTATATGTCGTAGAGCGGAGAATTCGGTATTTTTGGAAAGATCTCGAGAAAATACATTAGATGACATGGTTTTAAACTTGCTAAACCGGTTATTTCTATTCGGAATTGACAGATATAGCGGATTTTCGAGTTGTTTTCGAGCAATATTCGGACAAATCTGCCCATATCTCCGAAATTATATGTCGTAGAACGGAGAAATCGGTATTTTCGGAAAGATCTCGGAAGAGTACAGTAGATGACATGGGTTCAAACTTTCTAAACCGGTTAATTCTATTCGGAATTGCCAGATATAGCGGATTTTCGAGTAGTTTTCGAGCAATATTCGGACAAATCTGCCCATATCTCCGAAACTATAGGTCGTAGAACGGAGAAATCGGTATTTTTGGAAAGATCTCGAGAAAACGCAGTAGATGACATGGTTTAAACTTTTAAAACCGGTTAATTCTAATCGGAATTGACAGACATAGCGGATTTTCGAGTAGTTTTCGAGCAATATTCGGACATATCTGCCCATATCTCCGAAGCTATATGTCGTAGATCGGAGAAATTGGTATTTTTGGAAAGATCTCGAGAAAACGCAGTAGATGACATGGTTTAAACTTTTAAAACCGGTTAATTCTAATCGGAATTGACAGACATAGCGGATTTTCGAGTAGTTTTCGAGCAATATTCGGACATATCTGGCCATATCTCCGAAGCTATATGTCGTAGATCGGAGAAATCGGTATTTTTGGAAAGATCTCGAGAAAATACGGTAGATGACAGGGTTTCAAACTTTCTAAATCAGTTGATTCTATTCGGAATTGCTAAAAATTCATATAACCCATTTTCAGCTATTTTCGAGCTGTTTTCGGACCAATCTGCCCATATCTCAGAAACTATATGTCGTGGAACGGAGAAATCGGTATTTTTGGAAAGACCTCGGGAAAATACAGGAGATGACGTGGTTTCAAACTTTCTAAACCGGTTAATTCTAATCGGAATTGACAGACATAGCGGATTTTCGAGTAGTTTTCGAGCAATATTCGGACATATCTGCCCGTATCTCCGAAACTATAGGTCGTAGAACGGAGAAATCGGTATTTTTGGAAAGATCTCGAGAAAATACGGTAGATGACAGGGTTTCAAACTTTCCAAATCAGTTGATTCTATTCGGAATTGCTAAAAATTCATATAACCCATTTTCAGCTATTTTCGAGCTGTTTTCGGACCAATCTGCCCATATCTCCGAAACTATAGGTCGTAGAACGGAGAAATCGGTATTTCTGGAAAGATCTCGAGAAAACGCAGTAGATGACATGGTTTAAACTTTTAAAACCGGTTAATTCTAATCGGAATTGACAGACATAGCGGATTTTCGAGTAGTTTTCGAGCAATATTCGGACATAACTGCCCATATCTCCGAAGCTATATGTCGTAGATCGGAGAAATTGGTATTTTTGGAAAGATCTCGAGAAAATGCAGTAGATGACATGGTTTAAACTTTTAAAACCGGTTAATTCTAATCGGAATTGACAGACCTAGCGGATTTTCGAGTAGTTTTCCAGCAATATTCGGACAAATTTGCCCATATCTCCGAAGCTATATGTCGTAGAGCGGAGAAATCGGTATTTTTGGAAAGATCTCGAGAAAATACATTAGATGACATGGTTTTAAACTTGCTAAACCGGTTAATTCTATTCGGAATTGATAAAAATTCATAAAACCCATTTTCAGCTATTTTCGAGCTGTTTTCGGACCAATCTGCCCATATTTCAGGAACTATATGTCGTAGAACGGAGAAATCGGTATTTTTGGAAAGATCTCGAGAAAATACAGTAGATGACACGGTTTGAAACTTTCTAAATCGATTAATTCTATTCGGAATTGCCAGATATTGCGGATTTTCGAGTAGTTTTCCAGCAATATTCGGACAAATCTGCCCATATCTCCGAAACTATAGGTCGTAGAACGGAGAAATCGGTATTTTCGGAAAGATCTCGAGAAAATGCAGTAGATGACATGGTTTAAACTTTTAAAACCGGTTAATTCTAATCGGAATTGACAGACCTAGCGGATTTTCGAGTAGTTTTCCAGCAATATTCGGACAAATTTGCCCATATCTCCGAAGCTATATGTCGTAGAGCGGAGAAATCGGTATTTTTGGAAAGATCTCGAGAAAATACGGTAGATGACAGGGTTTCAAACTTTCTAAATCAGTTGATTCGATTCGGAATTGCTAAAAATTCATATAACCCATTTTCAGCTATTTTCGAGCTGTTTTCGGACCAATCTGCCCATATCTCAGAAACTATATGTCGTAGAACGGAGAAATCGGTATTTTTGGAAAGACCTCGGGAAAATACAGGAGATGACATGGTTTCAAACTTTCTAAACCGGTTAATTCTATTCGGAATTGCCAGATATAGCGGATTTTCGAGTAGTTTTCGAGCAATATTCGGACAAATCTGCCCATATCTCCGAAACTATATGTCGTAGAGCGGAGAAATCGGTATTTTTGGAAAGATCTCGAGAAAATACATTAGATGACATGGTTTAAACTTTTAAAACCGGTTAATTCTAATCGGAATTGACAGACCTAGCGGATTTTCGAATAGTTTTCCAGCAATATTCGGACAAATCTGCCCATATCTCCGAAACTATAGGCCGTAGAACGGAGAAATCGGTATTTTTGGAAAGATCTCGAGAAAATACGGTAGATGACAGGGTTTCAAACTTTCTAAATCAGTTGATTCTATTCGGAATTGCTAAAAATTCATATAACCCATTTTCAGCTATTTTCGAGCTGTTTTCGGACCAAACTGCCCATATCTCAGAAACTATATGTCGTGGAACGGAGAAATCGGTATTTTTGGAAAGACCTCGGGAAAATACAGGAGATGACATGGTTTCAAACTTTCTAAACCGGTTAATTCTAGTCGAAATTGCCAGATATTGCGGATTTTCGAGTAGTTTTCGAGCAATATTCGGGCAAATCTGCCCATATCTTCGAAACTATATGTCGTAGATCGGAGAAATTGGTATCTTTGGAAAGACCGCGGGAAAATACAGGAGATGACAGGGTTTCAAACTTTCCAAATCAGTTGATTCTATTCGGAATTGCTAAAAATTCATATAACCCATTTTCAGCTATTTTCGAGCTGTTTTCGGACCAATCTGCCCATATCTCAGAAACTATATGTCGTAAAACGGAGAAATCGGTATTTTTGGAAAGATCTTGAAAAAATACAGTAGATGACATGGCTTAAACTGACTAACCCAGTTAATTCTAATCGTAATTGACAGATATAGCGGATTTTCGAGTAGTTTTCGAATAATATTCGAACAAATCTGCCCATATCTCCGAAACTATATGTCGTAGAACGGAGAAATCGGTATTTCTGAAAAGATCTCGTGAAAATACAGTAGATGACACGGTTTGAAACTTTCTAAATCGATTAATTCTATTCGGAATTGCTAAAAACTCATATAACGCACTTTCAGCTATTTTCGGGCTATTTTCGGACAAATTTGCCCATATCTCCGAAGCTATATGTCGTAGAGCGGAGAATTCGGTATTTTTGGAAAGATCTCGAGAAAATACATTAGATGACATGGTTTTAAACTTGCTAAACCGGTTATTTCTATTCGAAATTGACAGATATAGCGGATTTTCGAGTAGTTTTCGAGCAATATTCGGACAAATCTGCCCATTTTCCCGAAACTATATGTCGTAGAACGGAGAAATCGGTATTTTCGGAAAGATCTCGGAAGAATACAGCAGATGACATGGGTTCAAACTTTCTAAACCGGTTAATTCTATTCGGAATTGCCAGATATAGCGGATTTTCGAGTAGTTTTCGAGCAATATTCGGACAAATCTGCCCATATCTCCGAAACTATAGGTCGTAGAACGGAGAAATCGGTATTTTTGGAAAGATCTCGAGAAAACGCAGTAGATGACATGGTTTAAACTTTTAAAACCGGTTAATTCTAATCGGAATTGACAGACATAGCGGATTTTCGAGTAGTTTTCGAGCAATATTCGGACATATCTGCCCATATCTTCGAAGCTATATGTCGTAGATCGGAGAAATCGGTATTTTTGGAAAGATCTCGAGAAAATACGGTAGATGACAGGGTTTCAAACTTTCTAAATCAGTTGATTCTATTCGGAATTGCTAAAAATTCATATAACCCATTTTCAGCTATATTCGAGCTGTTTTCGGACCAATCTGCCCATATCTCAGAAACTATATGTCGTGGAACGGAGAAATCGGTATTTTTGGAAAGACCTCGGGAAAATACAGGAGATGACGTGGTTTCAAACTTTCTAAACCGGTTAATTCTAATCGAAATTGCCAGATATAGCGGATTTTCGAGTAGTTTTCGAGCAATATTCGGACAAATCTGCCCATATCTTCGAAACTATATGTCGTAGATCGGAGAAATTGGTATTTTTGGAAAGATCTCGAGAAAATGCAGTAGATGACATGGTTTTAACTTTTAAAACCGGCTAATTCTAATCGGAATTGACAGACATAGCGGATTTTCGAGTAGTTTTCGAGCAATATTCGGACATATCTGCCCATATCTCCGAAGCTATATGTCATAGAAAGGAGAAATCGGTATTTTTGGAAAGATCTCGAGAAAATACAGTAGATGGCATGGTTTAAACTTTCTAAACCGGTTAATTCTATTCGGAATTGCCAGATATTTCGGATTTTCGAGTAGTTTTCCAGCAATATTCGGACAAATCTGCCCGTATCTCCGAAACTATAGGTCGTAGAACGGAGATATCGGTATTTTTGGAAAGATCTCGAGAAAATACGGTAGATGACAGGGTTTCAACCTTTCCAAATCAGTTGATTCTATTCGGAATTGCTAAAAATTCATATAACCCATTTTCAGCTATTTTCGAGCTGTTTTCGGACCAATCTGCCCATATCTCCGAAACTATAGGTCGTAGAACGGAGAAATCGGTATTTTTGGAAAGATCTCGAGAAAACGCAGTAGATGACATGGTTTAAACTTTTAAAACCGGTTAATTCTAATCGGAATTGACAGACATAGCGGATTTTCGAGTAGTTTTCGAGCAATATTCGGACATATCTGCCCATATCTCCGAAGCTATATGTCGTAGAGCGGAGAAATCGGCATTTTTGGAAAGATCTCGAGAAAATACATTAGATGACATGGTTTTAAACTTGCTAAACCGGTTAATTCTATTCGGAATTGCTAAAAATTCATAAAACCCATTTTCAGCTATTTTCGAGCTGTTTTCGGACCAATCTGCCCATATCTCCGAAACTATATGTCGCAGAACAGTGAAATCGGTATTTTTGGAAAGATCTCGAGAAAATACAGTTGATGACACGGTTTGAAACTTTCTAAATCGATTAATTCTATTCGGAGTTGCTAAAAACTAATATAACGCCTTTTCAGCCATTTTCGAGCTGTTTTCCGACCAATCTGCCCATATCTCAGAAACTATATGTCGTGGAACGGAGAAATCGGTATTTTTGGAAAGACCTCGGGAAAATACAGGAGATGACGTTGTTTCAAACTTTCTAAACCGGTTAATTCTAGTCGAAATTGCCAGATATAGCGGATTTTCGAGTAGTTTTCGAGCAATATTCGGACAAATCTGCCCATATCTTCGAAACTATATGTCGTAGATCGGAGAAATTGGTATTTTTGGAAAGATCTCGAGAAAATGCAGTAGATGACATGGTTTAAACTTTTAAAACCGGTTAATTCTAATGGGAATTGACAGACATATCGGATTTTCGAGTAGTTTTCGAGCAATATTCGGACAAATCTGCCCATATCATCGAAACTATATGTCGTAGATCGGAGAAATTGGTATTTTTGGAAAGATCTCGAGAAAATGCAGTAGATGACATGGTTTAAACTTTTAAAATCGGTTAATTCTAATCGGAATTGACAGACCTAGCGGATTTTCGAGTAGTTTTCCAGCAATATTCGGACAAATTTGCCCATATCTCCGAAGCTATATGTCGTAGAGCGGAGAAATCGGTATTTTTGGAAAGATCTCGAGAAAATACATTAGATGACATGGTTTTAAACTTGCTAAACCGGTTAATTCTATTCGGAATTGATAAAAATTCATAAAACCCATTTTCAGCTATTTTCGAGCTGTTTTCGGACCAATCTGCCCATATCTCAGAAACTATATGTCGTAGAACGGAGAAATCGGTATTTTTGGAAAGATCTCGAGAAAATACAGTAGATGACACGGTTTGAAACTTTCTAAATCGATTAATTCTATTCGGAATTGCCAGATATTGCGGATTTTCGAGTAGTTTTCCAGCAATATTCGGACAAATCTGCCCATATCTCCGAAACTATAGGTCGTAGAACGGAGAAATCGGTATTTTTGGAAAGATCTCGAGAAAATACGGTAGATGACAGGGTTTCAAACTTTCTAAATCAGTTGATTCGATTCGGAATTGCTAAAAATTCATATAACCCATTTTCAGCTATTTTCGAGCTGTTTTCGGACCAATCTGCCCATATCTCAGAAACTATATGTCGTAGAACGGAGAAATCGGTATTTTTGGAAAGACCTCGGGAAAATACAGGAGATGACATGGTTTCAAACTTTCTAAACCGGTTAATTCTATTCGGAATTGACAGATATAGCGGATTTTCGAGTAGTTTTCGAGCAATATTCGGACAAATCTGCCCATATCTCCGAAACTATATGTCGTAGAGCGGAGAAATCGGTATTTTTGGAAAGATCTCGAGAAAATACATTAGATGACATGGTTTAAACTTTTAAAACCGGTTAATTCTAATCGGAATTGACAGACCTAGCGGATTTTCGAATAGTTTTCCAGCAATATTCGGACAAATCTGCCCATATCTCCGAAACTATAGGCCGTAGAACGGAGAAATCGGTATTTTTGGAAAGATCTCGAGAAAATACGGTAGATGACAGGGTTTCAAACTTTCTAAATCAGTTGATTCTATTCGGAATTGCTAAAAATTCATATAACCCATTTTCAGCTATTTTCGAGCTGTTTTCGGACCAAACTGCCCATATCTCAGAAACTATATGTCGTGGAACGGAGAAATCGGTATTTTTGGAAAGACCTCGGGAAAATACAGGAGATGACATGGTTTCAAACTTTCTAAACCGGTTAATTCTAATCGAAATTGCCAGATATTGCGGATTTTCGAGTAGTTTTCGAGCAATATTCGGGCAAATCTGCCCATATCTTCGAAACTATATGTCGTAGATCGGAGAAATTGGTATCTTTGGAAAGACCGCGGGAAAATACAGGAGATGACAGGGTTTCAAACTTTCCAAATCAGTTGATTCTATTCGGAATTGCTAAAAATTCATATAACCCATTTTCAGCTATTTTCGAGCTGTTTTCGGACCAATCTGCCCATATCTCAGAAACTATATGTCGTAGAACGGAGAAATCGGTATTTTTGGAAAGATCTTGAAAAAATACAGTAGATGACATGGCTTAAACTGACTAACCCAGTTAATTCTAATCGTAATTGACAGATATAGCGGATTTTCGAGTAGTTTTCGAATAATATTCGAACAAATCTGCCCATATCTCCGAAACTATATGTCGTAGAACGGAGAAATCGGTATTTCTGAAAAGATCTCGTGAAAATACAGTAGATGACACGGTTTGAAACTTTCTAAATCGATTAATTCTATTCGGAATTGCTAAAAACTCATATAACGCACTTTCAGCTATTTTCGGGCTATTTTCGGACAAATTTGCCCATATCTCCGAAGCTATATATCGTAGAGCGGAGAATTCGGTATTTTTGGAAAGATCTCGAGAAAATACATTAGATGACATGGTTTTAAACTTGCTAAACCGGTTATTTCTATTCGAAATTGACAGATATAGCGGATTTTCGAGTAGTTTTCGAGCAATATTCGGACAAATCTGCCCATATCTCCGAAACTATATGTCGTAGAACGGAGAAATCGGTATTTTCGGAAAGATCTCGGAAGAATACAGCAGATGACATGGGTTCAAACTTTCTAAACCGGTTAATTCTATTCGGAATTGCCAGATATAGCGGATTTTCGAGTAGTTTTCGAGCAATATTCGGACAAATCTGCCCATATCTCCGAAACTATAGGTCGTAGAACGGAGAAATCGGTATTTTTGGAAAGATCTCGAGAAAACGCAGTAGATGACATGGTTTAAACTTTTAAAACCGGTTAATTCTAATCGGAATTGACAGACATAGCGGATTTTCGAGTAGTTTTCGAGCAATATTCGGACATATCTGCCCATATCTTCGAAGCTATATGTCGTAGATCGGAGAAATCGGTATTTTTGGAAAGATCTCGAGAAAATACGGTAGATGACAGGGTTTCAAACTTTCTAAATCAGTTGATTCTATTCGGAATTGCTAAAAATTCATATAACCCATTTTCAGCTATATTCGAGCTGTTTTCGGACCAATCTGCCCATACCTCAGAAACTATATGTCGTGGAACGGAGAAATCGGTATTTTTGGAAAGACCTCGGAAAAATACAGGAGATGACGTGGTTTCAAACTTTCTAAACCGGTTAATTCTAATCGAAATTGCCAGATATAGCGGATTTTCGAGTAGTTTTCGAGCAATATTCGGACAAATCTGCCCATATCTTCGAAACTATATGTCGTAGATCGGAGAAATTGGTATTTTTGGAAAGATCTCGAGAAAATGCAGTAGATGACATGGTTTTAACTTTTAAAACCGGCTAATTCTAATCGGAATTGACAGACATAGCGGATTTTCGAGTAGTTTTCGAGCAATATTCGGACATATCTGCCCATATCTCCGAAGCTATATGTCATAGAAAGGAGAAATCGGTATTTTTGGAAAGATCTCGAGAAAATACAGTAGATGGCATGGTTTAAACTTTCTAAACCGGTTAATTCTATTCGGAATTGCCAGATATTTCGGATTTTCGAGTAGTTTTCCAGCAATATTCGGACAAATCTGCCCGTATCTCCGAAACTATAGGTCGTAGAACGGAGAAATCGGTATTTTTGGAAAGATCTCGAGAAAATACGGTAGATGACAGGGTTTCAAACTTTCCAAATCAGTTGATTCTATTCGGAATTGCTAAAAATTCATATAACCCATTTTCAGCTATTTTCGAGCTGTTTTCGGACCAATCTGCCCATATCTCCGAAACTATAGGTCGTAGAACGGAGAAATCGGTATTTTTGGAAAGATCTCGAGAAAACGCAGTAGATGACATGGTTTAAACTTTTAAAACCGGTTAATTCTAATCGGAATTGACAGACATAGCGGATTTTCGAGTAGTTTTCGAGCAATATTCGGACATATCTGCCCATATCTCCGAAGCTATATGTCGTAGAGCGGAGAAATCGGTATTTTTGGAAAGATCTCGAGAAAATACATTAGATGACATGGTTTTAAACTTGCTAAACCGGTTAATTCTATTCGGAATTGCTAAAAATTCATAAAACCCATTTTCAGCTATTTTCGAGCTGTTTTCGGACCAATCTGCCCATATCTCCGAAACTATATGTCGCAGAACAGTGAAATCGGTATTATTGGAAAGATCTCGAGAAAATACAGTTGATGACACGGTTTGAAACTTTCTAAATCGATTAATTCTATTCGGAGTTGCTAAAAACTGATATAACGCCTTTTCAGCCATTTTCGAGCTGTTTTCCGACCAATCTGCCCATATCTCAGAAACTATATGTCGTGGAACGGAGAAATCGGTATTTTTGGAAAGACCTCGGGAAAATACAGGAGATGACGTTGTTTCAAACTTTCTAAACCGGTTAATTCTAGTCGAAATTGCCAGATATAGCGGATTTTCGAGTAGTTTTCGAGCAATATTCGGACAAATCTGCCCATATCTTCGAAACTATATGTCGTAGATCGGAGAAATTGGTATTTTTGGAAAGATCTCGAGAAAATGCAGTAGATGACATGGTTTAAACTTTTAAAACCGGTTAATTCTAATGGGAATTGACAGACATATCGGATTTTCGAGTAGTTTTCGAGCAATATTCGGACAAATCTGCCCATATCATCGAAACTATATGTCGTAGAACGGAGAAATTGGTATTTTTGGAAAGATCTCGAGAAAATGCAGTAGATGACATGGTTTAAACTTTTAAAACAGGTTAATTCTAATCGGAATTGACAGACCTAGCGGATTTTCGAGTAGTTTTCCAGCAATATTCGGACAAATCTGCCCATATCTCCGAAACTATAGGTCGTAGAACGGAGAAATCGGTATTTTTGGAAAGATCTCGAGAAAATACGGTAGATGACAGGGTTTCAAACTTTCTAAATCAGTTGATTCTATTCGGAATTGCTAAAAATTCATATAACCCATTTTCAGCTATTTTCGAGCTGTTTTCGGACCAATCTGCCCATATCTCAGAAACTATATGTCGTGGAACGGAGAAATCGGTATTTTTGGAAAGATCTCGGGAAAATACAGGAGATGACATGGTTTCAAACTTTCTAAACCGGTTAATTCTAATCGAAATTGCCAGATATAGCGGATTTTCGAGTAGTTTTCGAGCAATATTCGGACAAATCTGCCCATATCTTCGAAACTATATGTCGTAGATCGGAGAAATTGGTATTTTTGGAAAGATCTCGAGAAAATGCAGTAGATGACATGGTTTAAACTTTTAAAACCGGTTAATTCTAATCGGAATTGACAGACATAGCGGATTTTCGAGTAGTTTTCGAGCAATATTCGGACATATCTGCCCATATCTCCGAAGCTATATGTCATAGAAAGGAGAAATCGGTATTTTTGGAAAGATCTCGAGAAAATACAGTAGATGGCATGGTTTAAACTTTCTAAACCGGTTAATTCTATTCGGAATTGCCAGATATTTCGGATTTTCGAGTAGTTTTCCAGCAATATTCGGACAAATCTGCCCGTATCTCCGAAACTATAGGTCGTAGAACGGAGAAATCGGTATTTTTGGAAAGATCTCGAGAAAATACGGTAGATGACAGGGTTTCAAACTTTCCAAATCAGTTGATTCTATTCGGAATTGCTAAAAATTCATATAACCCATTTTCAGCTATTTTCGAGCTGTTTTCGGACCAATCTGCCCATATCTCCGAAACTATAGGTCGTAGAACGGAGAAATCGGTATTTTTGGAAAGATCTCGAGAAAACGCAGTAGATGACATGGTTTAAACTTTTAAAACCGGTTAATTCTAATCGGAATTGACAGACATAGCGGATTTTCGAGTAGTTTTCGAGCAATATTCGGACATATCTGCCCATATCTCCGAAGCTATATGTCGTAGAGCGGAGAAATCGGTATTTTTGGAAAGATCTCGAGAAAATACATTAGATGACATGGTTTTAAACTTGCTAAACCGGTTAATTCTATTCGGAATTGCTAAAAATTCATAAAACCCATTTTCAGCTATTTTCGAGCTGTTTTCGGACCAATCTGCCCATATCTCCGAAACTATATGTCGCAGAACAGTGAAATCGGTATTATTGGAAAGATCTCGAGAAAATACAGTTGATGACACGGTTTGAAACTTTCTAAATCGATTAATTCTATTCGGAGTTGCTAAAAACTGATATAACGCCTTTTCAGCCATTTTCGAGCTGTTTTCCGACCAATCTGCCCATATCTCAGAAACTATATGTCGTGGAACGGAGAAATCGGTATTTTTGGAAAGACCTCGGGAAAATACAGGAGATGACGTTGTTTCAAACTTTCTAAACCGGTTAATTCTAGTCGAAATTGCCAGATATAGCGGATTTTCGAGTAGTTTTCGAGCAATATTCGGACAAATCTGCCCATATCTTCGAAACTATATGTCGTAGATCGGAGAAATTGGTATTTTTGGAAAGATCTCGAGAAAATGCAGTAGATGACATGGTTTAAACTTTTAAAACCGGTTAATTCTAATGGGAATTGACAGACATATCGGATTTTCGAGTAGTTTTCGAGCAATATTCGGACAAATCTGCCCATATCATCGAAACTATATGTCGTAGAACGGAGAAATTGGTATTTTTGGAAAGATCTCGAGAAAATGCAGTAGATGACATGGTTTAAACTTTTAAAACAGGTTAATTCTAATCGGAATTGACAGACCTAGCGGATTTTCGAGTAGTTTTCCAGCAATATTCGGACAAATCTGCCCATATCTCCGAAACTATAGGTCGTAGAACGGAGAAATCGGTATTTTTGGAAAGATCTCGAGAAAATACGGTAGATGACAGGGTTTCAAACTTTCTAAATCAGTTGATTCTATTCGGAATTGCTAAAAATTCATATAACCCATTTTCAGCTATTTTCGAGCTGTTTTCGGACCAATCTGCCCATATCTCAGAAACTATATGTCGTGGAACGGAGAAATCGGTATTTTTGGAAAGATCTCGGGAAAATACAGGAGATGACATGGTTTCAAACTTTCTAAACCGGTTAATTCTAATCGAAATTGCCAGATATAGCGGATTTTCGAGTAGTTTTCGAGCAATATTCGGACAAATCTGCCCATATCTTCGAAACTATATGTCGTAGATCGGAGAAATTGGTATTTTTGGAAAGATCTCGAGAAAATGCAGTAGATGACATGGTTTAAACTTTTAAAACCGGTTAATTCTAATCGGAATTGACAGACATAGCGGATTTTCGAGTAGTTTTCGAGCAATATTCGGACATATCTGCCCATATCTCCGAAGCTATATGTCATAGAAAGGAGAAATCGGTATTTTTGGAAAGATCTCGAGAAAATACAGTAGATGACATGGTTTAAGCTTTCTAAACCGGTTAATTCTATTCGGAATTGCCAGATATTGCGGATTTTCGAGTAGTTTTCCAGCATTATTCGGACAAATCTGCCCGTATCTCCGAAACTATAGGTCGTAGAACGGAGAAATCGGTATTTTTGGAAAGATCTCGAGAAAATGCAGTAGATGACATGGTTTAAACTTTCTAAACCGGTTAATTCTATTCGGAATTGCCAGATATTGCGGATTTTCGAGTAGTTTTCCAGCAATATTCGGACAAATCTGCCCGTATCTCCGAAACTATAGGTCGTAGAACGGAGAAATCGGTATTTTTGGAAAGATCTCGAGAAAATACGGTAGATGACAGGGTTTCAAACTTTCTAAATCAGTTGATTCTATTCGGAATTGCTAAAAATTCTTATAACCCATTTTCAGCTATTCTCGGGCTATTCTCGGACAAATTTGCCCATATCTCCGAAGCTATATGTCGTAGAGCGGAGAAATCGGTATTTTTGGAAAGATCTCGAGAAAATACACTAGATGACATGGTTTTAAACTTGCTAAACCGGTTAATTCTATTCGGAATTGCTAAAAATTCATATAACCCATTTTCAGCTATTTTCGAGCTGTTTTCGGACCAATCTGCCCATATCTCAGAAACTATATGTCGTAGAACGGAGAAATCGGTATTTTTGGAAAGATCTCGAAAAAATATAGTAGATGACATGGCTTAAACTGACTAAACCAGTTAATTCTAATCGTAATTGACAGATATAGCGGATTTTCGAGTAGTTTTCGAATAATATTCGAACAAATCTGCCCATATCTCCGAAACTATATGTCGTAGAACGGAGAAATCGGTATTTCTGAAAAGATCTCGAGAAAATACAGTAGATGACACGGTTTGAAACTTTCTAAATCGATTAATTCTATTCGGAATTGCTAAAAACTCATATAACGCACTTTCAGCTATTTTCGGGCTATTCCCGGACAAATTTGCCCATATCTCCGAAGCTATATGTCGTAGAGCGGAGAAATCGGTATTTTTGGAAAGATCTCGAGAAAATACATTAGATGACATGGTTTTAAACTTGCTAAACCGGTTAATTCTATTCGGAATTGCTAAAAATTCATAAAACCCATTTTCAGCTATTTTCGATCTGTTTTCGGACCAATCTGCCCATATCTCAGAAACTATATGTCGTAGAACGGAGAAATCGGTATTTTTGGAAAGATCTCGAAAAAATACAGTAGATGACATGGTGTAAACTGACTAAACCAGTTAATTCTAATCGTAATTGACAGATATAGCGGATTTTCGAGTAGTTTTCAAATAATATTCGAACAAATCTGCCGATATCTCCGAAACTATATGTCGTAGAACAGAGAAATCGGCATTTCTGAAAAGATCTCGAGAAAATACAGTAGATGACACGGTTTGAAACTTTCTAAATCGATTAATTCTATTCGGAATTGCTAAAAACTCATATAACGCACTTTCAGCTATTTTCGGGCTATTGTCGGACAAATTTGCCCATATCTGCGAAGCTATATGTCGTAGATCGGAGAAATTGGTATTTTTGGAAAGATCTCGAGAAAATGCAGTAGATGACATGGTTTCAAACTTTCTAAACCGGTTAATTCTAATCGGAATTGCCAGATATAGCGGATTTTCGAGTAGTTTTCGAATAATATTCGAACAAATCTGCCCATATCTCCGAAACTATATGTCGTAGAACGGAGAAATCGGTATTTCTGAAAAGATCTCGAGAAAATACAGTAGATGACACGGTTTGAAACTTTCTAAATCGATTAATTCTATTCGGAATTGCTAAAAACTCATATAACGCACTTTCAGCTATTTTCGGGCTATTCTCGGACAAATTTGCCCATATCTCCGAAGCTATATGTCGTAGAGCGGAGAAATCGGTATTTTTGGAAAGATCTCGAGAAAATACATTAGATGACATGGTTTTAAACTTGCTAAACCGGTTAATTCTATTCGGAATTGCTAAAAATTCATAAAACCCATTTTCAGCTATTTTCGATCTGTTTTCGGACCAATCTGCCCATATCTCAGAAACTATATGTCGTAGAACGGAGAAATCGGTATTTTTGGAAAGATCTCGAAAAAATACAGTAGATGACATGGTGTAAACTGACTAAACCAGTTAATTCTAATCGTAATTGACAGATATAGCGGATTTTCGAGTAGTTTTCAAATAATATTCGAACAAATCTGCCGATATCTCCGAAACTATATGTCGTAGAACAGAGAAATCGGCATTTCTGAAAAGATCTCGAGAAAATACAGTAGATGACACGGTTTGAAACTTTCTAAATCGATTAATTCTATTCGGAATTGCTAAAAACTCATATAACGCACTTTCAGCTATTTTCGGGCTATTGTCGGACAAATTTGCCCATATCTCCGAAGCTATATGTCGTAGATCGGAGAAATTGGTATTTTTGGAAAGATCTCGAGAAAATGCAGTAGATGACATGGTTTCAAACTTTCTAAACCGGTTAATTCTAATCGGAATTGCCAGATATAGCGGATTTTCGAGTAGTTTTCGAGCAATATTCGGACAAATCTGCCCATATCTTCGAAACTATATGTCGTAGAACGGAGAAATTGGTATTTTTGGAAAGATCTCGAGAAAATGCAGTAGATGACATGGTTTAAACTTTTACAACCGGTTAATTCTAATCGGAATTGCCAGACATAGCGGATTTTCGAGTAGTTTTCGAGCAATATTCGGACAAATCTGCCCATATCTCCGAAGCTATATGTCATAGAACGGAGAAATCGGTATTTTTGGAAAGACCTCGAGAAAATACAGTAGATGACATGGTTTAAACTTTCAAAACCGGTTAATTCTATAATGAATTGCCAGATATAGCGGATTTTCGAGTAGTTTTCGAGCAATATTCGGACAAATCTGCCCATATCATCGAAACTATATGTCGTAGAACGGAGAAATTGGTATTTTTGGAAAGATCTCGAGAAAATGCAGTAGATGACATGGCTTAAACTGACTAAACCAGTTAATTCTAATCGTAATTGACAGATATAGCGGATTTTCGAGTAGTTTTCGAGCAATATTCGGACAAATCTGCCCATATCTCCGAAACTATAGGTCGTAGAACGCAGAAATCGGTATTTTTGGAAAGATCTCGAGAAAATACGGTAGATGACAGGGTTTCAAACTTTCTAAATCAGTTGATTCTATTCGGAATTGCTAAAAATTCATATAACCCATTTTCAGCTATTTTCGAGCTGTTTTCGGACCAAACTGCCCATATCTCAGAAACTATATGTCGTTGAACGGAGAAATCGGTATTTTTGGAAAGACCTCGGGAAAATGCAGTAGATGACATGGTTTAAACTTTTAAAACCGGTTAATTCTAATCGGAATTGACAGACATAGCGGATTTTCGAGTAGTTTTCGAGCAATATTCGGACATATCTGCCCATATCTCCGAAGCTATAGGTCGTAGAACGGAGAAATCGGTATTTTTGGAAAGATCTCGAAAAAATACAGTAGATGACATGGCTTAAACTGACTAAACCAGTTAATTCTAACCGTAATTGACAGATATAGCGGATTTTCGAGTAGTTTTCGAGCAATATTCGGACAAATCTGCCCATACCTTCGAAACTATATGTCGTAGATCGGAGAAATTGGAATTTTTGGAAAGATCTCGAAAAAATACAGTAGATGACATGGCTTAAACTGACTAAACCAGTTAATTCTAATCGTAATTGACAGATATAGCGGATTTTCGAGTAGTTTTCGAGCAATATTCGGACAAATCTGCCCATATCTCCGAAACTATAGGTCGTAGAACGCAGAAATCGGTATTTTTGGAAAGATCTCGAGAAAATACGGTAGATGGCAGGGTTTCAAACTTTCTAAATCAGTTGATTCTAATCGAAATTGCCAGATATAGCTGATTTTCGAGTAGTTTTCGAGCAATATTCGGACAAATCTGCCCATATCTTCGAAACTATATGTCGTAGATCGGAGAAATTGGTATCTTTGGAAAGACCGCGGGAAAATACAGGAGATGACATGGTTTGAAACTTTCTAAACCGGTTAATTCTAATCGAAAGTGCCAGATATAGCGGATTTTCGAGTAGTTTTCGAGCAATATTCGGACAAATCTGCCCATATCTTCGAAACTATATGTCGTAGATCGGAGAAATTGGTATTTTTGGAAAGATCTCGAGAAAATGCAATAGATGACATGGTTTTAGCTTTTAAAACCGGTTAATTCTAATCGGAATTGACAGACATAGCGGATTGTCGAGTAGTTTTCGAGCAATATTCGGACATATCTGCCCATATCTCCGAAACTATAGGTCGTAGAACGGAGAAATCGGTATTTTTGGAAAGATCTCGAGAAAATACGGTAGATGACAGGGTTATAAACTTTCCAAATCAGTTGATTCTATTCGGAATTGCTAAAAATTCATATAACCCATTTTCAGCTATTTTCGAGCTGTTTTCGGACCAATCTGCCCATATCTCCGAAACTATAGGTCGTAGAACGGAGAAATCGGTATTTCTGGAAAGATCTCGAGAAAACGCAGTAGACGACATGGTTTAAACTTTTAAAACCGGTTAATTCTAATCGGAATTGACAGACATAGCGGATTTTCGAGTAGTTTTCGAGCAATATTCGGACATATCTGCCCATATCTCCGAAACTATAGGTCGTAGAACGGAGAAATCGGTATTTTTGGAAAGATCTCGAGAAAATACGGTAGATGACAGGGTTTCAAACTTTCTAAATCAGTTGATTCTATTCGGAATTGCTAAAAATTCTTATAACCCTTTTTCAGCTATTCTCGGGCTATTCTCGGACAAATTTGCCCATATCTCCGAAGCTATATGTCGTAGAGCGGAGAAATCGGTATTTTTGGAAAGATCTCGAGAAAATACACTAGATGACATGGTTTTAAACTTGCTAAACCGGTTAATTCTATTCGGAATTGCTAAAAATTCATATAACCCATTTTAAGCTATTTTCGAGCTGTTTTCGGACCAATCTGCCCATATCTCAGAAACTATATGTCGTAGAACGGAGAAATCGGTATTTTTGGAAAGATCTCGAAAAAATATAGTAGATGACATGGCTTAAACTGACTAAACCAGTTAATTCTAATCGTAATTGACAGATATAGCGGATTTTCGAGTAGTTTTCGAATAATATTCGAACAAATCTGCCCATATCTCCGAAACTATATGTCGTAGAACGGAGAAATCGGTATTTCTGAAAAGATCTCGAGAAAATACAGTAGATGACACGGTTTGAAACTTTCTAAATCGATTAATTCTATTCGGAATTGCTAAAAACTCATATAACGCACTTTCAGCTATTTTCGGGCTATTCTCGGACAAATTTGCCCATATCTCCGAAGCTATATGTCGTAGAGCGGAGAAATCGGTATTTTTGGAAAGATCTCGAGAAAATACATTAGATGACATGGTTTTAAACTTGCTAAACCGGTTAATTCTATTCGGAATTGCTAAAAATTCATAAAACCCATTTTCAGCTATTTTCGATCTGTTTTCGGACCAATCTGCCCATATCTCAGAAACTATATTTCGTAGAACGGAGAAATCGGTATTTTTGGAAAGATCTCGAAAAAATACAGTAGATGACATGGTGTAAACTGACTAAACCAGTTAATTCTAATCGTAATTGACAGATATAGCGGATTTTCGAGTAGTTTTCGAGCAATATTCGGACAAATCTGCCCATATCTCCGAAACTATAGGTCGTAGAACGCAGAAATCGGTATTTTTGGAAAGATCTCGAGAAAATACGGTAGATGACAGGGTTTCAAACTTTCTAAATCAGTTGATTCTATTCGGAATTGCTAAAAATTCATATAACCCATTTTCAGCTATTTTCGAGCTGTTTTCGGACCAAACTGCCCATATCTCAGAAACTATATGTCGTTGAACGGAGAAATCGGTATTTTTGGAAAGACCTCGGGAAAATGCAGTAGATGACATGGTTTAAACTTTTAAAACCGGTTAATTCTAATCGGAATTGACAGACATAGCGGATTTTCGAGTAGTTTTCGAGCAATATTCGGACATATCTGCCCATATCTCCGAAGCTATAGGTCGTAGAACGGAGAAATCGGTATTTTTGGAAAGATCTCGAAAAAATACAGTAGATGACATGGCTTAAACTGACTAAACCAGTTAATTCTAACCGTAATTGACAGATATAGCGGATTTTCGAGTAGTTTTCGAGCAATATTCGGACAAATCTGCCCATATCTTCGAAACTATATGTCGTAGATCGGAGAAATTGGAATTTTTGGAAAGATCTCGAAAAAATACAGTAGATGACATGGCTTAAACTGACTAAACCAGTTAATTCTAATCGTAATTGACAGATATAGCGGATTTTCGAGTAGTTTTCGAGCAATATTCGGACAAATCTGCCCATATCTCCGAAACTATAGGTCGTAGAACGCAGAAATCGGTATTTTTGGAAAGATCTCGAGAAAATACGGTAGATGACAGGGTTTCAAACTTTCTAAATCAGTTGATTCTATTCGGAATTGCTAAAAATTCATATAACCCATTTTCAGCTATTTTCGAGCTGTTTTCGGACCAATCTGCCCATATCTCAGAAACTATATGTCGTGGAACGGAGAAATCGGTATTTTTGGAAAGACCTCGGGAAAATACAGGAGATGACATGGTTTCAAACTTTCTAATCCGGTTAATTCTAATCGAAATTGCCAGATATAGCTGATTTTCGAGTAGTTTTCGAGCAATATTCGGACAAATCTGCCCATATCTTCGAAACTATATGTCGTAGATCGGAGAAATTGGTATCTTTGGAAAGACCGCGGGAAAATACAGGAGATGACATGGTTTCAAACTTTATAAACCGGTTAATTCTAATCGAAAGTGCCAGATATAGCGGATTTTCGAGTAGTTTTCGAGCAATATTCGGACAAATCTGCCCATATCTTCGAAACTATATGTCGTAGATCGGAGAAATTGGTATTTTTGGAAAGATCTCGAGAAAATGCAATAGATGACATGGTTTTAGCTTTTAAAACCGGTTAATTCTAATCGGAATTGACAGACATAGCGGATTGTCGAGTAGTTTTCGAGCAATATTCGGACATATCTGCCCATATCTCCGACACTATAGGTCGTAGAACGGAGAAATCGGTATTTTTGGAAAGATCTCGAGAAAATACGGTAGATGACAGGGTTATAAACTTTCCAAATCAGTTGATTCTATTCGGAATTGCTAAAAATTCATATAACCCATTTTCAGCTATTTTCGAGCTGTTTTCGGACCAATCTGCCCATATCTCCGAAACTATAGGTCGTAGAACGGAGAAATCGGTATTTCTGGAAAGATCTCGAGAAAACGCAGTAGATGACATGGTTTAAACTTTTAAAACCGGTTAATTCTAATCGGAATTGACAGACATAGCGGATTTTCGAGTAGTTTTCGAGCAATATTCGGACATATCTGCCCATATCTCCGAAACTATAGGTCGTAGAACGGAGAAATCGGTATTTTTGGAAAGATCTCGAGAAAATACGGTAGATGACAGGGTTTCAAACTTTCTAAATCAGTTGATTCTATTCGGAATTGCTAAAAATTCTTATAACCCATTTTCAGCTATTCTCGGGCTATTCTCGGACAAATTTGCCCATATCTCCGAAGCTATATGTCTTAGAGCGGAGAAATCGGTATTTTTGGAAAGATCTCGAGAAAATACACTAGATGACATGGTTTTAAACTTGCTAAACCGGTTAATTCTAATCGTAATTGACAGATATAGCGGATTTTCGAGTAGTTTTCGAATAATATTCGAACAAATCTGCCCATATCTCCGAAACTATATGTCGTAGAACGGAGAAATCGGTATTTCTGAAAAGATCTCGAGAAAATACAGTAGATGACACGGTTTGAAACTTTCTAAATCGATTAATTCTATTCGGAATTGCTAAAAACTCATATAACGCACTTTCAGCTATTTTCGGGCTATTCTCGGACAAATTTGCCCATATCTCCGAAGCTATATGTCGTAGAGCGGAGAAATCGGTATTTTTGGAAAGATCTCGAGAAAATACATTAGATGACATGGTTTTAAACTTGCTAAACCGGTTAATTCTATTCGGAATTGCTAAAAATTCATAAAACCCATTTTCAGCTATTTTCGATCTGTTTTCGGACCAATCTGCCCATATCTCAGAAACTATATGTCGTAGAACGGAGAAATCGGTATTTTTGGAAAGATCTCGAAAAAATACAGTAGATGACATGGTGTAAACTGACTAAACCAGTTAATTCTAATCGTAATTGACAGATATAGCGGATTTTCGAGTAGTTTTCGAGCAATATTCGGACAAATCTGCCCATATCTCCGAAACTATAGGTCGTAGAACGCAGAAATCGGTATTTTTGGAAAGATCTCGAGAAAATACGGTAGATGACAGGGTTTCAAACTTTCTAAATCAGTTGATTCTATTCGGAATTGCTAAAAATTCATATAACCCATTTTCAGCTATTTTCGAGCTGTTTTCGGACCAAACTGCCCATATCTCAGAAACTATATGTCGTTGAACGGAGAAATCGGTATTTTTGGAAAGACCTCGGGAAAATGCAGTAGATGACATGGTTTAAACTTTTAAAACCGGTTAATTCTAATCGGAATTGACAGACATAGCGGATTTTCGAGTAGTTTTCGAGCAATATTCGGACATATCTGCCCATATCTCCGAAGCTATAGGTCGTAGAACGGAGAAATCGGTATTTTTGGAAAGATCTCGAAAAAATACAGTAGATGACATGGCTTAAACTGACTAAACCAGTTAATTCTAACCGTAATTGACAGATATAGCGGATTTTCGAGTAGTTTTCGAGCAATATTCGGACAAATCTGCCCATATCTTCGAAACTATATGTCGTAGATCGGAGAAATTGGAATTTTTGGAAAGATCTCGAAAACATACAGTAGATGACATGGCTTAAACTGACTAAACCAGTTAATTCTAATCGTAATTGACAGATATAGCTGATTTTCGAGTAGTTTTCGAGCAATATTCGGACAAATCTGCCCATATCTTCGAAACTATATGTCGTAGATCGGAGAAATTGGAATTTTTGGAAAGATCTCGAAAAAATACAGTAGATGACATGGCTTAAACTGACTAAACCAGTTAATTCTAATCGTAATTGACAGATATAGCGGATTTTCGAGTAGTTTTCGAGCAATATTCGGACAAATCTGCCCATATCTCCGAAACTATAGGTCGTAGAACGCAGAAATCGGTATTTTTGGAAAGATCTCGAGAAAATACGGTAGATGACAGGGTTTCAAACTTTCTAAATCAGTTGATTCTATTCGGAATTGCTAAAAATTCATATAACCCATTTTCAGCTATTTTCGAGCTGTTTTCTGACCAATCTGCCCATATCTCAGAAACTATATGTCGTGGAACGGAGAAATCGGTATTTTTGGAAAGACCTCGGGAAAATACAGGAGATGACATGGTTTCAAACTTTCTAATCCGGTTAATTCTAATCGAAATTGCCAGATATAGCTGATTTTCGAGTAGTTTTCGAGCAATATTCGGACAAATCTGCCCATATCTTCGAAACTATATGTCGTAGATCGGAGAAATTGGTATCTTTGGAAAGACCGCGGGAAAATACAGGAGATGACATGGTTTCAAACTTTCTAAACCGGTTAATTCTAATCGAAAGTGCCAGATATAGCGGATTTTCGAGTAGTTTTCGAGCAATATTCGGACAAATCTGCCCATATCTTCGAAACTATATGTCGTAGATCGGAGAAATTGGAATTTTTGGAAAGATCTCGAAAAAATACAGTAGATGACATGGCTTAAACTGACTAAACCAGTTAATTCTAATCGTAATTGACAGATATAGCGGATTTTCGAGTAGTTTTCGAGCAATATTCGGACAAATCTGCCCATATCTCCGAAACTATAGGTCGTAGAACGCAGAAATCGGTATTTTTGGAAAGATCTCGAGAAAATACGGTAGATGACAGGGTTTCAAACTTTCTAAATCAGTTGATTCTATTCGGAATTGCTAAAAATTCATATAACCCATTTTCAGCTATTTTCGAGCTGTTTTCGGACCAATCTGCCCATATCTCAGAAACTATATGTCGTGGAACGGAGAAATCGGTATTTTTGGAAAGACCTCGGGAAAATACAGGAGATGACATGGTTTCAAACTTTCTAATCCGGTTAATTCTAATCGAAATTGCCAGATATAGCTGATTTTCGAGTAGTTTTCGAGCAATATTCGGACAAATCTGCCCATATCTTCGAAACTATATGTCGTAGATCGGAGAAATTGGTATCTTTGGAAAGACCGCGGGAAAATACAGGAGATGACATGGTTTCAAACTTTCTAAACCGGTTAATTCTAATCGAAAGTGCCAGATATAGCGGATTTTCGAGTAGTTTTCGAGCAATATTCGGACAAATCTGCCCATATCTTCGAAACTATATGTCGTAGATCGGAGAAATTGGTATTTTTGGAAAGATCTCGAGAAAATGCAATAGATGACATGGTTTTAACTTTTAAAACCGGTTAATTCTAATCGGAATTGACAGACATAGCGGATTTTCGAGTAGTTTTCGAGCAATATTCGGACATATCTGCCCATATCTCCGAAACTATAGGTCGTAGAACGGAGAAATCGGTATTTTTGGAAAGATCTCGAGAAAATACGGTAGATGACAGGGTTATAAACTTTCCAAATCAGTTGATTCTATTCGGAATTGCTAAAAATTCATATAACCCATTTTCAGCTATTTTCGAGCTGTTTTCGGACCAATCTGCCCATATCTCCGAAACTATAGGTCGTAGAACGGAGAAATCGGTATTTCTGGAAAGATCTCGAGAAAACGCAGTAGATGACATGGTTTAAACTTTTAAAACCGGTTAATTCTAATCGGAATTGACAGACATAGCGGATTTTCGAGTAGTTTTCGAGCAATATTCGGACATATCTGCCCATATCTCCGAAACTATAGGTCGTAGAACGGAGAAATCGGTATTTTTGGAAAGATCTCGAGAAAATACGGTAGATGACAGGGTTTCAAACTTTCTAAATCAGTTGATTCTATTCGGAATTGCTAAAAATTCTTATAACCCATTTTCAGCTATTCTCGGACAAATTTGCCCATATCTCCGAAGCTATATGTCGTAGAGCGGAGAAATCGGTATTTTTGGAAAGATCTCGAGAAAATACACTAGATGACATGGTTTTAAACTTGCTAAACCGGTTAATTCTATTCGGAATTGCTAAAAATTCATATAACCCATTTTCAGCTATTTTCGAGCTGTTTTCGGACCAATCTGCCCATATCTCAGAAACTATATGTCGTAGAACGGAGAAATCGGTATTTTTGGAAAGATCTCGAGAAAATACATTAGATGACATGGTTTTAAACTTGCTAAACCGGTTAATCCTATTCGGAATTGCTAAAAATTCATAAAACCCATTTTCAGCTATTTTCGATCTGTTTTCGGACCAATCTGCCCATATCTCAGAAACTATATGTCGTGGAACGGAGAAATCGGTATTTTTGGAAAGACCTCGGGAAAATACAGGAGATGACATGGTTTCAAACTTTCTAATCCGGTTAATTCTAATCGAAATTGCCAGATATAGCTGATTTTCGAGTAGTTTTCGAGCAATATTCGGACAAATCTGCCCATATCTTCGAAACTATATGTCGTAGATCGGAGAAATTGGTATCTTTGGAAAGACCGCGGGAAAATACAGGAGATGACATGGTTTCAAACTTTCTAAACCGGTTAATTCTAATCGAAAGTGCCAGATATAGCGGATTTTCGAGTAGTTTTCGAGCAATATTCGGACAAATCTGCCCATATCTTCGAAACTATATGTCGTAGATCGGAGAAATTGGTATTTTTGGAAAGATCTCGAGAAAATGCAATAGATGACATGGTTTTAACTTTTAAAACCGGTTAATTCTAATCGGAATTGACAGACATAGCGGATTTTCGAGTAGTTTTCGAGCAATATTCGGACATATCTGCCCATATCTCCGAAACTATAGGTCGTAGAACGGAGAAATCGGTATTTTTGGAAAGATCTCGAGAAAATACGGTAGATGACAGGGTTATAAACTTTCCAAATCAGTTGATTCTATTCGGAATTGCTAAAAATTCATATAACCCATTTTCAGCTATTTTCGAGCTGTTTTCGGACCAATCTGCCCATATCTCCGAAACTATAGGTCGTAGAACGGAGAAATCGGTATTTCTGGAAAGATCTCGAGAAAACGCAGTAGATGACATGGTTTAAACTTTTAAAACCGGTTAATTCTAATCGGAATTGACAGACATAGCGGATTTTCGAGTAGTTTTCGAGCAATATTCGGACATATCTGCCCATATCTCCGAAACTATAGGTCGTAGAACGGAGAAATCGGTATTTTTGGAAAGATCTCGAGAAAATACGGTAGATGACAGGGTTTCAAACTTTCTAAATCAGTTGATTCTATTCGGAATTGCTAAAAATTCTTATAACCCATTTTCAGCTATTCTCGGGCTATTCTCGGACAAATTTGCCCATATCTCCGAAGCTATATGTCGTAGAGCGGAGAAATCGGTATTTTTGGAAAGATCTCGAGAAAATACACTAGATGACATGGTTTTAAACTTGCTAAACCGGTTAATTCTATTCGGAATTGCTAAAAATTCATATAACCCATTTTCAGCTATTTTCGAGCTGTTTTCGGACCAATCTGCCCATATCTCAGAAACTATATGTCGTAGAACGGAGAAATCGGTATTTTTGGAAAGATCTCGAAAAAATATAGTAGATGACATGGCTTAAACTGACTAAACCAGTTAATTCTAATCGTAATTGACAGATATAGCGGATTTTCGAGTAGTTTTCGAATAATATTCGAACAAATCTGCCCATATCTCCGAAACTATATGTCGTAGAACGGAGAAATCGGTATTTCTGAAAAGATCTCGAGAAAATACAGTAGATGACATGGTTTTAAACTTGCTAAACCGGTTAATTCTATTCGGAATTGCTAAAAATTCATAAAACCCATTTTCAGCTATTTTCGATCTGTTTTCGGACCAATCTGCCCATATCTCAGAAACTATATGTCGTAGAACGGAGAAATCGGTATTTTTGGAAAGATCTCGAGAAAATACGGTAGATGACAGGGTTATGAACTTTCCAAATCAGTTGATTCGATTCGGAATTGCTAAAAATTCATATAACCCATTTTCAGCTATTTTCGAGCTGTTTTCGGACCAATCTGCCCATATCTCAGAAACTATATGTCGTAGAACGGAGAAATCGGTATTTTTGGAAAGACCTCGGGAAAATACAGGAGATGACATGGTTTCAAACTTTCTAAACCGGTTAATTCTATTCGGAATTGACAGATATAGCGGATTTCCGAGTAGTTTTCGAGCAATATTCGGACAAATCTGCCCATATCTCCGAAACTATATGTCGTAGAACGGAGAAATCGGTATTTTCGGAAAGATCTCGGAAGAATACTGTAGATGACATGGTTTCAAACTTTCTAATCCGGTTAATTCTATTCGGAATTGCCAGATATAGCGGATTTTCGAGTAGTTTTCGAGCAATATTCGGACACATCTGCCCATATCTCCGAAGCTATATGTCGTAGAGCGGAGAAATCGGTATTTTTGGAAAGATCTCGAGAAAATACATTAGATGACATGGTTTAAACTTTTAAAACCGGTTAATTCTAATCGGAATTGACAGATCTAGCGGATTTTCGAGTAGTTTTCCAGCAATATTCGGACAAATCTGCCCATATCTCCGAAACTATAGGCCGTAGAACGGAGAAATCGGTATTTTTGGAAAGATCTCGAGAAAATACGGTAGATGACAGGGTTTCAAACTTTCTAAATCAGTTGATTCTA
Source organism: Platypus cylindrus (assembly GCA_949748235.1). Classification (NCBI taxonomy): domain Eukaryota; kingdom Metazoa; phylum Arthropoda; class Insecta; order Coleoptera; family Curculionidae; genus Platypus; species Platypus cylindrus. The sequence continues at coordinate 38,945 of CATIYE010000015.1, forward strand.
TTCGGAATTGCTAAAAATTCATATAACCCATTTTCAGCTATTTTCGAGCTGTTTTCGGACCAAACTGCCCATATCTCAGAAACTATATGTCGTGGAACGGAGAAATCGGTATTTTTGGAAAGACCTCGGGAAAATACAGGAGATGACATGGTTTCAAACTTTCTAAACCGGTTAATTCTAATCGAAATTGCCAGATATTGCGGATTTTCGAGTAGTTTTCGAGCAATATTCGGACAAATCTGCCCATATCTTCGAAACTATATGTCGTAGATCGGAGAAATCGGTATTTTTGGAAAGATCTCGAGAAAATACGGTAGATGACAGGGTTTCAAACTTTCTAAATCAGTTGATTCTATTCGGAATTGCTAAAAATTCATATAACCCATTTTCAGCTATTTTCGAGCTGTTTTCGGACCAAACTGCCCATATCTTCGAAACTATATGTCGTAGATCGGAGAAATTGGTATCTTTGGAAAAACCGCGGGAAAATACAGGAGATGACATGGTTTCAAACTTTCTAAACCGGTTAATTCTAATCGAAAGTGCCAGATATAGCGGATTTTCGAGTAGTTTTCGAGCAATATTCGGACAAATCTGCCCATATCTTCGAAACTATATGTCGTAGATCGGAGAAATTGGTATTTTTGGAAAGATCTCGAGAAAATGCAATAGATGACAGGGTTTCAAACTTTCTAAATCAGTTGATTCTATTCGGAATTGCTAAAAATTCATATAACCCATTTTCAGCTATTTTCGAGCTGTTTTCGGACCAAACTGCCCATATCTCAGAAACTATATGTCGTGGAACGGAGAAATCGGTATTTTTGGAAAGACCTCGGGAAAATACAGGAGATGACATGGTTTCAAACTTTCTAAACCGGTTAATTCTAATCGAAATTGACAGATATTGCGGATTTTCGAGTAGTTTTCGAGCAATATTCGGGCAAATCTGCCCATATCTTCGAAACTATATGTCGTAGATCGGAGAAATTGGTATCTTTGGAAAAACCGCGGGAAAATACAGGAGATGACATGGTTTCAAACTTTCTAAACCGGTTAATTCTAATCGAAAGTGCCAGATATAGCGGATTTTCGAGTAGTTTTCCAGCAATATTCGGACAAATCTGCCCATATCTCAGAAACTATATGTCGTAGAACGGAGAAATCGGTATTTTTGGAAAGATCTCGAAAAAATATAGTAGATGACATGGCTTAAACTGACTAAACCAGTTAATTCTAATCGTAATTGACAGATATAGCGGATTTTCGAGTAGTTTTCGAATAATATTCGAACAAATCTGCCCATATCTCCGAAACTATATGTCGTAGAACGGAGAAATCGGTATTTCTGAAAAGATCTCGAGAAAATACAGTAGATGACACGGTTTGAAACTTTCTAAATCGATTAATTCTATTCGGAATTGCTAAAAACTCATATAACGCACTTTCAGCTATTTTCGGGCTATTCTCGGACAAATTTGCCCATATCTCCGAAGCTATATGTCGTAGAGCGGAGAAATCGGTATTTTTGGAAAGATCTCGAGAAAATACATTAGATGACATGGTTTTAAACTTGCTAAACCGGTTAATTCTATTCGGAATTGCTAAAAATTCATAAAACCCATTTTCAGCTATTTTCGATCTGTTTTCGGACCAATCTGCCCATATCTCAGAAACTATATGTCGTAGAACGGAGAAATCGGTATTTTTGGAAAGATCTCGAGAAAATACGGTAGATGACAGGGTTATAAACTTTCCAAATCAGTTGATTCGATTCGGAATTGCTAAAAATTCATATAACCCATTTTCAGCTATTTTCGAGCTGTTTTCGGACCAATCTGCCCATATCTCAGAAACTATATGTCGTAGAACGGAGAAATCGGTATTTTTGGAAAGACCTCGGGAAAATACAGTAGATGACATGGTTTCAAACTTTCTAATCCGGTTAATTCTATTCGGAATTGCCAGATATAGCGGATTTTCGAGTAGTTTTCGAGCAATATTCGGACAAATCTGCCCATATCTCCGAAACTATATGTCGTAGAACGGAGAAATCGGTATTTTCGGAAAGATCTCGGAAGAATACAGTAGATGACATGGTTTCAAACTTTCTAATCCGGTTAATTCTATTCGGAATTGCCAGATATAGCGGATTTTCGAGTAGTTTTCGAGCAATATTCGGACATATCTGCCCATATCTCCGAAGCTATATGTCGTAGAGCGGAGAAATCGGTATTTTTGGAAAGATCTCGAGAAAATACATTAGATGACATGGTTTAAACTTTTAAAACCGGTTAATTCTAATCGGAATTGACAGATCTAGCGGATTTTCGAGTAGTTTTCCAGCAATATTCGGACAAATCTGCCCATATCTCCGAAACTATATGTCGTAGATCGGAGAAATTGGTATTTTTGGAAAGATCTCGAGAAAATGCAATAGATGACATGGTTTTAGCTTTTAAAACCGGTTAATTCTAATCGGAATTGACAGACATAGCGGATTGTCGAGTAGTTTTCGAGCAATATTCGGACATATCTGCCCATATCTCCGAAACTATAGGCCGTAGAACGGAGAAATCGGTATTTTTGGAAAGATCTCGAGAAAATACGGTAGATGACAGGGTTTCAAACTTTCTAAATCAGTTGATTCTATTCGGAATTGCTAAAAATTCATATAACCCATTTTCAGCTATTTTCGAGCTGTTTTCGGACCAAACTGCCCATATCTCAGAAACTATATGTCGTGGAACGGAGAAATCGGTATTTTTGGAAAGACCTCGGGAAAATACAGGAGATGACATGGTTTCAAACTTTCTAAACCGGTTAATTCTAATCGAAATTGCCAGATATTGCGGATTTTCGAGTAGTTTTCGAGCAATATTCGGGCAAATCTGCCCATATCTTCGAAACTATATGTCGTAGATCGGAGAAATTGGTATCTTTGGAAAAACCGCGGGAAAATACAGGAGATGACATGGTTTCAAACTTTCCAAACCGGTTAATTCTAATCGAAAGTGCCAGATATAGCGGATTTTCGAGTAGTTTTCGAGCAATATTCGGACAAATCTGCCCATATCTTCGAAACTATATGTCGTAGATCGGAGAAATTGGTATTTTTGGAAAGATCTCGAGAAAATGCAATAGATGACATGGTTTTAACTTTTAAAACCGGTTAATTCTAATCGGAATTGACAGACATAGCGGATTTTCGAGTAGTTTTCGAGCAATATTCGTACATATCTGCCCATATCTCCGAAGCTATATGTCATAGAAAGGAGAAATCGGTATTTTTGGAAAGATCTCGAGAAAATACAGTAGATGGCATGGTTTAAACTTTCTAAACCGGTTAATTCTATTCGGAATTGCCAGATATTGCGGATTTTCGAGTAGTTTTCCAGCAATATTCGGACAAATCTGCCCGTATCTCCGAAACTATAGGTCGTAGAACGGAGAAATCGGTATTTTTGGAAAGATCTCGAGAAAATACGGTAGATGACAGGGTTTCAAACTTTCCAAATCAGTTGATTCTATTCGGAATTGCTAAAAATTCATATAACCCATTTTCAGCTATTTTCGAGCTGTTTTCGGACCAATCTGCCCATATCTCAGAAACTATATGTCGTAGAACGGAGAAATCGGTATTTTTGGAAAGATCTCGAAAAAATACAGTAGATGACATGGCTTAAACTGACTAACCCAGTTAATTCTAATCGTAATTGACAGATATAGCGGATTTTCGAGTAGTTTTCCAGCAATATTCGGACAAATCTGCCCGTATCTCCGAAACTATAGGTCGTAGAACGGAGAAATCGGTATTTTTGGAAAGATCTCGAGAAAATACGGTAGATGACAGGGTTGTAAACTTTCCAAATCAGTTGATTCTATTCGGAATTGCTAAAAATTCATAAAACCCATTTTCAGCTATTTTCGAGATGTTTTCGGACCAATCTGCCCATATCTCCGAAACTATAGGTCGTAGAACGGAGAAATCGGTATTTCTGGAAAGATCTCGAGAAAACGCAGTAGATGACATGGTTTAAACTTTTAAAACCGGTTAATTCTAATCGTAATTGACAGATATAGCGGATTTTCGAGTAGTTTTCGAATAATATTCGAACAAATCTGCCCATATCTCCGAAACTATATGTCGTAGAACGGAGAAATCGGTATTTCTGAAAAGATCTCGAGAAAATACAGTAGATGACACGGTTTGAAACTTTCTAAATCGATTAATTCTATTCGGAATTGCTAAAAACTCATATAACGCACTTTCAGCTATTTTCGGGCTATTCTCGGACAAATTTGCCCATATCTCCGAAGCTATATGTCGTAGAGCGGAGAAATCGGTATTTTTGGAAAGATCTCGAGAAAATACATTAGATGACATGGTTTTAAACTTGCTAAACCGGTTAATTCTATTCGGAATTGCTAAAAATTCATAAAACCCATTTTCAGCTATTTTCGATCTGTTTTCGGACCAATCTGCCCATATCTCAGAAACTATATGTCGTAGAACGGAGAAATCGGTATTTTTGGAAAGATCTCGAGAAAATACGGTAGATGACAGGGTTATAAACTTTCCAAATCAGTTGATTCGATTCGGAATTGCTAAAAATTCATATAACCCATTTTCAGCTATTTTCGAGCTGTTTTCGGACCAATCTGCCCATATCTCAGAAACTATATGTCGTAGAACGGAGAAATCGGTATTTTTGGAAAGACCTCGGGAAAATACAGGAGATGACATGGTTTCAAACTTTCTAAACCGGTTAATTCTATTCGGAATTGACAGATATAGCGGATTTTCGAGTAGTTTTCGAGCAATATTCGGACAAATCTGCCCATATCTCCGAAACTATATGTCGTAGAACGGAGAAATCGGTATTTTCGGAAAGATCTCGGAAGAATACAGTAGATGACATGGTTTCAAACTTTCTAATCCGGTTAATTCTATTCGGAATTGCCAGATATAGCGGATTTTCGAGTAGTTTTCGAGCAATATTCGGACATATCTGCCCATATCTCCGAAGCTATATGTCGTAGAGCGGAGAAATCGGTATTTTTGGAAAGATCTCGAGAAAATACATTAGATGACATGGTTTAAACTTTTAAAACCGGTTAATTCTAATCGGAATTGACAGATCTAGCGGATTTTCGAGTAGTTTTCCAGCAATATTCGGACAAATCTGCCCATATCTCCGAAACTATAGGCCGTAGAACGGAGAAATCGGTATTTTTGGAAAGATCTCGAGAAAATACGGTAGATGACAGGGTTTCAAACTTTCTAAATCAGTTGATTCTATTCGGAATTGCTAAAAATTCATATAACCCATTTTCAGCTATTTTCGAGCAATATTCGGACATATCTGCCCATATCTCCGAAGCTATATGTCATAGAAAGGAGAAATCGGTATTTTTGGAAAGATCTCGAGAAAATACAGTAGATGGCATGGTTTAAACTTTCTAAACCGGTTAATTCTATTCGGAATTGCCAGATATTTCGGATTTTCGAGTAGTTTTCCAGCAATATTCGGACAAATCTGCCCGTATCTCCGAAACTATAGGTCGTAGAACGGAGAAATCGGTATTTTTGGAAAGATCTCGAGAAAATACGGTAGATGACAGGGTTTCAAACTTTCCAAATCAGTTGATTCTATTCGGAATTGCTAAAAATTCATATAACCCATTTTCAGCTATTTTCGAGCTGTTTTCGGACCAATCTGCCCATATCTCCGAAACTATAGGTCGTAGAACGGAGAAATCGGTATTTTTGGAAAGATCTCGAGAAAACGCAGTAGATGACAGGGTTTCAAACTTTCCAAATCAGTTGATTCTATTCGGAATTGCTAAAAATTCATATAACCCATTTTCAGCTATTTTCGGGCTATTTTCGGACAAATTTGCCCATATCTCCGAAGCTATATGCCGTAGAGCGGAGAAATCGGTATTTTCGGAAAGATCTCGGAAGAATACAGTAGATGACATGGGTTCAAACTTTCTAAACCGGTTAATTCTATTCGGAATTGCCAGATATAGCGGATTTTCGAGTAGTTTTCGAGCAATATTCGGACAAATCTGCCCATATCTCCGAAACTATAGGTCGTAGAACGGAGAAATCGGTATTTTTGGAAAGATCTCGAGAAAACGCAGTAGATGACATGGTTTAAACTTTTAAAACCGGTTAATTCTAATCGGAATTGACAGACATAGCGGATTTTCGAGTAGTTTTCGAGCAATATTCGGACATATCTGCCCATATCTTCGAAGCTATATGTCGTAGAACGGAGAAATCGGTATTTTTGGAAAGATCTCGAGAAAATACGGTAGATGACAGGGTTTCAAACTTTCTAAATCAGTTGATTCTATTCGGAATTGCTAAAAATTCTTATAACCCAATTTCAGCTATTCTCGGGCTATTCTCGGACAAATTTGCCCATATCTCCGAAGCTATATGTCGTAGAGCGGAGAAATCGGTATTTTTGGAAAGATCTCGAGAAAATACACTAGATGACATGGTTTTAAACTTGCTAAACCGGTTAATTCTATTCGGAATTGCTAAAAATTCATATAACCCATTTTCAGCTATTTTCGAGCTGTTTTCGGACCAATCTGCCCATATCTCAGAAACTATATGTCGTAGAACGGAGAAATCGGTATTTTTGGAAAGATCTCGAAAAAATATAGTAGATGACATGGCTTAAACTGACTAAACCAGTTAATTCTAATCGTAATTGACAGATATAGCGGATTTTCGAGTAGTTTTCGAATAATATTCGAACAAATCTGCCCATATCTCCGAAACTATATGTCGTAGAACGGAGAAATCGGTATTTCTGAAAAGATCTCGAGAAAATACAGTAGATGACACGGTTTGAAACTTTCTAAATCGATTAATTCTATTCGGAATTGCTAAAAACTCATATAACGCACTTTCAGCTATTTTCGGGCTATTCTCGGACAAATTTGCCCATATCTCCGAAGCTATATGTCGTAGAGCGGAGAAATCGGTATTTTTGGAAAGATCTCGAGAAAATACATTAGATGACATGGTTTTAAACTTGCTAAACCGGTTAATTCTATTCGGAATTGCTAAAAATTCATATAACCCATTTTCAGCTATTTTCGATCTGTTTTCGGACCAATCTGCCCATATCTCAGAAACTATATGTCGTAGAACGGAGAAATCGGTATTTTTGGAAAGATCTCGAAAAAATACAGTAGATGACATGGTGTAAACTGACTAAACCAGTTAATTCTAATCGTAATTGACAGATATAGCGGATTTTCGAGTAGTTTTCAAATAATATTCGAACAAATCTGCCGATATCTCCGAAACTATATGTCGTAGAACAGAGAAATCGGCATTTCTGAAAAGATCTCGAGAAAATACAGTAGATGACACGGTTTGAAACTTTCTAAATCGATTAATTCTATTCGGAATTGCTAAAAACTCATATAACCCACTTTCAGCTATTTTCGGGCTATTGTCGGACAAATTTGCCCATATCTCCGAAGCTATATGTCGTAGATCGGAGAAATTGGTATTTTTGGAAAGATCTCGAGAAAATGCAGTAGATGACATGGTTTCAAACTTTCTAAACCGGTTAATTCTATTCGGAATTGCCAGATATAGCGGATTTTCGAGTAGTTTTCGAGCAATATTCGGACAAATCTGCCCATATCTCCGAAGCTATATGTCATAGAACGGAGAAATCGGTATTTTTGGAAAGACCTCGAGAAAATACAGTAGATGACATGGTTTAAACTTTCAAAACCGGTTAATTCTATAATGAATTGCCAGATATAGCGGATTTTCGAGTAGTTTTCGAGCAATATTCGGACAAATCTGCCCATATCATCGAAACTATATGTCGTAGAACGGAGAAATTGGTATTTTTGGAAAGATCTCGAGAAAATGCAGTAGATGACATGGCTTAAACTGACTAAACCAGTTAATTCTAATCGTAATTGACAGATATAGCGGATTTTCCAGTAGTTTTCGAGCAATATTCGGACAAATCTGCCCATATCTCCGAAACTATAGGTCGTAGAACGCAGAAATCGGTATTTTTGGAAAGATCTCGAGAAAATACGGTAGATGACAGGGTTTCAAACTTTCTAAATCAGTTGATTCTATTCGGAATTGCTAAAAATTCATATAACCCATTTTCAGCTATTTTCGAGCTGTTTTCGGACCAAACTGCCCATATCTCAGAAACTATATGTCGTTGAACGGAGAAATCGGTATTTTTGGAAAGACCTCGGGAAAATGCAGTAGATGACATGGTTTAAACTTTTAAAACCGGTTAATTCTAATCGGAATTGACAGACATAGCGGATTTTCGAGTAGTTTTCGAGCAATATTCGGACATATCTGCCCATATCTCCGAAGCTATAGGTCGTAGAACGGAGAAATCGGTATTTTTGGAAAGATCTCGAAAAAATACAGTAGATGACATGGCTTAAACTGACTAAACCAGTTAATTCTAACCGTAATTGACAGATATAGCGGATTTTCGAGTAGTTTTCGAGCAATATTCGGACAAATCTGCCCATATCTTCGAAACTATATGTCGTAGATCGGAGAAATTGGAATTTTTGGAAAGATCTCGAAAAAATACAGTAGATGACATGGCTTAAACTGACTAAACCAGTTAATTCTAATCGTAATTGACAGATATAGCGGATTTTCGAGTAGTTTTCGAGCAATATTCGGACAAATCTGCCCATATCTCCGAAACTATAGGTCGTAGAACGCAGAAATCGGTATTTTTGGAAAGATCTCGAGAAAATACGGTAGATGACAGGGTTTCAAACTTTCTAAATCAGTTGATTCTATTCGGAATTGCTAAAAATTCATATAACCCATTTTCAGCTATTTTCGAGCTGTTTTCGGACCAATCTGCCCATATCTCTGAAACTATATGTCGTGGAACGGAGAAATCGGTATTTTTGGAAAGACCTCGGGAAAATACAGGAGATGACATGGTTTCAAACTTTCTAATCCGGTTAATTCTAATCGAAATTGCCAGATATAGCTGATTTTCGAATAGTTTTCGAGCAATATTCGGACCAAACTGCCCATATCTCAGAAACTATATGTCGTTGAACGGAGAAATCGGTATTTTTGGAAAGACCTCGGGAAAATGCAGTAGATGACATGGTTTAAACTTTTAAAACCGGTTAATTCTAATCGGAATTGACAGACATAGCGAATTTTCGAGTAGTTTTCGAGCAATATTCGGACATATCTGCCCATATCTCCGAAGCTATAGGTCGTAGAACGGAGAAATCGGTATTTTTGGAAAGATCTCGAAAAAATACAGTAGATGACATGGCTTAAACTGACTAAACCAGTTAATTCTAACCGTAATTGACAGATATAGCGGATTTTCGAGTAGTTTTCGAGAAATATTCGGACAAATCTGCCCATATCTTCGAAACTATATGTCGTAGATCGGAGAAATTGGAATTTTTGGAAAGACCTCGAAAAAATACAGTAGATGACATGGCTTAAACTGACTAAACCAGTTAATTCTAATCGTAATTGACAGATATAGCGGATTTTCGAGTAGTTTTCGAGCAATATTCGGACAAATCTGCCCATATCTCCGAAACTATAGGTCGTAGAACGCAGAAATCGGTATTTTTGGAAAGATCTCGAGAAAATACGGTAGATGACAGGGTTTCAAACTTTCTAAATCAGTTGATTCTATTCGGAATTGCTAAAAATTCATATAACCCATTTTCAGCTATTTTCGATCTGTTTTCGGACCAATCTGCCCATATCTCAGAAACTATATGTCGTGGAACGGAGAAATCGGTATTTTTGGAAAGACCTCGGGAAAATACAGGAGATGACATGGTTTCAAACTTTCTAATCCGGTTAATTCTAATCGAAATTGCCAGATATAGCTGATTTTCGTGTAGTTTTCGAGCAATATTCGGACAAATCTGCCCATATCTTCGAAACTATATGTCGTAGATCGGAGAAATTGGTATCTTTGGAAAGACCGCGGGAAAATACAGGAGATGACATGGTTTCAAACTTTCTAAACCGGTTAATTCTAATCGAAAGTGCTAGATATAGCGGATTTTCGAGTAGTTTTCGAGCAATATTCGGACATATCTGCCCATATCTCCGAAGCTATATGTCATAGAAAGGAGAAATCGGTATTTTCGGAAAGATCTCGGAAGAATACAGTAGATGACATGGTTTCAAACTTTCTAATCCGGTTAATTCTATTCGGAATTGCCAGATATAGCGGATTTTCGAGTAGTTTTCGAGCAATATTCGGACATATCTGCCCATATCTCCGAAGCTATATGTCGTAGAGCGGAGAAATCGGTATTTTTGGAAAGATCTCGAGAAAATACATTAGATGACATGGTTTAAACTTTTAAAACCGGTTAATTCTAATCGGAATTGACAGACCTAGCGGATTTTCGAGTAGTTTTCCAGCAATATTCGGACAAATCTGCCCATATCTCCGAAACTATAGGCCGTAGAACGGAGAAATCGGTATTTTAGGAAAGATCTCGAGAAAATACGGTAGATGACAGGGTTTCAAACTTTCTAAATCAGTTGATTCTATTCGGAATTGCTAAAAATTCATATAACCCATTTTCAGCTATTTTCGAGCTGTTTTCGGACCCAACTGCCCATATCTCAGAAACTATATGTCGTGGAACGGAGAAATCGGTATTTTTGGAAAGACCTCGGGAAAATACAGGAGATGACATGGTTTCAAACATTCTAATCCGGTTAATTCTAATCGAAATTGCCAGATATAGCTGATTTTCGAGTAGTTTTCGAGCAATATTCGGACAAATCTGCCCATATCTTCGAAACTATATGTCGTAGATCGGAGAAATTGGTATCTTTGGAAAGACCGCGGGAAAATACAGGAGATGACATGGTTTCAAACTTTCTAAACCGGTTAATTCTAATCGAAAGTGCCAGATGTAGCGGATTTTCGAGTAGTTTTCGAGCAATATTCGGACAAATCTGCCCATATCTTCGAAACTATATGTCGTAGATCGGAGAAATTGGTATTTTTGGAAAGATCTCGAGAAAATGCAATAGATGACATGGTTTTAACTTTTAAAACCGGTTAATTCTAATCGGAATTGACAGACATAGCGGATTTTCGAGTAGTTTTCGAGCAATATTCGGACATATCTGCCCATATCTCCGAAGCTATATGTCATAGAAAGGAGAAATCGGTATTTTCGGAAAGATCTCGGAAGAATACAGTAGATGACATGGTTTCAAACTTTCTAATCCGGTTAATTCTATTCGGAATTGCCAGATATTGCGGATTTTCGAGTAGTTTTCCAGCATTATTCGGACAAATCTGCCCATATCTCCGAAACTATATGTCGTAGAACGGAGAAATCGGTATTTTCGGAAAGATCTCGGAAGAATACAGTAGATGACATGGTTTCAAACTTTCTAATCCGGTTAATTCTATTCGGAATTGCCAGATATAGCGGATTTTCGAGTAGTTTTCGAGCAATATTCGGACATATCTGCCCATATCTCCGAAGCTATATGTCGTAGAGCGGAGAAATCGGTATTTTTGGAAAGATCTCGAGAAAATACATTAGATGACATGGTTTAAACTTTTAAAACCGGTTAATTCTAATCGGAATTGACAGACCTAGCGGATTTTCGAGTAGTTTTCCAGCAATATTCGGACAAATCTGCCCATATCTCCGAAACTATAGGCCGTAGAACGGAGAAATCGGTATTTTTGGAAAGATCTCGAGAAAATACGGTAGATGACAGGGTTTCAAACTTTCTAAATCAGTTGATTCTATTCGGAATTGCTAAAAATTCATATAACCCATTTTCAGCTATTTTCGAGCTGTTTTCGGACCAAACTGCCCATATCTCAGAAACTATATGTCGTGGAACGGAGAAATCGGTATTTTTGGAAAGACCTCGGGAAAATACAGGAGATGACATGGTTTCAAACTTTCTAAACCGGTTAATTCTAATCGAAATTGCCAGATATAGCGGATTTTCGAGTAGTTTTCGAGCAATATTCGGGCAAATCTGCCCATATCTTCGAAGCTATATGTCGTAGATCGGAGAAATTGGTATCTTTGGAAAGACCGCGGGAAAATACAGGAGATGACATGGTTTCAAACTTTCTAAACCGGTTAATTCTAATCGAAAGTGCCAGATATAGCGGATTTTCGAGTAGTTTTCGAGCAATATTCGGACAAATCTGCCCATATCTTCGAAACTATATGTCGTAGATCGGAGAAATTGGTATTTTTGGAAAGATCTCGAGAAAGTGCAATAGATGACATGGTTTTAACTTTTAAAACCGGTTAATTCTAATCGGAATTGACAGACATAGCGGATTTTCGAGTAGTTTTCGAGCAATATTCGGACATATCTGCCCATATCTCCGAAGCTATATGTCATAGAAAGGAGAAATCGGTATTTTTGGAAAGATCTCGAGAAAATACAGTAGATGGCATGGTTTAAACTTTCTAAACCGGTTAATTCTATTCGGAATTGCCAGATATTGCGGATTTTCGAGTAGTTTTCCAGCAATATTCGGACAAATCTGCCCGTATCTCCGAAACTATAGGTCGTAGAACGGAGAAATCGGTATTTTTGGAAAGATCTCGAGAAAATACGGTAGATGACAGGGTTTCAAACTTTCCAAATCAGTTGATTCTATTCGGAATTGCTAAAAATTCATATAACCCATTTTCAGCTATTTTCGAGCTGTTTTCGGACCAATCTGCCCATATCTCAGAAACTATATGTCGTAGAACGGAGAAATCGGTATTTTTGGAAAGATCTCGAAAAAATACAGTAGATGACATGGCTTAAACTGACTAACCCAGTTAATTCTAATCGTAATTGACAGATATAGCGGATTTTCGAGTAGTTTTCGAATAATATTCGAACAAATCTGCCCATATCTCCGAAACTATATGTCGTAGAGCGGAGAATTCGGTATTTTTGGAAAGATCTCGAGAAAATACATTAGATGACATGGTTTTAAACTTGCTAAACCGGTTATTTCTATTCGGAATTGACAGATATAGCGGATTTTCGAGTAGTTTTCGAGCAATATTCGGACAAATCTGCCCATATCTCCGAAACTATAGGTCGTAGAACGGAGAAATCGGTATTTTTGGAAAGACCTCGGGAAAATGCAGTAGATGACATGGTTTAAACTTTTAAAACCGGTTAATTCTAATCGGAATTGACAGACATAGCGAATTTTCGAGTAGTTTTCGAGCAATATTCGGACATATCTGCCCATATCTCCGAAGCTATAGGTCGTAGAACGGAGAAATCGGTATTTTTGGAAAGATCTCGAAAAAATACAGTAGATGACATGGCTTAAACTGACTAAACCAGTTAATTCTAACCGTAATTGACAGATATAGCGGATTTTCGAGTAGTTTTCGAGCAATATTCGGACAAATCTGCCCATATCTTCGAAACTATATGTCGTAGATCGGAGAAATTGGAATTATTGGAAAGACCTCGAAAAAATACAGTAGATGACATGGCTTAAACTGACTAAACCAGTTAATTCTAATCGTAATTGACAGATATAGCGGATTTTCGAGTAGTTTTCGAGCAATATTCGGACAAATCTGCCCATATCTCCGAAACTATAGGTCGTAGAACGCAGAAATCGGTATTTTTGGAAAGATCTCGAGAAAATACGGTAGATGACAGGGTTTCAAACTTTCTAAATCAGTTGATTCTATTCGGAATTGCTAAAAATTCATATAACCCATTTTCAGCTATTTTCGATCTGTTTTCGGACCAATCTGCCCATATCTCAGAAACTATATGTCGTGGAACGGAGAAATCGGTATTTTTGGAAAGACCTCGGGAAAATACAGGAGATGACATGGTTTCAAACTTTCTAATCCGGTTAATTCTAATCGAAATTGCCAGATATAGCTGATTTTCGTGTAGTTTTCGAGCAATATTCGGACAAATCTGCCCATATCTTCGAAACTATATGTCGTAGATCGGAGAAATTGGTATCTTTGGAAAGACCGCGGGAAAATACAGGAGATGACATGGTTTCAAACTTTCTAAACCGGTTAATTCTAATCGAAAGTGCTAGATATAGCGGATTTTCGAGTAGTTTTCGAGCAATATTCGGACAAATCTGCCCATATCTTCGAAACTATATGTCGTAGATCGGAGAAATTGGTATTTTTGGAAAGATCTGGAGAAAATGCAATAGATGACATGGTTTTAACTTTTAAAACCGGTTAATTCTAATCGGAATTGACAGACATAGCGGATTTTCGAGTAGTTTTCGAGCAATATTCGGACATATCTGCCCATATCTCCGAAGCTATATGTCATAGAAAGGAGAAATCGGTATTTTCGGAAAGATCTCGGAAGAATACAGTAGATGACATGGTTTCAAACTTTCTAATCCGGTTAATTCTATTCGGAATTGCCAGATATAGCGGATTTTCGAGTAGTTTTCGAGCAATATTCGGACATATCTGCCCATATCTCCGAAGCTATATGTCGTAGAGCGGAGAAATCGGTATTTTTGGAAAGATCTCGAGAAAATACATTAGATGACATGGTTTAAACTTTTAAAACCGGTTAATTCTAATCGGAATTGACAGACCTAGCGGATTTTCGAGTAGTTTTCCAGCAATATTCGGACAAATCTGCCCATATCTCCGAAACTATAGGACGTAGAACGGAGAAATCGGTATTTTTGGAAAGATCTCGAGAAAATACGGTAGATGACAGGGTTTCAAACTTTCTAAATCAGTTGATTCTATTCGGAATTGCTAAAAATTCATATAACCCATTTTCAGCTATTTTCGAGCTGTTTTCGGACCCAACTGCCCATATCTCAGAAACTATATGTCGTGGAACGGAGAAATCGGTATTTTTGGAAAGACCTCGGGAAAATACAGGAGATGACATGGTTTCAAACATTCTAATCCGGTTAATTCTAATCGAAATTGCCAGATATAGCTGATTTTCGAGTAGTTTTCGAGCAATATTCGGACAAATCTGCCCATATCTTCGAAACTATATGTCGTAGATCGGAGAAATTGGTATCTTTGGAAAGACCGCGGGAAAATACAGGAGATGACATGGTTTCAAACTTTCTAAACCGGTTAATTCTAATCGAAAGTGCCAGATGTAGCGGATTTTCGAGTAGTTTTCGAGCAATATTCGGACAAATCTGCCCATATCTTCGAAACTATATGTCGTAGATCGGAGAAATTGGTATTTTTGGAAAGATCTCGAGAAAATGCAATAGATGACATGGTTTTAACTTTTAAAACCGGTTAATTCTAATCGGAATTGACAGACATAGCGGATTTTCGAGTAGTTTTCGAGCAATATTCGGACATATCTGCCCATATCTCCGAAGCTATATGTCATAGAAAGGAGAAATCGGTATTTTCGGAAAGATCTCGGAAGAATACAGTAGATGACATGGTTTCAAACTTTCTAATCCGGTTAATTCTATTCGGAATTGCCAGATATTGCGGATTTTCGAGTAGTTTTCCAGCATTATTCGGACAAATCTGCCCATATCTCCGAAACTATATGTCGTAGAACGGAGAAATCGGTATTTTCGGAAAGATCTCGGAAGAATACAGTAGATGACATGGTTTCAAACTTTCTAATCCGGTTAATTCTATTCGGAATTGCCAGATATAGCGGATTTTCGAGTAGTTTTCGAGCAATATTCGGACATATCTGCCCATATCTCCGAAGCTATATGTCGTAGAGCGGAGAAATCGGTATTTTTGGAAAGATCTCGAGAAAATACATTAGATGACATGGTTTAAACTTTTAAAACCGGTTAATTCTAATCGGAATTGACAGACCTAGCGGATTTTCGAGTAGTTTTCCAGCAATATTCGGACAAATCTGCCCATATCTCCGAAACTATAGGCCGTAGAACGGAGAAATCGGTATTTTTGGAAAGATCTCGAGAAAATACGGTAGATGACAGGGTTTCAAACTTTCTAAATCAGTTGATTCTATTCGGAATTGCTAAAAATTCATATAACCCATTTTCAGCTATTTTCGAGCTGTTTTCGGACCAAACTGCCCATATCTCAGAAACTATATGTCGTGGAACGGAGAAATCGGTATTTTTGGAAAGACCTCGGGAAAATACAGGAGATGACATGGTTTCAAACTTTCTAAACCGGTTAATTCTAATCGAAATTGCCAGATATAGCGGATTTTCGAGTAGTTTTCGAGCAATATTCGGGCAAATCTGCCCATATCTTCGAAACTATATGTCGTAGATCGGAGAAATTGGTATCTTTGGAAAGACCGCGGGAAAATACAGGAGATGACATGGTTTCAAACTTTCTAAACCGGTTAATTCTAATCGAAAGTGCCAGATATAGCGGATTTTCGAGTAGTTTTCGAGCAATATTCGGACAAATCTGCCCATATCTTCGAAACTATATGTCGTAGATCGGAGAAATTGGTATTTTTGGAAAGATCTCGAGAAAGTGCAATAGATGACATGGTTTTAACTTTTAAAACCGGTTAATTCTAATCGGAATTGACAGACATAGCGGATTTTCGAGTAGTTTTCGAGCAATATTCGGACATATCTGCCCATATCTCCGAAGCTATATGTCATAGAAAGGAGAAATCGGTATTTTTGGAAAGATCTCGAGAAAATACAGTAGATGGCATGGTTTAAACTTTCTAAACCGGTTAATTCTATTCGGAATTGCCAGATATTGCGGATTTTCGAGTAGTTTTCCAGCAATATTCGGACAAATCTGCCCGTATCTCCGAAACTATAGGTCGTAGAACGGAGAAATCGGTATTTTTGGAAAGATCTCGAGAAAATACGGTAGATGACAGGGTTTCAAACTTTCCAAATCAGTTGATTCTATTCGGAATTGCTAAAAATTCATATAACCCATTTTCAGCTATTTTCGAGCTGTTTTCGGACCAATCTGCCCATATCTCAGAAACTATATGTCGTAGAACGGAGAAATCGGTATTTTTGGAAAGATCTCGAAAAAATACAGTAGATGACATGGCTTAAACTGACTAACCCAGTTAATTCTAATCGTAATTGACAGATATAGCGGATTTTCGAGTAGTTTTCGAATAATATTCGAACAAATCTGCCCATATCTCCGAAACTATATGTCGTAGAACGGAGAAATCGGTATTTCTGAAAAGATCTCGTGAAAATACAGTAGATGACACGGTTTGAAACTTTCTAAATCGATTAATTCTATTCGGAATTGCTAAAAACTCATATAACGCACTTTCAGCTATTTTCGGGCTATTTTCGGACAAATTTGCCCATATCTCCGAAGCTATATGTCGTAGAGCGGAGAATTCGGTATTTTTGGAAAGATCTCGAGAAAATACATTAGATGACATGGTTTTAAACTTGCTAAACCGGTTATTTCTATTCGGAATTGACAGATATAGCGGATTTTCGAGTAGTTTTCGAGCAATATTCGGACAAATCTGCCCATATCTCCGAAACTATAGGTCGTAGAACGGAGAAATCGGTATTTTTGGAAAGATCTCGAAAAAACGCAGTAGATGACAAGGTTTAAACTTTTAAAACCGGTTAATTCTAATCGGAATTGACAGACATAGCGGATTTTCGAGTAGTTTTCGAGCAATATTCGGACAAATCTGCCCATATCTCCGAAACTATAGGTCGTAGAACGGAGAAATCGGTATTTTTGGAAAGATCTCGAAAAAACGCAGTAGATGACAAGGTTTAAACTTTTAAAACCGGTTAATTCTAATCGGAATTGACAGACATAGCGGATTTTCGAGTAGTTTTCGAGCAATATTCGGACATATCTGCCCATATCTTCGAAACTATATGTCGTAGAGCGGAGAATTCGGTATTTTTGGAAAGATCTCGAGAAAATACATTAGATGACATGGTTTTAAACTTGCTAAACCGGTTATTTCTAATCGAAAGTGCCAGATATAGCGGATTTTCGAGTAGTTTTCGAGCAATATTCGGACAAATCTGCCCATATCTCCGAAACTATAGGTCGTAGAACGGAGAAATCGGTATTTTTGGAAAGATCTCGAGAAAACGCAGTAGATGACAAGGTTTAAACTTTTTAAACCGGTTAATTCTAATCGGAATTGACAGACATAGCGGATTTTCGAGTAGTTTTCGAGCAATATTCGGACATATCTGCCCATATCTTCGAAGCTATATGTCGTAGATCGGAGAAATCGGTATTTTTGGAAAGATCTCGAGAAAATACGGTAGATGACACGGTTTGAAACTTTCTAAATCGATTAATTCTATTCGGAATTGCTAAAAACTCATATAACGCACTTTCAGCTATTTTCGGGCTATTTTCGGACAAATTTGCCCATATCTCCGAAGCTATATGTCGTAGAGCGGAGAATTCGGTATTTTTGGAAAGATCTCGAGAAAATACATTAGATGACATGGTTTTAAACTTGCTAAACCGGTTATTTCTATTCGGAATTGACAGATATAGCGGATTTTCGAGTAGTTTTCGAGCAATATTCGGACAAATCTGCCCATATCTCCGAAACTATATGTCGTGGAACGGAGAAATCGGTATTTTTGGAAAGACCTCGGGAAAATACAGGAGATGACGTGGTTTCAAACTTTCTAAACCGGTTAATTCTAATCGAAATTGCCAGATATAGCGGATTTTCGAGTAGTTTTCGAGCAATATTCGGACAAATCTGCCCATATCTTCGAAACTATATGTCGTAGATCGGAGAAATTGGTATTTTTGGAAAGATCTCGAGAAAATGCAGTAGATGACATGGTTTTAACTTTTAAAACCGGTTAATTCTAATCGGAATTGACAGACATAGCGGATTTTCGAGTAGTTTTCGAGCAATATTCGGACATATCTGCCCATATCTCCGAAGCTATATGTCATAGAAAGGAGAAATCGGTATTTTTGGAAAGATCTCGAGAAAATACAGTAGATGGCATGGTTTAAACTTTCTAAACCGGTTAATTCTATTCGGAATTGCCAGATATTGCGGATTTTCGAGTAGTTTTCCAGCAATATTCGGACAAATCTGCCCGTATCTCCGAAACTATAGGTCGTAGAACGGAGAAATCGGTATTTTTGGAAAGATCTCGAGAAAATACGGTAGATGACAGGGTTTCAAACTTTCCAAATCAGTTGATTCTATTCGGAATTGCTAAAAATTCATATAACCCATTTTCAGCTATTTTCGAGCTGTTTTCGGACCAATCTGCCCATATCTCCGAAACTATATGTCGTAGAACGGAGAAATCGGTATTTTTGGAAAGATCTCGAGAAAACGCAGTAGATGACATGGTTTAAACTTTTAAAACCGGTTAATTCTAATCGGAATTGACAGACATAGCGGATTTTCGAGTAGTTTTCGAGCAATATTCGGACATATCTGCCCATATCTCCGAAGCTATATGTCGTAGATCGGAGAAATTGGTATTTTTGGAAAGATCTCGAGAAAATGCAGTAGATGACATGGTTTAAACTTTTAAAACCGGTTAACTCTAATCGGAATTGACAGACCTAGCGGATTTTCGAGTAGTTTTCCAGCAATATTCGGACAAATTTGCCCATATCTCCGAAGCTATATGTCGTAGAGCGGAGAAATCGGTATTTTTGGAAAGATCTCGAGAAAATACATTAGATGACATGGTTTTAAACTTGCTAAACCGGTTAATTCTATTCGGAATTGCTAAAAATTCATAAAACCCATTTTCAGCTATTTTCGAGCTGTTTTCGGACCAATCTGCCCATATCTCCGAAACTATATGTCGCAGAACAGTGAAATCGGTATTTTTGGAAAGATCTCGAGAAAATACAGTTGATGACACGGTTTGAAACTTTCTAAATCGATTAATTCTATTCGGAGTTGCTAAAAACTGATATAACGCCTTTTCAGCCATTTTCGAGCTGTTTTCGGACCAATCTGCCCATATCTCAGAAACTATATGTCGTGGAACGGAGAAATCGGTATTTTTGGAAAGACCTCGGGAAAATACAGGAGATGACGTGGTTTCAAACTTTCTAAACCGGTTAATTCTAGTCGAAATTGCCAGATATAGCGGATTTTCGAGTAGTTTTCGAGCAATATTCGGACAAATCTGCCCATATCTTCGAAACTATATGTCGTAGATCGGAGAAATTGGTATTTTTGGAAAGATCTCGAGAAAATGCAGTAGATGACATGGTTTAAACTTTTAAAACCGGTTAATTCTAATGGGAATTGACAGACATATCGGATTTTCGAGTAGTTTTCGAGCAATATTCGGACAAATCTGCCCATATCATCGAAACTATATGTCGTAGAACGGAGAAATTGGTATTTTTGGAAAGATCTCGAGAAAATGCAGTAGATGACATGGTTTAAACTTTTAAAACAGGTTAATTCTAATCGGAATTGACAGACCTAGCGGATTTTCGAGTAGTTTTCCAGCAATATTCGGACAAATCTGCCCATATCTCCGAAACTATAGGTCGTAGAACGGAGAAATCGGTATTTTTGGAAAGATCTCGAGAAAATACGGTAGATGACAGGGTTTCCAACTTTCTAAATCAGTTGATTCTATTCGGAATTGCTAAAAATTCATATAACCCATTTTCAGCTATTTTCGAGCTGTTTTCGGACCAATCTGCCCATATCTCAGAAACTATATGTCGTGGAACGGAGAAATCGGTATTTTTGGAAAGATCTCGGGAAAATACAGGAGATGACATGGTTTCAAACTTTCTAAACCGGTTAATTCTAATCGAAATTGCCAGATATAGCGGATTTTCGAGTAGTTTTCGAGCAATATTCGGACAAATCTGCCCATATCTTCGAAACTATATGTCGTAGATCGGAGAAATTGGTATTTTTGGAAAGATCTCGAGAAAATGCAGTAGATGACATGGTTTAAACTTTTAAAACCGGTTAATTCTAATCGGAATTGACAGACATAGCGGATTTTCGAGTAGTTTTCGAGCAATATTCGGACATATCTGCCCATATCTCCGAAGCTATATGTCATAGAAAGGAGAAATCGGTATATTTGGAAAGATCTCGAGAAAATACAGTAGATGACATGGTTTAAGCTTTCTAAACCGGTTAATTCTATTCGGAATTGCCAGATATTGCGGATTTTCGAGTAGTTTTCCAGCATTATTCGGACAAATCTGCCCGTATCTCCGAAACTATAGGTCGTAGAACGGAGAAATCGGTATTTTTGGAAAGATCTCGAGAAAATGCAGTAGATGACATGGTTTAAACTTTCTAAACCGGTTAATTCTGTTCGGAATTGCCAGATATTGCGGATTTTCGAGTAGTTTTCCAGCAATATTCGGACAAATCTGCCCGTATCTCCGAAACTATAGGTCGTAGAACGGAGAAATCGGTATTTTTGGAAAGATCTCGAGAAAATACACTAGATGACATGGTTTTAAACTTGCTAAACCGGTTAATTCTATTCGGAATTGCTAAAAATTCATATAACCCATTTTCAGCTATTTTCGAGCTGTTTTCGGACCAATCTGCCCATATCTCAGAAACTATATGTCGTAGAACGGAGAAATCGGTATTTTTGGAAAGATCTCGAAAAAATATAGTAGATGACATGGCTTAAACTGACTAAACCAGTTAATTCTAATCGTAATTGACAGATATAGCGGATTTTCGAGTAGTTTTCGAATAATATTCGAACAAATCTGCCCATATCTCCGAAACTATATGTCGTAGAACGGAGAAATCGGTATTTCTGAAAAGATCTCGAGAAAATACAGTAGATGACACGGTTTGAAACTTTCTAAATCGATTAATTCTATTCGGAATTGCTAAAAACTCATATAACGCACTTTCAGCTATTTTCGGGCTATTCTCGGACAAATTTGCCCATATCTCCGAAGCTATATGTCGTAGAGCGGAGAAATCGGTATTTTTGGAAAGATCTCGAGAAAATGCATTAGATGACATGGTGTAAACTGACTAAACCAGTTAATTCTAATCGTAATTTACAGATATAGCGGATTTTCGAGTAGTTTTCGAGCAAATATTCGGACATATCTGCCCATATCTCCGAAGCTATATGTCATAGAAAGGAGAAATCGGTATTTTTGGAAAGATCTCGAGAAAATGCAGTAGATGACATGGTTTCAAACTTTCTAAACCGGTTAATTCTATTCGGAATTGCCAGATATAGCGGATTTTCGAGTAGTTTTCGAGCAATATTCGGACAAATCTGCCCATATCTTCGAAACTATATGTCGTAGAACGGAGAAATTGGTATTTTTGGAAAGATCTCGAGAAAATGCAGTAGATGACATGGTTTAAACTTTTACAACCGGTTAATTCTAATCGGAATTGCCAGACATAGCGGATTTTCGAGTAGTTTTCGAGCAATATTCGGACAAATCTGCCCATATCTCCGAAGCTATATGTCATAGAACGGAGAAATCGGTATTTTTGGAAAGACCTCGAGAAAATACAGTAGATGATATGGTTTAAACTTTCAAAACCGGTTAATTCTATAATGAATTGCCAGATATAGCGGATTTTCGAGTAGTTTTCGAGCAATATTCGGACAAATCTGCCCATATCATCGAAACTATATGTCGTAGAACGCAGAAATCGGTATTTTTGGAAAGATCTCGAGAAAATACGGTAGATGACAGGGTTTCAAACTTTCTAAATCAGTTGATTCTATTCGGAATTGCTAAAAATTCATATAACCCATTTTCAGCTATTTTCGAGCTGTTTTCGGACCAAACTGCCCATATCTCAGAAACTATATGTCGTTGAACGGAGAAATCGGTATTTTTGGAAAGACCTCGGGAAAATGCAGTAGATGACATGGTTTAAACTTTTAAAACCGGTTAATTCTAATCGGAATTGACAGACATAGCGGATTTTCGAGTAGTTTTCGAGCAATATTCGGACATATCTGCCCATATCTCCGAAGCTATATGTCGTAGATCGGAGAAATTGGTATTTTTGGAAAGATCTCGAGAAAATGCAGTAGATGACATGGTTTAAACTTTTAAAACCGGTTAATTCTAATCGGAATTGACAGACATAGCGGATTTTCGAGTAGTTTTCCAGCTATATTCGGACATATCTGTCCATATCTCCGAAGCTATATGTCATAGAAAGGAGAAATCGGTATTTTTGGAAAGATCTCGAGAAAATACAGTAGATGACAGGGTTTCAAACTTTCTAAATCAGTTGATTCTATTCGGAATTGCTAAAAATTCATATAACCCATTTTCAGCTATTTTCGAGCTGTTTTCGGACCAATCTGCCCATATATCAGAAACTATATGTCGTTGAACGGAGAAATCGGTATTTTTGGAAAGATCTCGAAAAAATACAGTAGATGACATGGCTTAAACTGACTAAACCAGTTAATTCTAACCGTAATTGACAGATATAGCGGATTTTCGAGTAGTTTTCGAGCAATATTCGGACAAATCTGCCCATATCTTCGAAACTATATGTCGTAGATCGGAGAAATTGGAATTTTTGGAAAGATCTCGAAAACATACAGTAGATGACATGGCTTAAACTGACTAAACCAGTTAATTCTAATCGTAATTGACAGATATAGCTGATTTTCGAGTAGTTTTCGAGCAATATTCGGACAAATCTGCCCATATCTCCGAAACTATAGGTCGTAGAACGCAGAAATCGGTATTTTTGGAAAGATCTCGAGAAAATACGGTAGATGACAGGGTTTCAAACTTTCTAAATCAGTTGATTCTATTCGGAATTGCTAAAAATTCATATAACCCATTTTCAGCTATTTTCGAGCTGTTTTCGGACCAATCTGCCCATATCTCAGAAACTATATGTCGTGGAACGGATAAATCGGTATTTTTGGAAAGACCTCGGGAAAATACAGGAGATGACATGGTTTCAAACTTTCTAATCCGGTTAATTCTAATCGAAATTGTCAGATATAGCTGATTTTCGAGTAGTTTTCGAGCAATATTCGGACAAATCTGCCCATATCTTCGAAACTATATGTCGTAGATCGGAGAAATTGGTATTTTTGGAAAGATCTCGAGAAAATGCAGTAGATGACATGGTTTAAACTTTTAAAACCGGTTAATTCTAATCGGAATTGACAGACATAGCGGATTTTCGAGTAGTGTTCGAGCAATATTCGGACATATCTGCCCATATCTCCGAAGCTATATGTCATAGAACGGAGAAATCGGTATTTTTGGAAAGATCTCGAGAAAATACAGTAGATGACATGGTTTAAACTTTCTAAACCGGTTAATTCTATTCGGAATTGCCAGATATTGCGGATTTTCGAGTGGCTTTCCAGCAATAATCGGACAAATCTGCCCATATCTCCGAAACTATAGGTCGTAGAACGGAGAAATCGGTATTTTTGGAAAGATCTCGAGAAAATACGGTAGATGACAGGGTTTCAAACTTTCTAAATCAGTTAATTCTATTCGGAATTGCTAAAAATTCATATAACCCATTTTCAGCTATTTTCGAGCTGTTTTCGGACCAATCTGCCCATATCTCAGAAACTATATGTCGTAGAACGGAGAAATCGGTATTTTTGGAAAGACCTCGGGAAAATACAGGAGATGACATGGTTTCAAACTTTCTAAACCGGTTAATTCTATTCGAAATTGACAGACCTAGCGGATTTTCGAGTAGTTTTCGAGCAATATTCGGACATATCTGCCCATATCTCCGAAACTATATGTCGTAGAACGGAGAAATCGGTATTTTTGGAAAGACCTCGAAAAAATACATTAGATGACATGGCTTAAACTTTTAAAACCGGTTAATTCTAATCGGAATTGACAGACATAGCGGATTTTCGAGTAGTTTTCGAGCAATATTCGGACATATCTGCCCATATCTCCGAAGCTATATGTCATAGAAAGGAGAAATTGGTATTTTTGGAACGATCTCGAGAAAATGCAGTAGATGACATGGTTTAAACTTTTGAAGCCGGTTAATTCTAATCGGAATTGACAGACATAGCCGATTTTCGAGTAGTATTCGAGCAATATTCGGCCAAATCTGCCCATATCATCGAAACTATATGTCGTAGAACGGAGAAATTGGTATTTTTGGAAAGATCTCGAGAAAATGCAGTAGATGACATGGTTTAAACTTTTAAAACCGGTTAATTCTAATCGGAATTGACAGACATAGCGGATTTTCGAGTAGTTTTCGAGCAATATTCGGACATATCTGCCCATATCTCCGAAGCTATATGTCATAGAAAGGAGAAATCGGTATTTTTGGAAAGATCTCGAGAAAATACATTAGATGACATGGTTTTAAACTTGCTAAACCGGTTAATTCTATTCGGAATTGACAGATATAGCGGATTTTCGAGTTGTTTTCGAGCAATATTCGGACAAATCTGGCCATATCTCCCAAACTATATGTCGTAGAACGGAGAAATTGGTATTTTTGGTACGATCTCGAGAAAATGCAGTAGATGACATGGTTTAAACTTTTGAAGCCGGTTAATTCTAATCGGAATTGACAGACATAGCCGATTTTCGAGTAGTATTCGAGCAATATTCGGACATATCTGCCCTATCTCCGAAACTATATGTCGTAGAGCGGAGAAATTGGTATTTTTGGAAAGACCTCGGGAAAATACAGGAGATGACATGGTTTCAAACTTTCTATACCGGTTAATTCTAATCGAAATTGCCAGATATAGCGGATTTTCGAGTAGTTTTCGAGCAATATTCGGACAAATCTGCCCATATCTTCGAAACTATATGTCGTAGATCGGAGAAATTGTTATTTTTCGAGTAGTTTTCGAGCAATATTCGGACATATCTGCCCATATCTCCGAAGCTATATGTCATAGAACGGAGAAATCGGTATTTTTGGAAAGATCTCGAGAAAATACAGTAGATGACATGGTTTAAACTTTCTAAACCGGTTAATTCTATTCGGAATTGCCAGATATTGCGGATTTTCGAGTGGTTTTCCAGCAATATTCGGACAAATCTGCCCATATCTCCGAAACTATAGGTCGTAGAACGGAGAAATCGGTATTTTTGGAAAGATCTCGAGAAAATACGGAAGATGACAGGGTTTCAAACTTTCTAAATCAGTTGATTCTATTCGGAATTGCTAAAAATTCATATAACCCATTTTCAGCTATTTTCGAGCTGTTTTCGGACCAATCTGCCCATATCTCAGAAACTATATGTCGTAGAACGGAGAAATCGGTATTTTTGGAAAGACCTCGGGAAAATACAGGAGATGACATGGTTTCAAACTTTCTAAACCGGTTAATTCTATTCGAAATTGACAGACCTAGCGGATTTTCGAGTAGTTTTCGAGCAATATTCGGACATATCTGCCCATATCTCCGAAGCTATATGTCATAGAAAGGAGAAATCGGTATTTTTGGAAAGATCTCGAGAAAATACAGTAGATGACATGGTTTAAACTTTCTAAACCGGCTAATTCTATTCGGAATTGCCAGATATTGCGGATTTTCGAGTAGTTTTCCAGCAATATTCGGACATATCTGCCCATATCTCCGAAACTGTAGGTCGTAGAACGGAGAAATCGGTATTTTTGGAAAGATCTCGAGAAAATACGGTAGATGACAGGGTTTCAAACTTTCTAAATCAGTTGATTCTATTCGGAATTGCTAAAAATTCATATAACCAATTTTCAGCTATTTTCGAGCTGTTTTCGGACCAATCTGCCCATATCTCAGAAACTATATGTCGTAGAACGGAGAAATCGGTATTTTTGGAAAGACCTCGAAAAAATACATTAGATGACATGGCTTAAACTTTTAAAACCGGTTAATTCTAATCGGAATTGACAGACATAGTGGATTTTCGAGTAGTTTTCGAGCAATATTCGGACATATCTGCCCATATCTCCGAAACTGTAGGTCGTAGAACGGAGAAATCGGTATTTTTGGAAAGATCTCGAGAAAATACGGTAGATGACAGGGTTTCAAACTTTCTAAATCAGTTGATTCTATTCGGAATTGCTAAAAATTCATATAACCCATTTTCAGCTATTTTCGAGCTGTTTTCGGACCAATCTGCCCATATCTCAGAAACTATATGTCGTAGAACGGAGAAATCGGTATTTTTGGAAAGACCTCGAAAAAATACATTAGATGACATGGCTTAAACTTTTAAAACCGGTTAATTCTAATCGGAATTGACAGACATAGCGGATTTTCGAGTAGTTTTCGAGCAATATTCGGACAAATCTGGCCATATCTCCCAAAATATATGTCGTAGAACGGAGAAATCGGTATTTTCGGAAAGATCTCGGAAGAATACAGTAGATGACATGGGTTTAAACTTTCTAAACCGGTTAATTCTATTCGGAATTGCCAGACATAGCGGATTTTCGAGTAGTATTCGAGCAATATTCGGACATATCTGCCCTATCTCCGAAACTATATGTCGTAGAGCGGAGAAATTGGTATTTTTGGAAAGACCTCGGGAAAATACAGGAGATGACATGGTTTCAAACTTTCTAAACCGGTTAATTCTAATCGAAATTGCCAGATATAGCGGATTTTCGAGTAGTTTTCGAGCAATATTCGGACAAATCTGCCCATATCTTCGAAACTATATGTCGTAGATCGGAGAAATTGTTATTTTTGGAAAGATCTCGAGAAAATGCAGTAGATGACATGGTTTAAACTTTTAAAACCGGATAATTCTAATCGGAATTGACAGACATAGCGGATTTTCGAGTAGTTTTCGAGCAATATTCGGACAAATCTGCCCATATCATCGAAACTATATGTCGTAGAACGGAGAAATTGGTGTTTTTGGAAAGATCTCGAGAAAATGCAGTAGATGACATGGTTTAAACTTTTAAAACCGGTTAATTCTAATCGGAATTGACAGACCTAGCGGATTTTCGAGTAGTTTTCTAGCAATATTCGGACAAATCTGCCCGTATCTCCGAAACTATAGGTCGTAGAACGGAGAAATCGGTATTTTTGGAAAGATCTCGAGAAAATACGGTAGATGACAGGGTTTCAAACTTTCTAAATCAGTTGATTCTATTCGGAATTGCTAAAAATTCATATAACCCATTTTCAGCTATTTTCGAGCTGTTTTCGGACCAATCTGCCCATATGTCAGAAACTATATGTCGTAGAACGGAGAAATCGGTATTTTTGGAAAGATCTCGAAAAAATACAGTAGATGACATGGCTTAAACTGACTAAACCAGTTAATTCTAATCGTAATTGACAGATATAGCGGATTTTCGAGTAGTTTTCGAATAATATTCGAACAAATCTGCCCATATCTCAGAAACTATATGTCGTAGAACGGAGAAATCGGTATTTCTGAAAAGATCTCGAGAAAATACAGTAGATGACACGGTTTGAAACTTTCTAAATCGATTAATTCTATTCGGAACTGCTAAAAACTCATATAACGCACTTTCAGCTATTTTCGGGCTATTTTCGGACAAATTTGCCCATATCTCCGAAGCTATATGTCGTAGAGCGAAGAAATCGGTATTTTTGGAAAGATCTCGAGAAAATACATTAGATGATATGGTTTTAAACTTGCTAAACCGTTTAATTCTAATCGGAATTGACAGACATAGCGGATTTTCGAGTAGTATTCGAGCAATATTCGGACATATCTGCCCTATCTCCGAAACTATATGTCGTAGAGCGGAGAAATTGGTATTTTTGGAAAGACCTCGGGAAAATACAGGAGATGACACGGTTTCAAACTTTCTAAACTGGTTAATTCTAATCGAAATTGCCAGATATAGCGGATTTTCGAGTAGTTTTCGAGCAATATTCGGACAAATCTGCCCATATCTTCGAAACTATATGTCGTAGATCGGAGAAATTGTTATTTTTGGAAAGATCTCGAGAAAATGCAGTAGATGACATGGTTTAAACTTTTAAAACCGGTTAATTCTAATCGGAATTGACAGACCTAGCGGATTTTCGAGTAGTTTTCTAGCAATATTCGGACAAATCTGCCCGTATCTCCGAAACTATAGGTCGTAGAACGGAGAAATCGGTATTTTTGGAAAGATCTCGAGAAAATACGGTAGATGACAGGGTTTCAAACTTTCTAAATCAGTTGATTCTATTCGGAATTGCTAAAAATTCATATAACCCATTTTCAGCTATTTTCGAGCTGTTTTCGGACCAATCTGCCCATATGTCAGAAACTATATGTCGTAGAACGGAGAAATCGGTATTTTTGGAAAGATCTCGAAAAAATACAGTAGGTGACATGGCTTAAACTGACTAAACCAGTTAATTCTAATCGTAATTGACAGATATAGCGGATTTTCGAGTAGTTTTCGAATAATATTCGAACAAATCTGCCCATATCTCCGAAACTATATGTCGTAGTACGGAGAAATCGGTATTTTTGGAAAGATCTCGAGAAAATACATTAGATGATATGGTTTTAAACTTGCTAAACCGGTTAATTCTATTCGGAATTGACAGATATAGCGGATTTTCGAGTTGTTTTCGAGCAATATTCGGACATATCTGCCCTATCTCCGAAACTATATGTCGTAGAGCGGAGAAATTGGTATTTTTGGAAAGATCTCGAGAAAATGCAGTAGATGACATGGTTTAAACTTTTAAAACTGGTTAATTCTAATCGGAATTGACAGACCTAGCGGATTTTCGAGTAGTTTTCCAGCAATATTCGGACAAATCTGCCCGTATCTCCGAAACTATAGGTCGTAGAACGGAGAAATCGGTATTTTTGGAAAGATCTCGAGAAAATACGGTAGATGACAGGGTTTCAAACTTTCTAAATCAGTTGAATCTATTCGGAATTGCTAAAAATTCATATAACCCATTTTCAGCTATTTTCGAGCTGTTTTCGGACCAATCTGCCCATATCTCAGAAACTATATGTCGTAGAACGGAGAAATCGGTATTTTTGGAAAGACCTCGGGAAAATACAGGAGATGACATGGTTTCAAACTTTCTAAACCGGTTAATTCTAATCGAAATTGCCAGATATAGCGGATTTTCGAGTAGTTTTCGAGCAATATTCGGACAAATCTGTCCATATCTTCGAAACTATATGTCGTAGATCGGAGAAATTGGTATTTTTGGAAAGATCTCGAGAAAATGCAGTAGATGACATGGTTTAAACTTTTAAAACCGGTTAATTCTAATCAGAATTGACAGACCTAGCGGATTTTCGAGTAGTTTTCTATCAATATTCGGACAAATCTGCCCGTATCTCCGAAACTATAGGTCGTAGAACGGAGAAATCGGTATTTTTGGAAAGATCTCGAAAAAATACAGTAGGTGACATGGCTTAAACTGACTAAACCAGTTAATTCTAATCGTAATTGACAGATATAGCGGATTTTCGAGTAGTTTTCGAATAATATTCGAACAAATCTGCCCATATCTCCGAAACTATATGTCGTAGAACGGAGAAATCGGTATTTCTGAAAAGATTTCGAGAAAATACAGTACATGACATGGCCTAAACTGACTAAACCAGTTAATTCTAATCGTAATTGACAGATATAGCGGATTTTCGAGTAGTTTTCGAATAATATTCGAACAAATCTGCCCATATCTCCGAAACTATATGTCGTAGAACGGAGAAATCGGTATTTTTGGAAAGATCTCGAGAAAATACATTAGATGATATGGTTTTAAACTTGCTAAACCGGTTAATTCTATTCGGAATTGACAGATATAGCGGATTTTCGAGTTGTTTTCGAGCAATATTCGGGCATATCTGCCCTATCTCCGAAACTATATGTCGTAGAGCGGAGAAATTGGTATTTTTAGAAAGATCTCGAGAAAATGCAGTAGATGACATGGTTTAAACTTTTAAAACCGGTTAATTCTAATCGGAATTGACAGACCTAGCGGATTTTCGAGTAGTTTTCCAGCAATATTCGGACAAATCTGCCCGTATCTCCGAAACTATAGGTCGTAGAACGGAGAAATCGGTATTTTTGGAAAGATCTCGAGAAAATACGGTAGATGACAGGGTTTCAAACTTTCTAAATCAGTTGATTCTATTCGGAATTGCCAAAAACTCATATAACGCACTTTCAGCTATTTTCGGGCTATTTTCGGACAAATTTGCCCATATCTCCGAAGCTATATGTCGTAGAGCGGAGAAATCGGTATTTTTGGAAAGATCTCGAGAAAATACAGTAGATGACATGGTTTAAACTTTTAAAACCGGTTAATTCTAATCGGAATTGACAGACATAGCGGATTTTCGAGTAGTTTTCGAGCAATATTCGGACATATCTGCCCATATCTCCGAAGCTATATGTCATAGAACGGAGAAATCGGTATTTTTGGAAAGATCTCGAGAAAATACAGTAGATGACATGGTTTAAACTTTCTAAACCGGTTAATTCTGTTCGGAATTGCCAGATATTGCGGATTTTCGAGTGGTTTTCCAGCAATATTCGGACAAATCTGCCCATATCTCCGAAACTATAGGTCGTAGAACGGAGAAATCGGTATTTTTGGAAAGATCTCGAGAAAATACGGAAGATGACAGGGTTTCAAACTTTCTAAATCAGTTGATTCTATTCGGAATTGCTAAAAATTCATATAACCCATTTTCAGCTATTTTCGAGCTGTTTTCGGACCAATCTGCCCATATCTCAGAAACTATATGTCGTAGGACGGAGAAATCGGTATTTTTGGAAAGACCTCGGGAAAATACAGGAGATGACATGGTTTCAAACTTTCTAAACCGGTTAATTCTATTCGAAATTGACAGATATTGCGGATTTTCGAGTAGTTTTCCAGCAATATTCGGACATATCTGCCCATATCTCCGAAACTGTAGGTCGTAGAACGGAGAAATCGGTATTTTTGGAAAGATCTCGAGAAAATACGGTAGATGACAGGGCTTCAAACTTTCTAAATCAGTTGATTCTATTCGGAATTGCTAAAAATTCATATAACCAATTTTCAGCTATTTTCGAGCTGTTTTCGTACCAATCTGCCCATATCTCAGAAACTATATGTCGTAGAACGGAGAAATCGGTATTTTTGGAAAGACCTCGAAAAAATACATTAGATGACATGGCTTAAACTTTTAAAACCGGTTAATTCTAATCGGAATTGACAGACATAGCGGATTTTCGAGTAGTTTTCGAGCAATATTCGGACATATCTGCCCATATCTCCGAAACTGTAGGTCGTAGAACGGAGAAATCGGTATTTTTGGAAAGATCTCGAGAAAATACGGTAGATGACAGGGCTTCAAACTTTCTAAATCAGTTGATTCTATTCGGAATTGCTAAAAATTCATATAACCAATTTTCAGCTATTTTCGAGCTGTTTTCGTACCAATCTGCCCATATCTCAGAAACTATATGTCGTAGAACGGAGAAATCGGTATTTTTGGAAAGACCTCGAAAAAATACATTAGATGACATGGCTTAAACTTTTAAAACCGGTTAATTCTAATCGGAATTGACAGACATAGCGGATTTTCGAGTAGTTTTCGAGCAATATTCGGACATATCTGCCCATATCTCCGAAACTGTAGGTCGTAGAACGGAGAAATCGGTATTTTTGGAAAGATCTCGAGAAAATACGGTAGATGACAGGGTTTCAAACTTTCTAAATCAGTTGATTCTATTCGGAATTGCTAAAAATTCATATAACCCATTTTCAGCTATTTTCGAGCTGTTTTCGTACCAATCTGCCCATATCTCAGAAACTATATGTCGTAGAACGGAGAAATCGGTATTTTTGGAAAGACCTCGAAAAAATACATTAGATGACATGGCTTAAACTTTTAAAACCGGTTAATTCTAATCGGAATTGACAGACATAGCGGATTTTCGAGTAGTTTTCGAGCAATATTCGGACAAATCTGGCCATATCTCCCAAACTATATGTCGTAGAACGGAGAAATCGGTATTTTCGGAAAGATCTCGGAAGAATACAGTAGATGACATGGGTTCAAACTTTCTAAACCGGTTAATTCTATTCGGAATTGCCAGACATAGCGGATTTTCGAGTAGTATTCGAGCAATATTCGGACATATCTGCCCTATCTCCGAAACTATATGTCGTAGAGCGGAGAAATTGGTATTTTTGGAAAGACCTCGGGAAAATACAGGAGATGACATGGTTTCAAACTTTCTAAACCGGTTAATTCTAATCGAAATTGCCAGATATAGCGGATTTTCGAGTAGTTTTCGAGCAATATTCGGACAAATCTGCCCATATCTTCGAAACTATATGTCGTAGATCGGAGAAATTGTTATTTTTGGAAAGATCTCGAGAAAATGCAGTAGATGACATGGTTTAAACTTTTAAAACCGGATAATTCTAATCGGAATTGACAGACATAGCGGATTTTCGAGTAGTTTTCGAGCAATATTCGGACAAATCTGCCCATATTATCGAAACTATATGTCGTAGAACGGAGAAATTGGTGTTTTTGGAAAGATCTCGAGAAAATGCAGTAGATGACATGGTTTAAACTTTTAAAACCGGTTAATTCTAATCGGAATTGACAGACCTAGCGGATTTTCGAGTAGTTTTCCAGCAATATTCGGACATATCTGCCCATATCTCCGAAACTGTAGGTCGTAGAACGGAGAAATCGGTATTTTTGGAAAGATCTCGAGAAAATACGGTAGATGACAGGGCTTCAAACTTTCTAAATCAGTTGATTCTATTCGGAATTGCTAAAAATTCATATAACCAATTTTCAGCTATTTTCGAGCTGTTTTCGTACCAATCTGCCCATATCTCAGAAACTATATGTCGTAGAACGGAGAAATCGGTATTTTTGGAAAGACCTCGAAAAAATACATTAGATGACATGGCTTAAACTTTTAAAACCGGTTAATTCTAATCGGAATTGACAGACATAGCGGATTTTCGAGTAGTTTTCGAGCAATATTCGGACATATCTGCCCATATCTCCGAAACTGTAGGTCGTAGAACGGAGAAATCGGTATTTTTGGAAAGATCTCGAGAAAATACGGTAGATGACAGGGCTTCAAACTTTCTAAATCAGTTGATTCTATTCGGAATTGCTAAAAATTCATATAACCTATTTTCAGCTATTTTCGAGCTGTTTTCGTACCAATCTGCCCATATCTCAGAAACTATATGTCGTAGAACGGAGAAATCGGTATTTTTGGAAAGACCTCGAAAAAATACATTAGATGACATGGCTTAAACTTTTAAAACCGGTTAATTCTAATCGGAATTGACAGACATAGCGGATTTTCGAGTAGTTTTCGAGCAATATTCGGACATATCTGCCCATATCTCCGAAACTGTAGGTCGTAGAACGGAGAAATCGGTATTTTTGGAAAGATCTCGAGAAAATACGGTAGATGACAGGGTTTCAAACTTTCTAAATCAGTTGATTCTATTCGGAATTGCTAAAAATTCATATAACCCATTTTCAGCTATTTTCGAGCTGTTTTCGTACCAATCTGCCCATATCTCAGAAACTATATGTCGTAGAACGGAGAAATCGGTATTTTTGGAAAGACCTCGAAAAAATACATTAGATGACATGGCTTAAACTTTTAAAACCGGTTAATTCTAATCGGAATTGACAGACATAGCGGATTTTCGAGTAGTTTTCGAGCAATATTCGGACAAATCTGGCCATATCTCCCAAACTATATGTCGTAGAACGGAGAAATCGGTATTTTCGGAAAGATCTCGGAAGAATACAGTAGATGACATGGGTTCAAACTTTCTAAACCGGTTAATTCTATTCGGAATTGCCAGACATAGCGGATTTTCGAGTAGTATTCGAGCAATATTCGGACATATCTGCCCTATCTCCGAAACTATATGTCGTAGAGCGGAGAAATTGGTATTTTTGGAAAGACCTCGGGAAAATACAGGAGATGACATGGTTTCAAACTTTCTAAACCGGTTAATTCTAATCGAAATTGCCAGATATAGCGGATTTTCGAGTAGTTTTCGAGCAATATTCGGACAAATCTGCCCATATCTTCGAAACTATATGTCGTAGATCGGAGAAATTGTTATTTTTGGAAAGATCTCGAGAAAATGCAGTAGATGACATGGTTTAAACTTTTAAAACCGGATAATTCTAATCGGAATTGACAGACATAGCGGATTTTCGAGTAGTTTTCGAGCAATATTCGGACAAATCTGCCCATATTATCGAAACTATATGTCGTAGAACGGAGAAATTGGTGTTTTTGGAAAGATCTCGAGAAAATGCAGTAGATGACATGGTTTAAACTTTTAAAACCGGTTAATTCTAATCGGAATTGACAGACCTAGCGGATTTTCGAGTAGTTTTCTAGCAATATTCGGACAAATCTGCCCGTATCTCCGAAACTATAGGTCGTAGAACGGAGAAATCGGTATTTTTGGAAAGATCTCGAGAAAATACGGTAGATGACAGGGTTTCAAACTTTCTAAATCAGTTGATTCTATTCGGAATTGCCAAAAACTCATATAACGCACTTTCAGCTATTTTCGGGCTATTTTCGGACAAATTTGCCCATATCTCCGAAGCTATATGTCGTAGAGCGGAGAAATCGGTATTTTTGGAAAGATCTCGAGAAAATACATTAGATGACATGGTTTTAAACTTGCCAAACCGGTTAATTCTATTCGGAATTGACAGATATAGCGGATTTTCGAGTAGTTTTCGAGCAATATTCGGACAAATCTGCCCATATCTCCGAAACTATATGTCGTAGAACGGAGAAATCGGTATTTTTGGAAAGATCTCGAAAAAATACAGTAGATGACATGGTTTAAACTTTTAAAACCGGTTAATTCTAATCGGAATTGACAGACATAGCGGATTTTCGAGTAGTTTTCGAGCAATATTCGGACATATCTGCCCATATCTCCGAAGCTATATGTCATAGAACGGAGAAATCGGTATTTTTGGAAAGATCTCGAGAAAATACAGTAGATGACATGGTTTAAACTTTCTAAACCGGTTAATTCTATTCGGAATTGCCAGATATTGCGGATTTTCGAGTGGTTTTCCAGCAATATTCGGACAAATCTGCCCATATCTCCGAAACTATAGGTCGTAGAACGGAGAAATCGGTATTTTTGGAAAGATCTCGAGAAAATACGGAAGATGACAGGGTTTCAAACTTTCTAAATCAGTTGATTCTATTCGGAATTGCTAAAAATTCATATAACCCATTTTCAGCTATTTTCGAGCTGTTTTCGGACCAATCTGCCCATATCTCAGAAACTATATGTCGTAGGACGGAGAAATCGGTATTTTTGGAAAGACCTCGGGAAAATACAGGAGATGACATGGTTTCAAACTTTCTAAACCGGTTAATTCTATTCGAAATTGACAGACCTAGCGGATTTTCGAGTAGTTTTCGAGCAATATTCGGACATATCTGCCCATATCTCCGAAGCTATATGTCATAGAAAGGAGAAATCGGTATTTTTGGAAAGATCTCGAGAAAATACAGTAGATGACATGGTTTAAACTTTCTAAACCGGTTAATTCTATTCGGAATTGCCAGATATTGCGGATTTTCGAGTAGTTTTCCAGCAATATTCGGACATATCTGCCCATATCTCCGAAACTGTAGGTCGTAGAACGGAGAAATCGGTATTTTTGGAAAGATCTCGAGAAAATACGGTAGATGACAGGGTTTCAAACTTTCTAAATCAGTTGATTCTATTCGGAATTGCTAAAAATTCATATAACCAATTTTCAGCTATTTTCGAGCTGTTTTCGTACCAATCTGCCCATATCTCAGAAACTATATGTCGTAGAACGGAGAAATCGGTATTTTTGGAAAGACCTCGAAAAAATACATTAGATGACATGGCTTAAACTTTTAAAACCGGTTAATTCTAATCGGAATTGACAGACATAGCGGATTTTCGAGTAGTTTTCGAGCAATATTCGGACATATCTGCCCATATCTCCGAAACTGTAGGTCGTAGAACGGAGAAATCGGTATTTTTGGAAAGATCTCGAGAAAATACGGTAGATGACAGGGTTTCAAACTTTCTAAATCAGTTGATTCTATTCGGAATTGCTAAAAATTCATATAACCCATTTTCAGCTATTTTCGAGCTGTTTTCGGACCAATCTGCCCATATCTCAGAAACTATATGTCGTAGAACGGAGAAATCGGTATTTTTGGAAAGACCTCGAAAAAATACATTAGATGACATGGCTTAAACTTTTAAAACCGGTTAATTCTAATCGGAATTGACAGACATAGCGGATTTTCGAGTAGTTTTCGAGCAATATTCGGACAAATCTGGCCATATCTCCCAAACTATATGTCGTAGAACGGAGAAATCGGTATTTTCGGAAAGATCTCGGAAGAATACAGTAGATGACATGGGTTCAAACTTTCTAAACCGGTTAATTCTATTCGGAATTGCCAGACATAGCGGATTTTCGAGTAGTATTCGAGCAATATTCGGACATATCTGCCCTATCTCCGAAACTATATGTCGTAGAGCGGAGAAATTGGTATTTTTGGAAAGACCTCGGGAAAATACAGGAGATGACATGGTTTCAAACTTTCTAAACCGGTTAATTCTAATCGAAATTGCCAGATATAGCGGATTTTCGAGTAGTTTTCGAGCAATATTCGGACAAATCTGCCCATATCTTCGAAACTATATGTCGTAGATCGGAGAAATTGTTATTTTTGGAAAGATCTCGAGAAAATGCAGTAGATGACATGGTTTAAACTTTTAAAACCGGATAATTCTAATCGGAATTGACAGACATAGCGGATTTTCGAGTAGTTTTCGAGCAATATTCGGACAAATCTGCCCATATTATCGAAACTATATGTCGTAGAACGGAGAAATTGGTGTTTTTGGAAAGATCTCGAGAAAATGCAGTAGATGACATGGTTTAAACTTTTAAAACCGGTTAATTCTAATCGGAATTGACAGACCTAGCGGATTTTCGAGTAGTTTTCTAGCAATATTCGGACAAATCTGCCCGTATCTCCGAAACTATAGGTCGTAGAACGGAGAAATCGGTATTTTTGGAAAGATCTCGAGAAAATACGGTAGATGACAGGGTTTCAAACTTTCTAAATCAGTTGATTCTATTCGGAATTGCTAAAAATTCATATAACCCATTTTCAGCTATTTTCGAGCTGTTTTCGGACCAATCTGCCCATATGTCAGAAACTATATGTCGTAGAACGGAGAAATCGGTATTTTTGGAAAGATCTCGAAAAAATACAGTAGATGACATGGCTTAAACTGACTAAACCAGTTAATTCTAATCGTAATTGACAGATATAGCGGATTTTCGAGTAGTTTTCGAATAATATTCGAACAAATCTGCCCATATCTCCGAAACTATATGTCGTAGAACGGAGAAATCGGTATTTCTGAAAAGATTTCGAGAAAATACAGTACATGACATGGCCTAAACTGACTAAAACAGTTAATTCTAATCGTAATTGACAGATAAAGCGGATTTTCGAGTTGTTTTCGAGCAATATTCGGGCATATCTGCCCTATCTCCGAAACTATATGTCGTAGAGCGGAGAAATTGGTATTTTTAGAAAGATCTCGAGAAAATGCAGTAGATGACATGGTTTAAACTTTTAAAACCGGTTAATTCTAATCGGAATTGACAGACCTAGCGGATTTTCGAGTAGTTTTCCAGCAATATTCGGACAAATCTGCCCATATCTCCGAAACTATAGGTCGTAGAACGGAGAAATCGGTATTTTTGGAAAGATCTCGAGAAAATACGGTAGATGACAGGGTTTCAAACTTTCTAAATCAGTTGATTCTATTCGGAATTGCTAAAAATTCATATAACCCATTTTCAGCTATTTTCGAGCTGTTTTCGGACCAATCTGCCCATATATCAGAAACTATATGTCGTAGAACGGAGAAATCGGTATTTTTGGAAAGACCTCGGGAAAATACAGTAGATGACACGGTTTGAAACTTTCTAAATCGATTAATTCTATTCGGAGTTGCTAAAAACTCATATAACGCATTTTCAGCTATTTTCGAGCTGTTTTCGGACCAATCTGCCCATATCTCAGAAACTATATGTCGTGGAATGGAGAAATCGGTATTTTTGGAAAGATCTCGAGAAAATGCAGTAGATGACATGGTTTAAACTTTTAAAACCGGTTAATTCCAATCGGAATTGACAGACATAGCGGATTTTCGAGTAGTTTTCGAGCAATATTCGGACAAATCTGCCCATATCTCCGAAACTATAGGTCGTAGAACGGAGAAATCGGTATTTTTGGAAAGATCTCGAGAAAATACGGAAGATGACAGGGTTTCAAACTTTCTAAATCAGTTGATTCTATTCGGAATTGCTAAAAATTCATATAACCCATTTTCAGCTATTTTCGAGCTGTTTTCGGACCAATCTGCCCATATCTCAGAAACTATATGTCGTAGAACGGAGATATCGGTATTTTTGGAAAGATCTCGAAAAAATACAGTAGGTGACATGGCTTAAACTGACTAAACCAGTTAATTCTAATCGTAATTGACAGATATAGCGGATTTTCGAGTAGTTTTCGAATAATATTCGAACAAATCTGCCCATATCTCCGAAACTATATGTCGTAGAACGGAGAAATCGGTATTTCTGAAAAGATTTCGAGAAAATACAGTACATGACATGGCCTAAACTGACTAAACCAGTTAATTCTAATCGTAATTGACAGATAAAGCGGATTTTCGAGTTGTTTTCGAGCAATATTCGGGCATATCTGCCCTATCTCCGAAACTATATGTCGTAGAGCGGAGAAATTGGTATTTTTAGAAAGATCTCGAGAAAATGCAGTAGATGACATGGTTTAAACTTTTAAAACCGGTTAATTCTAATCGGAATTGACAGACCTAGCGGATTTTCGAGTAGTTTTCCAGCAATATTCGGACAAATCTGCCCATATCTCCGAAACTATAGGTCGTAGAACGGAGAAATCGGTATTTTTGGAAAGATCTCGAGAAAATACGGTAGATGACAGGGTTTCAAACTTTCTAAATCAGTTGATTCTATTCGGAATTGCTAAAAATTCATATAACCCTTTTTCAGCTATTTTCGAGCTGTTTTCGGACCAATCTGCCCATATATCAGAAACTATATGTCGTAGAACGGAGAAATCGGTATTTTTGGAAAGACCTCGGGAAAATACAGTAGATGACACGGTTTGAAACTTTCTAAATCGATTAATTCTATTCGGAGTTGCTAAAAACTCATATAACGCATTTTCAGCTATTTTCGAGCTGTTTTCGGACCAATCTGCCCATATCTCAGAAACTATATGTCGTGGAATGGAGAAATCGGTATTTTTGGAAAGATCTCGAGAAAATGCAGTAGATGACATGGTTTAAACTTTTAAAACCGGTTAATTCCAATCGGAATTGACAGACATAGCGGATTTTCGAGTAGTTTTCGAGCAATATTCGGACAAATCTGCCCATATCATCGAAACTATATGTCGTAGAACGGAGAAAATGGTATTTTTGGAAAGATCTCGAGAAAATGCAGTAGATGACATGGTTTAAACTTTTAAAACCGGTTAATTCTAATCGGAATTGACAGACCTAGCGGATTTTCGAGTAGTTTTCTAGCAATATTCGGACAAATCTGCCCGTATCTCCGAAACTATAGGTCGTAGAACGGAGAAATCGGTATTTTTGGAAAGATCTCGAGAAAATACGGTAGATGACAGGGTTTCAAACTTTCTAAATCAGTTGATTCTATTCGGAATTGCTAAAAATTCATATAACCCATTTTCAGCTATTTTCGAGCTGTTTTCGGACCAATCTGCCCATATGTCAGAAACTATATGTCGTAGAACGGAGAAATCGTTATTTTTGGAAAGATCTCGAAAAAATACAGTAGATGACATGGCTTAAACTGACTAAACCAGTTAATTCTAATCGTAATTGACAGATATAGCGGATTTTCGAGTAGTTTTCGAATAATATTCGAACAAATCTGCCCATATCTCCGAAACTATATGTCGTAGAACGGAGAAATCGGTATTTCTGAAAAGATCTCGAGAAAATACAGTAGATGACACGGTTTGAAACTTTCTAAATCGATTAATTCTATTCGGAATTGCCAGATATAGCGGATTTTCGAGTAGTTTTCGAGCAATATTCGGACATATCTGCCCTATCTCCGAAACTATATGTCGTAGAGCGGAGAAATTG
This sequence comes from Platypus cylindrus, assembly GCA_949748235.1. Taxonomy (NCBI): domain Eukaryota; kingdom Metazoa; phylum Arthropoda; class Insecta; order Coleoptera; family Curculionidae; genus Platypus; species Platypus cylindrus. The sequence goes on from CATIYE010000015.1 coordinate 80,131, forward strand.
GTATTTTTGGAAAGATCTCGAGAAAATGCAGTAGATGACGTGGTTTAAACTTTTGAAACCGGTTAATTCTAATCAGAATTGACAGACATAGCGGATTTTCGAGTAGTTTTCGAGCAATATTCGGACATATCTGCCCTATCTCCGAAACTATATGTCGTAGAGCGGTGAAATTGGTATTTTTGGAAAGATCTCGAGAAAATGCAGTAGATGACGTGGTTTAAACTTTTAAAACCGGTTAATTCTAATCGGAATTGACAGACCTAGCGGATTTTCGAGTAGTTTTCCAGCAATATTCGGACAAATCTGCCCATATCTCCGAAACTATAGGTCGTAGAACGGCGAAATCGGTATTTTTGGAAAGATCTCGAGAAAATACGGTAGATGACAGGGTTTCAAACTTTCTAAATCAGTTGATTCTATTCGGAATTGCTAAAAATTCATATAACCCATTTTCAGCTATTTTCGAGCTGTTTTCGGGCCAATCTGCTCATATCTCAGAAACTATATGTCGTGGAACGGAGAAATCGGTATTTTTGGAAAGACCTCGGGAAAATACAGGAGATGACAGGGTTTCAAACTTTCTAAACCGGTTAATTCTAATCGAAATTGCCAGATATAGTGGATTTTCGAGTAGTTTTCGAGCAATATTCGGACAAATCTGCCCATATCTTCGAAACGATATGTGGTAGATCGGAGAAATTGGTATTTTTGGAAAGATCTCGAGAAAATGCAGTAGATGACATGGTTTAATCTTTTAAAACCGGTTAATTCTAATCGGCATTGACAGACATAGCGGATTTTCGAGTAGTTTTCGAGCAATATTCGGACATATCTGCCCATATCTCCGAAGCTATATGTCATAGAAAGGAGAAATCGGTATTTTTGGAAAGATCTCGAGAAAATGCAGTAGATGACATGGTTTAAACTTTTGAAACCGGTTAATTCTAATCAGAATTGACAGACATAGCGGATTTTCGAGTAGTTTTCGAGCAATATTGGGACATATCTGCCCTATCTCCGAAACTATATGTCGTAGAGCGGAGAAATTGGTATTTTTGGAAAGATCTCGAGAAAATGCAGTAGATGACGTGGTTTAAACTTTTAAAACCGGTTAATTCTAATCGGAATTGACAGACCTAGCGGATTTTCGAGTAGTTTTCCAGCAATATTCGGACATATCTGCCCTATCTCCGAAACTATATGTCGTAGAGCGGAGAAATTGGTATTTTTGGAAAGACCTCGGGAAAATACAGGAGATGACATGGTTTCAAACTTTCTAAACCGGTTAATTCTAATCGAAATTGCCAGATATAGCGGATTTTCGAGTAGTTTTCGAGCAATATTCGGACAAATCTGCCCATATCTTCGAAACTATATGTCGTAGATCGGAGAAATTGGTATTTTTGGAAAGATCTCGAGAAAATGCAGTAGATGACATGGTTTAAACTTTCTAAACCGGTTAATTCTATTCGGAATTGCCAGATACTGCGGATTTTCGAGTAGTTTTCCAGCAATATTCGGACAAATCTGCCCGTATCTCCGAAACTATAGGTCGTAGAACGGAGAAATCGGTATTTTTGGAAAGATCTCGAGAAAATGCAGTAGATGACATGGTTTAAACTTTTGAAACCGGTTAATTCTAATCAGAATTGACAGACATAGCGGATTTTCGAGTAGTTTTCGAGCAATATTCGGACATATCTGCCCTATCTCCGAAACTATATGTCGTAGAGCGGAGAAATTGGTATTTTTGGAAAGATCTCGAGAAAATGCAGTAGATGACGTGGTTTAAACTTTTAAAACCGGTTAATTCTAATCGGAATTGACAGACCTAGCGGATTTTCGAGTAGTTTTCCAGCAATATTCGGACAAATCTGCCCATATCTCCGAAACTATAGGTCGTAGAACGGAGAAATCGTTATTTTTGGAAAGATCTCGAGAAAATACGGTAGATGACAGGGTTTCAAACTTTCTAAATCAGTTGATTCTATTCGGAATTGCTAAAAATTCATATAACCCATTTTCAGCTATTTTCGAGCTGTTTTCGGGCCAATCTGCCCATATCTCAGAAACTATATGTCGTGGAACGGAGAAATCGGTATTTTTGGAAAGACCTCGGGAAAATACAGGAGATGACAGGGTTTCAAACTTTCTAAACCGGTTAATTCTAATCGAAATTGCCAGATATAGCGGATTTTCGAGTAGTTTTCGAGCAATATTCGGACAAATCTGCCCATATCTCCGAAGCTATATGTCATAGAAAGGAGAAATCGGTATTTTTGGAAAGATCTCGAGAAAATACAGTAGATGACATGGTTTAAACTTTCTAAACCGGTTAATTCTATTCGGAATTGCCAGATATTGCGGATTTTCGAGTAGTTTTCCAGCAATATTCGGACAAATCTGCCCGTATCTCCGAAACTATAGGTCGTAGAACGGAGAAATCGGTATTTTTGGAAAGATCTCGAGAAAATACGGTAGATGACAGGGTTTCAAACTTTCTAAATCAGTTGATTCTATTCGGAATTGCTAAAAATTCATATAACCCATTTTCAGCTATTTTCGAGCTGTTCTCGGACCAATCTGCCCATATCTCAGAAACTATATGTCGTAGAACGGAGAAATCGGTATTTTTGGAAAGATCTCGAAAAAATACAGTAGATGACATGGCTTAAACTGACTAAACCAGTTAATTCTAATCGTAATTGACAGATATAGCGGATTTTCGAGTAGTTTTCGAATAATATTCGAACAAATCTGCCCATATCTCAGAAACTATATGTCGTAGAACGGAGAAATCGGTATTTCTGAAAAGATCTCGAGAAAATACAGTAGATGACACGGTTTGAAACTTTCTAAATCGATTAATTCTATCCGGAATTGCTAAAAACTCATATAACGCACTTTCAGCTATTTTCGGGCTATTTTCGGACAAATTTGCCCATATCTCCGAAGCTATATGTCGTAGAGCGGAGAAATCGGTATTTTTGGAAAGATCTCGAGAAAATGCAGTAGATGACATGGCTTAAACTGACTAAACCAGTTAATTCTAATCGTAATTGACAGATATAGCGGATTTTCGAGTAGTTTTCGAGCAATATTCGGACAAATTTGCCCATATCTCCGAAACTATATGTCGTAGAACGGAGAAATTGGTATTTTTGGAAAGATGTCGAGAAAATGCAGTAGATGACATGGTTGAAACTTTTAAAACCGGTTAATTCTAATCGGAATTGACAGACCTAGCGGATTTTCGAGTAGTTTTCCAGCAATATTCGGACAAATCTGCCCATATCTCCGAAGCTATAGGTCGTAGAACGGAGAAATCAGTATTTTTGGAAAGATCTCGAAAAAATACAGTAGATGACATGGCTTAAACTGACTAAACCAGTTAATTCTAATCGTAATTGACAGATATAGCGGATTTTCGAGTAGTTTTCGAGCAATATTCGGACAAATCTGCCCGTATCTCCGAAACTATAGGTCGTAGAACGGAGAAATCGGTATTTTTGGACAGATCTCGAGAAAATACGGTAGATGACAGGGTTTGAAACTTTCTAAATCAGTTGATTCGATTCGGAATTGCTAAAAATTCATATAACCCATTTTCAGCTATTTTCGAGCTGTTTTCGGACCAATCTGCCCATATCTCAGAAACTATATGTCGTAGAACGGAGAAATCGGTATTTTTGGAAAGATCTCGAAAAAATACATTAGATGACATGGCTTAAACTGACTAAACCAGTTAATTCTAATCGTAATTGACAGATATAGCGGATTTTCGAGTTGTTTTCGAGCAATATTCGGACAAATCTGCCCGTATCTCCGAAACTATAGGTCGTAGAACGGAGAAATCGGTATTTTTGGAAAGATCTCGAGAAAATGCAGTAGATGACATGGTTTAAACTTTTAAAACCGGTTAATTCTAATCGGAATTGACAGACATAGCGGATTTTCGAGTAGTGTTCGAGCAATATTCGGAAATATCTGCCCATATCTCCGAAGCTATATGTCATAGAACGGAGAAATCGGTATTTTTGGAAAGATCTCGAGAAAATACAGTAGATGACATGGTTTAAACTTTCTAAACCGGTTAATTCTATTCGGAATTGCCAGATATTGCGGATTTTCGAGTGGTTTTCCAGCAATAATCGGACAAATCTGCCCATATCTCCGAAACTATAGGTCCTAGAACGGAGAAATCGGTATTTTTGGAAAGATCTCGAGAAAATACGGTAGATGACAGGGTTTCAAACTTTCTAAATCAGTTGATTCTATTCGGAATTGCTAAAAATTCATATAACCCATTTTCAGCTATTTTCGGGCTATTTTCGGACAAATTTGCCCATATCTCCGAAGCTATATGTCGTAGAGCGGAGAAATCGGTATTTTTGGAAAGATCTCGAGAAAATACATTAGATGACATGGTTTTAAACTTGCTAAACCGGTTAATTCTATTCGGAATTGACAGATATAGCGGATTTTCGAGTAGTTTTCGAGCAATATTCGGACAAATTTGCCCATATCTCCGAAACTATATGTCGTAGAACGGAGAAATTGGTATTTTTGGAAAGATCTCGAGAAAATGCAGTAGATGACATGGTTTAAACTTTTAAAACCGGTTAATTCTAATTGGAATTGACAGACATAGCGGATTTTCGAGTAGTGTTCGAGCAATATTCGGACCAATCTGCCCATATGTCAGAAACTATATGTCGTAGAACGGAGAAATCGGTATTTTTGGAAAGATCTCGAAAAAATACAGTAGATGACATGGCTTAAACTGACTAAACCAGTTAATTCTAATCGTAATTGACAGATATAGCGGATTTTCGAGTAGTTTTCGAATAATATTCGAACAAATCTGCCCATATCTCCGAAACTATAGGTCGTAGAACGGAGAAATCGGTATTTTTGGAAAGATCTCGAGAAAATACAGTAGATGACACGGTTTGAAACTTTCTAAATCGATTAATTCTATTCGGAATTGCTAAAAACTCATATAACGCACTTTCAGCTATTTTCGGGCTATTTTCGGACAAATTTGCCCATATCTCCGAAGCTATATGTCGTAGAGCGGAGAAATCGGTATTTTTGGAAAGATCTCGAGAAAATACATTAGATGACATGGTTTTAAACTTGCTAAACCGGTTAATTCTATTCGGAATTGACAGATATAGCGGATTTTCGAGTAGTTTTCGAGCAATATTCGGACAAATTTGCCCATATCTCCGAAACTATATGTCGTATAACGGAGAAATCGGTATTTTCGGAAAGATCTCGGAAGAATACAGTAGATGACAGGGGTTCAAACTTTCTAAACCGGTTAATTCTATTCGGAATTGCCAGATATAGCGGATTTTCGAGTAGTTTTCGAGCAATATTCGGACAAATCTGCCCATATCTTCGAAACTATATGTCGTAGAACGGAGAAATTGGTATTTTTGGAAAGATCTCGAGAAAATGCAGTAGATGACATGGTTTAAACTTTTAAAACCGGTTAATTCTAATCGGAATTGACAGACATAGCGGATTTTCGAGTAGTGTTCGAGCAATATTCGGACATATCTGCCCATATCTCCGAAGCTATATGTCATAGAACGGAGAAATCGGTATTTTTGGAAAGATCTCGAGAAAATACAGTAGATGACATGGTTTAAACTTTCTAAACCGGTTAATTCTATTCGGAATTGCCAGATATTGCGGATTTTCGAGTAGTTTTCCAGCAATATTCGGACAAATCTGCCCGTATCTCCGAAACTATAGGTCGTAGAACGGAGAAATCGGTATTTTTGGAAAGATCTCGAGAAAATGCAGTAGATGACATGGTTTAAACTTTTGAAACCGGTTAATTCTAATCAGAATTGACAGACATAGCGGATTTTCGAGTAGTTTTCGAGCAATATTCGGACATATCTGCCCTATCTCCGAAACTATATGTCGTAGAGCGGAGAAATTGGTATTTTTGGAAAGATCTCGAGAAAATGCAGTAGATGACGTGGTTTAAACTTTTAAAACCGGTTAATTCTAATCGGAATTGACAGACCTAGCGGATTTTCGAGTAGTTTTCCAGCAATATTCGGACAAATCTGCCCATATCTCCGAAACTATAGGTCGTAGAACGGAGAAATCGTTATTTTTGGAAAGATCTCGAGAAAATACGGTAGATGACAGGGTTTCAAACTTTCTAAATCAGTTGATTCTATTCGGAATTGCTAAAAATTCATATAACCCATTTTCAGCTATTTTCGAGCTGTTTTCGGGCCAATCTGCCCATATCTCAGAAACTATATGTCGTGGAACGGAGAAATCGGTATTTTTGGAAAGACCTCGGGAAAATACAGGAGATGACAGGGTTTAAACTTTTAAAACCGGTTAATTCTAATCGGAATTGACAGACATAACGGATTTTCGAGTAGTTTTCGAGCAATATTCGGACAAATCTGCCCATATCTCCGAAGCTATATGTCATAGAAAGGAGAAATCGGTATTTTTGGAAAGATCTCGAGAAAATACAGTAGATGACATGGTTTAAACTTTCTAAACCGGTTAATTCTATTCGGAATTGCCAGATATTGCGGATTTTCGAGTAGTTTTCCAGCAATATTCGGACGAATCTGCCCGTATCTCCGAAACTATAGGTCGTAGAACGGAGAAATCGGTATTTTTGGAAAGATCTCGAGAAAATACGGTAGATGAAAGGGTTTCAAACTTTCTAAATCAGTTGATTCTATTCGGAATTGCTAAAAATTCATATAACCCATTTTCAGCTATTTTCGAGCTGTTCTCAGACCAATCTGCCCATATCTCAGAAACTGTATGTCGTGGAACGGAGAAATCGGTATTTTTGGAAAGACCTCGGGAAAATACAGGAGATGACAGGGTTTAAACTTTTAAAACCGGTTAATTCTAATCGGAATTGACAGACATAACGGATTTTCGAGTAGTTTTCGAGCAATATTCGGACATATCTGCCCATATCTCCGAAGCTATATGTCATATAAAGGAGAAATCGGTATTTTTGGAAAGATCTCGAGAAAATACATTAGATGACATGGTTTTAAACTTGCTAAACCGGTTAATTCTATTCGGAATTGACAGATATAGCGGATTCTCGAATAGTTTTCGAGCAATATTCGGACAAATCTGCCCATATCATCGAAACTATATGTCGTAGAACGGAGAAATTGGTATTTTTGGAAAGATCTCGAGAAAATGCAGTAGATGACATGGTTGAAACTTTTAAAACCGGTTAATTCTAATCGGAATTGACAGACCTAGCGGATTTTCGAGTAGTTTTCCAGCAATATTCGGACAAAGCTGCCCATATCTCCGAAGCTATAGGTCGTAGAACGGAGAAATCAGTATTTTTGGAAAGATCTCGAAAAAATACAGTAGATGACATGGCTTAAACTGACTAAACCAGTTAATTCTAATCGTAATTGACAGATATAGCGGATTTTCGAGTAGTTTTCGAGCAATATTCGGACAAATCTGCCCGTATCTCCGAAACTATAGGTCGTAGAACGGAGAAATCGGTATTTTTGGACAGATCTCGAGAAAATACGGTAGATGACAGGGTTTGAAACTTTCTCAATCAGTTGATTCGATTCGGAATTGCTAAAAATTCATATAACCCATTTTCAGCTATTTTCGAGCTGTTTTCGGACCAATCTGCCCATATCTCAGAAACTATATGTCGTAGAACGGAGAAATCGGTATTTTTGGAAAGATCTCGAAAAAATACATTAGATGACATGGCTTAAACTGACTAAACCAGTTAATTCTAATCGTAATTGACAGATATAGCGGATTTTCGAGTAGTTTTCGAGCAATATTCGGACAAATCTGCCCGTATCTCCGAAACTATAGGTCGTAGAACGGAGAAATCGGTATTTTTGGAAAGATCTCGAGAAAATACGGTAGATGACAGGGTTTGAAACTTTCTCAATCAGTTGATTCGATTCGGAATTGCTAAAAATTCATATAACCCATTTTCAGCTATTTTCGAGCTGTTTTCGGACCAATCTGCCCATATCTCAGAAACTATATGTCGTAGAACCGAGAAATCGGTAGTTTTGGAAAGATCTCGAAAAAATACAGTAGATGACATGGCTTAAACTGACTAAACCAGTTAATTCTAATCGTAATTGACAGATATAGCGGATTTTCGAGTAGTTTTCGAGCAATATTCGGACAAATTTGCCCATATCTCCGAAACTATATGTCGTAGAACGGAGAAATTGGTATTTTTGGAAAGATCTCGAGAAAATGCAGTAGATGACATGGTTTAAACTTTTAAAACCGGTTAATTCTAATCGGAATTGACAGACATAGCGGATTTTCGAGTAGTGTTCGAGCAATATTCGGACATATCTGCCCATATCTCCGAAGCTATATGTCATAGAACGGAGAAATCGGTATTTTTGGAAAGATCTCGAGAAAATACAGTAGATGACATGGTTTAAACTTTCTAAACCGGTTAATTCTATTCGTAATTGCCAGATATTGCGGATTTTCGAGTGGTTTTCCAGCAATAATCGGACAAATCTGCCCATATCTCCGAAACTATAGGTCCTAGAACGGAGAAATCGGTATTTTTGGAAAGATCTCGAGAAAATACGGTAGATGACAGGGTTTCAAACTTTCTAAATCAGTTGATTCTATTCGGAATTGCTAAAAATTCATATAACCCATTTTCAGCTATTTTCGGGCTATTTTCGGACAAATTTGCCCATATCTCCGAAGCTATATGTCGTAGAGCGGAGAAATCGGTATTTTTGGAAAGATCTCGAGAAAATACATTAGATGACATGGTTTTAAACTTGCTAAACCGGTTAATTCTATTCGGAATTGACAGATATAGCGGATTTTCGAGTAGTTTTCGAGCAATATTCGGACAAATTTGCCCATATCTCCGAAACTATATGTCGTAGAACGGAGAAATTGGTATTTTTGGAAAGATCTCGAGAAAATGCCGTAGATGACATGGTTTAAACTTTTAAAACCGGTTAATTCTAATCGGAATTGACAGACATAGCGGATTTTCGAGTAGTGTTCGAGCAATATTCGGACCAATCTGCCCATATGTCAGAAACTATATGTCGTAGAACGGAGAAATCGGTATTTTTGGAAAGTTCTCGAAAAAATACAGTAGATGACATGGCTTAAACTGACTAAACCAGTTAATTCTAATCGTAATTGACAGATATAGCGGATTTTCGAGTAGTTTTCGAATAATATTCGAACAAATCTGCCCATATCTCCGAAACTATAGGTCGTAGAACGGAGAAATCGGTATTTTTGGAAAGATCTCGAGAAAATACAGTAGATGACACGGTTTGAAACTTTCTAAATCGATTAATTCTATTCGGAATTGCTAAAAACTCATATAACGCACTTTCAGCTATTTTCGGGCTATTTTCGGACAAATTTGCCAATATCTCCGAAGCTATATGTCGTAGAGCGGAGAAATCGGTATTTTTGGAAAGATCTCGAGAAAATACATTAGATGACATGGTTTTAAACTTGCTAAACCGGTTAATTCTATTCGGAATTGACAGATATAGCGGATTTTCGAGTAGTTTTCGAGCAATATTCGGACAAATTTGCCCATATCTCCGACACTATATGTCGTATAACGGAGAAATCGGTATTTTCGGAAAGATCTCGGAAGAATACAGTAGATGACAGGGGTTCAAACTTTCTAAACCGGTTAATTCTATTGGGAATTGCCAGATATAGCGGATTTTCGAGTAGTTTTCGAGCAATATTCGGACAAATCTGCCCATATCTTCGAAACTATATGTCGTAGAACGGAGAAATTGGTATTTTTGGAAAGATCTCGAGAAAATGCAGTAGATGACATGGTTTAAACTTTTAAAACCGGTTAATTCTAATCGGAATTGACAGACATAGCGGATTTTCGAGTAGTGTTCGAGCAATATTCGGACATATCTGCCCATATCTCCGAAGCTATATGTCATAGAACGGAGAAATCGGTATTTTTGGAAAGATCTCGAGAAAATACAGTAGATGACATGGTTTAAACTTTCTAAACCGGTTAATTCTATTCGGAATTGCCAGATATTGCGGATTTTCGAGTGGTTTTCCAGCAATAATCGGACAAATCTGCCCATATCTCCGAAGCTATATGTCATAGAACGGAGAAATCGGTATTTTTGGAAAGATCTCGAGAAAATACAGTAGATGACATGGTTTAAACTTTCTAAACCGGTTAATTCTATTCGTAATTGCCAGATATTGCGGATTTTCGAGTGGTTTTCCAGCAATAATCGGACAAATCTGCCCATATCTCCGAAACTATAGGTCCTAGAACGGAGAAATCGGTATTTTTGGAAAGATCTCGAGAAAATACGGTAGATGACAGGGTTTCAAACTTTCTAAATCAGTTGATTCTATTCGGAATTGCTAAAAATTCATATAACCCATTTTCAGCTATTTTCGGGCTATTTTCGGACAAATTTGCCCATATCTCCGAAGCTATATGTCGTAGAGCGGAGAAATCGGTATTTTTGGAAAGATCTCGAGAAAATACATTAGATGACATGGTTTTAAACTTGCTAAACCGGTTAATTCTATTCGGAATTGACAGATATAGCGGATTTTCGAGTAGTTTTCGAGCAATATTCGGACAAATTTGCCCATATCTCCGAAACTATATGTCGTAGAACGGAGAAATTGGTATTTTTGGAAAGATCTCGAGAAAATGCCGTAGATGACATGGTTTAAACTTTTAAAACCGGTTAATTCTAATCGGAATTGACAGACATAGCGGATTTTCGAGTAGTGTTCGAGCAATATTCGGACCAATCTGCCCATATGTCAGAAACTATATGTCGTAGAACGGAGAAATCGGTATTTTTGGAAAGTTCTCGAAAAAATACAGTAGATGACATGGCTTAAACTGACTAAACCAGTTAATTCTAATCGTAATTGACAGATATAGCGGATTTTCGAGTAGTTTTCGAATAATATTCGAACAAATCTGCCCATATCTCCGAAACTATAGGTCGTAGAACGGAGAAATCGGTATTTTTGGAAAGATCTCGAGAAAATACAGTAGATGACACGGTTTGAAACTTTCTAAATCGATTAATTCTATTCGGAATTGCTAAAAACTCATACAACGCACTTTCAGCTATTTTCGGGCTATTTTCGGACAAATTTGCCCATATCTCCGAAGCTATATGTCGTAGAGCGGAGAAATCGGTATTTTTGGAAAGATCTCGAGAAAATACATTAGATGACATGGTTTTAAACTTGCTAAACCGGTTAATTCTATTCGGAATTGACAGATATAGCGGATTTTCGAGTAGTTTTCGAGCAATATTCGGACAAATTTGCCCATATCTCCGAAACTATATGTCGTATAACGGAGAAATCGGTATTTTCGGAAAGATCTCGGAAGAATACAGTAGATGACAGGGGTTCAAACTTTCTAAACCGGTTAATTCTATTGGGAATTGCCAGATATAGCGGATTTTCGAGTAGTTTTCGAGCAATATTCGGACAAATTTGCCCATATCTCCGAAACTATATGTCGTATAACGGAGAAATCGGTATTTTCGGAAAGATCTCGGAAGAATACAGTAGATGACAGGGGTTCAAACTTTCTAAACCGGTTAATTCTATTGGGAATTGCCAGATATAGCGGATTTTCGAGTAGTTTTCGAGCAATATTCGGACAAATCTGCCCATATCTTCGAAACTATATGTCGTAGAACGGAGAAATTGGTATTTTTGGAAAGATCTCGAGAAAATGCAGTAGATGACATGGTTTAAACTTTTAAAACCGGTTAATTCTAATCGGAATTGACAGACATAGCGGATTTTCGAGTAGTGTTCGAGCAATATTCGGACATATCTGCCCATATCTCCGAAGCTATATGTCATAGAACGGAGAAATCGGTATTTTTGGAAAGATCTCGAGAAAATACAGTAGATGACATGGTTTAAACTTTCTAAACCGGTTAATTCTATTCGGAATTGCCAGATATTGCGGATTTTCGAGTGGTTTTCCAGCAATAATCGGACAAATCTGCCCATATCTCCGAAACTATAGGTCCTAAAACGGAGAAATCGGTATTTTTGGAAAGATCTCGAGAAAATACGGTAGATGACAGGGTTTCAAACTTTCTAAATCAGTTGATTCTATTCGGAATTGCTAAAAATTCATATAACCCATTTTCAGCTATTTTCGAGCTGTTTTCGGACCAATCTGCCCATATCTCCGAAACTATATGTCGTATAACGGAGAAATCGGTATTTTTGGAAAGACCTCGGGAAAATGCAGGAGATGACATGGTTTCAAACTTTCTAAACCGGTTAATTCTATTCGGAATTGACAGATATAGCGGATTTTCGAGTAGTTTTCGAGCAATATTCGGACAAATTTGCCCATATCTCCGAAACTATATGTCGTAGAACGGAGAAATCGGTATTTTCGGAAAGATCTCGGAAGAATACAGTAGATGACATGGGTTCAAACTTTCTAAACCGGTTAATTCTATTCGGAATTGCCAGATATAGCGGATTTTCGAGTAGTTTTCGAGCAATATTCGGACAAATCTGCCCATATCTTCGAAACTATATGTCGTAGAACGGAGAAATTGGTATTTTTGGAAAGATCTCGAGAAAATGCAGTAGATGACATGGTTTAAACTTTTAAAACCGGTTAATTCTAATCGGAATTGACAGACATAGCGGATTTTCGAGTAGTGTTCGAGCAATATTCGGACATATCTGCCCATATCTCCGAAGCTATATGTCATAGAACGGAGAAATCGGTATTTTTGGAAAGATCTCGAGAAAATACAGTAGATGACATGGTTTAAACTTTCTAAACCGGTTAATTCTATTCGGAATTGCCAGATATTGCGGATTTTCGAGTGGTTTTCCAGCAATAATCGGACAAATCTGCCCATATCTCCGAAACTATAGGTCCTAGAACGGAGAAATCGGTATTTTTGGAAAGATCTCGAGAAAATACGGTAGATGACAGGGTTTCAAACTTTCTAAATCAGTTGTTTCTATTCGGAATTGCTAAAAATTCATATAACCCTTTTTCAGCTATTTTCGAGCTGTTTTCGGACCAATCTGCCCATATCTCAGAAACTATATGTCGTAGAACGGAGAAATCGGTATTTTTGGAAAGATCTCGAAAAAATACAGTAGATGACATGGCTTAAACTGACTAAACCAGTTAATTCTAATCGTAATTGACAGATATAGCGGATTTTCGAGTAGTTTTCGAATAATATTCGAACAAATCTGCCCATATCTCCGAAACTATAGGTCGTAGAACGGAGAAATCGGTATTTTTGGAAAGATCTCGAGAAAATACAGTAGATGACACGGTTTGAAACTTTCTAAATCGATTAATTCTATTCGGAATTGCTAAAAACTCATATAACGCACTTTCAGCTATTTTCGGGCTATTTTCGGACAAATTTGCCCATATCTCCGAAGCTATATGTCGTAGAGCGGAGAAATCGGTATTTTTGGAAAGATCTCGAGAAAATACATTAGATGACATGGTTTTAAACTTTCTAAACCGGTTAATTCTATTCGGAATTGCCAGATATAGCGGATTTTCGAGTAGTTTTCGAGCAATATTCGGACAAATCTGCCCATATCTTCGAAACTATATGTCGTAGAACGGAGAAATTGGTATTTTTGGAAAGATCTCGAGAAAATGCAGTAGATGACATGGTTTAAACTTTTAAAACCGGTTAATTCTAATCGGAATTGACAGACATAGCGGATTTTCGAGTAGTGTTCGAGCAATATTCGGACATATCTGCCCATATCTCCGAAGCTATATGTCATAGAACGGAGAAATCGGTATTTTTGGAAAGATCTCGAGAAAATACAGTAGATGACATGGTTTAAACTTTCTAAACCGGTTAATTCTATTCGGAATTGCCAGATATTGCGGATTTTCGAGTGGTTTTCCAGCAATAATCGGACAAATCTGCCCATATCTCCGAAACTATAGGTCCTAGAACGGAGAAATCGGTATTTTTGGAAAGATCTCGAGAAAATACGGTAGATGACAGGGTTTCAAACTTTCTAAATCAGTTGATTCTATTCGGAATTGCTAAAAATTCATATAACCCATTTTCAGCTATTTTCGAGCTGTTTTCGGACCAATCTGCCCATATCTCAGAAACTATATGTCGTAGAACGGAGAAATCGGTATTTTTGGAAAGATCTCGAGAAAATGCAGTAGATGACATGGTTTAAACTTTTAAAACCGGTTAATTCTATTCGGAATTGCCAGATATAGCGGATTTTCGAGTAGTTTTCGAGCAATATTCGGACAAATCTGCCCATATCTTCGAAACTATATGTCGTAGAACGGAGAAATTGGTATTTTTGGAAAGATCTCGAGAAAATGCAGTAGATGACATGGTTTAAACTTTTAAAACCGGTTAATTCTAATCGGAATTGACAGACATAGCGGATTTTCGAGTAGTGTTCGAGCAATATTCGGACCAATCTGCCCATATGTCAGAAACTATATGTCGTAGAACGGAGAAATCGGTATTTTTGGAAAGTTCTCGAAAAAATGCAGTAGATGACATGGCTTAAACTGACTAAACCAGTTAATTCTAATCGTAATTGACAGATATAGCGGATTTTCGAGTAGTTTTCGAATAATATTCGAACAAATCTGCCCATATCTCCGAAACTATAGGTCCTAGAACGGAGAAATCGGTATTTTTGGAAAGATCTCGAGAAAATACATTAGATGACATGGTTTCAAACTTTCTAAACCGGTTAATTCTATTCGGAATTGCCAGATATAGCGGATTTTCGAGTAGTTTTCGAGCAATATTCGGACAAATCTGCCCATATCTTCGAAACTATATGTCGTAGAACGGAGAAATTGGTATTTTTGGAAAGATCTCGAGAAAATGCAGTAGATGACATGGTTTAAACTTTTAAAACCGGTTAATTCTAATCGGAATTGACAGACATAGCGGATTTTCGAGTAGTGTTCGAGCAATATTCGGACATATCTGCCCATATCTCCGAAGCTATATGTCATAGAACGGAGAAATCGGTATTTTTGGAAAGATCTCGAGAAAATACAGTAGATGACATGGTTTAAACTTTCTAAACCGGTTAATTCTATTCGGAATTGCCAGATATTGCGGATTTTCGAGTAGTTTTCGAGCAATATTCGGACAAATTTGCCCATATCTCCGAAACTATATGTCGTAGAACGGAGAAATTGGTATTTTTGGAAAGATCTCGAGAAAATGCCGTAGATGACATGGTTTAAACTTTTAAAACCGGTTAATTCTAATCGGAATTGACAGACATAGCGGATTTTCGAGTAGTGTTCGAGCAATATTCGGACCAATCTGCCCATATGTCAGAAACTATATGTCGTAGAACGGAGAAATCGGTATTTTTGGAAAGTTCTCGAAAAAATACAGTAGATGACATGGCTTAAACTGACTAAACCAGTTAATTCTAATCGTAATTGACAGATATAGCGGATTTTCGAGTAGTTTTCGAATAATATTCGAACAAATCTGCCCATATCTCCGAAACTATAGGTCCTAGAACGGAGAAATCGGTATTTTTGGAAAGATCTCGAGAAAATACATTAGATGACATGGTTTTAAACTTGCTAAACCGGTTAATTCTATTCGGAATTGACAGATATAGCGGATTTTCGAGTAGTTTTCGAGCAATATTCGGACAAATTTGCCCATATCTCCGAAACTATATGTCGTAGAACGGAGAAATTGGTATTTTTGGAAAGATCTCGAGAAAATGCCGTAGATGACATGGTTTAAACTTTTAAAACCGGTTAATTCTAATCGGAATTGACAGACATAGCGGATTTTCGAGTAGTGTTCGAGCAATATTCGGACCAATCTGCCCATATGTCAGAAACTATATGTCGTAGAACGGAGAAATCGGTATTTTTGGAAAGATCTCGAGAAAATGCCGTAGATGACATGGTTTAAACTTTTAAAACCGGTTAATTCTAATCGGAATTGACAGACATAGCGGATTTTCGAGTAGTGTTCGAGCAATATTCGGACCAATCTGCCCATATGTCAGAAACTATATGTCGTAGAACGGAGAAATCGGTATTTTTGGAAAGTTCTCGAAAAAATACAGTAGATGACATGGCTTAAACTGACTAAACCAGTTAATTCTAATCGTAATTGACAGATATAGCGGATTTTCGAGTAGTTTTCGAATAATATTCGAACAAATCTGCCCATATCTCCGAAACTATAGGTCCTAGAACGGAGAAATCGGTATTTTTGGAAAGATCTCGAGAAAATACATTAGATGACATGGTTTTAAACTTGCTAAACCGGTTAATTCTATTCGGAATTGACAGATATAGCGGATTTTCGAGTAGTTTTCGAGCAATATTCGGACAAATTTGCCCATATCTCCGAAACTATATGTCGTAGAACGGAGAAATTGGTATTTTTGGAAAGATCTCGAGAAAATGCCGTAGATGACATGGTTTAAACTTTTAAAACCGGTTAATTCTAATCGGAATTGACAGACATAGCGGATTTTCGAGTAGTGTTCGAGCAATATTCGGACCAATCTGCCCATATGTCAGAAACTATATGTCGTAGAACGGAGAAATCGGTATTTTTGGAAAGTTCTCGAAAAAATACAGTAGATGACATGGCTTAAACTGACTAAACCAGTTAATTCTAATCGTAATTGACAGATATAGCGGATTTTCGAGTAGTTTTCGAATAATATTCGAACAAATCTGCCCATATCTCCGAAACTATAGGTCGTAGAACGGAGAAATCGGTATTTTTGGAAAGATCTCGAGAAAATACAATAGATGACACGGTTTGAAACTTTCTAAATCGATTAATTCTATTCGGAATTGCTAAAAACTCATATAACGCACTTTCAGCTATTTTCGGGCTATTTTCGGACAAATTTGCCCATATCTCCGAAGCTATATGTCGTAGAGCGGAGAAATCGGTATTTTTGGAAAGATCTCGAGAAAATACATTAGATGACATGGTTTTAAACTTGCTAAACCGGTTAATTCTATTCGGAATTGACAGATATAGCGGATTTTCGAGTAGTTTTCGAGCAATATTCGGACAAATTTGCCCATATCTCCGAAACTATATGTCGTATAACGGAGAAATCGGTATTTTCGGAAAGATCTCGGAAGAATACAGTAGATGACAGGGGTTCAAACTTTCTAAACCGGTTAATTCTATTGGGAATTGCCAGATATAGCGGATTTTCGAGTAGTTTTCGAGCAATATTCGGACAAATCTGCCCATATCTTCGAAACTATATGTCGTAGAACGGAGAAATTGGTATTTTTGGAAAGATCTCGAGAAAATGCAGTAGATGACATGGTTTAAACTTTTAAAACCGGTTAATTCTAATCGGAATTGACAGACATAGCGGATTTTCGAGTAGTGTTCGAGCAATATTCGGACATATCTGCCCATATCTCCGAAGCTATATGTCATAGAACGGAGAAATCGGTATTTTTGGAAAGATCTCGAGAAAATACAGTAGATGACATGGTTTAAACTTTCTAAACCGGTTAATTCTATTCGGAATTGCCAGATATTGCGGATTTTCGAGTGGTTTTCCAGCAATAATCGGACAAATCTGCCCATATCTCCGAAACTATAGGTCCTAAAACGGAGAAATCGGTATTTTTGGAAAGATCTCGAGAAAATACGGTAGATGACAGGGTTTCAAACTTTCTAAATCAGTTGATTCTATTCGGAATTGCTAAAAATTCATATAACCCATTTTCAGCTATTTTCGAGCTGTTTTCGGACCAATCTGCCCATATCTCAGAAACTATATGTCGTAGAACGGAGAAATCGGTATTTTTGGAAAGACCTCGGGAAAATGCAGGAGATGACATGGTTTCAAACTTTCTAAACCGGTTAATTCTATTCGGAATTGACAGATATAGCGGATTTTCGAGTAGTTTTCGAGCAATATTCGGACAAATTTGCCCATATCTCCGAAACTATATGTCGTAGAACGGAGAAATCGGTATTTTCGGAAAGATCTCGGAAGAATACAGTAGATGACATGGGTTCAAACTTTCTAAACCGGTTAATTCTATTCGGAATTGCCAGATATAGCGGATTTTCGAGTAGTTTTCGAGCAATATTCGGACAAATCTGCCCATATCTTCGAAACTATATGTCGTAGAACGGAGAAATTGGTATTTTTGGAAAGATCTCGAGAAAATGCAGTAGATGACATGGTTTAAACTTTTAAAACCGGTTAATTCTAATCGGAATTGACAGACATAGCGGATTTTCGAGTAGTGTTCGAGCAATATTCGGACATATCTGCCCATATCTCCGAAGCTATATGTCATAGAACGGAGAAATCGGTATTTTTGGAAAGATCTCGAGAAAATACAGTAGATGACATGGTTTAAACTATCTAAACCGGTTAATTCTATTCTGAATTGCCAGATATTGCGGATTTTCGAGTGGTTTTCCAGCAATAATCGGACAAATCTGCCCATATCTCCGAAACTATAGGTCCTAGAACGGAGAAATCGGTATTTTTGGAAAGATCTCGAGAAAATACGGTAGATGACAGGGTTTCAAACTTTCTAAATCAGTTGATTCTATTCGGAATTGCTAAAAATTCATATAACCCTTTTTCAGCTATTTTCGAGCTGTTTTCGGACCAATCTGCCCATATCTCAGAAACTATATGTCGTAGAACGGAGAAATCGGTATTTTTGGAAAGATCTCGAAAAAATACAGTAGATGACATGGCTTAAACTGACTAAACCAGTTAATTCTAATCGTAATTGACAGATATAGCGGATTTTCGAGTAGTTTTCGAATAATATTCGAACAAATCTGCCCATATCTCCGAAACTATAGGTCGTAGAACGGAGAAATCGGTATTTTTGGAAAGATCTCGAGAAAATACAGTAGATGACACGGTTTGAAACTTTCTAAATCGATTAATTCTATTCGGAATTGCTAAAAACTCATATAACGCACTTTCAGCTATTTTCGGGCTATTTTCGGACAAATTTGCCCATATCTCCGAAGCTATATGTCGTAGAGCGGAGAAATCGGTATTTTTGGAAAGATCTCGAGAAAATACATTAGATGACATGGTTTTAAACTTTCTAAACCGGTTAATTCTATTCGGAATTGCCAGATATAGCGGATTTTCGAGTAGTTTTCGAGCAATATTCGGACAAATCTGCCCATATCTTCGAAACTATATGTCGTAGAACGGAGAAATTGGTATTTTTGGAAAGATCTCGAGAAAATGCAGTAGATGACATGGTTTAAACTTTTAAAACCGGTTAATTCTAATCGGAATTGACAGACATAGCGGATTTTCGAGTAGTGTTCGAGCAATATTCGGACATATCTGCCCATATCTCCGAAGCTATATGTCATAGAACGGAGAAATCGGTATTTTTGGAAAGATCTCGAGAAAATACAGTAGATGACATGGTTTAAACTTTCTAAACCGGTTAATTCTATTCGGAATTGCCAGATATTGCGGATTTTCGAGTGGTTTTCCAGCAATAATCGGACAAATCTGCCCATATCTCCGAAACTATAGGTCCTAGAACGGAGAAATCGGTATTTTTGGAAAGATCTCGAGAAAATACGGTAGATGACAGGGTTTCAAACTTTCTAAATCAGTTGATTCTATTCGGAATTGCTAAAAATTCATATAACCCATTTTCAGCTATTTTCGAGCTGTTTTCGGACCAATCTGCCCATATCTCAGAAACTATATGTCGTAGAACGGAGAAATCGGTATTTTTGGAAAGACCTCGGGAAAATGCAGGAGATGACATGGTTTCAAACTTTCTAAACCGGTTAATTCTATTCGGAATTGCCAGATATAGCGGATTTTC
This sequence comes from Platypus cylindrus, assembly GCA_949748235.1. Taxonomy (NCBI): domain Eukaryota; kingdom Metazoa; phylum Arthropoda; class Insecta; order Coleoptera; family Curculionidae; genus Platypus; species Platypus cylindrus. Next base: position 100,058 of record CATIYE010000015.1, read on the forward strand.
GAGTAGTTTTCGAGCAATATTCGGACAAATCTGCCCATATCTTCGAAACTATATGTCGTAGAACGGAGAAATTGGTATTTTTGGAAAGATCTCGAGAAAATGCAGTAGATGACATGGTTTAAACTTTTAAAACCGGTTAATTCTAATCGGAATTGACAGACATAGCGGATTTTCGAGTAGTGTTCGAGCAATATTCGGACATATCTGCCCATATCTCCGAAGCTATATGTCATAGAACGGAGAAATCGGTATTTTTGGAAAGATCTCGAGAAAATACAGTAGATGACATGGTTTAAACTTTCTAAACCGGTTAATTCTATTCGGAATTGCCAGATATTGCGGATTTTCGAGTGGTTTTCCAGCAATAATCGGACAAATCTGCCCATATCTCCGAAACTATAGGTCCTAGAACGGAGAAATCGGTATTTTTGGAAAGACCTCGGGAAAATGCAGGAGATGACATGGTTTCAAACTTTCTAAACCGGTTAATTCTATTCGGAATTGACAGATATAGCGGATTTTCGAGTAGTTTTCGAGCAATATTCGGACAAATTTGCCCATATCTCCGAAACTATATGTCGTAGAACGGAGAAATCGGTATTTTCGGAAAGATCTCGAGAAAATGCAGTAGATGACATGGTTTAAACTTTTAAAACCGGTTAATTCTAATCGGAATTGACAGACATAGCGGATTTTCGAGTAGTGTTCGAGCAATATTCGGACATATCTGCCCATATCTCCGAAGCTATATGTCATAGAACGGAGAAATCGGTATTTTTGGAAAGATCTCGAGAAAATACAGTAGATGACATGGTTTAAACTTTCTAAACCGGTTAATTCTATTCGGAATTGCCAGATATTGCGGATTTTCGAGTAGTTTTCGAGCAATATTCGGACAAATCTGCCCATATCTTCGAAACTATATGTCGTAGAACGGAGAAATTGGTATTTTTGGAAAGATCTCGAGAAAATGCAGTAGATGACATGGTTTAAACTTTTAAAACCGGTTAATTCTAATCGGAATTGACAGACATAGCGGATTTTCGAGTAGTGTTCGAGCAATATTCGGACATATCTGCCCATATCTCCGAAGCTATATGTCATAGAACGGAGAAATCGGTATTTTTGGAAAGATCTCGAGAAAATACAGTAGATGACATGGTTTAAACTTTCTAAACCGGTTAATTCTATTCGGAATTGCCAGATATTGCGGATTTTCGAGTGGTTTTCCAGCAATAATCGGACAAATCTGCCCATATCTCAGAAACTATATGTCGTAGAACGGAGAAATCGGTATTTTTGGAAAGATCTCGAAAAAATACAGTAGATGACATGGCTTAAACTGACTAAACCAGTTAATTCTAATCGTAATTGACAGATATAGCGGATTTTCGAGTAGTTTTCGAATAATATTCGAACAAATCTGCCCATATCTCCGAAACTATAGGTCGTAGAACGGAGAAATCGGTATTTTTGGAAAGATCTCGAGAAAATACAGTAGATGACACGGTTTGAAACTTTCTAAATCGATTAATTCTATTCGGAATTGCTAAAAACTCATATAACGCACTTTCAGCTATTTTCGGGCTATTTTCGGACAAATTTGCCCATATCTCCGAAGCTATATGTCGTAGAGCGGAGAAATCGGTATTTTTGGAAAGATCTCGAGAAAATACATTAGATGACATGGTTTTAAACTTTCTAAACCGGTTAATTCTATTCGGAATTGCCAGATATAGCGGATTTTCGAGTAGTTTTCGAGCAATATTCGGACAAATCTGCCCATATCTTCGAAACTATATGTCGTAGAACGGAGAAATTGGTATTTTTGGAAAGATCTCGAGAAAATGCAGTAGATGACATGGTTTAAACTTTTAAAACCGGTTAATTCTAATCGGAATTGACAGACATAGCGGATTTTCGAGTAGTGTTCGAGCAATATTCGGACATATCTGCCCATATCTCCGAAGCTATATGTCATAGAACGGAGAAATCGGTATTTTTGGAAAGATCTCGAGAAAATACAGTAGATGACATGGTTTAAACTTTCTAAACCGGTTAATTCTATTCGGAATTGCCAGATATTGCGGATTTTCGAGTGGTTTTCCAGCAATAATCGGACAAATCTGCCCATATCTCAGAAACTATATGTCGTAGAACGGAGAAATCGGTATTTTTGGAAAGATCTCGAAAAAATACAGTAGATGACATGGCTTAAACTGACTAAACCAGTTAATTCTAATCGTAATTGACAGATATAGCGGATTTTCGAGTAGTTTTCGAATAATATTCGAACAAATCTGCCCATATCTCCGAAACTATAGGTCGTAGAACGGAGAAATCGGTATTTTTGGAAAGATCTCGAGAAAATACAGTAGATGACACGGTTTGAAACTTTCTAAATCGATTAATTCTATTCGGAATTGCTAAAAACTCATATAACGCACTTTCAGCTATTTTCGGGCTATTTTCGGACAAATTTGCCCATATCTCCGAAGCTATATGTCGTAGAGCGGAGAAATCGGTATTTTTGGAAAGATCTCGAGAAAATACATTAGATGACATGGTTTTAAACTTTCTAAACCGGTTAATTCTATTCGGAATTGCCAGATATAGCGGATTTTCGAGTAGTTTTCGAGCAATATTCGGACAAATCTGCCCATATCTTCGAAACTATATGTCGTAGAACGGAGAAATTGGTATTTTTGGAAAGATCTCGAGAAAATGCAGTAGATGACATGGTTTAAACTTTTAAAACCGGTTAATTCTAATCGGAATTGACAGACATAGCGGATTTTCGAGTAGTGTTCGAGCAATATTCGGACATATCTGCCCATATCTCCGAAGCTATATGTCATAGAACGGAGAAATCGGTATTTTTGGAAAGATCTCGAGAAAATACAGTAGATGACATGGTTTAAACTTTCTAAACCGGTTAATTCTATTCGGAATTGCCAGATATTGCGGATTTTCGAGTGGTTTTCCAGCAATAATCGGACAAATCTGCCCATATCTCCGAAACTATAGGTCCTAAAACGGAGAAATCGGTATTTTTGGAAAGATCTCGAGAAAATACGGTAGATGACAGGGTTTCAAACTTTCTAAATCAGTTGATTCTATTCGGAATTGCTAAAAATTCATATAACCCATTTTCAGCTATTTTCGAGCTGTTTTCGGACCAATCTGCCCATATCTCAGAAACTATATGTCGTAGATCGGAGAAATCGGTATTTTTGGAAAGTTCTCGAAAAAATACAGTAGATGACATGGCTTAAACTGACTAAACCAGTTAATTCTAATCGTAATTGACAGATATAGCGGATTTTCGAGTAGTTTTCGAATAATATTCGAACAAATCTGCCCATATCTCCGAAACTATAGGTCCTAGAACGGAGAAATCGGTATTTTTGGAAAGATCTCGAGAAAATACATTAGATGACATGGTTTTAAACTTGCTAAACCGGTTAATTCTATTCGGAATTGACAGATATAGCGGATTTTCGAGTAGTTTTCGAGCAATATTCGGACAAATTTGCCCATATCTCCGAAACTATATGTCGTAGAACGGAGAAATTGGTATTTTTGGAAAGATCTCGAGAAAATGCCGTAGATGACATGGTTTAAACTTTTAAAACCGGTTAATTCTAATCGGAATTGACAGACATAGCGGATTTTCGAGTAGTGTTCGAGCAATATTCGGACCAATCTGCCCATATGTCAGAAACTATATGTCGTAGAACGGAGAAATCGGTATTTTTGGAAAGTTCTCGAAAAAATACAGTAGATGACATGGCTTAAACTGACTAAACCAGTTAATTCTAATCGTAATTGACAGATATAGCGGATTTTCGAGTAGTTTTCGAATAATATTCGAACAAATCTGCCCATATCTCCGAAACTATAGGTCGTAGAACGGAGAAATCGGTATTTTTGGAAAGATCTCGAGAAAATACAGTAGATGACACGGTTTGAAACTTTCTAAATCGATTAATTCTATTCGGAATTGCTAAAAACTCATATAACGCACTTTCAGCTATTTTCGGGCTATTTTCGGACAAATTTGCCCATATCTCCGAAGCTATATGTCGTAGAGCGGAGAAATCGGTATTTTTGGAAAGATCTCGAGAAAATACATTAGATGACATGGTTTTAAACTTGCTAAACCGGTTAATTCTATTCGGAATTGACAGATATAGCGGATTTTCGAGTAGTTTTCGAGCAATATTCGGACAAATTTGCCCATATCTCCGAAACTATATGTCGTATAACGGAGAAATCGGTATTTTCGGAAAGATCTCGGAAGAATACAGTAGATGACAGGGGTTCAAACTTTCTAAACCGGTTAATTCTATTGGGAATTGCCAGATATAGCGGATTTTCGAGTAGTTTTCGAGCAATATTCGGACAAATCTGCCCATATCTTCGAAACTATATGTCGTAGAACGGAGAAATTGGTATTTTTGGAAAGATCTCGAGAAAATGCAGTAGATGACATGGTTTAAACTTTTAAAACCGGTTAATTCTAATCGGAATTGACAGACAGCGGATTTTCGAGTAGTGTTCGAGCAATATTCGGACATATCTGCCCATATCTCAGAAACTATATGTCGTAGAACGGAGAAATCGGTATTTTTGGAAAGACCTCGGGAAAATGCAGGAGATGACATGGTTTCAAACTTTCTAAACCGGTTAATTCTATTCGGAATTGCCAGATATAGCGGATTTTCGAGTAGTTTTCGAGCAATATTCGGACAAATCTGCCCATATCTTCGAAACTATATGTCGTAGAACGGAGAAATTGGTATTTTTGGAAAGATCTCGAGAAAATGCAGTAGATGACATGGTTTAAACTTTTAAAACCGGTTAATTCTAATCGGAATTGACAGACATAGCGGATTTTCGAGTAGTGTTCGAGCAATATTCGGACATATCTGCCCATAGCTCCGAAGCTATATGTCATAGAACGGAGAAATCGGTATTTTTGGAAAGATCTCGAGAAAATACAGTAGATGACATGGTTTAAACTTTCTAAACCGGTTAATTCTATTCGGAATTGCCAGATATTGCGGATTTTCGAGTGGTTTTCCAGCAATAATCGGACAAATCTGCCCATATCTCCGAAACTATAGGTCCTAGAACGGAGAAATCGGTATTTTTGGAAAGATCTCGAGAAAATACGGTAGATGACAGGGTTTCAAACTTTCTAAATCAGTTGATTCTATTCGGAATTGCTAAAAATTCATATAACCCTTTTTCAGCTATTTTCGAGCAGTTTTCGGACCAATCTGCCCATATCTCAGAAACTATATGTCGTAGAACGGAGAAATCGGTATTTTTGGAAAGATCTCGAAAAAATACAGTAGATGACATGGCTTAAACTGACTAAACCAGTTAATTCTAATCGTAATTGACAGATATAGCGGATTTTCGAGTAGTTTTCGAATAATATTCGAACAAATCTGCCCATATCTCCGAAACTATAGGTCGTAGAACGGAGAAATCGGTATTTTTGGAAAGATCTCGAGAAAATACAGTAGATGACACGGTTTGAAACTTTCTAAATCGATTAATTCTATTCGGAATTGCTAAAAACTCATATAACGCACTTTCAGCTATTTTCGGGCTATTTTCGGACAAATTTGCCCATATCTCCGAAGCTATATGTCGTAGAGCGGAGAAATCGGTATTTTTGGAAAGATCTCGAGAAAATACATTAGATGACATGGTTTTAAACTTTCTAAACCGGTTAATTCTATTCGGAATTGCCAGATATAGCGGATTTTCGAGTAGTTTTCCAGCAATAATCGGACAAATCTGCCCATATCTCCGAAACTATAGGTCCTAGAACGGAGAAATCGGTATTTTTGGAAAGATCTCGAGAAAATACGGTAGATGACAGGGTTTCAAACTTTCTAAATCAGTTGATTCTATTCGGAATTGCTAAAAATTCATATAACCCATTTTCAGCTATTTTCGAGCTGTTTTCGGACCAATCTGCCCATATCTCAGAAACTATATGTCGTAGAACGGAGAAATCGGTATTTTTGGAAAGACCTCGGGAAAATGCAGGAGATGACATGGTTTCAAACTTTCTAAACCGGTTAATTCTATTCGGAATTGCCAGATATAGCGGATTTTCGAGTAGTTTTCGAGCAATATTCGGACAAATCTGCCCATATCTTCGAAACTATATGTCGTAGAACGGAGAAATTGGTATTTTTGGAAAGATCTCGAGAAAATGCAGTAGATGACATGGTTTAAACTTTTAAAACCGGTTAATTCTAATCGGAATTGACAGACATAGCGGATTTTCGAGTAGTGTTCGAGCAATATTCGGACATATCTGCCCATATCTCCGAAGCTATATGTCATAGAACGGAGAAATCGGTATTTTTGGAAAGATCTCGAGAAAATACAGTAGATGACATGGTTTAAACTTTCTAAACCGGTTAATTCTATTCGGAATTGCCAGATATTGCGGATTTTCGAGTGGTTTTCCAGCAATAATCGGACAAATCTGCCCATATCTCCGAAACTATAGGTCCTAGAACGGAGAAATCGGTATTTTTGGAAAGACCTCGGGAAAATGCAGGAGATGACATGGTTTCAAACTTTCTAAACCGGTTAATTCTATTCGGAATTGACAGATATAGCGGATTTTCGAGTAGTTTTCGAGCAATATTCGGACAAATTTGCCCATATCTCCGAAACTATATGTCGTAGAACGGAGAAATCGGTATTTTCGGAAAGATCTCGAGAAAATGCAGTAGATGACATGGTTTAAACTTTTAAAACCGGTTAATTCTAATCGGAATTGACAGACATAGCGGATTTTCGAGTAGTGTTCGAGCAATATTCGGACATATCTGCCCATATCTCCGAAGCTATATGTCATAGAACGGAGAAATCGGTATTTTTGGAAAGATCTCGAGAAAATACAGTAGATGACATGGTTTAAACTTTCTAAACCGGTTAATTCTATTCGGAATTGCCAGATATTGCGGATTTTCGAGTAGTTTTCGAGCAATATTCGGACAAATCTGCCCATATCTTCGAAACTATATGTCGTAGAACGGAGAAATTGGTATTTTTGGAAAGATCTCGAGAAAATGCAGTAGATGACATGGTTTAAACTTTTAAAACCGGTTAATTCTAATCGGAATTGACAGACATAGCGGATTTTCGAGTAGTGTTCGAGCAATATTCGGACATATCTGCCCATATCTCCGAAGCTATATGTCATAGAACGGAGAAATCGGTATTTTTGGAAAGATCTCGAGAAAATACAGTAGATGACATGGTTTAAACTTTCTAAACCGGTTAATTCTATTCGGAATTGCCAGATATTGCGGATTTTCGAGTGGTTTTCCAGCAATAATCGGACAAATCTGCCCATATCTCAGAAACTATATGTCGTAGAACGGAGAAATCGGTATTTTTGGAAAGATCTCGAAAAAATACAGTAGATGACATGGCTTAAACTGACTAAACCAGTTAATTCTAATCGTAATTGACAGATATAGCGGATTTTCGAGTAGTTTTCGAATAATATTCGAACAAATCTGCCCATATCTCCGAAACTATAGGTCGTAGAACGGAGAAATCGGTATTTTTGGAAAGATCTCGAGAAAATACAGTAGATGACACGGTTTGAAACTTTCTAAATCGATTAATTCTATTCGGAATTGCTAAAAACTCATATAACGCACTTTCAGCTATTTTCGGGCTATTTTCGGACAAATTTGCCCATATCTCCGAAGCTATATGTCGTAGAGCGGAGAAATCGGTATTTTTGGAAAGATCTCGAGAAAATACATTAGATGACATGGTTTTAAACTTTCTAAACCGGTTAATTCTATTCGGAATTGCCAGATATAGCGGATTTTCGAGTAGTTTTCGAGCAATATTCGGACAAATCTGCCCATATCTTCGAAACTATATGTCGTAGAACGGAGAAATTGGTATTTTTGGAAAGATCTCGAGAAAATGCAGTAGATGACATGGTTTAAACTTTTAAAACCGGTTAATTCTAATCGGAATTGACAGACATAGCGGATTTTCGAGTAGTGTTCGAGCAATATTCGGACATATCTGCCCATATCTCCGAAGCTATATGTCATAGAACGGAGAAATCGGTATTTTTGGAAAGATCTCGAGAAAATACAGTAGATGACATGGTTTAAACTTTCTAAACCGGTTAATTCTATTCGGAATTGCCAGATATTGCGGATTTTCGAGTGGTTTTCCAGCAATAATCGGACAAATCTGCCCATATCTCAGAAACTATATGTCGTAGAACGGAGAAATCGGTATTTTTGGAAAGATCTCGAAAAAATACAGTAGATGACATGGCTTAAACTGACTAAACCAGTTAATTCTAATCGTAATTGACAGATATAGCGGATTTTCGAGTAGTTTTCGAATAATATTCGAACAAATCTGCCCATATCTCCGAAACTATAGGTCGTAGAACGGAGAAATCGGTATTTTTGGAAAGATCTCGAGAAAATACAGTAGATGACACGGTTTGAAACTTTCTAAATCGATTAATTCTATTCGGAATTGCCAGATATAGCGGATTTTCGAGTAGTTTTCGAGCAATATTCGGACAAATCTGCCCATATCTTCGAAACTATATGTCGTAGAACGGAGAAATTGGTATTTTTGGAAAGATCTCGAGAAAATGCAGTAGATGACATGGTTTAAACTTTTAAAACCGGTTAATTCTAATCGGAATTGACAGACATAGCGGATTTTCGAGTAGTGTTCGAGCAATATTCGGACAAATCTGCCCATATCTTCGAAACTATATGTCGTAGAACGGAGAAATTGGTATTTTTGGAAAGATCTCGAGAAAATGCAGTAGATGACATGGTTTAAACTTTTAAAACCGGTTAATTCTAATCGGAATTGACAGACATAGCGGATTTTCGAGTAGTGTTCGAGCAATATTCGGACATATCTGCCCATATCTCCGAAGCTATATGTCATAGAACGGAGAAATCGGTATTTTTGGAAAGATCTCGAGAAAATACAGTAGATGACATGGTTTAAACTTTCTAAACCGGTTAATTCTATTCGGAATTGCCAGATATTGCGGATTTTCGAGTGGTTTTCCAGCAATAATCGGACAAATCTGCCCATATCTCCGAAACTATAGGTCCTAAAACGGAGAAATCGGTATTTTTGGAAAGATCTCGAGAAAATACGGTAGATGACAGGGTTTCAAACTTTCTAAATCAGTTGATTCTATTCGGAATTGCTAAAAATTCATATAACCCATTTTCAGCTATTTTCGAGCTGTTTTCGGACCAATCTGCCCATATCTCAGAAACTATATGTCGTAGAACGGAGAAATCGGTATTTTTGGAAAGTTCTCGAAAAAATACAGTAGATGACATGGCTTAAACTGACTAAACCAGTTAATTCTAATCGTAATTGACAGATATAGCGGATTTTCGAGTAGTTTTCGAATAATATTCGAACAAATCTGCCCATATCTCCGAAACTATAGGTCCTAGAACGGAGAAATCGGTATTTTTGGAAAGATCTCGAGAAAATACATTAGATGACATGGTTTTAAACTTGCTAAACCGGTTAATTCTATTCGGAATTGACAGATATAGCGGATTTTCGAGTAGTTTTCGAGCAATATTCGGACAAATTTGCCCATATCTCCGAAACTATATGTCGTAGAACGGAGAAATTGGTATTTTTGGAAAGATCTCGAGAAAATGCCGTAGATGACATGGTTTAAACTTTTAAAACCGGTTAATTCTAATCGGAATTGACAGACATAGCGGATTTTCGAGTAGTGTTCGAGCAATATTCGGACCAATCTGCCCATATGTCAGAAACTATATGTCGTAGAACGGAGAAATCGGTATTTTTGGAAAGTTCTCGAAAAAATACAGTAGATGACATGGCTTAAACTGACTAAACCAGTTAATTCTAATCGTAATTGACAGATATAGCGGATTTTCGAGTAGTTTTCGAATAATATTCGAACAAATCTGCCCATATCTCCGAAACTATAGGTCGTAGAACGGAGAAATCGGTATTTTTGGAAAGATCTCGAGAAAATACAGTAGATGACACGGTTTGAAACTTTCTAAATCGATTAATTCTATTCGGAATTGCTAAAAACTCATATAACGCACTTTCAGCTATTTTCGGGCTATTTTCGGACAAATTTGCCCATATCTCCGAAGCTATATGTCGTAGAGCGGAGAAATCGGTATTTTTGGAAAGATCTCGAGAAAATACATTAGATGACATGGTTTTAAACTTGCTAAACCGGTTAATTCTATTCGGAATTGACAGATATAGCGGATTTTCGAGTAGTTTTCGAGCAATATTCGGACAAATTTGCCCATATCTCCGAAACTATATGTCGTATAACGGAGAAATCGGTATTTTCGGAAAGATCTCGGAAGAATACAGTAGATGACAGGGGTTCAAACTTTCTAAACCGGTTAATTCTATTGGGAATTGCCAGATATAGCGGATTTTCGAGTAGTTTTCGAGCAATATTCGGACAAATCTGCCCATATCTTCGAAACTATATGTCGTAGAACGGAGAAATTGGTATTTTTGGAAAGATCTCGAGAAAATGCAGTAGATGACATGGTTTAAACTTTTAAAACCGGTTAATTCTAATCGGAATTGACAGACAGCGGATTTTCGAGTAGTGTTCGAGCAATATTCGGACATATCTGCCCATATCTCAGAAACTATATGTCGTAGAACGGAGAAATCGGTATTTTTGGAAAGACCTCGGGAAAATGCAGGAGATGACATGGTTTCAAACTTTCTAAACCGGTTAATTCTATTCGGAATTGCCAGATATAGCGGATTTTCGAGTAGTTTTCGAGCAATATTCGGACAAATCTGCCCATATCTTCGAAACTATATGTCGTAGAACGGAGAAATTGGTATTTTTGGAAAGATCTCGAGAAAATGCAGTAGATGACATGGTTTAAACTTTTAAAACCGGTTAATTCTAATCGGAATTGACAGACATAGCGGATTTTCGAGTAGTGTTCGAGCAATATTCGGACATATCTGCCCATATCTCCGAAGCTATATGTCATAGAACGGAGAAATCGGTATTTTTGGAAAGATCTCGAGAAAATACAGTAGATGACATGGTTTAAACTTTCTAAACCGGTTAATTCTATTCGGAATTGCCAGATATTGCGGATTTTCGAGTGGTTTTCCAGCAATAATCGGACAAATCTGCCCATATCTCCGAAACTATAGGTCCTAGAACGGAGAAATCGGTATTTTTGGAAAGATCTCGAGAAAATACGGTAGATGACAGGGTTTCAAACTTTCTAAATCAGTTGATTCTATTCGGAATTGCTAAAAATTCATATAACCCTTTTTCAGCTATTTTCGAGCAGTTTTCGGACCAATCTGCCCATATCTCAGAAACTATATGTCGTAGAACGGAGAAATCGGTATTTTTGGAAAGATCTCGAAAAAATACAGTAGATGACATGGCTTAAACTGACTAAACCAGTTAATTCTAATCGTAATTGACAGATATAGCGGATTTTCGAGTAGTTTTCGAATAATATTCGAACAAATCTGCCCATATCTCCGAAACTATAGGTCGTAGAACGGAGAAATCGGTATTTTTGGAAAGATCTCGAGAAAATACAGTAGATGACACGGTTTGAAACTTTCTAAATCGATTAATTCTATTCGGAATTGCTAAAAACTCATATAACGCACTTTCAGCTATTTTCGGGCTATTTTCGGACAAATTTGCCCATATCTCCGAAGCTATATGTCGTAGAGCGGAGAAATCGGTATTTTTGGAAAGATCTCGAGAAAATACATTAGATGACATGGTTTTAAACTTTCTAAACCGGTTAATTCTATTCGGAATTGCCAGATATAGCGGATTTTCGAGTAGTTTTCGAGCAATATTCGGACAAATCTGCCCATATCTTCGAAACTATATGTCGTAGAACGGAGAAATTGGTATTTTTGGAAAGATCTCGAGAAAATGCAGTAGATGACATGGTTTAAACTTTTAAAACCGGTTAATTCTAATCGGAATTGACAGACATAGCGGATTTTCGAGTAGTGTTCGAGCAATATTCGGACATATCTGCCCATATCTCCGAAGCTATATGTCATAGAACGGAGAAATCGGTATTTTTGGAAAGATCTCGAGAAAATACAGTAGATGACATGGTTTAAACTTTCTAAACCGGTTAATTCTATTCGGAATTGCCAGATATTGCGGATTTTCGAGTGGTTTTCCAGCAATAATCGGACAAATCTGCCCATATCTCCGAAACTATAGGTCCTAGAACGGAGAAATCGGCATTTTTGGAAAGATCTCGAGAAAATACGGTAGATGACAGGGTTTCAAACTTTCTAAATCAGTTGATTCTATTCGGAATTGCTAAAAATTCATATAACCCATTTTCAGCTATTTTCGAGCTGTTTTCGGACCAATCTGCCCATATCTCAGAAACTATATGTCGTAGAACGGAGAAATCGGTATTTTTGGAAAGATCTCGAGAAAATACAGTAGATGACATGGTTTAAACTTTCTAAACCGGTTAATTCTATTCGGAATTGCCAGATATTGCGGATTTTCGAGTGGTTTTCCAGCAATAATCGGACAAATCTGCCCATATCTCCGAAACTATAGGTCCTAGAACGGAGAAATCGGTATTTTTGGAAAGACCTCGGGAAAATGCAGGAGATGACATGGTTTCAAACTTTCTAAACCGGTTAATTCTATTCGGAATTGACAGATATAGCGGATTTTCGAGTAGTTTTCGAGCAATATTCGGACAAATTTGCCCATATCTCCGAAACTATATGTCGTAGAACGGAGAAATCGGTATTTTCGGAAAGATCTCGGAAGAATACAGTAGATGACATGGGTTCAAACTTTCTAAACCGGTTAATTCTATTCGGAATTGCCAGATATAGCGGATTTTCGAGTAGTTTTCGAGCAATATTCGGACAAATCTGCCCATATCTTCGAAACTATATGTCGTAGAACGGAGAAATTGGTATTTTTGGAAAGATCTCGAGAAAATGCAGTAGATGACATGGTTTAAACTTTTAAAACCGGTTAATTCTAATCGGAATTGACAGACATAGCGGATTTTCGAGTAGTGTTCGAGCAATATTCGGACATATCTGCCCATATCTCCGAAGCTATATGTCATAGAACGGAGAAATCGGTATTTTTGGAAAGATCTCGAGAAAATACAGTAGATGACATGGTTTAAACTTTCTAAACCGGTTAATTCTATTCGGAATTGCCAGATATTGCGGATTTTCGAGTGGTTTTCCAGCAATAATCGGACAAATCTGCCCATATCTCAGAAACTATATGTCGTAGAACGGAGAAATCGGTATTTTTGGAAAGATCTCGAAAAAATACAGTAGATGACATGGCTTAAACTGACTAAACCAGTTAATTCTAATCGTAATTGACAGATATAGCGGATTTTCGAGTAGTTTTCGAATAATATTCGAACAAATCTGCCCATATCTCCGAAACTATAGGTCGTAGAACGGAGAAATCGGTATTTTTGGAAAGATCTCGAGAAAATACAGTAGATGACACGGTTTGAAACTTTCTAAATCGATTAATTCTATTCGGAATTGCTAAAAACTCATATAACGCACTTTCAGCTATTTTCGGGCTATTTTCGGACAAATTTGCCCATATCTCCGAAGCTATATGTCGTAGAGCGGAGAAATCGGTATTTTTGGAAAGATCTCGAGAAAATACATTAGATGACATGGTTTTAAACTTTCTAAACCGGTTAATTCTATTCGGAATTGCCAGATATAGCGGATTTTCGAGTAGTTTTCGAGCAATATTCGGACAAATCTGCCCATATCTTCGAAACTATATGTCGTAGAACGGAGAAATTGGTATTTTTGGAAAGATCTCGAGAAAATGCAGTAGATGACATGGTTTAAACTTTTAAAACCGGTTAATTCTAATCGGAATTGACAGACATAGCGGATTTTCGAGTAGTGTTCGAGCAATATTCGGACATATCTGCCCATATCTCCGAAGCTATATGTCATAGAACGGAGAAATCGGTATTTTTGGAAAGATCTCGAGAAAATACAGTAGATGACATGGTTTAAACTTTCTAAACCGGTTAATTCTATTCGGAATTGCCAGATATTGCGGATTTTCGAGTGGTTTTCCAGCAATAATCGGACAAATCTGCCCATATCTCCGAAACTATAGGTCCTAGAACGGAGAAATCGGTATTTTTGGAAAGATCTCGAGAAAATACGGTAGATGACAGGGTTTCAAACTTTCTAAATCAGTTGATTCTATTCGGAATTGCTAAAAATTCATATAACCCATTTTCAGCTATTTTCGAGCTGTTTTCGGACCAATCGGCCCATATCTCAGAAACTATATGTCGTAGAACGGAGAAATCGGTATTTTTGGAAAGACCTCGGGAAAATGCAGGAGATGACATGGTTTCAAACTTTCTAAACCGGTTAATTCTATTCGGAATTGCCAGATATAGCGGATTTTCGAGTAGTTTTCGAGCAATATTCGGACAAATCTGCCCATATCTTCGAAACTATATGTCGTAGAACGGAGAAATTGGTATTTTTGGAAAGATCTCGAGAAAATGCAGTAGATGACATGGTTTAAACTTTTAAAACCGGTTAATTCTAATCGGAATTGACAGACATAGCGGATTTTCGAGTAGTGTTCGAGCAATATTCGGACATACCTGCCCATATCTCCGAAGCTATATGTCATAGAACGGAGAAATCGGTATTTTTGGAAAGATCTCGAGAAAATACAGTAGATGACATGGTTTAAACTTTCTAAACCGGTTAATTCTATTCGGAATTGCCAGATATTGCGGATTTTCGAGTGGTTTTCCAGCAATAATCGGACAAATCTGCCCATATCTCCGAAACTATAGGTCCTAGAACGGAGAAATCGGTATTTTTGGAAAGATCTCGAGAAAATACGGTAGATGACAGGGTTTCAAACTTTCTAAATCAGTTGATTCTATTCGGAATTGCTAAAAATTCATATAACCCATTTTCAGCTATTTTCGAGCTGTTTTCGGACCAATCTGCCCATAACTCAGAAACTATATGTCGTAGAACGGAGAAATCGGTATTTTTGGAAAGACCTCGGGAAAATGCAGGAGATGACATGGTTTCAAACTTTCTAAACCGGTTAATTCTATTCGGAATTGACAGATATAGCGGATTTTCGAGTAGTTTTCGAGCAATATTCGGACAAATCTGCCCATATCTTCGAAACTATATGTCGTAGAACGGAGAAATCGGTATTTTCGGAAAGATCTCGGAAGAATACAGTAGATGACATTGGTTCAAACTTTCTAAACCGGTTAATTCTATTCGGAATTGCCAGATATAGCGGATTTTCGAGTAGTTTTCGAGCAATATTCGGACAAATCTGCCCATATCTTCGAAACTATATGTCGTAGAACGGAGAAATTGGTATTTTTGGAAAGATCTCGAGAAAATGCAGTAGATGACATGGTTTAAACTTTTAAAACCGGTTAATTCTAATCGGAATTGACAGACATAGCGGATTTTCGAGTAGTGTTCGAGCAATATTCGGACATATCTGCCCATATCTCCGAAGCTATATGTCATAGAACGGAGAAATCGGTATTTTTGGAAAGATCTCGAGAAAATACAGTAGATGACATGGTTTAAACTTTCTAAACCGGTTAATTCTATTCGGAATTGCCAGATATTGCGGATTTTCGAGTGGTTTTCCAGCAATAATCGGACAAATCTGCCCATATCTCCGAAACTATAGGTCCTAGAACGGAGAAATCGGTATTTTTGGAAAGATCTCGAGAAAATACGGTAGATGACAGGGCTTCAAACTTTCTAAATCAGTTGATTCTATTTGGAATTGCTAAAAATTCATATAACCCATTTTCAGCTATTTTCGAGCTGTTTTCGGACCAATCTGCCCATATCTCAGAAACTATATGTCGTAAAACGGAGAAATCGGTATTTTTGGAAAGATCTCGAAAAAATACAGTAGATGACATGGCTTAAACTGACTAAACCAGTTAATTCTAATCGTAATTGACAGATATAGCGGATTTTCGAGTAGTTTTCGAATAATATTCGAACAAATCTGCCCATATCTCCGAAACTATAGGTCGTAGAACGGAGAAATCGGTATTTTTGGAAAGATCTCGAGAAAATACAGTAGATGACACGGTTTGAAACTTTCTAAATCGATTAATTCTATTCGGAATTGCTAAAAACACATATAACGCACTTTCAGCTATTTTCGGGCTATTTTCGGACAAATTTGCCCATATCTCCGAAGCTATATGTCGTAGAGCGGAGAAATCGGTATTTTTGGAAAGATCTCGAGAAAATACATTAGATGACATGGTTTTAAACTTTCTAAACCGGTTAATTCTATTCGGAATTGCCAGATATAGCGGATTTTCGAGTAGTTTTCGAGCAATATTCGGACAAATCTGCCCATATCTTCGAAACTATATGTCGTAGAACGGAGAAATTGGTATTTTTGGAAAGATCTCCAGAAAATGCAGTAGATGACATGGTTTAAACTTTTAAAACCGGTTAATTCTAATCGGAATTGACAGACATAGCGGATTTTCGAGTAGTGTTCGAGCAATATTCGGACATATCTGCCCATATCTCCGAAGCTATATGTCATAGAACGGAGAAATCGGAATTTTTGGAAAGATCTCGAGAAAATACAGTAGATGACATGGTTTAAACTTTCTAAACCGGTTAATTCTATTCGGAATTGCCAGATATTGCGGATTTTCGAGTGGTTTTCCAGCAATAATCGGACAAATCTGCCCATATCTCCGAAACTATAGGTCCTAGAACGGAGAAATCGGTATTTTTGGAAAGATCTCGAGAAAATACGGTAGATGACAGGGTTTCAAACTTTCTAAATCGGTTGATTCTATTCGGAATTGCTAAAAATTCATATAACCCATTTTCAGCTATTTTCGAGCTGTTTTCGGACCAATCTGCCCATATCTCAGAAACTATATGTCGTAGAACGGAGAAATCGGTATTTTTGGAAAGACCTCGGGAAAATGCAGGAGATGACATGGTTTCAAACTTTCTAAACCGGTTAATTCTATTCGGAATTGACAGATATAGCGGATTTTCGAGTAGTTTTCGAGCAATATTCGGACAAATTTGCCCATATCTCCTAAACTATATGTCGTAGAACGGAGAAATCGGTATTTTCGGAAAGATCTCGGAAGAATACATTAGATGACATGGTTTTAAACTTGCTAAACCGGTTAATTCTAGTCGGAATTGACAGATATAGCGGATTTTCGAGTTGTTTTCGAGCAATATTCGGACAAATCTGGCCATATCTCCCAAACTATATGTCGTAGAACGGAGAAATCGGTATTTTCGGAAAGATCTCGGAAGAATACAGTAGATGACATGGGTTCAAACTTTCTAAACCGGTTAATTCTATTCGGAATTGCCAGATATAGCGGATTTTCGAGTAGTTTTCGAGCAATATTCGGACAAATCTGCCCATATCTTCGAAACTATATGTCGTAGAACGGAGAAATTGGTATTTTTGGAACGATCTCGAGAAAATGCAGTAGATGACATGGTTTAAACTTTTGAAGCCGGTTAATTCTAATCGGAATTGACAGACATAGCGGATTTTCGAGTAGTGTTCGAGCAATATTCGGACATATCTGCCCATATCTCAGAAACTATATGTCGTAGAACGGAGAAATCGGTATTTTTGGAAAGACCTCGAAAAAATACATTAGATGACATGGTTTTAAACTTGCTAAACCGGTTAATTCTAGTCGGAATTGACAGATATAGCGGATTTTCGAGTTGTTTTCGAGCAATATTCGGACAAATCTGGCCATATCTCCCAAACTATATGTCGTAGAACGGAGAAATCGGTATTTTCGGAAAGATCTCGGAAGAATACAGTAGATGACATGGGTTCAAACTTTCTAAACCGGTTAATTCTATTCGGAATTGCCAGATATAGCGGATTTTCGAGTAGTTTTCGAGCAATATTCGGACAAATCTGCCCATATCTTCGAAACTATATGTCGTAGAACGGAGAAATTGGTATTTTTGGAACGATCTCGAGAAAATGCAGTAGATGACATGGTTTAAACTTTTGAAGCCGGTTAATTCTAATCGGAATTGACAGACATAGCGGATTTTCGAGTAGTATTCGAGCAATATTCGGACATATCTGCCCTATCTCCGAAACTATATGTCGTAGAGCGGAGAAATTGGTATTTTTGGAAAGACCTCGGGAAAATACAGGAGATGACATGGTTTCAAACTTACTAAACCGGTTAATTCTAATCGAAATTGCCAGATATAGCGGATTTTCGAGTAGTTTTCGAGCAATATTCGGACAAATCTGCCCATATCTTCGAAACTATATGTCGTAGATCGGAGAAATTGTTATTTTTGGAAAGATCTCGAGAAAATGCAGTAGATGACATGGTTTAAACTTTTAAAACCGGTTAATTCTAATCGGAATTGACAGACATATCGGATTTTCGAGTAGTTTTCGAGCAATATTCGGACAAATCTGCCCATATCATCGAAACTATATGTCGTAGAACGGAGAAATTGGTGTTTTTGGAAAGATCTCGAGAAAATGCAGTAGATGACATGGTTTAAACTTTTAAAACCGGTTAATTCTAATCGGAATTGACAGACCTAGCGGATTTTCGAGTAGTTTTCTAGCAATATTCGGACAAATCTGTCCGTATCTCCGAAACTATAGGTCGTAGAACGGAGAAATCGATATTTTTGGACAGATCTCGAGAAAATACGGTAGATGACACGGTTTCAAACTTTCTAAATCAGTTGATTCTATTCGGAATTGCTAAAAATTCATATAACCCATTTTCAGCTATTTTCGAGCTGTTTTCGGACCAATCTGCCCATATCTCAGAAACTATATGTCGTAGAACGGAGAAATCGGTATTTTTGGAAAGACCTCGGGAAAATACAGGAGATGACATGGTTTCAAACTTTCTAAACCGGTTAATTCTATTCGAAATTGACAGACCTAGCGGATTTTCGAGTAGTTTCCGAGCAATATTCGGACATATCTGCCCATATCTCCGAAGCTATATGTCATAGAAAGGAGAAATCGGTATTTTTGGAAAGATCTCGAGAAAATACAGTAGATGACATGGTTTAAACTTTCTAAACCGGTTAATTCTATTCGGAATTGCCAGATATTGCGGATTTTCGAGAGGTTTTCCAGCAATAATCGGACAAATCTGCCCATATCTCCGAAACTATAGGTCCTAGAACGGAGAAATCGGTATTTTTGGAAAGATCTCGAGAAAATACGGTAGATGACAGGGTTTCAAACTTTCTAAATCAGTTGATTCTACTCGGAATTGCTAAAAATTCATATAACCCATTTTCAGCTATTTTCGAGCTGTTTTCGGACCAATCAGCCCATATCTCAGAAACTATATGTCGTAGAACGGAGAAATCGGTATTTTTGGAAAGATCTCGAAAAAATACAGTGATGACATGGCTTAAACTGACTAAACCAGTTAATTCTAATCGTAATTGACAGATATAGCGGATTTTCGAGTAGTTTTCGAATAATCTTCGAACAAATCTGCCCATATCTCCGAAACTATAGGTCGTAGAACGGAGAAATCGGTATTTTTGGAAAGATCTCGAGAAAATACAGTAGATGACACGGTTTGAAACTTTCTAAATCGATTAATTCTATTCGGAATTGCTAAAAACTCATATAACGCACTTTCAGCTATTTTCGGGCTATTTTCGGACAAATTTGCCCATATCTCCGAAGCTATATGTCGTAGAGCGGAGAAATCGGTATTTTTGGAAAGATCTCGAGAAAATACATTAGATGACATGGTTTTAAACTTTCTAAACCGGTTAATTCTATTCGGAATTGCCAGATATAGCGGATTTTCGAGTAGTTTTCGAGCAATATTCGGACAAATCTGCCCATATCTTCGAAACTATATGTCGTAGAACGGAGAAATTGGTATTTTTGGAAAGATCTCGAGAAAATGCAGTAGATGACATGGTTTAAACTTTTAAAACCGGTTAATTCTAATCGGAATTGACAGACATAGCGGATTTTCGAGTAGTGTTCGAGCAATATTCGGACATATCTGCCCATATCTCCGAAGCTATATGTCATAGAACGGAGAAATCGGTATTTTTGGAAAGATCTCGAGAAAATACAGTAGATGACATGGTTTAAACTTTCTAAACCGGTTAATTCTATTCGGAATTGCCAGATATTGCGGATTTTCGAGTGGTTTTCCAGCAATAATCGGACAAATCTGCCCATATCTCCGAAACTATAGGTCCTAGAACGGAGAAATCGGTATTTTTGGAAAGATCTCGAGAAAATACGGTAGATGACAGGGTTTCAAACTTTCTAAATCAGTTGATTCTATTCGGAATTGCTAAAAATTCATATAACCCATTTTCAGCTATTTTCAAGCTGTTTTCGGACCAATCTGCCCATATCTCAGAAACTATATGTCGTAGAACGGAGAAATCGGTATTTTTGGAAAGACCTCGGGAAAATGCAGGAGATGACATGGTTTCAAACTTTCTAAACCGGTTAATTCTATTCGGAATTGACAGATATAGCGGATTTTCGAGTAGTTTTCGAGCAATATTCGGACAAATTTGCCCATATCTCCTAAACTATATGTCGTAGAACGGAGAAATCGGTATTTTCGGAAAGATCTCGGAAGAATACAGTAGATGACATGGGTTCAAACTTTTAAAACCGGTTAATTCTAATCGGAATTGACAGACATAGCGGATTTTCGAGTAGTGTTCGAGCAATATTCGGACATATCTGCCCATATCTCCGAAGCTATATGTCATAGAACGGAGAAATCGGTATTTTTGGAAAGACCTCGAGAAAATACAGTAGATGACATGGTTTAAACTTTCTAAACCGGTTAATTCTATTCGGAATTGCCAGATATTGCGGATTTTCGAGTGGTTTTCCAGCAATAATCGGACAAATCTGCCCATATCTCCGAAACTATAGGTCGTAGAACGGAGAAATCGGTATTTTTGGAAAGATCTCGAGAAAATACGGTAGATGACATGGCTTAAACTTTTAAAACCGGTTAATTCTAATCGGAATTGACAGACATAGCGGATTTTCGAGTAGTTTTCGAGCAATATTCGGACATATCTGCCCATATCTCCGAAGCTATATGTCATAGAAAGGAGAAATCGGTATTTTTGGAAAGATCTCGAGAAAATACATTAGATGACATGGGTTCAAACTTTCTAAACCGGTTAATTCTATTCGGAATTGCCAGATATAGCGGATTTTCGAGTAGTTTTCGAGCAATATTCGGACAAATCTGCCGATATCTTCGAAACTATATGTCGTAGAACGGAGAAATTGGTATTTTTGGAAAGATCTCGAGAAAATGCAGTAGATGACATGGTTTAAACTTTTAAAACCGGTTAATTCTAATCGGAATTGACAGACATAGCGGATTTTCGAGTAGTGTTCGAGCAATATTCGGACATATCTGCCCATATCTCCGAAGCTATATGTCATAGAACGGAGAAATCGGTATTTTTGGAAAGACCTCGAGAAAATACAGTAGATGACATGGTTTAAACTTTCTAAACCGGTTAATTCTATTCGGAATTGCCAGATATTGCGGATTTTCGAGTGGTTTTCCAGCAATAATCGGACAAATCTGCCCATATCTCCGAAACTATAGGTCGTAGAACGGAGAAATCGGTATTTTTGGAAAGATCTCGAGAAAATACGGTAGATGACAGGGTTTCAAACTTTCTAAATCAGTTGATTCTATTCGGAATTGCTAAAAATTCATATAACCCATTTTCAGCTATTTTCGAGCTGTTTTCGGACCAATCTGCCCATATCTCAGAAACTATATGTCGTAGAACGGAGAAATCGGTATTTTTGGAAAGACCTCGAAAAAATACATTAGATGACATGGCTTAAACTTTTAAAACCGGTTAATTCTAATCGGAATTGACAGACATAGCGGATTTTCGAGTAGTTTTCGAGCAATATTCGGACATATCTGCCCATATCTCCGAAGCTATATGTCATAGAAAGGAGAAATCGGTATTTTTGGAAAGATCTCGAGAAAATACATTAGATGACATGGGTTCAAACTTTCTAAACCGGTTAATTCTATTCGGAATTGCCAGATATAGCGGATTTTCGAGTAGTTTTCGAGCAATATTCGGACAAATCTGCCCATATCTTCGAAACTATATGTCGTAGAACGGAGAAATTGGTATTTTTGGAACGATCTCGAGAAAATGCAGTAGATGACATGGTTTAAACTTTTGAAGCCGGTTAATTCTAATCGGAATTGACAGACATAGCGGATTTTCGAGTAGTTTTCGAGCAATATTCGGACATATCTGCCCATATCTCCGAAGCTATATGTCATAGAAAGGAGAAATCGGTATTTTTGGAAAGATCTCGAGAAAATACATTAGATGACATGGTTTTAAACTTGCTAAACCGGTTAATTCTAGTCGGAATTGAAAGATATAGCGGATTTTCGAGTTGTTTTCGAGCAATATTCGGACATATCTGCCCATATCTCCGAAGCTATATGTCATAGAAAGGAGAAATCGGTATTTTTGGAAAGATCTCGAGAAAATACAGTAGATGACATGGTTTAAACTTTCTAAACCGGTTAATCCTATTCGGAATTGCCAGATATTGCGGATTTTCGAGTAGTTTTCCAGCAATATTCGGACATATCTGCCCATATCTCCGAAACTGTAGGTCGTAGAACGGAGAAATCGGTATTTTTGGAAAGATCTCGAAAAAATGCAGTAGATGACATGGCTTAAACTGACTAAACCAGTTAATTCTAATCGTAATTGACAGATATAGCGGATTTTCGAGTAGTTTTCGAATAATATTCGGACAAATCTGCCAATATCTCCGAAACTATATGTCGTAGAACGGTGAAATTGCTATTTTTGGAAAGATCTCGAAAAAATACAGTAGATGACATGGTTCCAAACTTTCTAAATCGGTTAATTCTATTCGGAATTGCCAAAAACTCATATAACGCACTTTCAGCTATTTTCGGGCTATTTTCGGACAAATTTGCCCATATCTCCGAAGCTATATGTCGTAGAGCGGAGAAATCGGTATTTTTGGAAAGATCTCGAGAAAATACATTAGATGACATGGTTTTAAACTTGGCAAACCGGTTAATTCTATTCGGAATTGACAGATATAGCGGATTTTCGAGTAGTTTTCGAGCAATATTCGGACAAATCTGCCCATATCTCCGAAACTATATGTCGTAGAACGGAGAAATCGGTATTTTTGGAAAGATCTCGAAAAAATGCAGTAGATGACATGGCTTAAACTGACTAAACCAGTTAATTCTAATCGTAATTGACAGATATAGCTGATTTTCGAGTAGTTTTCGAGCAATATTCGGACAAATCTGCCCATATCTCCGAAACTATAGGTCCTAGAACGGAGAAATCGGTATTTTTGGAAAGATCTCGAGAAAATACGGTAGATGACAGGGTTTCAAACTTTCTAAATCAGTTGATTCTATTCGGAATTGCTAAAAATTCATATAACCCATTTTCAGCTATTTTCGAGCTGTTTTCGGACCAATCTGCCCATATCTCAGAAACTATATGTCGTAGAACGGAGAAATCGGTATTTTTGGAAAGACCTCGGGAAAATACAGGAGATGACATGGTTTCAAACTTTCTAAACAGGTTAATTCTATTCGAAATTGACAGACCTAGCGGATTTTCGAGTAGTTTCCGAGCAATATTCGGACATATCTGCCCATATCTCCGAAGCTATATGTCATAGAAAGGAGAAATCGGTATTTTTGGAAAGATCTCGAGAAAATACAGTAGATGACATGGTTTTAAATTTGCCAAACCGGTTAATTCTATTCGGAATTGACAGATATAGCGGATTTTCGAGTAGTTTTCGAGCAATATTCGGACAAATTTGCCCATATCTCCGAAACTATATGTCGTAGAACGGAGAAATCGGTATTTTTGGAAAGATCTCGAAAAAATGCAGTAGATGACATGGCTTAAACTGACTAAACCAGTTAATTCTAATCGTAATTGACAGATATAGCGGATTTTCGAGTAGTTTTCGAGCAATATTCGGACAAATCTGCCCATATCTTCGAAACTATATGTCGTAGATCGGAGAAATTGTTATTTTTGGAAAGATCTCGAGAAAATGCAGTAGATGACATGGTTTAAACTTTTAAAACCGGTTAATTCTAATCGGAATTGACAGACATAGCGGATTTTCGAGTAGTTTTCGAGCAATATTCGGACAAATCTGCCCATATCATCGAAACTATATGTCGTAGAACGGAGAAATTGGTGCTTTAGGAAAGATCTCGAGAAAATGCAGTAGATGACATGGTTTAAACTTTTAAAACCGGTTAATTCTAATCGGAATTGACAGACCTAGCGGATTTTCGAGTAGTTTTCTAGCAATATTCGGACAAATCTGTCCGTATCTCCGAAACTATAGGTCGTAGAACGGAGAAATCGATATTTTTGGAAAGATCTCGAGAAAATACGGTAGATGACAGGGTTTCAAACTTTCTAAATCAGTTGATTCTATTCGGAATTGCTAAAAATTCATATAACCCATTTTCAGCTATTTTCGAGCTGTTTTCGGACCAATCTGCCCATATCTCAGAAACTATATGTCGTAGAACGGAGAAATCGGTATTTTTGGAAAGACCTCGGGAAAATACAGGAGATGACATGGTTTCAAACTTTCTAAACAGGTTAATTCTATTCGAAATTGACAGACCTAGCGGATTTTCGAGTAGTTTCCGAGCAATATTCGGACATATCTGCCCATATCTCCGAAGCTATATGTCATAGAAAGGAGAAATCGGTATTTTTGGAAAGATCTCGAGAAAATACAGTAGATGACATGGTTTAAACTTTCTAAACCGGTTAATTCTATTCGGAATTGCCAGATATTGCGGATTTTCGAGTAGTTTTCCAGCAATATTCGGACATATCTGCCCATATCTCCGAAACTGTAGGTCGTAGAACGGAGAAATCGGTATTTTTGGAAAGATCTCGAAAAAATGCAGTAGATGACATGGCTTAAACTGACTAAACCAGTTAATTCTAATCGTAATTGACAGATATAGCGGATTTTCGAGTAGTTTTCGAATAATATTCGGACAAATCTGCCAATATCTCCGAAACTATATGTCGTAGAACGGTGAAATTGCTATTTTTGGAAAGATCTCGAAAAAATACAGTAGATGACATGGTTCCAAACTTTCTAAATCGGTTAATTCTATTCGGAATTGCCAAAAACTCATATAACGCACTTTCAGCTATTTTCGGGATATTTTCGGACAAATTTGCCCATATCTCCGAAGCTATATGTCGTAGAGCGGAGAAATCGGTATTTTTGGAAAGATCTCGAGAAAATACATTAGATGACATGGTTTTAAACTTGCCAAACCGGTTAATTCTATTCGGAATTGACAGATATAGCGGATTTTCGAGTAGTTTTCGAGCAATATTCGGACAAATCTGCCCATATCTCCGAAACTATATGTCGTAGAACGGAGAAATCGGTATTTTTGGAAAGATCTCGAAAAAATGCAGTAGATGACATGGCTTAAACTGACTAAACCAGTTAATTCTAATCGTAATTGACAGATATAGCTGATTTTCGAGTAGTTTTCGAGCAATATTCGGACAAATCTGCCCATATCTTCGAAACTATATGTCGTAGATCGGAGAAATTGTTATTTTTGGAAAGATCTCGAGAAAATGCAGTAGATGACATGGTTTAAACTTTTAAAACCGGTTAATTCTAATCGGAATTGACAGACATAGCGGATTTTCGAGTAGTTTTCGAGCAATATTCGGACAAATCTGCCCATATCATCGAAACTATATGTCGTAGAACGGAGAAATTGGTGTTTTAGGAAAGATCTCGAGAAAATGCAGTAGATGACATGGTTTAAACTTTTAAAACCGGTTAATTCTAATCGGAATTGACAGACCTAGCGGATTTCCGAGTAGTTTTCTAGCAATATTCGGACAAATCTGTCCGTATCTCCGAAACTATAGGTCGTAGAACGGAGAAATCGATATTTTTGGAAAGATCTCGAGAAAATACGGTAGATGACAGGGTTTCAAACTTTCTAAATCAGTTGATTCTATTCGGAATTGCTAAAAATTCATATAACCCATTTTCAGCTATTTTCGAGCTGTTTTCGGACCAATCTGCCCATATCTCAGAAACTATATGTCGTAGAACGGAGAAATCGGTATTTTTGGAAAGATCTCGAGAAAATACGGTAGATGACAGGGTTTCAAACTTTCTAAATCAGTTGATTCTATTCGGAATTGCTAAAAATTCATATAACCCATTTTCAGCTATTTTCGAGCTGTTTTCGGACCAATCTGCCCATATCTCAGAAACTATATGTCGTAGAACGGAGAAATCGGTATTTTTGGAAAGACCTCGGGAAAATACAGGAGATGACATGGTTTCAAACTTTCTAAACAGGTTAATTCTATTCGAAATTGACAGACCTAGCGGATTTTCGAGTAGTTTCCGAGCAATATTCGGACATATCTGCCCATATCTCCGAAGCTATATGTCATAGAAAGGAGAAATCGGTATTTTTGGAAAGATCTCGAGAAAATACAGTAGATGACATGGTTTAAACTTTCTAAACCGGTTAATTCTATTCGGAATTGCCAGATATTGCGGATTTTCGAGTAGTTTTCCAGCAATATTCGGACATATCTGCCCATATCTCCGAAACTATATGTCGTAGAACGGAGAAATCGGCATTTTTGGAAAAATCTCGAGAAAATACAGTAGATGACATGGTTTTAAACTTGCCAAACCGGTTAATTCTATTCGGAATTGACAGATATAGCGGATTTTCGAGTAGTTTTCGAGCAATATTCGGACAAATTTGCCCATATCTCCGAAACTATATGTCGTAGAACGGAGAAATCGGTATTTTTGGAAAGATCTCGAAAAAATGCAGTAGATGACATGGCTTAAACTGACTAAACCAGTTAATTCTAATCGTAATTGACAGATATAGCGGATTTTCGAGTAGTTTTCGAGCAATATTCGGACAAATCTGCCCATATCTTCGAAACTATATGTCGTAGATCGGAGAAATTGTTATTTTTGGAAAGATCTCGAGAAAATGCAGTAGATGACATGGTTTAAACTTTTAAAACCGGTTAATTCTAATCGGAATTGACAGACATAGCGGATTTTCGAGTAGTTTTCGAGCAATATTCGGACAAATCTGCCCATATCATCGAAACTATATGTCGTAGAACGGAGAAATTGGTGCTTTAGGAAAGATCTCGAGAAAATGCAGTAGATGACATGGTTTAAACTTTTAAAACCGGTTAATTCTAATCGGAATTGACAGACCTAGCGGATTTTCGAGTAGTTTTCTAGCAATATTCGGACAAATCTGTCCGTATCTCCGAAACTATAGGTCGTAGAACGGAGAAATCGATATTTTTGGAAAGATCTCGAGAAAATACGGTAGATGACAGGGTTTCAAACTTTCTAAATCAGTTGATTCTATTCGGAATTGCTAAAAATTCATATAACCCATTTTCAGCTATTTTCGAGCTGTTTTCGGACCAATCTGCCCATATCTCAGAAACTATATGTCGTAGAACGGAGAAATCGGTATTTTTGGAAAGACCTCGGGAAAATACAGGAGATGACATGGTTTCAAACTTTCTAAACAGGTTAATTCTATTCGAAATTGACAGACCTAGCGGATTTTCGAGTAGTTTTCGAGCAATATTCGGACATATCTGCCCATATCTCCGAAGCTATATGTCATAGAAAGGAGAAATCGGTATTTTTGGAAAGATCTCGAGAAAATACAGTAGATGACATGGTTTAAACTTTCTAAACCGGTTAATTCTATTCGGAATTGCCAGATATTGCGGATTTTCGAGTAGTTTTCCAGCAATATTCGGACATATCTGCCCATATCTCCGAAACTGTAGGTCGTAGAACGGAGAAATCGGTATTTTTGGAAAGATCTCGAAAAAATGCAGTAGATGACATGGCTTAAACTGACTAAACCAGTTAATTCTAATCGTAATTGACAGATATAGCGGATTTTCGAGTAGTCTTCGAATAATATTCGGACAAATCTGCCAATATCTCCGAAACTATATGTCGTAGAACGGTGAAATTGCTATTTTTGGAAAGATCTCGAAAAAATACAGTAGATGACATGGTTCCAAACTTTCTAAATCGGTTAATTCTATTCGGAATTGCCAAAAACTCATATAACGCACTTTCAGCTATTTTCGGGATATTTTCGGACAAATTTGCCCATATCTCCGAAGCTATATGTCGTAGAGCGGAGAAATCGGTATTTTTGGAAAGATCTCGAGAAAATACATTAGATGACATGGTTTTAAACTTGCCAAACCGGTTAATTCTATTCGGAATTGACAGATATAGCGGATTTTCGAGTAGTTTTCGAGCAATATTCGGACAAATCTGCCCATATCTCCGAAACTATATGTCGTAGAACGGAGAAATCGGTATTTTTGGAAAGATCTCGAAAAAATGCAGTAGATGACATGGCTTAAACTGACTAAACCAGTTAATTCTAATCGTAATTGACAGATATAGCTGATTTTCGAGTAGTTTTCGAGCAATATTCGGACAAATCTGCCCATATCTTCGAAACTATATGTCGTAGATCGGAGAAATTGTTATTTTTGGAAAGATCTCGAGAAAATGCAGTAGATGACATGGTTTAAACTTTTAAAACCGGTTAATTCTAATCGGAATTGACAGACATAGCGGATTTTCGAGTAGTTTTCGAGCAATATTCGGACAAATCTGCCCATATCATCGAAACTATATGTCGTAGAACGGAGAAATTGGTGTTTTAGGAAAGATCTCGAGAAAATGCAGTAGATGACATGGTTTAAACTTTTAAAACCGGTTAATTCTAATCGGAATTGACAGACCTAGCGGATTTCCGAGTAGTTTTCTAGCAATATTCGGACAAATCTGTCCGTATCTCCGAAACTATAGGTCGTAGAACGGAGAAATCGATATTTTTGGAAAGATCTCGAGAAAATACGGTAGATGACAGGGTTTCAAACTTTCTAAATCAGTTGATTCTATTCGGAATTGCTAAAAATTCATATAACCCATTTTCAGCTATTTTCGAGCTGTTTTCGGACCAATCTGCCCATATCTCAGAAACTATATGTCGTAGAACGGAGAAATCGGTATTTTTGGAAAGATCTCGAGAAAATACGGTAGATGACAGGGTTTCAAACTTTCTAAATCAGTTGATTCTATTCGGAATTGCTAAAAATTCATATAACCCATTTTCAGCTATTTTCGAGCTGTTTTCGGACCAATCTGCCCATATCTCAGAAACTATATGTCGTAGAACGGAGAAATCGGTATTTTTGGAAAGACCTCGGGAAAATACAGGAGATGACATGGTTTCAAACTTTCTAAACAGGTTAATTCTATTCGAAATTGACAGACCTAGCGGATTTTCGAGTAGTTTCCGAGCAATATTCGGACATATCTGCCCATATCTCCGAAGCTATATGTCATAGAAAGGAGAAATCGGTATTTTTGGAAAGATCTCGAGAAAATACAGTAGATGACATGGTTTAAACTTTCTAAACCGGTTAATTCTATTCGGAATTGCCAGATATTGCGGATTTTCGAGTAGTTTTCCAGCAATATTCGGACATATCTGCCCATATCTCCGAAACTATATGTCGTAGAACGGAGAAATCGGCATTTTTGGAAAAATCTCGAAAAAATACAGTAGATGACATGGTTTAAACTTTTAAAACCGGTTAATTCTAATCGGAATTGACAGACATAGCGGATTTTCGAGTAGTTTTCGAGCAATATTCGGACATATCTGCCCATATCTCCGAAGCTATATGTCATAGAACGGAGAAATCGGTATTTTTGGAAAGATCTCGAGAAAATACAGTAGATGACATGGTTTAAACTTTCTAAACCGGTTAATTCTATTCGGAATTGCCAGATATTGCGGATTTTCGAGTGGTTTTCCAGCAATATTCGGACAAATCTGCCCATATCTCCGAAACTATAGGTCGTAGAACGGAGAAATCGGTATTTTTGGAAAGATCTCGAGAAAATACGGAAGATGACAGGGTTTCAAGCTTTCTAAATCAGTTGATTCTATTCGGAATTGCTAAAAATTCATATAACCCATTTTCAGCTATTTTCGAGCTGTTTTCGGACCAATCTGCCCATATCTCAGAAACTATATGTCGTAGAACGGAGAAATCGGTATTTTTGGAAAGACCTCGGGAAAATACAGGAGATGACATGGTTTCAAACTTTCTAAACCGGTTAATTCTATTCGAAATTGACAGACCTAGCGGATTTTCGAGTAGTTTCCGAGCAATATTCGGACATATCTGCCCATATCTCCGAAGCTATATGTCAAAGAAAGGAGAAATCGGTATTTTTGGAAAGATCTCGAGAAAATACAGTAGATGACATGGTTTAAACTTTCTAAACCGGTTAATTCTATTCGGAATTGCCAGATATTGCGGATTTTCGAGTAGTTTTCCAGCAATATTCGGACATATCTGCCCATATCTCCGAAACTGTAGGTCGTAGAACGGAGAAATCGGTATTTTTGGAAAGATCTCGAGAAAATACGGTAGATGACAGGGTTTCAAACTTTCTAAATCAGTTGATTGTATTCGGAATTGCTAAAAATTCATATAACCCATTTTCAGCTATTTTCGAGCTGTTTTCGGACCAATCTGCCCATATCTCAGAAACTATATGTCGTAGAACGGAGAAATCGGTATTTTTGGAAAGACCTCGAAAAAATACATTAGATGACATGGCTTAAACTTTTAAAACCGGTTAATTCTAATCGGAATTGACAGACATAGCGGATTTTCGAGTAGTTTTCGAGCAATATTCGGACATATCTGCCCATATCTCCGAAGCTATATGTCATAGAAAGGAGAAATCGTTATTTTTCAAAGATCTCGAGAAAATACATTAGATGACATGGTTTTAAACTTGCTAAACCGGTTAATTCTATTCGGAATAGACAGATATAGCGGATTTTCGAGTTGTTTTCGAGCAATATTCGGACAAATCTGGCCATATCTCCCAAACTATATGTCGTAGAACGGAGAAATCGGTATTTTCGGAAAGATCTCGGAAGAATACAGTAGATGACATGGGTTCAAACTTTCTAAACCGGTTAATTCTATTCGGAATTGCCAGATATAGCGGATTTTCGAGTAGTTTTCGAGCAATATTCGGACAAATCTGCCCATATCTTCGAAACTATATGTCGTAGAACGGAGAAATTGGTATTTTTGGAACGATCTCGAGAAAATGCAGTAGATGACATTGTTTAAACTTTTGAAGCCGGTTAATTCTAATCGGAATTGACAGACATAGCGGATTTTCGAGTAGTATTCGAGCAATATTCGGACATATCTGCCCTATCTCCGAAACTATATGTCGTAGAGCGGAGAAATTGGTATTTTTGGAAAGACCTCGGGAAAATACAGGAGATGACATGGTTTCAAACTTTCTAAACCGGTTAATTCTAATCGAAATTGCCAGATATAGCGGATTTTCGAGTAGTTTTCGAGCAATATTCGGACAAATCTGCCCATATCTTCGAAACTATATGTCGTAGATCGGAGAAATTGTTATTTTTGGAAAGATCTCGAGAAAATGCAGTAGATAACATGGTTTAAACTTTTAAAACCGGATAATTCTAATCGGAATTGACAGACATAACGGATTTTCGAGTAGTTTTCTAGCAATATTCGGACAAATCTGCCCGTATCTCCGAAACTATAGGTCGTAGAACGGAGAAATCGGTATTTTTGGAAAGATCTCGAGAAAATACGGTAGATGACAGGGTTTCAAACTTTCTAAATCAGTTGATTCTATTCGGAATTGCTAAAAATTCATATAACCCATTTTCAGCTATTTTCGAGCTGTTTTCGGATAAATCTGCCCATATGTCAGAAACTATATGTCGTAGAACGGAGAAATCGGTATTTTTGGAAAGATCTCGAAAAAATACAGTAGACGACCTGGCTTAAACTGACTAAACCAGTTAATTCTAATCGTAATTGACAGATATAGCGGATTTTCGAGTAGTTTTCGAATAATATTCGAACAAATCTGCCCATATCTCCGAAACTATATGTCGTAGAACGGAGAAATCGGTATTTCTGAAAAGATCTCGAGAAAATACAGTAGATGACACGGTTTGAAACTTTCTAAATCGATTAATTCTATTCGGAACTGCTAAAAACTCATATAACGCACTTTCAGCTTTTTTCGGGCTATTTTCGGACAAATTTGCCCATATCTCCGAAGCTATATGTCGTAGAGCGGAGAAATCGGTATTTTTGGAAAGATCTCGAGAAACTACATTAGATGATATGGTTTTAAACTTGCTAAACCGGTTAATTCTAATCGGAATTGACAGACATAGCGGATTTTCGAGTAGTTTTCCAGCAATATTCGGACAAATCTGCCCATATCTCCGAAACTATAGGTCGTGGAACGGAGAAATCGGTATTTTTGGAAAGACCTCGGGAAAATACAGGAGATGACATGGTTTCAAACTTTCTAAACCGGTTAATTCTAATCGAAATTGCCAGATATAGCGGATTTTCGAGTAGTTTTCGAGCAATATTCGGGCAAATCTGCCCATATCTTCGAAACTATATGTCGTAGATCGGAGAAATTGTTATTTTTGGAAAGATCTCGAGAAAATGCAGTAGATGACATGGTTTAAACTTTTAAAACCGGTTAATTCTAATCGGAATTGACAGACCTAGCGGATTTTCGAGTAGTTTTCTAGCAATATTCGGACAAATCTGCCCGTATCTCCGAAACTATAGGTCGTAGAACGGAGAAATCGGTATTTTTGGAAAGATCTCGAGAAAATACGGTAGATGACAGGGTTTCAAACTTTCTAAATCAGTTGATTCTATTCGGAATTGCTAAAAATTCATATAACCCATTTTCAGCTATTTTCGAGCTGTTTTCGGACCAATCTGCCCATATGTCAGAAACTATATGTCGTAGAACGGAGAAATCGGTATTTTTGGAAAGATCTCGAAAAAATACAGTAGGTGACATGGCTTAAACTGACTAAACCAGTTAATTCTAATCGTAATTGACAGATATAGCGGATTTTCGAGCAGTTTTCGAATAATATTCGAACAAATCTGCCCATATCTCCGAAACTATATGTCGTAGAACGGAGAAATCGGTATTTCTGAAAAGATCTCGAGAAAATACATTAGATGATATGGTTTTAAACTTGCTAAACCGGTTAATTCTATTCGGAATTGACAGATATAGCGGATTTTCGAGTTGTTTTCGAGCAATATTCGGACATATCTGCCCTGTCTCCGAAACTATATGTCGTAGAGCGGAGAAATTGGTATTTTTGGAAAGATCTCGAGAAAATGCAGTAGATGACATGGTTTAAACTTTTAAAACCGGTTAATTCTAATCGGAATTGACAGACCTAGCGGATTTTCGAGTAGTTTTCCAGCAATATTCGGACAAATCTGCCCGTATCTACGAAACTATAGGTCGTAGAACGGAGAAATCGGTATTTTTGGAAAGATCTCGAGAAAATACGGTAGATGACAGGGTTTCAAACTTTCTAAATCAGTTGATTCTATTCGGAATTGCTAAAAATTCATATAACCCATTTTCAGCTATTTTCGAGCTGTTTTCGGACCAATCTGCCCATATCTCAGAAACTATATGTCGTAGAACGGAGAAATCGGTATTTTTGGAAAGATCTCGAAAAAATACAGTAGGTGACATGGCTTGAACTGACTAAACCAGTTAATTCTAATCGTAATTGACAGATATAGCGGATTTTCGAGTAGTTTTCGAGCAATATTCGGACAAATCTGCCCATATCTTCGAAACTATATGTCGTAGATCGGAGAAATTGGTATTTTTGGAAAGACCTCGGGAAAATACAGGAGATGACATGGTTTTAAACTTTCTAAACCGGTTAATTCTAATCGAAATTGCCAGATATAGCGGATTTTCGAGTAGTTTTCGAGCAATATTCGGACAAATCTGCCCATATCTTCGAAACTATATGTCGTAGATCGGAGAAATTGGTATTTTTGGAAAGATCTCGAGAAAATGCAGTAGATGACATGGTTTAAACTTTTATAACCGGTTAATTCTAATCGGAATTGACAGACCTAGCGGATTTTCGAGTAGTTTTCTAGCAATATTCGGACAAATCTGCCCGTATCTCCGAAACTATAGGTCGTAGAACGGAGAAATCGGTATTTTTGGAAAGATCTCGAGAAAATACGGTAGATGACAGGGTTTCAAACTTTCTAAATCAGTTGATTCTATTCGGAATTGCTAAAAATTCATATAACCCATTTTCAGCTATTTTCGAGCTGTTTTCGGGCCAATCTGCCCATATCTCAGAAACTATATGTCGTGGAACGGAGAAATCGGTATTTTTGGAAAGACCTCGGGAAAATACAGGAGATGACAGGGTTTCAAACTTTCTAAACCGGTTAATTCTAATCGAAATTGCCAGATATAGCGGATTTTCGAGTAGTTTTCGAGCAATATTCGGACAAATCTGCCCATATCTTCGAAACGATATGTGGTAGATCGGAGAAATTGGTATTTTTGGAAAGATCTCGAGAAATTGCAGTAGATGACATGGTTTAATCTTTTAAAACCGGTTAATTCTAATCGGCATTGACAGACATAGCGGATTTTCGAGTAGTTTTCGAGCAATATTCGGACATATCTGCCCATATCTCCGAAGCTATATGTCATAGAAAGGAGAAATCGGTATTTTTGGAAAGATCTCGAGAAAATACAGTAGATGACATGGTTTAAACTTTATAAACCGGTTAATTCTATTCGCAATTGCCAGATATTGCGGATTTTCGAGTAGTTTTCCAGCAATATTCGGACAAATCTGCTCGTATCTCCGAAACTATAGGTCGTAGAACGGAGAAATCGGTATTTTTGTAAAGATCTCGAGAAAATACGGTAGATGACAGGGTTTCAAACTTTCTAAATCAGTTGATTCTATTCGGAATTGCTAAAAATTCATATAACCCATTTTCAGCTATTTTCGAGCTGTTCTCGGACCAATCTGCCCATATCTCAGAAATTATATGTCGTAGAACGGAGAAATCGGTATTTTTGGAAAGATCTCGAAAAAATACAGTAGATGACACGGTTTGAAACTTTCTAAATCGATTAATTCTATCCGGAATTGCTAAAAACTCATATAACGCACTTTCAGCTATTTTCGGGCTATTTTCGGACAAATCTGCCCATATCTCCGAAACTATATGTCGTAGAACGGAGAAATCGGTATTTCTGAAAAGATCTCGAGAAAATACATTAGATGACATGGTTTTAAACTTGCTAAACCGGTTAATTCTATTCGGAATTGACAGATATAGCGGATTTTCGAATAGTTTTCGAGCAATATTCGGACAAATCTGCCCATATCATCGAAACTATATGTCGTAGAACGGAGAAATTGGTATTTTTGGAAAGATCTCGAGAAAATGCAGTAGATGACATGGTTGAAACTTTTAAAACCGGTTAATTCTAATCGGAATTGACAGACCTAGCGGATTTTCGAGTAGTTTTCCAGCAATATTCGGACAAATCTGCCCATATCTCCGAAGCTATAGGTCGTAGAACGGAGAAATCGGTATTTTTGGAAAGGTCTCGAAAAAATACAGTAGATGACATGGCTTAAACTGACTAAACCAGTTAATTCTAATCGTAATTGACAGATATAGCGGATTTTCGAGTAGTTTTCGGGCAATATTCGGACAAATCTGCCCATATCCCCGAAACTATAGGTCGTAGAACGGAGAAATCGGTATTTTTGGAAAGATCTCGAAAAAATACAGTAGATGACATGCCTTAAACTGACTAAACCAGTTAATTCTAATCGTAATTGACAGATATAGCGGATTTTCGAGTAGTTTTCGAATAATATTCGAACAAATCTGCCCATATCTCCGAAACTATATGTCGTAGAACGGAGAAATCGGTATTTCTGAAAAGATCTCGAGAAAATACAGTAGATGACACGGTTTGAAACTTTCTAAATCGATTAATTCTATTCGGAATTGCTAAAAACTCATATAACGCACTTTCAGCTATTTTCGGGCTATTTTCGGACAAATTTGCCCATATCTCCGAAGCTATATGTCGTAGAGCGGAGAAATCGGTATTTTTGGAAAGATCTCGAGAAAATACATTAGATGACAGGGTTTTAAACTTGCTAAACCGGTTAATTCTAATCTGAATTGACAGACATAGCGGATTTTCGAGTAGTTTTCGAGCAATATTCGGACATATCTGCCCATATCTCCGAAGCTATATGTCGTAGAGCGGAGAAATTGGTATTTTTGGAAAGATCTCGAGAAAATGCAGTAGATGACGTGGTTTAAACTTTTAAAACCGGTTAATTCTAATCGGAATTGACAGACATAGCGGATTTTCGAGTAGTTTTCCAGCAATATTCGGACACATCTGCCCATATCTCCGAAACTATAGGTCGTAGAACGGAGAAATCGGCATTTTTGGAAAGATCTCGAGAAAATACGGTAGATGACAGGGTTTCAAACTTTCTAAATCAGTTGATTCTATTCGGAATTGCTAAAAATTCATATAACCCATTTTCAGCTATTTTCGAGCTGTTTTCGGACCAATCTGCCCATATCTCAGAAACTATATGTCGTGGAACGAGAAATCGGTATTTTTGGATAGACCTCGGGAAAATACAGGAGAAGACATGGTTTCAAACTTTCTAAACCGGTTAATTCTAATCGAAATTGCCAGATATAGCGGATTTTCGAGTAGTTTTCGAGCAATATTCGGACAAATCTGCCCATATCTTCGAAACGATATGTGGTAGATCGGAGAAATTGCTATTTTTGGAAAGATCTCGAGAAAATGCAGTAGATGACATGGTTTAATCTTTTAAAACCGGTTAATTCTAATCGGAATTGACAGACATAGCGGATTTTAGAGTAGTTTTCGAGCAATATTCGGACATATCTGCCCATATCTCCGAAGCTATATGTCATAGAAAGGAGAAATCGGTATTTTTGGAAAGATCTCGAGAAAATACAGTAGATGACATGGTTTAAACTTTCTAAACCGGTTAATTCTATTCGGAATTGCCAGATATTGCGGATTTTCGAGTAGTTTTCCAGCAATATTCGGACAAATCTGCCCGTATCTCCGAAACTATAGGTCGTAGAACGGAGAAATCGGTATTTTTGGAAAGATCTCGAGAAAATACGGAAGATGACAGGGTTTCAAACTTTCTAAATCAGTTGATTCTATTCGGAATTGCTAAAAATTCATATAACCCATTTTCAGCTATTTTCGAGCTGTTCTCGGACCAATCTGCCCATATCTCAGAAACTATATGTCGTAGAACGGAGAAATCGGTATTTTTGGAAAGATCTCGAAAAAATACAGTAGATGACATGGCTTAAACTGACTAAACCAGTTAATTCTAATCGTAATTGACAGATATAGCGGATTTTCGAGTAGTTTTCGAATAATATTCGAACAAATCTGCCCATATCTTCGAAACTATATGTCGTAGATCGGAGAAATTGTTATTTTTGGAAAGATCTCGAGAAAATGCAGTAGATGACATGGTTTAAACTTTTAAAACCGGTTAATTCTAATCGGAATTGACAGACATAGCGGATTTTCGAGTAGTTTTCGAGCAATATTCGGACAAATCTGCCCATATCATCGAAACTATATGTCGTAGAACGGAGAAATTGGTGTTTTAGGAAAGATCTCGAGAAAATGCAGTAGATGACATGGTTTAAACTTTTAAAACCGGTTAATTCTAATCGGAATTGACAGACCTAGCGGATTTTCGAGTAGTTTTCTAGCAATATTCGGACAAATCTGTCCGTATCTCCGAAACTATAGGTCGTAGAACGGAGAAATCGATATTTTTGGAAAGATCTCGAGAAAATACGGTAGATGACAGGGTTTCAAACTTTCTAAATCAGTTGATTCTATTCGGAATTGCTAAAAATTCATATAACCCATTTTCAGCTATTTTCGAGCTGTTTTCGGACCAAACTGCCCATATCTCAGAAACTATATGTCGTAGAACGGAGAAATCGGTATTTTTGGAAAGACCTCGGGAAAATACAGGAGATGACATGGTTTCAAACTTTCTAAACAGGTTAATTCTATTCGAAATTGACAGATATTGCGGATTTTCGAGTAGTTTCCGAGCAATATTCGGACATATCTGCCCATATCTCCGAAGCTATATGTCATAGAAAGGAGAAATCGGTATTTTTGGAAAGATCTCGAGAAAATACAGTAGATGACATGGTTTAAACTTTCTAAACCGGTTAATTCTATTCGGAATTGCCAGATATTGCGGATTTTCGAGTAGTTTTCCAGCAATATTCGGACATATCTGCCCATATCTCCGAAACTGTAGGTCGTAGAACGGAGAAATCGGTATTTTTGGAAAGATCTCGAAAAAATGCAGTAGATGACATGGCTTAAACTGACTAAACCAGTTAATTCTAATCGTAATTGACAGATATAGCGGATTTTCGAGTAGTTTTCGAATAATATTCGGACAAATCTGCCAATATCATCGAAACTATATGTCGTAGAACGGAGAAATTGGTATTTTTGGAAAGATCTCGAGAAAATACATTAGATGATATGGTTTTAAACTTGCTAAACCGGTTAATTCTATTCGGAATTGACAGATATAGCGGATTTTCGAGTTGTTTTCGAGCAATATTCGGACATATCTGCCCTATCTCCGAAACTATATGTCGTAGAGCGGAGAAATTGGTATTTTTGGAAAGATCTCGAGAAAATGCAGTAGATGACATGGTTTAAACTTTTAAAACCGGTTAATTCTAATCGGAATTGACAGACCTAGCGGATTTTCGAGTAGTTTTCCAGCAATATTCGGACAAATCTGCCCGTATCTACGAAACTATAGGTCGTAGAACGGAGAAATCGGTATTTTTGGAAAGATCTCGAGAAAATACGGTAGATGACAATGTTTCAAACTTTCTAAATCAGTTGATTCTATTCGGAATTGCTAAAAATTCATATAACCCATTTTCAGCTATTTTCGAGCTGTTTTCGGGCCAATCTGCCCATATCTCAGAAACTATATGTCGTGGAACGGAGAAATCGGTATTTTTGGAAAGACCTCGGGAAAATACAGGAGATGACAGGGTTTCAAACTTTCTAAACCGGTTAATTCTAATCGAAATTGCCAGATATAGCGGATTTTCGAGTAGTTTTCGAGCAATATTCGGACAAATCTGCCCATATCTTCGAAACGATATGTGGTAGATCGGAGAAATTGGTATTTTTGGAAAGATCTCGAGAAATTGCAGTAGATGACATGGTTTAATCTTTTAAAACCGGTTAATTCTAATCGGCATTGACAGACATAGCGGATTTTCGAGTAGTTTTCGAGCAATATTCGGACATATCTGCCCATATCTCCGAAGCTATATGTCATAGAAAGGAGAAATCGGTATTTTTGGAAAGATCTCGAGAAAATACAGTAGATGACATGGTTTAAACTTTCTAAACCGGTTAATTCTATTCGCAATTGCCAGATATTGCGGATTTTCGAGTAGTTTTCCAGCAATATTCGGACAAATCTGCTCGTATCTCCGAAACTATAGGTCGTAGAACGGAGAAATCGGTATTTTTGGAAAGATCTCGAGAAAATACGGTAGATGACAGGGTTTCAAACTTTCTAAATCAGTTGATTCTATTCGGAATTGCTAAAAATTCATATAACCCATTTTCAGCTATTTTCGAGCTGTTCTCGGACCAATCTGCCCATATCTCAGAAATTATATGTCGTAGAACGGAGAAATCGGTATTTTTGGAAAGATCTCGAAAAAATACAGTAGATGACACGGTTTGAAACTTTCTAAATCGATTAATTCTATCCGGAATTGCTAAAAACTCATATAACGCACTTTCAGCTATTTTCGGGCTATTTTCGGACAAATCTGCCCATATCTCCGAAACTATATGTCGTAGAACGGAGAAATCGGTATTTCTGAAAAGATCTCGAGAAAATACATTAGATGACATGGTTTTAAACTTGCTAAACCGGTTAATTCTATTCGGAATTGACAGATATAGCGGATTTTCGAATAGTTTTCGA
Source organism: Platypus cylindrus (assembly GCA_949748235.1). NCBI lineage: Eukaryota > Metazoa > Arthropoda > Insecta > Coleoptera > Curculionidae > Platypus > Platypus cylindrus. The sequence continues at coordinate 140,443 of CATIYE010000015.1, forward strand.
GCAATATTCGGACAAATCTGCCCAAATCATCGAAACTATATGTCGTAGAACGGAGAAATTGGTATTTTTGGAAAGATCTCGAGAAAATGCAGTAGATGACATGGTTGAAACTTTTAAAACCGGTTAATTCTAATCGGAATTGACAGACCTAGCGGATTTTCGAGTAGTTTTCCAGCAATATTCGGACAAATCTGCCCATATCTCCGAAGCTATAGGTCGTAGAACGGAGAAATCGGTATTTTTGGAAAGGTCTCGAAAAAATACAGTAGATGACATGGCTTAAACTGACTAAACCAGTTAATTCTAATCGTAATTGACAGATATAGCGGATTTTCGAGTAGTTTTCGGGCAATATTCGGACAAATCTGCCCATATCCCCGAAACTATAGGTCGTAGAACGGAGAAATCGGTATTTTTGGAAAGATCTCGAAAAAATACAGTAGATGACATGGCTTAAACTGACTAAACCAGTTAATTCTAATCGTAATTGACAGATATAGCGGATTTTCGAGTAGTTTTCGAATAATATTCGAACAAATCTGCCCATATCTCCGAAACTATATGTCGTAGAACGGAGAAATCGGTATTTCTGAAAAGATCTCGAGAAAATACAGTAGATGACACGGTTTGAAACTTTCTAAATCGATTAATTCTATTCGGAATTGCTAAAAACTCATATAACGCACTTTCAGCTATTTTCGGGCTATTTTCGGACAAATTTGCCCATATCTCCGAAGCTATATGTCGTAGAGCGGAGAAATCGGTATTTTTGGAAAGATCTCGAGAAAATACATTAGATGACAGGGTTTTAAACTTGCTAAACCGGTTAATTCTAATCGGAATTGACAGACATAGCGGATTTTCGAGTAGTTTTCGAGCAATATTCGGACATATCTGCCCATATCTCCGAAGCTATATGTCGTAGAGCGGAGAAATTGGTATTTTTGGAAAGATCTCGAGAAAATGCAGTAGATGACGTGGTTTAAACTTTTAAAACCGGTTAATTCTAATCGGAATTGACAGACATAGCGGATTTTCGAGTAGTTTTCCAGCAATATTCGGACACATCTGCCCATATCTCCGAAACTATAGGTCGTAGAACGGAGAAATCGGTATTTTTGGAAAGATCTCGAGAAAATACGGTAGATGACAGGGTTTCAAACTTTCTAAATCAGTTGATTCTATTCGGAATTGCTAAAAATTCATATAACCCATTTTCAGCTATTTTCGAGCTGTTTTCGGACCAATCTGCCCATATCTCAGAAACTATATGTCGTGGAACGAGAAATCGGTATTTTTGGATAGACCTCGGGAAAATACAGGAGAAGACATGGTTTCAAACTTTCTAAACCGGTTAATTCTAATCGAAATTGCCAGATATAGCGGATTTTCGAGTAGTTTTCGAGCAATATTCGGACAAATCTGCCCATATCTTCGAAACGATATGTGGTAGATCGGAGAAATTGCTATTTTTGGAAAGATCTCGAGAAAATGCAGTAGATGACATGGTTTAATCTTTTAAAACCGGTTAATTCTAATCGGAATTGACAGACATAGCGGATTTTAGAGTAGTTTTCGAGCAATATTCGGACATATCTGCCCATATCTCCGAAGCTATATGTCATAGAAAGGAGAAATCGGTATTTTTGGAAAGATCTCGAGAAAATACAGTAGATGACATGGTTTAAACTTTCTAAACCGGTTAATTCTATTCGGAATTGCCAGATATTGCGGATTTTCGAGTAGTTTTCCAGCAATATTCGGACAAATCTGCCCGTATCTCCGAAACTATAGGTCGTAGAACGGAGAAATCGGTATTTTTGGAAAGATCTCGAGAAAATACGGAAGATGACAGGGTTTCAAACTTTCTAAATCAGTTGATTCTATTCGGAATTGCTAAAAATTCATATAACCCATTTTCAGCTATTTTCGAGCTGTTCTCGGACCAATCTGCCCATATCTCAGAAACTATATGTCGTAGAACGGAGAAATCGGTATTTTTGGAAAGATCTCGAAAAAATACAGTAGATGACATGGCTTAAACTGACTAAACCAGTTAATTCTAATCGTAATTGACAGATATAGCGGATTTTCGAGTAGTTTTCGAATAATATTCGAACAAATCTGCCCATATCTTCGAAACTATATGTCGTAGATCGGAGAAATTGTTATTTTTGGAAAGATCTCGAGAAAATGCAGTAGATGACATGGTTTAAACTTTTAAAACCGGTTAATTCTAATCGGAATTGACAGACATAGCGGATTTTCGAGTAGTTTTCGAGCAATATTCGGACAAATCTGCCCATATCATCGAAACTATATGTCGTAGAACGGAGAAATTGGTGTTTTAGGAAAGATCTCGAGAAAATGCAGTAGATGACATGGTTTAAACTTTTAAAACCGGTTAATTCTAATCGGAATTGACAGACCTAGCGGATTTTCGAGTAGTTTTCTAGCAATATTCGGACAAATCTGTCCGTATCTCCGAAACTATAGGTCGTAGAACGGAGAAATCGATATTTTTGGAAAGATCTCGAGAAAATACGGTAGATGACAGGGTTTCAGACTTTCTAAACAGGTTAATTCTATTCGAAATTGACAGATATTGCGGATTTTCGAGTAGTTTCCGAGCAATATTCGGACATATCTGCCCATATCTCCGAAGCTATATGTCATAGAAAGGAGAAATCGGTATTTTTGGAAAGATCTCGAGAAAATACAGTAGATGACATGGTTTAAACTTTCTAAACCGGTTAATTCTATTCGGAATTGCCAGATATTGCGGATTTTCGGGTAGTTTTCCAGCAATATTCGGACATATCTGCCCATATCTCCGAAACTGTAGGTCGTAGAACGGAGAAATCGGTATTTTTGGAAAGATCTCGAAAAAATGCAGTAGATGACATGGCTTAAACTGACTAAACCAGTTAATTCTAATCGTAATTGACAGATATAGCGGATTTTCGAGTAGTTTTCGAATAATATTCGGACAAATCTGCCAATATCATCGAAACTATATGTCGTAGAACGGAGAAATTGGTATTTTTGGAAAGATCTCGAGAAAATACATTAGATGATATGGTTTTAAACTTGCTAAACCGGTTAATTCTATTCGGAATTGACAGATATAGCGGATTTTCGAGTTGTTTTCGAGCAATATTCGGACATATCTGCCCTATCTCCGAAACTATATGTCGTAGAGCGGAGAAATTGGTATTTTTGGAAAGATCTCGAGAAAATGCAGTAGATGACATGGTTTAAACTTTTAAAACCGGTTAATTCTAATCGGAATTGACAGACCTAGCGGATTTTCGAGTAGTTTTCCAGCAATATTCGGACAAATCTGCCCGTATCTACGAAACTATAGGTCGTAGAACGGAGAAATCGGTATTTTTGGAAAGATCTCGAGAAAATACGGTAGATGACAATGTTTCAAACTTTCTAAATCAGTTGATTCTATTCGGAATTGCTAAAAATTCATATAACCCATTTTCAGCTATTTTCGAGCTGTTTTCGGACCAATCTGCCCATATCTCAGAAACTATATGTCGTAGAACGGAGAAATCGGTATTTTTGGAAAGATCTCGAAAAAATACAGTAGGTGACATGGCTTGAACTGACTAAACCAGTTAATTCTAATCGTAATTGACAGATATAGCGGATTTTCGAGTAGTTTTCGAGCAATATTCGGACAAATCTGCCCATATCTTCGAAACTATATGTCGTAGATCGGAGAAATTGGTATTTTTGGAAAGACCTCGGGAAAATACAGGAGATGACATGGTTTTAAACTTTCTAAACCGGTTAATTCTAATCGAAATTGCCAGATATAGCGGATTTTCGAGTAGTTTTCGAGCAATATTCGGACAAATCTGCCCATATCTTCGAAACTATATGTCGTAGATCGGAGAAATTGATATTTTTGGAAAGATCTCGAGAAAATGCAGTAGATGACATGGTTTAAACTTTTATAACCGGTTAATTCTAATCGGAATTGACAGACCTAGCGGATTTTCGAGTAGTTTTCTAGCAATATTCGGACAAATCTGCCCGTATCTCCGAAACTATAGTTCGTAGAACGGAGAAATCGGTATTTTTGGAAAGATCTCGAGAAAATACGGTAGATGACAGGGTTTCAAACTTTCTAAATCAGTTGATTCTATTCGGAATTGCTAAAAATTCATATAACCCATTTTCAGCTATTTTCGAGCTGTTTTCGGGCCAATCTGCCCATATCTCAGAAACTATATGTCGTGGAACGGAGAAATCGGTATTTTTGGAAAGACCTCGGGAAAATACAGGAGATGACAGGGTTTCAAACTTTCTAAACCGGTTAATTCTAATCGAAATTGCCAGATATAGCGGATTTTCGAGTAGTTTTCGAGCAATATTCGGACAAATCTGCCCATATCTTCGAAACGATATGTGGTAGATCGGAGAAATTGGTATTTTTGGAAAGATCTCGAGAAATTGCAGTAGATGACATGGTTTAATCTTTTAAAACCGGTTAATTCTAATCGGCATTGACAGACATAGCGGATTTTCGAGTAGTTTTCGAGCAATATTCGGACATATCTGCCCATATCTCCGAAGCTATATGTCATAGAAAGGAGAAATCGGTATTTTTGGAAAGATCTCGAGAAAATACAGTAGATGACATGGTTTAAACTTTCTAAACCGGTTAATTCTATTCGCAATTGCCAGATATTGCGGATTTTCGAGTAGTTTTCCAGCAATATTCGGACAAATCTGCTCGTATCTCCGAAACTATAGGTCGTAGAACGGAGAAATCGGTATTTTTGGAAAGATCTCGAGAAAATACGGTAGATGACAGGGTTTCAAACTTTCTAAATCAGTTGATTCTATTCGGAATTGCTAAAAATTCATATAACCCATTTTCAGCTATTTTCGAGCTGTTCTCGGACCAATCTGCCCATATCTCAGAAATTATATGTCGTAGAACGGAGAAATCGGTATTTTTGGAAAGATCTCGAAAAAATACAGTAGATGACACGGTTTGAAACTTTCTAAATCGATTAATTCTATCCGGAATTGCTAAAAACTCATATAACGCACTTTCAGCTATTTTCGGGCTATTTTCGGACAAATTTGCCCATATCTCAGAAACTATATGTCGTAGAACGGAGAAATCGGTATTTTTGGAAAGATCTCGAAAAAATACAGTAGGTGACATGGCTTGAACTGACTAAACCAGTTAATTCTAATCGTAATTGACAGATATAGCGGATTTTCGAGTAGTTTTCGAGCAATATTCGGACAAATCTGCCCATATCTTCGAAACTATATGTCGTAGATCGGAGAAATTGGTATTTTTGGAAAGACCTCGGGAAAATACAGGAGATGACATGGTTTTAAACTTTCTAAACCGGTTAATTCTAATCGAAATTGCCAGATATAGCGGATTTTCGAGTAGTTTTCGAGCAATATTCGGACAAATCTGCCCATATCTTCGAAACTATATGTCGTAGATCGGAGAAATTGGTATTTTTGGAAAGATCTCGAGAAAATGCAGTAGATGACATGGTTTAAACTTTTATAACCGGTTAATTCTAATCGGAATTGACAGACCTAGCGGATTTTCGAGTAGTTTTCTAGCAATATTCGGACAAATCTGCCCGTATCTCCGAAACTATAGTTCGTAGAACGGAGAAATCGGTATTTTTGGAAAGATCTCGAGAAAATACGGTAGATGACAGGGTTTCAAACTTTCTAAATCAGTTGATTCTATTCGGAATTGCTAAAAATTCATATAACCCATTTTCAGCTATTTTCGAGCTGTTTTCGGGCCAATCTGCCCATATCTCAGAAACTATATGTCGTGGAACGGAGAAATCGGTATTTTTGGAAAGACCTCGGGAAAATACAGGAGATGACAGGGTTTCAAACTTTCTAAACCGGTTAATTCTAATCGAAATTGCCAGATATAGCGGATTTTCGAGTAGTTTTCGAGCAATATTCGGACAAATCTGCCCATATCTTCGAAACGATATGTGGTAGATCGGAGAAATTGGTATTTTTGGAAAGATCTCGAGAAATTGCAGTAGATGACATGGTTTAATCTTTTAAAACCGGTTAATTCTAATCGGCATTGACAGACATAGCGGATTTTCGAGTAGTTTTCGAGCAATATTCGGACATATCTGCCCATATCTCCGAAGCTATATGTCATAGAAAGGAGAAATCGGTATTTTTGGAAAGATCTCGAGAAAATACAGTAGATGACATGGTTTAAACTTTCTAAACCGGTTAATTCTATTCGCAATTGCCAGATATTGCGGATTTTCGAGTAGTTTTCCAGCAATATTCGGACAAATCTGCTCGTATCTCCGAAACTATAGGTCGTAGAACGGAGAAATCGGTATTTTTGGAAAGATCTCGAGAAAATACGGTAGATGACAGGGTTTCAAACTTTCTAAATCAGTTGATTCTATTCGGAATTGCTAAAAATTCATATAACCCATTTTCAGCTATTTTCGAGCTGTTCTCGGACCAATCTGCCCATATCTCAGAAATTATATGTCGTAGAACGGAGAAATCGGTATTTTTGGAAAGATCTCGAAAAAATACAGTAGATGACACGGTTTGAAACTTTCTAAATCGATTAATTCTATCCGGAATTGCTAAAAACTCATATAACGCACTTTCAGCTATTTTCGGGCTATTTTCGGACAAATTTGCCCATATCTCCGAAGCTATATGTCGTAGAGCGGAGAAATCGGTATTTCTGAAAAGATCTCGAGAAAATACATTAGATGATATGGTTTTAAACTTGCTAAACCGGTTAATTCTATTCGGAATTGACAGATATAGCGGATTTTCGAGTAGTTTTCGAATAATATTCGAACAAATCTGCCCATATCTCCGAAACTATATGTCGTAGAACGGAGAAATCGGTATTTCTGAAAAGATCTCGAGAAAATACATTAGATGACATGGTTTTAAACTTGCTAAACCGGTTAATTCTATTCGGAATTGACAGATATAGCGGATTTTCGAATAGTTTTCGAGCAATATTCGGACAAATCTGCCCATATCATCGAAACTATATGTCGTAGAACGGAGAAATTGGTATTTTTGGAAAGATCTCGAGAAAATGCAGTAGATGACATGGTTGAAACTTTTAAAACCGGTTAATTCTAATCGGAATTGACAGACCTAGCGGATTTTCGAGTAGTTTTCCAGCAATATTCGGACAAATCTGCCCATATCTCCGAAGCTATAGGTCGTAGAACGGAGAAATCGGTATTTTTGGAAAGATCTCGAAAAAATACAGTAGATGACATGGCTTAAACTGACTAAACCAGTTAATTCTAATCGTAATTGACAGATATAGCGGATTTTCGAGTAGTTTTCGGGCAATATTCGGACAAATCTGCCCATATCCCCGAAACTATAGGTCGTAGAACGGAGAAATCGGTATTTTTGGAAAGATCTCGAAAAAATACAGTAGATGACATGCCTTAAACTGACTAAACCAGTTAATTCTAATCGTAATTGACAGATATAGCGGATTTTCGAGTAGTTTTCGAATAATATTCGAACAAATCTGCCCATATCTCCGAAACTATATGTCGTAGAACGGAGAAATCGGTATTTCTGAAAAGATCTCGAGAAAATACAGTAGATGACACGGTTTGAAACTTTCTAAATCGATTAATTCTATTCGGAATTGCTAAAAACTCATATAACGCACTTTCAGCTATTTTCGGGCTATTTTCGGACAAATTTGCCCATATCTCCGAAGCTATATGTCGTAGAGCGGAGAAATCGGTATTTTTGGAAAGATCTCGAGGAAATACATTAGATGACAGGGTTTTAAACTTGCTAAACCGGTTAATTCTAATCGGAATTGACAGACATAGCGGATTTTCGAGTAGTTTTCGAGCAATATTCGGACATATCTGCCCATATCTCCGAAGCTATATGTCGTAGAGCGGAGAAATTGGTATTTTTGGAAAGATCTCGAGAAAATGCAGTAGATGACGTGGTTTAAACTTTTAAAACCGGTTAATTCTAATCGGAATTGACAGACATAGCGGATTTTCGAGTAGTTTTCCAGCAATATTCGGACACATCTGCCCATATCTCCGAAACTATAGGTCGTAGAACGGAGAAATCGGTATTTTTGGAAAGATCTCGAGAAAATACGGTAGATGACAGGGTTTCAAACTTTCTAAATCAGTTGATTCTATTCGGAATTGCTAAAAATTCATATAACCCATTTTCAGCTATTTTCGAGCTGTTTTCGGACCAATCTGCCCATATCTCAGAAACTATATGTCGTGGAACGAGAAATCGGTATTTTTGGATAGACCTCGGGAAAATACAGGAGAAGACATGGTTTCAAACTTTCTAAACCGGTTAATTCTAATCGAAATTGCCAGATATAGCGGATTTTCGAGTAGTTTTCGAGCAATATTCGGACAAATCTGCCCATATCTTCGAAACGATATGTGGTAGATCGGAGAAATTGCTATTTTTGGAAAGATCTCGAGAAAATGCAGTAGATGACATGGTTTAATCTTTTAAAACCGGTTAATTCTAATCGGAATTGACAGACATAGCGGATTTTAGAGTAGTTTTCGAGCAATATTCGGACATATCTGCCCATATCTCCGAAGCTATATGTCATAGAAAGGAGAAATCGGTATTTTTGGAAAGATCTCGAGAAAATACAGTAGATGACATGGTTTAAACTTTCTAAACCGGTTAATTCTATTCGGAATTGCCAGATATTGCGGATTTTCGAGTAGTTTTCCAGCAATATTCGGACAAATCTGCCCGTATCTCCGAAACTATAGGTCGTAGAACGGAGAAATCGGTATTTTTGGAAAGATCTCGAGAAAATACGGAAGATGACAGGGTTTCAAACTTTCTAAATCAGTTGATTCTATTCGGAATTGCTAAAAATTCATATAACCCATTTTCAGCTATTTTCGAGCTGTTCTCGGACCAATCTGCCCATATCTCAGAAACTATATGTCGTAGAACGGAGAAATCGGTATTTTTGGAAAGATCTCGAAAAAATACAGTAGATGACATGGCTTAAACTGACTAAACCAGTTAATTCTAATCGTAATTGACAGATATAGCGGATTTTCGAGTAGTTTTCGAATAATATTCGAACAAATCTGCCCATATCTTCGAAACTATATGTCGTAGATCGGAGAAATTGTTATTTTTGGAAAGATCTCGAGAAAATGCAGTAGATGACATGGTTTAAACTTTTAAAACCGGTTAATTCTAATCGGAATTGACAGACATAGCGGATTTTCGAGTAGTTTTCGAGCAATATTCGGACAAATCTGCCCATATCATCGAAACTATATGTCGTAGAACGGAGAAATTGGTGTTTTAGGAAAGATCTCGAGAAAATGCAGTAGATGACATGGTTTAAACTTTTAAAACCGGTTAATTCTAATCGGAATTGACAGACCTAGCGGATTTTCGAATAGTTTTCTAGCAATATTCGGACAAATCTGTCCGTATCTCCGAAACTATAGGTCGTAGAACGGAGAAATCGATATTTTTGGAAAGATCTCGAGAAAATACGGTAGATGACAGGGTTTCAAACTTTCTAAATCAGTTGATTCTATTCGGAATTGCTAAAAATTCATATAACCCATTTTCAGCTATTTTCGAGCTGTTTTCGGACCAATCTGCCCATATCTCAGAAACTATATGTCGTAGAACGGAGAAATCGGTATTTTTGGAAAGACCTCGGGAAAATACAGGAGATGACATGGTTTCAAACTTTCTAAACAGGTTAATTCTATTCGAAATTGACAGATATTGCGGATTTTCGAGTAGTTTCCGAGCAATATTCGGACATATCTGCCCATATCTCCGAAGCTATATGTCATAGAAAGGAGAAATCGGTATTTTTGGAAAGATCTCGAGAAAATACAGTAGATGACATGGTTTAAACTTTCTAAACCGGTTAATTCTATTCGGAATTGCCAGATATTGCGGATTTTCGAGTAGTTTTCCAGCAATATTCGGACATATCTGCCCATATCTCCGAAACTGTAGGTCGTAGAACGGAGAAATCGGTATTTTTGGAAAGATCTCGAAAAAATGCAGTAGATGACATGGCTTAAACGGACTAAACCAGTTAATTCTATTCGGAATTGCCAGATATTGCGGATTTTCGAGTAGTTTTCCAGCAATATTCGGACATATCTGCCCATATCTCCGAAACTGTAGGTCGTAGAACGGAGAAATTGGTATTTTTGGAAAGATCTCGAGAAAATGCAGTAGATGACATGGTTGAAACTTTTAAAACCGGTTAATTCTAATCGGAATTGACAGACCTAGCGGATTTTCGAGTAGTTTTCCAGCAATATTCGGACAAATCTGCCCATATCTCCGAAGCTATAGGTCGTAGAACGGAGAAATCGGTATTTTTGGAAAGATCTCGAAAAAATACAGTAGATGACATGGCTTAAACTGACTAAACCAGTTAATTCTAATCGTAATTGACAGATATAGCGGATTTTCGAGTAGTTTTCGGGCAATATTCGGACAAATCTGCCCATATCCCCGAAACTATAGGTCGTAGAACGGAGAAATCGGTATTTTTGGAAAGATCTCGAGAAAATACGGTAGATGACAGGGTTTCAAACTTTCTAAATCAGTTGATTCTATTCGGAATTGCTAAAAATTCATATAACCCATTTTCAGCTATTTTCGAGCTATTTTCGGACCAATCTGCCCATATCTCAGAAACTATATGTCGTAGAACGGAGAAATCGGTATTTTTGGAAAGATCTCGAAAAAATACAGTAGATGACATGGCTTAAACTGACTAAACCAGTTAATTCTAATCGTAATTGACAGATATAGCGGATTTTCGAGTAGTTTTCGAATAATATTCGAACAAATCTGCCCATATCTCCGAAACTATATGTCGTAGAACGGAGAAATCGGTATTTCTGAAAAGATCTCGAGAAAATACAGTAGATGACACGGTTTGAAACTTTCTAAATCGATTAATTCTATTCGGAATTGCTAAAAACTCATATAACGCACTTTCAGCTATTTTCGGGCTATTTTCGGACAAATTTGCCCATATCTCCGAAGCTATATGTCGTAGAGCGGAGAAATCGGTATTTTTGGAAAGATCTCGAGAAAATACATTAGATGACAGGGTTTTAAACTTGCTAAACCGGTTAATTCTAATCGGAATTGACAGACATAGCGGATTTTCGAGTAGTTTTCGAGCAATATTCGGACATATCTGCCCATATCTCCGAAGCTATATGTCGTAGAGCGGAGAAATTGGTATTTTTGGAAAGATCTCGAGAAAATGCAGTAGATGACGTGGTTTAAACTTTTAAAACCGGTTAATTCTAATCGGAATTGACAGACATAGCGGATTTTCGAGTAGTTTTCCAGCAATATTCGGACACATCTGCCCATATCTCCGAAACTATAGGTCGTAGAACGGAGAAATCGGTATTTTTGGAAAGATCTCGAGAAAATACGGTAGATGACAGGGTTTCAAACTTTCTAAATCAGTTGATTCTATTCGGAATTGCTAAAAATTCTTATAACCCATTTTCAGCTATTTTCGAGCTGTTTTCGGACCAATCTGCCCATATCTCAGAAACTATATGTCGTGGAACGAGAAATCGGTATTTTTGGATAGACCTCGGGAAAATACAGGAGAAGACATGGTTTCAAACTTTCTAAACCGGTTAATTCTAATCGAAATTGCCAGATATAGCGGATTTTCGAGTAGTTTTCGAGCAATATTCGGACAAATCTGCCCATATCTTCGAAACGATATGTGGTAGATCGGAGAAATTGCTATTTTTGGAAAGATCTCGAGAAAATGCAGTAGATGACATGGTTTAATCTTTTAAAACCGGTTAATTCTAATCGGAATTGACAGACATAGCGGATTTTAGAGTAGTTTTCGAGCAATATTCGGACATATCTGCCCATATCTCCGAAGCTATATGTCATAGAAAGGAGAAATCGGTATTTTTGGAAAGATCTCGAGAAAATACAGTAGATGACATGGTTTAAACTTTCTAAACCGGTTAATTCTATTCGGAATTGCCAGATATTGCGGATTTTCGAGTAGTTTTCCAGCAATATTCGGACAAATCTGCCCGTATCTCCGAAACTATAGGTCGTAGAACGGAGAAATCGGTATTTTTGGAAAGATCTCGAGAAAATACGGTAGATGACAGGGTTTCAAACTTTCTAAATCAGTTGATTCTATTCGGAATTGCTAAAAATTCATATAACCCATTTTCAGCTATTTTCGAGCTGTTCTCGGACCAATCTGCCCATATCTCAGAAACTATATGTCGTAGAACGGAGAAATCGGTATTTTTGGAAAGATCTCGAAAAAATACAGTAGATGACATGGCTTAAACTGACTAAACCAGTTAATTCTAATCGTAATTGACAGATATAGCGGATTTTCGAGTAGTTTTCGAATAATATTCGAACAAATCTGCCCATATCTTCGAAACTATATGTCGTAGATCGGAGAAATTGTTATTTTTGGAAAGATCTCGAGAAAATGCAGTAGATGACATGGTTTAAACTTTTAAAACCGGTTAATTCTAATCGGAATTGACAGACATAGCGGATTTTCGAGTAGTTTTCGAGCAATATTCGGACAAATCTGCCCATATCATCGAAACTATATGTCGTAGAACGGAGAAATTGGTGTTTTAGGAAAGATCTCGAGAAAATGCAGTAGATGACATGGTTTAAACTTTTAAAACCGGTTAATTCTAATCGGAATTGACAGACCTAGCGGATTTTCGAGTAGTTTTCTAGCAATATTCGGACAAATCTGTCCGTATCTCCGAAACTATAGGTCGTAGAACGGAGAAATCGATATTTTTGGAAAGATCTCGAGAAAATACGGTAGATGACAGGGTTTCAAACTTTCTAAATCAGTTGATTCTATTCGGAATTGCTAAAAATTCATATAACCCATTTTCAGCTATTTTCGAGCTGTTTTCGGACCAATCTGCCCATATCTCAGAAACTATATGTCGTAGAACGGAGAAATCGGTATTTTTGGAAAGACCTCGGGAAAATACAGGAGATGACATGGTTTCAAACTTTCTAAACAGGTTAATTCTATTCGAAATTGACAGATATTGCGGATTTTCGAGTAGTTTCCGAGCAATATTCGGACATATCTGCCCATATCTCCGAAGCTATATGTCATAGAAAGGAGAAATCGGTATTTTTGGAAAGATCTCGAGAAAATACAGTAGATGACATGGTTTAAACTTTCTAAACCGGTTAATTCTATTCGGAATTGCCAGATATTGCGGATTTTCGAGTAGTTTTCCAGCAATATTCGGACATATCTGCCCATATCTCCGAAACTGTAGGTCGTAGAACGGAGAAATCGGTATTTTTGGAAAGATCTCGAAAAAATGCAGTAGATGACATGGCTTAAACTGACTAAACCAGTTAATTCTAATCGTAATTGACAGATATAGCGGATTTTCGAGTAGTTTTCGAATAATATTCGGACAAATCTGCCAATATCTCCGAAACTATATGTCGTAGAACGGTGAAATTGCTATTTTTGGAAAGATCTCGAAAAAATACAGTAGATGGCATGGTTCCAAACTTTCTAAATCTGTTAATTCTATTCGGAATTGCCAAAAACTCATATAACGCACTTTCAGCTATTTTCGGGCTATTTTCGGACAAATTTGCCCATATCTCCGAAGCTATATGTCGTAGAGCGGAGAAATCGGTATTTTTGGAAAGATCTCGAGAAAATACATTAGATGACATGGTTTTAAACTTGCCAAACCGGTTAATTCTATTCGGAATTGACAGATATAGCGGATTTTCGAGTAGTTTTCGAGCAATATTCGGACAAATCTGCCCATATCTCCGAAACTATATGTCGTAGAACGGAGAAATCGGTATTTTTGGAAAGATCTCGAAAAAATACAGTAGATGACATGGTTTAAACTTTTAAAACCGGTTAATTCTAATCGGAATTGACAGACATAGCGGATTTTCGAGTAGTTTTCGAGCAATATTTGGACATATCTGCCCATATCTCCGAAGCTATATGTCATAGAACGGAGAAATCGGTATTTTTGGAAAGATCTCGAGAAAATACAGTAGATGACATGGTTTAAACTTTCTAAACCGGTTAATTCTATTCGGAATTGCCAGATATTGCGGATTTTCGAGTGGTTTTCCAGCAATATTCGGACAAATCTGCCCATATCTCCGAAACTATAGGTCGTAGAACGGAGAAATCGGTATTTTTGGAAAGATCTCGAGAAAATACGGAAGATGACAGGGTTTCAAACTTTCTAAATCAGTTGATTCTATTCGGAATTGCTAAAAATTCATATAACCCATTTTCAGCTATTTTCGAGCTGTTTTCGGACCAATCTGCCCATATCTCAGAAACTATATGTCGTGGAACGAGAAATCGGTATTTTTGGATAGACCTCGGGAAAATACAGGAGAAGACATGGTTTCAAACTTTCTAAACCGGTTAATTCTAATCGAAATTGCCAGATATAGCGGATTTTCGAGTAGTTTTCGAGCAATATTCGGACAAATCTGCCCATATCTTCGAAACGATATGTGGTAGATCGGAGAAATTGCTATTTTTGGAAAGATCTCGAGAAAATGCAGTAGATGACATGGTTTAATCTTTTAAAACCGGTTAATTCTAATCGGAATTGACAGACATAGCGGATTTTAGAGTAGTTTTCGAGCAATATTCGGACATATCTGCCCATATCTCCGAAGCTATATGTCATAGAAAGGAGAAATCGGTATTTTTGGAAAGATCTCGAGAAAATACAGTAGATGACATGGTTTAAACTTTCTAAACCGGTTAATTCTATTCGGAATTGCCAGATATTGCGGATTTTCGAGTAGTTTTCCAGCAATATTCGGACAAATCTGCCCGTATCTCCGAAACTATAGGTCGTAGAACGGAGAAATCGGTATTTTTGGAAAGATCTCGAGAAAATACGGTAGATGACAGGGTTTCAAACTTTCTAAATCAGTTGATTCTATTCGGAATTGCTAAAAATTCATATAACCCATTTTCAGCTATTTTCGAGCTGTTCTCGGACCAATCTGCCCATATCTCAGAAACTATATGTCGTAGAACGGAGAAATCGGTATTTTTGGAAAGATCTCGAAAAAATACAGTAGATGACATGGCTTAAACTGACTAAACCAGTTAATTCTAATCGTAATTGACAGATATAGCGGATTTTCGAGTAGTTTTCGAATAATATTCGAACAAATCTGCCCATATCTTCGAAACTATATGTCGTAGATCGGAGAAATTGTTATTTTTGGAAAGATCTCGAGAAAATGCAGTAGATGACATGGTTTAAACTTTTAAAACCGGTTAATTCTAATCGGAATTGACAGACATAGCGGATTTTCGAGTAGTTTTCCAGCAATATTCGGACACATCTGCCCATATCTCCGAAACTATAGGTCGTAGAACGGAGAAATCGGTATTTTTGGAAAGATCTCGAGAAAATACGGTAGATGACAGGGTTTCAAACTTTCTAAATCAGTTGATTCTATTCGGAATTGCTAAAAATTCTTATAACCCATTTTCAGCTATTTTCGAGCTGTTTTCGGACCAATCTGCCCATATCTCAGAAACTATATGTCGTGGAACGAGAAATCGGTATTTTTGGATAGACCTCGGGAAAATACAGGAGAAGACATGGTTTCAAACTTTCTAAACCGGTTAATTCTAATCGAAATTGCCAGATATAGCGGATTTTCGAGTAGTTTTCGAGCAATATTCGGACAAATCTGCCCATATCTTCGAAACGATATGTGGTAGATCGGAGAAATTGCTATTTTTGGAAAGATCTCGAGAAAATGCAGTAGATGACATGGCTTAAACTGACTAAACCAGTTAATTCTAATCGTAATTGACAGATATAGCGGATTTTCGAGTAGTTTTCGAATAATATTCGAACAAATCTGCCCATATCTCCGAAACTATATGTCGTAGAACGGAGAAATCGGTATTTCTGAAAAGATCTCGAGAAAATACAGTAGATGACACGGTTTGAAACTTTCTAAATCGATTAATTCTATTCGGAATTGCTAAAAACTCATATAACGCACTTTCAGCTATTTTCGGGCTATTTTCGGAAAAATTTGCCCATATCTCCGAAGCTATATGTCGTAGAGCGGAGAAATCGGTATTTTTGGAAAGATCTCGAGAAAATACATTAGATGACAGGGTTTTAAACTTGCTAAACCGGTTAATTCTAATCGGAATTGACAGACATAGCGGATTTTCGAGTAGTTTTCGAGCAATATTCGGACATATCTGCCCATATCTCCGAAGCTATATGTCGTAGAGCGGAGAAATTGGTATTTTTGGAAAGATCTCGAGAAAATGCAGTAGATGACGTGGTTTAAACTTTTAAAACCGGTTAATTCTAATCGGAATTGACAGACATAGCGGATTTTCGAGTAGTTTTCCAGCAATATTCGGACACATCTGCCCATATCTCCGAAACTATAGGTCGTAGAACGGAGAAATCGGTATTTTTGGAAAGATCTCGAGAAAATACGGTAGATGACAGGGTTTCAAACTTTCTAAATCAGTTGATTCTATTCGGAATTGCTAAAAATTCTTATAACCCATTTTCAGCTATTTTCGAGCTGTTTTCGGACCAATCTGCCCATATCTCAGAAACTATATGTCGTGGAACGAGAAATCGGTATTTTTGGATAGACCTCGGGAAAATACAGGAGAAGACATGGTTTCAAACTTTCTAAACCGGTTAATTCTAATCGAAATTGCCAGATATAGCGGATTTTCGAGTAGTTTTCGAGCAATATTCGGACAAATCTGCCCATATCTTCGAAACGATATGTGGTAGATCGGAGAAATTGCTATTTTTGGAAAGATCTCGAGAAAATGCAGTAGATGACATGGTTTAATCTTTTAAAACCGGTTAATTCTAATCGGAATTGACAGACATAGCGGATTTTAGAGTAGTTTTCGAGCAATATTCGGACATATCTGCCCATATCTCCGAAGCTATATGTCATAGAAAGGAGAAATCGGTATTTTTGGAAAGATCTCGAGAAAATACAGTAGATGACATGGTTTAAACTTTCTAAACCGGTTAATTCTATTCGGAATTGCCAGATATTGCGGATTTTCGAGTAGTTTTCCAGCAATATTCGGACAAATCTGCCCGTATCTCCGAAACTATAGGTCGTAGAACGGAGAAATCGGTATTTTTGGAAAGATCTCGAGAAAATACGGTAGATGACAGGGTTTCAAACTTTCTAAATCAGTTGATTCTATTCGGAATTGCTAAAAATTCATATAACCCATTTTCAGCTATTTTCGAGCTGTTCTCGGACCAATCTGCCCATATCTCAGAAACTATATGTCGTAGAACGGAGAAATCGGTATTTTTGGAAAGATCTCGAAAAAATACAGTAGATGACATGGCTTAAACTGACTAAACCAGTTAATTCTAATCGTAATTGACAGATATAGCGGATTTTCGAGTAGTTTTCGAATAATATTCGAACAAATCTGCCCATATCTTCGAAACTATATGTCGTAGATCGGAGAAATTGTTATTTTTGGAAAGATCTCGAGAAAATGCAGTAGATGACATGGTTTAAACTTTTAAAACCGGTTAATTCTAATCGGAATTGACAGACATAGCGGATTTTCGAGTAGTTTTCGAGCAATATTCGGACAAATCTGCCCATATCATCGAAACTATATGTCGTAGAACGGAGAAATTGGTGTTTTAGGAAAGATCTCGAGAAAATGCAGTAGATGACATGGTTTAAACTTTTAAAACCGGTTAATTCTAATCGGAATTGACAGACCTAGCGGATTTTCGAGTAGTTTTCTAGCAATATTCGGACAAATCTGTCCGTATCTCCGAAACTATAGGTCGTAGAACGGAGAAATCGATATTTTTGGAAAGATCTCGAGAAAATACGGTAGATGACAGGGTTTCAAACTTTCTAAATCAGTTGATTCTATTCGGAATTGCTAAAAATTCATATAACCCATTTTCAGCTATTTTCGAGCTGTTTTCGGACCAATCTGCCCATATCTCAGAAACTATATGTCGTAGAACGGAGAAATCGGTATTTTTGGAAAGACCTCGGGAAAATACAGGAGATGACATGGTTTCAAACTTTCTAAACAGGTTAATTCTATTCGAAATTGACAGATATTGCGGATTTTCGAGTAGTTTCCGAGCAATATTCGGACATATCTGCCCATATCTCCGAAGCTATATGTCATAGAAAGGAGAAATCGGTATTTTTGGAAAGATCTCGAGAAAATACAGTAGATGACATGGTTTAAACTTTCTAAACCGGTTAATTCTATTCGGAATTGCCAGATATTGCGGATTTTCGAGTAGTTTTCCAGCAATATTCGGACATATCTGCCCATATCTCCGAAACTGTAGGTCGTAGAACGGAGAAATCGGTATTTTTGGAAAGATCTCGAAAAAATGCAGTAGATGACATGGCTTAAACTGACTAAACCAGTTAATTCTAATCGTAATTGACAGATATAGCGGATTTTCGAGTAGTTTTCGAATAATATTCGGACAAATCTGCCAATATCTCCGAAACTATATGTCGTAGAACGGTGAAATTGCTATTTTTGGAAAGATCTCGAAAAAATACAGTAGATGGCATGGTTCCAAACTTTCTAAATCTGTTAATTCTATTCGGAATTGCCAAAAACTCATATAACGCACTTTCAGCTATTTTCGGGCTATTTTCGGACAAATTTGCCCATATCTCCGAAGCTATATGTCGTAGAGCGGAGAAATCGGTATTTTTGGAAAGATCTCGAGAAAATACATTAGATGACATGGTTTTAAACTTGCCAAACCGGTTAATTCTATTCGGAATTGACAGATATAGCGGATTTTCGAGTAGTTTTCGAGCAATATTCGGACAAATCTGCCCATATCTCCGAAACTATATGTCGTAGAACGGAGAAATCGGTATTTTTGGAAAGATCTCGAAAAAATACAGTAGATGACATGGTTTAAACTTTTAAAACCGGTTAATTCTAATCGGAATTGACAGACATAGCGGATTTTCGAGTAGTTTTCGAGCAATATTTGGACATATCTGCCCATATCTCCGAAGCTATATGTCATAGAACGGAGAAATCGGTATTTTTGGAAAGATCTCGAGAAAATACAGTAGATGACATGGTTTAAACTTTCTAAACCGGTTAATTCTATTCGGAATTGCCAGATATTGCGGATTTTCGAGTGGTTTTCCAGCAATATTCGGACAAATCTGCCCATATCTCCGAAACTATAGGTCGTAGAACGGAGAAATCGGTATTTTTGGAAAGATCTCGAGAAAATACGGAAGATGACAGGGTTTCAAACTTTCTAAATCAGTTGATTCTATTCGGAATTGCTAAAAATTCATATAACCCATTTTCAGCTATTTTCGAGCTGTTTTCGGACCAATCTGCCCATATCTCAGAAACTATATGTCGTAGAACGGAGAAATCGGTATTTTTGGAAAGACCTCGGGAAAATACAGGAGATGACATGGTTTCAAACTTTCTAAACCGGTTAATTCTATTCGAAATTGACAGACCTAGCGGATTTTCGAGTAGTTTCCGAGCAATATTCGGACATATCTGCCCATATCTCCGAAGCTATATGTCATAGAAAGGAGAAATCGGTATTTTTGGAAAGATCTCGAGAAAATACAGTAGATGACATGGTTTAAACTTTCTAAACCGGTTAATTCTATTCGGAATTGCCAGATATTGCGGATTTTCGAGTAGTTTTCCAGCAATATTCGGACATATCTGCCCATATCTCCGAAACTGTAGGTCGTAGAACGGAGAAATCGGTATTTTTGGAAAGATCTCGAGAAAATACGGTAGATGACAGGGTTTCAAACTTTCTAAATCAGTTGATTCTATTCGGAATTGCTAAAAATTCATATAACCCATTTTCAGCTATTTTCGAGCTGTTTTCGGACCAATCTGCCCATATCTCAGAAACTATATGTCGTAGAACGGAGAAATCGGTATTTTTGGAAAGACCTCGAAAAAATACATTAGATGACATGGCTTAAACTTTTAAAACCGGTTAATTCTAATCGGAATTGACAGACATAGCGGATTTTCGAGTAGTTTTCGAGCAATATTCGGACATATCTGCCCATATCTCCGAAGCTATATGTCATAGAAAGGAGAAATCGTTATTTTTCAAAGATCTCGAGAAAATACATTAGATGACATGGTTTTAAACTTGCTAAACCGGTTAATTCTATTCGGAATTGACAGATATAGCGGATTTTCGAGTTGTTTTCGAGCAATATTCGGACAAATCTGGCCATATCTCCCAAACTATATGTCGTAGAACGGAGAAATCGGTATTTTCGGAAAGATCTCGGAAGAATACAGTAGATGACATGGGTTCAAACTTTCTAAACCGGTTAATTCTATTCGGAATTGCCAGATATAGCGGATTTTCGAGTAGTTTTCGAGCAATATTCGGACAAATCTGCCCATATCTTCGAAACTATATGTCGTAGAACGGAGAAATTGGTATTTTTGGAACGATCTCGAGAAAATGCAGTAGATGACATGGTTTAAACTTTTGAAGCCGGTTAATTCTAATCGGAATTGACAGACATAGTGGATTTTCGAGTAGTATTTGAGCAATATTCGGACATATCTGCCCTATCTCCGAAACTATATGTCGTAGAGCGGAGAAATTGGTATTTTTGGAAAGACCTCGGGAAAATACAGGAGATGACATGGTTTCAAACTTTCTAAACCGGTTAATTCTAATCGAAATTGCCAGATATAGCGGATTTTCGAGTAGTTTTCGAGCAATATTCGGACAAATCTGCCCATATCTTCGAAACTATATGTCGTAGATCGGAGAAATTGTTATTTTTGGAAAGATCTCGAGAAAATGCAGTAGATAACATGGTTTAAACTTTTAAAACCGGATAATTCTAATCGGAATTGACAGACATAGCGGATTTTCGAGTAGTTTTCGAGCAATATTCGGACAAATCTGCCCATATCATCGAAACTATATGTCGTAGAACGGAGAAATTGGTGTTTTTGGAAAGATCTCGAGAAAATGCAGTAGATGACATGGTTTAAACTTTTAAAACCGGTTAATTCTAATCGGAATTGACAGACCTAGCGGATTTTCGAGTAGTTTTCTAGCAATATTCGGACAAATCTGCCCGTATCTCCGAAACTATAGGTCGTAGAACGGAGAAATCGGTATTTTTGGAAAGATCTCGAGAAAATACGATAGATGACAGGGTTTCAAACTTTCTAAATCAGTTGATTCTATTCGGAATTGCTAAAAATTCATATAACCCATTTTCAGCTATTTTCGAGCTGTTTTCGGATAAATCTGCCCATATGTCAGAAACTATATGTCGTAGAACGGAGAAATCGGTATTTTTGGAAAGATCTCGAAAAAATACAGTAGATGACATGGCTTAAACTGACTAAACCAGTTAATTCTAATCGTAATTGACAGATATAGCGGATTTTCGAGTAGTTTTCGAATAATATTCGAACAAATCTGCCCATATCTCCGAAACTATATGTCGTAGAACGGAGAAATCGGTATTTCTGAAAAGATCTCGAGAAAATACAGTAGATGACACGGTTTGAAACTTTCTAAATCGATTAATTCTATTCGGAACTGTTAAAAACTCATATAACGCACTTTCAGCTTTTTTCGGGCTATTTTCGGACAAATTTGCCCATATCTCCGAAGCTATATGTCGTAGAGCGGAGAAATCGGTATTTTTGGAAAGATCTCGAGAAAATACATTAGATGATATGGTTTTAAACTTGCTAAACCGGTTAATTCTAATCGGAATTGACAGACATAGCGGATTTTCGAGTAGTATTCGAGCAATATTCGGACATATCTGCCCTATCTCCGAAACTATATGTCGTAGAGCGGAGAAATTGGTATTTTTGGAAAGACCTCGGGAAAATACAGGAGATGACATGGTTTCAAACTTTCTAAACCGGTTAATTCTAATCGAAATTGCCAGATATAGCGGATTTTCGAGTAGTTTTCGAGCAATATTCGGACAAATCTGCCCATATCTTCGAAACTATATGTCGTAGATCGGAGAAATTGTTATTTTTGGAAAGATCTCGAGAAAATGCAGTAGATGACATGGTTTAAACTTTTAAAACCGGTTAATTCTAATCGGAATTGACAGACCTAGCGGATTTTCGAGTAGTTTTCTAGCAATATTCGGACAAATCTGCCCGTATCTCCGAAACTATAGGTCGTAGAACGGAGAAATCGGTATTTTTGGAAAGATCTCGAGAAAATACGGTAGATGACAGGGTTTCAAACTTTCTAAATCAGTTGATTCTATTCGGAATTGCTAAAAATTCATATAACCCATTTTCAGCTATTTTCGAGCTGTTTTCGGACCAATCTGCCCATATGTCAGAAACTATATGTCGTAGAACGGAGAAATCGGTATTTTTGGAAAGATCTCGAAAAAATACAGTAGGTGACATGGCTTAAACTGACTAAACCAGTTAATTCTAATCGTAATTGACAGATATAGCGGATTTTCGAGTAGTTTTCGAATAATATTCGAACAAATCTGCCCATATCTCCGAAACTATATGTCGTAGAACGGAGAAATCGGTATTTCTGAAAAGATCTCGAGAAAATACATTAGATGATATGGTTTTAAACTTGCTAAACCGGTTAATTCTATCCGGAATTGACAGATATAGCGGATTTTCGAGTTGTTTTCGAGCAATATTCGGACATATCTGCCCTATTTCCGAAACTATATGTCGTAGAGCGGAGAAATTGGTATTTTTGGAAAGACCTCGGGAAAATACAGGAGATGACATGGTTTCAAACTTTCTAAACCGGTTAATTCTATTCGAAATTGACAGACCTAGCGGATTTTCGAGTAGTTTCCGAGCAATATTCGGACATATCTGCCCTATCTCCGAAACTATATGTCGTAGAGCGGAGAAATTGGTATTTTTGGAAAGACCTCGGGAAAATACAGGAGATGACATGGTTTCAAACTTTCTAAACCGGTTAATTCTAATCGAAATTGCCAGATATAGCGGATTTTCGAGTAGTTTTCGAGCAATATTCGGACAAATCTGCCCATATCTTCGAAACTATATGTCGTAGATCGGAGAAATTGTTATTTTTGGAAAGATCTCGAGAAAATGCAGTAGATGACATGGTTTAAACTTTTAAAACCGGTTAATTCTAATCGGAATTGACAGACCTAGCGGATTTTCGAGTAGTTTTCTAGCAATATTCGGACAAATCTGCCCGTATCTCCGAAACTATAGGTCGTAGAACGGAGAAATCGGTATTTTTGGAAAGATCTCGAGAAAATACGGTAGATGACAGGGTTTCAAACTTTCTAAATCAGTTGATTCTATTCGGAATTGCTAAAAATTCATATAACCCATTTTCAGCTATTTTCGAGCTGTTTTCGGATAAATCTGCCCATATGTCAGAAACTATATGTCGTAGAACGGAGAAATCGGTATTTTTGGAAAGATCTCGAAAAAATACAGTAGATGACATGGCTTAAACTGACTAAACCAGTTAATTCTAATCGTAATTGACAGATATAGCGGATTTTCGAGTAGTTTTCGAGCAATATTCGGACAAATCTGCCCATATCATCGAAACTATATGTCGTAGAACGGAGAAATTGGTGTTTTTGGAAAGATCTCGAGAAAATGCAGTAGATGACATGGTTTAAACTTTTAAAACCGGTTAATTCTAATCGGAATTGACAGACCTAGCGGATTTTCGAGTAGTTTTCTAGCAATATTCGGACAAATCTGCCCGTATCTCCGAAACTATAGGTCGTAGAACGGAGAAATCGGTATTTTTGGAAAGATCTCGAGAAAATACGGTAGATGACAGGGTTTCAAACTTTCTAAATCAGTTGATTCTATTCGGAATTGCTAAAAATTCATATAACCCATTTTCAGCTATTTTCGAGCTGTTTTCGGATAAATCTGCCCATATGTCAGAAACTATATGTCGTAGAACGGAGAAATCGGTATTTTTGGAAAGATCTCGAGAAAATGCAGTAGATAACATGGTTTAAACTTTTAAAACCGGATAATTCTAATCGGAATTGACAGACATAGCGGATTTTCGAGTAGTTTTCGAGCAATATTCGGACAAATCTGCCCATATCATCGAAACTATATGTCGTAGAACGGAGAAATTGGTGTTTTTGGAAAGATCTCGAGAAAATGCAGTAGATGACATGGTTTAAACTTTTAAAACCGGTTAATTCTAATCGGAATTGACAGACCTAGCGGATTTTCGAGTAGTTTTCTAGCAATATTCGGACAAATCTGCCCGTATCTCCGAAACTATAGGTCGTAGAACGGAGAAATCGGTATTTTTGGAAAGATCTCGAGAAAATACGGTAGATGACAGGGTTTCAAACTTTCTAAATCAGTTGATTCTATTCGGAATTGCTAAAAATTCATATAACCCATTTTCAGCTATTTTCGAGCTGTTTTCGGATAAATCTGCCCATATGTCAGAAACTATATGTCGTAGAACGGAGAAATCGGTATTTTTGGAAAGATCTCGAAAAAATACAGTAGATGACATGGCTTAAACTGACTAAACCAGTTAATTCTAATCGTAATTGACAGATATAGCGGATTTTCGAGTAGTTTTCGAATAATATTCGAACAAATCTGCCCATATCTCCGAAACTATATGTCGTAGAACGGAGAAATCGGTATTTCTGAAAAGATCTCGAGAAAATACAGTAGATGACACGGTTTGAAACTTTCTAAATCGATTAATTCTATTCGGAACTGTTAAAAACTCATATAACGCACTTTCAGCTTTTTTCGGGCTATTTTCGGACAAATTTGCCCATATCTCCGAAGCTATATGTCGTAGAGCGGAGAAATCGGTATTTTTGGAAAGATCTCGAGAAAATACATTAGATGATATGGTTTTAAACTTGCTAAACCGGTTAATTCTAATCGGAATTGACAGACATAGCGGATTTTCGAGTAGTATTCGAGCAATATTCGGACATATCTGCCCTATCTCCGAAACTATATGTCGTAGAGCGGAGAAATTGGTATTTTTGGAAAGACCTCGGGAAAATACAGGAGATGACATGGTTTCAAACTTTCTAAACCGGTTAATTCTAATCGAAATTGCCAGATATAGCGGATTTTCGAGTAGTTTTCGAGCAATATTCGGACAAATCTGCCCATATCTTCGAAACTATATGTCGTAGATCGGAGAAATTGTTATTTTTGGAAAGATCTCGAGAAAATGCAGTAGATGACATGGTTTAAACTTTTAAAACCGGTTAATTCTAATCGGAATTGACAGACCTAGCGGATTTTCGAGTAGTTTTCTAGCAATATTCGGACAAATCTGCCCGTATCTCCGAAACTATAGGTCGTAGAACGGAGAAATCGGTATTTTTGGAAAGATCTCGAGAAAATACGGTAGATGACAGGGTTTCAAACTTTCTAAATCAGTTGATTCTATTCGGAATTGCTAAAAATTCATATAACCCATTTTCAGCTATTTTCGAGCTGTTTTCGGACCAATCTGCCCATATGTCAGAAACTATATGTCGTAGAACGGAGAAATCGGTATTTTTGGAAAGATCTCGAAAAAATACAGTAGGTGACATGGCTTAAACTGACTAAACCAGTTAATTCTAATCGTAATTGACAGATATAGCGGATTTTCGAGTAGTTTTCGAATAATATTCGAACAAATCTGCCCATATCTCCGAAACTATATGTCGTAGAACGGAGAAATCGGTATTTCTGAAAAGATCTCGAGAAAATACATTAGATGATATGGTTTTAAACTTGCTAAACCGGTTAATTCTATCCGGAATTAACAGATATAGCGGATTTTCGAGTTGTTTTCGAGCAATATTCGGACATATCTGCCCTATTTCCGAAACTATATGTCGTAGAGCGGAGAAATTGGTATTTTTGGAAAGATCTCGAGAAAATGCAGTAGATGACATGGTTTAAACTTTTAAAACCGGTTAATTCTAATCGGAATTGACAGACCTAGCGGATTTTCGAGTAGTTTTCCAGCAATATTCGGACAAATCTGCCCGTATCTACGAAACTATAGGTCGTAGAACGGAGAAATCGGTATTTTTGGAAAGATCTCGAGAAAATACGGTAGATGACAGGGTTTCAAACTTTCTAAATCAGTTGATTCTATTCGGAATTGCTAAAAATTCATATAACCCATTTTCAGCTATTTTCGAGCTGTTTTCGGACCAATCTGCCCATATCTCAGAAACTATATGTCGTAGAACGGAGAAATCGGTATTTTTGGAAAGATCTCGAAAAAATACAGTAGGTGACATGGCTTAAACTGACTAAACCAGTTAATTCTAATCGTAATTGACAGATATAGCGGATTTTCGAGTAGTTTTCGAGCAATATTCGGACAAATCTGCCCATATCTTCGAAACTATATGTCGTAGATCGGAGAAATTGGTATTTTTGGAAAGACCTCGGGAAAATACAGGAGATGACATGGTTTCAAACTTTCTAAACCGGTTAATTCCACTCGGAATTCACAGATATAACGGATTTTGGAGTAGTTTTCGAGCAATATTCGGACCAATCTGCCCATATCTCAGAAACTATATGTCGTAGAACGGAGAAATCGGTATTTTTGGAAAGACCTCGGGAAAATACAGGAGATGACATGGTTTCAAACTTTCTAAACCGGTTAATTCTATTCGAAATTGACAGACCTAGCGGATTTTCGAGTAGTTTCCGAGCAATATTCGGACATATCTGCCCATATCTCCGAAGCTATATGTCATAGAAAGGAGAAATCGGTATTTTTGGAAAGATCTCGAGAAAATACAGTAGATGACATGGTTTAAACTTTCTAAACCGGTTAATTCTATTCGGAATTGCCAGATATTGCGGATTTTCGAGTAGATTTCCAGCAATATTCGGACATATCTGCCCATATCTCCGAAACTGTAGGTCGTAGAACGGAGAAATCGGTATTTTTGGAAAGATCTCGAGAAAATACGGTAGATGACAGGGTTTCAAACTTTCTAAATCAGTTGATTCTATTCGGAATTGCTAAAAATTCATATAACCCATTTTCAGCTATTTTCGAGCTGTTTTCGGACCAATCTGCCCATATCTCAGAAACTATATGTCGTAGAACGGAGAAATCGGTATTTTTGGAAAGACCTCGAAAAAATACATTAGATGACATGGCTTAAACTTTTAAAACCGGTTAATTCTAATCGGAATTGACAGACCTAGCGGATTTTCGAGTAGTTTTCTAGCAATATTCGGACAAATCTGCCCGTATCTCCGAAACTATAGGTCGTAGAACGGAGAAATCGGTATTTTTGGAAAGATCTCGAGAAAATACGGTAGATGACAGGGTTTCAAACTTTCTAAATCAGTTGATTCTATTCGGAATTGCTAAAAATTCATATAACCCATTTTCAGCTATTTTCGAGCTGTTTTCGGATAAATCTGCCCATATGTCAGAAACTATATGTCGTAGAACGGAGAAATCGGTATTTTTGGAAAGACCTCGAAAAAATACAGTAGATGACATGGCTTAAACTGACTAAACCAGTTAATTCTAATCGTAATTGACAGATATAGCGGATTTTCGAGTAGTTTTCGAATAATATTCGAACAAATCTGCCCATATCTCCGAAACTATATGTCGCAGAACGGAGAAATCGGTATTTCTGAAAAGATCTCGAGAAAATACAGTAGATGACACGGTTTGAAACTTTCTAAATCGATTAATTCTATTCGGAACTGTTAAAAACTCATATAACGCACTTTCAGCTTTTTTCGGGCTATTTTCGGACAAATTTGCCCATATCTCCGAAGCTATATGTCGTAGAGCGGAGAAATCGGTATTTTTGGAAAGATCTCGAGAAAATACATTAGATGATATGGTTTTAAACTTGCTAAACCGGTTAATTCTAATCGGAATTGACAGACATAGCGGATTTTCGAGTAGTATTCGAGCAATATTCGGACATATCTGCCCTATCTCCGAAACTATATGTCGTAGAGCGGAGAAATTGGTATTTTTGGAAAGACCTCGGGAAAATACAGGAGATGACATGGTTTCAAACTTTCTAAACCGGTTAATTCTAATCGAAATTGCCAGATATAGCGGATTTTCGAGTAGTTTTCGAGCAATATTCGGACAAATCTGCCCATATCTTCGAAACTATATGTCGTAGATCGGAGAAATTGTTATTTTTGGAAAGATCTCGAGAAAATGCAGTAGATGACATGGTTTAAACTTTTAAAACCGGTTAATTCTAATCGGAATTGACAGACCTAGCGGATTTTCGAGTAGTTTTCTAGCAATATTCGGACAAATCTGCCCGTATCTCCGAAACTATAGGTCGTAGAACGGAGAAATCGGTATTTTTGGAAAGATCTCGAGAAAATACGGTAGATGACAGGGTTTCAAACTTTCTAAATCAGTTGATTCTATTCGGAATTGCTAAAAATTCATATAACCCATTTTCAGCTATTTTCGAGCTGTTTTCGGACCAATCTGCCCATATGTCAGAAACTATATGTCGTAGAACGGAGAAATCGGTATTTTTGGAAAGATCTCGAAAAAATACAGTAGGTGACATGGCTTAAACTGACTAAACCAGTTAATTCTAATCGTAATTGACAGATATAGCGGATTTTCGAGTAGTTTTCGAATAATATTCGAACAAATCTGCCCATATCTCCGAAACTATATGTCGTAGAACGGAGAAATCGGTATTTCTGAAAAGATCTCGAGAAAATACATTAGATGATATGGTTTTAAACTTGCTAAACCGGTTAATTCTATCCGGAATTGACAGATATAGCGGATTTTCGAGTTGTTTTCGAGCAATATTCGGACATATCTGCCCTATTTCCGAAACTATATGTCGTAGAGCGGAGAAATTGGTATTTTTGGAAAGATCTCGAGAAAATGCAGTAGATGACATGGTTTAAACTTTTAAAACCGGTTAATTCTAATCGGAATTGACAGACCTAGCGGATTTTCGAGTAGTTTTCCAGCAATATTCGGACAAATCTGCCCGTATCTACGAAACTATAGGTCGTAGAACGGAGAAATCGGTATTTTTGGAAAGATCTCGAGAAAATACGGTAGATGACAGGGTTTCAAACTTTCTAAATCAGTTGATTCTATTCGGAATTGCTAAAAATTCATATAACCCATTTTCAGCTATTTTCGAGCTGTTTTCGGACCAATCTGCCCATATCTCAGAAACTATATGTCGTAGAACGGAGAAATCGGTATTTTTGGAAAGATCTCGAAAAAATACAGTAGGTGACATGGCTTAAACTGACTAAACCAGTTAATTCTAATCGTAATTGACAGATATAGCGGATTTTCGAGTAGTTTTCGAGCAATATTCGGACAAATCTGCCCATATCTTCGAAACTATATGTCGTAGATCGGAGAAATTGGTATTTTTGGAAAGACCTCGGGAAAATACAGGAGATGACATGGTTTCAAACTTTCTAAACCGGTTAATTCCACTCGGAATTCACAGATATAACGGATTTTGGAGTAGTTTTCGAGCAATATTCGGACCAATCTGCCCATATCTCAGAAACTATATGTCGTAGAACGGAGAAATCGGTATTTTTGGAAAGACCTCGGGAAAATACAGGAGATGACATGGTTTCAAACTTTCTAAACCGGTTAATTCTATTCGAAATTGACAGACCTAGCGGATTTTCGAGTAGTTTTCGAGCAATATTCGGACATATCTGCCCATATCTCCGAAGCTATATGTCATAGAAAGGAGAAATCGTTATTTTTCAAAGATCTCGAGAAAATACATTAGATGACATGGTTTTAAACTTGCTAAACCGGTTAATTCTATTCGGAATTGACAGATATAGCGGATTTTCGAGTTGTTTTCGAGCAATATTCGGACAAATCTGGCCATATCTCCCAAACTATATGTCGTAGAACGGAGAAATCGGTATTTTCGGAAAGATCTCGGAAGAATACAGTAGATGACATGGGTTCAAACTTTCTAAACCGGTTAATTCTATTCGGAATTGCCAGATATAGCGGATTTTCGAGTAGTTTTCGAGCAATATTCGGACAAATCTGCCCATATCTTCGAAACTATATGTCGTAGAACGGAGAAATTGGTATTTTTGGAACGATCTCGAGAAAATGCAGTAGATGACATGGTTTAAACTTTTGAAGCCGGTTAATTCTAATCGGAATTGACAGACATAGTGGATTTTCGAGTAGTATTTGAGCAATATTCGGACATATCTGCCCTATCTCCGAAACTATATGTCGTAGAGCGGAGAAATTGGTATTTTTGGAAAGACCTCGGGAAAATACAGGAGATGACATGGTTTCAAACTTTCTAAACCGGTTAATTCTAATCGAAATTGCCAGATATAGCGGATTTTCGAGTAGTTTTCGAGCAATATTCGGACAAATCTGCCCATATCTTCGAAACTATATGTCGTAGATCGGAGAAATTGTTATTTTTGGAAAGATCTCGAGAAAATGCAGTAGATAACATGGTTTAAACTTTTAAAACCGGATAATTCTAATCGAAATTGCCAGATATAGCGGATTTTCGAGTAGTTTTCGAGCAATATTCGGACAAATCTGCCCATATCTTCGAAACTATATGTCGTAGATCGGAGAAATTGTTATTTTTGGAAAGATCTCGAGAAAATGCAGTAGATGACATGGTTTAAACTTTTAAAACCGGTTAATTCTAATCGGAATTGACAGACCTAGCGGATTTTCGAGTAGTTTTCTAGCAATATTCGGACAAATCTGCCCGTATCTCCGAAACTATAGGTCGTAGAACGGAGAAATCGGTATTTTTGGAAAGATCTCGAGAAAATACGGTAGATGACAGGGTTTCAAACTTTCTAAATCAGTTGATTCTAATCGTAATTGACAGATATAGCGGATTTTCGAGTAGTTTTCGAATAATATTCGAACAAATCTGCCCATATCTCCGAAACTATATGTCGTAGAACGGAGAAATCGGTATTTCTGAAAAGATCTCGAGAAAATACATTAGATGATATGGTTTTAAACTTGCTAAACCGGTTAATTCTAATCGGAATTGACAGACATAGCGGATTTTCGAGTAGTTTTCGAGCAATATTCGGACATATCTGCCCATATCTCCGAAGCTATATGTCATAGAAAGGAGAAATCGGTATTTTTGGAAAGATCTCGAGAAAATACAGTAGATGACATGGTTTAAACTTCCTAAACCGGTTAATTCTATTCGGAATTGCCAGATATTGCGGATTTTCGAGTAGATTTCCAGCAATATTCGGACATATCTGCCCATATCTCCGAAACTGTAGGTCGTAGAACGGAGAAATCGGTATTTTTGGAAAGATCTCGAGAAAATACGGTAGATGACAGGGTTTCAAACTTTCTAAATCAGTTGATTCTATTCGGAATTGCTAAAAATTCATATAACCCATTTTCAGCTATTTTCGAGCGGTTTTCGGACCAATCTGCCCATATCTCAGAAACTATATGTCGTAGAACGGAGAAATCGGTATTTTTGGAAAGACCTCGAAAAAATACATTAGATGACATGGCTTAAACTTTTAAAACCGGTTAATTCTAATCGGAATTGACAGACATAGCGGATTTTCGAGTAGTTTTCGAGCAATATTCGGACATATCTGCCCATATCTCCGAAGCTATATGTCATAGAAAGGAGAAATCGTTATTTTTCAAAGATCTCGAGAAAATACATTAGATGACATGGTTTTAAACTTGCTAAACCGGTTAATTCTATTCGGAATTGACAGATATAGCGGATTTTCGAGTTGTTTTCGAGCAATATTCGGACAAATCTGGCCATATCTCCCAAACTATATGTCGTAGAACGGAGAAATCGGTATTTTCGGAAAGATCTCGGAAGAATACAGTAGATGACATGGGTTCAAACTTTCTAAACCGGTTAATTCTATTCGGAATTGCCAGATATAGCGGATTTTCGAGTAGTTTTCGAGCAATATTCGGACAAATCTGCCCATATCTTCGAAACTATATGTCGTAGAACGGAGAAATTGGTATTTTTGGAACGATCTCGAGAAAATGCAGTAGATGACATGGTTTAAACTTTTGAAGCCGGTTAATTCTAATCGGAATTGACAGACATAGTGGATTTTCGAGTAGTATTTGAGCAATATTCGGACATATCTGCCCTATCTCCGAAACTATATGTCGTAGAGCGGAGAAATTGGTATTTTTGGAAAGACCTCGGGAAAATACAGGAGATGACATGGTTTCAAACTTTCTAAACCGGTTAATTCTAATCGAAATTGCCAGATATAGCGGATTTTCGAGTAGTTTTCGAGCAATATTCGGACAAATCTGCCCATATCTTCGAAACTATATGTCGTAGATCGGAGAAATTGTTATTTTTGGAAAGATCTCGAGAAAATGCAGTAGATAACATGGTTTAAACTTTTAAAACCGGATAATTCTAATCGGAATTGACAGACATAGCGGATTTTCGAGTAGTTTTCGAGCAATATTCGGACAAATCTGCCCATATCATCGAAACTATATGTCGTAGAACGGAGAAATTGGTGTTTTTGGAAAGATCTCGAGAAAATGCAGTAGATGACATGGTTTAAACTTTTAAAACCGGTTAATTCTAATCGGAATTGACAGACCTAGCGGATTTTCGAGTAGTTTTCTAGCAATATTCGGACAAATCTGCCCGTATCTCCGAAACTATAGGTCGTAGAACGGAGAAATCGGTATTTTTGGAAAGATCTCGAGAAAATACGGTAGATGACAGGGTTTCAATCTTTCTAAATCAGTTGATTCTATTCGGAATTGCTAAAAATTCATATAACCCATTTTCAGCTATTTTCGAGCTGTTTTCGGATAAATCTGCCCATATGTCAGAAACTATATGTCGTAGAACGGAGAAATCGGTATTTTTGGAAAGATCTCGAAAAAATACAGTAGATGACATGGCTTAAACTGACTAAACCAGTTAATTCTAATCGTAATTAACAGATAAGGCGGATTTTCGAGTAGTTTTCGAATAATATTCGAACAAATCTGCCCATATCTCCGAAACTATATGTCGTAGAACGGAGAAATCGGTATTTCTGAAAAGATCTCGAGAAAATACAGTAGATGACACGGTTTGAAACTTTCTAAATCGATTAATTCTATTCGGAACTGCTAAAAACTCATATAACGCACTTTCAGCTTTTTTCGGGCTATTTTCGGACAAATTTGCCCATATCTCCGAAGCTATATGTCGTAGAGCGGAGAAATCGGTATTTTTGGAAAGATCTCGAGAAAATACATTAGATGATATGGTTTTAAACTTGCTAAACCGGTTAATTCTAATCGGAATTGACAGACATAGCGGATTTTCGAGTAGTATTCGAGCAATATTCGGACATATCTGCCCTATCTCCGAAACTATATGTCGTAGAGCGGAGAAATTGGTATTTTTGGAAAGACCTCGGGAAAATACAGGAGATGACATGGTTTCAAACTTTCTAAACCGGTTAATTCTAATCGAAATTGCCAGATATAGCGGATTTTCGAGTAGTTTTCGAGCAATATTCGGACAAATCTGCCCATATCTTCGAAACTATATGTCGTAGATCGGAGAAATTGTTATTTTTGGAAAGATCTCGAGAAAATGCAGTAGATGACATGGTTTAAACTTTTAAAACCGGTTAATTCTAATCGGAATTGACAGACCTAGCGGATTTTCGAGTAGTTTTCTAGCAATATTCGGACAAATCTGCCCGTATCTCCGAAACTATAGGTCGTAGAACGGAGAAATCGGTATTTTTGGAAAGATCTCGAGAAAATACGGTAGATGACAGGGTTTCAAACTTTCTAAATCAGTTGATTCTATTCGGAATTGCTAAAAATTCATATAACCCATTTTCAGCTATTTTCGAGCTGTTTTCGGACCAATCTGCCCATATGTCAGAAACTATATGTCGTAGAACGGAGAAATCGGTATTTTTGGAAAGATCTCGAAAAAATACAGTAGGTGACATGGCTTAAACTGACTAAACCAGTTAATTCTAATCGTAATTGACAGATATAGCGGATTTTCGAGTAGTTTTCGAATAATATTCGAACAAATCTGCCCATATCTCCGAAACTATATGTCGTAGAACGGAGAAATCGGTATTTCTGAAAAGATCTCGAGAAAATACATTAGATGATATGGTTTTAAACTTGCTAAACCGGTTAATTCTATTCGGAATTGACAGATATAGCGGATTTTCGAGTTGTTTTCGAGCAATATTCGGACATATCTGCCCTATCTCCGAAACTATATGTCGTAGAGCGGAGAAATTGGTATTTTTGGAAAGATCTCGAGAAAATGCAGTAGATGACATGGTTTAAACTTTTAGAACCGGTTAATTCTAATCGGAATTGACAGACCTAGCGGATTTTCGAGTAGTTTTCCAGCAATATTCGGACAAATCTGCCCATATCATCGAAACTATATGTCGTAGAACGGAGAAATTGGTATTTTTGGAACGATCTCGAGAAAATGCAGTAGATGACATGGTTTAAACTTTTGAAGCCGGTTAATTCTAATCGGAATTGACAGACATAGTGGATTTTCGAGTAGTATTTGAGCAATATTCGGACATATCTGCCCTATCTCCGAAACTATATGTCGTAGAGCGGAGAAATTGGTATTTTTGGAAAGACCTCGGGAAAATACAGGAGATGACATGGTTTCAAACTTTCTAAACCGGTTAATTCTAATCGAAATTGCCAGATATAGCGGATTTTCGAGTAGTTTTCGAGCAATATTCGGACAAATCTGCCCATATCTTCGAAACTATATGTCGTAGATCGGAGAAATTGTTATTTTTGGAAAGATCTCGAGAAAATGCAGTAGATAACATGGTTTAAACTTTTAAAACCGGATAATTCTAATCGGAATTGACAGACATAGCGGATTTTCGAGTAGTTTTCGAGCAATATTCGGACAAATCTGCCCATATCATCGAAACTATATGTCGTAGAACGGAGAAATTGGTGTTTTTGGAAAGATCTCGAGAAAATGCAGTAGATGACATGGTTTAAACTTTTAAAACCGGTTAATTCTAATCGGAATTGACAGACCTAGCGGATTTTCGAGTAGTTTTCTAGCAATATTCGGACAAATCTGCCCGTATCTCCGAAACTATAGGTCGTAGAACGGAGAAATCGGTATTTTTGGAAAGATCTCGAGAAAATACGGTAGATGACAGGGTTTCAATCTTTCTAAATCAGTTGATTCTATTCGGAATTGCTAAAAATTCATATAACCCATTTTCAGCTATTTTCGAGCTGTTTTCGGATAAATCTGCCCATATGTCAGAAACTATATGTCGTAGAACGGAGAAATCGGTATTTTTGGAAAGATCTCGAAAAAATACAGTAGATGACATGGCTTAAACTGACTAAACCAGTTAATTCTAATCGTAATTAACAGATAAGGCGGATTTTCGAGTAGTTTTCGAATAATATTCGAACAAATCTGCCCATATCTCCGAAACTATATGTCGTAGAACGGAGAAATCGGTATTTCTGAAAAGATCTCGAGAAAATACAGTAGATGACACGGTTTGAAACTTTCTAAATCGATTAATTCTATTCGGAACTGCTAAAAACTCATATAACGCACTTTCAGCTTTTTTCGGGCTATTTTCGGACAAATTTGCCCATATCTCCGAAGCTATATGTCGTAGAGCGGAGAAATCGGTATTTTTGGAAAGATCTCGAGAAAATACATTAGATGATATGGTTTTAAACTTGCTAAACCGGTTAATTCTAATCGGAATTGACAGACATAGCGGATTTTCGAGTAGTATTCGAGCAATATTCGGACATATCTGCCCTATCTCCGAAACTATATGTCGTAGAGCGGAGAAATTGGTATTTTTGGAAAGACCTCGGGAAAATACAGGAGATGACATGGTTTCAAACTTTCTAAACCGGTTAATTCTAATCGAAATTGCCAGATATAGCGGATTTTCGAGTAGTTTTCGAGCAATATTCGGACAAATCTGCCCATATCTTCGAAACTATATGTCGTAGATCGGAGAAATTGTTATTTTTGGAAAGATCTCGAGAAAATGCAGTAGATGACATGGTTTAAACTTTTAAAACCGGTTAATTCTAATCGGAATTGACAGACCTAGCGGATTTTCGAGTAGTTTTCTAGCAATATTCGGACAAATCTGCCCGTATCTCCGAAACTATAGGTCGTAGAACGGAGAAATCGGTATTTTTGGAAAGATCTCGAGAAAATACGGTAGATGACAGGGTTTCAAACTTTCTAAATCAGTTGATTCTATTCGGAATTGCTAAAAATTCATATAACCCATTTTCAGCTATTTTCGAGCTGTTTTCGGACCAATCTGCCCATATGTCAGAAACTATATGTCGTAGAACGGAGAAATCGGTATTTTTGGAAAGATCTCGAAAAAATACAGTAGGTGACATGGCTTAAACTGACTAAACCAGTTAATTCTAATCGTAATTGACAGATATAGCGGATTTTCGAGTAGTTTTCGAATAATATTCGAACAAATCTGCCCATATCTCCGAAACTATATGTCGTAGAACGGAGAAATCGGTATTTCTGAAAAGATCTCGAGAAAATACATTAGATGATATGGTTTTAAACTTGCTAAACCGGTTAATTCTATTCGGAATTGACAGATATAGCGGATTTTCGAGTTGTTTTCGAGCAATATTCGGACATATCTGCCCTATCTCCGAAACTATATGTCGTAGAGCGGAGAAATTGGTATTTTTGGAAAGATCTCGAGAAAATGCAGTAGATGACATGGTTTAAACTTTTAGAACCGGTTAATTCTAATCGGAATTGACAGACCTAGCGGATTTTCGAGTAGTTTTCCAGCAATATTCGGACAAATCTGCCCGTATCTACGAAACTATAGGTCGTAGAACGGAGAAATCGGTATTTTTGGAAAGATCTCGAGAAAATACGGTAGATGACAGGGTTTCAAACTTTCTAAATCAGTTGATTCTATTCGGAATTGCTAAAAATTCATATAACCCATTTTCAGCTATTTTCGAGCTGTTTTCGGACCAATCTGCCCATATCTCAGAAACTATATGTCGTAGAACGGAGAAATCGGTATTTTTGGAAAGATCTCGAAAAAATACAGTAGGTGACATGGCTTAAACTGACTAAACCAGTTAATTCTAATCGTAATTGACAGATATAGCGGATTTTCGAGTAGTTTTCGAGCAATATTCGGACAAATCTGCCCATATCTTCGAAACTATATGTCGTAGATCGGAGAAATTGGTATTTTTGGAAAGACCTCGGGAAAATACAGGAGATGACATGGTTTCAAACTTTCTAAACCGGTTAATTCCACTCGGAATTCACAGATATAACGGATTTTGGAGTAGTTTTCGAGCAATATTCGGACCAATCTGCCCATATCTCAGAAACTATATGTCGTAGAACGGAGAAATCGGTATTTTTGGAAAGACCTCGGGAAAATACAGGAGATGACATGGTTTCAAACTTTCTAAACCGGTTAATTCTATTCGAAATTGACAGACCTAGCGGATTTTCGAGTAGTTTCCGAGCAATATTCGGACATATCTGCCCATATCTCCGAAGCTATATGTCATAGAAAGGAGAAATCGGTATTTTTGGAAAGATCTCGAGAAAATACAGTAGATGACATGGTTTAAACTTTCTAAACCGGTTAATTCTATTCGGAATTGCCAGATATTGCGGATTTTCGAGTAGATTTCCAGCAATATTCGGACATATCTGCCCATATCTCCGAAACTGTAGGTCGTAGAACGG
Organism: Platypus cylindrus; assembly: GCA_949748235.1. Lineage (NCBI taxonomy): Eukaryota > Metazoa > Arthropoda > Insecta > Coleoptera > Curculionidae > Platypus > Platypus cylindrus. The sequence goes on from CATIYE010000015.1 coordinate 178,426, forward strand.
AGAAATCGGTATTTTTGGAAAGATCTCGAGAAAATACGGTAGATGACAGGGTTTCAAACTTTCTAAATCAGTTGATTCTATTCGGAATTGCTAAAAATTCATATAACCCATTTTCAGCTATTTTCGAGCTGTTTTCGGACCAATCTGCCCATATCTCAGAAACTATATGTCGTAGAACGGAGAAATCGGTATTTTTGGAAAGACCTCGAAAAAATACATTAGATGACATGGCTTAAACTTTTAAAACCGGTTAATTCTAATCGGAATTGACAGACCTAGCGGATTTTCGAGTAGTTTTCTAGCAATATTCGGACAAATCTGCCCGTATCTCCGAAACTATAGGTCGTAGAACGGAGAAATCGGTATTTTTGGAAAGATCTCGAGAAAATACGGTAGATGACAGGGTTTCAAACTTTCTAAATCAGTTGATTCTATTCGGAATTGCTAAAAATTCATATAACCCATTTTCAGCTATTTTCGAGCTGTTTTCGGATAAATCTGCCCATATGTCAGAAACTATATGTCGTAGAACGGAGAAATCGGTATTTTTGGAAAGACCTCGAAAAAATACAGTAGATGACATGGCTTAAACTGACTAAACCAGTTAATTCTAATCGTAATTGACAGATATAGCGGATTTTCGAGTAGTTTTCGAATAATATTCGAACAAATCTGCCCATATCTCCGAAACTATGTGTCGCAGAACGGAGAAATCGGTATTTCTGAAAAGATCTCGAGAAAATACAGTAGATGACACGGTTTGAAACTTTCTAAATCGATTAATTCTATTCGGAACTGTTAAAAACTCATATAACGCACTTTCAGCTTTTTTCGGGCTATTTTCGGACAAATTTGCCCATATCTCCGAAGCTATATGTCGTAGAGCGGAGAAATCGGTATTTTTGGAAAGATCTCGAGAAAATACATTAGATGATATGGTTTTAAACTTGCTAAACCGGTTAATTCTAATCGGAATTGACAGACATAGCGGATTTTCGAGTAGTATTCGAGCAATATTCGGACATATCTGCCCTATCTCCGAAACTATATGTCGTAGAGCGGAGAAATTGGTATTTTTGGAAAGACCTCGGGAAAATACAGGAGATGACATGGTTTCAAACTTTCTAAACCGGTTAATTCTAATCGAAATTGCCAGATATAGCGGATTTTCGAGTAGTTTTCGAGCAATATTCGGACAAATCTGCCCATATCTTCGAAACTATATGTCGTAGATCGGAGAAATTGTTATTTTTGGAAAGATCTCGAGAAAATGCAGTAGATGACATGGTTTAAACTTTTAAAACCGGTTAATTCTAATCGGAATTGACAGACCTAGCGGATTTTCGAGTAGTTTTCTAGCAATATTCGGACAAATCTGCCCGTATCTCCGAAACTATAGGTCGTAGAACGGAGAAATCGGTATTTTTGGAAAGATCTCGAGAAAATACGGTAGATGACAGGGTTTCAAACTTTCTAAATCAGTTGATTCTATTCGGAATTGCTAAAAATTCATATAACCCATTTTCAGCTATTTTCGAGCTGTTTTCGGACCAATCTGCCCATATGTCAGAAACTATATGTCGTAGAACGGAGAAATCGGTATTTTTGGAAAGATCTCGAAAAAATACAGTAGGTGACATGGCTTAAACTGACTAAACCAGTTAATTCTAATCGTAATTGACAGATATAGCGGATTTTCGAGTAGTTTTCGAATAATATTCGAACAAATCTGCCCATATCTCCGAAACTATATGTCGTAGAACGGAGAAATCGGTATTTCTGAAAAGATCTCGAGAAAATACATTAGATGATATGGTTTTAAACTTGCTAAACCGGTTAATTCTATCCGGAATTGACAGATATAGCGGATTTTCGAGTTGTTTTCGAGCAATATTCGGACATATCTGCCCTATTTCCGAAACTATATGTCGTAGAGCGGAGAAATTGGCATTTTTGGAAAGATCTCGAGAAAATGCAGTAGATGACATGGTTTAAACTTTTAAAACCGGTTAATTCTAATCGGAATTGACAGACCTAGCGGATTTTCGAGTAGTTTTCCAGCAATATTCGGACAAATCTGCCCGTATCTACGAAACTATAGGTCGTAGAACGGAGAAATCGGTATTTTTGGAAAGATCTCGAGAAAATACGGTAGATGACAGGGTTTCAAACTTTCTAAATCAGTTGATTCTATTCGGAATTGCTAAAAATTCATATAACCCATTTTCAGCTATTTTCGAGCTGTTTTCGGACCAATCTGCCCATATCTCAGAAACTATATGTCGTAGAACGGAGAAATCGGTATTTTTGGAAAGATCTCGAAAAAATACAGTAGGTGACATGGCTTAAACTGACTAAACCAGTTAATTCTAATCGTAATTGACAGATATAGCGGATTTTCGAGTAGTTTTCGAGCAATATTCGGACAAATCTGCCCATATCTTCGAAACTATATGTCGTAGATCGGAGAAATTGGTATTTTTGGAAAGACCTCGGGAAAATACAGGAGATGACATGGTTTCAAACTTTCTAAACCGGTTAATTCCACTCGGAATTCACAGATATAACGGATTTTGGAGTAGTTTTCGAGCAATATTCGGACCAATCTGCCCATATCTCAGAAACTATATGTCGTAGAACGGAGAAATCGGTATTTTTGGAAAGACCTCGGGAAAATACAGGAGATGACATGGTTTCAAACTTTCTAAACCGGTTAATTCTAATCGAAATTGCCAGATATAGCGGATTTTCGAGTAGTTTTCGAGCAATATTCGGACATATCTGCCCATATCTCCGAAGCTATATGTCATAGAAAGGAGAAATCGTTATTTTTCAAAGATCTCGAGAAAATACATTAGATGACATGGTTTTAAACTTGCTAAACCGGTTAATTCTATTCGGAATTGACAGATATAGCGGATTTTCGAGTTGTTTTCGAGCAATATTCGGACAAATCTGGCCATATCTCCCAAACTATATGTCGTAGAACGGAGAAATCGGTATTTTCGGAAAGATCTCGGAAGAATACAGTAGATGACATGGGTTCAAACTTTCTAAACCGGTTAATTCTATTCGGAATTGCCAGATATAGCGGATTTTCGAGTAGTTTTCGAGCAATATTCGGACAAATCTGCCCATATCTTCGAAACTATATGTCGTAGAACGGAGAAATTGGTATTTTTGGAACGATCTCGAGAAAATGCAGTAGATGACATGGTTTAAACTTTTGAAGCCGGTTAATTCTAATCGGAATTGACAGACATAGTGGATTTTCGAGTAGTATTTGAGCAATATTCGGACATATCTGCCCTATCTCCGAAACTATATGTCGTAGAGCGGAGAAATTGGTATTTTTGGAAAGACCTCGGGAAAATACAGGAGATGACATGGTTTCAAACTTTCTAAACCGGTTAATTCTAATCGAAATTGCCAGATATAGCGGATTTTCGAGTAGTTTTCGAGCAATATTCGGACAAATCTGCCCATATCTTCGAAACTATATGTCGTAGATCGGAGAAATTGTTATTTTTGGAAAGATCTCGAGAAAATGCAGTAGATAACATGGTTTAAACTTTTAAAACCGGATAATTCTAATCGGAATTGACAGACATAGCGGATTTTCGAGTAGTTTTCGAGCAATATTCGGACAAATCTGCCCATATCATCGAAACTATATGTCGTAGAACGGAGAAATTGGTGTTTTTGGAAAGATCTCGAGAAAATTCAGTAGATGACATGGTTTAAACTTTTAAAACCGGTTAATTCTAATCGGAATTGACAGACATAGCGGATTTTCGAGTAGTTTTCTAGCAATATTCGGACAAATCTGCCCGTATCTCCGAAACTATAGGTCGTAGAACGGAGAAATCGGTATTTTTGGAAAGATCTCGAGAAAATACGGTAGATGACAGGGTTTCAAACTTTCTAAATCAGTTGATTCTATTCGGAATTGCTAAAAATTCATATAACCCATTTTCAGCTATTTTCGAGCTGTTTTCGGATAAATCTGCCCATATGTCAGAAACTATATGTCGTAGAACGGAGAAATCGGTATTTTTGGAAAGATCTCGAAAAAATACAGTAGATGACATGGCTTAAACTGACTAAACCAGTTAATTCTAATCGTAAATAACAGATATAGCGGATTTTCGAGTAGTTTTCGAATAATATTCGAACAAATCTGCCCATATCTCCGAAACTATATGTCGTAGAACGGAGAAATCGGTATTTCTGAAAAGATCTCGAGAAAATACAGTAGATGACACGGTTTGAAACTTTCTAAATCGATTAATTCTATTCGGAACTGCTAAAAACTCATATAACGCACTTTCAGCTTTTTTCGGGCTATTTTCGGACAAATTTGCCCATATCTCCGAAGCTATATGTCGTAGAGCGGAGAAATCGGTATTTTTGGAAAGATCTCGAGAAAATACATTAGATGATATGGTTTTAAACTTGCTAAACCGGTTAATTCTAATCGGAATTGACAGACATAGCGGATTTTCGAGTAGTATTCGAGCAATATTCGGACATATCTGCCCTATCTCCGAAACTATATGTCGTAGAGCGGAGAAATTGGTATTTTTGGAAAGACCTCGGGAAAATACAGGAGATGACATGGTTTCAAACTTTCTAAACCGGTTAATTCTAATCGAAATTGCCAGATATAGCGGATTTTCGAGTAGTTTTCGAGCAATATTCGGACAAATCTGCCCATATCTTCGAAACTATATGTCGTAGATCGGAGAAATTGTTATTTTTGGAAAGATCTCGAGAAAATGCAGTAGATGACATGGTTTAAACTTTTAAAACCGGTTAATTCTAATCGGAATTGACAGACCTAGCGGATTTTCGAGTAGTTTTCTAGCAATATTCGGACAAATCTGCCCGTATCTCCGAAACTATAGGTCGTAGAACGGAGAAATCGGTATTTTTGGAAAGATCTCGAGAAAATACGGTAGATGACAGGGTTTCAAACTTTCTAAATCAGTTGATTCTATTCGGAATTGCTAAAAATTCATATAACCCATTTTCAGCTATTTTCGAGCTGTTTTCGGACCAATCTGCCCATATGTCAGAAACTATATGTCGTAGAACGGAGAAATCGGTATTTTTGGAAAGATCTCGAAAAAATACAGTAGGTGACATGGCTTAAACTGACTAAACCAGTTAATTCTAATCGTAATTGACAGATATAGCGGATTTTCGAGTAGTTTTCGAATAATATTCGAACAAATCTGCCCATATCTCCGAAACTATATGTCGTAGAACGGAGAAATCGGTATTTCTGAAAAGATCTCGAGAAAATACATTAGATGATATGGTTTTAAACTTGCTAAACCGGTTAATTCTATTCGGAATTGACAGATATAGCGGATTTTCGAGTTGTTTTCGAGCAATATTCGGACATATCTGCCCTATCTCCGAAACTATATGTCGTAGAGCGGAGAAATTGGTATTTTTGGAAAGATCTCGAGAAAATGCAGTAGATGACATGGTTTAAACTTTTAGAACCGGTTAATTCTAATCGGAATTGACAGACCTAGCGGATTTTCGAGTAGTTTTCCAGCAATATTCGGACAAATCTGCCCGTATCTACGAAACTATAGGTCGTAGAACGGAGAAATCGGTATTTTTGGAAAGATCTCGAGAAAATACGGTAGATGACAGGGTTTCAAACTTTCTAAATCAGTTGATTCTATTCGGAATTGCTAAAAATTCATATAACCCATTTTCAGCTATTTTCGAGCTGTTTTCGGACCAATCTGCCCATATCTCAGAAACTATATGTCGTAGAACGGAGAAATCGGTATTTTTGGAAAGATCTCGAAAAAATACAGTAGGTGACATGGCTTAAACTGACTAAACCAGTTAATTCTAATCGTAATTGACAGATATAGCGGATTTTCGAGTAGTTTTCGAGCAATATTCGGACAAATCTGCCCATATCTTCGAAACTATATGTCGTAGATCGGAGAAATTGGTATTTTTGGAAAGACCTCGGGAAAATACAGGAGATGACATGGTTTCAAACTTTCTAAACCGGTTAATTCTAATCGAAATTGCCAGATATAGCGGATTTTCGAGTAGTTTTCGAGCAATATTCGGACAAATCTGCCCATATCTTCGAAACTATATGTCGTAGATCGGAGAAATTGGTATTTTTGGAAAGATCTCGAGAAAATGCAGTAGATGACATGGTTTAAACTTTTAAAACCGGTTAATTCTAATCGGAATTGACAGACCTAGCGGATTTTCGAGTAGTTTTCTAGCAATATTCGGACAAATCTGCCCGTATCTCCGAAACTATAGGTCGTAGAACGGAGAAATCGATATTTTTGAAAAGATCTCGAGAAAATACGGTAGATGACAGGGTTTCAAACTTTCTAAATCAGTTGATTCTATTCGGAATTGCTAAAAATTCATATAACCCATTTTCAGCTATTTTCGAGCTGTTTTCGGGCCAATCTGCCCATATCTCAGAAATTATATGTGGTAGATCGGAGAAATTGATATTTTTGGAAAGATCTCGAGAAATTGCAGTAGATGACATGGTTTAATCTTTTAAAACCGGTTAATTCTAATCGGCATTGACAGACATAGCGGATTTTCGAGTAGTTTTCGAGCACTATTCGGACATATCTGCCCATATCTCCGAAGCTATATGTCATAGAAAGGAGAAATCGGTATTTTTGGAAAGATCTCGAGAAAATACAGTAGATGACATGGTTTAAACTTTCTAAACCGGTTAATTCTATTCTTAATTGCCAGATATTGCGGATTTTCGAGTAGTTTTCCAGCAATATTCGGACAAATCTGCCCGTATCTCCGAAACTATAGGTCGTAGAACGGAGAAATCGGTATTTTTGGAAAGATCTCGAGAAAATACGGTAGATGACAGGGTTTCAAACTTTCTAAATCAGTTGATTCTATTCGGAATTGCTAAAAATTCATATAACCCATTTTCAGCTATTTTCGAGCTGTTCTCGGACCAATCTGCCCATATCTCAGAAATTATATGTCGTAGAACGGAGAAATCGGTATTTTTGGAAAGATCTCGAAAAAATACAGTAGATGACATGGCTTAAACTGACTAAACCAGTTAATTCTAATCGTAATTGACAGATATAGCGAATTTTCGAGTAGTTTTCGAATAATATTCGAACAAATCTGCCCATATCTCCGAAACTATATGTCGTAGAACGGAGAAATCGGTATTTCTGAAAAGATCTCGAGAAAATACAGTAGATGACACGGTTTGAAACTTTCTAAATCGATTAATTCTATCCGGAATTGCTAAAAACTCATATAACGCACTTTCAGCTATTTTCGGGCTATTTTCGGACAAATTTGCCCATATCTCCGAAGCTATATGTCGTAGAGCGGAGAAATCGGTATTTCTGAAAAGATCTCGAGAAAATACATTAGATGATATGGTTTTAAACTTGCTAAACCGGTTAATTCTATTCGGAATTGACAGATATAGCGGATTTTCGAGTAGTTTTCGAATAATATTCGAACAAATCTGCCCATATCTCCGAAACTATATGTCGTAGAACGGAGAAATCGGTATTTCTGAAAAGATCTCGAGAAAATACATTAGATGACATGGTTTTAAACTTGCTAAACCGGTTAATTCTATTCGGAATTGACAGATATAGCGGATTTTCGAGTTGTTTTCGAGCAATATTCGGACATATCTGCCCTATCTCCGAAACTATATGTCGTAGAGCGGAGAAATTGGTATTTTTGGAAAGATCTCGAGAAAATGCAGTAGATGACATGGTTTAAACTTTTAAAACCGGTTAATTCTAATCGGAATTGACAGACCTAGCGAATTTTCGAGTAGTTTTCCAGCAATATTCGGACAAATCTGCCCGTATCTACGAAACTATAGGTCGTAGAACGGAGAAATCGGTATTTTTGGAAAGATCTCGAGAAAATACGGTAGATGACAGGGTTTCAAACTTTCTAAATCAGTTGATTCTATTCGGAATTGCTAAAAATTCATATAACCCATTTTCAGCTATTTTCGAGCTGTTTTCGGACCAATCTGCCCATATCTCAGAAACTATATGTCGTAGAACGGAGAAATCGGTATTTTTGGAAAGATCTCGAAAAAATACAGTAGGTGACATGGCTTAAACTGACTAAACCAGTTAATTCTAATCGTAATTGACAGATATAGCGGATTTTCGAGTAGTTTTCGAGCAATATTCGGACAAATCTGCCCATATCTTCGAAACTATATGTCGTAGATCGGAGAAATTGGTATTTTTGGAAAGACCTCGGGAAAATACAGGAGATGACATGGTTTCAAACTTTCTAAACCGGTTAATTCTAATCGAAATTGCCAGATATAGCGGATTTTCGAGTAGTTTTCGAGCAATATTCGGACAAATCTGCCCATATCTTCGAAACTATATGTCGTAGATCGGAGAAATTGGTATTTTTGGAAAGATCTCGAGAAAATGCAGTAGATGACATGGTTTAAACTTTTAAAACCGGTTAATTCTAATCGGAATTGACAGACCTAGCGGATTTTCGAGTAGTTTTCTAGCAATATTCGGACAAATCTGCCCGTATCTCCGAAACTATAGGTCGTAGAAAGGAGAAATCGGTATTTTTGGAAAGATCTCGAGAAAATACAGTAGATGACATGGTTTAAACTTTCTAAACCGGTTAATTCTATTCGGAATTGCCAGATATTGCGGATTTTCGAGTAGTTTTCCAGCAATATTCGGACAAATCTGCCCGTATCTCCGAAACTATAGGTCGTAGAACGGAGAAATCGGTATTTTTGGAAAGATCTCGAGAAAATACGGTAGATGACAGGGTTTCAAACTTTCTAAATCAGTTGATTCTATTCGGAATTGCTAAAAATTCATATAACCCATTTTCAGCTATTTTCGAGCTGTTCTCGGACCAATCTGCCCATATCTCAGAAATTATATGTCGTAGAACGGAGAAATCGGTATTTTTGGAAAGATCTCGAAAAAATACAGTAGATGACATGGCTTAAACTGACTAAACCAGTTAATTCTAATCGTAATTGACAGATATAGCGGATTTTCGAGTAGTTTTCGAATAATATTCGAACAAATCTGCCCATATCTCCGAAACTATATGTCGTAGAACGGAGAAATCGGTATTTCTGAAAAGATCTCGAGAAAATACAGTAGATGACACGGTTTGAAACTTTCTAAATCGATTAATTCTATCCGGAATTGCTAAAAACTCATATAACGCACTTTCAGCTATTTTCGGGCTATTTTCGGACAAATTTGCCCATATCTCCGAAGCTATATGTCGTAGAGCGGAGAAATCGGTATTTCTGAAAAGATCTCGAGAAAATACATTAGATGATATGGTTTTAAACTTGCTAAACCGGTTAATTCTATTCGGAATTGACAGATATAGCGGATTTTCGAGTTGTTTTCGAGCAATATTCGAACAAATCTGCCCATATCTCCGAAACTATATGTCGTAGAACGGAGAAATCGGTATTTCTGAAAAGATCTCGAGAAAATACATTAGATGACATGGTTTTAAACTTGCTAAACCGGTTAATTCTATTCGGAATTGACAGATATAGCGGATTTTCGAATAGTTTTCGAGCAATATTCGGACAAATCTGCCCGTATCTCCGAAACTATAGGTCGTAGAACGGAGAAATCGGTATTTTTGGAAAGATCTCGAGAAAATACGGTAGATGACAGGGTTTCAAACTTTCTAAATCAGTTGATTCTATTCGGAATTGCTAAAAATTCATATAACCCATTTTCAGCTATTTTCGAGCTGTTCTCGGACCAATCTGCCCATATCTCAGAAATTATATGTCGTAGAACGGAGAAATCGGTATTTTTGGAAAGATCTCGAAAAAATACAGTAGATGACATGGCTTAAACTGACTAAACCAGTTAATTCTAATCGTAATTGACAGATATAGCGGATTTTCGAGTAGTTTTCGAATAATATTCGAACAAATCTGCCCATATCTCCGAAACTATATGTCGTAGAACGGAGAAATCGGTATTTCTGAAAAGATCTCGAGAAAATACAGTAGATGACACGGTTTGAAACTTTCTAAATCGATTAATTCTATCCGGAATTGCTAAAAACTCATATAACGCACTTTCAGCTATTTTCGGGCTATTTTCGGACAAATTTGCCCATATCTCCGAAGCTATATGTCGTAGAGCGGAGAAATCGGTATTTCTGAAAAGATCTCGAGAAAATACATTAGATGATATGGTTTTAAACTTGCTAAACCGGTTAATTCTATTCGGAATTGACAGATATAGCGGATTTTCGAGTAGTTTTCGAATAATATTCGAACAAATCTGCCCATATCTCCGAAACTATATGTCGTAGAACGGAGAAATCGGTATTTTTGGAAAGATCTCGAGAAAATGCAGTAGATGACATGGTTTTAAACTTGCTAAACCGGTTAATTCTATTCGGAATTGACAGATATAGCGGATTTTCGAGTTGTTTTCGAGCAATATTCGGACATATCTGCCCTATCTCCGAAACTATATGTCGTAGAGCGGAGAAATTGGTATTTTTGGAAAGATCTCGAGAAAATGCAGTAGATGACATGGTTTAAACTTTTAAAACCGGTTAATTCTAATCGGAATTGACAGACCTAGCGAATTTTCGAGTAGTTTTCCAGCAATATTCGGACAAATCTGCCCGTATCTACGAAACTATAGGTCGTAGAACGGAGAAATCGGTATTTTTGGAAAGATCTCGAGAAAATACGGTAGATGACAGGGTTTCAAACTTTCTAAATCAGTTGATTCTATTCGGAATTGCTAAAAATTCATATAACCCATTTTCAGCTATTTTCGAGCTGTTTTCGGACCAATCTGCCCATATCTCAGAAACTATATGTCGTAGAACGGAGAAATCGGTATTTTTGGAAAGATCTCGAAAAAATACAGTAGGTGACATGGCTTAAACTGACTAAACCAGTTAATTCTAATCGTAATTGACAGATATAGCGGATTTTCGAGTAGTTTTCGAGCAATATTCGGACAAATCTGCCCATATCTTCGAAACTATATGTCGTAGATCGGAGAAATTGGTATTTTTGGAAAGACCTCGGGAAAATACAGGAGATGACATGGTTTCAAACTTTCTAAACCGGTTAATTCTAATCGAAATTGCCAGATATAGCGGATTTTCGAGTAGTTTTCGAGCAATATTCAGACAAATCTGCCCATATCTTCGAAACTATATGTCGTAGATCGGAGAAATTGGTATTTTTGGAAAGATCTCGAGAAAATGCAGTAGATGACATGGTTTAAACTTTTAAAACCGGTTAATTCTAATCGGAATTGACAGACCTAGCGGATTTTCGAGTAGTTTTCTAGCAATATTCGGACAAATCTGCCCGTATCTCCGAAACTATAGGTCGTAGAAAGGAGAAATCGGTATTTTTGGAAAGATCTCGAGAAAATACAGTAGATGACATGGTTTAAACTTTCTAAACCGGTTAATTCTATTCGGAATTGCCAGATATTGCGGATTTTCGAGTAGTTTTCCAGCAATATTCGGACAAATCTGCCCGTATCTCCGAAACTATAGGTCGTAGAACGGAGAAATCGGTATTTTTGGAAAGATCTCGAGAAAATACGGTAGATGACAGGGTTTCAAACTTTCTAAATCAGTTGATTCTATTCGGAATTGCTAAAAATTCATATAACCCATTTTCAGCTATTTTCGAGCTGTTCTCGGACCAATCTGCCCATATCTCAGAAATTATATGTCGTAGAACGGAGAAATCGGTATTTTTGGAAAGATCTCGAAAAAATACAGTAGATGACATGGCTTAAACTGACTAAACCAGTTAATTCTAATCGTAATTGACAGATATAGCGGATTTTCGAGTAGTTTTCGAATAATATTCGAACAAATCTGCCCATATCTCCGAAACTATATGTCGTAGAACGGAGAAATCGGTATTTCTGAAAAGATCTCGAGAAAATACAGTAGATGACACGGTTTGAAACTTTCTAAATCGATTAATTCTATCCGGAATTGCTAAAAACTCATATAACGCACTTTCAGCTATTTTCGGGCTATTTTCGGACAAATTTGCCCATATCTCCGAAGCTATATGTCGTAGAGCGGAGAAATCGGTATTTCTGAAAAGATCTCGAGAAAATACATTAGATGATATGGTTTTAAACTTGCTAAACCGGTTAATTCTATTCGGAATTGACAGATATAGCGGATTTTCGAGTTGTTTTCGAGCAATATTCGAACAAATCTGCCCATATCTCCGAAACTATATGTCGTAGAACGGAGAAATCGGTATTTCTGAAAAGATCTCGAGAAAATACATTAGATGACATGGTTTTAAACTTGCTAAACCGGTTAATTCTATTCGGAATTGACAGATATAGCGGATTTTCGAATAGTTTTCGAGCAATATTCGGACAAATCTGCCCGTATCTCCGAAACTATAGGTCGTAGAACGGAGAAATCGGTATTTTTGGAAAGATCTCGAGAAAATACGGTAGATGACAGGGTTTCAAACTTTCTAAATCAGTTGATTCTATTCGGAATTGCTAAAAATTCATATAACCCATTTTCAGCTATTTTCGAGCTGTTCTCGGACCAATCTGCCCATATCTCAGAAATTATATGTCGTAGAACGGAGAAATCGGTATTTTTGGAAAGATCTCGAAAAAATACAGTAGATGACATGGCTTAAACTGACTAAACCAGTTAATTCTAATCGTAATTGACAGATATAGCGGATTTTCGAGTAGTTTTCGAATAATATTCGAACAAATCTGCCCATATCTCCGAAACTATATGTCGTAGAACGGAGAAATCGGTATTTCTGAAAAGATCTCGAGAAAATACAGTAGATGACACGGTTTGAAACTTTCTAAATCGATTAATTCTATCCGGAATTGCTAAAAACTCATATAACGCACTTTCAGCTATTTTCGGGCTATTTTCGGACAAATTTGCCCATATCTCCGAAGCTATATGTCGTAGAGCGGAGAAATCGGTATTTCTGAAAAGATCTCGAGAAAATACATTAGATGATATGGTTTTAAACTTGCTAAACCGGTTAATTCTATTCGGAATTGACAGATATAGCGGATTTTCGAGTAGTTTTCGAATAATATTCGAACAAATCTGCCCATATCTCCGAAACTATATGTCGTAGAACGGAGAAATCGGTATTTCTGAAAAGATCTCGAGAAAATACATTAGATGACATGGTTTTAAACTTGCTAAACCGGTTAATTCTATTCGGAATTGACAGATATAGCGGATTTTCGAATAGTTTTCGAGCAATATTCGGACAAATCTGCCCATATCATCGAAACTATATGTCGTAGAACGGAGAAATTGGTATTTTTGGAAAGATCTCGAGAAAATGCAGTAGATGACATGGTTGAAACTTTTAAAACCGGTTAATTCTAATCGGAATTGACAGACCTAGCGGATTTTCGAGTAGTTTTCGGGCAATATTCGGACAAATCTGCCCATATCCCCGAAACTATAGGTCGTAGAACGGAGAAATCGGTATTTTTGGAAAGATCTCGAGAAAATACGGTAGATGACAGGGTTTCAAACTTTCTAAATCAGTTGATTCTATTCGGAATTGCTAAAAATTCATATAACCCATTTTCAGCTATTTTCGAGCTGTTTTCGGACCAATCTGCCCATATCTCAGAAACTATATGTCGTAGAACGGAGAAATCGGTATTTTTGGAAAGATCTCGAAAAAATACAGTAGATGACATGGCTTAAACTGACTAAACCAGTTAATTCTAATCGTAATTGACAGATATAGCGGATTTTCGAGTAGTTTTCGAATAATATTCGAACAAATCTGCCCATATCTCCGAAACTATATGTCGTAGAACGGAGAAATCGGTATTTCTGAAAAGATCTCGAGAAAATACAGTAGATGACACGGTTTGAAACTTTCTAAATCGATTAATTCTATTCGAAATTGCTAAAAACTCATATAACGCACTTTCAGCTATTTTCGGGCTATTTTCGGACAAATTTGCCCATATCTCCGAAGCTATATGTCGTAGAGCGGAGAAATCGGTATTTTTGGAAAGATCTCGAGAAAATACATTAGATGACAGGGTTTTAAACTTGCTAAACCGGTTAATTCTAATCGGAATTGACAGACATAGCGGATTTTCGAGTAGTTTTCGAGCAATATTCGGACATATCTGCCCATATCTCCGAAGCTATATGTCGTAGAGCGGAGAAATTGGTATTTTTGGAAAGATCTCGAGAAAATGCAGTAGATGACGTGGTTTAAACTTTTAAAACCGGTTAATTCTAATCGGAATTGACAGACCTAGCGGATTTTCGAGTAGTTTTCCAGCAATATTCGGACACATCTGCCCATATCTCCGAAGCTGTATGTCATAGAAAGGAGAAATCGGTATTTTTGGAAAGATCTCGAGAAAATACGGTAGATGACAGGGTTTCAAACTTTCTAAATCAGTTGATTCTATTCGGAATTGCTAAAAATTCATATAACCCATTTTCAGCTATTTTCGAGCTGTTTTCGGACCAATCTGCCCATATCTCAGAAACTATATGTCGTGGAACGAGAAATCGGTATTTTTGGAAAGACCTCGGGAAAATACAGGAGAAGACATGGTTTCAAACTTTCTAAACCGGTTAATTCTAATCGAAATTGCCAGATATAGCGGATTTTCGAGTAGTTTTCGAGCAATATTCGGACAAATCTGCCCATATCTTCGAAACGATATGTGGTAGATCGGAGAAATTGCTATTTTTGGAAAGATCTCGAGAAAATGCAGTAGATGACATGGTTTAATCTTTTAAAACCGGTTAATTCTAATCGGAATTGACAGACATAGCGGATTTTAGAGTAGTTTTCGAGCAATATTCGGACATATCTGCCCATATCTCCGAAGCTATATGTCATAGAAAGGAGAAATCGGTATTTTTGGAAAGATCTCGAGAAAATACAGTAGATGACATGGTTTAAACTTTCTAAACCGGTTAATTCTATTCGGAATTGCCAGATATTGCGGATTTTCGAGTAGTTTTCCAGCAATATTCGGACAAATCTGCCCGTATCTCCGAAACTATAGGTCGTAGAATGGAGAAATCGGTATTTTTGGAAAGATCTCGAGAAAATACGGTAGATGACAGGGTTTCAAACTTTCTAAATCAGTTGATTCTATTCGGAATTGCTAAAAATTCATATAACCCATTTTCAGCTATTTTCGAGCTGTTCTCGGACCAATCTGCCCATATCTCAGAAACTATATGTCGTAGAACGGAGAAATCGGTATTTTTGGAAAGATCTCGAAAAAATACAGTAGATGACATGGCTTAAACTGACTAAACCAGTTAATTCTAATCGTAATTGACAGATATAGCGGATTTTCGAGTAGTTTTCGAATAATATTCGAACAAATCTGCCCATATCTCCGAAACTATATGTCGTAGAACGGAGAAATCGGTATTTCTGAAAAGATCTCGAGAAAATACAGTAGATGACACGGTTTGAAACTTTCTAAATCGATTAATTCTATTCGTAATTGCTAAAAACTCATATAACGCACTTTCAGCTATTTTCGGGCTATTTTCGGACAAATTTGCCCATATCTCCGAAGCTATATGTCGTAGAGCGGAGAAATCGGTATTTTTGGAAAGATCTCGAGAAAATGCAGTAGATGACACGGTTTGAAACTTTCTAAATCGATTAATTCTATTCGAAATTGCTAAAAACTCATATAACGCACTTTCAGCTATTTTCGGGCTATTTTCGGACAAATTTGCCCATATCTCCGAAGCTATATGTCGTAGAGCGGAGAAATCGGTATTTTTGGAAAGATCTCGAGAAAATACATTAGATGACAGGGTTTTAAACTTGCTAAACCGGTTAATTCTAATCGGAATTGACAGACATAGCGGATTTTCGAGTAGTTTTCGAGCAATATTCGGACATATCTGCCCATATCTCCGAAGCTATATGTCGTAGAGCGGAGAAATTGGTATTTTTGGAAAGATCTCGAGAAAATGCAGTAGATGACGTGGTTTAAACTTTTAAAACCGGTTAATTCTAATCGGAATTGACAGACCTAGCGGATTTTCGAGTAGTTTTCCAGCAATATTCGGACAAATCTGCCCATATCTCCGAAGCTATAGGTCGTAGAACGGAGAAATCGGTATTTTTGGAAAGATCTCGAGAAAATACGGTAGATGACAGGGTTTCAAACTTTCTAAATCAGTTGATTCTATTCGGAATTGCTAAAAATTCATATAACCCATTTTCAGCTATTTTCGAGCTGTTTTCGGACCAATCTGCCCATATGTCAGAAACTATATATCGTAGAACGGAGAAATCGGTATTTTTGGAAAGATCTCGAAAAAATACAGTAGGTGACATGGCTTAAACTGACTAAACCAGTTAATTCTAATCGTAATTGACAGATATAGCGGATTTTCGAGTAGTTTTCGAATAATATTCGAACAAATCTGCCCATATCTCCGAAACTATATGTCGTAGAACGGAGAAATCGGTATTTCTGAAAAGATCTCGAGAAAATACATTAGATGATATGGTTTTAAACTTGCTAAACCGGTTAATTCTATTCGGAATTGACAGATATAGCGGATTTTCGAGTTGTTTTCGAGCAATATTCGGACATATCTGCCCTATCTCCGAAACTATATGTCGTAGAGCGGAGAAATTGGTATTTTTGGAAAGATCTCGAGAAAATGCAGTAGATGACATGGTTTAAACTTTTAAAACCGGTTAATTCTAATCGGAATTGACAGACCTAGCGAATTTTCGAGTAGTTTTCCAGCAATATTCGGACAAATCTGCCCGTATCTACGAAACTATAGGTCGTAGAACGGAGAAATCGGTATTTTTGGAAAGATCTCGAGAAAATACGGTAGATGACAGGGTTTCAAACTTTCTAAATCAGTTGATTCTATTCGGAATTGCTAAAAATTCATATAACCCATTTTCAGCTATTTTCGAGCTGTTTTCGGACCAATCTGCCCATATCTCAGAAACTATATGTCGTAGAACGGAGAAATCGGTATTTTTGGAAAGATCTCGAAAAAATACAGTAGGTGACATGGCTTAAACTGACTAAACCAGTTAATTCTAATCGTAATTGACAGATATAGCGGATTTTCGAGTAGTTTTCGAGCAATATTCGGACAAATCTGCCCATATCTTCGAAACTATATGTCGTAGATCGGAGAAATTGGTATTTTTGGAAAGACCTCGGGAAAATACAGGAGATGACATGGTTTCAAACTTTCTAAACCGGTTAATTCTAATCGAAATTGCCAGATATAGCGGATTTTCGAGTAGTTTTCGAGCAATATTCGGACAAATCTGCCCATATCTTCGAAACTATATGTCGTAGATCGGAGAAATTGGTATTTTTGGAAAGATCTCGAGAAAATGCAGTAGATGACATGGTTTAAACTTTTAAAACCGGTTAATTCTAATCGGAATTGACAGACCTAGCGGATTTTCGAGTAGTTTTCTAGCAATATTCGGACAAATCTGCCCGTATCTCCGAAACTATAGGTCGTAGAAAGGAGAAATCGGTATTTTTGGAAAGATCTCGAGAAAATACAGTAGATGACATGGTTTAAACTTTCTAAACCGGTTAATTCTATTCGGAATTGCCAGATATTGCGGATTTTCGAGTAGTTTTCCAGCAATATTCGGACAAATCTGCCCGTATCTCCGAAACTATAGGTCGTAGAACGGAGAAATCGGTATTTTTGGAAAGATCTCGAGAAAATACGGTAGATGACAGGGTTTCAAACTTTCTAAATCAGTTGATTCTATTCGGAATTGCTAAAAATTCATATAACCCATTTTCAGCTATTTTCGAGCTGTTCTCGGACCAATCTGCCCATATCTCAGAAATTATATGTCGTAGAACGGAGAAATCGGTATTTTTGGAAAGATCTCGAAAAAATACAGTAGATGACATGGCTTAAACTGACTAAACCAGTTAATTCTAATCGTAATTGACAGATATAGCGGATTTTCGAGTAGTTTTCGAATAATATTCGAACAAATCTGCCCATATCTCCGAAACTATATGTCGTAGAACGGAGAAATCGGTATTTCTGAAAAGATCTCGAGAAAATACAGTAGATGACACGGTTTGAAACTATCTAAATCGATTGATTCTATCCGGAATTGCTAAAAACTCATATAACGCACTTTCAGCTATTTTCGGGCTATTTTCGGACAAATTTGCCCATATCTCCGAAGCTATATGTCGTAGAGCGGAGAAATCGGTATTTCTGAAAAGATCTCGAGAAAATACATTAGATGATATGGTTTTAAACTTGCTAAACCGGTTAATTCTATTCGGAATTGACAGATATAGCGGATTTTCGAGTTGTTTTCGAGCAATATTCGAACAAATCTGCCCATATCTCCGAAACTATATGTCGTAGAACGGAGAAATCTGTATTTCTGAAAAGATCTCGAGAAAATACATTAGATGACATGGTTTTAAACTTGCTAAACCGGTTAATTCTATTCGGAATTGACAGATATAGCGGATTTTCGAATAGTTTTCGAGCAATATTCGGACAAATCTGCCCGTATCTCCGAAACTATAGGTCGTAGAACGGAGAAATCGGTATTTTTGGAAAGATCTCGAGAAAATACGGTAGATGACAGGGTTTCAAACTTTCTAAATCAGTTGATTCTATTCGGAATTGCTAAAAATTCATATAACCCATTTTCAGCTATTTTCGAGCTGTTCTCGGACCAATCTGCCCATATCTCAGAAATTATATGTCGTAGAACGGAGAAATCGGTATTTTTGGAAAGATCTCGAAAAAATACAGTAGATCTCATGGCTTAAACTGACTAAACCAGTTAATTCTAATCGTAATTGACAGATATAGCGGATTTTCGAGTAGTTTTCGAATAATATTCGAACAAATCTGCCCATATCTCCGAAACTATATGTCGTAGAACGGAGAAATCGGTATTTCTGAAAAGATCTCGAGAAAATACAGTAGATGACACGGTTTGAAACTTTCTAAATCGATTAATTCTATCCGGAATTGCTAAAAACTCATATAACGCACTTTCAGCTATTTTCGGGCTATTTTCGGACAAATTTGCCCATATCTCCGAAGCTATATGTCGTAGAGCGGAGAAATCGGTATTTCTGAAAAGATCTCGAGAAAATACATTAGATGATATGGTTTTAAACTTGCTAAACCGGTTAATTCTATTCGGAATTGACAGATATAGCGGATTTTCGAGTAGTTTTCGAATAATATTCGAACAAATCTGCCCATATCTCCGAAACTATATGTCGTAGAACGGAGAAATCGGTATTTCTGAAAAGATCTCGAGAAAATACATTAGATGACATGGTTTTAAACTTGCTAAACCGGTTAATTCTATTCGGAATTGACAGATATAGCGGATTTTCGAATAGTTTTCGAGCAATATTCGGACAAATCTGCCCATATCATCGAAACTATATGTCGTAGAACGGAGAAATTGGTATTTTTGGAAAGATCTCGAGAAAATGCAGTAGATGACATGGTTGAAACTTTTAAAACCGGTTAATTCTAATCGGAATTGACAGACCTAGCGGATTTTCGAGTAGTTTTCCAGCAATATTCGGACAAATCTGCCCATATCTCCGAAGCTATAGGTCGTAGAACGGAGAAATCGGTATTTTTGGAAAGATCTCGAAAAAATACAGTAGATGACATGGCTTAAACTGACTAAACCAGTTAATTCTAATCGTAATTGACAGATATAGCGGATTTTCGAGTAGTTTTCGGGCAATATTCGGACAAATCTGCCCATATCCCCGAAACTATAGGTCGTAGAACGGAGAAATCGGTATTTTTGGAAAGATCTCGAGAAAATACGGTAGATGACAGGGTTTCAAACTTTCTAAATCAGTTGATTCTATTCGGAATTGCTAAAAATTCATATAACCCATTTTCAGCTATTTTCGAGCTGTTTTCGGACCAATCTGCCCATATCTCAGAAACTATATGTCGTAGAACGGAGAAATCGGTATTTTTGGAAAGATCTCGAAAAAATACAGTAGATGACATGGCTTAAACTGACTAAACCAGTTAATTCTAATCGTAATTGACAGATATAGCGGATTTTCGAGTAGTTTTCGAATAATATTCGAACAAATCTGCCCATATCTCCGAAACTATATGTCGTAGAACGGAGAAATCGGTATTTCTGAAAAGATCTCGAGAAAATACAGTAGATGACACGGTTTGAAACTTTCTAAATCGATTAATTCTATTCGAAATTGCTAAAAACTCATATAACGCACTTTCAGCTATTTTCGGGCTATTTTCGGACAAATTTGCCCATATCTCCGAAGCTATATGTCGTAGAGCGGAGAAATCGGTATTTTTGGAAAGATCTCGAGAAAATACATTAGATGACAGGGTTTTAAACTTGCTAAACCGGTTAATTCTAATCGGAATTGACAGACATAGCGGATTTTCGAGTAGTTTTCGAGCAATATTCGGACATATCTGCCCATATCTCCGAAGCTATATGTCGTAGAGCGGAGAAATTGGTATTTTTGGAAAGATCTCGAGAAAATGCAGTAGATGACGTGGTTTAAACTTTTAAAACCGGTTAATTCTAATCGGAATTGACAGACCTAGCGGATTTTCGAGTAGTTTTCCAGCAATATTCGGACACATCTGCCCATATCTCCGAAGCTGTATGTCATAGAAAGGAGAAATCGGTATTTTTGGAAAGATCTCGAGAAAATACGGTAGATGACAGGGTTTCAAACTTTCTAAATCAGTTGATTCTATTCGGAATTGCTAAAAATTCATATAACCCATTTTCAGCTATTTTCGAGCTGTTTTCGGACCAATCTGCCCATATCTCAGAAACTATATGTCGTGGAACGAGAAATCGGTATTTTTGGAAAGACCTCGGGAAAATACAGGAGAAGACATGGTTTCAAACTTTCTAAACCGGTTAATTCTAATCGAAATTGCCAGATATAGCGGATTTTCGAGTAGTTTTCGAGCAATATTCGGACAAATCTGCCCATATCTTCGAAACGATATGTGGTAGATCGGAGAAATTGCTATTTTTGGAAAGATCTCGAGAAAATGCAGTAGATGACATGGTTTAATCTTTTAAAACCGGTTAATTCTAATCGGAATTGACAGACATAGCGGATTTTAGAGTAGTTTTCGAGCAATATTCGGACATATCTGCCCATATCTCCGAAGCTATATGTCATAGAAAGGAGAAATCGGTATTTTTGGAAAGATCTCGAGAAAATACAGTAGATGACATGGTTTAAACTTTCTAAACCGGTTAATTCTATTCGGAATTGCCAGATATTGCGGATTTTCGAGTAGTTTTCCAGCAATATTCGGACAAATCTGCCCGTATCTCCGAAACTATAGGTCGTAGAACGGAGAAATCGGTATTTTTGGAAAGATCTCGAGAAAATACGGTAGATGACAGGGTTTCAAACTTTCTAAATCAGTTGATTCTATTCGGAATTGCTAAAAATTCATATAACCCATTTTCAGCTATTTTCGAGCTGTTCTCGGACCAATCTGCCCATATCTCAGAAACTATATGTCGTAGAACGGAGAAATCGGTATTTTTGGAAAGATCTCGAAAAAATACAGTAGATGACATGGCTTAAACTGACTAAACCAGTTAATTCTAATCGTAATTGACAGATATAGCGGATTTTCGAGTAGTTTTCGAATAATATTCGAACAAATCTGCCCATATCTCCGAAACTATATGTCGTAGAACGGAGAAATCGGTATTTCTGAAAAGATCTCGAGAAAATACAGTAGATGACACGGTTTGAAACTTTCTAAATCGATTAATTCTATTCGTAATTGCTAAAAACTCATATAACGCACTTTCAGCTATTTTCGGGCTATTTTCGGACAAATTTGCCCATATCTCCGAAGCTATATGTCGTAGAGCGGAGAAATCGGTATTTTTGGAAAGATCTCGAGAAAATGCAGTAGATGACATGGTTTAAACTTTTAAAACTGGTTAATTCTAATCGGAATTGACAGACATAGCGGATTTTCGAGTAGTTTTCGAGCAATATTCGGACATATCTGCCCATATCTCCGAAGCTATATGTCATAGAACGGAGAAATCGGTATTTTTGGAAAGATCTCGAGAAAATACAGTAGATGACATGGTTTAAACTTTTAAAACCGGTTAATTCTAATCGGAATTGACAGACCTAGCGGATTTTCGAGTAGTTTTCGAGCAATATTCGGACATATCTGCCCATATCTCCGAAGCTATATGTCATAGAAAGGAGAAATCGGTATTTTTGGAAAGATCTCGAGAAAATACAGTAGATGACATGGTTTAAACTTTCTAAACCGGTTAATTCTATTCGGAATTGCCAGATATTGCGGATTTTCGAGTAGTTTTCCAGCAATATTCGGACAAATCTGCCCATATCTCCGAAACTATATGTCGTAGAACGGAGAAATCGGTATTTTTGGAAAGATCTCGAGAAAATACGGTAGATGACAGGGTCTCAAACTTTCTAAATCAGTTGATTCCATTCGCAATTGCTAAAAATTCATATAACCCATTTTCAGCTATTTTCGAGCTGTTTTCGGACCAATCTGCCCATATCTCAGAAACTATATGTCGTAGAACGGAGAAATCGGTATTTTTGGAAAGATCTCGAAAAAATACAGTAGATGACAGGGTTTTAAACTTGCTAAACCGGTTAATTCTATTCGGAATTGACAGATATAGCGGATTTTCGAGTTGTTTTCGAGCAATATTCGGACAAATCTGCCCATATCTCCCAAACTATATGTCGTAGAACGGAGAAATCGGTATTTTCGGAAAGATCTCGGAAGAATACAGTAGATGACATGGTTGAAACTTTTAAAACCGGTTAATTCTAATCGGAATTGACAGACCTAGCGGATTTTCGAGTAGTTTTCGAGCAATATTCGGACATATCTGCCCATATCTCCGAAGCTATATGTCGTAGAGCGGAGAAATTGGTATTTTTGGAAAGATCTCGAGAAAATGCAGTAGATGACGCGGTTTAAACTTTTAAAACCGGTTAATTCTAATCGGAATTGACAGACCTAGCGGATTTTCGAGTAGTTTTCCAGCAATATTCGGACAAATCTGCCCATATCTCCGAAACTATAGGTCGTAGAACGGAGAAATCGGTATTTTTGGAAAGATCTCGAGAAAATACGGTAGATGACAGGGTTTCAAACTTTCTAAATCAGTTGATTCTATTCGGAATTGCTAAAAATTCATATAACCCATTTTCAGCTATTTTCGAGCTGTTTTCGGACCAATCTGCCCATATCTCAGAAACTATATGTCGTGGAACGGAGAAATCGGTATTTTTGGAAAGACCTCGGGAAAATACAGGAGAAGACATGGTTTCAAACTTTCTAAACCGGTTAATTCTAATCGGAATTGACAGACATAGCGGATTTTCGAGTAGTTTTCGAGCAATATTCGGACATATCTGCCCATATCTCCGAAGCTATATGTCGTAGAGCGGAGAAATTGGTATCTTTGGAAAGATCTCGAGAAAATGCAGTAGATGACGTGGTTTAAACTTTTAAAACCGGTTAATTCTAATCGGAATTGACAGACCTAGCGGATTTTCGAGTAGTTTTCCAGCAATATTCGGACACATCTGCCCATATCTCCGAAACTATAGGTCGTAGAACGGAGAAATCGGTATTTTTGGAAAGATCTCGAGAAAATACGGTAGATGACAGGGTTTCAAACTTTCTAAATCAGTTGATTCTATTCGGAATTGCTAAAAATTCATATAACCCATTTTCAGCTATTTTCGAGCTGTTTTCGGACCAATCTGCCCATATCTCAGAAACTACATGTCGTGGAACGAGAAATCGGTATTTTTGGAAAGACCTCGGGAAAATACAGGAGAAGACATGGTTTCAAACTTTCTAAACCGGTTAATTCTAATCGAAATTGCCAGATATAGCGGATTTTCGAGTAGTTTTCGAGCAATATTCGGACAAATCTGCCCATATCTTCGAAACGATATGTGGTAGATCGGAGAAATTGCTATTTTTGGAAAGATCTCGAGAAAATGCAGTAGATGACATGGTTTAATCTTTTAAAACCGGTTAATTCTAATCGGAATTGACAGACATAGCGGATTTTAGAGTAGTTTTCGAGCAATATTCGGACATATCTGCCCATATCTCCGAAGCTATATGTCATAGAAAGGAGAAATCGGTATTTTTGGAAAGATCTCGAGAAAATACAGTAGATGACATGGTTTAAACTTTCTAAACCGGTTAATTCTATTCGGAATTGCCAGATATTGCGGATTTTCGAGTAGTTTTCCAGCAATATTCGGACAAATCTGCCCGTATCTCCGAAACTATAGGTCGTAGAACGGAGAAATCGGTATTTTTGGAAAGATCTCGAGAAAATACGGTAGATGACAGGGTTTCAAACTTTCTAAATCAGTTGATTCTATTCGGAATTGCTAAAAATTCATATAACCCATTTTCAGCTATTTTCGAGCTGTTCTCGGACCAATCTGCCCATATCTCAGAAACTATATGTCGTAGAACGGAGAAATCGGTATTTTTGGAAAGATCTCGAAAAAATACAGTAGATGACATGGCTTAAACTGACTAAACCAGTTAATTCTAATCGTAATTGACAGATATAGCGGATTTTCGAGTAGTTTTCGAATAATATTCGGACAAATTTGCCCATATCTCCGAAGCTATATGTCGTAGAGCGGAGAAATCGGTATTTTTGGAAAGATCTCGAGAAAATGCAGTAGATGACATGGTTTAAACTTTTAAAACTGGTTAATTCTAATCGGAATTGACAGACATAGCGGAATTTCGAGTAGTTTTCGAGCAATATTCGGACATATCTGCCCATATCTCCGAAGCTATATGTCATAGAACGGAGAAATTGGTATTTTTGGAAAGATCTCGAGAAAATGCAGTAGATGACATGGTTGAAACTTTTAAAACCGGTTAATTCTAATCGGAATTGACAGACCTAGCGGATTTTCGAGTAGTTTTCGAGCAATATTCGGACATATCTGCGCATATCTCCGAAGCTGTATGTCATAGAAAGGAGAAATCGGTATTTCTGGAAAGATCTCGAGAAAATACAGTAGATGACATGGTTTAAACTTTTAAAACCGGTTAATTCTAATCGGAATTGACAGACCTAGCGGATTTTCGAGTAGTTTTCGAGCAATATTCGGACATATCTGCCCATATCTCCGAAGCTATATGTCATAGAAAGGAGAAATCGGTATTTTTGGAAAGATCTCGAGAAAATACAGTAGATGACATGGTTTAAACTTTCTAAACCGGTTAATTCTATTCGGAATTGCCAGATATTGCGGATTTTCGAGTAGTTTTCCAGCAATATTCGGACAAATCTGCCCGTATCTCCGAAACTATAGGTCGTAGAACGGAGAAATCGGTATTTTTGGAAAGATCTCGAGAAAATACGGTAGATGACAGGGTCTCAAACTTTCTAAATCAGTTGATTCCATTCGCAATTGCTAAAAATTCATATAACCCATTTTCAGCTATTTTCGAGCTGTTTTCGGACCAATCTGCCCATATCTCAGAAACTATATGTCGTAGAACGGAGAAATCGGTATTTTTGGAAAGATCTCGATAAAATACAGTAGATGACAGGGTTTTAAACTTGCTAAACCGGTTAATTCTATTCGGAATTGACAGATATAGCGGATTTTCGAGTTGTTTTCGAGCAATATTCGGACAAATCTGCCCATATCTCCCAAACTATATGTCGTAGAACGGAGAAATCGGTATTTTCGGAAAGATCTCGGAAGAATACAGTAGATGACATGGTTGAAACTTTTAAAACCGGTTAATTCTAATCGGAATTGACAGACCTAGCGGATTTTCGAGTAGTTTTCGAGCAATATTCGGACATATCTGCCCATATCTCCGAAGCTATATGTCGTAGAGCGGAGAAATTGGTATTTTTGGAAAGATCTCGAGAAAATGCAGTAGATGACGCGGTTTAAACTTTTAAAACCGGTTAATTCTAATCGGAATTGACAGACCTAGCGGATTTTCGAGTAGTTTTCCAGCAATATTCGGACAAATCTGCCCATATCTCCGAAACTATAGGTCGTAGAACGGAGAAATCGGTATTTTTGGAAAGATCTCGAGAAAATACGGTAGATGACAGGGTTTCAAACTTTCTAAATCAGTTGATTCTATTCGGAATTGCTAAAAATTCATATAACCCATTTTCAGCTATTTTCGAGCTGTTTTCGGACCAATCTGCCCATATCTCAGAAACTATATGTCGTGGAACGGAGAAATCGGTATTTTTGGAAAGACCTCGGGAAAATACAGGAGAAGACATGGTTTCAAACTTTCTAAACCGGTTAATTCTAATCGGAAT
Organism: Platypus cylindrus; assembly: GCA_949748235.1. Taxonomy (NCBI): domain Eukaryota; kingdom Metazoa; phylum Arthropoda; class Insecta; order Coleoptera; family Curculionidae; genus Platypus; species Platypus cylindrus. Next base: position 204,911 of record CATIYE010000015.1, read on the forward strand.
TGACAGACATAGCGGATTTTCGAGTAGTTTTCGAGCAATATTCGGACATATCTGCCCATATCTCCGAAGCTATATGTCGTAGAGCGGAGAAATTGGTATTTTTGGAAAGATCTCGAGAAAATGCAGTAGATGACGTGGTTTAAACTTTTAAAACCGGTTAATTCTAATCGGAATTGACAGACCTAGCGGATTTTCGAGTAGTTTTCCAGCAATATTCGGACACATCTGCCCATATCTCCGAAACTATAGGTCGTAGAACGGAGAAATCGGTATTTTTGGAAAGATCTCGAGAAAATACAGTAGATGACATGGTTTAAACTTTCTAAACCGGTTAATTCTATTCGGAATTGCCAGATATTGCGGATTTTCGAGTAGTTTTCCAGCAATATTCGGACAAATCTGCCCGTATCTCCGAAACTATAGGTCGTAGAACGGAGAAATCGGTATTTTTGGAAAGATCTCGAGAAAATACGGTAGATGACAGGGTTTCAAACTTTCTAAATCAGTTGATTCTATTAGGAATTGCTAAAAATTCATATAACCCATTTTCAGCTATTTTCGAGCTGTTTTCGGACCAATCTGCCCATATCTCAGAAACTACATGTCGTGGAACGAGAAATCGGTATTTTTGGAAAGACCTCGGGAAAATACAGGAGAAGACATGGTTTCAAACTTTCTAAACCGGTTAATTCTAATCGAAATTGCCAGATATAGCGGATTTTCGAGTAGTTTTCGAGCAATATTCGGACAAATCTGCCCATATCTTCGAAACGATATGTGGTAGATCGGAGAAATTGCTATTTTTGGAAAGATCTCGAGAAAATGCAGTAGATGACATGGTTTAATCTTTTAAAACCGGTTAATTCTAATCGGAATTGACAGACATAGCGGATTTTAGAGTAGTTTTCGAGCAATATTCGGACATATCTGCCCATATCTCCGAAGCTATATGTCATAGAAAGGAGAAATCGGTATTTTTGGAAAGATCTCGAGAAAATACAGTAGATGACATGGTTTAAACTTTCTAAACCGGTTAATTCTATTCGGAATTGCCAGATATTGCGGATTTTCGAGTAGTTTTCCAGCAATATTCGGACAAATCTGCCCGTATCTCCGAAACTATAGGTCGTAGAGCGGAGAAATCGGTATTTTTGGAAAGATCTCGAAAAAATACAGTAGATGACATGGCTTAAACTGACTAAACCAGTTAATTCTAATCGTAATTGACAGATATAGCGGATTTTCGAGTAGTTTTCGAATAATATTCGGACAAATTTGCCCATATCTCCGAAGCTATATGTCGTAGAGCGGAGAAATCGGTATTTTTGGAAAGATCTCGAGAAAATGCAGTAGATGACATGGTTTAAACTTTTAAAACTGGTTAATTCTAATCGGAATTGACAGACATAGCGGATTTTCGAGTAGTTTTCGAGCAATATTCGGACATATCTGCCCATATCTCCGAAGCTATATGTCATAGAACGGAGAAATTGGTATTTTTGGAAAGATCTCGAGAAAATGCAGTAGATGACATGGTTGAAACTTTTAAAACCGGTTAATTCTAATCGGAATTGACAGACCTAGCGGATTTTCGAGTAGTTTTCGAGCAATATTCGGACATATCTGCGCATATCTCCGAAGCTGTATGTCATAGAAAGGAGAAATCGGTATTTTTGGAAAGATCTCGAGAAAATACAGTAGATGACATGGTTTAAACTTTTAAAACCGGTTAATTCTAATCGGAATTGACAGACCTAGCGGATTTTCGAGTAGTTTTCGAGCAATATTCGGACATATCTGCCCATATCTCCGAAGCTATATGTCATAGAAAGGAGAAATCGGTATTTTTGGAAAGATCTCGAGAAAATACAGTAGATGACATGGTTTAAACTTTCTAAACCGGTTAATTCTATTCGTAATTGCCAGATATTGCGGATTTTCGAGTAGTTTTCCAGCAATATTCGGACAAATCTGCCCGTATCTCCGAAACTATAGGTCGTAGAACGGAGAAATCGGTATTTTTGGAAAGATCTCGAGAAAATACGGTAGATGACAGGGTCTCAAACTTTCTAAATCAGTTGATTCCATTCGCAATTGCTAAAAATTCATATAACCCATTTTCAGCTATTTTCGAGCTGTTTTCAGACCAATCTGCCCATATCTCAGAAACTATATGACGTAGAACGGAGAAATCGGTATTTTTGGAAAGATCTCGAAAAAATACAGTAGATGACAGGGTTTTAAACTTGCTAAACCGGTTAATTCTATTCGGAATTGACAGATATAGCGGATTTTCGAGTTGTTTTCGAGCAATATTCGGACATATCTGCGCATATCTCCGAAGCTGTATGTCATAGAAAGGAGAAATCGGTATTTTTGGAAAGATCTCGAGAAAATACAGTAGATGACATGGTTTAAACTTTTAAAACCGGTTAATTCTAATCGGAATTGACAGACCTAGCGGATTTTCGAGTAGTTTTGGAGCAATATTCGGACATATCTGCCCATATCTCCGAAGCTATATGTCATAGAAAGGAGAAATCGGTATTTTTGGAAAGATCTCGAGAAAATACAGTAGATGACATGGTTTAAACTTTCTAAACCGGTTAATTCTATTCGGAATTGCCAGATATTGCGGATTTTCGAGTAGTTTTCCAGCAATATTCGGACAAATCTGCCCGTATCTCCGAAACTATAGGTCGTAGAACGGAGAAATCGGTATTTTTGGAAAGATCTCGAGAAAATACAGTAGATGACATGGTTTAAACTTTTAAAACCGGTTAATTCTAATCGGAATTGACAGACCTAGCGGATTTTCGAGTAGTTTTCGAGCAATATTCGGACATATCTGCCCATATCTCCGAAGCTATATGTCATAGAAAGGAGAAATCGGTATTTTTGGAAAGATCTCGAGAAAATACAGTAGATGACATGGTTTAAACTTTCTAAACCGGTTAATTCTATTCGGAATTGCCAGATATTGCGGATTTTCGAGTAGTTTTCCAGCAATATTCGGACAAATCTGCCCGTATCTCCGAAACTATAGGTCGTAGAACGGAGAAATCGGTATTTTTGGAAAGATCTCGAGAAAATACGGTAGATGACAGGGTTTCAAACTTTCTAAATCAGTTGATTCTATTCGGAATTGCTAAAAATTCATATAACCCATTTTCAGCTATTTTCGAGCTGTTTTCGGACCAATCTGCCCATATCTCAGAAACTACATGTCGTGGAACGAGAAATCGGTATTTTTGGAAAGACCTCGGGAAAATACAGGAGAAGACATGGTTTCAAACTTTCTAAACCGGTTAATTCTAATCGAAATTGCCAGATATAGCGGATTTTCGAGTAGTTTTCGAGCAATATTCGGACAAATCTGCCCATATCTTCGAAACGATATGTGGTAGATCGGAGAAATTGCTATTTTTGGAAAGATCTCGAGAAAATGCAGTAGATGACATGGTTTAATCTTTTAAAACCGGTTAATTCTAATCGGAATTGACAGACATAGCGGATTTTAGAGTAGTTTTCGAGCAATATTCGGACATATCTGCCCATATCTCCGAAGCTATATGTCATAGAAAGGAGAAATCGGTATTTTTGGAAAGATCTCGAGAAAATACAGTAGATGACATGGTTTAAACTTTCTAAACCGGTTAATTCTATTCGGAATTGCCAGATATTGCGGATTTTCGAGTAGTTTTCCAGCAATATTCGGACAAATCTGCCCGTATCTCCGAAACTATAGGTCGTAGAACGGAGAAATCGGTATTTTTGGAAAGATCTCGAGAAAATACGGTAGATGACAGGGTTTCAAACTTTCTAAATCAGTTGATTCTATTCGGAATTGCTAAAAATTCATATAACCCATTTTCAGCTATTTTCGAGCTGTTCTCGGACCAATCTGCCCATATCTCAGAAACTATATGTCGTAGAACGGAGAAATCGGTATTTTTGGAAAGATCTCGAAAAAATACAGTAGATGACATGGCTTAAACTGACTAAACCAGTTAATTCTAATCGTAATTGACAGATATAGCGGATTTTCGAGTAGTTTTCGAATAATATTCGGACAAATTTGCCCATATCTCCGAAGCTATATGTCGTAGAGCGGAGAAATCGGTATTTTTGGAAAGATCTCGAGAAAATGCAGTAGATGACATGGTTTAAACTTTTAAAACTGGTTAATTCTAATCGGAATTGACAGACATAGCGGATTTTCGAGTAGTTTTCGAGCAATATTCGGACATATCTGCCCATATCTCCGAAGCTATATGTCATAGAACGGAGAAATTGGTATTTTTGGAAAGATCTCGAGAAAATGCAGTAGATGACATGGTTGAAACTTTTAAAACCGGTTAATTCTAATCGGAATTGACAGACCTAGCGGATTTTCGAGTAGTTTTCGAGCAATATTCGGACATATCTGCGCATATCTCCGAAGCTGTATGTCATAGAAAGGAGAAATCGGTATTTTTGGAAAGATCTCGAGAAAATACAGTAGATGACATGGTTTAAACTTTTAAAACCGGTTAATTCTAATCGGAATTGACAGACCTAGCGGATTTTCGAGTAGTTTTCGAGCAATATTCGGACATATCTGCCCATATCTCCGAAGCTATATGTCATAGAAAGGAGAAATCGGTATTTTAGGAAAGATCTCGAGAAAATACAGTAGATGACATGGTTTAAACTTTCTAAACCGGTTAATTCTATTCGGAATTGCCAGATATTGCGGATTTTCGAGTAGTTTTCCAGCAATATTCGGACAAATCTGCCCGTATCTCCGAAACTATAGGTCGTAGAACGGAGAAATCGGTATTTTTGGAAAGATCTCGAGAAAATACGGTAGATGACAGGGTCTCAAACTTTCTAAATCAGTTGATTCCATTCGCAATTGCTAAAAATTCATATAACCCATTTTCAGCTATTTTCGAGCTGTTTTCAGACCAATCTGCCCATATCTCAGAAACTATATGACGTAGAACGGAGAAATCGGTATTTTTGGAAAGATCTCGAAAAAATACAGTAGATGACAGGGTTTTAAACTTGCTAAACCGGTTAATTCTATTCGGAATTGACAGATATAGCGGATTTTCGAGTTGTTTTCGAGCAATATTCGGACATATCTGCGCATATCTCCGAAGCTGTATGTCATAGAAAGGAGAAATCGGTATTTTTGGAAAGATCTCGAGAAAATACAGTAGATGACATGGTTTAAACTTTTAAAACCGGTTAATTCTAATCGGAATTGACAGACCTAGCGGATTTTCGAGTAGTTTTGGAGCAATATTCGGACATATCTGCCCATATCTCCGAAGCTATATGTCATAGAAAGGAGAAATCGGTATTTTTGGAAAGATCTCGAGAAAATACAGTAGATGACATGGTTTAAACTTTCTAAACCGGTTAATTCTATTCGGAATTGCCAGATATTGCGGATTTTCGAGTAGTTTTCCAGCAATATTCGGACAAATCTGCCCGTATCTCCGAAACTATAGGTCGTAGAACGGAGAAATCGGTATTTTTGGAAAGATCTCGAGAAAATACAGTAGATGACATGGTTTAAACTTTTAAAACCGGTTAATTCTAATCGGAATTGACAGACCTAGCGGATTTTCGAGTAGTTTTCGAGCAATATTCGGACATATCTGCCCATATCTCCGAAGCTATATGTCATAGAAAGGAGAAATCGGTATTTTTGGAAAGATCTCGAGAAAATACAGTAGATGACATGGTTTAAACTTTCTAAACCGGTTAATTCTATTCGGAATTGCCAGATATTGCGGATTTTCGAGTAGTTTTCCAGCAATATTCGGACAAATCTGCCCGTATCTCCGAAGCTATATGTCGTAGAGCGGAGAAATTGGTATTTTTGGAAAGATCTCGAGAAAATGCAGTAGATGACGTGGTTTAAACTTTTAAAACCGGTTAATTCTAATCGGAATTGACAGACCTAGCGGATTTTCGAGTAGTTTTCCAGCAATATTCGGACACATCTGCCCATATCTCCGAAACTATAGGTCGTAGAACGGAGAAATCGGTATTTTTGGAAAGATCTCGAGAAAATACGGTAGATGACAGGGTTTCAAACTTTCTAAATCAGTTGATTCTATTCGGAATTGCTAAAAATTCATATAACCCATTTTCAGCTATTTTCGAGCTGTTTTCGGACCAATCTGCCCATATCTCAGAAACTACATGTCGTGGAACGAGAAATCGGTATTTTTGGAAAGACCTCGGGAAAATACAGGAGAAGACATGGTTTCAAACTTTCTAAACCGGTTAATTCTATTCGGAATTGCCAGATATTGCGGATTTTCGAGTAGTTTTCCAGCAATATTCGGACAAATCTGCCCGTATCTCCGAAACTATAGGTCGTAGAACGGAGAAATCGGTATTTTTGGAAAGATCTCGAGAAAATACGGTAGATGACAGGGTTTCAAACTTTCTAAATCAGTTGATTCTATTCGGAATTGCTAAAAATTCATATAACCCATTTTCAGCTATTTTCGAGCTGTTCTCGGACCAATCTCCCCATATCTCAGAAACTATATGTCGTAGAACGGAGAAATCGGTATTTTTGGAAAGATCTCGAAAAAATACAGTAGATGACATGGCTTAAACTGACTAAACCAGTTAATTCTAATCGTAATTGACAGATATAGCGGATTTTCGAGTAGTTTTCGAATAATATTCGGACAAATTTGCCCATATCTCCGAAGCTATATGTCGTAGAGCGGAGAAATCGGTATTTTTGGAAAGATCTCGAGAAAATGCAGTAGATGACATGGTTTAAACTTTTAAAACTGGTTAATTCTAATCGGAATTGACAGACATAGCGGATTTTCGAGTAGTTTTCGAGCAATATTCGGACATATCTGCCCATATCTCCGAAGCTATATGTCATAGAACGGAGAAATTGGTATTTTTGGAAAGATCTCGAGAAAATGCAGTAGATGACATGGTTGAAACTTTTAAAACCGGTTAATTCTAATCGGAATTGACAGACCTAGCGGATTTTCGAGTAGTTTTCGAGCAATATTCGGACATATCTGCGCATATCTCCGAAGCTGTATGTCATAGAAAGGAGAAATCGGTATTTTTGGAAAGATCTCGAGAAAATACAGTAGATGACATGGTTTAAACTTTTAAAACCGGTTAATTCTAATCGGAATTGACAGACCTAGCGGATTTTCGAGTAGTTTTCGAGCAATATTCGGACATATCTGCCCATATCTCCGAAGCTATATGTCATAGAAAGGAGAAATCGGTATTTTTGGAAAGATCTCGAGAAAATACAGTAGATGACATGGTTTAAACTTTCTAAACCGGTTAATTCTATTCGGAATTGCCAGATATTGCGGATTTTCGAGTAGTTTTCCAGCAATATTCGGACAAATCTGCCCGTATCTCCGAAACTATAGGTCGTAGAACGGAGAAATCGGTATTTTTGGAAAGATCTCGAGAAAATACGGTAGATGACAGGGTCTCAAACTTTCTAAATCAGTTGATTATATTCGCAATTGCTAAAAATTCATATAACCCATTTTCAGCTATTTTCGAGCTGTTTTCGGACCAATCTGCCCATATCTCAGAAACTATATGTCGTAGAACGGAGAAATCGGTATTTTTGGAAAGATCTCGAAAAAATACAGTAGATGACAGGGTTTTAAACTTGCTAAACCGATTAATTCTATTCGGAATTGACAGATATAGCGGATTTTCGAGTTGTTTTCGAGCAATATTCGGACAAATCTGCCCATATCTCCCAAACTATATGTCGTAGAACGGAGAAATCGGTATTTTCGGAAAGATCTCGGAAGAATACAGTAGATGACATGGTTGAAACTTTTAAAACCGGTTAATTCTAATCGGAATTGACAGACCTAGCGGATTTTCGAGTAGTTTTCAAGCAATATTCGGACATATCTGCCCATATCTCCGAAGCTATATGTCGTAGATCGGAGAAATTGGTATTTTTGGAAAGATCTCGAGAAAATGCAGTAGATGACGCGGTTTAAACTTTTAAAACCGGTTAATTCTAATCGGAATTGACAGACCTAGCGGATTTTCGAGTAGTTTTCGAGCAATATTCGGACATATCTGCCCATATCTCCGAAGCTATATGTCATAGAAAGGAGAAATCGGTATTTTTGGAAAGATCTCGAGAAAATACAGTAGATGACATGGTTTAAACTTTCTAAACCGGTTAATTCTATTCGGAATTGCCAGATATTGCGGATTTTCGAGTAGTTTTCCAGCAATATTCGGACAAATCTGCCCGTATCTCCGAAACTATAGGTCGTAGAACGGAGAAATCGGTATTTTTGGAAAGATCTCGAGAAAATACGGTAGATGACAGGGTCTCAAACTTTCTAAATCAGTTGATTCCATTCGCAATTGCTAAAAATTCATATAACCCATTTTCAGCTATTTTCGAGCTGTTTTCGGACCAATCTGCCCATATCTCAGAAACTATATGTCGTAGAACGGAGAAATCGGTATTTTTGGAAAGATCTCGAAAAAATACAGTAGATGACAGGGTTTTAAACTTGCTAAACCGGTTAATTCTATTCGGAATTGACAGATATAGCGGATTTTCGAGTTGTTTTCGAGCAATATTCGGACAAATCTGCCCATATCTCCCAAACTATATGTCGTAGAACGGAGAAATCGGTATTTTCGGAAAGATCTCGGAAGAATACAGTAGATGACATGGTTGAAACTTTTAAAACCGGTTAATTCTAATCGGAATTGACAGACCTAGCGGATTTTCGAGTAGTTTTCAAGCAATATTCGGACATATCTGCCCATATCTCCGAAGCTATATGTCGTAGATCGGAGAAATTGGTATTTTTGGAAAGATCTCGAGAAAATGCAGTAGATGACGCGGTTTAAACTTTTAAAACCGGTTAATTCTAATCGGAATTGACAGACCTAGCTGATTTTCGAGTAGTTTTCCAGCAATATTCGGACAAATCTGCCCATATCTCCGAAACTATAGGTCGTAGAACGGAGAAATCGGTATTTTTGGAAAGATCTCGAGAAAATACGGTAGATGACAGGGTTTCAAACTTTCTAAATCAGTTGATTCTATTCGGAATTGCTAAAAATTCATATAACCCATTTTCAGCTATTTTCGAGCTGTTTTCGGACCAATCTGCCCATATCTCAGAAACTATATGTCGTGGAACGGAGAAATCGGTATTTTTGGAAAGACCTCGGGAAAATACAGGAGAAGACATGGTTTCAAACTTTCTAAACCGGTTAATTCTAATCGGAATTGACAGACATAGCGGATTTTCGAGTAGTTTTTGAGCAATATTCGGACATATCTGCCCATATCTCCGAAGCTATATGTCGTAGAGCGGAGAAATTGGTATTTTTGGAAAGATCTCGAGAAAATGCAGTAGATGACGTGGTTTAAACTTTTAAAACCGGTTAATTCTAATCGGAATTGACAGACCTAGCGGATTTTCGAGTAGTTTTCCAGCAATATTCGGACACATCTGCCCATATCTCCGAAACTATAGGTCGTAGAACGGAGAAATCGGTATTTTTGGAAAGATCTCGAGAAAATACGGTAGATGACAGGGTTTCAAACTTTCTAAATCAGTTGATTCTATTCGGAATTGCTAAAAATTCATATAACCCATTTTCAGCTATTTTCGAGCTGTTTTCGGACCAATCTGCCCATATCTCAGAAACTACATGTCGTGGAACGAGAAATCGGTATTTTTGGAAAGACCTCGGGAAAATACAGGAGAAGACATGGTTTCAAACTTTCTAAACCGGTTAATTCTATTCGGAATTGCCAGATATTGCGGATTTTCGAGTAGTTTTCCAGCAATATTCGGACAAATCTGCCCGTATCTCCGAAACTATAGGTCGTAGAACGGAGAAATCGGTATTTTTGGAAAGATCTCGAGAAAATACGGTAGATGACAGGGTTTCAAACTTTCTAAATCAGTTGATTCTATTCGGAATTGCTAAAAATTCATATAACCCATTTTCAGCTATTTTCGAGCTGTTCTCGGACCAATCTCCCCATATCTCAGAAACTATATGTCGTAGAACGGAGAAATCGGTATTTTTGGAAAGATCTCGAAAAAATACAGTAGATGACATGGCTTAAACTGACTAAACCAGTTAATTCTAATCGTAATTGACAGATATAGCGGATTTTCGAGTAGTTTTCGAATAATATTCGGACAAATTTGCCCATATCTCCGAAGCTATATGTCGTAGAGCGGAGAAATCGGTATTTTTGGAAAGATCTCGAGAAAATGCAGTAGATGACATGGTTTAAACTTTTAAAACTGGTTAATTCTAATCGGAATTGACAGACATAGCGGATTTTCGAGTAGTTTTCGAGCAATATTCGGACATATCTGCCCATATCTCCGAAGCTATATGTCATAGAACGGAGAAATTGGTATTTTTGGAAAGATCTCGAGAAAATGCAGTAGATGACATGGTTGAAACTTTTAAAACCGGTTAATTCTAATCGGAATTGACAGACCTAGCGGATTTTCGAGTAGTTTTCGAGCAATATTCGGACATATCTGCGCATATCTCCGAAGCTGTATGTCATAGAAAGGAGAAATCGGTATTTTTGGAAAGATCTCGAGAAAATACAGTAGATGACATGGTTTAAACTTTTAAAACCGGTTAATTCTAATCGGAATTGACAGACCTAGCGGATTTTCGAGTAGTTTTCGAGCAATATTCGGACATATCTGCCCATATCTCCGAAGCTATATGTCATAGAAAGGAGAAATCGGTATTTTTGGAAAGATCTCGAGAAAATACAGTAGATGACATGGTTTAAACTTTCTAAACCGGTTAATTCTATTCGGAATTGCCAGATATTGCGGATTTTCGAGTAGTTTTCCAGCAATATTCGGACAAATCTGCCCGTATCTCCGAAACTATAGGTCGTAGAACGGAGAAATCGGTATTTTTGGAAAGATCTCGAGAAAATACGGTAGATGACAGGGTCTCAAACTTTCTAAATCAGTTGATTCCATTCGCAATTGCTAAAAATTCATATAACCCATTTTCAGCTATTTTCGAGCTGTTTTCAGACCAATCTGCCCATATCTCAGAAACTATATGTCGTAGAACGGAGAAATCGGTATTTTTGGAAAGATCTCGAAAAAATACAGTAGATGACAGGGTTTTAAACTTGCTAAACCGGTTAATTCTATTCGGAATTGACAGATATAGCGGATTTTCGAGTTGTTTTCGAGCAATATTCGGACATATCTGCGCATATCTCCGAAGCTGTATGTCATAGAAAGGAGAAATCGGTATTTTTGGAAAGATCTCGAGAAAATACAGTAGATGACATGGTTTAAACTTTTAAAACCGGTTAATTCTAATCGGAATTGACAGACCTAGCGGATTTTCGAGTAGTTTTCGAGCAATATTCGGACATATCTGCCCATATCTCCGAAGCTATATGTCATAGAAAGGAGAAATCGGTATTTTTGGAAAGATCTCGAGAAAATACAGTAGATGACATGGTTTAAACTTTCTAAACCGGTTAATTCTATTCGGAATTGCCAGATATTGCGGATTTTCGAGTAGTTTTCCAGCAATATTCGGACAAATCTGCCCGTATCTCCGAAACTATAGGTCGTAGAACGGAGAAATCGGTATTTTTGGAAAGATCTCGAGAAAATACGGTAGATGACAGGGTCTCAAACTTTCTAAATCAGTTGATTCCATTCGCAATTGCTAAAAATTCATATAACCCATTTTCAGCTATTTTCGAGCTGTTTTCGGACCAATCTGCCCATATCTCAGAAACTATATGTCGTAGAACGGAGAAATCGGTATTTTTGGAAAGATCTCGAAAAAATACAGTAGATGACAGGGTTTTAAACTTGCTAAACCGGTTAATTCTATTCGGAATTGACAGATATAGCGGATTTTCGAGTTGTTTTCGAGCAATATTCGGACAAATCTGCCCATATCTCCCAAACTATATGTCGTAGAACGGAGAAATCGGTATTTTCGGAAAGATCTCGGAAGAATACAGTAGATGACATGGTTGAAACTTTTAAAACCGGTTAATTCTAATCGGAATTGACAGACCTAGCGGATTTTCGAGTAGTTTTCAAGCAATATTCGGACATATCTGCCCATATCTCCGAAGCTATATGTCGTAGATCGGAGAAATTGGTATTTTTGGAAAGATCTCGAGAAAATGCAGTAGATGACGCGGTTTAAACTTTTAAAACCGGTTAATTCTAATCGGAATTGACAGACCTAGCGGATTTTCGAGTAGTTTTCGAGCAATATTCGGACATATCTGCCCATATCTCCGAAGCTATATGTCATAGAAAGGAGAAATCGGTATTTTTGGAAAGATCTCGAGAAAATACAGTAGATGACATGGTTTAAACTTTCTAAACCGGTTAATTCTATTCGGAATTGCCAGATATTGCGGATTTTCGAGTAGTTTTCCAGCAATATTCGGACAAATCTGCCCGTATCTCCGAAACTATAGGTCGTAGAACGGAGAAATCGGTATTTTTGGAAAGATCTCGAGAAAATACGGTAGATGACAGGGTCTCAAACTTTCTAAATCAGTTGATTCCATTCGCAATTGCTAAAAATTCATATAACCCATTTTCAGCTATTTTCGAGCTGTTTTCGGACCAATCTGCCCATATCTCAGAAACTATATGTCGTAGAACGGAGAAATCGGTATTTTTGGAAAGATCTCGAAAAAATACAGTAGATGACAGGGTTTTAAACTTGCTAAACCGGTTAATTCTATTCGGAATTGACAGATATAGCGGATTTTCGAGTTGTTTTCGAGCAATATTCGGACAAATCTGCCCATATCTCCCAAACTATATGTCGTAGAACGGAGAAATCGGTATTTTCGGAAAGATCTCGGAAGAATACAGTAGATGACATGGTTGAAACTTTTAAAACCGGTTAATTCTAATCGGAATTGACAGACCTAGCGGATTTTCGAGTAGTTTTCAAGCAATATTCGGACATATCTGCCCATATCTCCGAAGCTATATGTCGTAGATCGGAGAAATTGGTATTTTTGGAAAGATCTCGAGAAAATGCAGTAGATGACGCGGTTTAAACTTTTAAAACCGGTTAATTCTAATCGGAATTGACAGACCTAGCTGATTTTCGAGTAGTTTTCCAGCAATATTCGGACAAATCTGCCCATATCTCCGAAACTATAGGTCGTAGAACGGAGAAATCGGTATTTTTGGAAAGATCTCGAGAAAATACGGTAGATGACAGGGTTTCAAACTTTCTAAATCAGTTGATTCTATTCGGAATTGCTAAAAATTCATATAACCCATTTTCAGCTATTTTCGAGCTGTTTTCGGACCAATCTGCCCATATCTCAGAAACTATATGTCGTGGAACGGAGAAATCGGTATTTTTGGAAAGACCTCGGGAAAATACAGGAGAAGACATGGTTTCAAACTTTCTAAACCGGTTAATTCTAATCGGAATTGACAGACATAGCGGATTTTCGAGTAGTTTTTGAGCAATATTCGGACATATCTGCCCATATCTCCGAAGCTATATGTCGTAGAGCGGAGAAATTGGTATTTTTGGAAAGATCTCGAGAAAATGCAGTAGATGACGTGGTTTAAACTTTTAAAACCGGTTAATTCTAATCGGAATTGACAGACCTAGCGGATTTTCGAGTAGTTTTCCAGCAATATTCGGACACATCTGCCCATATCTCCGAAACTATAGGTCGTAGAACGGAGAAATCGGTATTTTTGGAAAGATCTCGAGAAAATACGGTAGATGACAGGGTTTCAAACTTTCTAAATCAGTTGATTCTATTCGGAATTGCTAAAAATTCATATAACCCATTTTCAGCTATTTTCGAGCTGTTTTCGGACCAATCTGCCCATATCTCAGAAACTACATGTCGTGGAACGAGAAATCGGTATTTTTGGAAAGACCTCGGGAAAATACAGGAGAAGACATGGTTTCAAACTTTCTAAACCGGTTAATTCTAATCGAAATTGCCAGATATAGCGGATTTTCGAGTAGTTTTCGAGCAATATTCGGACAAATCTGCCCATATCTTCGAAACGATATGTGGTAGATCGGAGAAATTGCTATTTTTGGAAAGATCTCGAGAAAATGCAGTAGATGACATGGTTTAATCTTTTAAAACCGGTTAATTCTAATCGGAATTGACAGACATAGCGGATTTTAGAGTAGTTTTCGAGCAATATTCGGACATATCTGCCCATATCTCCGAAGCTATATGTCATAGAAAGGAGAAATCGGTATTTTTGGAAAGATCTCGAGAAAATACAGCAGATGACATGGTTTAAACTTTCTAAACCGGTTAATTCTATTCGGAATTGCCAGATATTGCGGATTTTCGAGTAGTTTTCCAGCAATATTCGGACAAATCTGCCCGTATCTCCGAAACTATAGGTCGTAGAACGGAGAAATCGGTATTTTTGGAAAGATCTCGAGAAAATACGGTAGATGACAGGGTTTCAAACTTTCTAAATCAGTTGATTCTATTCGGAATTGCTAAAAATTCATATAACCCATTTTCAGCTATTTTCGAGCTGTTCTCGGACCAATCTGCCCATATCTCAGAAACTATATGTCGTAGAACGGAGAAATCGGTATTTTTGGAAAGATCTCGAAAAAATACAGTAGATGACATGGCTTAAACTGACTAAACCAGTTAATTCTAATCGTAATTGACAGATATAGCGGATTTTCGAGTAGTTTTCGAATAATATTCGGACAAATTTGCCCATATCTCCGAAGCTATATGTCGTAGAGCGGAGAAATCGGTATTTTTGGAAAGATCTCGAGAAAATGCAGTAGATGACATGGTTTAAACTTTTAAAACTGGTTAATTCTAATCGGAATTGACAGACATAGCGGATTTTCGAGTAGTTTTCGAGCAATATTCGGACATATCTGCCCATATCTCCGAAGCTATATGTCATAGAACGGAGAAATTGGTATTTTTGGAAAGATCTCGAGAAAATGCAGTAGATGACATGGTTGAAACTTTTAAAACCGGTTAATTCTAATCGGAATTGACAGACCTAGCGGATTTTCGAGTAGTTTTCGAGCAATATTCGGACATATCTGCCCATATCTCCGAAGCTATATGTCATAGAAAGGAGAAATCGGTATTTTTGGAAAGATCTCGAGAAAATACAGTAGATGACATGGTTTAAACTTTCTAAACCGGTTAATTCTATTCGGAATTGCCAGATATTGCGGATTTTCGAGTAGTTTTCCAGCAATATTCGGACAAATCTGCCCGTATCTCCGAAACTATAGGTCGTAGAACGGAGAAATCGGTATTTTTGGAAAGATCTCGAGAAAATACGGTAGATGACAGGGTCTCAAACTTTCTAAATCAGTTGATTCCATTCGCAATTGCTAAAAATTCATATAACCCATTTTCAGCTATTTTCGAGCTGTTTTCGGACCAATCTGCCCATATCTCAGAAACTATATGTCGTAGAACGGAGAAATCGGTATTTTTGGAAAGATCTCGAAAAAATACAGTAGATGACAGGGTTTTAAACTTGCTAAACCGGTTAATTCTATTCGGAATTGACAGATATAGCGGATTTTCGAGTTGTTTTCGAGCAATATTCGGACAAATCTGCCCATATCTCCCAAACTATATGTCGTAGAACGGAGAAATCGGTATTTTCGGAAAGATCTCGGAAGAATACAGTAGATGACATGGTTTAAACTTTCTAAACCGGTTAATTCTATTCGGAATTGCCAGATATTGCGGATTTTCGAGTAGTTTTCCAGCAATATTCGGACAAATCTGCCCGTATCTCCGAAACTATAGGTCGTAGAACGGAGAAATCGGTATTTTTGGAAAGATCTCGAGAAAATACGGTAGATGACAGGGTCTCAAACTTTCTAAATCAGTTGATTCCATTCGCAATTGCTAAAAATTCATATAACCCATTTTCAGCTATTTTCGAGCTGTTTTCGGACCAATCTGCCCATATCTCAGAAACTATATGTCGTAGAACGGAGAAATCGGTATTTTTGGAAAGATCTCGAAAAAATACAGTAGATGACAGGGTTTTAAACTTGCTAAACCGGTTAATTCTATTCGGAATTGACA
This sequence comes from Platypus cylindrus, assembly GCA_949748235.1. Lineage (NCBI taxonomy): Eukaryota > Metazoa > Arthropoda > Insecta > Coleoptera > Curculionidae > Platypus > Platypus cylindrus. The sequence continues at coordinate 221,055 of CATIYE010000015.1, forward strand.
GATATAGCGGATTTTCGAGTTGTTTTCGAGCAATATTCGGACAAATCTGCCCATATCTCCCAAACTATATGTCGTAGAACGGAGAAATCGGTATTTTCGGAAAGATCTCGGAAGAATACAGTAGATGACATGGTTGAAACTTTTCAAACCGGTTAATTCTAATCGGAATTGACAGACCTAGCGGATTTTCGAGTAGTTTTCAAGCAATATTCGGACATATCTGCCCATATCTCCGAAGCTATATGTCGTAGAGCGGAGAAATTGGTATTTTTGGAAAGATCTCGAGAAAATGCAGTAGAAGACGCGGTTTAAACTTTTAAAACCGGTTAATTCTAATCGGAATTGACAGACCTAGCGGATTTTCGAGTAGTTTTCAAGCAATATTCGGACATATCTGCCCATATCTCCGAAACTATAGGTCGTAGAACGGAGAAATCGGTATTTTTGGAAAGATCTCGAGAAAATACGGTAGATGACAGGGTTTCAAACTTTCTAAATCAGTTGATTCTATTCGGAATTGCTAAAAATTCATATAACCCATTTTCAGCTATTTTCGAGCTGTTTTCGGACCAATCTGCCCATATCTCAGAAACTATATGTCGTGGAACGGAGAAATCGGTATTTTTGGAAAGACCTCGGGAAAATACAGGAGAAGACATGGTTTCAAACTTTCTAAACCGGTTAATTCTAATCGGAATTGACAGACATAGCGGATTTTCGAGTAGTTTTTGAGCAATATTCGGACATATCTGCCCATATCTCCGAAGCTATATGTCGTAGAGCGGAGAAATTGGTATTTTTGGAAAGATCTCGAGAAAATGCAGTAGATGACGTGGTTTAAACTTTTAAAACCGGTTAATTCTAATCGGAATTGACAGACCTAGCGGATTTTCGAGTAGTTTTCCAGCAATATTCGGACACATCTGCCCATATCTCCGAAACTATAGGTCGTAGAACGGAGAAATCGGTATTTTTGGAAAGATCTCGAGAAAATACGGTAGATGACAGGGTTTCAAACTTTCTAAATCAGTTGATTCTATTCGGAATTGCTAAAAATTCATATAACCCATTTTCAGCTATTTTCGAGCTGTTTTCGGACCAATCTGCCCATATCTCAGAAACTACATGTCGTGGAACGAGAAATCGGTATTTTTGGAAAGACCTCGGGAAAATACAGGAGAAGACATGGTTTCAAACTTTCTAAACCGGTTAATTCTAATCGAAATTGCCAGATATAGCGGATTTTCGAGTAGTTTTCGAGCAATATTCGGACAAATCTGCCCATATCTTCGAAACGATATGTGGTAGATCGGAGAAATTGCTATTTTTGGAAAGATCTCGAGAAAATGCAGTAGATGACATGGTTTAATCTTTTAAAACCGGTTAATTCTAATCGGAATTGACAGACATAGCGGATTTTAGAGTAGTTTTCGAGCAATATTCGGACATATCTGCCCATATCTCCGAAGCTATATGTCATAGAAAGGAGAAATCGGTATTTTTGGAAAGATCTCGAGAAAATACAGTAGATGACATGGTTTAAACTTTCTAAACCGGTTAATTCTATTCGGAATTGCCAGATATTGCGGATTTTCGAGTAGTTTTCCAGCAATATTCGGACAAATCTGCCCGTATCTCGGAAACTATAGGTCGTAGAACGGAGAAATCGGTATTTTTGGAAAGATCTCGAGAAAATACGGTAGATGACAGGGTTTCAAACTTTCTAAATCAGTTGATTCTATTCGGAATTGCTAAAAATTCATATAACCCATTTTCAGCTATTTTCGAGCTGTTCTCGGACCAATCTGCCCATATCTCAGAAACTATATGTCGTAGAACGGAGAAATCGGTATTTTTGGAAAGATCTCGAAAAAATACAGTAGATGACATGTCTTAAACTGACTAAACCAGTTAATTCTAATCGTAATTGACAGATATAGCGGATTTTCGAGTAGTTTTCGAATAATATTCGAACAAATCTGCCCATATCTCCGAAACTATATGTCGTAGAACGGAGAAATCGGTATTTCTGAAAAGATCTCGAGAAAATACAGTAGATGACACGGTTTGAAACTTTCTAAATCGATTAATTCTATTCGTAATTGCTAAAAACTCATATAACGCACTTTCAGCTATTTTCGGGCTATTTTCGGACAAATTTGCCCATATCTCCGAAGCTATATGTCGTAGAGCGGAGAAATCGGTATTTTTGGAAAGATCTCGAGAAAATGCAGTAGATGACATGGTTTAAACTTTTAAAACTGGTTAATTCTAATCGGAATTGACAGACATAGCGGATTTTCGAGTAGTTTTCGAGCAATATTCGGACATATCTGCCCATATCTCCGAAGCTATATGTCATAGAACGGAGAAATTGGTATTTTTGGAAAGATCTCGAGAAAATGCAGTAGATGACATGGTTGAAACTTTTAAAACCGGTTAATTCTAATCGGAATTGACAGACCTAGCGGATTTTCGAGTAGTTTTCGAGCAATATTCGGACATATCTGCGCATATCTCCGAAGCTGTATGTCATAGAAAGGAGAAATCGGTATTTTTGGAAAGATCTCGAGAAAATACAGTAGATGACATGGTTTAAACTTTCTAAACCGGTTAATTCTATTCGGAATTGCCAGATATTGCGGATTTTCGAGTAGTTTTCCAGCAATATTCGGACAAATCTGCCCGTATCTCCGAAACTATAGGTCGTAGAACGGAGAAATCGGTATTTTTGGAAAGATCTCGAGAAAATACGGTAGATGACAGGGTCTCAAACTTTCTAAATCAGTTGATTCTATTCGCAATTGCTAAAAATTCATATAACCCATTTTCAGCTATTTTCGAGCTGTTTTCGGACCAATCTGCCCATATCTCAGAAACTATATGTCGTAGAACGGAGAAATCGGTATTTTTGGAAAGATCTCGAAAAAATACAGTAGATGACAGGGTTTTAAACTTGCTAAACCGGTTAATTCTATTCGGAATTGACAGATATAGCGGATTTTCGAGTTGTTTTCGAGCAATATTCGAACAAATCTGCCCATATCTCCCAAACTATATGTCGTAGAACGGAGAAATCGGTATTTTCGGAAAGATCTCGGAAGAATACAGTAGATGACATGGTTGAAACTTTTAAAACCGGTTAATTCTAATCGGAATTGACAGACCTAGCGGATTTTCGAGTAGTTTTCGAGCAATATTCGGACATATCTGCCCATATCTCCGAAGCTATATGTCGTAGAGCGGAGAAATTGGTATTTTTGGAAAGATCTCGAGAAAATGCAGTAGATGACGCGGTTTAAACTTTTAAAACCGGTTAATTCTAATCGGAATTGACAGACCTAGCGGATTTTCGAGTAGTTTTCCAGCAATATTCGGACAAATCTGCCCATATCTCCGAAACTATAGGTCGTAGAACGGAGAAATCGGTATTTTTGGAAAGATCTCGAGAAAATATGGTAGATGACAGGGTTTCAAACTTTCTAAATCAGTTGATTCTATTCGGAATTGCTAAAAATTCATATAACCCATTTTCAGCTATTTTCGAGCTGTTTTCGGACCAATCTGCCCATATCTCAGAAACTATATGTCGTGGAACGGAGAAATCGGTATTTTTGGAAAGACCTCGGGAAAATACAGGAGAAGACATGGTTTCAAACTTTCTAAACCGGTTAATTCTAATCGGAATTGACAGACATAGCGGATTTTCGAGTAGTTTTCGAATAGTATTCGAACAAATCTGCCCATATCTCCGAAACTATATGTCGTAAAACGGAGAAATCGGTATTTTTGGAAAGATCTCGAGAAAATACATTAGATGACATGGTTTCAAACTTGCTAAACCGGTTAATTCTATTCGGAATTGACAGATATAGCGGATTTTCGAGTTGTTTTCGAGCAATATTCGGACAAATCTGCCCATATCTCAGAAACTATATGTCGCAGAACGGAGAAATCGGTATTTTTGGAAAGATCTCGAAAAAATACAGTAGATGACACGGTTTAAAACTTTCTAAATCGATTAATTCTATTCGGAATTGCTAAAAACTCATATAACGCACTTTCAGCTATTTTCGGGCTATTTTCGGACAAATTTGCCCATATCTCCGAAACTATAGGTCGTAGAACGGAGAAATCGGTATTTTTGGAAAGATCTCGAGAAAATATGGTAGATGACAGGGTTTCAAACTTTCTAAATCAGTTGATTCTATTCGGAATTGCTAAAAATTCATATAACCCATTTTCAGCTATTTTCGAGCTGTTTTCGGACCAATCTGCCCATATCTCAGAAACTATATGTCGTGGAACGGAGAAATCGGTATTTTTGGAAAGACCTCGGGAAAATACAGGAGAAGACATGGTTTCAAACTTTCTAAACCGGTTAATTCTAATCGGAATTGACAGACATAGCGGATTTTCGAGTAGTTTTCGAATAATATTCGAACAAATCTGCCCATATCTCCGAAACTATATGTCGTAAAACGGAGAAATCGGTATTTTTGGAAAGATCTCGAGAAAATACATTAGATGACATGGTTTCAAACTTGCTAAACCGGTTAATTCTATTCGGAATTGACAGATATAGCGGATTTTCGAGTTGTTTTCGAGCAATATTCGGACAAATCTGCCCATATCTCAGAAACTATATGTCGCAGAACGGAGAAATCGGTATTTTTGGAAAGATCTCGAAAAAATACAGTAGATGACACGGTTTAAAACTTTCTAAATCGATTAATTCTATTCGGAATTGCTAAAAACTCATATAACGCACTTTCAGCTATTTTCGGGCTATTTTCGGACAAATTTGCCCATATCTCCGAAACTATATGTCGTAAAACGGAGAAATCGGTATTTTTGGAAAGATCTCGAGAAAATACATTAGATGACATGGTTTCAAACTTGCTAAACCGGTTAATTCTATTCGGAATTGACAGACATAGCGGATTTTCGAGTAGTTTTCGAATAATATTCGAACAAATCTGCCCATATCTCCGAAACTATATGTCGTAAAACGGAGAAATCGGTATTTTTGGAAAGATTTCGAGAAAATACATTAGATGACATGGTTTCAAACTTGCTAAACCGGTTAATTCTATTCGGAATTGACAGATATAGCGGATTTTCGAGTTGTTTTCGAGCAATATTCGGACAAATCTGCCCATATCTCAGAAACTATATGTCGTAGAACGGAGAAATCGGTATTTTTGGAAAGATCTCGAAAAAATACATTAGACGACATGGCTTAAACTGACTAAACCAATTAATTCTAATCGTAATTGACAGATATAGCGGATTTTCGAGTAGTTTTCGAATAATATTCGAACAAATCTGCCCATATCTCCGAAGCTATATGTCGTAGAGCGGAGAAATCGGTATTTTTGGAAAGATCTCGAGAAAATGCAGTAGATGACATGGTTTAAACTTTTAAAACCGGTTAATTCTAATCGGAATTGACAGACATAGCGGATTTTCGAGTAGTTTTCGAGCAATATTCGGACATATCTGCCCATATCTCCGAAGCTATATGTCGTAGAACGGAGAAATTGGTATTTTTGGAAAGATCTCGAGAAAATGCAGTAGATGACATGGTTTAAACTTTCTAAACCGGTTAATTCTATTCGGAATTGCCAGACATAGCGGATTTTCGAGTAGTTTTCGAATAATATTCGAACAAATCTGCCCATATCTCCGAAACTATATGTCGTAAAACGGAGAAATCGGTATTTTTGGAAAGATTTCGAGAAAATACATTAGATGACATGGTTTCAAACTTGCTAAACCGGTTAATTCTATTCGGAATTGACAGATATAGCGGATTTTCGAGTTGTTTTCGAGCAATATTCGGACAAATCTGCCCATATCTCAGAAACTATATGTCGTAGAACGGAGAAATCGGTATTTTTGGAAAGATCTCGAAAAAATACAGTAGACGACATGGCTTAAACTGACTAAACCAATTAATTCTAATCGTAATTGACAGGTATAGCGGATTTTCGAGTACTTTTCGAATAATATTCGAACAAATCTGCCCATATCTCCGAAGCTATATGTCGTAGAGCGGAGAAATCGGTATTTTTGGAAAGATCTCGAGAAAATACATTAGATGACATGGTTTTAAACTTGCTAAACCGGTTAATTCTATTCGGAATTGACAGATATAGCGGATTTTCGAATAGTTTTCGAGCAATATTCGGACAAATCTGCCCATATCATCGAAACTATATGTCGTAGAATGGAGAAATTGGTATTTTTGGAAATATCTCGAGAAAATGCAGTAGATGACATGGTTGAAACTTTTAAAACCGGTTAATTCTAATCGGAATTGACAGACCTAGCGGATTTTCGAGTAGCTTTCGAGCAATATTCGGACATATCTGCCCATATCTCCGAAGCTATATGTCGTAGAAGGGAGAAATCGGTATTTTTGGAAAGATCTCGAGAAAATACGGTAGATGACAGGGTCTCAAACTTTCTAAATCAGTTGATTCTATTCGGAATTGCTAAAAATTCATATAACCCATTTTCAGCTATTTTCGAGCTGTTCTCGGACCAATCTGCCCATATCTCAGAAACTATATGTCGTAGAACGGAGAAATCGGTATTTTTGGAAAGATCTCGAAAAAATACAGTAGATGACATGGCTTAAACTGACTAAACCAGTTAATTCTAATCGTAATTGACAGATATAGCGGATTTTCGAGTAGTTTTCGAATAATATTCGAACAAATCTGCCCATATCTCCGAAACTATATGTCGTAGAACGGAGAAATCGGTATTTCTGAAAAGATCTCGAGAAAATACAGTAGATGACACGGTTTGAAACTATCTAAATCGATTGATTCTACCCGGAATTGCTAAAAACTCATATAACGCACTTTCAGCTATTTTCGGGCTATTTTCGGACAAATTTGCCCATATCTCCGAAGCTATATGTCGTAGAGCGGAGAAATCGGTATTTTTGGAAAGATCTCGAGAAAATGCAGTAGATGACATGGTTTAAACTTTTAAAACCGGTTAATTCTAATCGGAATTGACAGACATAGCGGATTTTCGAGTAGTTTTCGAGCAATATTCGGACATATCTGCCCATATCTCCGAAGCTATATGTCATAGAACGGAGAAATTGGTATTTTTGGAAAGATCTCGAGAAAATGCAGTAGATGACATGGTTGAAACTTTTAAAACCGGTTAATTCTAATCGGAATTGACAGACCTAGCGGATTTTCGAGTAGTTTTCGAGCAATATTCGGACATATCTGCGCATATCTCCGAAGCTGTATGTCATAGAAAGGAGAAATCGGTATTTTTGGAAAGATCTCGAGAAAATACAGTAGATGACATGGTTTAAACTTTCTAAACCGGTTAATTTTATTCGGAATTGCCAGATATTGCGGATTTTCGAGTAGTTTTCCAGCAATATTCGGACAAATCTGCCCATATCTCCCAAACTATATGTCGTAGAACGGAGAAATCGGTATTTTCGGAAAGATCTCGGAAGAATACAGTAGATGACATGGTTTAAACTTTTGAAACCGGTTAATTCTAATCGGAATTGACAGACCTAGCGGATTTTCGAGTAGTTTTCCAGCAATATTCGGACAAATCTGCCCATATCTCCGAAACTATAGGTCGTAGAACGGAGAAATCGGTATTTTTGGAAAGATCTCGAGAAAATACGGTAGATGACAGGGTTTCAAACTTTCTAAATCAGTTGATTCTATTCGGAATTGCTAAAAATTCATATAACCCATTTTCAGCCATTTTCGAGCTGTTTTCGGACCAATCTGCCCATATCTCAGAAACTGTATGTCGTGGAACGGAGAAATCGGTATTTTTGGAAAGATCTCGAGAAAATGCAGTAGATGACATGGTTTAAACTTTTAAAACCGGTTAATTCTAATCGGAATTGACAGACATAGCGGATTTTCGAGTAGTTTTCGAGCAATATTCGGACATATCTGCCCATATCTCCGAAACTATATGTCGTAGAACGGAGAAATCGGTATTTCTGAAAAGATCTCGAGAAAATACAGTAGATGACACGGTTTGAAACTATCTAAATCGATTGATTCTATCCGGAATTGCTAAAAACTCATATAACGCACTTTCAGCTATTTTCGGGCTATTTTCGGACAAATTTGCCCATATCTCCGAAGCTATATGTCGTAGAGCGGAGAAATCGGTATTTTTGGAAAGATCTCGAGAAAATGCAGTAGATGACATGGTTGAAACTTTTAAAACCGGTTAATTCTAATCGGAATTGACAGACCTAGCGGATTTTCGAGTAGTTTTCGAGCAATATTCGGACATATCTGCGCATATCTCCGAAGCTGTATGTCATAGAAAGGAGAAATCGGTATTTTTGGAAAGATCTCGAGAAAATACAGTAGATGACATGGTTTAAACTTTCTAAACCGGTTAATTTTATTCGGAATTGCCAGATATTGCGGATTTTCGAGTAGTTTTCCAGCAATATTCGGACAAATCTGCCCATATCTCCCAAACTATATGTCGTAGAACGGAGAAATCGGTATTTTCGGAAAGATCTCGGAAGAATACAGTAGATGACATGGTTTAAACTTTTGAAACCGGTTAATTCTAATCGGAATTGACAGACCTAGCGGATTTTCGAGTAGTTTTCCAGCAATATTCGGACAAATCTGCCCATATCTCCGAAACTATAGGTCGTAGAACGGAGAAATCGGTATTTTTGGAAAGATCTCGAGAAAATACGGTAGATGACAGGGTTTCAAACTTTCTAAATCAGTTGATTCTACTCGGAATTGCTAAAAATTCATATAACCCATTTTCAGCCATTTTCGAGCTGTTTTCGGACCAATCTGCCCATATCTCAGAAACTGTATGTCGTGGAACGGAGAAATCGGTATTTTTGGAAAGATCTCGAGAAAATGCAGTAGATGACATGGTTTAAACTTTTAAAACCGGTTAATTCTAATCGGAATTGACAGACATAGCGGTTTTTCGAGTAGTTTTCGAGCAATATTCGGACATATCTGCCCATATCTCCGAAGCTATATGTCATAGAACGGAGAAATTGGTATTTTTGGAAAGATCTCGAGAAAATGCAGTAGATGACATGGTTGAAACTTTTAAAACCGGTTAATTCTAATCGGAATTGACAGACCTAGCGGATTTTCGAGTAGTTTTCGAGCAATATTCGGACATATCTGCGCATATCTCCGAAGCTGTATGTCATAGAAAGGAGAAATCGGTATTTTTGGAAAGATCTCGAGAAAATACAGTAGATGACATGGTTTAAACTTTCTAAACCGGTTAATTTTATTCGGAATTGCCAGATATTGCGGATTTTCGAGTAGTTTTCCAGCAATATTCGGACAAATCTGCCCATATCTCCCAAACTATATGTCGTAGAACGGAGAAATCGGTATTTTCGGAAAGATCTCGGAAGAATACAGTAGATGACATGGTTTAAACTTTTGAAACCGGTTAATTCTAATCGGAATTGACAGACCTAGCGGATTTTCGAGTAGTTTTCCAGCAATATTCGGACAAATCTGCCCATATCTCCGAAACTATAGGTCGTAGAACGGAGAAATCGGTATTTTTGGAAAGATCTCGAGAAAATACGGTAGATGACAGGGTTTCAAACTTTCTAAATCAGTTGATTCTATTCGGAATTGCTAAAAATTCATATAACCCATTTTCAGCCATTTTCGAGCTGTTTTCGGACCAATCTGCCCATATCTCAGAAACTGTATGTCGTGGAACGGAGAAATCGGTATTTTTGGAAAGACCTCGGGAAAATACAGGAGAAGACATGGTTTCAAACTTTCTAAACCGGTTAATTCTAATCGGAATTGACAGACATAGCGGATTTTCGAGTAGTTTTCGAATAATATTCGAACAAATCTGCCCATATCTCCGAAACTATATGTCGTAAAACGGAGAAATCGGTATTTTTGGAAAGATCTCGAGAAAATACATTAGATGACATGGTTTCAAACTTGCTAAACCGGTTAATTCTATTCGGAATTGACAGATATAGCGGATTTTCCAGTTGTTTTCGAGCAATATTCGGACAAATCTGCCCATATCTCAGAAACTATATGTCGTAGAACGGAGAAATCGGTATTTTTGGAAAGATCTCGAAAAAATACATTAGACGACATGGCTTAAACTGACTAAACCAATTAATTCTAATCGTAATTGACAGATATAACGCACTTTCAGCTATTTTCGGGCTATTTTCGGACAAATTTGCCCATATCTCCGAAGCTATATGTCGTAGAGCGGAGAAATCGGTATTTTTGGAAAGATCTCGAGAAAATGCAGTAGATGACATGGTTTAAACTTTTAAAACCGGTTAATTCTAATCGGAATTGACAGACATAGCGGATTTTCGAGTAGTTTTCGAGCAATATTCGGACATATCTGCCCATATCTCCGAAGCTATATGTCATAGAACGGAGAAATTGGTATTTTTGGAAAGATCTCGAGAAAATGCAGTAGATGACATGGTTGAAACTTTTAAAACCGGTTAATTCTAATCGGAATTGACAGACCTAGCGGATTTTCGAGTAGTTTTCGAGCAATATTCGGACATATCTGCGCATATCTCCGAAGCTGTATGTCATAGAAAGGAGAAATCGGTATTTTTGGAAAGATCTCGAGAAAATACAGTAGATGACATGGTTTAAACTTTCTAAACCGGTTAATTTTATTCGGAATTGCCAGATATTGCGGATTTTCGAGTAGTTTTCCAGCAATATTCGGACAAATCTGCCCATATCTCCCAAACTATATGTCGTAGAACGGAGAAATCGGTATTTTCGGAAAGATCTCGGAAGAATACAGTAGATGACATGGTTTAAACTTTTGAAACCGGTTAATTCTAATCGGAATTGACAGACCTAGCGGATTTTCGAGTAGTTTTCCAGCAATATTCGGACAAATCTGCCCATATCTCCGAAACTATAGGTCGTAGAACGGAGAAATCGGTATTTTTGGAAAGATCTCGAGAAAATACGGTAGATGACAGGGTTTCAAACTTTCTAAATCAGTTGATTCTATTCGGAATTGCTAAAAATTCATATAACCCATTTTCAGCCATTTTCGAGCTGTTTTCGGACCAATCTGCCCATATCTCAGAAACTGTATGTCGTGGAACGGAGAAATCGGTATTTTTGGAAAGATCTCGAGAAAATGCAGTAGATGACATGGTTTAAACTTTTAAAACCGGTTAATTCTAATCGGAATTGACAGACATAGCGGATTTTCGAGTAGTTTTCGAGCAATATTCGGACATATCTGCCCATATCTCCGAAGCTATATGTCATAGAACGGAGAAATTGGTATTTTTGGAAAGATCTCGAGAAAATGCAGTAGATGACATGGTTGAAACTTTTAAAACCGGTTAATTCTAATCGGAATTGACAGACCTAGCGGATTTTCGAGTAGTTTTCGAGCAATATTCGGACATATCTGCGCATATCTCCGAAGCTGTATGTCATAGAAAGGAGAAATCGGTATTTTTGGAAAGATCTCGAGAAAATACAGTAGATGACATGGTTTAAACTTTCTAAACCGGTTAATTTTATTCGGAATTGCCAGATATTGCGGATTTTCGAGTAGTTTTCCAGCAATATTCGGACAAATCTGCCCATATCTCCCAAACTATATGTCGTAGAACGGAGAAATCGGTATTTTCGGAAAGATCTCGGAAGAATACAGTAGATGACATGGTTTAAACTTTTGAAACCGGTTAATTCTAATCGGAATTGACAGACCTAGCGGATTTTCGAGTAGTTTTCCAGCAATATTCGGACAAATCTGCCCATATCTCCGAAACTATAGGTCGTAGAACGGAGAAATCGGTATTTTTGGAAAGATCTCGAGAAAATACGGTAGATGACAGGGTTTCAAACTTTCTAAATCAGTTGATTCTATTCGGAATTGCTAAAAATTCATATAACCCATTTTCAGCCATTTTCGAGCTGTTTTCGGACCAATCTGCCCATATCTCAGAAACTGTATGTCGTGGAACGGAGAAATCGGTATTTTTGGAAAGACCTCGGGAAAATACAGGAGAAGACATGGTTTCAAACTTTCTAAACCGGTTAATTCTAATCGGAATTGACAGACATAGCGGATTTTCGAGTAGTTTTCGAATAATATTCGAACAAATCTGCCCATATCTCCGAAACTATATGTCGTAAAACGGAGAAATCGGTATTTTTGGAAAGATCTCGAGAAAATACATTAGATGACATGGTTTCAAACTTGCTAAACCGGTTAATTCTATTCGGAATTGACAGATATAGCGGATTTTCGAGTTGTTTTCGAGCAATATTCGGACAAATCTGCCCATATCTCAGAAACTATATGTCGTAGAGCGGAGAAATCGGTATTTTTGGAAAGATCTCGAAAAAATACATTAGACGACATGGCTTAAACTGACTAAACCAATTAATTCTAATCGTAATTGACAGATATAGCGGATTTTCGAGTAGTTTTCGAATAATATTCGAACAAATCTGCCCATATCTCCGAAGCTATATGTCGTAGAGCGGAGAAATCGGTATTTTTGGAAAGATCTCGAGAAAATGCAGTAGATGACATGGTTTAAACTTTTAAAACCGGTTAATTCTAATCGGAATTGACAGACATAGCGGATTTTCGAGTAGTTTTCGAGCAATATTCGGACATATCTGCCCATATCTCCGAAGCTATATGTCGTAGAACGGAGAAATTGGTATTTTTGGAAAGATCTCGAGAAAATGCAGTAGATGACATGGTTGAAACTTTTAAAACCGGTTAATTCTAATCGGAATTGACAGACCTAGCGGATTTTCGAGTAGTTTTCGAGCAATATTCGGACATATCTGCCCATATCTCCGAAGCTATATGTCATAGAAAGGAGAAATCGGTATTTTTGGAAAGATCTCGAGAAAATACAGTAGATGACATGGTTTAAACTTTCTAAACCGGTTAATTCTATTCGGAATTGCCAGACATAGCGGATTTTCGAGTAGTTTTCGAATAATATTCGAACAAATCTGCCCATATCTCCGAAACTATATGTCGTAAATCGGAGAAATCGGTATTTTTGGAAAGATTTCGAGAAAATACATTAGATGACATAGTTTCAAACTTGCTAAACCGGTTAATTCTATTCGGAATTGACAGATATAGCGGATTTTCGAGTTGTTTTCGAGCAATATTCGGACAAATCTGCCCATATCTCAGAAACTATATGTCGTAGAACGGAGAAATCGGTATTTTTGGAAAGATCTCGAAAAAATACAGTTGACGACATGGCTTAAACTGACTAAACCAATTAATTCTAATCGTAATTGACAGGTATAGCGGATTTTCGAGTAGTTTTCGAATAATATTCGAACAAATCTGCCCATATCTCCGAAGCTATATGTCGTAGAGCGGAGAAATCGGTATTTTTGGAAAGATCTCGAGAAAATACATTAGATGACATGGTTTTAAACTTGCTAAACCGGTTAATTCTATTCGGAATTGACAGATATAGCGGATTTTCGAATAGTTTTCGAGCAATATTCGGACAAATCTGCCCATATCATCGAAACTATATGTCGTAGAATGGAGAAATTGGTATTTTTGGAAATATCTCGAGAAAATGCAGTAGATGACATGGTTGAAACTTTTAAAACCGGTTAATTCTAATCGGAATTGACAGACCTAGCGGATTTTCGAGTAGCTTTCGAGCAATATTCGGACATATCTGCCCATATCTCCGAAGCTATATGTCGTAGAACGGAGAAATCGGTATTTTTGGAAAGATCTCGAGAAAATACGGTAGATGACAGGGTCTCAAACTTTCTAAATCAGTTGATTCTATTCGGAATTGCTAAAAATTCATATAACCCATTTTCAGCTATTTTCGAGCTGTTCTCGGACCAATCTGCCCATATCTCAGAAACTATATGTCGTAGAACGGAGAAATCGGTATTTTTGGAAAGATCTCGAGAAAATACAGTAGATGACACGGTTTGAAACTATCTAAATCGATTGATTCTATCCGGAATTGCTAAAGACTCATATAACGCACTTTCAGCTATTTTCGGGCTATTTTCGGACAAATTTGCCCATATCTCCGAAGCTATATGTCGTAGAGCGGAGAAATCGGTATTTTTGGAAGGATCTCGAGAAAATGCAGTAGATGACATGGTTTAAACTTTTAAAACCGGTTAATTCTAATCGGAATTGACAGACATAGCGGATTTTCGAGTAGTTTTCGAGCAATATTCGGACATATCTGCCCATATCTCCGAAGCTATATGTCATAGAACGGAGAAATTGGTATTTTTGGAAAGATCTCGAGAAAATGCAGTAGATGACATGGTTGAAACTTTTAAAACCGGTTAATTCTAATCGGAATTGACAGACCTAGCGGATTTTCGAGTAGTTTTCGAGCAATATTCGGACATATCTGCGCATATCTCCGAAGCTGTATGTCATAGAAAGGAGAAATCGGTATTTTTGGAAAGATCTCGAGAAAATACAGTAGATGACATGGTTTAAACTTTCTAAACCGGTTAATTTTATTCGGAATTGCCAGATATTGCGGATTTTCGAGTAGTTTTCCAGCAATATTCGGACAAATCTGCCCATATCTCCCAAACTATATGTCGTAGAACGGAGAAATCGGTATTTTCGGAAAGATCTCGGAAGAATACAGTAGATGACATGGTTTAAACTTTTGAAACCGGTTAATTCTAATCGGAATTGACAGACCTAGCGGATTTTCGAGTAGTTTTCCAGCAATATTCGGACAAATCTGCCCATATCTCCGAAACTATAGGTCGTAGAACGGAGAAATCGGTATTTTTGGAAAGATCTCGAGAAAATACGGTAGATGACAGAGTTTCAAACTTTCTAAATCAGTTGATTCTATTCGGAATTGCTAAAAATTCATATAACCCATTTTCAGCCATTTTCGAGCTGTTTTCGGACCAATCTGCCCATATCTCAGAAACTGTATGTCGTGGAACGGAGAAATCGGTATTTTTGGAAAGACCTCGGGAAAATACAGGAGAAGACATGGTTTCAAACTTTCTAAACCGGTTAATTCTAATCGGAATTGACAGACATAGCGGATTTTCGAGTAGTTTTCGAATAATATTCGAACAAATCTGCCCATATCTCCGAAACTATATGTCGTAAAACGGAGAAATCGGTATTTTTGGAAAGATCTCGAGAAAATACATTAGATGACATGGTTTCAAACTTGCTAAACCGGTTAATTCTATTCGGAATTGACAGATATAGCGGATTTTCGAGTAGTTTTCGAATAATATTCGAACAAATCTGCCCATATCTCCGAAACTATATGTCGTAGAACGGAGAAATCGGTATTTCTGAAAAGATCTCGAGAAAATACAGTAGATGACACGGTTTGAAACTTTCTAAATCGATTAATTCTATTCGGAATTGCTAAAAACTCATATAACGCACTTTCAGCTATTTTCGGGCTATTTTCGGACAAATTTGCCCATATCTCCGAAGCTATATGTCGTAGAGCGGAGAAATCGGTATTTTTGGAAAGATCTCGAGAAAATGCAGTAGATGACATGGTTTAAACTTTTAAAACCGGTTAATTCTAATCGGAATTGACAGACATAGCGGATTTTCGAGTAGTTTTCGAGCAATATTCGGACATATCTGCCCATATCTCCGAAGCTATATGTCATAGAAAGGAGAAATCGGTATTTTTGGAAAGATCTCGAGAAAATACATTAGATGACATGGTTTTAAACTTGCTAAACCGGTTAATTCTATTCGGAATTGACAGATATAGCGGATTTTCGAATAGTTTTCGAGCAATATTCGGACAAATCTGCCCATATCATCGAAACTATATGTCGTAGAACGGAGAAATTGGTATTTTTGGAAAGATCTCGAAAAAATACAGTAGACGACATGGCTTAAACTGACTAAACCAATTAATTCTAATCGTAATTGACAGGTATAGCGGATTTTCGAGTAGTTTTCGAATAATATTCGAACAAATCTGCCCATATCTCCGAAGCTATATGTCGTAGAGCGGAGAAATCGGTATTTTTGGAAAGATCTCGAGAAAATACATTAGATGACATGGTTTTAAACTTGCTAAACCGGTTAATTCTATTCGGAATTGACAGATATAGCGGATTTTCGAATAGTTTTCGAGCAATATTCGGACAAATCTGCCCATATCATCGAAACTATATGTCGTAGAATGGAGAAATTGGTATTTTTGGAAATATCTCGAGAAAATGCAGTAGATGACATGGTTGAAACTTTTAAAACCGGTTAATTCTAATCGGAATTGACAGACCTAGCGGATTTTCGAGTAGCTTTCGAGCAATATTCGGACATATCTGCCCATATCTCCGAAGCTATATGTCGTAAAACGGAGAAATCGGTATTTTTGGAAAGATCTCGAGAAAATACATTAGATGACATGGTTTCAAACTTGCTAAACCGGTTAATTCTATTCGGAATTGACAGATATAGCGGATTTTCGAGTAGTTTTCGAATAATATTCGAACAAATCTGCCCATATCTCCGAAACTATATGTCGTAGAACGGAGAAATCGGTATTTCTGAAAAGATCTCGAGAAAATACAGTAGATGACACGGTTTGAAACTATCTAAATCGATTAATTCTATTCGGAATTGCTAAAAACTCATATAACGCACTTTCAGCTATTTTCGGGCTATTTTCGGACAAATTTGCCCATATCTCCGAAGCTATATGTCGTAGAGCGGAGAAATCGGTATTTTTGGAAAGATGTCGAGAAAATGCAGTAGATGACATGGTTTAAACTTTTAAAACCGGTTAATTCTAATCGGAATTGACAGACATAGCGGATTTTCGAGTAGTTTTCGAGCAATATTCGGACATATCTGCCCATATCTCCGAAGCTATATGTCATAGAAAGGAGAAATCGGTATTTTTGGAAAGATCTCGAGAAAATACATTAGATGACATGGTTTTAAACTTGCTAAACCGGTTAATTCTATTCGGAATTGACAGATATAGCGGATTTTCGAGTTGTTTTCGAGCAATATTCGGACAAATCTGCCCATATCTCAGAAACTATATGTCGTAGAACGGAGAAATCGGTATTTTTGGAAAGATCTCGAAAAAATACAGTAGACGACATGGCTTAAACTGACTAAACCAATTAATTCTAATCGTAATTGACAGGTATAGCGGATTTTCGAGTAGTTTTCGAATAATATTCGAACAAATCTGCCCATATCTCAGAAACTATATGTCGTAGAACGGAGAAATCGGTATTTTTGGAAAGATCTCGAAAAAATACAGTAGATGACATGGCTTAAACTGACTAAACCAGTTAATTCTAATCGTAATTGACAGATATAGCGGATTTTCGAGTAGTTTTCGAATAATATTCGAACAAATCTGCCCATATCTCCGAAACTATATGTCGTAGAACGGAGAAATCGGTATTTCTGAAAAGATCTCGAGAAAATACAGTAGATGACACGGTTTGAAACTATCTAAATCGATTGATTCTATTCGGAATTGCTAAAAACTCATATAACGCACTTTCAGCTATTTTCGGGCTATTTTCGGACAAATTTGCCCATATCTCCGAAGCTATATGTCGTAGAGCGCAGAAATCGGTATTTTTGAAAAGATCTCGAGAAAATGCAGTAGATGACATGGTTTAAACTTTTAAAACCGGTTAATTCTAATCGGAATTGCCAGATATTGCGGATTTTCGAGTAGTTTTCCAGCAATATTCGGACAAATCTGCCCATATCTCCCAAACTATATGTCGTAGAACGGAGAAATCGGTATTTTCGGAAAGATCTCGGAAGAATACAGTAGATGACATGGTTTAAACTTTTGAAACCGGTTAATTCTAATCGGAATTGCCAGATATTGCGGATTTTCGAGTAGTTTTCCAGCAATATTCGGACAAATCTGCCCATATCTCCCAAACTATATGTCGTAGAACGGAGAAATCGGTATTTTCGGAAAGATCTCGGAAGAATACAGTAGATGACATGGTTTAAACTTTTGAAACCGGTTAATTCTAATCGGAATTGACAGACCTAGCGGATTTTCGAGTAGTTTTCCAGCAATATTCGGACAAATCTGCCCATATCTCAGAAACTATATGTCGTAGAACGGAGAAATCGGTATTTTTGGAAAGATCTCGAAAAAATACAGTAGATGACATGGCTTAAACTGACTAAACCAGTTAATTCTAATCGTAATTGACAGATATAGCGGATTTTCGAGTAGTTTTCGAATAATATTCGAACAAATCTGCCCATATCTCCGAAACTATATGTCGTAGAACGGAGAAATCGGTATTTCTGAAAAGATCTCGAGAAAATACAGTAGATGACACGGTTTGAAACTATCTAAATCGATTGATTCTATTCGGAATTGCTAAAAACTCATATAACGCACTTTCAGCTATTTTCGGGCTATTTTCGGACATATCTGCCCATATCTCCGAAGCTATATGTCGTAGAACGGAGAAATCGGTATTTTTGGAAAGATCTCGAAAAAATACAGTAGATTACAGGGTTTTAAACTTTTGAAACCGGTTAATTCTAATCGGAATTGCCAGATATTGCGGATTTTCGAGTAGTTTTCCAGCAATATTCGGACAAATCTGCCCATATCTCCCAAACTATATGTCGTAGAACGGAGAAATCGGTATTTTCGGAAAGATCTCGGAAGAATACAGTAGATGACATGGTTTAAACTTTTGAAACCGGTTAATTCTAATCGGAATTGCCAGATATTGCGGATTTTCGAGTAGTTTTCCAGCAATATTCGGACAAATCTGCCCATATCTCCCAAACTATATGTCGTAGAACGGAGAAATCGGTATTTTCGGAAAGATCTCGGAAGAATACAGTAGATGACATGGTTTAAACTTTTGAAACCGGTTAATTCTAATCGGAATTGACAGACCTAGCGGATTTTCGAGTAGTTTTCCAGCAATATTCGGACAAATCTGCCCATATCTCCGAAACTATAGGTCGTAGAACGGAGAAATCGGTATTTTTGGAAAGATCTCGAGAAAATACGGTAGATGACAGGGTTTCAAACTTTCTAAATCAGTTGATTCTATTCGGAATTGCTAAAAATTCATATAACCCATTTTCAGCCATTTTCGAGCTGTTTTCGGACCAATCTGCCCATATCTCAGAAACTGTATGTCGTGGAACGGAGAAATCGGTATTTTTGGAAAGACCTCGGGAAAATACAGGAGAAGACATGGTTTCAAACTTTCTAAACCGGTTAATTCTAATCGGAATTGACAGACATAGCGGATTTTCGAGTAGTTTTCGAATAATATTCGAACAAATCTGCCCATATCTCCGAAACTATATGTCGTAAAACGGAGAAATCGGTATTTTTGGAAAGATCTCGAGAAAATACATTAGATGACATGGTTTCAAACTTGCTAAACCGGTTAATTCTATTCGGAATTGACAGATATAGCGGATTTTCGAGTTGTTTTCGAGCAATATTCGGACAAATCTGCCCATATCTCAGAAACTATATGTCGTAGAACGGAGAAATCGGTATTTTTGGAAAGATCTCGAAAAAATACATTAGACGACATGGCTTAAACTGACTAAACCAATTAATTCTAATCGTAATTGACAGATATAGCGGATTTTCGAGTAGTTTTCGAATAATATTCGAACAAATCTGCCCATATCTCCGAAGCTATATGTCGTAGAGCGGAGAAATCGGTATTTTTGGAAAGATCTCGAGAAAATGCAGTAGAAGACATGGTTTAAACTTTTAAAACCGGTTAATTCTAATCGGAATTGACAGACATAGCGGATTTTCGAGTAGTTTTCGAGCAATATTCGGACATATCTGCCCATATCTCCGAAGCTATATGTCGTAGAACGGAGAAATTGGTATTTTTGGAAAGATCTCGAGAAAATGCAGTAGATGACATGGTTGAAACTTTTAAAACCGGTTAATTCTAATCGGAATTGACAGACCTAGCGGATTTTCGAGTAGTTTTCGAGCAATATTCGGACATATCTGCCCATATCTCCGAAGCTATATGTCATAGAAAGGAGAAATCGGTATTTTTGGAAAGATCTCGAGAAAATACAGTAGATGACATGGTTTAAACTTTCTAAACCGGTTAATTCTATTCGGAATTGCCAGACATAGCGGATTTTCGAGTAGTTTTCGAATAATATTCGAACAAATCTGCCCATATCTCCGAAACTATATGTCGTAAATCGGAGAAATCGGTATTTTTGGAAAGATTTCGAGAAAATACATTAGATGACATAGTTTCAAACTTGCTAAACCGGTTAATTCTATTCGGAATTGACAGATATAGCGGATTTTCGAGTTGTTTTCGAGCAATATTCGGACAAATCTGCCCATATCTCAGAAACTATATGTCGTAGAACGGAGAAATCGGTATTTTTGGAAAGATCTCGAAAAAATACAGTTGACGACATGGCTTAAACTGACTAAACCAATTAATTCTAATCGTAATTGACAGGTATAGCGGATTTTCGAGTAGTTTTCGAATAATATTCGAACAAATCTGCCCATATCTCCGAAGCTATATGTCGTAGAGCGGAGAAATCGGTATTTTTGGAAAGATCTCGAGAAAATACATTAGATGACATGGTTTTAAACTTGCTAAACCGGTTAATTCTATTCGGAATTGACAGATATAGCGGATTTTCGAATAGTTTTCGAGCAATATTCGGACAAATCTGCCCATATCATCGAAACTATATGTCGTAGAATGGAGAAATTGGTATTTTTGGAAATATCTCGAGAAAATGCAGTAGATGACATGGTTGAAACTTTTAAAACCGGTTAATTCTAATCGGAATTGACAGACCTAGCGGATTTTCGAGTAGCTTTCGAGCAATATTCGGACATATCTGCCCATATCTCCGAAGCTATATGTCGTAGAACGGAGAAATCGGTATTTTTGGAAAGATCTCGAGAAAATACGGTAGATGACAGGGTCTCAAACTTTCTAAATCAGTTGATTCTATTCGGAATTGCTAAAAATTCATATAACCCATTTTCAGCTATTTTCGAGCTGTTCTCGGACCAATCTGCCCATATCTCAGAAACTATATGTCGTAGAACGGAGAAATCGGTATTTTTGGAAAGATCTCGAGAAAATACAGTAGATGACACGGTTTGAAACTATCTAAATCGATTGATTCTATCCGGAATTGCTAAAAACTCATATAACGCACTTTCAGCTATTTTCGGGCTATTTTCGGACAAATTTGCCCATATCTCCGAAGCTATATGTCGTAGAGCGGAGAAATCGGTATTTTTGGAAGGATCTCGAGAAAATGCAGTAGATGACATGGTTTAAACTTTTAAAACCGGTTAATTCTAATCGGAATTGACAGACATAGCGGATTTTCGAGTAGTTTTCGAGCAATATTCGGACATATCTGCCCATATCTCCGAAGCTATATGTCATAGAACGGAGAAATTGGTATTTTTGGAAAGATCTCGAGAAAATGCAGTAGATGACATGGTTGAAACTTTTAAAACCGGTTAATTCTAATCGGAATTGACAGACCTAGCGGATTTTCGAGTAGTTTTCGAGCAATATTCGGACATATCTGCGCATATCTCCGAAGCTGTATGTCATAGAAAGGAGAAATCGGTATTTTTGGAAAGATCTCGAGAAAATACAGTAGATGACATGGTTTAAACTTTCTAAACCGGTTAATTTTATTCGGAATTGCCAGATATTGCGGATTTTCGAGTAGTTTTCCAGCAATATTCGGACAAATCTGCCCATATCTCCCAAACTATATGTCGTAGAACGGAGAAATCGGTATTTTCGGAAAGATCTCGGAAGAATACAGTAGATGACATGGTTTAAACTTTTGAAACCGGTTAATTCTAATCGGAATTGACAGACCTAGCGGATTTTCGAGTAGTTTTCCAGCAATATTCGGACAAATCTGCCCATATCTCCGAAACTATAGGTCGTAGAACGGAGAAATCGGTATTTTTGGAAAGATCTCGAGAAAATACGGTAGATGACAGGGTTTCAAACTTTCTAAATCAGTTGATTCTATTCGGAATTGCTAAAAATTCATATAACCCATTTTCAGCCATTTTCGAGCTGTTTTCGGACCAATCTGCCCATATCTCAGAAACTGTATGTCGTGGAACGGAGAAATCGGTATTTTTGGAAAGACCTCGGGAAAATACAGGAGAAGACATGGTTTCAAACTTTCTAAACCGGTTAATTCTAATCGGAATTGACAGACATAGCGGATTTTCGAGTAGTTTTCGAATAATATTCGAACAAATCTGCCCATATCTCCGAAACTATATGTCGTAAAACGGAGAAATCGGTATTTTTGGAAAGATCTCGAGAAAATACATTAGATGACATGGTTTCAAACTTGCTAAACCGGTTAATTCTATTCGGAATTGACAGATATAGCGGATTTTCGAGTAGTTTTCGAATAATATTCGAACAAATCTGCCCATATCTCCGAAACTATATGTCGTAGAACGGAGAAATCGGTATTTCTGAAAAGATCTCGAGAAAATACAGTAGATGACACGGTTTGAAACTTTCTAAATCGATTAATTCTATTCGGAATTGCTAAAAACTCATATAACGCACTTTCAGCTATTTTCGGGCTATTTTCGGACAAATTTGCCCATATCTCCGAAGCTATATGTCGTAGAGCGGAGAAATCGGTATTTTTGGAAAGATCTCGAGAAAATGCAGTAGATGACATGGTTTAAACTTTTAAAACCGGTTAATTCTAATCGGAATTGACAGACATAGCGGATTTTCGAGTAGTTTTCGAGCAATATTCGGACATATCTGCCCATATCTCCGAAGCTATATGTCATAGAAAGGAGAAATCGGTATTTTTGGAAAGATCTCGAGAAAATACATTAGATGACATGGTTTTAAACTTGCTAAACCGGTTAATTCTATTCGGAATTGACAGATATAGCGGATTTTCGAATAGTTTTCGAGCAATATTCGGACAAATCTGCCCATATCATCGAAACTATATGTCGTAGAACGGAGAAATTGGTATTTTTGGAAAGATCTCGAAAAAATACAGTAGACGACATGGCTTAAACTGACTAAACCAATTAATTCTAATCGTAATTGACAGGTATAGCGGATTTTCGAGTAGTTTTCGAATAATATTCGAACAAATCTGCCCATATCTCCGAAGCTATATGTCGTAGAGCGGAGAAATCGGTATTTTTGGAAAGATCTCGAGAAAATACATTAGATGACATGGTTTTAAACTTGCTAAACCGGTTAATTCTATTCGGAATTGACAGATATAGCGGATTTTCGAATAGTTTTCGAGCAATATTCGGACAAATCTGCCCATATCATCGAAACTATATGTCGTAGAATGGAGAAATTGGTATTTTTGGAAATATCTCGAGAAAATGCAGTAGATGACATGGTTGAAACTTTTAAAACCGGTTAATTCTAATCGGAATTGACAGACCTAGCGGATTTTCGAGTAGCTTTCGAGCAATATTCGGACATATCTGCCCATATCTCCGAAGCTATATGTCGTAAAACGGAGAAATCGGTATTTTTGGAAAGATCTCGAGAAAATACATTAGATGACATGGTTTCAAACTTGCTAAACCGGTTAATTCTATTCGGAATTGACAGATATAGCGGATTTTCGAGTAGTTTTCGAATAATATTCGAACAAATCTGCCCATATCTCCGAAACTATATGTCGTAGAACGGAGAAATCGGTATTTCTGAAAAGATCTCGAGAAAATACAGTAGATGACACGGTTTGAAACTTTCTAAATCGATTAATTCTATTCGGAATTGCTAAAAACTCATATAACGCACTTTCAGCTATTTTCGGGCTATTTTCGGACAAATTTGCCCATATCTCCGAAGCTATATGTCGTAGAGCGGAGAAATCGGTATTTTTGGAAAGATGTCGAGAAAATGCAGTAGATGACATGGTTTAAACTTTTAAAACCGGTTAATTCTAATCGGAATTGACAGACATAGCGGATTTTCGAGTAGTTTTCGAGCAATATTCGGACATATCTGCCCATATCTCCGAAGCTATATGTCATAGAAAGGAGAAATCGGTATTTTTGGAAAGATCTCGAGAAAATACATTAGATGACATGGTTTTAAACTTGCTAAACCGGTTAATTCTATTCGGAATTGACAGATATAGCGGATTTTCGAGTTGTTTTCGAGCAATATTCGGACAAATCTGCCCATATCTCAGAAACTATATGTCGTAGAACGGAGAAATCGGTATTTTTGGAAAGATCTCGAAAAAATACAGTAGACGACATGGCTTAAACTGACTAAACCAATTAATTCTAATCGTAATTGACAGGTATAGCGGATTTTCGAGTAGTTTTCGAATAATATTCGAACAAATCTGCCCATATCTCAGAAACTATATGTCGTAGAACGGAGAAATCGGTATTTTTGGAAAGATCTCGAAAAAATACAGTAGATGACATGGCTTAAACTGACTAAACCAGTTAATTCTAATCGTAATTGACAGATATAGCGGATTTTCGAGTAGTTTTCGAATAATATTCGAACAAATCTGCCCATATCTCCGAAACTATATGTCGTAGAACGGAGAAATCGGTATTTCTGAAAAGATCTCGAGAAAATACAGTAGATGACACGGTTTGAAACTATCTAAATCGATTGATTCTATTCGGAATTGCTAAAAACTCATATAACGCACTTTCAGCTATTTTCGGGCTATTTTCGGACAAATTTGCCCATATCTCCGAAGCTATATGTCGTAGAGCGCAGAAATCGGTATTTTTGAAAAGATCTCGAGAAAATGCAGTAGATGACATGGTTTAAACTTTTAAAACCGGTTAATTCTAATCGGAATTGACAGACATAGCGGATTTTCGAGTAGTTTTCGAGCAATATTCGGACATATCTGCGCATATCTCCGAAGCTGTATGTCATAGAAAGGAGAAATCGGTATTTTTGGAAAGATCTCGAGAAAATACAGTAGATGACATGGTTTAAACTTTCTAAACCGGTTAATTTTATTCGGAATTGCCAGATATTGCGGATTTTCGAGTAGTTTTCCAGCAATATTCGGACAAATCTGCCCGTATCTCCGAAACTATAGGTCGTAGAACGGAGAAATCGGTATTTTTGGAAAGATCTCGAGAAAATACGGTAGATGACAGGGTTTCAAACTTTCTAAATCAGTTGATTCTATTCGGAATTGCTAAAAATTCATATAACCCTTTTTCAGCTATTTTCGAGCTGTTTTCGGACCAATCTGCCCATATCTCAGAAACTATATGTCGTAGAACGGAGAAATCGGTATTTTTGGAAAGATCTCGAAAAAATACAGTAGATGACAGGGTTTTAAACTTGCTATACCGGTTAACTCTATTCGGAATTGACAGATATAGCGGATTTTCGAGTAGTTTTCGAATAATATTCGAACAAATCTGCCAATATCTCCGAAACTATATGTCGTAGAACGGAGAAATCGGTATTTCTGAAAAGATCTCGAGAAAATACAGTAGATGACACGGTTTGAAACTTTCTAAATCGATTAATTCTATTCGGAATTGCTAAAAACTCATATAACGCACTTTCAGCTATTTTCGGGCTATTTTCGGACAAATTTGCCCATATCTCCGAAGCTATATGTCGTAGAGCGGAGAAATCGGTATTTTTGGAAAGATCTCGAGAAAATGCAGTAGATGACATGGTTTAAACTTTTAAAACCGGTTAATTCTAATCGGAATTGACAGACATAGCGGATTTTCGAGTAGTTTTCGAGCAATATTCGGACATATCTGCCCATATCTCCGAAGCTATATGTCATAGAAAGGAGAAATCGGTATTTTTGGAAAGATCTCGAGAAAATACATTAGATGACATGGTTTTAAACTTGCTAAACCGGTTAATTCTATTCGGAATTGACAGATATAGCGGATTTTCGAATAGTTTTCGAGCAATATTCGGACAAATCTGCCCATATCATCGAAACTATATGTCGTAGAACGGAGAAATTGGTATTTTTGGAAAGATCTCGAGAAAATGCAGTAGATGACATGGTTGAAACTTTTAAAACCGGTTAATTCTAATCGGAATTGACAGACATAGCGGATTTTCGAGTAGTTTTCGAGCAATATTCGGACAAATCTGCCCATATCTCTGAAATTATATGTCGTAGAACGGAGAAATCGGTATTTTTGGAAAGATCTCGAGAAAATACATTAGATGACATGGTTTCAAACTTGCTAAACCTGTTAATTCTATTCGGAATTGACAGATATAGCGGATTTTCGAGTTGTTTTCGAGCAATATTCGGACAAATCTGCCCATATCTCAGAAACTATATGTCGTAGAACGGAGAAATCGGTATTTTTGGAAAGATCTCGAAAAAATACAGTAGACGACATGGCTTAAACTGACTAAACCAATTAATTCTAATCGTAATTGACAGATATAGCGGATTTTCGAGTAGTTTTCGAATAATATTCGAACAAATCTGCCCATATCTCCGAAACTATATGTCGTAGAACGGAGAAATCGGTATTTCTGAAAAGATCTCGAGAAAATACAGTAGATGACACGGTTTGAAACTTTCTAAATCTATTAATTCTATTCGGAATTGCTAAAAACTCATATAACGCACTTTCAGCTATTTTCGGGCTATTTTCGGACAAATTTGCCCATATCTCCGAAGCTATATGTCGTAGAGCGGAGAAATCGGTATTTTTGGAAAGATCTCGAGAAAATGCAGTAGATGACAGGGTTTAAACTTTTAAAACCGGTTAATTCTAATCGGAATTGACAGACATAGCGGATTTTCGAGTAGTTTTCGAGCAATATTCGGACATATCTGCCCATATCTCCGAAGCTATATGTCGTAGAACGGAGAAATCGGTATTTTTGGAAAGATCTCGAAAAAATACAGTAGATTACAGGGTTTTAAACTTGCTAAACCGGTTAATTCTATTCGGAATTGACAGATATAGCGGATTTTCGAGTTGTTTTCGAGCAATATTCGGACAAATCTGCCCATATCTCCGAAACTATATGTCGTAGAACGGAGAAATCGGTATTTTCGGAAAGATCTCGGAAGAATACAGTAGATGACATGGTTTAAACTTTTGAAACCGGTTAATTCTAATCGGAATTGACAGACCTAGCGGATTTTCGAGTAG
Source organism: Platypus cylindrus (assembly GCA_949748235.1). Classification (NCBI taxonomy): domain Eukaryota; kingdom Metazoa; phylum Arthropoda; class Insecta; order Coleoptera; family Curculionidae; genus Platypus; species Platypus cylindrus. The sequence goes on from CATIYE010000015.1 coordinate 248,287, forward strand.
TTTTCCAGCAATATTCGGACAAATCTGCCCATATCTCCGAAACTATAGGTCGTAGAACGGAGAAATCGGTATTTTTGGAAAGATCTCGAAAAAATACAGTAGACGACATGGCTTAAACTGACTAAACCTATTAATTCTAATCGTAATTGACAGATATAGCGGATTTTCGAGTAGTTTTCGAATAATATTCGAACAAATCTGCCCATATCTCCGAAACTATATGTCGTAGAACGGAGAAATCGGTATTTTTGGAAAGATCTCGAAAAAATACAGTAGACGACATGGCTTAAACTGACTAAACCAATTAATTCTAATCGGAATTGACAGACATAGCGGATTTTCGAGTAGTTTTCGAATAATATTCGAACAAATCTGCCCATATCTCCGAAACTATATGTCGTAGAACGGAGAAATCGGTATTTCTGAAAAGATCTCGAGAAAATACAGTAGATGACACGGTTTGAAACTTTCTAAATCTATTAATTCTATTCGGAATTGCTAAAAACTCATATAACGCACTTTCAGCTATTTTCGGGCTATTTTCGGACAAATCTGCCCATATCTCCGAAACTATATGTCGTAGAACGGAGAAATCGGTATTTTTGGAAAGATCTCGAAAAAATGCAGTAGATGACAGGGTTTAAACTTTTAAAACCGGTTAATTCTAATCGGAATTGACAGACATAGCGGATTTTCGAGTAGTTTTCGAGCAATATTCGGACATATCTGCCCATATCTCCGAAGCTATATGTCGTAGAACGGAGAAATCGGTATTTTTGGAAAGATCTCGAAAAAATACAGTAGATTACAGGGTTTTAAACTTGCTAAACCGGTTAATTCTATTCGGAATTGACAGATATAGCGGATTTTCGAGTTGTTTTCGAGCAATATTCGGACAAATCTGCCCATATCTCCGAAACTATATGTCGTAGAACGGAGAAATCGGTATTTTCGGAAAGATCTCGGAAGAATACAGTAGATGACATGGTTTAAACTTTTGAAACCGGTTAATTCTAATCGGAATTGACAGACCTAGCGGATTTTCGAGTAGTTTTCCAGCAATATTCGGACAAATCTGCCCATATCTCCGAAACTATAGGTCGTAGAACGGAGAAATCGGTATTTTTGGAAAGATCTCGAAAAAATACAGTAGACGACATGGCTTAAACTGACTAAACCTATTAATTCTAATCGTAATTGACAGATATAGCGGATTTTCGAGTAGTTTTCGAATAATATTCGAACAAATCTGCCCATATCTCCGAAACTATATGTCGTAGAACGGAGAAATCGGTATTTTTGGAAAGATCTCGAAAAAATACAGTAGACGACATGGCTTAAACTGACTAAACCAATTAATTCTAATCGGAATTGACAGACATAGCGGATTTTCGAGTAGTTTTCGAATAATATTCGAACAAATCTGCCCATATCTCCGAAACTATATGTCGTAAAACGGAGAAATCGGTATTTTTGGAAAGATCTCGAGAAAATACAGTAGATGACACGGTTTGAAACTTTCTAAATCGATTAATTCTATTCGAAATTGCTAAAAACTCATATAACGCACTTTCAGCTATTTTCGGGCTATTTTCGGACAAATTTGCCCATATCTCCGAAGCTATATGTCGTAGAGCGGAGAAATCGGTATTTTTGGAAAGATCTCGAGAAAATGCAGTAGATGACATGGTTTAAACTTTTAAAACCGGTTAATTCTAATCGGAATTGACAGACATAGCGGATTTTCGAGTAGTTTTCGAGCAATATTCGGACATATCTGCCCATATCTCCGAAGCTATATGTCGTAGAACGGAGAAATCGGTATTTTTGGAAAGATCTCGAAAAAATACAGTAGATGACAGGGTTTTAAACTTTTAAAACCGGTTAATTCTAATCGGAATTGACAGACATAGCGGATTTTCGAGTAGTTTTCGAGCAATATTCGGACATATCTGCCCATATCTCCCAAACTATATGTCGTAGAACGGAGAAATCGGTATTTTCGGAAAGATCTCGGAAGAATACAGTAGATGACATGGTTTAAACTTTTGAAACCGGTTAATTCTAATCGGAATTGACAGACCTAGCGGATTATCGAGTAGTTTTCCAGCAATATTCGGACAAATCTGCCCATATCTCCGAAACTATAGGTCGTAGAACGGAGAAATCGGTATTTTTGGAAAGATCTCGAAAAAATACAGTAGACGACATGGCTTAAACTGACTAAACCTATTAATTCTAATCGTAATTGACAGATATAGCGGATTTTCGAGTAGTTTTCGAGCAATATTCGGACAAATCTGCCCATATCTCAGAAACTATATGTCGTAGAACGGAGAAATCGGTATTTTTGGAAAGATCTCGAAAAAATACAGTAGACGACATGGCTTAAACTGACTAAACCAATTAATTCTAATCGTAATTGACAGATATAGCGGATTTTCGAGTAGTTTTCGAATAATATTCGAACAAATCTGCCCATATCTCCGAAACTATATGTCGTAGAACGGAGAAATCGGTATTTCTGAAAAGATCTCGAGAAAATACAGTAGATGACACGGTTTGAAACTTTCTAAATCGATTAATTCTATTCGGAATTGCTAAAAACTCATATAACGCACTTTCAGCTATTTTCGGGCTATTTTCGGACAAATTTGCCCATATCTCCGAAGCTATATGTCGTAGAGCGGAGAAATCGGTATTTTTGGAAAGATCTCGAGAAAATACATTAGATGACATGGTTTCAAACTTGCTAAACCGGTTAATTCTATTCGGAATTGACAGATATAGCGGATTTTCGAGTAGTTTTCGAATAATATTCGAACAAATCTGCCCATATCTCCGAAACTATATGTCGTAGAACGGAGAAATCGGTATTTCTGAAAAGATCTCGAGAAAATACAGTAGATGACACGGTTTGAAACTTTCTAAATCGATTGATTCTATTCGGAATTGCTAAAAACTCATATAACGCACTTTCAGCTATTTTCGGGCTATTTTCGGACAAATTTGCCCATATCTCCGAAGCTATATGTCGTAGAGCGGAGAAATCGGTATTTTTGGAAAGATCTCGAGAAAATGCAGTAGATGACATGGTTTAAACTTTTAAAACCGGTTAATTCTAATCGGAATTGACAGACATAGCGGATTTTCGAGTAGTTTTCGAGCAATATTCGGACATATCTGCCCATATCTCCGAAGCTATATGTCATAGAAAGGAGAAATCGGTATTTTTGGAAAGATCTCGAGAAAATACATTAGATGAGATGGTTTTAAACTTGCTAAACCGGTTAATTCTATTCGGAATTGACAGATATAGCGGATTTTCGAATAGTTTTCGAGCAATATTCGGACAAATCTGCCCATATCATCGAAACTATATGTCGTAGAACGGAGAAATTGGTATTTTTGGAAAGATCTCGAAAAAATACAGTAGACGACATGGCTTAAACTGACTAAACCAATTAATTCTAATCGTAATTGACAGGTATAGCGGATTTTCGAGTAGTTTTCGAATAATATTCGAACAAATCTGCCCATATCTCCGAAGCTATATGTCGTAGAGCGGAGAAATCGGTATTTTTGGAAAGATCTCGAGAAAATACATTAGATGACATGGTTTTAAACTTGCTAAACCGGTTAATTCTATTCGGAATTGACAGATATAGCGGATTTTCGAATAGTTTTCGAGCAATATTCGGACAAATCTGCCCATATCATCGAAACTATATGTCGTAGAATGGAGAAATTGGTATTTTTGGAAACATCTCGAGAAAATGCAGTAGATGACATGGTTGAAACTTTTAAAACCGGTTAATTCTAATCGGAATTGACAGACCTAGCGGATTTTCGAGTAGTTTTCGAGCAATATTCGGACATATCTGCCCATATCTCCGAAGCTATATGTCATAGAACGGAGAAATTGGTATTTTTGGAAAGATCTCGAGAAAATGCAGTAGATGACATGGTTTAAACTTTTAAAACCGGTTAATTCTAATCGGAATTGACAGACATAGCGGATTTTCGAGTAGTTTTCGAGCAATATTCGGACATATCTGCCCATATCTCCGAAGCTATATGTCGTAGAGCGGAGAAATCGGTATTTTTGGAAAGATCTCGAGAAAATGCAGTAGATGACATGGTTTAAACTTTCTAAACCGGTTAATTTTATTCGGAATTGCCAGATATTGCGGATTTTCGAGTAGTTTTCCAGCAATATTCGGACAAATCTGCCCGTATCTCCGAAACTATAGGTCGTAGAACGGAGAAATCGGTATTTTTGGAAAGATCTCGAGAAAATACGGTAGATGACAGGGTCTCAAACTTTCTAAATCAGTTGATTCCATTCGGAATTGCTAAAAATTCATATAACCCATTTTCAGCTATTTTCGAGCTGTTTTCGGACCAATCTGCCCATATCTCAGAAACTATATGTCGTAGAGCGGAGAAATCGGTATTTTTGGAAAGATCTCGAGAAAATGCAGTAGATGACATGGTTTAAACTTTTAAAACCGGTTAATTCTAATCGGAATTGACAGACATAGCGGATTTTCGAGTAGTTTTCGAGCAATATTCGGACATATCTGCCCATATCTCCGAAGCTATATGTCATAGAACGGAGAAATTGGTATTTTTGGAAAGATCTCGAGAAAATGCAGTAGATGACATGGTTGAAACTTTTAAAACCGGTTAATTCTAATCGGAATTGACAGACCTAGCGGATTTTCGAGTAGTTTTCGAGCAATATTCGGACATATCTGCGCATATCTCCGAAGCTGTATGTCATAGAAAGGAGAAATCGGTATTTTTGGAAAGATCTCGAGAAAATACAGTAGATGACATGGTTTAAACTTTCTAAACCGGTTAATTTTATTCGGAATTGCCAGATATTGCGGATTTTCGAGTAGTTTTCCAGCAATATTCGGACAAATCTGCCCGTATCTCCGAAACTATAGGTCGTAGAACGGAGAAATCGGTATTTTTGGAAAGATCTCGAGAAAATACGGTAGATGACAGGGTCTCAAACTTTCTAAATCAGTTGATTCCATTCGGAATTGCTAAAAATTCATATAACCCATTTTCAGCTATTTTCGAGCTGTTTTCGGACCAATCTGCCCATATCTCAGAAACTATATGTCGTAGAACGGAGAAATCGGTATTTTTGGAAAGATCTCGAAAAAATACAGTAGATGACAGGGTTTTAAACTTGCTAAACCGGTTAACTCTATTCGGAATTGACAGATTTAGCGGATTTTCAAGTTGTTTTCGAGCAATATTCGGACAAATCTGCCCATATCTCCCAAACTATATGTCGTAGAACGGAGAAATCGGTATTTTCGGAAAGATCTCGAGAAAATACAGTAGATGACATGGTTTAAACTTTCTAAACCGGTTAATTTTATTCGGAATTGCCAGATATTGCGGATTTTCGAGTAGTTTTCCAGCAATATTCGGACAAATCTGCCCGTATCTCCGAAACTATAGGTCGTAGAACGGAGAAATCGGTATTTTTGGAAAGATCTCGAGAAAATACGGTAGATGACAGGGTCTCAAACTTTCTAAATCAGTTGATTCCATTCGGAATTGCTAAAAATTCATATAACCCATTTTCAGCTATTTTCGAGCTGTTTTCGGACCAATCTGCCCATATCTCAGAAACTGTATGTCGTGGAACGGAGAAATCGGTATTTTTGGAAAGATCTCGAAAAAATACAGGAGAAGACATGGTTTCAAACTTTCTAAACCGGTTAATTCTAATCGGAATTGACAGACATAGCGGATTTTCGAGTAGTTTTCGAATAATATTCGAACAAATCTGCCCATATCTCCGAAACTATATGTCGTAAAACGGAGAAATCGGTATTTTTGGAAAGATCTCGAGAAAATACATTAGATGACATGGTTTCAAACTTGCTAAACCGGTTAATTCTATTCGGAATTGACAGATATAGCGGATTTTCGAGTAGTTTTCGAATAATATTCGAACAAATCTGCCAATATCTCCGAAACTATATGTCGTAGAACGGAGAAATCGGTATTTCTGAAAAGATCTCGAGAAAATACAGTAGATGACACGGTTTGAAACTTTCTAAATCGATTAATTCTATTCGGAATTGCTAAAAACTCATATAACGCACTTTCAGCTATTTTCGGGCTATTTTCGGACAAATTTGCCCATATCTCCGAAGCTATATGTCGTAGAGCGGAGAAATCGGTATTTTTGGAAAGATCTCGAGAAAATGCAGTAGATGACATGGTTTAAACTTTTAAAACCGGTTAATTCTAATCGGAATTGACAGACATAGCGGATTTTCGAGTAGTTTTCGAGCAATATTCGGACATATCTGCCCATATCTCCGAAGCTATATGTCATAGAAAGGAGAAATCGGTATATTTGGAAAGATCTCGAGAAAATACATTAGATGACATGGTTTTAAACTTGCTAAACCGGTTAATTCTATTCGGAATTGACAGATATAGCGGATTTTCGAATAGTTTTCGAGCAATATTCGGACAAATCTGCCCATATCATCGAAACTATATGTCGTAGAACGGAGAAATTGGTATTTTTGGAAAGATCTCGAGAAAATGCAGTAGATGACATGGTTGAAACTTTTAAAACCGGTTAATTCTAATCGGAATTGACAGACATAGCGGATTTTCGAGTAGTTTTCGAGCAATATTCGGACAAATCTGCCCATATCTCTGAAATTATATGTCGTAGAACGGAGAAATCGATATTTTTGGAAAGATCTCGAGAAAATACATTAGATGACATGGTTTCAAACTTGCTAAACCTGTTAATTCTATTCGGAATTGACAGATATAGCGGATTTTCGAGTTGTTTTCGAGCAATATTCGGACAAATCTGCCCATATCTCAGAAACTATATGTCGTAGAACGGAGAAATCGGTATTTCTGAAAAGATCTCGAGAAAATACAGTAGATGACACGGTTTGAAACTTTCTAAATCTATTAATTCTATTCGGAATTGCTAAAAACTCATATAACGCACTTTCAGCTATTTTCGGGCTATTTTCGGACAAATTTGCCCATATCTCCGAAGCTATATGTCGTAGAGCGGAGAAATCTGTATTTTTGGAAAGATCTCGAGAAAATGCAGTAGATGACATGGTTTAAACTTTTAAAACCGGTTAATTCTAATCGGAATTGACAGACATAGCGGATTTTCGAGTAGTTTTCGAGCAATATTCGGACATATCTGCCCATATCTCCGAAGCTATATGTCGTAGAACGGAGAAATCGGTATTTTTGGAAAGATCTCGAAAAAATACAGTAGATGACAGGGTTTTAAACTTGCTAAACCGGTTAATTCTATTCGGAATTGACAGATATAGCGGATTTTCGAGTTGTTTTCGAGCAATATTCGGACAAATCTGCCCATATCTCCCAAACTATATGTCGTAGAACGGAGAAATCGGTATTTTCGGAAAGATCTCGGAAGAATACAGTAGATGACATGGTTTAAACTTTTGAAACCGGTTAATTCTAATCGGAATTGACAGACCTAGCGGATTTTCGAGTAGTTTTCCAGCAATATTCGGACAAATCTGCCCATATCTCCGAAACTATAGGTCGTAGAACGGAAAAATCGGTATTTTTGGAAAGATCTCGAAAAAATACAGTAGACGACATGGCTTAAACTGACTAAACCTATTAATTCTAATCGTAATTGACAGATATAGCGGATTTTCGAGTAGATTTCGAATAATATTCGAACAAATCTGCCCATATCTCCGAAACTATATGTCGTAGAACGGAGAAATCGGTATTTTTGGAAAGATCTCGAAAAAATACAGTAGACGACATGGCTTAAACTGACTAAACCAATTAATTCTAATCGGAATTGACAGACATAGCGGATTTTCGAGTAGTTTTCGAATAATATTCGAACAAATCTGCCCATATCTCCGAAACTATATGTCGTAAAACGGAGAAATCGGTATTTTTGGAAAGATCTCGAGAAAATACAGTAGATGACACGGTTTGAAACTTTCTAAATCGATTAATTCTATTCGGAATTGCTAAAAACTCATATAACGCACTTTCAGCTATTTTCGGGCTATTTTCGGACAAATTTGCCCATATCTCCGAAGCTATATGTCGTAGAGCGGAGAAATCGGTATTTTTGGAAAGATCTCGAGAAAATGCAGTAGATGACATGGTTTAAACTTTTAAAACCGGTTAATTCTAATCGGAATTGACAGACATAGCGGATTTTCGAGTAGTTTTCGAGCAATATTCGGACATATCTGCCCATATCTCCGAAGCTATATGTCGTAGAACGGAGAAATCGGTATTTTTGGAAAGATCTCGAAAAAATACAGTAGATGACAGGGTTTTAAACTTTTAAAACCGGTTAATTCTAATCGGAATTGACAGACATAGCGGATTTTCGAGTAGTTTTCGAGCAATATTCGGACATATCTGCCCATATCTCCCAAACTATATGTCGTAGAACGGAGAAATCGGTATTTTCGGAAAGATCTCGGAAGAATACAGTAGATGACATGGTTTAAACTTTTGAAACCGGTTAATTCTAATCGGAATTGACAGACCTAGCGGATTTTCGAGTAGTTTTCCAGCAATATTCGGACAAATCTGCCCATATCTCCGAAACTATAGGTCGTAGAACGGAGAAATCGGTATTTTTGGAAAGATCTCGAAAAAATACAGTAGACGACATGGCTTAAACTGACTAAACCTATTAATTCTAATCGTAATTGACAGATATAGCGGATTTTCGAGTAGTTTTCGAGCAATATTCGGACAAATCTGCCCATATCTCAGAAACTATATGTCGTAGAACGGAGAAATCGGTATTTTTGGAAAGATCTCGAAAAAATACAGTAGACGACATGGCTTAAACTGACTAAACCAATTAATTCTAATCGTAATTGACAGGTATAGCGGATTTTCGAGTAGTTTTCGAATAATATTCGAACAAATCTGCCCATATCTCCGAAACTATATGTCGTAGAACGGAGAAATCGGTATTTCTGAAAAGATCTCGAGAAAATACAGTAGATGACACGGTTTGAAACTTTCTAAATCGATTAATTCTATTCGGAATTGCTAAAAACTCATATAACGCACTTTCAGCTATTTTCGGGCTATTTTCGGACAAATTTGCCCATATCTCCGAAGCTATATGTCGTAGAGCGGAGAAATCGGTATTTTTGGAAAGATCTCGAGAAAATACATTAGATGACATGGTTTCAAACTTGCTAAACCGGTTAATTCTATTCGGAATTGACAGATATAGCGGATTTTCGAGTAGTTTTCGAATAATATTCGAACAAATCTGCCCATATCTCCGAAACTATATGTCGTAGAACGGAGAAATCGGTATTTCTGAAAAGATCTCGAGAAAATACAGTAGATGACACGGTTTGAAACTTTCTAAATCGATTAATTCTATTCGGAATTGCTAAAAACTCATATAACGCACTTTCAGCTATTTTCGGGCTATTTTCGGACAAATTTGTCCATATCTCCGAAGCTATATGTCGTAGAGCGGAGAAATCGGTATTTTTGGAAAGATCTCGAGAAAATGCAGTAGATGACATGGTTTAAACTTTTAAAACCGGTTAATTCTAATCGGAATTGACAGACATAGCGGATTTTCGAGTAGTTTTCGAGCAATATTCGGACATATCTGTCCATATCTCCGAAGCTATATGTCATAGAAAGGAGAAATCGGTATTTTTGGAAAGATCTCGAGAAAATACATTAGATGACATGGTTTTAAACTTGCTAAACCGGTTAATTCTATTCGGAATTGACAGATATAGCGGATTTTCGAATAGTTTTCGAGCAATATTCGGACAAATCTGCCCATATCATCGAAACTATATGTCGTAGAACGGAGAAATTGGTATTTTTGGAAAGATCTCGAAAAAATACAGTAGACGACATGGCTTAAACTGACTAAACCAATTAATTCTAATCGTAATTGACAGGTATAGCGGATTTTCGAGTAGTTTTCGAATAATATTCGAACAAATCTGCCCATATCTCCGAAGCTATATGTCGTAGAGCGGAGAAATCGGTATTTTTGGAAAGATCTCGAGAAAATACATTAGATGACATGGTTTTAAACTTGCTAAACCGGTTAATTCTATTCGGAATTGACAGATATAGCGGATTTTCGAATAGTTTTCGAGCAATATTCGGACAAATCTGCCCATATCATCGAAACTATATGTCGTAGAATGGAGAAATTGGTATTTTTGGAAATATCTCGAGAAAATGCAGTAGATGACATGGTTGAAACTTTTAAAACCGGTTAATTCTAATCGGAATTGACAGACCTAGCGGATTTTCGAGTAGCTTTCGAGCAATATTCGGACATATCTGCCCATATCTCCGAAGCTATATGTCGTAAAACGGAGAAATCGGTATTTTTGGAAAGATCTCGAGAAAATACATTAGATGACATGGTTTCAAACTTGCTAAACCGGTTAATTCTATTCGGAATTGACAGATATAGCGGATTTTCGAGTAGTTTTCGAATAATATTCGAACAAATCTGCCCATATCTCCGAAACTATATGTCGTAGAACGGAGAAATCGGTATTTCTGAAAAGATCTCGAGAAAATACAGTAGATGACACGGTTTGAAACTTTCTAAATCGATTAATTCTATTCGGAATTGCTAAAAACTCATATAACGCACTTTCAGCTATTTTCGGGCTATTTTCGGACATATCTGCCCATATCTCCGAAGCTATATGTCGTAGAACGGAGAAATCGGTATTTTTGGAAAGATCTCGAAAAAATACAGTAGATGACAGGGTTTTAAACTTTTAAAACCGGTTAATTCTAATCGGAATTGACAGACATAGCGGATTTTCGAGTAGTTTTCGAGCAATATTCGGACATATCTGCCCATATCTCCCAAACTATATGTCGTAGAACGGAGAAATCGGTATTTTCGGAAAGATCTCGGAAGAATACAGTAGATGACATGGTTTAAACTTTTGAAACCGGTTAATTCTAATCGGAATTGACAGACCTAGCGGATTTTCGAGTAGTTTTCCAGCAATATTCGGACAAATCTGCCCATATCTCCGAAACTATAGGTCGTAGAACGGAGAAATCGGTATTTTTGGAAAGATCTCGAAAAAATACAGTAGACGACATGGCTTAAACTGACTAAACCTATTAATTCTAATCGTAATTGACAGATATAGCGGATTTTCGAGTAGTTTTCGAGCAATATTCGGACAAATCTGCCCATATCTCAGAAACTATATGTCGTAGAACGGAGAAATCGGTATTTTTGGAAAGATCTCGAAAAAATACAGTAGACGACATGGCTTAAGCTGACTAAACCAATTAATTCTAATCGTAATTGACAGGTATAGCGGATTTTCGAGTAGTTTTCGAATAATATTCGAACAAATCTGCCCATATCTCCGAAACTATATGTCGTAGAACGGAGAAATCGGTATTTCTGAAAAGATCTCGAGAAAATACAGTAGATGACACGGTTTGAAACTTTCTAAATCGATTAATTCTATTCGGAATTGCTAAAAACTCATATAACGCACTTTCAGCTATTTTCGGGCTATTTTCGGACAAATTTGCCCATATCTCCGAAGCTATATGTCGTAGAGCGGAGAAATCGGTATTTTTGGAAAGATCTCGAGAAAATGCAGTAGATGACATGGTTTAAACTTTTAAAACCGGTTAATTCTAATCGGAATTGACAGACATAGCGGATTTTCGAGTAGTTTTCGAGCAATATTCGGACATATCTGCCCATATCTCCGAAGCTATATGTCATAGAAAGGAGAAATCGGTATTTTTGGAAAGATCTCGAGAAAATACATTAGATGACATGGTTTTAAACTTGCTAAACCGGTTAATTCTATTCGGAATTGACAGATATAGCGGATTTTCGAATAGTTTTCGAGCAATATTCGGACAAATCTGCCCATATCATCGAAACTATATGTCGTAGAACGGAGAAATTGGTATTTTTGGAAAGATCTCGAAAAAATACAGTAGACGACATGGCTTAAACTGACTAAACCAATTAATTCTAATCGTAATTGACAGGTATAGCGGATTTTCGAGTAGTTTTCGAATAATATTCGAACAAATCTGCCCATATCTCCGAAGCTATATGTCGTAGAGCGGAGAAATCGGTATTTTTGGAAAGATCTCGAGAAAATACATTAGATGACATGGTTTTAAACTTGCTAAACCGGTTAATTCTATTCGGAATTGACAGATATAGCGGATTTTCGAATAGTTTTCGAGCAATATTCGGACAAATCTGCCCATATCATCGAAACTATATGTCGTAGAATGGAGAAATTGGTATTTTTGGAAATATCTCGAGAAAATGCAGTAGATGACATGGTTGAAACTTTTAAAACCGGTTAATTCTAATCGGAATTGACAGACCTAGCGGATTTTCGAGTAGCTTTCGAGCAATATTCGGACATATCTGCCCATATCTCCGAAGCTATATGTCGTAAAACGGAGAAATCGGTATTTTTGGAAAGATCTCGAGAAAATACATTAGATGACATGGTTTCAAACTTGCTAAACCGGTTAATTCTATTCGGAATTGACAGATATAGCGGATTTTCGAGTAGTTTTCGAATAATATTCGAACAAATTTGCCCATATCTCCGAAACTATATGTCGTAGAACGGAGAAATCGGTATTTCTGAAAAGATCTCGAGAAAATACAGTAGATGACACGGTTTGAAACTTTCTAAATCGATTAATTCTATTCGGAATTGCTAAAAACTCATATAACGCACTTTCAGCTATTTTCGGGCTATTTTCGGACAAATTTGCCCATATCTCCGAAGCTATATGTCGTAGAGCGGAGAAATCGGTATTTTTGGAAAGATCTCGAGAAAATGCAGTAGATGACATGGCTTAAACTGACTAAACCAATTAATTCTAATCGTAATTGACAGGTATAGCGGATTTTCGAGTAGTTTTCGAATAATATTCGAACAAATCTGCCCATATCTCCGAAGCTATATGTCGTAGAGCGGAGAAATCGGTATTTTTGGAAAGATCTCGAGAAAATACATTAGATGACATGGTTTTAAACTTGCTAAACCGGTTAATTCTATTCGGAATTGACAGATATAGCGGATTTTCGAATAGTTTTCGAGCAATATTCGGACAAATCTGCCCATATCATCGAAACTATATGTCGTAGAATGGAGAAATAGGTATTTTTGGAAATATCTCGAGAAAATGCAGTAGATGACATGGTTGAAACTTTTAAAACCGGTTAATTCTAATCGGAATTGACAGACCTAGCGGATTTTCGAGTAGCTTTCGAGCAATATTCGGACATATCTGCTCATATCTCCGAAGCTATATGTCGTAGAACGGAGAAATCGGTATTTTTGGAAAGATCTCGAGAAAATACGGTAGATGACAGGGTCTCAAACTTTCTAAATCAGTTGATTCTATTCGGAATTGCTAAAAATTCATATAACCCATTTTCAGCTATTTTCGAGCTGTTCTCGGACCAATCTGCCCATATCTCAGAAACTATATGTCGTAGAACGGAGAAATCGGTATTTTTGGAAAGATCTCGAAAAAATACAGTAGATGACATGGCTTAAACTGACTAAACCAGTTAATTCTAATCGTAATTGACAGATATAGCGGATTTTCGAGTAGTTTTCGAATAATATTCGAACAAATCTGCCCATATCTCCGAAACTATATGTCGTAGAACGGAGAAATCGGTATTTCTGAAAAGATCTCGAGAAAATACAGTAGATGACACGGTTTGAAACTATCTAAATCGATTGATTCTATCCGGAATTGCTAAAAACTCATATAACGCACTTTCAGCTATTTTCGGGCTATTTTCGGACAAATTTGCCCATATCTCCGAAGCTATATGTCGTAGAGCGGAGAAATCGGTATTTTTGGAAAGATCTCGAGAAAATGCAGTAGATGACATGGTTTAAACTTTTAAAACCGGTTAATTCTAATCGGAATTGACAGACATAGCGGATTTTCGATTAGTTTTCGAATAATATTCGAACAAATCTGCCCATATCTCCGAAACTATATGTCGTAGAACGGAGAAATCGGTATTTCTGAAAAGATCTCGAGAAAATACAGTAGATGACACGGTTTGAAACTTTCTAAATCGATTAATTCTATTCGGAATTGCTAAAAACTCATATAACGCACTTTCAGCTATTTTCGGGCTATTTTCGGACAAATTTGCCCATATCTCCGAAGCTATATGTCGTAGAGCGGAGAAATCGGTATTTTTGGAAAGATCTCGAGAAAATGCAGTAGATGACATGGTTTAAACTTTTAAAACCGGTTAATTCTAATCGGAATTGACAGACATAGCGGATTTTCGAGTAGTTTTCGAGCAATATTCGGACATATCTGCCCATATCTCCGAAGCTATATGTCATAGAAAGGAGAAATCGGTATTTTTGGAAAGATCTCGAGAAAATACATTAGATGACATGGTTTTAAACTTGCTAAACCGGTTAATTCTATTCGGAATTGACAGATATAGCGGATTTTCGAATAGTTTTCGAGCAATATTCGGACAAATCTGCCCATATCATCGAAACTATATGTCGTAGAACGGAGAAATTGGTATTTTTGGAAAGATCTCGAAAAAATACAGTAGACGACATGGCTTAAACTGACTAAACCAATTAATTCTAATCGTAATTGACAGGTATAGCGGATTTTCGAGTAGTTTTCGAATAATATTCGAACAAATCTGCCCATATCTCCGAAGCTATATGTCGTAGAGCGGAGAAATCGGTATTTTTGGAAAGATCTCGAGAAAATACATTAGATGACATGGTTTTAAACTTGCTAAACCGGTTAATTCTATTCGGAATTGACAGATATAGCGGATTTTCGAGTAGTTTTCGAATAATATTCGAACAAATTTGCCCATATCTCCGAAACTATATGTCGTAGAACGGAGAAATCGGTATTTCTGAAAAGATCTCGAGAAAATACAGTAGATGACACGGTTTGAAACTTTTAAAACCGGTTAATTCTAATCGGAATTGACAGACCTAGCGGATTTTCGAGTAGCTTTCGAGCAATATTCGGACATATCTGCCCATATCTCCGAAGCTATATGTCGTAAAACGGAGAAATCGGTATTTTTGGAAAGATCTCGAGAAAATACATTAGATGACATGGTCTCAAACTTGCTAAACCGGTTAATTCTATTCGGAATTGACAGATATAGCGGATTTTCGAGTAGTTTTCGAATAATATTCGAACAAATTTGCCCATATCTCCGAAACTATATGTCGTAGAACGGAGAAATCGGTATTTCTGAAAAGATCTCGAGAAAATACAGTAGATGACACGGTTTGAAACTTTCTAAATCGATTAATTCTATTCGGAATTGCTAAAAACTCATATAACGCACTTTCAGCTATTTTCGGGCTATTTTCGGACAAATTTGCCCATATCTCCGAAGCTATATGTCGTAGAGCGGAGAAATCGGTATTTTTGGAAAGATCTCGAGAAAATGCAGTAGATGACATGGTTTAAACTTTTAAAACCGGTTAATTCTAATCGGAATTGACAGACATAGCGGATTTTCGAGTAGTTTTCGAGCAATATTCGGACATATCTGCCCATATCTCCGAAGCTATATGTCATAGAAAGGAGAAATCGGTATTTTTGGAAAGATCTCGAGAAAATACATTAGATGACATGGTTTTAAACTTGCTAAACCGGTTAATTCTATTCGGAATTGACAGATATAGCGGATTTTCGAGTTGTTTTCGAGCAATATTCGGACAAATCTGCCCATATCTCAGAAACTATATGTCGTAGAACGGAGAAATCGGTATTTTTGGAAAGATCTCGAAAAAATACAGTAGACGACATGGCTTAAACTGACTAAACCAATTAATTCTAATCGTAATTGACAGGTATAGCGGATTTTCGAGTAGTTTTCGAATAATATTCGAACAAATCTGCCCATATCTCCGAAGCTATATGTCGTAGAGCGGAGAAATCGGTATTTTTGGAAAGATCTCGAGAAAATACATTAGATGACATGGTTTTAAACTTGCTAAACCGGTTAATTCTATTCGGAATTGACAGATATAGCGGATTTTCGAATAGTTTTCGAGCAATATTCGGACAAATCTGCCCATATCATCGAAACTATATGTCGTAGAATGGAGAAATAGGTATTTTTGGAAATATCTCGAGAAAATGCAGTAGATGACATGGTTGAAACTTTTAAAACCGGTTAATTCTAATCGGAATTGACAGACCTAGCGGATTTTCGAGTAGCTTTCGAGCAATATTCGGACATATCTGCTCATATCTCCGAAGCTATATGTCGTAGAACGGAGAAATCGGTATTTTTGGAAAGATCTCGAGAAAATACGGTAGATGACAGGGTCTCAAACTTTCTAAATCAGTTGATTCTATTCGGAATTGCTAAAAATTCATATAACCCATTTTCAGCTATTTTCGAGCTGTTCTCGGACCAATCTGCCCATATCTCAGAAACTATATGTCGTAGAACGGAGAAATCGGTATTTTTGGAAAGATCTCGAAAAAATACAGTAGATGACATGGCTTAAACTGACTAAACCAGTTAATTCTAATCGTAATTGACAGATATAGCGGATTTTCGAGTAGTTTTCGAATAATATTCGAACAAATCTGCCCATATCTCCGAAACTATATGTCGTAGAACGGAGAAATCGGTATTTCTGAAAAGATCTCGAGAAAATACAGTAGATGACACGGTTTGAAACTTTCTAAATCGATTAATTCTATCCGGAATTGCTAAAAACTCATATAACGCACTTTCAGCTATTTTCGGGCTATTTTCGGACAAATTTGCCCATATCTCCGAAGCTATATGTCGTAGAGCGGAGAAATCGGTATTTTTGGAAAGATCTCGAGAAAATGCAGTAGATGACATGGTTTAAACTTTTAAAACCGGTTAATTCTAATCGGAATTGACAGACATAGCGGATTTTCGATTAGTTTTCGAGCAATATTCGGACATATCTGCCCATATCTCCGAAGCTATATGTCATAGAACGGAGAAATTGGTATTTTTGGAAAGATCTCGAGAAAATGCAGTAGATGACATGGTTGAAACTTTTAAAACCGGTTAATTCTAATCGGAATTGACAGACATAGCGGATTTTCGATTAGTTTTCGAGCAATATTCGAACAAATCTGCCCATATCTCCGAAACTATATGTCGTAGAACGGAGAAATCGGTATTTCTGAAAAGATCTCGAGAAAATACAGTAGATGACACGGTTTGAAACTATCTAAATCGATTGATTCTATCCGGAATTGCTAAAAACTCATATAACGCACTTTCAGCTATTTTCGGGCTATTTTCGGACAAATTTGCCCATATCTCCGAAGCTATATGTCGTAGAGCGGAGAAATCGGTATTTTTGGAAAGATCTCGAGAAAATGCAGTAGATGACATGGTTTAAACTTTTAAAACCGGTTAATTCTAATCGGAATTGACAGACATAGCGGATTTTCGATTAGTTTTCGAGCAATATTCGAACAAATCTGCCCATATCTCCGAAACTATATGTCGTAGAACGGAGAAATCGGTATTTCTGAAAAGATCTCGAGAAAATACAGTAGATGACACGGTTTGAAACTATCTAAATCGATTGATTCTATCCGGAATTGCTAAAAACTCATATAACGCACTTTCAGCTATTTTCGGGCTATTTTCGGACAAATTTGCCCATATCTCCGAAGCTATATGTCGTAGAGCGGAGAAATCGGTATTTTTGGAAAGATCTCGAGAAAATGCAGTAGATGACATGGTTTAAACTTTTAAAACCGGTTAATTCTAATCGGAATTGACAGACATAGCGGATTTTCGATTAGTTTTCGAGCAATATTCGGACATATCTGCCCATATCTCCGAAGCTATATGTCATAGAACGGAGAAATTGGTATTTTTGGAAAGATCTCGAGAAAATGCAGTAGATGACATGGTTGAAACTTTTAAAACCGGTTAATTCTAATCGGAATTGACAAACCTAGCGGATTTTCGAGTAGTTTTCGAGCAATATTCGGACATATCTGCGCATATCTCCGAAGCTGTATGTCATAGAAAGGAGAAATCGGTATTTTTGGAAAGATCTCGAGAAAATACAGTAGATGACATGGTTTAAACTTTCTAAACCGGTTAATTTTATTCGGAATTGCCAGATATTGCGGATTTTCGAGTAGTTTTCCAGCAATATTCGGACAAATCTGCCCGTATCTCCGAAACTATAGGTCGTAGAATGGAGAAATCGGTATTTTTGGAAAGATCTCGAGAAAATACGGTAGATGACAGGGTCTCAAACTTTCTAAATCAGTTGATTCCATTCGGAATTGCTGAAAATTCATATAACCCATTTTCAGTTATTTTCGAGCTGTTTTCGGACCAATCTGCCCATATCTCAGAAACTATATGTCGTAGAACGGAGAAATCGGTATTTTTGGAAAGATCTCGAAAAAATACAGTAGATGACAGGGTTTTAAACTTGCTAAACCGGTTAACTCTATTCGGAATTGACAGATATAGCGGATTTTCAAGTTGTTTTCGAGCAATATTCGGACAAATCTGCCCATATCTCCCAAACTATATGTCGTAGAACGGAGAAATCGGTATTTTTGGAAAGACCTCGGGAAAATACAGGAGAAGACATGGTTTCAAACTTTCTAAACCGGTTAATTCTAATCGGAATTGACAGACATAGCGGATTTTCGAGTAGTTTTCCAGCAATATTCGGACAAATCTGCCCATATCTCCGAAACTATATGTCGTAAAACGGAGAAATCGGTATTTTTGGAAAGATCTCGAGAAAATACATTAGATGACATGGTTTCAAACTTGCTAAACCGGTTAATTCTATTCGGAATTGACAGATATAGCGGATTTTCGAGTAGTTTTCGAATAATATTCGAACAAATCTGCCAATATCTCCGAAACTATATGTCGTAGAACGGAGAAATCGGTATTTCTGAAAAGATCTCGAGAAAATACAGTAGATGACACGGTTTGAAACTTTCTAAATCGATTAATTCTATTCGGAATTGCTAAAAACTCATATAACGCACTTTCAGCTATTTTCGGGCTATTTTCGGACAAATTTGCCCATATCTCCGAAGCTATATGTCGTAGAGCGGAGAAATCGGTATTTTTGGAAAGATCTCGAGAAAATGCAGTAGATGACATGGTTTAAACTTTTAAAACCGGTTAATTCTAATCGGAATTGACAGACATAGCGGATTTTCTAGTAGTTTTCGAGCAATATTCGGACATATCTGCCCATATCTCCGAAGCTATATGTCATAGAAAGGAGAAATCGGTATTTTTGGAAAGATCTCGAGAAAATACATTAGATGACATGGTTTTAAACTTGCTAAACCGGTTAATTCTATTCGGAATTGACAGATATAGCGGATTTTCGAATAGTTTTCGAGCAATATTCGGACAAATCTGCCCATATCATCGAAACTATATGTCGTAGAACCGAGAAATTGGTATTTTTGGAAAGATCTCGAGAAAATGCAGTAGATGACATGGTTGAAACTTTTAAAACCGGTTAATTCTAATCGGAATTGACAGACATAGCGGATTTTCGAGTAGTTTTCGAGCAATATTCGGACAAATCTGCCCATATCTCTGAAATTATATGTCGTAGAACGGAGAAATCGGTATTTTTGGAAAGATCTCGAGAAAATACATTAGATGACATGGTTTCAAACTTGCTAAACCTGTTAATTCTATTCGGAATTGACAGATATAGCGGATTTTCGAGTTGTTTTCGAGCAATATTCGGACAAATCTGCCCATATCTCAGAAACTATATGTCGTAGAACGGAGAAATCGGTATTTTTGGAAAGATCTCGAAAAAATACAGTAGACGACATGGCTTAAACTGACTAAACCAATTAATTCTAATCGTAATTGACAGATATAGCGGATTTTCGAGTAGTTTTCGAATAATATTCGAACAAATCTGCCCATATCTCCGAAACTATATGTCGTAGAACGGAGAAATCGGTATTTCTGAAAAGATCTCGAGAAAATACAGTAGATGACACGGTTTGAAACTTTCTAAATCTATTAATTCTATTCGGAATTGCTAAAAACTCATATAACGCACTTTCAGCTATTTTCGGGCTATTTTCGGACAAATTTGCCCATATCTCCGAAGCTATATGTCGTAGAGCGGAGAAATCGGTATTTTTGGAAAGATCTCGAGAAAATGCAGTAGATGACATGGTTTAAACTTTTAAAACCGGTTAATTCTAATCGGAATTGACAGACATAGCGGATTTTCGAGTAGTTTTCGAGCAATATTCGGACATATCTGCCCATATCTCCGAAGCTATATGTCGTAGAACGGAGAAATCGGTATTTTTGGAAAGATCTCGAAAAAATACAGTAGATGACAGGGTTTTAAACTTGCTAAACCGGTTAATTCTATTCGGAATTGACAGATATAGCGGATTTTCGAGTTGTTTTCGAGCAATATTCGGACAAATCTGCCCATATCTCCCAAACTATATGTCGTAGAACGGAGAAATCGGTATTTTCGGAAAGATCTCGGAAGAATACAGTAGATGACATGGTTTAAACTTTTGAAACCGGTTAATTCTAATCGGAATTGACAGACCTAGCGGATTTTCGAGTAGTTTTCCAGCAATATTCGGACAAATCTGCCCATATCTCCGAAACTATAGGTCGTAGAACGGAGAAATCGGTATTTTTGGAAAGATCTCGAAAAAATACAGTAGACGACATGGCTTAAACTGACTAAACCTATTAATTCTAATCGTAATTGACAGATATAGCGGATTTTCGAGTAGTTTTCGAATAATATTCGAACAAATCTGCCCATATCTCCGAAACTATATGTCGTAGAACGGAGAAATCGGTATTTTTGGAAAGATCTCGAAAAAATACAGTAGACGACATGGCTTAAACTGACTAAACCAATTAATTCTAATCGGAATTGACAGACATAGCGGATTTTCGAGTAGTTTTCGAATAATATTCGAACAAATCTGCCCATATCTCCGAAACTATATGTCGTAAAACGGAGAAATCGGTATTTTTGGAAAGATCTCGAGAAAATACAGTAGACGACACGGTTTGAAACTTTCTAAATCGATTAATTCTATTCGGAATTGCTAAAAACTCATATAACGCACTTTCAGCTATTTTCGGGCTATTTTCGGACAAATTTGCCCATATCTCCGAAGCTATATGTCGTAGAGCGGAGAAATCGGTATTTTTGGAAAGATCTCGAGAAAATGCAGTAGATGACATGGTTTAAACTTTTAAAACCGGTTAATTCTAATCGGAATTGACAGACATAGCGGATTTTCGAGTAGTTTTCGAGCAATATTCGGACATATCTGCCCATATCTCCGAAGCTATATGTCGTAGAACGGAGAAATCGGTATTTTTGGAAAGATCTCGAAAAAATACAGTAGATGACAGGGTTTTAAACTTTTAAAACCGGTTAATTCTAATCGGAATTGACAGACATAGCGGATTTTCGAGTAGTTTTCGAGCAATATTCGGACATATCTGCCCATATCTCCGAAGCTATATGTCGTAGAACGGAGAAATCGGTATTTTTGGAAAGATCTCGAAAAAATACAGTAGATGACAGGGTTTTAAACTTTTAAAACCGGTTAATTCTAATCGGAATTGACAGACATAGCGGATTTTCGAGTAGTTTTCGAGCAATATTCGGACATATCTGCCCATATCTCCCAAACTATATGTCGTAGAACGGAGAAATCGGTATTTTCGGAAAGATCTCGGAAGAATACAGTAGATGACATGGTTTAAACTTTTGAAACCGGTTAATTCTAATCGGAATTGACAGACCTAGCGGATTTTCGAGTAGTTTTCCAGCAATATTCGGACAAATCTGCCCATATCTCCGAAACTATAGGTCGTAGAACGGAGAAATCGGTATTTTTGGAAAGATCTCGAAAAAATACAGTAGACGACATGGCTTAAACTGACTAAACCTATTAATTCTAATCGTAATTGACAGATATAGCGGATTTTCGAGTAGTTTTCGAATAATATTCGAACAAATCTGCCCATATCTCCGAAACTATATGTCGTAGAACGGAGAAATCGGTATTTTTGGAAAGATCTCGAAAAAATACAGTAGACGACATGGCTTAAACTGACTAAACCAATTAATTCTAATCGGAATTGACAGACATAGCGGATTTTCGAGTAGTTTTCGAATAATATTCGAACAAATCTGCCCATATCTCCGAAACTATATGTCGTAAAACGGAGAAATCGGTATTTTTGGAAAGATCTCGAGAAAATACAGTAGATGACACGGTTTGAAACTTTCTAAATCGATTAATTCTATTCGGAATTGCTAAAAACTCATATAACGCACTTTCAGCTATTTTCGGGCTATTTTCGGACAAATTTGCCCATATCTCCGAAGCTATATGTCGTAGAGCGGAGAAATCGGTATTTTTGGAAAGATCTCGAGAAAATGCAGTAGACGACATGGTTTAAACTTTTAAAACCGGTTAATTCTAATCGGAATTGACAGACATAGCGGATTTTCGAGTAGTTTTCGAGCAATATTCGGACAAATCTGCCCATATCTCTGAAATTATATGTCGTAGAACGGAGAAATCGGTATTTTTGGAAAGATCTCGAGAAAATACATTAGATGACATGGTTTCAAACTTGCTAAACCTGTTAATTCTATTCGGAATTGACAGATATAGCGGATTTTCGAGTTGTTTTCGAGCAATATTCGGACAAATCTGCCCATATCTCAGAAACTATATGTCGTAGAACGGAGAAATCGGTATTTTTGGAAAGATCTCGAAAAAATACAGTAGACGACATGGCTTAAACTGACTAAACCAATTAATTCTAATCGTAATTGACAGATATAGCGGATTTTCGAGTAGTTTTCGAATAATATTCGAACAAATCTGCCCATATCTCCGAAACTATATGTCGTAGAACGGAGAAATCGGTATTTCTGAAAAGATCTCGAGAAAATACAGTAGATGACACGGTTTGAAACTTTCTAAATCTATTAATTCTATTCGGAATTGCTAAAAACTCATATAACGCACTTTCAGCTATTTTCGGGCTATTTTCGGACAAATTTGCCCATATCTCCGAAGCTATATGTCGTAGAGCGGAGAAATCGGTATTTTTGGAAAGATCTCGAGAAAATGCAGTAGATGACATGGTTTAAACTTTTAAAACCGGTTAATTCTAATCGGAATTGACAGACATAGCGGATTTTCGAGTAGTTTTCGAGCAATATTCGGACATATCTGCCCATATCTCCGAAGCTATATGTCGTAGAACGGAGAAATCGGTATTTTTGGAAAGATCTCGAAAAAATACAGTAGATGACAGGGTTTTAAACTTGCTAAACCGGTTAATTCTATTCGGAATTGACAGATATAGCGGATTTTCGAGTTGTTTTCGAGCAATATTCGGACAAATCTGCCCATATCTCCCAAACTATATGTCGTAGAACGGAGAAATCGGTATTTTCGGAAAGATCTCGGAAGAATACAGTAGATGACATGGTTTAAACTTTTGAAACCGGTTAATTCTAATCGGAATTGACAGACCTAGCGGATTTTCGAGTAGTTTTCCAGCAATATTCGGACAAATCTGCCCATATCTCCGAAACTATAGGTCGTAGAACGGAGAAATCGGTATTTTTGGAAAGATCTCGAAAAAATACAGTAGACGACATGGCTTAAACTGACTAAACCTATTAATTCTAATCGTAATTGACAGATATAGCGGATTTTCGAGTAGTTTTCGAATAATATTCGAACAAATCTGCCCATATCTCCGAAACTATATGTCGTAGAACGGAGAAATCGGTATTTTTGGAAAGATCTCGAAAAAATACAGTAGACGACATGGCTTAAACTGACTAAACCAATTAATTCTAATCGGAATTGACAGACATAGCGGATTTTCGAGTAGTTTTCGAATAATATTCGAACAAATCTGCCCATATCTCCGAAACTATATGTCGTAAAACGGAGAAATCGGTATTTTTGGAAAGATCTCGAGAAAATACAGTAGACGACACGGTTTGAAACTTTCTAAATCGATTAATTCTATTCGGAATTGCTAAAAACTCATATAACGCACTTTCAGCTATTTTCGGGCTATTTTCGGACAAATTTGCCCATATCTCCGAAGCTATATGTCGTAGAGCGGAGAAATCGGTATTTTTGGAAAGATCTCGAGAAAATGCAGTAGATGACATGGTTTAAACTTTTAAAACCGGTTAATTCTAATCGGAATTGACAGACATAGCGGATTTTCGAGTAGTTTTCGAGCAATATTCGGACATATCTGCCCATATCTCCGAAGCTATATGTCGTAGAACGGAGAAATCGGTATTTTTGGAAAGATCTCGAAAAAATACAGTAGATGACAGGGTTTTAAACTTTTAAAACCGGTTAATTCTAATCGGAATTGACAGACATAGCGGATTTTCGAGTAGTTTTCGAGCAATATTCGGACATATCTGCCCATATCTCCGAAGCTATATGTCGTAGAACGGAGAAATCGGTATTTTTGGAAAGATCTCGAAAAAATACAGTAGATGACAGGGTTTTAAACTTTTAAAACCGGTTAATTCTAATCGGAATTGACAGACATAGCGGATTTTCGAGTAGTTTTCGAGCAATATTCGGACATATCTGCCCATATCTCCCAAACTATATGTCGTAGAACGGAGAAATCGGTATTTTCGGAAAGATCTCGGAAGAATACAGTAGATGACATGGTTTAAACTTTTGAAACCGGTTAATTCTAATCGGAATT
Organism: Platypus cylindrus; assembly: GCA_949748235.1. Taxonomy (NCBI): domain Eukaryota; kingdom Metazoa; phylum Arthropoda; class Insecta; order Coleoptera; family Curculionidae; genus Platypus; species Platypus cylindrus. The sequence goes on from CATIYE010000015.1 coordinate 273,188, forward strand.
GACAGACCTAGCGGATTTTCGAGTAGTTTTCCAGCAATATTCGGACAAATCTGCCCATATCTCCGAAACTATAGGTCGTAGAACGGAGAAATCGGTATTTTTGGAAAGATCTCGAAAAAATACAGTAGACGACATGGCTTAAACTGACTAAACCTATTAATTCTAATCGTAATTGACAGATATAGCGGATTTTCGAGTAGTTTTCGAATAATATTCGAACAAATCTGCCCATATCTCCGAAACTATATGTCGTAGAACGGAGAAATCGGTATTTTTGGAAAGATCTCGAAAAAATACAGTAGACGACATGGCTTAAACTGACTAAACCAATTAATTCTAATCGGAATTGACAGACATAGCGGATTTTCGAGTAGTTTTCGAATAATATTCGAACAAATCTGCCCATATCTCCGAAACTATATGTCGTAAAACGGAGAAATCGGTATTTTTGGAAAGATCTCGAGAAAATACAGTAGATGACACGGTTTGAAACTTTCTAAATCGATTAATTCTATTCGGAATTGCTAAAAACTCATATAACGCACTTTCAGCTATTTTCGGGCTATTTTCGGACAAATTTGCCCATATCTCCGAAGCTATATGTCGTAGAGCGGAGAAATCGGTATTTTTGGAAAGATCTCGAGAAAATGCAGTAGACGACATGGTTTAAACTTTTAAAACCGGTTAATTCTAATCGGAATTGACAGACATAGCGGATTTTCGAGTAGTTTTCGAGCAATATTCGGACATATCTGCCCATATCTCCGAAGCTATATGTCGTAGAACGGAGAAATCGGTATTTTTGGAAAGATCTCGAAAAAATACAGTAGATGACAGGGTTTTAAACTTTTAAAACCGGTTAATTCTAATCGGAATTGACAGACATAGCGGATTTTCGAGTAGTTTTCGAGCAATATTCGGACATATCTGCCCATATCTCCGAAGCTATATGTCATAGAACGGAGAAATTGGTATTTTTGGAAAGATCTCGAGAAAATGCAGTAGATGACATGGTTGAAACTTTTAAAACCGGTTAATTCTAATCGGAATTGACAGACCTAGCGGATTTTCGAGTAGTTTTCGAGCAATATTCGGACATATCTGCGCATATCTCCGAAGCTGTATGTCATAGAAAGGAGAAATCGGTATTTTTGGAAAGATCTCGAGAAAATACAGTAGATGACATGGTTTAAACTTTCTAAACCGGTTAATTTTATTCGGAATTGCCAGATATTGCGGATTTTCGAGTAGTTTTCCAGCAATATTCGGACAAATCTGCCCGTATCTCCGAAACTATAGGTCGTAGAACGGAGAAATCGGTATTTTTGGAAAGATCTCGAGAAAATACGGTAGATGACAGGGTCTCAAACTTTCTAAATCAGTTGATTCCATTCGGAATTGCTGAAAATTCATATAACCCATTTTCAGCTATTTTCGAGCTGTTTTCGGACCAATCTGCCCATATCTCAGAAACTATATGTCGTAGAACGGAGAAATCGGTATTTTTGGAAAGATCTCGAAAAAATACAGTAGATGACAGGGTTTTAAACTTGCTAAACCGGTTAACTCTATTCGGAATTGACAGATATAGCGGATTTTCAAGTTGTTTTCGAGCAATATTCGGACAAATCTGCCCATATCTCCCAAACTATATGTCGTAGAACGGAGAAATCGGTATTTTCGGAAAGATCTCGGAAGAATACAGTAGATGACATGGTTTAAACTTTTGAAACCGGTTAATTCTAATCGGAATTGACAGACCTAGCGGATTTTCGAGTAGTTTTCCAGCAATATTCGGACAAATCTGCCCATATCTCCGAAACTATAGGTCGTAGAACGGAGAAATCGGTATTTTTGGAAAGATCTCGAAAAAATACAGTAGACGACATGGCTTAAACTGACTAAACCTATTAATTCTAATCGTAATTGACAGATATAGCGGATTTTCGAGTAGTTTTCGAATAATATTCGAACAAATCTGCCCATATCTCCGAAACTATATGTCGTAGAACGGAGAAATCGGTATTTTTGGAAAGATCTCGAAAAAATACAGTAGACGACATGGCTTAAACTGACTAAACCAATTAATTCTAATCGGAATTGACAGACATAGCGGATTTTCGAGTAGTTTTCGAATAATATTCGAACAAATCTGCCCATATCTCCGAAACTATATGTCGTAAAACGGAGAAATCGGTATTTTTGGAAAGATCTCGAGAAAATACAGTAGATGACACGGTTTGAAACTTTCTAAATCGATTAATTCTATTCGGAATTGCTAAAAACTCATATAACGCACTTTCAGCTATTTTCGGGCTATTTTCGGACAAATTTGCCCATATCTCCGAAGCTATATGTCGTAGAGCGGAGAAATCGGTATTTTTGGAAAGATCTCGAGAAAATGCAGTAGATGACATGGTTTAAACTTTTAAAACCGGTTAATTCTAATCGGAATTGACAGACATAGCGGATTTTCGAGTAGTTTTCGAGCAATATTCGGACATATCTGCCCATATCTCCGAAGCTATATGTCGTAGAACGGAGAAATCGGTATTTTTGGAAAGATCTCGAAAAAATACAGTAGATGACAGGGTTTTAAACTTTTAAAACCGGTTAATTCTAATCGGAATTGACAGACATAGCGGATTTTCGAGTAGTTTTCGAGCAATATTCGGACATATCTGCCCATATCTCCGAAGCTATATGTCGTAGAACGGAGAAATCGGTATTTTTGGAAAGATCTCGAAAAAATACAGTAGATGACAGGGTTTTAAACTTTTAAAACCGGTTAATTCTAATCGGAATTGACAGACATAGCGGATTTTCGAGTAGTTTTCGAGCAATATTCGGACATATCTGCCCATATCTCCCAAACTATATGTCGTAGAACGGAGAAATCGGTATTTTCGGAAAGATCTCGGAAGAATACAGTAGATGACATGGTTTAAACTTTTGAAACCGGTTAATTCTAATCGGAATTGACAGACCTAGCGGATTTTCGAGTAGTTTTCCAGCAATATTCGGACAAATCTGCCCATATCTCCGAAACTATAGGTCGTAGAACGGAGAAATCGGTATTTTTGGAAAGATCTCGAAAAAATACAGTAGACGACATGGCTTAAACTGACTAAACCTATTAATTCTAATCGTAATTGACAGATATAGCGGATTTTCGAGTAGTTTTCGAATAATATTCGAACAAATCTGCCCATATCTCCGAAACTATATGTCGTAGAACGGAGAAATCGGTATTTTTGGAAAGATCTCGAAAAAATACAGTAGACGACATGGCTTAAACTGACTAAACCAATTAATTCTAATCGGAATTGACAGACATAGCGGATTTTCGAGTAGTTTTCGAATAATATTCGAACAAATCTGCCCATATCTCCGAAACTATATGTCGTAAAACGGAGAAATCGGTATTTTTGGAAAGATCTCGAGAAAATACAGTAGATGACACGGTTTGAAACTTTCTAAATCGATTAATTCTATTCGGAATTGCTAAAAACTCATATAACGCACTTTCAGCTATTTTCGGGCTATTTTCGGACAAATTTGCCCATATCTCCGAAGCTATATGTCGTAGAGCGGAGAAATCGGTATTTTTGGAAAGATCTCGAGAAAATGCAGTAGACGACATGGTTTAAACTTTTAAAACCGGTTAATTCTAATCGGAATTGACAGACATAGCGGATTTTCGAGTAGTTTTCGAGCAATATTCGGACATATCTGCCCATATCTCCGAAGCTATATGTCGTAGAACGGAGAAATCGGTATTTTTGGAAAGATCTCGAAAAAATACAGTAGATGACAGGGTTTTAAACTTTTAAAACCGGTTAATTCTAATCGGAATTGACAGACATAGCGGATTTTCGAGTAGTTTTCGAGCAATATTCGGACATATCTGCCCATATCTCCGAAGCTATATGTCATAGAACGGAGAAATTGGTATTTTTGGAAAGATCTCGAGAAAATGCAGTAGATGACATGGTTGAAACTTTTAAAACCGGTTAATTCTAATCGGAATTGACAGACCTAGCGGATTTTCGAGTAGTTTTCGAGCAATATTCGGACATATCTGCGCATATCTCCGAAGCTGTATGTCATAGAAAGGAGAAATCGGTATTTTTGGAAAGATCTCGAGAAAATACAGTAGATGACATGGTTTAAACTTTCTAAACCGGTTAATTTTATTCGGAATTGCCAGATATTGCGGATTTTCGAGTAGTTTTCCAGCAATATTCGGACAAATCTGCCCGTATCTCCGAAACTATAGGTCGTAGAACGGAGAAATCGGTATTTTTGGAAAGATCTCGAGAAAATACGGTAGATGACAGGGTCTCAAACTTTCTAAATCAGTTGATTCCATTCGGAATTGCTAAAAATTCGTATAACCCATTTTCAGCTATTTTCGAGCTGTTTTCGGACCAATCTGCCCATATCTCAGAAACTATATGTCGTAGAACGGAGAAATCGGTATTTTTGGAAAGATCTCGAAAAAATACAGTAGATGACAGGGTTTCGAACTTTCTAAATCAGTTGATTCTATTCGGAATTGCTAAAAATTCATATAACCCATTTTCAGCTATTTTCGAGCTGTTTTCGGACCAATCTGCCCATATCTCAGAAACTGTATGTCGTGGAACGGAGAAATCGGTATTTTTGGAAAGACCTCGGGAAAATACAGGAGAAGACATGGTTTCAAACCTTCTAAACCGGTTAATTCTAATCGGAATTGACAGACATAGCGGATTTTCGAGTAGTTTTCGAATAATATTCGAACAAATCTGCCCATATCTCCGAAACTATATGTCGTAAAACGGAGAAATCGGTATTTTTGGAAAGATCTCGAGAAAATACATTAGATGACATGGTTTCAAACCTGCTAAACCGGTTAATTCTATTCGGAATTGACAGATATAGCGGATTTTCGAGTTGTTTTCGAGCAATATTCGGACAAATCTGCCCATATCATCGAAACTATATGTCGTAGAACGGAGAAATTGGTATTTTTGGAAAGATCTCGAGAAAATGCAGTAGATGACATCGTTGAAACTTTTAAAACCGGTTAATTCTAATCGGAATTGACAGATATAGCGGATTTTCGAGTAGTTTTCGAATAATATTCGAACAAATCTGCCCATATCTCCGAAGCTATATGTCGTAGAACGGAGAAATCGGTATTTTTGGAAAGATCTCGAAAAAATACAGTAGATGACAGGGTTTTAAACTTTTAAAACCGGTTAATTCTAATCGGAATTGACAGACATAGCGGATTTTCGAGTAGTTTTCGAGCAATATTCGGACATATCTGCCCATATCTCCGAAGCTATATGTCATAGAACGGAGAAATTGGTATTTTTGGAAAGATCTCGAGAAAATGCAGTAGATGACATGGTTGAAACTTTTAAAACCGGTTAATTCTAATCGGAATTGACAGACCTAGCGGATTTTCGAGTAGTTTTCGAGCAATATTCGGACATATCTGCGCATATCTCCGAAGCTGTATGTCATAGAAAGGAGAAATCGGTATTTTTGGAAAGATCTCGAGAAAATACAGTAGATGACATGGTTTAAACTTTCTAAACCGGTTAATTTTATTCGGAATTGAAAGATATTGCGGATTTTCGAGTAGTTTTCCAGCAATATTCGGACAAATCTGCCCGTATCTCCGAAACTATAGGTCGTAGAACGGAGAAATCGGTATTTTTGGAAAGATCTCGAGAAAATACGGTAGATGACAGGGTCTCAAACTTTCTAAATCAGTTGATTCCATTCGGAATTGCTAAAAATTCATATAACCCATTTTCAGCTATTTTCGAGCTGTTTTCGGACCAATCTGCCCATATCTCAGAAACTATATGTCGTAGAACGGAGAAATCGGTATTTTTGGAAAGATCTCGAAAAAATACAGTAGATGACAGGGTTTCGAACTTTCTAAATCAGTTGATTCTATTCGGAATTGCTAAAAATTCATATAACCCATTTTCAGCTATTTTCGAGCTGTTTTCGGACCAATCTGCCCATATCTCAGAAACTGTATGTCGTGGAACGGAGAAATCGGTATTTTTGGAAAGACCTCGGGAAAATACAGGAGAAGACATGGTTTCAAACCTTCTAAACCGGTTAATTCTAATCGGAATTGACAGACATAGCGGATTTTCGAGTAGTTTTCGAATAATATTCGAACAAATCTGCCCATATCTCCGAAACTATATGTCGTAAAACGGAGAAATCGGTATTTTTGGAAAGATCTCGAGAAAATACATTAGATGACATGGTTTCAAACCTGCTAAACCGGTTAATTCTATTCGGAATTGACAGATATAGCGGATTTTCGAGTTGTTTTCGAGCAATATTCGGACAAATCTGCCCATATCATCGAAACTATATGTCGTAGAACGGAGAAATTGGTATTTTTGGAAAGATCTCGAGAAAATGCAGTAGATGACATCGTTGAAACTTTTAAAACCGGTTAATTCTAATCGGAATTGACAGATATAGCGGATTTTCGAGTAGTTTTCGAATAATATTCGAACAAATCTGCCCATATCTCCGAAACTATATGTCGTAGAACGGAGAAATCGGTATTTCTGAAAAGATCTCGAGAAAATACAGTAGATGACACGGTTTGAAACTTTCTAAATCGATTAATTCTATTCGGAATTGCTAAAAACTCATATAACGCACTTTCAGCTATTTTCGGGCTATTTTCGGACAAATTTGCCCATATCTCCGAAGCTATATGTCGTAGAACGGAGAAATCGGTATTTTTGGAAAGATCTCGAAAAAATACAGTAGACGACATGGCTTAAACTGACTAAACCTATTAATTCTAATCGTAATTGACAGATATAGCGGATTTTCGAGTAGTTTTCGAATAATATTCGAACAAATCTGCCCATATCTCCGAAACTATATGTCGTAGAACGGAGAAATCGGTATTTCTGAAAAGATCTCGAGAAAATACAGTAGATGACACGGTTTGAAACTTTCTAAATCGATTAATTCTATTCGGAATTGCTAAAAACTCATATAACGCACTTTCAGCTATTTTCGGGCTATTTTCGGACAAATTTGCCCATATCTCCGAAGCTATATGTCGTAGAGCGGAGAAATCGGTATTTCTGAAAAGATCTCGAGAAAATACAGTAGACGACATGGTTTAAACTTTTAAAACCGGTTAATTCTATTCGGAATTGACAGACATAGCGGATTTTCGAGTAGTTTTCGAGCAATATTCGGACATATCTGCCCATATCTCCGAAGCTATATGTCGTAGAACGGAGAAATCGGTATTTTTGGAAAGATCTCGAAAAAATACATTAGATGACATGGTTTTAAACTTGCTAAACCGGTTAATTCTATTCGGAATTGACAGATATAGCGGATTTTCGAATAGTTTTCGAGCAATATTCGGACAAATCTGCCCATATCATCGAAACTATATGTCGTAGAACGGAGAAATTGGTATTTTTGGAAAGATCTCGAGAAAATGCAGTAGATGACATCGTTGAAACTTTTAAAACCGGTTAATTCTAATCGGAATTGACAGACATAGCGGATTTTCGAGTAGTTTTCGAATAATATTCGAACAAATCTGCCCATATCTCCGAAACTATATGTCGTAGAACGGAGAAATCGGTATTTTTGGAAAGATCTCGAAAAAATACAGTAGATGACAGGGTTTTAAACTTGCTAAACCGGTTAATTCTATTCGGAATTGACAGATATAGCGGATTTTCGAGTTGTTTTCGAGCAATATTCGGACAAATCTGCCCATATCTCCCAAACTATATGTCGTAGAACGGAGAAATCGGTATTTTCGGAAAGATCTCGGAAGAATACAGTAGATGACATGGTTTAAACTTTTGAAACCGGTTAATTCTAATCGGAATTGACAGACCTAGCGGATTTTCGAGTAGTTTTCCAGCAATATTCGGACAAATCTGCCCATATCTCCGAAACTATAGGTCGTAGAACGGAGAAATCGGTATTTTTGGAAAGATCTCGAAAAAATACAGTAGACGACATGGCTTAAACTGACTAAACCTATTAATTCTAATCGTAATTGACAGATATAGCGGATTTTCGAGTAGCTTTCGAATAATATTCGAACAAATCTGCCCATATCTCCGAAACTATATGTCGTAGAACGGAGAAATCGGTATTTTTGGAAAGATCTCGAAAAAATACAGTAGACGACATGGCTTAAACTGACTAAACCAATTAATTCTAATCGGAATTGACAGACATAGCGGATTTTCGAGTAGTTTTCGAATAATATTCGAACAAATCTGCCCATATCTCCGAAACTATATGTCGTAAAACGGAGAAATCGGTATTTTTGGAAAGATCTCGAGAAAATACATTAGATGACATGGTTTCAAACTTGCTAAACCGGTTAATTCTATTCGGAATTGACAGATATAGCGGATTTTCGAGTTGTTTTCGAGCAATATTCGGACAAATCTGCCCATATCTCAGAAACTATATGTCGTAGAACGGAGAAATCGGTATTTTTGGAAAGATCTCGAAAAAATACAGTAGACGACATGGCTTAAACTGACTAAACCAATTAATTCTAATCGTAATTGACAGATATAGCGGATTTTCGAGTAGTTTTCGAATAATATTCGAACAAATCTGCCCATATCTCCGAAACTATATGTCGTAGAACGGAGAAATCGGTATTTCTGAAAAGATCTCGAGAAAATAGAGTAGATGACACGGTTTGAAACTTTCTAAATCGATTAATTCTATTCGGAATTGCTAAAAACTCATATAACGCACTTTCAGCTATTTTCGGGCTATTTTCGGACAAATTTGCCCATATCTCCGAAGCTATATGTCGTAGAGCGGAGAAATCGGTATTTTTGGAAAGATCTCGAGAAAATGCAGTAGATGACATGGTTTAAACTTTTAAAACCGGTTAATTCTAATCGGAATTGACAGACATAGCGGATTTTCGAGTATTTTTCGAGCAATATTCGGACATATCTGCCCATATCTCCGAAGCTATATGTCGTAGAACGGAGAAATCGGTATTTTTGGAAAGATCTCGAAAAAATACAGTAGATGACAGGGTTTTAAACTTTTAAAACCGGTTAATTCTAATCGGAATTGACAGACATAGCGGATTTTCGAGTAGTTTTCGAGCAATATTCGGACATATCTGCCCATATCTCCGAAGCTATATGTCATAGAACGGAGAAATTGGTATTTTTGGAAAGATCTCGAGAAAATTTAGTAGATGACATGGTTGAAACTTTTAAAACCGGTTAATTCTAATCGGAATTGACAGACCTAGCGGATTTTCGAGTAGTTTTCGAGCAATATTCGGACATATCTGCGCATATCTCCGAAGCTGTATGTCATAGAAAGGAGAAATCGGTATTTTTGGAAAGATCTCGAGAAAATACAGTAGATGACATGGTTTAAACTTTCTAAACCGGTTAATTTTATTCGGAATTGCCAGATATTGCGGATTTTCGAGTAGTTTTCCAGCAATATTCGGACAAATCTGCCCGTATCTCCGAAACTATAGGTCGTAGAACGGAGAAGTCGGTATTTTTGGAAAGATCTCGAGAAAATACGGTAGATGACAGGGTCTCAAACTTTCTAAATCAGTTGATTCCATTCGGAATTGCTAAAAATTCATATAACCCATTTTCAGCTATTTTCGAGCTGTTTTCGGACCAATCTGCCCATATCTCAGAAACTATATGTCGTAGAACGGAGAAATCGGTATTTTTGGAAAGATCTCGAAAAAATACAGTAGATGACAGGGTTTCAAACTTTCTAAATCAGTTGATTCTATTCGGAATTGCTAAAAATTCATATAACCCATTTTCAGCTATTTTCGAGCTGTTTTCGGACCAATCTGCCCATATCTCCGAAACTATATGTCGTAGAACGGAGAAATCGGTATTTTTGGAAAGATCTCGAAAAAATACAGTAGACGACATGGCTTAAACTGACTAAACCGGTTAATTCTAATCGGAATTGACAGACATAGCGGATTTTCGAGTAGTTTTCGAATAATATTCGAACAAATCTGCCCATATCTCCGAAACTATATGTCGTAAAACGGAGAAATCGGTATTTTTGGAAAGATCTCGAGAAAATACATTAGATGACATGGTTTCAAACTTGCTAAACCGGTTAATTCTATTCGGAATTGACAGATATAGCGGATTTTCGAGTTGTTTTCGAGCAATATTCGGACAAATCTGCCCATATCTCAGAAACTATATGTCGTAGAACGGAGAAATCGGTATTTTTGGAAAGATCTCGAAAAAATACAGTAGACGACATGGCTTAAACTGACTAAACCAATTAATTCTAATCGTAATTGACAGATATAGCGGATTTTCGAGTAGTTTTCGAATAATATTCGAACAAATCTGCCCATATCTCCGAAACTATATGTCGTAGAACGGAGAAATCGGTATTTCTGAAAAGATCTCGAGAAAATACAGTAGATGACACGGTTTGAAACTTTCTAAATCGATTAATTCTATTCGGAATTGCTAAAAACTCATATAACGCACTTTCAGCTATTTTCGGGCTATTTTCGGACAAATTTGCCCATATCTCCGAAGCTATATGTCGTAGAGCGGAGAAATCGGTATTTTTGGAAAGATCTCGAGAAAATGCAGTAGATGACATGGTTTAAACTTTTAAAACCGGTTAATTCTAATCGGAATTGACAGACATAGCGGATTTTCGAGTAGTTTTCGAGCAATATTCGGACATATTTGCCCATATCTCCGAAGCTATATGTCATAGAAAGGAGAAATCGGTATTTTTGGAAAGATCTCGAGAAAATACATTAGATGACATGGTTTTAAACTTGCTAAATCGGTTAATTCTATTCGGAATTGACAGATATAGCGGATTTTCGAATAGTTTTCGAGCAATATTCGGACAAATCTGCCCATATCATCGAAACTATATGTCGTAGAACGGAGAAATTGGTATTTTTGGAAAGATCTCGAGAAAATACATTAGATGACATGGTTTCAAACTTGCTAAACCGGTTAATTCTATTCGGAATTGACAGATATAGCGGATTTTCGAGTTGTTTTCGAGCAATATTCGGACAAATCTGCCCATATCTCAGAAATTATATGTCGTAGAACGGAGAAATCGGTATTTTTGGAAAGATCTCGAAAAAATACAGTAGACGACATGGCTTAAACTGACTAAACCAATTAATTCTAATCGGAATTGACAGACATAGCGGATTTTCGAGTAGTTTTCGAATAATATTCGAACAAATCTGCCCATATCTCCGAAACTATATGTCGTAAAACGGAGAAATCGGTATTTTTGGAAAGATCTCGAGAAAATACATTAGATGACATGGTTTCAAACTTGCTAAACCGGTTAATTCTATTCGGAATTGACAGATATAGCGGATTTTCGAGTTGTTTTCGAGCAATATTCGGACAAATCTGCCCATATCTCAGAAACTATATGTCGTAGAACGGAGAAATCGGTATTTTTGGAAAGATCTCGAGAAAATACATTAGATGACATGGTTTCAAACTTGCTAAACCGGTTAATTCTATTCGGAATTGACAGATATAGCGGATTTTCGAGTTGTTTTCGAGCAATATTCGGACAAATCTGCCCATATCTCAGAAACTATATGTCGTAGAACGGAGAAATCGGTATTTTTGGAAAGATCTCGAAAAAATACAGTAGACGACATGGCTTAAACTGACTAAACCAATTAATTCTAATCGTAATTGACAGATATAGCGGATTTTCGAGTAGTTTTCGAATAATATTCGAACAAATCTGCCCATATCTCCGAAACTATATGTCGTAGAACGGAGAAATCGGTATTTTTGAAAAGATCTCGAGAAAATACAGTAGATGACACGGTTTGAAACTTTCTAAATCGATTAATTCTATTCGGAATTGCTAAAAACTCATATAACGCACTTTCAGCTATTTTCGGGCTATTTTCGGACAAATTTGCCCATATCTCCGAAGTTATATGTCGTAGAGCGGAGAAATCGGTATTTTTGGAAAGATCTCGAGAAAATGCAGTAGATGACATGGTTTAAACTTTTAAAACCGGTTAATTCTAATCGGAATTGACAGACATAGCGGATTTTCGAGTAGTTTTCGAGCAATATTCTGACATATCTGCCCATATCTCCGAAGCTATATGTCATAGAAAGGAGAAATCGGTATTTTTGGAAAGATCTCGAGAAAATACATTAGATGACATGGTTTTAAACTTGCTAAACCGGTTAATTCTATTCGGAATTGACAGATATAGCGGATTTTCGAATAGTTTTCGAGCAATATTCGGACAAATCTGCCCATATCATCGAAACTATATGTCGTAGAACGGAGAAATTGGTATTTTTGGAAAGATCTCGAGAAAATGCAGTAGATGACATGGTTGAAACTTTTAAAACCGGTTAATTCTAATCGGAATTGACAGACATAGCGGATTTTCGAGTAGTTTTCGAATAATATTCGAACAAATCTGCCCATATCTCCGAAACTATATGTCGTAAAACGGAGAAATCGGCATTTTTGGAAAGATCTCGAGAAAATACGGTAGATGACATGGTTTCAAACCTGCTAAACCGGTTAATTCTATTCGGAATTGACAGATATAGCGGATTTTCGAGTTGTTTTCGAGCAATATTCGGACAAATCTGCCCATATCTCAGAAACTATATGTCGTAGAACGGAGAAATCGGTATTTTTGGAAAGATCTCGAAAAAATACAGTAGACCACATTGCTTAAACTGACTAAACCTATTAATTCTAATCGTAATTGACAGATATAGCGGATTTTCGAGTAGTTTTCGAATAATATTCGAACAAATCTGCCCATATCTCCGAAACTATATGTCGTAGAACGGAGAAATCGGTATTTCTGAAAAGATCTCGAGAAAATACAGTAGATGACACGGTTTGAAACTTTCTAAATCGATTAATTCTATTCGGAATTGCTAAAAACTCATATAACGCACTTTCAGCTATTTTCGGGCTATTTTCGGACAAATTTGCCCATATCTCCGAAGCTATATGTCGTAGAGCGGAGAAATCGGTATTTTTGGAAAGATCTCGAGAAAATGCAGTAGATGACATGGTTTAAACTTTTAAAACCGGTTAATTCTATTCGGAATTGACAGATATAGCGGATTTTCGAGTTGTTTTCGAGCAATATTCGGACAAATCTGCCCATATCTCAGAAACTATATGTCGTAGAACGGAGAAATCGGTATTTTTGGAAAGATCTCGAGAAAATACATTAGATGACATGGTTTCAAACTTGCTAAACCGGTTAATTCTATTCGGAATTGACAGATATAGCGGATTTTCGAGTTGTTTTCGAGCAATATTCGGACAAATCTGCCCATATCTCAGAAACTATATGTCGTAGAACGGAGAAATCGGTATTTTTGGAAAGATCTCGAAAAAATACAGTAGACGACATGGCTTAAACTGACTAAACCAATTAATTCTAATCGTAATTGACAGATATAGCGGATTTTCGAGTAGTTTTCGAATAATATTCGAACAAATCTGCCCATATCTCCGAAACTATATGTCGTAGAACGGAGAAATCGGTATTTTTGAAAAGATCTCGAGAAAATACAGTAGATGACACGGTTTGAAACTTTCTAAATCGATTAATTCTATTCGGAATTGCTAAAAACTCATATAACGCACTTTCAGCTATTTTCGGGCTATTTTCGGACAAATTTGCCCATATCTCCGAAGTTATATGTCGTAGAGCGGAGAAATCGGTATTTTTGGAAAGATCTCGAGAAAATGCAGTAGATGACATGGTTTAAACTTTTAAAACCGGTTAATTCTAATCGGAATTGACAGACATAGCGGATTTTCGAGTAGTTTTCGAGCAATATTCGGACATATCTGCCCATATCTCCGAAGCTATATGTCATAGAAAGGAGAAATCGGTATTTTTGGAAAGATCTCGAGAAAATACATTAGATGACATGGTTTTAAACTTGCTAAACCGGTTAATTCTATTCGGAATTGACAGATATAGCGGATTTTCGAATAGTTTTCGAGCAATATTCGGACAAATCTGCCCATATCATCGAAACTATATGTCGTAGAACGGAGAAATTGGTATTTTTGGAAAGATCTCGAGAAAATGCAGTAGATGACATGGTTGAAACTTTTAAAACCGGTTAATTCTAATCGGAATTGACAGACATAGCGGATTTTCGAGTAGTTTTCGAATAATATTCGAACAAATCTGCCCATATCTCCGAAACTATATGTCGTAAAACGGAGAAATCGGCATTTTTGGAAAGATCTCGAGAAAATACGGTAGATGACATGGTTTCAAACCTGCTAAACCGGTTAATTCTATTCGGAATTGACAGATATAGCGGATTTTCGAGTTGTTTTCGAGCAATATTCGGACAAATCTGCCCATATCTCAGAAACTATATGTCGTAGAACGGAGAAATCGGTATTTTTGGAAAGATCTCGAAAAAATACAGTAGACCACATTGCTTAAACTGACTAAACCTATTAATTCTAATCGTAATTGACAGATATAGCGGATTTTCGAGTAGTTTTCGAATAATATTCGAACAAATCTGCCCATATCTCCGAAACTATATGTCGTAGAACGGAGAAATCGGTATTTCTGAAAAGATCTCGAGAAAATACAGTAGATGACACGGTTTGAAACTTTCTAAATCGATTAATTCTATTCGGAATTGCTAAAAACTCATATAACGCACTTTCAGCTATTTTCGGGCTATTTTCGGACAAATTTGCCCATATCTCCGAAGCTATATGTCGTAGAGCGGAGAAATCGGTATTTTTGGAAAGATCTCGAGAAAATGCAGTAGATGACATGGTTTAAACTTTTAAAACCGGTTAATTCTAATCGGAATTGACAGACATAGCGGATTTTCGAGTAGTTTTCGAGCAATATTCGGGCATATCTGCCCATATCTCCGAAGCTATATGTCATAGAAAGGAGAAATCGGTATTTTTGGAAAGATCTCGAGAAAATACATTAGATGACATGGTTTTAAACTTGCTAAACCGGTTAATTCTATTCGGAATTGACAGATATAGCGGATTTTCGAATAGTTTTCGAGCAATATTCGGACAAATCTGCCCATATCATCGAAACTATATGTCGTAGAACGGAGAAATTGGTATTTTTGGAAAGATCTCGAGAAAATGCAGTAGATGACATGGTCGAAACTTTTAAAACCGGTTAATTCTAATCGGAATTGACAGACATAGCGGATTTTCGAGTAGTTTTCGAATAATATTCGAACAAATCTGCCCATATCTCCGAAACTATATGTCGTAAAACGGAGAAATCGGTATTTTTGGAAAGATCTCGAGAAAATACATTAGATGACATGGTTTCAAACTTGCTAAACCGGTTAATTCTATTCGGAATTGACAGATATAGCGGATTTTCGAGTTGTTTTCGAGCAATATTCGGACAAATCTGCCCATATCTCAGAAATTATATGTCGTAGAACGGAGAAATCGGTATTTTTGGAAAGATCTCGAAAAAATACAGTAGACGACATGGCTTAAGCTGACTAAACCAATTAATTCTAATCGGAATTGACAGACATAGCGGATTTTCGAGTAGTTTTCGAATAATATTCGAACAAATCTGCCAATATCTCCGAAACTATATGTCGTAAAACGGAGAAATCGGTATTTTTGGAAAGATCTCGAGAAAATACATTAGATGACATGGTTTCAAACTTGCTAAACCGGTTAATTCTATTCGGAATTGACAGATATAGCGGATTTTCGAGTTGTTTTCGAGCAATATTCGGACAAATCTGCCCATATCTCAGAAACTATATGTCGTAGAACGGAGAAATCGGTATTTTTGGAAAGATCTCGAAAAAATACAGTAGACGACATGGCTTAAACTGACTAAACCAATTAATTCTAATCGTAATTGACAGATATAGCGGATTTTCGAGTAGTTTTCGAATAATATTCGAACAAATCTGCCCATATCTCCGAAACTATATGTCGTAGAACGGAGAAATCGGTATTTCTGAAAAGATCTCGAGAAAATACAGTAGATGACACGGTTTGAAACTTTCTAAATCGATTAATTCTATTCGGAATTGCTAAAAACTCATATAACGCACTTTCAGCTATTTTCGGGCTATTTTCGGACAAATTTGCCCATATCTCCGAAGCTATATGTCATAGAAAGGAGAAATCGGTATTTTTGGAAAGATCTCGAGAAAATACATTAGATGACATGGTTTTAAACTTGCTAAACCGGTTAATTCTATTCGGAATTGACAGATATAGCGGATTTTCGAATAGTTTTCGAGCAATATTCGGACAAATCTGCCCATATCATCGAAACTATATGTCGTAGAACGGAGAAATTGGTATTTTTGGAAAGATCTCGAGAAAATGCAGTAGATGACATGGTTGAAACTTTTGAAACCGGTTAATTCTAATCGGAATTGACAGATATAGCGGATTTTCGAGTTGTTTTCGAGCAATATTCGGACAAATCTGCCCATATCTCAGAAACTATATGTCGTAGAACGGAGAAATCGGTATTTTTGGAAAGATCTCGAAAAAATACAGTAGACGACATGGCTTAAACTGACTAAACCAATTAATTCTAATCGTAATTGACAGATATAGCGGATTTTCGAGTAGTTTTCGAATAATATTCGAACAAATCTGCCCATATCTCCGAAACTATATGTCGTAGAGCGGAGAAATCGGTATTTTTGGAAAGATCTCGAGAAAATGCAGTAGATGACATGGTTTAAACTTTTAAAACCGGTTAATTCTAATCGGAATTGACAGACATAGCGGATTTTCGAGTAGTTTTCGAGCAATATTCGGACATATCTGCCCATATCTCCGAAGCTATATGTCATAGAAAGGAGAAATCGGTATTTTTGGAAAGATCTCGAGAAAATACATTAGGTGACATGGTTTTAAACTTGCTAAACCGGTTAATTCTATTCGGAATTGACAGATATAGCGGATTTTCGAATAGTTTTCGAGCAATATTCGGACAAATCTGCCCATATCATCGAAACTATATGTCGTAGAACGGAGAAATTGGTATTTTTGGAAAGATCTCGAGAAAATGCAGTAGATAACATGGTTGAAACTTTTAAAACCGGTTAATTCTAATCGGAATTGACAGACATAGCGGATTTTCGAGTAGTTTTCGAATAATATTCGAACAAATCTGCCCATATCTCCGAAACTATATGTCGTAAAACGGAGAAATCGTTATTTTTGGAAAGATCTCGAGAAAATACATTAGATGACATGGTTTCAAACTTGCTAAACCGGTTAATTCTATTCGGAATTGACAGATATAGCGGATTTTCGAGTTGTTTTCGAGCAATATTCGGACAAATCTGCCCATATCTCAGAAACTATATGTCGTAGAACGGAGAAATCGGTATTTTTGGAAAGATCTCGAAAAAATACAGTAGACGACATGGCTTAAACTGACTAAACCAATTAATTCTAATCGTAATTGACAGCTATAGCGGATTTTCGAGTAGTTTTCGAATAATATTCGAACAAATCTGCCCATATCTCCGAAACTATATGTCGTAGAACGGAGAAATCGGTATTTCTGAAAAGATCTCGAGAAAATACAGTAGATGACACGGTTTGAAACTTTCTAAATCGATTAATTCTATTCGGAATTGCTAAAAACTCATATAACGCACTTTCAGCTATTTTCGGGCTATTTTCGGACAAATTTGCCCATATCTCCGAAGCTATATGTCGTAGAGCGGAGAAATCGGTATTTTTGGAAAGATCTCGAGAAAATGCAGTAGATGACATGGTTTAAACTTTTAAAACCGGTTAATTCTAATCGGAATTGACAGACATAGCGGATTTTCGAGTAGTTTTCGAGCAATATTCGGACATATCTGCCCATATCTCCGAAGCTATATGTCATAGAAAGGAGAAATCGGTATTTTTGGAAAGATCTCGAGAAAATACATTAGATGACATGGTTTTAAACTTGCTAAACCGGTTAATTCTATTCGGAATTGACAGATATAGCGGATTTTCGAATAGTTTTCGAGCAATATTCGGACAAATCTGCCCATATCATCGAAACTATATGTCGTAGAACGGAGAAATTGGTATTTTTGGAAAGATCTCGAGAAAATGCAGTAGATGACATGGTTGAAACTTTTAAAACCGGTTAATTCTAATCGGAATTGACAGACATAGCGGATTTTCGAGTAGTTTTCGAATAATATTCGAACAAATCTGCCCATATCTCCGAAACTATATGTCGTAAAACGGAGAAATCGGCATTTTTGGAAAGATCTCGAGAAAATACGGTAGATGACATGGTTTCAAACCTGCTAAACCGGTTAATTCTATTCGGAATTGCTAAAAACTCATATAACGCACTTTCAGCTATTTTCGGGCTATTTTCGGACAAATTTGCCCATATCTCCGAAGCTATATGTCGTAGAGCGGAGAAATCGGTATTTTTGGAAAGATCTCGAGAAAATGCAGTAGATGACATGGTTTAAACTTTTAAAACCGGTTAATTCTATTCGGAATTGACAGATATAGCGGATTTTCGAGTTGTTTTCGAGCAATATTCGGACAAATCTGCCCATATCTCAGAAACTATATGTCGTAGAACGGAGAAATCGGTATTTTTGGAAAGATCTCGAGAAAATACATTAGATGACATGGTTTCAAACTTGCTAAACCGGTTAATTCTATTCGGAATTGACAGATATAGCGGATTTTCGAGTTGTTTTCGAGCAATATTCGGACAAATCTGCCCATATCTCAGAAACTATATGTCGTAGAACGGAGAAATCGGTATTTTTGGAAAGATCTCGAAAAAATACAGTAGACGACATGGCTTAAACTGACTAAACCAATTAATTCTAATCGTAATTGACAGATATAGCGGATTTTCGAGTAGTTTTCGAATAATATTCGAACAAATCTGCCCATATCTCCGAAACTATATGTCGTAGAACGGAGAAATCGGTATTTTTGAAAAGATCTCGAGAAAATACAGTAGATGACACGGTTTGAAACTTTCTAAATCGATTAATTCTATTCGGAATTGCTAAAAACTCATATAACGCACTTTCAGCTATTTTCGGGCTATTTTCGGACAAATTTGCCCATATCTCCGAAGTTATATGTCGTAGAGCGGAGAAATCGGTATTTTTGGAAAGATCTCGAGAAAATGCAGTAGATGACATGGTTTAAACTTTTAAAACCGGTTAATTCTAATCGGAATTGACAGACATAGCGGATTTTCGAGTAGTTTTCGAGCAATATTCGGACATATCTGCCCATATCTCCGAAGCTATATGTCATAGAAAGGAGAAATCGGTATTTTTGGAAAGATCTCGAGAAAATACATTAGATGACATGGTTTTAAACTTGCTAAACCGGTTAATTCTATTCGGAATTGACAGATATAGCGGATTTTCGAATAGTTTTCGAGCAATATTCGGACAAATCTGCCCATATCATCGAAACTATATGTCGTAGAACGGAGAAATTGGTATTTTTGGAAAGATCTCGAGAAAATGCAGTAGATGACATGGTTGAAACTTTTAAAACCGGTTAATTCTAATCGGAATTGACAGACATAGCGGATTTTCGAGTAGTTTTCGAATAATATTCGAACAAATCTGCCCATATCTCCGAAACTATATGTCGTAAAACGGAGAAATCGGCATTTTTGGAAAGATCTCGAGAAAATACGGTAGATGACATGGTTTCAAACCTGCTAAACCGGTTAATTCTATTCGGAATTGACAGATATAGCGGATTTTCGAGTTGTTTTCGAGCAATATTCGGACAAATCTGCCCATATCTCAGAAACTATATGTCGTAGAACGGAGAAATCGGTATTTTTGGAAAGATCTCGAAAAAATACAGTAGACCACATTGCTTAAACTGACTAAACCTATTAATTCTAATCGTAATTGACAGATATAGCGGATTTTCGAGTAGTTTTCGAATAATATTCGAACAAATCTGCCCATATCTCCGAAACTATATGTCGTAGAACGGAGAAATCGGTATTTCTGAAAAGATCTCGAGAAAATACAGTAGATGACACGGTTTGAAACTTTCTAAATCGATTAATTCTATTCGGAATTGCTAAAAACTCATATAACGCACTTTCAGCTATTTTCGGGCTATTTTCGGACAAATTTGCCCATATCTCCGAAGCTATATGTCGTAGAGCGGAGAAATCGGTATTTTTGGAAAGATCTCGAGAAAATGCAGTAGATGACATGGTTTAAACTTTTAAAACCGGTTAATTCTAATCGGAATTGACAGACATAGCGGATTTTCGAGTAGTTTTCGAGCAATATTCGGGCATATCTGCCCATATCTCCGAAGCTATATGTCATAGAAAGGAGAAATCGGTATTTTTGGAAAGATCTCGAGAAAATACATTAGATGACATGGTTTTAAACTTGCTAAACCGGTTAATTCTATTCGGAATTGACAGATATAGCGGATTTTCGAATAGTTTTCGAGCAATATTCGGACAAATCTGCCCATATCATCGAAACTATATGTCGTAGAACGGAGAAATTGGTATTTTTGGAAAGATCTCGAGAAAATGCAGTAGATGACATGGTCGAAACTTTTAAAACCGGTTAATTCTAATCGGAATTGACAGACATAGCGGATTTTCGAGTAGTTTTCGAATAATATTCGAACAAATCTGCCCATATCTCCGAAACTATATGTCGTAAAACGGAGAAATCGGTATTTTTGGAAAGATCTCGAGAAAATACATTAGATGACATGGTTTCAAACTTGCTAAACCGGTTAATTCTATTCGGAATTGACAGATATAGCGGATTTTCGAGTTGTTTTCGAGCAATATTCGGACAAATCTGCCCATATCTCAGAAATTATATGTCGTAGAACGGAGAAATCGGTATTTTTGGAAAGATCTCGAAAAAATACAGTAGACGACATGGCTTAAGCTGACTAAACCAATTAATTCTAATCGGAATTGACAGACATAGCGGATTTTCGAGTAGTTTTCGAATAATATTCGAACAAATCTGCCAATATCTCCGAAACTATATGTCGTAAAACGGAGAAATCGGTATTTTTGGAAAGATCTCGAGAAAATACATTAGATGACATGGTTTCAAACTTGCTAAACCGGTTAATTCTATTCGGAATTGACAGATATAGCGGATTTTCGAGTTGTTTTCGAGCAATATTCGGACAAATCTGCCCATATCTCAGAAACTATATGTCGTAGAACGGAGAAATCGGTATTTTTGGAAAGATCTCGAAAAAATACAGTAGACGACATGGCTTAAACTGACTAAACCAATTAATTCTAATCGTAATTGACAGATATAGCGGATTTTCGAGTAGTTTTCGAATAATATTCGAACAAATCTGCCCATATCTCCGAAACTATATGTCGTAGAACGGAGAAATCGGTATTTCTGAAAAGATCTCGAGAAAATACAGTAGATGACACGGTTTGAAACTTTCTAAATCGATTAATTCTATTCGGAATTGCTAAAAACTCATATAACGCACTTTCAGCTATTTTCGGGCTATTTTCGGACAAATTTGCCCATATCTCCGAAGCTATATGTCATAGAAAGGAGAAATCGGTATTTTTGGAAAGATCTCGAGAAAATACATTAGATGACATGGTTTTAAACTTGCTAAACCGGTTAATTCTATTCGGAATTGACAGATATAGCGGATTTTCGAATAGTTTTCGAGCAATATTCGGACAAATCTGCCCATATCATCGAAACTATATGTCGTAGAACGGAGAAATTGGTATTTTTGGAAAGATCTCGAGAAAATGCAGTAGATGACATGGTTGAAACTTTTGAAACCGGTTAATTCTAATCGGAATTGACAGACATAGCGGATTTTCGAGTAGTTTTCGAATAATATTCGAACAAATCTGCCCATATCTCCGAAACTATATGTCGTAAAACGGAGAAATCGGTATTTTTGGAAAGATCTCGAGAAAATACATTAGATGACATGGTTTCAAACTTGCTAAACCGGTTAATTCTATTCGGAATTGACAGATATAGCGGATTTTCGAGTTGTTTTCGAGCAATATTCGGACAAATCTGCCCATATCTCAGAAACTATATGTCGTAGAACGGAGAAATCGGTATTTTTGGAAAGATCTCGAAAAAATACAGTAGACGACATGGCTTAAACTGACTAAACCAATTAATTCTAATCGTAATTGACAGATATAGCGGATTTTCGAGTAGTTTTCGAATAATATTAGAACAAATCTGCCCATATCTCCGAAACTATATGTCGTAGAGCGGAGAAATCGGTATTTTTGGAAAGATCTCGAGAAAATGCAGTAGATGACATGGTTTAAACTTTTAAAACCGGTTAATTCTAATCGGAATTGACAGACATAGCGGATTTTCGAGTAGTTTTCGAGCAATATTCGGACATATCTGCCCATATCTCCGAAGCTATATGTCATAGAAAGGAGAAATCGGTATTTTTGGAAAGATCTCGAGAAAATACATTAGGTGACATGGTTTTAAACTTGCTAAACCGGTTAATTCTATTCGGAATTGACAGATATAGCGGATTTTCGAATAGTTTTCGAGCAATATTCGGACAAATCTGCCCATATCATCGAAACTATATGTCGTAGAACGGAGAAATTGGTATTTTTGGAAAGATCTCGAGAAAATGCAGTAGATAACATGGTTGAAACTTTTAAAACCGGTTAATTCTAATCGGAATTGACAGACATAGCGGATTTTCGAGTAGTTTTCGAATAATATTCGAACAAATCTGCCCATATCTCCGAAACTATATGTCGTAAAACGGAGAAATCGTTATTTTTGGAAAGATCTCGAGAAAATACATTAGATGACATGGTTTCAAACTTGCTAAACCGGTTAATTCTATTCGGAATTGACAGATATAGCGGATTTTCGAGTTGTTTTCGAGCAATATTCGGACAAATCTGCCCATATCTCAGAAACTATATGTCGTAGAACGGAGAAATCGGTATTTTTGGAAAGATCTCGAAAAAATACAGTAGACGACATGGCTTAAACTGACTAAACCAATTAATTCTAATCGTAATTGACAGCTATAGCGGATTTTCGAGTAGTTTTCGAATAATATTCGAACAAATCTGCCCATATCTCCGAAACTATATGTCGTAGAACGGAGAAATCGGTATTTCTGAAAAGATCTCGAGAAAATACAGTAGATGACACGGTTTGAAACTTTCTAAATCGATTAATTCTATTCGGAATTGCTAAAAACTCATATAACGCACTTTCAGCTATTTTCGGGCTATTTTCGGACAAATTTGCCCATATCTCCGAAGCTATATGTCGTAGAGCGGAGAAATCGGTATTTTTGGAAAGATCTCGAGAAAATGCAGTAGATGACATGGTTTAAACTTTTAAAACCGGTTAATTCTAATCGGAATTGACAGACATAGCGGATTTTCGAGTAGTTTTCGAGCAATATTCGGACATATCTGCCCATATCTCCGAAGCTATATGTCATAGAAAGGAGAAATCGGTATTTTTGGAAAGATCTCGAGAAAATACATTAGATGACATGGTTTTAAACTTGCTAAACCGGTTAATTCTATTCGGAATTGACAGATATAGCGGATTTTCGAATAGTTTTCGAGCAATATTCGGACAAATCTGCACATATCATCGAAACTATATGTCGTAGAACGGAGAAATTGGTATTTTTGGAAAGATCTCGAGAAAATGCAGTAGATGACATGGTTGAAACTTTTAAAACCGGTTAATTCTAATCGGAATTGACAGACATAGCGGATTTTCGAGTAGTTTTCGAATAATATTCGAACAAATCTGCCCATATCTCCGAAACTATATGTCGTAAAACGGAGAAATCGGTATTTTTGGAAAGATCTCGAGAAAATAAATTAGATGACATGGTTTCAAACTTGCTAAACCGGTTAATTCTATTCGGAATTGACAGATATAGCGGATTTTCGAGTTGTTTTCGAGCAATATTCGGACAAATCTGCCCATATCTCAGAAACTATATGTCGTAGAACGGAGAAATCGGTATTTTTGGAAAGATCTCGAAAAAATACAGTAGACGACATGGCTTAAACTGACTAAACCAATTAATTCTAATCGTAATTGACAGATATAGCATATTTTCGAGTAGTTTTCGAATAATATTCGAACAAATCTGCCCATATCTCCGAAACTATATGTCGTAGAACGGAGAAATCGGTATTTCTGAAAAGATCTCGAGAAAATACAGTAGATGACACGGTTTGAAACTTTCTAAATCGATTAATTCTATTCGGAATTGCTAAAAACTCATATAACGCACTTTCAGCTATTTTCGGGCTATTTTCGGACAAATTTGCCCATATCTCCGAAGCTATATGTCGTAGAGCGGAGAAATCGGTATTTTTGGAAAGATCTCGAGAAAATGCAGTAGATGACATGGTTTAAACTTTTAAAACCGGTTAATTCTAATCGGAATTGACAGACATAGCGGATTTTCGAGTAGTTTTCGAGCAATATTCGGACATATCTGCCCATATCTCCGAAGCTATATGTCATAGAAAGGGGAAATCGGTATTTTTGGAAAGATCTCGAGAAAATACATTAGATGACATGGTTTTAAACTTGCTAAACCGGTTAATTCTATTCGGAATTGACAGATATAGCGGATTTTCGAATAGTTTTCGAGCAATATTCGGACAAATCTGCCCATATCATCGAAACTATATGTCGTAGAACGGAGAAATTGGTATTTTTGGAAAGATCTCGAGAAAATGCAGTAGATGACATGGTTGAAACTTTTAAAACCGGTTAATTCTAATCGGAATTGACAGACATAGCGGATTTTCGAGTAGTTTTCGAATAATATTCGAACAAATCTGCCCATATCTCCGAAACTATATGTCGTAAAACGGAGAAATCGGTATTTTTGGAAAGATCTCGAGAAAATACATTAGATGACATGGTTTCAAACTTGCTAAACCGGTTAATTCTATTCGGAATTGACAGATATAGCGGATTTTCGAGTTGTTTTCGAGCAATATTCGGACAAATCTGCCCATATCTCAGAAACTATATGTCGTAGAACGGAGAAATCGGTATTTTTGGAAAGATCTCGAAAAAATACAGTAGACGACATGGCTTAAACTGACTAAACCAATTAATTCTAATCGTAATTGACAGATATAGCGGATTTTCGAGTAGTTTTCGAATAATATTCGAACAAATCTGCCCATATCTCCGAAACTATATGTCGTAGAACGGAGAAATCGGTATTTTTGAAAAGATCTCGAGAAAATACAGTAGATGACACGGTTTGAAACTTTCTAAATCGATTAATTCTATTCGGAATTGCTAAAAACTCATATAACGCACTTTCAGCTATTTTCGGGCTATTTTCGGACAAATTTGCCCATATCTCCGAAGTTATATGTCGTAGAGCGGAGAAATCGGTATTTTTGGAAAGATCTCGAGAAAATGCAGTAGATGACATGGTTTAAACTTTTAAAACCGGTTAATTCTAATCGGAATTGACAGACATAGCGGATTTTCGAGTAGTTTTCGAGCAATATTCGGACATATCTGCCCATATCTCCGAAGCTATATGTCATAGAAAGGAGAAATCGGTATTTTTGGAAAGATCTCGAGAAAATGCATTAGATGACATGGTTTTAAACTTGCTAAACCGGTTAATTCTATTCGGAATTGACAGATATAGCGGATTTTCGAATAGTTTTCGAGCAATATTCGGACAAATCTGCCCATATCATCGAAACTATATGTCGTAGAACGGAGAAATTGGTATTTTTGGAAAGATCTCGAGAAAATGCAGTAGATGACATGGTTGAAACTTTTAAAACCGGTTAATTCTAATCGGAATTGACAGACATAGCGGATTTTCGAGTAGTTTTCGAATAATATTCGAACAAATCTGCCCATATCTCCGAAACTATATGTCGTAAAACGGAGAAATCGGCATTTTTGGAAAGATCTCGAGAAAATACGGTAGATGACATGGTTTCAAACCTGCTAAACCGGTTAATTCTATTCGGAATTGACAGATATAGCGGATTTTCGAGTTGTTTTCGAGCAATATTCGGACAAATCTGCCCATATCTCAGAAACTATATGTCGTAGAACGGAGAAATCGGTATTTTTGGAAAGATCTCGAAAAAATACAGTAGACGACATGGCTTAAACTGACTAAACCTATTAATTCTAATCGTAATTGACAGATATAGCGGATTTTCGAGTAGTTTTCGAATAATATTCGAACAAATCTGCCCATATCTCCGAAACTATATGTCGTAGAACGGAGAAATCGGTATTTCTGAAAAGATCTCGAGAAAATACAGTAGATGACACGGTTTGAAACTTTCTAAATCGATTAATTCTATTCGGAATTGCTAAAAACTCATATAACGCACTTTCAGCTATTTTCGGGCTATTTTCGGACAAATTTGCCCATATCTCCGAAGCTATATGTCGTAGAGCGGAGAAATCGGTATTTTTGGAAAGATCTCGAGAAAATGCAGTAGATGACATGGTTTAAACTTTTAAAACCGGTTAATTCTAATCGGAATTGACAGACATAGCGGATTTTCGAGTAGTTTTCGAGCAATATTCGGGCATATCTGCCCATATCTCCGAAGCTATATGTCATAGAAAGGAGAAATCGGTATTTTTGGAAAGATCTCGAGAAAATACATTAGATGACATGGTTTTAAACTTGCTAAACCGGTTAATTCTATTCGGAATTGACAGATATAGCGGATTTTCGAATAGTTTTCGAGCAATATTCGGACAAATCTGCCCATATCATGGAAACTATATGTCGTAGAACGGAGAAATTGGTATTTTTGGAAAGATCTCGAGAAAATGCAGTAGATGACATGGTCGAAACTTTTAAAACCGGTTAATTCTAATCGGAATTGACAGACATAGCGGATTTTCGAGTAGTTTTCGAATAATATTCGAACAAATCTGCCCATATCTCCGAAACTATATGTCGTAAAACGGAGAAATCGGTATTTTTGGAAAGATCTCGAGAAAATACATTAGATGACATGGTTTCAAACTTGATAAACCGGTTAATTCTATTCGGAATTGACAGATATAGCGGATTTTCGAGTTGTTTTCGAGCAATATTCGGACAAATCTGCCCATATCTCAGAAATTATATGTCGTAGAACGGAGAAATCGGTATTTTTGGAAAGATCTCGAAAAAATACAGTAGACGACATGGCTTAAGCTGACTAAACCAATTAATTCTAATCGGAATTGACAGACATAGCGGATTTTCGAGTAGTTTTCGAATAATATTCGAACAAATCTGCCAATATCTCCGAAACTATATGTCGTAAAACGGAGAAATCGGTATTTTTGGAAAGATCTCGAGAAAATACATTAGATGACATGGTTTCAAATTTGCTAAACCGGTTAATTCTATTCGGAATTGACAGATATAGCGGATTTTCGAGTTGTTTTCGAGCAATATTCGGACAAATCTGCCCATATCTCAGAAACTATATGTCGTAGAACGGAGAAATCGGTATTTTTGGAAAGATCTCGAAAAAATACAGTAGACGACATGGCTTAAACTGACTAAACCAATTAATTCTAATCGTAATTGACAGATATAGCGGATTTTCGAGTAGTTTTCGAATAATATTCGAACAAATCTGCCCATATCTCCGAAACTATATGTCGTAGAACGGAGAAATCGGTATTTCTGAAAAGATCTCGAGAAAATACAGTAGATGACACGGTTTGAAACTTTCTAAATCGATTAATTCTATTCGGAATTGCTAAAAACTCATATAACGCACTTTCAGCTATTTTCGGGCTATTTTCGGACAAATTTGCCCATATCTCCGAAGCTATATGTCGTAGAGCGGAGAAATCGGTATTTTTGGAAAGATCTCGAGAAAATGCAGTAGATGACATGGTTTAAACTTTTAAAACCGGTTAATTCTAATCGGAATTGACAGACATAGCGGATTTTCGAGTAGTTTTCGAGCAATATTCGGACATATCTGCCCATATCTCCGAAGCTATATGTCATAGAAAGGAGAAATCGGTATTTTTGGAAAGATCTCGAGAAAATACATTAGATGACATGGTTTTAAACTTGCTAAACCGGTTAATTCTATTCGGAATTGACAGATATAGCGGATTTTCGAATAGTTTTCGAGCAATATTCGGACAAATCTGCCCATATCATCGAAACTATATGTCGTAGAACGGAGAAATTGGTATTTTTGGAAAGATCTCGAGAAAATGCAGTAGATGACATGGTTGAAACTTTTGAAACCGGTTAATTCTAATCGGAATTGACAGACATAGCGGATTTTCGAGTAGTTTTCGAATAATATTCGAACAAATCTGCCCATATCTCCGAAACTATATGTCGTAAAACGGAGAAATCGGTATTTTTGGAAAGATCTCGAGAAAATACATTAGATGACATGGTTTCAAACTTGCTAAACCGGTTAATTCTATTCGGAATTGACAGATATAGCGGATTTTCGAGTTGTTTTCGAGCAATATTCGGACAAATCTGCCCATATCTCAGAAACTATATGTCGTAGAACGGAGAAATCGGTATTTTTGGAAAGATCTCGAAAAAATACAGTAGACGACATGGCTTAAACTGACTAAACCAATTAATTCTAATCGTAATTGACAGATATAGCGGATTTTCGAGTAGTTTTCGAATAATATTCGAACAAATCTGCCCATATCTCCGAAACTATATGTCGTAGAGCGGAGAAATCGGTATTTTTGGAAAGATCTCGAGAAAATGCAGTAGATGACATGGTTTAAACTTTTAAAACCGGTTAATTCTAATCGGAATTGACAGACATAGCGGATTTTCGAGTAGTTTTCGAGCAATATTCGGACATATCTGCCCATATCTCCGAAGCTATATGTCATAGAAAGGAGAAATCGGTATTTTTGGAAAGATCTCGAGAAAATACATTAGATGACATGGTTTCAAACTTGCTAAACCGGTTAATTCTATTCGGAATTGACAGATATAGCGGATTTTCGAGTAGTTTTCGAATAATATTCGAACAAATCTGCCCATATCTCCGAAACTATATGTCGTAAAACGGAGAAATCGGTATTTTTGGAAAGATCTCGAGAAAATACATTAGATGACATGGTTTCAAACTTGCTAAACCGGTTAATTCTATTCGGAATTGACAGATATAGCGGATTTTCGAATAGTTTTCGAGCAATATTCGGACAAATCTGCCCATATCATCGAAACTATATGTCGTAGAACGGAGAAATTGGTATTTTTGGAAAGATCTCGAGAAAATGCAGTAGATAACATGGTTGAAACTTTTAAAACCGGTTAATTCTAATCGGAATTGACAGACATAGCGGATTTTCGAGTAGTTTTCGAATAATATTCGAACAAATCTGCCCATATCTCCGAAACTATATGTCGTAAAACGGAGAAATCGTTATTTTTGGAAAGATCTCGAGAAAATACATTAGATGACATGGTTTCAAACTTGCTAAACCGGTTAATTCTATTCGGAATTGACAGATATAGCGGATTTTCGAGTTGTTTTCGAGCAATATTCGGACAAATCTGCCCATATCTCAGAAACTATATGTCGTAGAACGGAGAAATCGGTATTTTTGGAAAGATCTCGAAAAAATACAGTAGACGACATGGCTTAAACTGACTAAACCAATTAATTCTAATCGTAATTGACAGATATAGCGGATTTTCGAGTAGTTTTCGAATAATATTCGAACAAATCTGCCCATATCTCCGAAACTATATGTCGTAGAACGGAGAAATCGGTATTTCTGAAAAGATCTCGAGAAAATACAGTAGATGACACGGTTTGATACTTTCTAAATCGATTAATTCTATTCGGAATTGCTAAAAACTCATATAACGCACTTTCAGCTATTTTCGGGCTATTTTCGGACAAATTTGCCCATATCTCCGAAGCTATATGTCGTAGAGCGGAGAAATCGGTATTTTTGGAAAGATCTCGAGAAAATGCAGTAGATGACATGGTTTAAACTTTTAAAACCGGTTAATTCTAATCGGAATTGACAGACATAGCGGATTTTCGAGTAGTTTTCGAGCAATATTCGGACATATCTGCCCATATCTCCGAAGCTATATGTCATAGAAAGGGGAAATCGGTATTTTTGGAAAGATCTCGAGAAAATACATTAGATGACATGGTTTTAAACTTGCTAAACCGGTTAATTCTATTCGGAATTGACAGATATAGCGGATTTTCGAATAGTTTTCGAGCAATATTCGGACAAATCTGCCCATATCATCGAAACTATATGTCGTAGAACGGAGAAATTGGTATTTTTGGAAAGATCTCGAGAAAATGCAGTAGATGACATGGTTGAAACTTTTAAAACCGGTTAATTCTAATCGGAATTGACAGACATAGCGGATTTTCGAGTAGTTTTCGAATAATATTCGAACAAATCTGCCCATATCTCCGAAACTATATGTCGTAAAACGGAGAAATCGGTATTTTTGGAAAGATCTCGAGAAAATACATTAGATGACATGGTTTCAAACTTGCTAAACCGGTTAATTCTATTCGGAATTGACAGATATAGCGGATTTTCGAGTTGTTTTCGAGCAATATTCGGACAAATCTGCCCATATCTCAGAAACTATATGTCGTAGAACGGAGAAATCGGTATTTTTGGAAAGATCTCGAAAAAATACAGTAGACGACATGGCTTAAACTGACTAAACCAATTAATTCTAATCGTAATTGACAGATATAGCGGATTTTCGAGTAGTTTTCGAATAATATTCGAACAAATCTGCCCATATCTCCGAAACTATATGTCGTAGAACGGAGAAATCGGTATTTCTGAAAAGATCTCGAGAAAATACAGTAGATGACACGGTTTGAAACTTTCTAAATCGATTAATTCTATTCGGAATTGCTAAAAACTCATATAACGCACTTTCAGCTATTTTCGGGCTATTCTCGGACAAATTTGCCCATATCTCCGAAGCTATATGTCGTAGAGCGGAGAAATCGGTATTTTTGGAAAGATCTCGAGAAAATGCAGTAGATGACATGGTTTAAACTTTTAAAACCGGTTAATTCTAATCGGAATTGACAGACATAGCGGATTTTCGAGTAGTTTTCGAGCAATATTCGGACATATCTGCCCATATCTCCGAAGCTATATGTCATAGAAAGGAGAAATCGGTATTTTTGGAAAGATCTCGAGAAAATACATTAGATGACATGGTTTTAAACTTGCTAAACCGGTTAATTCTATTCGGAATTGACAGATATAGCGGATTTTCGAATAGTTTTCGAGCAATATTCGGACAAATCTGCCCATATCATCGAAACTATATGTCGTAGAACGGAGAAATTGGTATTTTTGGAAAGATCTCGAGAAAATGCAGTAGATGACATGGTTGAAACTTTTGAAACCGGTTAATTCTAATCGGAATTGACAGACATAGCGGATTTTCGAGTAGTTTTCGAATAATATTCGAACAAATCTGCCCATATCTCCGAAACTATATGTCGTAAAACGGAGAAATCGGTATTTTTGGAAAGATCTCGAGAAAATACATTAGATGACATGGTTTCAAACTTGCTAAACCGGTTAATTCTATTCGGAATTGACAGATATAGCGGATTTTCGAGTTGTTTTCGAGCAATATTCGGACAAATCTGCCCATATCTCAGAAACTATATGTCGTAGAACGGAGAAATCGGTATTTTTGGAAAGATCTCGAAAAAATACAGTAGACGACATGGCTTAAACTGACTAAACCAATTAATTCTAATCGTAATTGACAGATATAGCGGATTTTCGAGTAGTTTTCGAATAATATTCGAACAAATCTGCCCATATCTCCGAAACTATATGTCGTAGAGCGGAGAAATCGGTATTTTTGGAAAGATCTCGAGAAAATGCAGTAGATGACATGGTTTAAACTTTTAAAACCGGTTAATTCTAATCGGAATTGACAGACATAGCGGATTTTCGAGTAGTTTTCGAGCAATATTCGGACATATCTGCCCATATCTCCGAAGCTATATGTCATAGAAAGGAGAAATCGGTATTTTTGGAAAGATCTCGAGAAAATACATTAGGTGACATGGTTTTAAACTTGCTAAACCGGTTAATTCTATTCGGAATTGACAGATATAGCGGATTTTCGAATAGTTTTCGAGCAATATTCGGACAAATCTGCCCATATCATCGAAACTATATGTCGTAGAACGGAGAAATTGGTATTTTTGGAAAGATCTCGAGAAAATGCAGTAGATAACATGGTTGAAACTTTTAAAACCGGTTAATTCTAATCGGAATTGACAGACATAGCGGATTTTCGAGTAGTTTTCGAATAATATTCGAACAAATCTGCCCATATCTCCGAAACTATATGTCGTAAAACGGAGAAATCGTTATTTTTGGAAAGATCTCGAGAAAATACATTAGATGACATGGTTTCAAACTTGCTAAACCGGTTAATTCTATTCGGAATTGACAGATATAGCGGATTTTCGAGTTGTTTTCGAGCAATATTCGGACAAATCTGCCCATATCTCAGAAACTATATGTCGTAGAACGGAGAAATCGGTATTTTTGGAAAGATCTCGAAAAAATACAGTAGACGACATGGCTTAAACTGACTAAACCAATTAATTCTAATCGTAATTGACAGATATAGCGGATTTTCGAGTAGTTTTCGAATAATATTCGAACAAATCTGCCCATATCTCCGAAACTATATGTCGTAGAACGGAGAAATCGGTATTTCTGAAAAGATCTCGAGAAAATACAGTAGATGACACGGTTTGATACTTTCTAAATCGATTAATTCTATTCGGAATTGCTAAAAACTCATATAACGCACTTTCAGCTATTTTCGGGCTATTTTCGGACAAATTTGCCCATATCTCCGAAGCTATATGTCGTAGAGCGGAGAAATCGGTATTTTTGGAAAGATCTCGAGAAAATGCAGTAGATGACATGGTTTAAACTTTTAAAACCGGTTAATTCTAATCGGAATTGACAGACATAGCGGATTTTCGAGTAGTTTTCGAGCAATATTCGGACATATCTGCCCATATCTCCGAAGCTATATGTCATAGAAAGGGGAAATCGGTATTTTTGGAAAGATCTCGAGAAAATACATTAGATGACATGGTTTTAAACTTGCTAAACCGGTTAATTCTATTCGGAATTGACAGATATAGCGGATTTTCGAATAGTTTTCGAGCAATATTCGGACAAATCTGCCCATATCATCGAAACTATATGTCGTAGAACGGAGAAATTGGTATTTTTGGAAAGATCTCGAGAAAATGCAGTAGATGACATGGTTGAAACTTTTAAAACCGGTTAATTCTAATCGGAATTGACAGACATAGCGGATTTTCGAGTAGTTTTCGAATAATATTCGAACAAATCTGCCCATATCTCCGAAACTATATGTCGTAAAACGGAGAAATCGGTATTTTTGGAAAGATCTCGAGAAAATACATTAGATGACATGGTTTCAAACTTGCTAAACCGGTTAATTCTATTCGGAATTGACAGATATAGCGGATTTTCGAGTTGTTTTCGAGCAATATTCGGACAAATCTGCCCATATCTCAGAAACTATATGTCGTAGAACGGAGAAATCGGTATTTCTGAAAAGATCTCGAGAAAATACAGTAGATGACACGGTTTGAAACTTTCTAAATCGATTAATTCTATTCGGAATTGCTAAAAACTCATATAACGCACTTTCAGCTATTTTCGGGCTATTTTCGGACAAATTTGCCCATATCTCCGAAGCTATATGTCGTAGAGCGGAGAAATCGGTATTTTTGGAAAGATCTCGAGAAAATGCAGTAGATGACATGGTTTAAACTTTTAAAACCGGTTAATTCTAATCGGAATTGACAGACATAGCGGATTTTCGAGTAGTTTTCGAGCAATATTCGGACATATCTGCCCATATCTCCGAAGCTATATGTCATAGAAAGGAGAAATCGGTATTTTTGGAAAGATCTCGAGAAAATACATTAGATGACATGGTTTTAAACTTGCTAAACCGGTTAATTCTATTCGGAATTGACAGATATAGCGGATTTTCGAATAGTTTTCGAGCAATATTCGGACAAATCTGCCCATATCTCCGAAACTATATGTCGTAAAACGGAGAAATCGGTATTTTTGGAAAGATCTCGAGAAAATACATTAGATGACATGGTTTCAAACTTGCTAAACCGGTTAATTCTATTCGGAATTGACAGATATAGCGGATTTTCGAGTTGTTTTCGAGCAATATTCGGACAAATCTGCCCATATCTCAGAAACTATATGTCGTAGAACGGAGAAATCGGTATTTTTGGAAAGATCTCGAAAAAATACAGTAGACGACATGGCTTAAACTGACTAAACCAATTAATTCTAATCGTAATTGACAGATATAGCGGATTTTCGAGTAGTTTTCGAATAATATTCGAACAAATCTGCCCATATCTCCGAAACTATATGTCGTAGAGCGGAGAAATCGGTATTTTTGGAAAGATCTCGAGAAAATGCAGTAGATGACATGGTTGAAACTTTTGAAACCGGTTAATTCTAATCGGAATTGACAGACATAGCGGATTTTCGAGTAGTTTTCGAATAATATTCGAACAAATCTGCCCATATCTCCGAAACTATATGTCGTAAAA
The DNA here is from genome assembly GCA_949748235.1 of Platypus cylindrus. NCBI lineage: Eukaryota > Metazoa > Arthropoda > Insecta > Coleoptera > Curculionidae > Platypus > Platypus cylindrus. The sequence continues at coordinate 307,986 of CATIYE010000015.1, forward strand.
CGGAGAAATCGGTATTTTTGGAAAGATCTCGAGAAAATACATTAGATGACATGGTTTCAAACTTGCTAAACCGGTTAATTCTATTCGGAATTGACAGATATAGCGGATTTTCGAGTTGTTTTCGAGCAATATTCGGACAAATCTGCCCATATCTCAGAAACTATATGTCGTAGAACGGAGAAATCGGTATTTTTGGAAAGATCTCGAAAAAATACAGTAGACGACATGGCTTAAACTGACTAAACCAATTAATTCTAATCGTAATTGACAGATATAGCGGATTTTCGAGTAGTTTTCGAATAATATTCGAACAAATCTGCCCATATCTCCGAAACTATATGTCGTAGAGCGGAGAAATCGGTATTTTTGGAAAGATCTCGAGAAAATGCAGTAGATGACATGGTTTAAACTTTTAAAACCGGTTAATTCTAATCGGAATTGACAGACATAGCGGATTTTCGAGTAGTTTTCGAGCAATATTCGGACATATCTGCCCATATCTCCGAAGCTATATGTCATAGAAAGGAGAAATCGGTATTTTTGGAAAGATCTCGAGAAAATGCATTAGGTGACATGGTTTTAAACTTGCTAAACCGGTTAATTCTATTCGGAATTGACAGATATAGCGGATTTTCGAATAGTTTTCGAGCAATATTCGGACAAATCTGCCCATATCATCGAAACTATATGTCGTAGAACGGAGAAATTGGTATTTTTGGAAAGATCTCGAGAAAATGCAGTAGATAACATGGTTGAAACTTTTAAAACCGGTTAATTCTAATCGGAATTGACAGACATAGCGGATTTTCGAGTAGTTTTCGAATAATATTCGAACAAATCTGCCCATATCTCCGAAACTATATGTCGTAAAACGGAGAAATCGTTATTTTTGGAAAGATCTCGAGAAAATACATTAGATGACATGGTTTCAAACTTGCTAAACCGGTTAATTCTATTCGGAATTGACAGATATAGCGGATTTTCGAGTTGTTTTCGAGCAATATTCGGACAAATCTGCCCATATCTCAGAAACTATATGTCGTAGAACGGAGAAATCGGTATTTTTGGAAAGATCTCGAAAAAATACAGTAGACGACATGGCTTAAACTGACTAAACCAATTAATTCTAATCGTAATTGACAGATATAGCGGATTTTCGAGTAGTTTTCGAATAATATTCGAACAAATCTGCCCATATCTCCGAAACTATATGTCGTAGAACGGAGAAATCGGTATTTCTGAAAAGATCTCGAGAAAATACAGTAGATGACACGGTTTGAAACTTTCTAAATCGATTAATTCTATTCGGAATTGCTAAAAACTCATATAACGCACTTTCAGCTATTTTCGGGCTATTTTCGGACAAATTTGCCCATATCTCCGAAGCTATATGTCGTAGAGCGGAGAAATCGGTATTTTTGGAAAGATCTCGAGAAAATGCAGTAGATGACATGGTTTAAACTTTTAAAACCGGTTAATTCTAATCGGAATTGACAGACATAGCGGATTTTCGAGTAGTTTTCGAGCAATATTCGGACATATCTGCCCATATCTCCGAAGCTATATGTCATAGAAAGGAGAAATCGGTATTTTTGGAAAGATCTCGAGAAAATACATTAGATGACATGGTTTCAAACTTGCTAAACCGGTTAATTCTATTCGGAATTGACAGATATAGCGGATTTTCGAGTTGTTTTCGAGCAATATTCGGACAAATCTGCCCATATCTCAGAAACTATATGTCGTAGAACGGAGAAATCGGTATTTCTGAAAAGATCTCGAGAAAATACAGTAGATGACACGGTTTGAAACTTTCTAAATCGATTAATTCTATTCGGAATTGCTAAAAACTCATATAACGCACTTTCAGCTATTTTCGGGCTATTTTCGGACAAATTTGCCCATATCTCCGAAGCTATATGTCGTAGAGCGGAGAAATCGGTATTTTTGGAAAGATCTCGAGAAAATGCAGTAGATGACATGGTTTAAACTTTTAAAACCGGTTAATTCTAATCGGAATTGACAGACATAGCGGATTTTCGAGTAGTTTTCGAGCAATATTCGGACATATCTGCCCATATCTCCGAAGCTATATGTCATAGAAAGGAGAAATCGGTATTTTTGGAAAGATCTCGAGAAAATACATTAGATGACATGGTTTTAAACTTGCTAAACCGGTTAATTCTATTCGGAATTGACAGATATAGCGGATTTTCGAATAGTTTTCGAGCAATATTCGGACAAATCTGCCCATATCTCCGAAACTATATGTCGTAAAACGGAGAAATCGGTATTTTTGGAAAGATCTCGAGAAAATACATTAGATGACATGGTTTCAAACTTGCTAAACCGGTTAATTCTATTCGGAATTGACAGATATAGCGGATTTTCGAGTTGTTTTCGAGCAATATTCGGACAAATCTGCCCATATCTCAGAAACTATATGTCGTAGAACGGAGAAATCGGTATTTTTGGAAAGATCTCGAAAAAATACAGTAGACGACATGGCTTAAACTGACTAAACCAATTAATTCTAATCGTAATTGACAGATATAGCGGATTTTCGAGTAGTTTTCGAATAATATTCGAACAAATCTGCCCATATCTCCGAAACTATATGTCGTAGAGCGGAGAAATCGGTATTTTTGGAAAGATCTCGAGAAAATGCAGTAGATGACATGGTTGAAACTTTTGAAACCGGTTAATTCTAATCGGAATTGACAGACATAGCGGATTTTCGAGTAGTTTTCGAATAATATTCGAACAAATCTGCCCATATCTCCGAAACTATATGTCGTAAAACGGAGAAATCGGTATTTTTGGAAAGATCTCGAGAAAATACATTAGATGACATGGTTTCAAACTTGCTAAACCGGTTAATTCTATTCGGAATTGACAGATATAGCGGATTTTCGAGTTGTTTTCGAGCAATATTCGGACAAATCTGCCCATATCTCAGAAACTATATGTCGTAGAACGGAGAAATCGGTATTTTTGGAAAGATCTCGAAAAAATACAGTAGACGACATGGCTTAAACTGACTAAACCAATTAATTCTAATCGTAATTGACAGATATAGCGGATTTTCGAGTAGTTTTCGAATAATATTCGAACAAATCTGCCCATATCTCCGAAACTATATGTCGTAGAGCGGAGAAATCGGTATTTTTGGAAAGATCTCGAGAAAATGCAGTAGATGACATGGTTTAAACTTTTAAAACCGGTTAATTCTAATCGGAATTGACAGACATAGCGGATTTTCGAGTAGTTTTCGAGCAATATTCGGACATATCTGCCCATATCTCCGAAGCTATATGTCATAGAAAGGAGAAATCGGTATTTTTGGAAAGATCTCGAGAAAATACATTAGGTGACATGGTTTTAAACTTGCTAAACCGGTTAATTCTATTCGGAATTGACAGATATAGCGGATTTTCGAATAGTTTTCGAGCAATATTCGGACAAATCTGCCCATATCATCGAAACTATATGTCGTAGAACGGAGAAATTGGTATTTTTGGAAAGATCTCGAGAAAATGCAGTAGATAACATGGTTGAAACTTTTAAAACCGGTTAATTCTAATCGGAATTGACAGACATAGCGGATTTTCGAGTAGTTTTCGAATAATATTCGAACAAATCTGCCCATATCTCCGAAACTATATGTCGTAAAACGGAGAAATCGTTATTTTTGGAAAGATCTCGAGAAAATACATTAGATGACATGGTTTCAAACTTGCTAAACCGGTTAATTCTATTCGGAATTGACAGATATAGCGGATTTTCGAGTTGTTTTCGAGCAATATTCGGACAAATCTGCCCATATCTCAGAAACTATATGTCGTAGAACGGAGAAATCGGTATTTTTGGAAAGATCTCGAAAAAATACAGTAGACGACATGGCTTAAACTGACTAAACCAATTAATTCTAATCGTAATTGACAGATATAGCGGATTTTCGAGTAGTTTTCGAATAATATTCGAACAAATCTGCCCATATCTCCGAAACTATATGTCGTAGAACGGAGAAATCGGTATTTCTGAAAAGATCTCGAGAAAATACAGTAGATGACACGGTTTGAAACTTTCTAAATCGATTAATTCTATTCGGAATTGCTAAAAACTCATATAACGCACTTTCAGCTATTTTCGGGCTATTTTCGGACAAATTTGCCCATATCTCCGAAGCTATATGTCGTAGAGCGGAGAAATCGGTATTTTTGGAAAGATCTCGAGAAAATGCAGTAGATGACATGGTTTAAACTTTTAAAACCGGTTAATTCTAATCGGAATTGACAGACATAGCGGATTTTCGAGTAGTTTTCGAGCAATATTCGGACATATCTGCCCATATCTCCGAAGCTATATGTCATAGAAAGGAGAAATCGGTATTTTTGGAAAGATCTCGAGAAAATACATTAGATGACATGGTTTTAAACTTGCTAAACCGGTTAATTCTATTCGGAATTGACAGATATAGCGGATTTTCGAATAGTTTTCGAGCAATATTCGGACAAATCTGCACATATCATCGAAACTATATGTCGTAGAACGGAGAAATTGGTATTTTTGGAAAGATCTCGAGAAAATGCAGTAGATGACATGGTTGAAACTTTTAAAACCGGTTAATTCTAATCGGAATTGACAGACATAGCGGATTTTCGAGTAGTTTTCGAGCAATATTCGGACATATCTGCCCATATCTCCGAAGCTATATGTCATAGAAAGGAGAAATCGGTATTTTTGGAAAGATCTCGAGAAAATACATTAGATGACATGGTTTCAAACTTGCTAAACCGGTTAATTCTATTCGGAATTGACAGATATAGCGGATTTTCGAGTTGTTTTCGAGCAATATTCGGACAAATCTGCCCATATCTCAGAAACTATATGTCGTAGAACGGAGAAATCGGTATTTTTGGAAAGATCTCGAAAAAATACAGTAGACGACATGGCTTAAACTGACTAAACCAATTAATTCTAATCGTAATTGACAGATATAGCATATTTTCGAGTAGTTTTCGAATAATATTCGAACAAATCTGCCCATATCTCCGAAACTATATGTCGTAGAACGGAGAAATCGGTATTTCTGAAAAGATCTCGAGAAAATACAGTAGATGACACGGTTTGAAACTTTCTAAATCGATTAATTCTATTCGGAATTGCTAAAAACTCATATAACGCACTTTCAGCTATTTTCGGGCTATTTTCGGACAAATTTGCCCATATCTCCGAAGCTATATGTCGTAGAGCGGAGAAATCGGTATTTTTGGAAAGATCTCGAGAAAATGCAGTAGATGACATGGTTTAAACTTTTAAAACCGGTTAATTCTAATCGGAATTGACAGACATAGCGGATTTTCGAGTAGTTTTCGAGCAATATTCGGACATATCTGCCCATATCTCCGAAGCTATATGTCATAGAAAGGGGAAATCGGTATTTTTGGAAAGATCTCGAGAAAATACATTAGATGACATGGTTTTAAACTTGCTAAACCGGTTAATTCTATTCGGAATTGACAGATATAGCGGATTTTCGAATAGTTTTCGAGCAATATTCGGACAAATCTGCCCATATCATCGAAACTATATGGCGTAGAACGGAGAAATTGGTATTTTTGGAAAGATCTCGAGAAAATGCAGTAGATGACATGGTTGAAACTTTTAAAACCGGTTAATTCTAATCGGAATTGACAGACATAGCGGATTTTCGAGTAGTTTTCGAATAATATTCGAACAAATCTGCCCATATCTCCGAAACTATATGTCGTAAAACGGAGAAATCGGTATTTTTGGAAAGATCTCGAGAAAATACATTAGATGACATGGTTTCAAACTTGCTAAACCGGTTAATTCTATTCGGAATTGACAGATATAGCGGATTTTCGAGTTGTTTTCGAGCAATATTCGGACAAATCTGCCCATATCTCAGAAACTATATGTCGTAGAACGGAGAAATCGGTATTTTTGGAAAGATCTCGAAAAAATACAGTAGACGACATGGCTTAAACTGACTAAACCAATTAATTCTAATCGTAATTGACAGATATAGCGGATTTTCGAGTAGTTTTCGAATAATATTCGAACAAATCTGCCCATATCTCCGAAACTATATGTCGTAGAACGGAGAAATCGGTATTTCTGAAAAGATCTCGAGAAAATACATTAGATGACATGGTTTCAAACTTGCTAAACCGGTTAATTCTATTCGGAATTGACAGATATAGCGGATTTTCGAGTTGTTTTCGAGCAATATTCGGACAAATCTGCCCATATCTCAGAAACTATATGTCGTAGAACGGAGAAATCGGTATTTTTGGAAAGATCTCGAAAAAATATAGTAGACGACATGGCTTAAACTGACTAAACCAATTAATTCTAATCGTAATTGACAGATATAGCGGATTTTCGAGTAGTTTTCGAATAATATTCGAACAAATCTGCCCATATCTCCGAAACTATATGTCGTAGAACGGAGAAATCGGTATTTCTGAAAAGATCTCGAGAAAATACAGTAGATGACACGTTTTGAAACCTTCTAAATCGATTAATTCTATTCGGAATTGCTAAAAACTCATATAACGCACTTTCAGCTATTTTCGGGCTATTTTCGGACAAATTTGCCCATATCTCCGAAGCTATATGTCGTAGAGCGGAGAAATCGGTATTTTTGGAAAGATCTCGAGAAAATGCAGTAGATGACATGGTTTAAACTTTTAAAACCGGTTAATTCTAATCGGAATTGACAGACATAGCGGATTTTCGAGTAGTTTTCGAGCAATATTCGGACATATCTGCCCATATCTCCGAAGCTATATGTCATAGAAAGGAGAAATCGGTATTTTTGGAAAGATCTCGAGAAAATACATTAGATGACATGGTTTTAAACTTGCTAAACCGGTTAATTCTATTCGGAATTGACAGATATAGCGGATTTTCGAATAGTTTTCGAGCAATATTCGGACAAATCTGCCCATATCATCGAAACTATATGTCGTAGAACGGAAAAATTGGTATTTTTGGAAAGATCTCGAGAAAATGCAGTAGATGACATGGTTGAAACTTTTAAAACCGGTTAATTCTAATCGGAATTGACAGACATAGCGGATTTTCGAGTAGTTTTCGAATAATATTCGAACAAATCTGCCCATATCTCCGAAACTATATGTCGTAAAACGGAGAAATCGGTATTTTGGGAAAGATCTCGAAAAAATACATTAGATGACATGGTTTCAAATTTGCTAAACCGGTTAATTCTATTCGGAATTGACAGATATAGCGGATTTTCGAGTTGTTTTCGAGCAATATTCGGACAAATCTGCCCATATCTCAGAAACTATATGTCGTAGAACGGAGAAATCGGTATTTCTGAAAAGATCTCGAGAAAATACAGTAGATGACACGGTTTGAAACTTTCTAAATCGATTAATTCTATTCGGAATTGCTAAAAACTCATATAACGCACTTTCAGCTCTTTTCGGGCTATTTTCGGACAAATTTGCCCATATCTCCGAAGCTATATGTCGTAGAGCGGAGAAATCGGTATTTTTGGAAAGATCTCGAGAAAATGCAGTAGATGACATGGTTTAAACTTTTAAAACCGGTTAATTCTAATCGGAATTGACAGACATAGCGGATTTTCGAGTAGTTTTCGAGCAATATTCGGACATATCTGCCCATATCTCCGAAGCTATATGTCATAGAAAGGAGAAATCGGTATTTTTGGAAAGATCTCGAAAAAATACATTAGATGACATGGTTTTAAACTTGCTAAACCGGTTAATTCTATTCGGAATTGACAGATATAGCGGATTTTCGAATAGTTTTCGAGCAATATTCGGACAAATCTGCCCATATCATCGAAACTATATGTCGTAGAACGGAGAAATTGGTATTTTTGGAAAGATCTCGAGAAAATGCAGTAGATGACATGGTTGAAACTTTTAAAACCGGTTAATTCTAATCGGAATTGACAGACATAGCGGATTTTCGAGTAGTTTTCGAATAATATTCGAACAAATCTGCCCATATCTCCGAAACTATATGTCGTAAAACGGAGAAATCGGTATTTTTGGAAAGATCTCGAGAAAATACATTAGATGACATGGTTTCAAACTTGCTAAACCGGTTAATTCTATTCGGAATTGACAGATATAGCGGATTTTCGAGTTGTTTTCGAGCAATATTCGGACAAATCTGCCCATATCTCAGAAACTATATGTCGTAGAACGGAGAAATCGGTATTTTTGGAAAGATCTCGAAAAAATACAGTAGACGACATGGCTTAAACTGACTAAACCAATTAATTCTAATCGTAATTGACAGATATAGCGGATTTTCGAGTAGTTTTCGAATAATATTCGAACAAATCTGCCCATATCTCCGAAACTATATGTCGTAGAACGGAGAAATCGCTATTTCTGAAAAGATCTCGAGAAAATACAGTAGATGACACGGTTTGAAACTTTCTAAATCGATTAATTCTATTCGGAATTGCTAAAAACTCATATAACGCACTTTCAGCTATTTTCGGGCTATTTTCGGACAAATTTGCCCATATCTCCGAAGCTATATGTCGTAGAGCGGAGAAATCGGTATTTTTGGAAAGATCTCGAGAAAATGCAGTAGATGACATGGTTTAAACTTTTAAAACCGGTTAATTCTAATCGGAATTGACAGACATAGCGGATTTTCGAGTAGTTTTCGAGCAATATTCGGACATATCTGCCCATATCTCCGAAGCTATATGTCATAGAAAGGAGAAATCGGTATTTTTGGAAAGATCTCGAGAAAATACATTAGGTGACATGGTTTTAAACTTGCTAAACCGGTTAATTCTATTCGGAATTGACAGATATAGCGGATTTTCGAATAGTTTTCGAGCAATATTCGGACAAATCTGCCCATATCATCGAAACTATATGTCGTAGAACGGAGAAATTGGTATTTTTGGAAAGATCTCGAGAAAATGCAGTAGATGACATGGTTGAAACTTCTAAACCGGTTAATTCTAATCGGAATTGACAGACATAGCGGATTTTCGAGTAGTTTTCGAATAATATTCGAACAAATCTGCCCATATCTCCGAAACTATATGTCGTAAAACGGAGAAATCGGTATTTTTGGAAAGATCTCGAGAAAATACATTAGATGACATGGTTTCAAACTTGCTAAACCGGTTAATTCTATTCGGAATTGACAGATATAGCGGATTTTCGAGTTGTTTTCGAGCAATATTCGGACAAATCTGCCCATATCTCAGAAACTATATGTCGTAGAACGGAGAAATCGGTATTTTTGGAAAGATCTCGAAAAAATACAGTAGACGACATGGCTTAAACTGACTAAACCAATTAATTCTAATCGTAATTGACAGATATAGCGGATTTTCGAGTAGTTTTCGAATAATATTCGAACAAATCTGCCCATATCTCCGAAACTATATGTCGTAGAACGGAGAAATCGGTATTTCTGAAAAGATCTCGAGAAAATACAGTAGATGACACGGTTTGAAACTTTCTAAATCGATTAATTCTATTCGGAATTGCTAAAAACTCATATAACGCACTTTCAGCTATTTTCGGGCTATTTTCGGACAAATTTGCCCATGTCTCCGAAACTAAATGTCGTACAACGGAGAAATCGGTATTTTTGGAAAGATCTCGGGAAAATACAGTAGATGACATGGTTTAAACTTTCTAAATCGATTAATTCTATTCGGAATTGCTAAAAACTCATATAACGCACTTTCAGCTATTTTCGGGCTATTTTCGGACAAATTTGCCCATATCTCCGAAGCTATATGTCGTAGAGCGGAGAAATCGGTATTTTTGGAAAGATCTCGAGAAAATGCAGTAGATGACATGGTTTAAACTTTTAAAACCGGTTAATTCTAATCGGAATTGACAGACATAGCGGATTTTCGAGTAGTTTTCGAGCAATATTCGGACATATCTGCCCATATCTCCGAAGCTATATGTCATAGAAAGGAGAAATCGGTATTTTTGGAAAGATCTCGAGAAAATACATTAGATGACATGGTTTTAAACTTGCTAAACCGGTTAATTCTATTCGGAATTGACAGATATAGCGGATTTTCGAATAGTTTTCGAGCAATATTCGGACAAATCTGCCCATATCATCGAAACTATATGTCGTAGAACGGAGAAATTGGTATTTTTGGAAAGATCTCGAGAAAATGCAGTAGATGACATGGTTGAAACTTTTAAAACCGGTTAATTCTAATCGGAATTGACAGACATAGCGGATTTTCGAGTAGTTTTCGAATAATATTCGAACAAATCTGCCCATATCTCCGAAACTATATGTCGTAAAACGGAGAAATCGGTATTTTTGGAAAGATCTCGAGAAAATACATTAGATGACATGGTTTCAAACTTGCTAAACCGGTTAATTCTATTCGAAATTGACAGATATAGCGGATTTTCGAGTTGTTTTCGAACAATATTCGGACAAATCTGCCCATATCTCAGAAACTATATGTCGTAGAACGGAAAAATCGGTATTTTTGGAAAGATCTCGAAAAAATACAGTAGACGACATGGCTTAAACTGACTAAACCAATTAATTCTAATCGTAATTGACAGATATAGCGGATTTTCGAGTAGTTTTCGAATAATATTCGAACAAATCTGCCCATATCTCCGAAACTATATGTCGTAGAACGGAGAAATCGGTATTTTTGGAAAGATCTCGAAAAAATACAGTAGACGACATGGCTTAAACTGACTAAACCAATTAATTCTAATCGTAATTGACAGATATAGCGGATTTTCGAGTAGTTTTCGAATAATATTCGAACAAATCTGCCCATATCTCCGAAACTATATGTCGTAGAACGGAGAAATCGGTATTTCTGAAAAGATCTCGAGAAAATACAGTAGATGACACGGTTTGAAACTTTCTAAATCGATTAATTCTATTCGGAATTGCTAAAAACTCATATAACGCACTTTCAGCTATTTTCGGGCTATTTTCGGACAAATTTGCCCATGTCTCCGAAACTAAATGTCGTACAACGGGGAAATCGGTATTTTTGGAAAGATCTCGGGAAAATACAGTAGATGACATGGTTTAAACTTTCTAAATCGATTAATTCTATTCGGAATTGCTAAAAACTCATATAACGCACTTTCAGCTATTTTCGGGCTATTTTCGGACAAATTTGCCCATATCTCGGAAGCTATATGTCGTAGAGCGGAGAAATCGGTATTTTTGGAAAGATCTCGAGAAAATGCAGTAGATGACATGGTTTAAACTTTTAAAACCGGTTAATTCTAATCGGAATTGACAGACATAGCGGATATTCGAGTAGTTTTCGAGCAATATTCGGACATATCTGCCCATATCTCCGAAGCTATATGTCATAGAAAGGAGAAATCGGTATTTTTGGAAAGATCTCGAGAAAATACATTAGATGACATGGTTTTAAACTTGCTAAACCGGTTAATTCTATTCGGAATTGACAGATATAGCGGATTTTCGAATAGTTTTCGAGCAATATTCGGACAAATCTGCCCATATCTCCGAAGCTATATGTCGTAGAGCGGAGAAATCGGTATTTTTGGAAAGATCTCGAGAAAATGCAGTAGATGACATGGTTTAAACTTTTAAAACCGGTTAATTCTAATCGGAATTGACAGACATAGCGGATTTTCGAGTAGTTTTCGAGCAATATTCGGACATATCTGCCCATATCTCCGAAGCTATATGTCATAGAAAGGAGAAATCGGTATTTTTGGAAAGATCTCGAGAAAATACATTAGGTGACATGGTTTTAAACTTGCTAAACCGGTTAATTCTATTCGGAATTGACAGATATAGCGGATTTTCGAATAGTTTTCGAGCAATATTCGGACAAATCTGCCCATATCATCGAAACTATATGTCGTAGAACGGAGAAATTGGTATTTTTGGAAAGATCTCGAGAAAATGCAGTAGATGACATGGTTGAAACTTCTAAACCGGTTAATTCTAATCGGAATTGACAGACATAGCGGATTTTCGAGTAGTTTTCGAATAATATTCGAACAAATCTGCCCATATCTCAGAAACTATATGTCGTAGAACGGAGAAATCGGTATTTTTGGAAAGATCTCGAAAAAATACAGTAGACGACATGGCTTAAACTAACTAAACCAATTAATTCTAATCGTAATTGACAGATATAGCGGATTTTCGAGTAGTTTTCGAATAATATTCGAACAAATCTGCCCATATCTCCGAAACTATATGTCGTAGAACGGAGAAATCGGTATTTCTGAAAAGATCTCGAGAAAATACAGTAGATGACACGGTTTGAAACTTTCTAAATCGATTAATTCTATTCGGAATTGCTAAAAACTCATATAACGCACTTTCAGCTATTTTCGGGCTATTTTCGGACAAATTTGTCCATGTCTCCGAAACTAAATGTCGTACAACGGAGAAATCGGTATTTTTGGAAAGATCTCGGGAAAATACAGTAGATGACATGGTTTAAACTTTCTAAATCGATTAATTCTATTCGGAATTGCTAAAAACTCATATAACGCACTTTCAGCTATTTTCGGGCTATTTTCGGACAAATTTGCCCATATCTCCGAAGCTATATGTCGTAGAGCGGAGAAATCGGTATTTTTGGAAAGATCTCGAGAAAATGCAGTAGATGACATGGTTTAAACTTTTAAAACCGGTTAATTCTAATCGGAATTGACAGACATAGCGGATTTTCGAGTAGTTTTCGAATAATATTCGAACAAATCTGCCCATATCTCCGAAACTATATGTCGTAAAACGGAGAAATCGGTATTTTTGGAAAGATCTCGAGAAAATACATTAGATGACATGGTTTCAAACTTGCTAAACCGGTTAATTCTATTCGAAATTGACAGATATAGCGGATTTTCGAGTTGTTTTCGAACAATATTCGGACAAATCTGCCCATATCTCAGAAACTATATGTCGTAGAACGGAAAAATCGGTATTTTTGGAAAGATCTCGAAAAAATACAGTAGACGACATGGCTTAAACTGACTAAACCAATTAATTCTAATCGTAATTGACAGATATAGCGGATTTTCGAGTAGTTTTCGAATAATATTCGAACAAATCTGCCCATATCTCCGAAACTATATGTCGTAGAACGGAGAAATCGGTATTTTTGGAAAGATCTCGAGAAAATACATTAGATGACATGGTTTCAAACTTGCTAAACCGGTTAATTCTATTCGGAATTGACAGATATAGCGGATTTTCGAGTTGTTTTCGAGCAATATTCGGACAAATCTGCCCATATCTCAGAAACTATATGTCGTAGAACGGAGAAATCGGTATTTTTGGAAAGATCTCGGGAAAATACAGTAGATGACATGGTTTAAACTTTCTAAATCGATTAATTCTATTCGGAATTGCTAAAAACTCATATAACGCACTTTCAGCTATTTTCGGGCTATTTTCGGACAAATTTGCCCATATCTCCGAAGCTATATGTCGTAGAGCGGAGAAATCGGTATTTTTGGAAAGATCTCGAGAAAATACATTAGATGACATGGTTTCAAACTTGCTAAACCGGTTAATTCTATTCGAAATTGACAGATATAGCGGATTTTCGAGTTGTTTTCGAACAATATTCGGACAAATCTGCCCATATCTCAGAAACTATATGTCGTAGAACGGAAAAATCGGTATTTTTGGAAAGATCTCGAAAAAATACAGTAGACGACATGGCTTAAACTGACTAAACCAATTAATTCTAATCGTAATTGACAGATATAGCGGATTTTCGAGTAGTTTTCGAATAATATTCGAACAAATCTGCCCATATCTCCGAAACTATATGTCGTAAAACGGAGAAATCGGTATTTTTGGAAAGATCTCGAGAAAATACATTAGATGACATGGTTTCAAACTTGCTAAACCGGTTAATTCTATTCGGAATTGACAGATATAGCGGATTTTCGAGTTGTTTTCGAGCAATATTCGGACAAATCTGCCCATATCTCAGAAACTATATGTCGTAGAACGGAGAAATCGGTATTTTTGGAAAGATCTCGAAAAAATACAGTAGACGACATGGCTTAAACTAACTAAACCAATTAATTCTAATCGTAATTGACAGATATAGCGGATTTTCGAGTAGTTTTCGAATAATATTCGAACAAATCTGCCCATATCTCCGAAACTATATGTCGTAGAACGGAGAAATCGGTATTTCTGAAAAGATCTCGAGAAAATACAGTAGATGACACGGTTTGAAACTTTCTAAATCGATTAATTCTATTCGGAATTGCTAAAAACTCATATAACGCACTTTCAGCTATTTTCGGGCTATTTTCGGACAAATTTGTCCATGTCTCCGAAACTAAATGTCGTACAACGGAGAAATCGGTATTTTTGGAAAGATCTCGGGAAAATACAGTAGATGACATGGTTTAAACTTTCTAAATCGATTAATTCTATTCGGAATTGCTAAAAACTCATATAACGCACTTTCAGCTATTTTCGGGCTATTTTCGGACAAATTTGCCCATATCTCCGAAGCTATATGTCGTAGAGCGGAGAAATCGGTATTTTTGGAAAGATCTCGAGAAAATGCAGTAGATGACATGGTTTAAACTTTTAAAACCGGTTAATTCTAATCGGAATTGACAGACATAGCGGATTTTCGAGTAGTTTTCGAATAATATTCGAACAAATCTGCCCATATCTCCGAAACTATATGTCGTAAAACGGAGAAATCGGTATTTTTGGAAAGATCTCGAGAAAATACATTAGATGACATGGTTTCAAACTTGCTAAACCGGTTAATTCTATTCGAAATTGACAGATATAGCGGATTTTCGAGTTGTTTTCGAACAATATTCGGACAAATCTGCCCATATCTCAGAAACTATATGTCGTAGAACGGAAAAATCGGTATTTTTGGAAAGATCTCGAAAAAATACAGTAGACGACATGGCTTAAACTGACTAAACCAATTAATTCTAATCGTAATTGACAGATATAGCGGATTTTCGAGTAGTTTTCGAATAATATTCGAACAAATCTGCCCATATCTCCGAAACTATATGTCGTAGAACGGAGAAATCGGTATTTTTGGAAAGATCTCGAAAAAATACAGTAGACGACATGGCTTAAACTGACTAAACCAATTAATTCTAATCGTAATTGACAGATATAGCGGATTTTCGAGTAGTTTTCGAATAATATTCGAACAAATCTGCCCATATCTCCGAAACTATATGTCGTAGAACGGAGAAATCGGTATTTCTGAAAAGATCTCGAGAAAATACAGTAGATGACACGGTTTGAAACTTTCTAAATCGATTAATTCTATTCGGAATTGCTAAAAACTCATATAACGCACTTTCAGCTATTTTCGGGCTATTTTCGGACAAATTTGCCCATGTCTCCGAAACTAAATGTCGTACAACGGAGAAATCGGTATTTTTGGAAAGATCTCGGGAAAATACAGTAGATGACATGGTTTAAACTTTCTAAATCGATTAATTCTATTCGGAATTGCTAAAAACTCATATAACGCACTTTCAGCTATTTTCGGGCTATTTTCGGACAAATTTGCCCATATCTCCGAAGCTATATGTCGTAGAGCGGAGAAATCGGTATTTTTGGAAAGATCTCGAGAAAATGCAGTAGATGACATGGTTTAAACTTTTAAAACCGGTTAATTCTAATCGGAATTGACAGACATAGCGGATATTCGAGTAGTTTTCGAGCAATATTCGGACATATCTGCCCATATCTCCGAAGCTATATGTCATAGAAAGGAGAAATCGGTATTTTTGGAAAGATCTCGAGAAAATACATTAGATGACATGGTTTTAAACTTGCTAAACCGGTTAATTCTATTCGGAATTGACAGATATAGCGGATTTTCGAATAGTTTTCGAGCAATATTCGGACAAATCTGCCCATATCTCCGAAGCTATATGTCGTAGAGCGGAGAAATCGGTATTTTTGGAAAGATCTCGAGAAAATGCAGTAGATGACATGGTTTAAACTTTTAAAACCGGTTAATTCTAATCGGAATTGACAGACATAGCGGATTTTCGAGTAGTTTTCGAGCAATATTCGGACATATCTGCCCATATCTCCGAAGCTATATGTCATAGAAAGGAGAAATCGGTATTTTTGGAAAGATCTCGAGAAAATACATTAGGTGACATGGTTTTAAACTTGCTAAACCGGTTAATTCTATTCGGAATTGACAGATATAGCGGATTTTCGAATAGTTTTCGAGCAATATTCGGACAAATCTGCCCATATCATCGAAACTATATGTCGTAGAACGGAGAAATTGGTATTTTTGGAAAGATCTCGAGAAAATGCAGTAGATGACATGGTTGAAACTTCTAAACCGGTTAATTCTAATCGGAATTGACAGACATAGCGGATTTTCGAGTAGTTTTCGAATAATATTCGAACAAATCTGCCCATATCTCCGAAACTATATGTCGTAAAACGGAGAAATCGGTATTTTTGGAAAGATCTCGAGAAAATACAATAGATGACATGGTTTCAAACTTGCTAAACCGGTTAATTCTATTCGGAATTGACAGATATAGCGGATTTTCGAGTTGTTTTCGAGCAATATTCGGACAAATCTGCCCATATCTCAGAAACTATATGTCGTAGAACGGAGAAATCGGTATTTTTGGAAAGATCTCGAAAAAATACAGTAGACGACATGGCTTAAACTAACTAAACCAATTAATTCTAATCGTAATTGACAGATATAGCGGATTTTCGAGTAGTTTTCGAATAATATTCGAACAAATCTGCCCATATCTCCGAAACTATATGTCGTAGAACGGAGAAATCGGTATTTCTGAAAAGATCTCGAGAAAATACAGTAGATGACACGGTTTGAAACTTTCTAAATCGATTAATTCTATTCGGAATTGCTAAAAACTCATATAACGCACTTTCAGCTATTTTCGGGCTATTTTCGGACAAATTTGTCCATGTCTCCGAAACTAAATGTCGTACAACGGAGAAATCGGTATTTTTGGAAAGATCTCGGGAAAATACAGTAGATGACATGGTTTAAACTTTCTAAATCGATTAATTCTATTCGGAATTGCTAAAAACTCATATAACGCACTTTCAGCTATTTTCGGGCTATTTTCGGACAAATTTGCCCATATCTCCGAAGCTATATGTCGTAGAGCGGAGAAATCGGTATTTTTGGAAAGATCTCGAGAAAATGCAGTAGATGACATGGTTTAAACTTTTAAAACCGGTTAATTCTAATCGGAATTGACAGACATAACGGATTTTCGAGTAGTTTTCGAGCAATATTCGGACATATCTGCCCATATCTCCGAAGCTATATGTCATAGAAAGGAGAAATCGGTATTTTTGGAAAGATCTCGAGAAAATACATTAGATGACATGGTTTTAAACTTGCTAAACCGGTTAATTCTATTCGGAATCGACAGATATAGCGGATTTTCGAATAGTTTTCGAGCAATATTCGGACAAATCTGCCCATATCATCGAAACTATATGTCGTAGAACGGAGAAATTGGTATTTTTGGAAAGATCTCGAGAAAATGCAGTAGATGACATGGTTGAAACTTTTAAAACCGGTTAATTCTAATCGGAATTGACAGACATAGCGGATTTTCGAGTAGTTTTCGAATAATATTCGAACAAATCTGCCCATATCTCCGAAACTATATGTCGTAAAACGGAGAAATCGGTATTTTTGGAAAGATCTCGAGAAAATACATTAGATGACATGGTTTCAAACTTGCTAAACCGGTTAATTCTATTCGGAATTGACAGATATAGCGGATTTTCGAGTTGTTTTCGAACAATATTCGGACAAATCTGCCCATATCTCAGAAACTATATGTCGTAGAACGGAAAAATCGGTATTTTGGAAAGATCTCGAAAAAATACAGTAGACGACATGGCTTAAACTGACTAAACCAATTAATTCTAATCGTAATTGACAGATATAGCGGATTTTCGAGTAGTTTTCGAATAATATTCGAACAAATCTGCCCATATCTCCGAAACTATATGTCGTAGAACGGAGAAATCGGTATTTTTGGAAAGATCTCGAAAAAATACAGTAGACGACATGGCTTAAACTGACTAAACCAATTAATTCTAATCGTAATTGACAGATATAGCGGATTTTCGAGTAGTTTTCGAATAATATTCGAACAAATCTGCCCATATCTCCGAAACTATATGTCGTAGAACGGAGAAATCGGTATTTCTGAAAAGATCTCGAGAAAATACAGTAGATGACACGGTTTGAAACTTTCTAAATCGATTAATTCTATTCGGAATTGCTAAAAACTCATATAACGCACTTTCAGCTATTTTCGGGCTATTTTCGGACAAATTTGCCCATGTCTCCGAAACTAAATGTCGTACAACGGAGAAATCGGTATTTTTGGAAAGATCTCGGGAAAATACAGTAGATGACATGGTTTAAACTTTCTAAATCGATTAATTCTATTCGGAATTGCTAAAAACTCATATAACGCACTTTCAGCTATTTTCGGGCTATTTTCGGACAAATTTGCCCATATCTCCGAAGCTATATGTCGTAGAGCGGAGAAATCGGTATTTTTGGAAAGATCTCGTGAAAATGCAGTAGATGACATGGTTTAAACTTTTAAAACCGGTTAATTCTAATCGGAATTGACAGATATAGCGGATTTTCGAATAGTTTTCGAGCAATATTCGGACAAATCTGCCCTTATCATCGAAACTATATGTCGTAGAACGGAGAAATTGGTATTTTTGGAAAGATCTCGAGAAAATGCAGTAGATGACATGGTTGAAACTTTTAAAACCGGTTAATTCTAATCGGAATTGACAGACATAGCGGATTTTCGAGTAGTTTTCGAGCAATATTCGGACATATCTGCCCATATCTCCGAAGCTATATGTCATAGAAAGGAGAAATCGGTATTTTTGGAAAGATCTCGAGAAAATACATTAGATGACATGGTTTTAAACTTGCTAAACCGGTTAATTCTATTCGGAATTGACAGATATAGCGGATTTTCGAATAGTTTTCGAGCAATATTCGGACAAATCTGCCCATATCATCGAAACTATATGTCGTAGAACGGAGAAATTGGTATTTTTGGAAAGATCTCGAGAAAATGCAGTAGATGACATGGTTGAAACTTTTAAAACCGGTTAATTCTAATCGGAATTGACAGACATAGCGGATTTTCGAGTAGTTTTCGAATAATATTCGAACAAATCTGCCCATATCTCCGAAACTATATGTCGTAAAACGGAGAAATCGGTATTTTTGGAAAGATCTCGAGAAAATACATTAGATGACATGGTTTCAAACTTGCTAAACCGGTTAATTCTATTCGGAATTGACAGATATAGCGGATTTTCGAGTTGTTTTCGAACAATATTCGGACAAATCTGCCCATATCTCAGAAACTATATGTCGTAGAACGGAAAAATCGGTATTTTTGGAAAGATCTCGAGAAAATACAGTAGATGACACGGTTTGAAACTTTCTAAATCGATTAATTTTATTCGGAATTGCTAAAAACTCATATAACGCACTTTCAGCTATTTTCGGGCTATTTTCGGACAAATTTGCCCATGTCTCCGAAACTAAATGTCGTACAACGGAGAAATCGGTATTTTTGGAAAGATCTCGGGAAAATACAGTAGATGACACGGTTTGAAACTTTCTAAATCGATTAATTCTATTCGGAATTGCTAAAAACTCATATAACGCACTTTCAGCTATTTTCGGGCTATTTTCGGACAAATTTGCCCATATCTCCGAAGCTATATGTCGTAGAGCGGAGAAATCGGTATTTTTGGAAAGATCTCGAGAAAATGCAGTAGATTACATGGTTTAAACTTTTAAAACCGGTTAATTCTAATCGGAATTGACAGACATAGCGGATTTTCGAGTAGTTTTCGAGCAATATTCGGACATATCTGCCCATATCTCCGAAGCTATATGTCATAGAAAGGAGAAATCGGTATTTTTGGAAAGATCTCGAGAAAATACATTAGATGACATGGTTTTAAACTTGCTAAACCAGTTAATTCTATTCGGAATTGACAGATATAGCGGATTTTCGAATAGTTTTCGAGCAATATTCGGACAAATCTGCCCATATCATAGAAACTATATGTCGTAGAACGGAGAAATTGGTATTTTTGGAAAGATCTCGAGAAAATGCAGTAGATGACATGGTTGAAACTTTTAAAACCGGCTAATTCTAATCGGAATTGACAGACATAGCGGATTTTCGAGTAGTTTTCGAATAATATTCGAACAAATCTGCCCATATCTCCGAAACTATATG
The DNA here is from genome assembly GCA_949748235.1 of Platypus cylindrus. Lineage (NCBI taxonomy): Eukaryota > Metazoa > Arthropoda > Insecta > Coleoptera > Curculionidae > Platypus > Platypus cylindrus. Next base: position 328,331 of record CATIYE010000015.1, read on the forward strand.
TCGTAAAACGGAGAAATCGGTATTTTTGGAAAGATCTCGAGAAAATACATTAGATGACATGGTTTCAAACTTGCTAAACTGGTTAATTCTATTCGGAATTGACAGATATAGCGGATTTTCGAGTTGTTTTCGAGCAATATTCGGACAAATCTGCCCATATCTCAGAAACTATATGTCGTAGAACGGAGAAATCGGTATTTTTGGAAAGATCTCGAAAAAATACAGTAGACGACATGGCTTAAACTGACTAAACCAATGAATTCTAATCGTAATTGACAGATATAGCGGATTTTCGAGTAGTTTTCGAATAATATTCGAACAAATCTGCCCATATCTCCGAAACTATATGTCGTAGAACGGAGAAATCGGTATTTCTGAAAAGATCTCGAGAAAATACAGTAGATGACATGGTTTAAACTTTTAAAACCGGTTAATTCTAATCGGAATTGACAGACATAGCGGATTTTCGAGTAGTTTTCGGGCAATATTCGGACATATCTGCCCATATCTCCGAAGCTATATGTCATAGAAAGGAGAAATCGGTATTTTTGGAAAGATCTCGAGAAAATACAGTAGACGACATGGCTTAAATGACTAAACCTATTAATTCTAACCGTAATTGACAGATATAGCGGATTTTGGAGTTGTTTTCGAGCAATATTCGGACAAATCTGCCCATATCTCAGAAACTATATGTCGTAGAACGGAGAAATCGGTATTTTTGAAAAGATCTCGAAAAAATACAGTAGACGACATGGCTTAAACTGACTAAACCAATTAATTCTAATCGTAATTGCTAAAAACTCATATAACGCACTATCAGCTATTTTCGGGCTATTTTCGGACAAATTTGCCTATGTCTCCGAAACTAAATGTCGTACAACGGAGAAATCGGTATTTTTGGAAAGATCTCGGGAAAATACAGTAGATGACATGGTTTGAAACTTTCTAAATCGATTAATTCTATTCGGAATTGCTAAAAACTCATATAACGCACTTTCAGCTATTTTCGGGCTATTTTCGGACAAATTTGCCCATATCTCCGAAGCTATATGTCGTAGAGCGGAGAAATCGGTATTTTTGGAAAGATCTCGAGAAAATGCAGTAGATGACATGGTTTAAACTTTTAAAACCGGTTAATTCTAATCGGAATTGACAGACATAGCGGATTTTCGAGTAGTTTTCGAGCAATATTCGGACATATCTGCCCATATCTCCGAAGCTATATGTCATAGAAAGGAGAAATCGGTATTTTTGGAAAGATCTCGAGAAAATACATTAGATGACATGGTTTTAAACTTGCTAAACCGGTTAATTCTATTCGGAATTGACAGATATAGCGGATTTTCGAATAGTTTTCGAGCAATATTCGGACAAATCTGCCCATATCATCGAAACTATATGTCGTAGAACGGAGAAATCGGTATTTTTGGAAAGATCTCGGGAAAATACAGTAGAAGACACGGTTTGAAACTTTCTAAATCGATTAATTCTATTCGGAATTGCTAAAAACTCATATAACGCACTTTCAGCTATTTTCGGGCTATGTTCGGACAAATTTGCCCATATCTCCGAAGCTATATGTCGTAGAGCGGAGAAATCGGTATTTTTGGAAAGATCTCGAGAAAATGCAGTAGATGACATGGTTTAAACTTTTAAAACCGGTTAATTCTAATCGAAATTGACAGACATAGCGGATTTTCGAGTAGTTTTCGAGCAATATTCGGACATATCTGCCCATATCTCCGAAGCTATATGTCATAGAAAGGAGAAATCGGTATTTTTGGAAAGATCTCGAGAAAATACATTAGATGACATGGTTTCAAACTTGCTAAACCGGTTATTTCTATTCGGAATTGACAGATATAGCGGATTTTCGAGTTGTTTTCGAGCAATATTCGGACAAATCTGCCCATATCTCAGAAACTATATGTCGTAGAACGGAGAAATCGGTATTTTTGGAAAGATCTCGAAAAAATACAGTAGACGACATGGCTTAAACTGACTAAACCAATTAATTCTAATCGTAATTGACAGATATAGCGGATTTTCGAGTAGTTTTCGAATAATATTCGAACAAATCTGCCCATATCTCCGAAACTATATGTCGTAGAACGGAGAAATCGGTATTTCTGAAAAGATCTCGAGAAAATACAGTAGATGACACGGTTTGAAACTTTCTAAATCGATTAATTCTATTCGGAATTGCTAAAAACTCATATAACGCACTTTCAGCTATTTTCGGGCTATTTTCGGCCAAATTTGCCCATATCTCCGAAGCTATATGTCGTAGAGCGGAGAAATCGGTATTTTTGGAAAGATCTCGAGAAAATGCAGTAGATGACATGGTTTAAACTTTTAAAACCGGTTAATTCTAATCGGAATTGACAGACATAGCGGATTTTCGAGTAGTTTTCGAGCAATATTCGGACATATCTGCCCATATCTCCGAAGCTATATGTCATAGAAAGGAGAAATCGGTATTTTTGGAAAGATCTCGAGAAAATACAGTAGACGACATGGCTTAAACTGACTAAACCAATTAATTCTAATCGTAATTGACAGATATAGCGGATTTTCGAGTTGTTTTCGAGCAATATTCGGACAAATCTGCCCATATCTCAGAAACTATATGTCGTAGAACGGAGAAATCGGTATTTTTGGAAAGATCTCGAAAAAATACAGTAGACGACATGGCTTAAACTGACTAAACCAATTAATTCTAATCGTAATTGACAGATATAGCGGATTTTCGAGTAGTTTTCGAATAATATTCGAACAAATCTGCCCATATCTCCGAAACTATATGTCGTAGAACGGAGAAATCGGTATTTCTGAAAAGATCTCGAGAAAATACAGTAGATGACACGGTTTGAAACTTTCTAAATCGATTAATTCTATTCGGAATTGCTAAAAACCCATATAACGCACTTTCAGCTATTTTCGGGCTATTTTCGGACAAATTTGCCCATGTCTCCGAAACTAAATGTCGTACAACGGAGAAATCGATATTTTTGGAAAGATCTCGGGAAAATACAGTAGATGACACGATTTGAAACTTTCTAAATCGATTAATTCTATTCGGAATTGCTAAAAACTCATATAACGCACTTTCAGCTATTTTCGGGCTATTTTCGGACAAATTTGCCCATATCTCCGAAGCTATATGTCGTAGAGCGGAGAAATCGGTATTTTTGGAAAGATCTCGAGAAAATGCAGTAGATGACATGGTTTAAACTTTTAAAACCGGTTAATTCTAATCGGAATTGACAGACATAGCGGATTTTCGAGTAGTTTTCGAGCAATATTCGGACATATCTGCCCATATCTCCGAAGCTATATGTCATAGAAAGGAGAAATCGGTATTTTTGGAAAGATCTCGAGAAAATACATTAGATGACATGGTTTTAAACTTGCTAAACCGGTTAATTCTATTCGGAATTGACAGATATAGCGGATTTTCGAATAGTTTTCGAGCAATATTCGGACAAATCTGCCCATATCATCGAAACTATATGTCGTAGAACGGAGAAATTGGTATTTTTGGAAAGATCTCGAGAAAATGCAGTAGATGACATGGTTGAAACTTTTAAAACCGGTTAATTCTAATCGGAATTGACAGACATAGCGGATTTTCGAGTAGTTTTCGAATAATATTCGAACAAATCTGCCCATATCTCCGAAACTATATGTCGTAAAACGGAGAAATCGGTATTTTTGGAAAGATCTCGAGAAAATACATTAGATGACATGGTTTCAAACTTGCTAAACCGGTTAATTCTATTCGGAATTGACAGATATAGCGGATTTTCGAGTTGTTTTCGAGCAATATTCGGACAAATCTGCCCATATCTCAGAAACTATATGTCGTAGAACGGAGAAATCGGTATTTTTGGAAAGATCTCGAAAAAATACAGTAGACGACATGGCTTAAACTGACTAAACCAATTAATTCTAATCGTAATTGACAGATATAGCGGATTTTCGAGTAGTTTTCGAATAATATTCGAACAAATCTGCCCATATCTCCGAAACTATATGTCGTAGAACGGAGAAATCGGTATTTCTGAAAAGATCTCGAGAAAATACAGTAGATGACACGGTTTGAAACTTTCTAAATCGATTAATTCTATTCGGAATTGCTAAAAACTCATATAACGCACTTTCAGCTCTTTTCGGGCTATTTTCGGACAAATTTGCCCATATCTCCGAAGCTATATGTCGTAGAGCGGAGAAATCGGTATTTTTGGAAAGATCTCGAGAAAATGCAGTAGATGACATGGTTTAAACTTTTAAAACCGGTTAATTCTAATCGGAATTGACAGACATAGCGGATTTTCGAGTAGTTTTCGAGCAATATTCGGACATATCTGCCCATATCTCCGAAGCTATATGTCATAGAAAGGAGAAATCGGTATTTTTGGAAAGATCTCGAGAAAATACATTAGATGACATGGTTTCAAACTTGCTAAACCGGTTAATTCTATTCGGAATTGACAGATATAGCGGATTTTCGAGTTGTTTTCGAGCAATATTCGGACAAATCTGCCCATATCTCAGAAACTATATGTCGTAGAACGGAGAAATCGGTATTTTAGGAAAGATCTCGAAAAAATACAGTAGACGACATGGCTTAAACTGACTAAACCAATTAATTCTAATCGTAATTGACAGATATAGCGGATTTTCGAGTAGTTTTCGAATAATATTCGAACAAATTTGCCCATATCTCCGAAGCTATATGTCGTAGAGCGGAGAAATCGGTATTTTTGGAAAGATCTCGAGAAAATGCAGTAGATGACATGGTTTAAACTTTTAAAACCGGTTAATTCTAATCGGAATTGACAGACATAGCGGATTTTCGAGTAGTTTTCGAGCAATATTCGGACATATCTGCCCATATCTCCGAAGCTATATGTCGTAGAGCGGAGAAATCGGTATTTTTGGAAAGATCTCGAGAAAATGCAGTAGATGACATGGTTTAAACTTTTAAAACCGGTTAATTCTAATCGGAATTGACAGACATAGCGGATTTTCGAGTAGTTTTCGAATAATATTCGAACAAATCTGCCCATATCTCCGAAGCTATATGTCGTAGAGCGGAGAAATCGGTATTTTTGGAAAGATCTCGAGAAAATACAGTAGATGACACGGTTTGAAACTTTCTAAATCGATTAATTCTATTCGGAATTGCTAAAAACTCATATAACGCACTATCAGCTATTTTCGGGCTATTTTCGGACAAATTTGCCCATGTCTCCGAAACTAAATGTCGTACAACGGAGAAATCGTTATTTTTGGAAAGATCTCGGGAAAATACAGTAGATGACACGGTTTGAAACTTTCTAAATCGATTAATTCTATTCGGAATTGCTAAAAACTCATATAACGCACTTTCAGCTATTTTCGGACAAATTTGCCCATATCTCCGAAGCTATATGTCGTAGAGCGGAGAAATCGGTATTTTTGGAAAGATCTCGAGAAAATGCAGTAGATGACATGGTTTAAACTTTTAAAACCGGTTAATTCTAATCGGAATTGACAGACATAGCGGATTTTCGAGTAGTTTTCGAGCAATATTCGGACATATCTGCCCATATCTCCGAAGCTATATGTCATAGAAAGGAGAAATCGGTATTTTTGGAAAGATCTCGAGAAAATACATTAGATGACATGGTTTTAAACTTGCTAAACCGGTTAATTCTATTCGGAATTGACAGATATATCGGATTTTCGAATAGTTTTCGAGCAATATTCGGACAAATCTGCCCATATCATCGAAACTATATGTCGTAGAACGGAGAAATCGGTATTTTTGGAAAGATCTCGGGAAAATACAGTAGATGACACGGTTTGAAACTTTCTAAATCGATTAATTCTATTCGGAATTGCTAAAAACTCATATAACGCACTTTCAGCTATTTTCGGGCTATTTTCGGACAAATTTGCCCATATCTCCGAAGCTATATGTCGTAGAGCGGAGAAATCGGTATTTTTGGAAAGATCTCGAGAAAATGCAGTAGATGACATGGTTTAAACTTTTAAAACCGGTTAATTCTAATCGGAATTGACAGACATAGCGGATTTTCGAGTAGTTTTCGAGCAATATTCGGACATATCTGCCCATATCTCCGAAGCTATATGTCATAGAAAGGAGAAATCGGTATTTTTGGAAAGATCTCGAGAAAATACATTAGATGACATGGTTTCAAACTTGCTAAACCAATTAATTCTAATCGTAATTGACAGATATAGCGGATTTTCGAGTAGTTTTCGAATAATATTCGAACAAATCTGCCCATATCTCCGAAACTATATGTCGTAGAACGGAGAAATCGGTATTTCTGAAAAGATCTCGAGAAAATACAGTAGATGACACGGTTTGAAACTTTCTAAATCGATTAATTCTATTCGGAATTGCTAAAAACTCATATAACGCACTTTCAGCTATTTTCGGGCTATTTTCGGACAAATTTGCCCATATCTCCGAAGCTATATGTCGTAGAGCGGAGAAATCGGTATTTTTGGAAAGATCTCGAGAAAATGCAGTAGATGACATGGTTTAAACTTTTAAAACCGGTTAATTCTAATCGGAATTGACAGACATAGCGGATTTTCGAGTAGTTTTCGAGCAATATTCGGACATATCTGCCCATATCTCCGAAGCTATATGTCATAGAAAGGAGAAATCGGTATTTTTGGAAAGATCTCGAGAAAATACATTAGATGACATGGTTTTAAACTTGCTAAACCGGTTAATTCTATTCGGAATTGACAGATATAGCGGATTTTCGAATAGTTTTCGAGCAATATTCGGACAAATCTGCCCATATCATCGAAACTATATGTCGTAGAACGGAGAAATTGGTATTTTTGGAAAGATCTCGAGAAAATGCAGTAGATGACATGGTTGAAACTTTTAAAACCGGTTAATTCTAATCGGAATTGACAGACATAGCGGATTTTCGAGTAGTTTTCGAATAATATTCGAACAAATCTGCCCATATCTCCGAAACTATATGTCGTAAAACGGAGAAATCGGTATTTTTGGAAAGATCTCGAGAAAATACATTAGATGACATGGTTTCAAACTTGCTAAACCGGTTAATTCTATTCGGAATTGACAGATATAGCGGATTTTCGAGTTGTTTTCGAGCAATATTCGGACAAATCTGCCCATATCTCAGAAACTATATGTCGTAGAACGGAGAAATCGGTATTTTTGGAAAGATCTCGAAAAAATACAGTAGACGACATGGCTTAAACTGACTAAACCAATTAATTCTAATCGTAATTGACAGATATAGCGGATTTTCGAGTAGTTTTCGAATAATATTCGAACAAATCTGCCCATATCTCCGAAACTATATGTCGTAGAACGGAGAAATCGGTATTTCTGAAAAGATCTCGAGAAAATACAGTAGATGACACGGTTTGAAACTTTCTAAATCGATTAATTCTATTCGGAATTGCTAAAAACTCATATAACGCACTTTCAGCTCTTTTCGGGCTATTTTCGGACAAATTTGCCCATATCTCCGAAGCTATATGTCGTAGAGCGGAGAAATCGGTATTTTTGGAAAGATCTCGAGAAAATGCAGTAGATGACATGGTTTAAACTTTTAAAACCGGTTAATTCTAATCGGAATTGACAGACATAGCGGATTTTCGAGTAGTTTTCGAGCAATATTCGGACATATCTGCCCATATCTCCGAAGCTATATGTCATAGAAAGGAGAAATCGGTATTTTTGGAAAGATCTCGAGAAAATACATTAGATGACATGGTTTCAAACTTGCTAAACCGGTTAATTCTATTCGGAATTGACAGATATAGCGGATTTTCGAGTTGTTTTCGAGCAATATTCGGACAAATCTGCCCATATCTCAGAAACTATATGTCGTAGAACGGAGAAATCGGTATTTTAGGAAAGATCTCGAAAAAATACAGTAGACGACATGGCTTAAACTGACTAAACCAATTAATTCTAATCGTAATTGACAGATATAGCGGATTTTCGAGTAGTTTTCGAATAATATTCGAACAAATTTGCCCATATCTCCGAAGCTATATGTCGTAGAGCGGAGAAATCGGTATTTTTGGAAAGATCTCGAGAAAATGCAGTAGATGACATGGTTTAAACTTTTAAAACCGGTTAATTCTAATCGGAATTGACAGACATAGCGGATTTTCGAGTAGTTTTCGAGCAATATTCGGACATATCTGCCCATATCTCCGAAGCTATATGTCGTAGAGCGGAGAAATCGGTATTTTTGGAAAGATCTCGAGAAAATGCAGTAGATGACATGGTTTAAACTTTTAAAACCGGTTAATTCTAATCGGAATTGACAGACATAGCGGATTTTCGAGTAGTTTTCGAATAATATTCGAACAAATCTGCCCATATCTCCGAAGCTATATGTCGTAGAGCGGAGAAATCGGTATTTTTGGAAAGATCTCGAGAAAATACAGTAGATGACACGGTTTGAAACTTTCTAAATCGATTAATTCTATTCGGAATTGCTAAAAACTCATATAACGCACTATCAGCTATTTTCGGGCTATTTTCGGACAAATTTGCCCATGTCTCCGAAACTAAATGTCGTACAACGGAGAAATCGTTATTTTTGGAAAGATCTCGGGAAAATACAGTAGATGACACGGTTTGAAACTTTCTAAATCGATTAATTCTATTCGGAATTGCTAAAAACTCATATAACGCACTTTCAGCTATTTTCGGACAAATTTGCCCATATCTCCGAAGCTATATGTCGTAGAGCGGAGAAATCGGTATTTTTGGAAAGATCTCGAGAAAATGCAGTAGATGACATGGTTTAAACTTTTAAAACCGGTTAATTCTAATCGGAATTGACAGACATAGCGGATTTTCGAGTAGTTTTCGAGCAATATTCGGACATATCTGCCCATATCTCCGAAGCTATATGTCATAGAAAGGAGAAATCGGTATTTTTGGAAAGATCTCGAGAAAATACATTAGATGACATGGTTTTAAACTTGCTAAACCGGTTAATTCTATTCGGAATTGACAGATATATCGGATTTTCGAATAGTTTTCGAGCAATATTCGGACAAATCTGCCCATATCATCGAAACTATATGTCGTAGAACGGAGAAATCGGTATTTTTGGAAAGATCTCGGGAAAATACAGTAGATGACACGGTTTGAAACTTTCTAAATCGATTAATTCTATTCGGAATTGCTAAAAACTCATATAACGCACTTTCAGCTATTTTCGGGCTATTTTCGGACAAATTTGCCCATATCTCCGAAGCTATATGTCGTAGAGCGGAGAAATCGGTATTTTTGGAAAGATCTCGAGAAAATGCAGTAGATGACATGGTTTAAACTTTTAAAACCGGTTAATTCTAATCGGAATTGACAGACATAGCGGATTTTCGAGTAGTTTTCGAGCAATATTCGGACATATCTGCCCATATCTCCGAAGCTATATGTCATAGAAAGGAGAAATCGGTATTTTTGGAAAGATCTCGAGAAAATACATTAGATGACATGGTTTCAAACTTGCTAAACCAATTAATTCTAATCGTAATTGACAGATATAGCGGATTTTCGAGTAGTTTTCGAATAATATTCGAACAAATCTGCCCATATCTCCGAAACTATATGTCGTAGAACGGAGAAATCGGTATTTCTGAAAAGATCTCGAGAAAATACAGTAGATGACACAGTTTGAAACTTTCTAAATCGATTAATTCTATTCGGAATTGCTAAAAACCCATATAACGCACTTTCAGCTATTTTCGGGCTATTTTCGGACAAATTTGCCCATGTCTCCGAAGCTATATGTCGTAGAGCGGAGAAATCGGTATTTTTGGAAAGATCTCGAGAAAATGCAGTAGATGACATGGTTTAAACTTTTAAAACCGGTTAATTCTAATCGGAATTGACAGACATATCGGATTTTCGAGTAGTTTTCGAGCAATATTCGGACATATCTGCCCATATCTCCAAAGCTATATGTCATAGAAAGGAGAAATCGGTATTTTTGGAAAGATCTCGAGAAAATACATTAGATGACATGGTTTTAAACTTGCTAAACCGGTTAATTCTATTCGGAATTGACAGATATAGCGGATTTTCGAATAGTTTTCGAGCAATATTCGGACAAATCTGCCCATATCATCGAAACTATATGTCGTAGAACGGAGAAATTGGTATTTTTGGAAAGATCTCGAGAAAATGCAGTAGATGACATGGTTTAAGCTTTTAAAACCGGTTAATTCTAATCGGAATTGACAGACATAGCGGATTTTCGAGTAGTTTTCGAGCAATATTCGGACATATCTGCCCATATCTCCGAAGCTATATGTCATAGAAAGGAGAAATCGGTATTTTTGGAAAGATCTCGAGAAAATACAGTAGATGACATGGTTTAAGCTTTTAAAACCGGTTAATTCTAATCGGAATTGACAGACATAGCGGATTTTCGAGTAGTTTTCGAGCAATATTCGGACATATCTGCCCATATCTCCGAAGCTATATGTCATAGAAAGGAGAAATCGGTATTTTTGGAAAGATCTCGAGAAAATACATTAGATGACATGGTTTTAAACTTGCTAAACCGGTTAATTCTATTCGGAATTGACAGATATAGCGGATTTTCGAATAGTTTTCGAGCAATATTCGGACAAATCTGCCCATATCATCGAAACTATATGTCGTAGAACGGAGAAATTGGTATTTTTGGAAAGATCTCGAGAAAATGCAGTAGATGACATGGTTTAAGCTTTTAAAACCGGTTAATTCTAATCGGAATTGACAGACATAGCGGATTTTCGAGTAGTTTTCGAGCAATATTCGGACATATCTGCCCATATCTCCGAAGCTATATGTCATAGAAAGGAGAAATCGGTATTTTTGGAAAGATCTCGAGAAAATACAGTAGATGACATCGTTTAAGCTTTTAAAACCGGTTAATTCTAATCGGAATTGACAGACATAGCGGATTTTCGAGTAGTTTTCGAGCAATATTCGGACATATCTGCCCATATCTCCGAAGCTACATGTCATAGAAAGGAGAAATCGGTATTTTTGGAAAGATCTCGAGAAAATACATTAGATGACATGGTTTTAAACTTGCTAAACCGGTTAATTCTATTCGGAATTGACAGATATAGCGGATTTTCGAATAGTTTTCGAGCAATATTCGGACAAATCTGCCCATATCATCGAAACTATATGTCGTAGAACGGAGAAATTGGTATTTTTGGAAAGATCTCGAGAAAATGCAGTAGATGACATGGTTGAAACTTTTAAAACCGGTTAATTCTAATCGGAATTGACAGACATAGCGGATTTTCGAGTAGTTTTCGAATAATTTTCGAACAAATCTGCCCATATCTCCGAAACTATATGTCGTAAAACGGAGAAATCGGTATTTTTGGAAAGTTCTCGAGAAAATACATTAGATGACATCGTTTCAAACTTGTTAAACCGGTTAATTCTATTCGGAATTGACAGATATAGCGGATTTTCGAGTTGTTTTCGAGCAATATTCGGACAAATCTGCCCATATCTCAGAAACTATATGTCGTAGAACGGAGAAATCGGTATTTTTGGAAAGATCTCGAAATAATACAGTAGACGACATGGCTTAAACTGACTAAACCAATTAATTCTAATCGTAATTGACAGATATAGCGGATTTTCGAGTAGTTTTCGAATAATATTCGAACAAATCTGCCCATATCTCCGAAACTATATGTCGTAGAACGGAGAAATCGCTATTTCTGAAAAGATCTCGAGAAAATACAGTAGATGACACGGTTTGAAACTTTCTAAATCGATTAATTCTATTCGGAATTGCTAAAAACTCATATAACGCACTTTCAGCTATTTTCGGGCTATTTTCGGACAAATTTGCCCATATCTCCGAAGCTATATGTCGTAGAGCGGAGAAATCGGTATTTTTGGAAAGATCTCGAGAAAATGCAGTAGATGACATGGTTTAAACTTTTAAAACCGGTTAATTCTAATCGGAATAGACAGACATAGCGGATTTTCGAGTAGTTTTCGAGCAATATTCGGACATATCTGCCCATATCTCCGAAGCTATATGTCGTAGAGCGGAGAAATCGGTATTTTTGGAAAGATCTCGAGAAAATGCAGTAGATGACATGGTTTAAACTTTTAAAACCGGTTAATTCTAATCGGAATTGACAGACATAGCGGATTTTCGAGTAGTTTTCGAATAATATTCGAACAAATCTGCCCATATCTCCGAAGCTATATGTCGTAGAGCGGAGAAATCGGTATTTTTGGAAAGATCTCGAGAAAATGCAGTAGATGACATGGTTGAAACTTTTAAAACCGGTTAATTCTAATCGGAATTGACAGACATAGCGGATTTTCTAGTAGTTTTCGAGCAATATTCGGACATATCTGCCCATATCTCCGAAACTATATGTCGTAGAACGGAGAAATCGGTATTTCTGAAAAGATCTCGAGAAAATACAGTAGATGACACGGTTTGAAACTATCTAAATCGATTAATTCTATTCGGAATTGCTAAAAACTCATATAACGCACTATCAGCTATTTTCGGGCTATTTTCGGACAAATTTGCCCATGTCTCCGAAACTAAATGTCGTACAACGGAGAAATCGTTATTTTTGGAAAGATCTCGGGAAAATACAGTAGATGACACGGTTTGAAACTTTCTAAATCGATTAATTCTATTCGGAATTGCTAAAAACTCATATAACGCACTTTCAGCTATTTTCGGACAAATTTGCCCATATCTCCGAAGCTATATGTCGTAGAGCGGAGAAATCGGTATTTTTGGAAAGATCTCGAGAAAATGCAGTAGATGACATGGTTTAAACTTTTAAAACCGGTTAATTCTAATCGGAATTGACAGACATAGCGGATTTTCGAGTAGTTTTCGAGCAATATTCGGACATATCTGCCCATATCTCCGAAGCTATATGTCATAGAAAGGAGAAATCGGTATTTTTGGAAAGATCTCGAGAAAATACATTAGATGACATGGTTTTAAACTTGCTAAACCGGTTAATTCTATTCGGAATTGACAGATATATCGGATTTTCGAATAGTTTTCGAGCAATATTCGGACATATCTGCCCATATCTCCGAAGCTATATGTCATAGAAAGGAGAAATCGGTATTTTTGGAAAGTTCTCGAGAAAATACATTAGATGACATGGTTTTAAACTTGCTAAACCGGTTAATTCTATTCGGAATTGACAGATATATCGGATTTTCGAATAGTTTTCGAGCAATATTCGGACAAATCTGCCCATATCATCGAAACTATATGTCGTAGAACGGAGAAATCGGTATTTTTGGAAAGATCTCGGGAAAATACAGTAGATGACACGGTTTGAAACTTTCTAAATCGATTAATTCTATTCGGAATTGCTAAAAACTCTTATAACGCACTTTCAGCTATTTTCGGGCTATTTTCGGACAAATTTGCCCATATCTCCGAAGCTATATGTCGTAGAGCGGAGAAATCGGTATTTTTGGAAAGATCTCGAGAAAATGCAGTAGATGACATGGTTTAAACTTTTAAAACCGGTTAATTCTAATCGGAATTGACAGACATAGCGGATTTTCGAGTAGTTTTCGAGCAATATTCGGACATATCTGCCCATATCTCCGAAGCTATATGTCATAGAAAGGAGAAATCGGTATTTTTGGAAAGATCTCGAGAAAATACATTAGATGACATGGTTTCAAACTTGCTAAACCAATTAATTCTAATCGTAATTGACAGATATAGCGGATTTTCGAGTAGTTTTCGAATAATATTCGAACAAATCTGCCCATATCTCCGAAACTATATGTCGTAGAACGGAGAAATCGGTATTTCTGAAAAGATCTCGAGAAAATACAGTAGATGACACGGTTTGAAACTTTCTAAATCGATTAATTCTATTCGGAATTGCTAAAAACCCATATAACGCACTTTCAGCTATTTTCGGGCTATTTTCGGACAAATTTGCCCATGTCTCCGAAGCTATATGTCGTAGAGCGGAGAAATCGGTATTTTTGGAAAGATCTCGAGAAAATGCAGTAGATGACATGGTTTAAACTTTTAAAACCGGTTAATTCTAATCGGAATTGACAGACATATCGGATTTTCGAGTAGTTTTCGAGCAATATTCGAACATATCTGCCCATATCTCCAAAGCTATATGTCATAGAAAGGAGAAATCGGTATTTTTGGAAAGATCTCGAGAAAATACATTAGATGACATGGTTTTAAACTTGCTAAACCGGTTAATTCTATTCGGAATTGACAGATATAGCGGATTTTCGAATAGTTTTCGAGCAATATTCGGACAAATCTGCCCATATCATCGAAACTATATGTCGTAGAACGGAGAAATTGGTATTTTTGGAAAGATCTCGAGAAAATGCAGTAGATGACATGGTTTAAGCTTTTAAAACCGGTTAATTCTAATCGGAATTGACAGACATAGCGGATTTTCGAGTAGTTTTCGAGCAATATTCGGACATATCTGCCCATATCTCCGAAGCTATATGTCATAGAAAGGAGAAATCGGTATTTTTGGAAAGATCTCGAGAAAATACAGTAGATGACATGGTTTAAGCTTTTAAAACCGGTTAATTCTAATCGGAATTGACAGACATAGCGGATTTTCGAGTAGTTTTCGAGCAATATTCGGACATATCTGCCCATATCTCCGAAGCTATATGTCATAGAAAGGAGAAATCGGTATTTTTGGAAAGATCTCGAGAAAATACATTAGATGACATGGTTTTAAACTTGCTAAACCGGTCAATTCTATTCGGAATTGACAGATATAGCGGATTTTCGAATAGTTTTCGAGCAATATTCGGACAAATCTGCCCATATCATCGAAACTATATGTCGTAGAACGGAGAAATTGGTATTTTTGGAAAGATCTCGAGAAAATGCAGTAGATGACATGGTTTAAGCTTTTAAAACCGGTTAATTCTAATCGGAATTGACAGACATAGCGGATTTTCGAGTAGTTTTCGAATAATATTCGAACAAATCTGCCCATATCTCCGAAACTATATGTCGTAAAACGGAGAAATCGGTATTTTTGGAAAGATCTCGAGAAAATACATTAGATGACATGGTTTCAAACTTGCTAAACCGGTTAATTCTATTCGGAATTGACAGATATAGCGGATTTTCGAGTTGTTTTCGAGCAATATTCGGACAAATCTGCCCATATCTCAGAAACTATATGTCGTAGAACGGAGAAATCGGTATTTTTGGAAAGATCTCGAAAAAATACAGTAGACGACATGGCTTAAACTGACTAAACCAATTAATTCTAATCGTAATTGACAGATATAGCGGATTTTCGAGTAGTTTTCGAATAATATTCGAACAAATCTGCCCATATCTCCGAAACTATATGTCGTAGAACGGAGAAATCGCTATTTCTGAAAAGATCTCGAGAAAATACAGTAGATGACACGGTTTGAAACTTTCTAAATCGATTAATTCTATTCGGAATTGCTAAAAACTCATATAACGCACTTTCAGCTATTTTCGGGCTATTTTCGGACAAATTTGCCCATATCTCCGAAGCTATATGTCGTAGAGCTAAGAAATCGGTATTTTTGGAAAGATCTCGAGAAAATGCAGTAGATGACATGGTTTAAACTTTTAAAACCGGTTAATTCTAATCGGAATTGACAGACATAGCGGATTTTCGAGTAGTTTTCGAGCAATATTCGGACATATCTGCCCATATCTCCGAAGCTATATGTCATAGAAAGGAGAAATCGGTATTTTTGGAAAGATCTCGAGAAAATACATTAGGTGACATGGTTTTAAACTTGCTAAACCGGTTAATTCTATTCGGAATTGACAGATATAGCGGATTTTCGAATAGTTTTCGAGCAATATTCGGACAAATCTGCCCATATCATCGAAACTATATGTCGTAGAACGGAGAAATTGGTATTTTTGGAAAGATCTCGAGAAAATGCAGTAGATGACATGGTTGAAACTTCTAAACCGGTTAATTCTAATCGGAATTGACAGACATAGCGGATTTTCGAGTAGTTTTCGAATAATATTCGAACAAATCTGCCCATATCTCCGAAACTATATGTCGTAAAACGGAGAAATCGGTATTTTTGGAAAGATCTCGAGAAAATACATTAGATGACATGGTTTCAAACTTGCTAAACCGGTTAATTCTATTCGGAATTGACAGATATAGCGGATTTTCGAGTTGTTTTCGAGCAATATTCGGACAAATCTGCCCATATCTCAGAAACTATATGTCGTAGAACGGAGAAATCGGTATTTTTGGAAAGATCTCGAAAAAATACAGTAGACGACATGGCTTAAACTGACTAAACCAATTAATTCTAATCGTAATTGACAGATATAGCGGATTTTCGAGTAGTTTTCGAATAATATTCGAACAAATCTGCCCATATCTCCGAAACTATATGTCGTAGAACGGAGAAATCGGTATTTCTGAAAAGATCTCGAGAAAATACAGTAGATGACACGGTTTGAAACTTTCTAAATCGATTAATTCTATTCGGAATTGCTAAAAACTCATATAACGCACTTTCAGCTATTTTCGGGCTATTTTCGGACAAATTTGCCCATGTCTCCGAAACTAAATGTCGTACAACGGAGAAATCGGTATTTTTGGAAAGATCTCGGGAAAATACAGTAGATGACATGGTTTAAACTTTCTAAATCGATTAATTCTATTCGGAATTGCTAAAAACTCATATAACGCACTTTCAGCTATTTTCGGGCTATTTTCGGACAAATTTGCCCATATCTCCGAAGCTATATGTCGTAGAGCGGAGAAATCGGTATTTTTGGAAAGATCTCGAGAAAATGCAGTAGATGACATGGTTTAAACTTTTAAAACCGGTTAATTCTAATCGGAATTGACAGACATAGCGGATTTTCGAGTAGTTTTCGAGCAATATTCGGACATATCTGCCCATATCTCCGAAGCTATATGTCATAGAAAGGAGAAATCGGTATTTTTGGAAAGATCTCGAGAAAATACATTAGATGACATGGTTTTAAACTTGCTAAACCGGTTAATTCTATTCGGAATTGACAGATATAGCGGATTTTCGAATAGTTTTCGAGCAATATTCGGACAAATCTGCCCATATCATCGAAACTATATGTCGTAGAACGGAGAAATTGGTATTTTTGGAAAGATCTCGAGAAAATGCAGTAGATGACATGGTTGAAACTTTTAAAACCGGTTAATTCTAATCGGAATTGACAGACATAGCGGATTTTCGAGTAGTTTTCGAATAATATTCGAACAAATCTGCCCATATCTCCGAAACTATATGTCGTAAAACGGAGAAATCGGTATTTTTGGAAAGATCTCGAGAAAATACATTAGATGACATGGATTCAAACTTGCTAAACCGGTTAATTCTATTCGGAATTGACAGATATAGCGGATTTTCGAATAGTTTTCGAGCAATATTCGGACAAATCTGCCCATATCATCGAAACTATATGTCGTAGAACGGAGAAATTGGTATTTTTGGAAAGATCTCGAGAAAATGCAGTAGATGACATGGTTTAAGCTTTTAAAACCGGTTAATTCTAATCGGAATTGACAGACATAGCGGATTTTCGAGTAGTTTTCGAATAATATTCGAACAAATCTGCCCATATCTCCGAAACTATATGTCGTAAAACGGAGAAATCGGTATTTTTGGAAAGATCTCGAGAAAATACATTAGATGACATGGTTTCAAACTTGCTAAACCGGTTAATTCTATTCGGAATTGACAG
Source organism: Platypus cylindrus (assembly GCA_949748235.1). Lineage (NCBI taxonomy): Eukaryota > Metazoa > Arthropoda > Insecta > Coleoptera > Curculionidae > Platypus > Platypus cylindrus. Next base: position 346,144 of record CATIYE010000015.1, read on the forward strand.
ATATAGCGGATTTTCGAGTTGTTTTCGAGCAATATTCGGACAAATCTGCCCATATCTCAGAAACTATATGTCGTAGAACGGAGAAATCGGTATTTTTGGAAAGATCTCGAAAAAATACAGTAGACGACATGGCTTAAACTGACTAAACCAATTAATTCTAATCGTAATTGACAGATATAGCGGATTTTCGAGTAGTTTTCGAATAATATTCGAACAAATCTGCCCATATCTCCGAAACTATATGTCGTAGAACGGAGAAATCGCTATTTCTGAAAAGATCTCGAGAAAATACAGTAGATGACACGGTTTGAAACTTTCTAAATCGATTAATTCTATTCGGAATTGCTAAAAACTCATATAACGCACTTTCAGCTATTTTCGGGCTATTTTCGGACAAATTTGCCCATATCTCCGAAGCTATATGTCGTAGAGCGGAGAAATCGGTATTTTTGGAAAGATCTCGAGAAAATGCAGTAGATGACATGGTTTAAACTTTTAAAACCGGTTAATTCTAATCGGAATTGACAGACATAGCGGATTTTCGAGTAGTTTTCGAGCAATATTCGGACATATCTGCCCATATCTCCGAAGCTATATGTCATAGAAAGGAGAAATCGGTATTTTTGGAAAGATCTCGAGAAAATACATTAGGTGACATGGTTTTAAACTTGCTAAACCGGTTAATTCTATTCGGAATTGACAGATATAGCGGATTTTCGAATAGTTTTCGAGCAATATTCGGACAAATCTGCCCATATCATCGAAACTATATGTCGTAGAACGGAGAAATTGGTATTTTTGGAAAGATCTCGAGAAAATGCAGTAGATGACATGGTTGAAACTTCTAAACCGGTTAATTCTAATCGGAATTGACAGACATAGCGGATTTTCGAGTAGTTTTCGAATAATATTCGAACAAATCTGCCCATATCTCCGAAACTATATGTCGTAAAACGGAGAAATCGGTATTTTTGGAAAGATCTCGAGAAAATACATTAGATGACATGGTTTCAAACTTGCTAAACCGGTTAATTCTATTCGGAATTGACAGATATAGCGGATTTTCGAGTTGTTTTCGAGCAATATTCGGACAAATCTGCCCATATCTCAGAAACTATATGTCGTAGAACGGAGAAATCGGTATTTTTGGAAAGATCTCGAAAAAATACAGTAGACGACATGGCTTAAACTGACTAAACCAATTAATTCTAATCGTAATTGACAGATATAGCGGATTTTCGAGTAGTTTTCGAATAATATTCGAACAAATCTGCCCATATCTCCGAAACTATATGTCGTAGAACGGAGAAATCGGTATTTCTGAAAAGATCTCGAGAAAATACAGTAGATGACACGGTTTGAAACTTTCTAAATCGATTAATTCTATTCGGAATTGCTAAAAACTCATATAACGCACTTTCAGCTATTTTCGGGCTATTTTCGGACAAATTTGCCCATGTCTCCGAAACTAAATGTCGTACAACGGAGAAATCGGTATTTTTGGAAAGATCTCGGGAAAATACAGTACATGACATGGTTGAAACTTCTAAACCGGTTAATTCTAATCGGAATTGACAGACATAGCGGATTTTCGAGTAGTTTTCGAATAATATTCGAACAAATCTGCCCATATCTCCGAAACTATATGTCGTAAAACGGAGAAATCGGTATTTTTGGAAAGATCTCGAGAAAATACATTAGATGACATGGTTTCAAACTTTTAAAACCGGTTAATTCTAATCGGAATTGACAGACATAGCGGATTTTCGAGTAGTTTTCGAGCAATATTCGGACATATCTGCCCATATCTCCGAAGCTATATGTCATAGAAAGGAGAAATCGGTATTTTTGGAAAGATCTCGAGAAAATACATTAGATGACATGGTTTTAAACTTGCTAAACCGGTTAATTCTATTCGGAATTGACAGATATAGCGGATTTTCGAATAGTTTTCGAGCAATATTCGGACAAATCTGCCCATATCATCGAAACTATATGTCGTAGAACGGAGAAATTGGTATTTTTGGAAAGATCTCGAGAAAATGCAGTAGATGACATGGTTGAAACTTTTAAAACCGGTTAATTCTAATCGGAATTGACAGACATAGCGGATTTTCGAGTAGTTTTCGAATAATATTCGAACAAATCTGCCCATATCTCCGAAACTATATGTCGTAAATCGGAGAAATCGGTATTTTTGGAAAGATCTCGAGAAAATACATTAGATGACATGGATTCAAACTTGCTAAACCGGTTAATTCTATTCGGAATTGACAGATATAGCGGATTTTCGAGTTGTTTTCGAACAATATTCGGACAAATCTGCCCATATCTCAGAAACTATATGTCGTAGAACGGAAAAATCGGTATTTTTGGAAAGATCTCGAAAAAATACAGTAGACGACATGGCTTAAACTGACTAAACCAATTAATTCTAATCGTAATTGACAGATATAGCGGATTTTCGAGTAGTTTTCGAATAATATTCGAACAAATCTGCCCATATCTCCGAAACTATATGTCGTAGAACGGAGAAATCGGTATTTTTGGAAAGATCTCGAAAAAATACAGTAGACGACATGGCTTAAACTGACTAAACCAATTAATTCTAATCGTAATTGACAGATATAGCGGATTTTCGAGTAGTTTTCGAATAATATTCGAACAAATCTGCCCATATCTCCGAAACTATATGTCGTAGAACGGAGATATCGGTATTTCTGAAAAGATCTCGAGAAAATACAGTAGATGACACGGTTTGAAACTTTCTAAATCGATTAATTCTATTCGGAATTGCTAAAAACTCATATAACGCACTTTCAGCTATTTTCGGGCTATTTTCGGACAAATTTGCCCATGTCTCCGAAACTAAATGTCGTAGAGCGGAGAAATCGGTATTTTTGGAAAGATCTCGAGAAAATGCAGTAGATGACATGGTTTAAACTTTTAAAACCGGTTAATTCTAATCGGAATTGACAGACATAGCGGATTTTCGAGTAGTTTTCGAGCAATATTCGGACATATCTGCCCATATCTCCGAAGCTATATGTCATAGAAAGGAGAAATCGGTATTTTTGGAAAGATCTCGAGAAAATACATTAGATGACATGGTTTCAAACTTGCTAAACCAATTAATTCTAATCGTAATTGACAGATATAGCGGATTTTCGAGTAGTTTTCGAATAATATTCGAACAAATCTGCCCATATCTCCGAAACTATATGTCGTAGAACGGAGAAATCGGTATTTCTGAAAAGATCTCGAGAAAATACAGTAGATGACACGGTTTGAAACTTTCTAAATCGATTAATTCTATTCGGAATTGCTAAAAACCCATATAACGCACTTTCAGCTATTTTCGGGCTATTTTCGGACAAATTTGCCCATGTCTCCGAAGCTATATGTCGTAGAGCGGAGAAATCGGTATTTTTGGAAAGATCTCGAGAAAATGCAGTAGATGACATGGTTTAAACTTTTAAAACCGGTTAATTCTAATCGGAATTGACAGACATATCGGATTTTCGAGTAGTTTTCGAGCAATATTCGAACATATCTGCCCATATCTCCAAAGCTATATGTCATAGAAAGGAGAAATCGGTATTTTTGGAAAGATCTCGAGAAAATACATTAGATGACATGGTTTTAAACTTGCTAAACCGGTTAATTCTATTCGGAATTGACAGATATAGCGGATTTTCGAATAGTTTTCGAGCAATATTCGGACAAATCTGCCCATATCATCGAAACTATATGTCGTAGAACGGAGAAATTGGTATTTTTGGAAAGATCTCGAGAAAATGCAGTAGATGACATGGTTTAAGCTTTTAAAACCGGTTAATTCTAATCGGAATTGACAGACATAGCGGATTTTCGAGTAGTTTTCGAGCAATATTCGGACATATCTGCCCATATCTCCGAAGCTATATGTCATAGAAAGGAGAAATCGGTATTTTTGGAAAGATCTCGAGAAAATACAGTAGATGACATGGTTTAAGCTTTTAAAACCGGTTAATTCTAATCGGAATTGACAGACATAGCGGATTTTCGAGTAGTTTTCGAGCAATATTCGGACATATCTGCCCATATCTCCGAAGCTATATGTCATAGAAAGGAGAAATCGGTATTTTTGGAAAGATCTCGAGAAAATACATTAGATGACATGGTTTTAAACTTGCTAAACCGGTCAATTCTATTCGGAATTGACAGATATAGCGGATTTTCGAATAGTTTTCGAGCAATATTCGGACAAATCTGCCCATATCATCGAAACTATATGTCGTAGAACGGAGAAATTGGTATTTTTGGAAAGATCTCGAGAAAATGCAGTAGATGACATGGTTTAAGCTTTTAAAACCGGTTAATTCTAATCGGAATTGACAGACATAGCGGATTTTCGAGTAGTTTTCGAATAATATTCGAACAAATCTGCCCATATCTCCGAAACTATATGTCGTAAAACGGAGAAATCGGTATTTTTGGAAAGATCTCGAGAAAATACATTAGATGACATGGTTTCAAACTTGCTAAACCGGTTAATTCTATTCGGAATTGACAGATATAGCGGATTTTCGAGTTGTTTTCGAGCAATATTCGGACAAATCTGCCCATATCTCAGAAACTATATGTCGTAGAACGGAGAAATCGGTATTTTTGGAAAGATCTCGAAAAAATACAGTAGACGACATGGCTTAAACTGACTAAACCAATTAATTCTAATCGTAATTGACAGATATAGCGGATTTTCGAGTAGTTTTCGAATAATATTCGAACAAATCTGCCCATATCTCCGAAACTATATGTCGTAGAACGGAGAAATCGCTATTTCTGAAAAGATCTCGAGAAAATACAGTAGATGACACGGTTTGAAACTTTCTAAATCGATTAATTCTATTCGGAATTGCTAAAAACTCATATAACGCACTTTCAGCTATTTTCGGGCTATTTTCGGACAAATTTGCCCATATCTCCGAAGCTATATGTCGTAGAGCGGAGAAATCGGTATTTTTGGAAAGATCTCGAGAAAATGCAGTAGATGACATGGTTTAAACTTTTAAAACCGGTTAATTCTAATCGGAATTGACAGACATAGCGGATTTTCGAGTAGTTTTCGAGCAATATTCGGACATATCTGCCCATATCTCCGAAGCTATATGTCATAGAAAGGAGAAATCGGTATTTTTGGAAAGATCTCGAGAAAATACATTAGGTGACATGGTTTTAAACTTGCTAAACCGGTTAATTCTATTCGGAATTGACAGATATAGCGGATTTTCGAATAGTTTTCGAGCAATATTCGGACAAATCTGCCCATATCATCGAAACTATATGTCGTAGAACGGAGAAATTGGTATTTTTGGAAAGATCTCGAGAAAATGCAGTAGATGACATGGTTGAAACTTCTAAACCGGTTAATTCTAATCGGAATTGACAGACATAGCGGATTTTCGAGTAGTTTTCGAATAATATTCGAACAAATCTGCCCATATCTCCGAAACTATATGTCGTAAAACGGAGAAATCGGTATTTTTGGAAAGATCTCGAGAAAATACATTAGATGACATGGTTTCAAACTTGCTAAAACGGTTAATTCTATTCGGAATTGACAGATATAGCGGATTTTCGAGTTGTTTTCGAGCAATATTCGGACAAATCTGCCCATATCTCAGAAACTATATGTCGTAGAACGGAGAAATCGGTATTTTTGGAAAGATCTCGAAAAAATACAGTAGACGACATGGCTTAAACTGACTAAACCAATTAATTCTAATCGTAATTGACAGATATAGCGGATTTTCGAGTAGTTTTCGAATAATATTCGAACAAATCTGCCCATATCTCCGAAACTATATGTCGTAGAACGGAGAAATCGGTATTTCTGAAAAGATCTCGAGAAAATACAGTAGATGACACGGTTTGAAACTTTCTAAATCGATTAATTCTATTCGGAATTGCTAAAAACTCATATAACGCACTTTCAGCTATTTTCGGGCTATTTTCGGACAAATTTGCCCATGTCTCCGAAACTAAATGTCGTACAACGGAGAAATCGGTATTTTTGGAAAGATCTCGGGAAAATACAGTAGATGACATGGTTTAAACTTTCTAAATCGATTAATTCTATTCGGAATTGCTAAAAACTCATATAACGCACTTTCAGCTATTTTCGGGCTATTTTCGGACAAATTTGCCCATATCTCCGAAGCTATATGTCGTAGAGCGGAGAAATCGGTATTTTTGGAAAGATCTCGAGAAAATGCAGTAGATGACATGGTTTAAACTTTTAAAACCGGTTAATTCTAATCGGAATTGACAGACATAGCGGATTTTCGAGTAGTTTTCGAGCAATATTCGGACATATCTGCCCATATCTCCGAAGCTATATGTCATAGAAAGGAGAAATCGGTATTTTTGGAAAGATCTCGAGAAAATACATTAGATGACATGGTTTTAAACTTGCTAAACCGGTTAATTCTATTCGGAATTGACAGATATAGCGGATTTTCGAATAGTTTTCGAGCAATATTCGGACAAATCTGCCCATATCATCGAAACTATATGTCGTAGAACGGAGAAATTGGTATTTTTGGAAAGATCTCGAGAAAATGCAGTAGATGACATGGTTGAAACTTTTAAAACCGGTTAATTCTAATCGGAATTGACAGACATAGCGGATTTTCGAGTAGTTTTCGAATAATATTCGAACAAATCTGCCCATATCTCCGAAACTATATGTCGTAAAACGGAGAAATCGGTATTTTTGGAAAGATCTCGAGAAAATACATTAGATGACATGGATTCAAACTTGCTAAACCGGTTAATTCTATTCGGAATTGACAGATATAGCGGATTTTCGAATAGTTTTCGAGCAATATTCGGACAAATCTGCCCATATCATCGAAACTATATGTCGTAGAACGGAGAAATTGGTATTTTTGGAAAGATCTCGAGAAAATGCAGTAGATGACATGGTTTAAGCTTTTAAAACCGGTTAATTCTAATCGGAATTGACAGACATAGCGGATTTTCGAGTAGTTTTCGAATAATATTCGAACAAATCTGCCCATATCTCCGAAACTATATGTCGTAAAACGGAGAAATCGGTATTTTTGGAAAGATCTCGAGAAAATACATTAGATGACATGGTTTCAAACTTGCTAAACCGGTTAATTCTATTCGGAATTGACAGATATAGCGGATTTTCGAGTTGTTTTCGAGCAATATTCGGACAAATCTGCCCATATCTCAGAAACTATATGTCGTAGAACGGAGAAATCGGTATTTTTGGAAAGATCTCGAAAAAATACAGTAGACGACATGGCTTAAACTGACTAAACCAATTAATTCTAATCGTAATTGACAGATATAGCGGATTTTCGAGTAGTTTTCGAATAATATTCGAACAAATCTGCCCATATCTCCGAAACTATATGTCGTAGAACGGAGAAATCGCTATTTCTGAAAAGATCTCGAGAAAATACAGTAGATGACACGGTTTGAAACTTTCTAAATCGATTAATTCTATTCGGAATTGCTAAAAACTCATATAACGCACTTTCAGCTATTTTCGGGCTATTTTCGGACAAATTTGCCCATATCTCCGAAGCTATATGTCGTAGAGCGGAGAAATCGGTATTTTTGGAAAGATCTCGAGAAAATGCAGTAGATGACATGGTTTAAACTTTTAAAACCGGTTAATTCTAATCGGAATTGACAGACATAGCGGATTTTCGAGTAGTTTTCGAGCAATATTCGGACATATCTGCCCATATCTCCGAAGCTATATGTCATAGAAAGGAGAAATCGGTATTTTTGGAAAGATCTCGAGAAAATACATTAGGTGACATGGTTTTAAACTTGCTAAACCGGTTAATTCTATTCGGAATTGACAGATATAGCGGATTTTCGAATAGTTTTCGAGCAATATTCGGACAAATCTGCCCATATCATCGAAACTATATGTCGTAGAACGGAGAAATTGGTATTTTTGGAAAGATCTCGAGAAAATGCAGTAGATGACATGGTTGAAACTTCTAAACCGGTTAATTCTAATCGGAATTGACAGACATAGCGGATTTTCGAGTAGTTTTCGAATAATATTCGAACAAATCTGCCCATATCTCCGAAACTATATGTCGTAAAACGGAGAAATCGGTATTTTTGGAAAGATCTCGAGAAAATACATTAGATGACATGGTTTCAAACTTGCTAAACCGGTTAATTCTATTCGGAATTGACAGATATAGCGGATTTTCGAGTTGTTTTCGAGCAATATTCGGACAAATCTGCCCATATCTCAGAAACTATATGTCGTAGAACGGAGAAATCGGTATTTTTGGAAAGATCTCGAAAAAATACAGTAGACGACATGGCTTAAACTGACTAAACCAATTAATTCTAATCGTAATTGACAGATATAGCGGATTTTCGAGTAGTTTTCGAATAATATTCGAACAAATCTGCCCATATCTCCGAAACTATATGTCGTAGAACGGAGAAATCGGTATTTCTGAAAAGATCTCGAGAAAATACAGTAGATGACACGGTTTGAAACTTTCTAAATCGATTAATTCTATTCGGAATTGCTAAAAACTCATATAACGCACTTTCAGCTATTTTCGGGCTATTTTCGGACAAATTTGCCCATGTCTCCGAAACTAAATGTCGTACAACGGAGAAATCGGTATTTTTGGAAAGATCTCGGGAAAATACAGTAGATGACATGGTTTAAACTTTCTAAATCGATTAATTCTATTCGGAATTGCTAAAAACTCATATAACGCACTTTCAGCTATTTTCGGGCTATTTTCGGACAAATTTGCCCATATCTCCGAAGCTATATGTCGTAGAGCGGAGAAATCGGTATTTTTGGAAAGATCTCGAGAAAATGCAGTAGATGACATGGTTTAAACTTTTAAAACCGGTTAATTCTAATCGGAATTGACAGACATAGCGGATTTTCGAGTAGTTTTCGAGCAATATTCGGACATATCTGCCCATATCTCCGAAGCTATATGTCATAGAAAGGAGAAATCGGTATTTTTGGAAAGATCTCGAGAAAATACATTAGATGACATGGTTTTAAACTTGCTAAACCGGTTAATTCTATTCGGAATTGACAGATATAGCGGATTTTCGAATAGTTTTCGAGCAATATTCGGACAAATCTGCCCATATCATCGAAACTATATGTCGTAGAACGGAGAAATTGGTATTTTTGGAAAGATCTCGAGAAAATGCAGTAGATGACATGGTTGAAACTTTTAAAACCGGTTAATTCTAATCGGAATTGACAGACATAGCGGATTTTCGAGTAGTTTTCGAATAATATTCGAACAAATCTGCCCATATCTCCGAAACTATATGTCGTAAAACGGAGAAATCGGTATTTTTGGAAAGATCTCGAGAAAATACATTAGATGACATGGATTCAAACTTGCTAAACCGGTTAATTCTATTCGGAATTGACAGATATAGCGGATTTTCGAGTTGTTTTCGAACAATATTCGGACAAATCTGCCCATATCTCAGAAACTATATGTCGTAGAACGGAAAAATCGGTATTTTTGGAAAGATCTCGAAAAAATACAGTAGACGACATGGCTTAAACTGACTAAACCAATTAATTCTAATCGTAATTGACAGATATAGCGGATTTTCGAGTAGTTTTCGAATAATATTCGAACAAATCTGCCCATATCTCCGAAACTATATGTCGTAGAACGGAGAAATCGGTATTTTTGGAAAGATCTCGAAAAAATACAGTAGACGACATGGCTTAAACTGACTAAACCAATTAATTCTAATCGTAATTGACAGATATAGCGGATTTTCGAGTAGTTTTCGAATAATATTCGAACAAATCTGCCCATATCTCCGAAACTATATGTCGTAGAACGGAGATATCGGTATTTCTGAAAAGATCTCGAGAAAATACAGTAGATGACACGGTTTGAAACTTTCTAAATCGATTAATTCTATTCGGAATTGCTAAAAACTCATATAACGCACTTTCAGCTATTTTCGGGCTATTTTCGGACAAATTTGCCCATGTCTCCGAAACTAAATGTCGTACAACGGAGAAATCGGTATTTTTGGAAAGATCTCGGGAAAATACAGTAGATGACATGGTTTAAACTTTCTAAATCGATTAATTCTATTCGGAATTGCTAAAAACTCATATAACGCACTTTCAGCTATTTTCGGGCTATTTTCGGACAAATTTGCCCATATCTCCGAAGCTATATGTCGTAGAGCGGAGAAATCGGTATTTTTGGAAAGATCTCGAGAAAATGCAGTAGATGACATGGTTTAAACTTTTAAAACCGGTTAATTCTAATCGGAATTGACAGACATAGCGGATTTTCGAGTAGTTTTCGAGCAATATTCGGACATATCTGCCCATATCTCCGAAGCTATATGTCATAGAAAGGAGAAATCGGTATTTTTGGAAAGATCTCGAGAAAATACATTAGATGACATGGTTTTAAACTTGCTAAACCGGTTAATTCTATTCGGAATTGACAGATATAGCGGATTTTCGAATAGTTTTCGAGCAATATTCGGACAAATCTGCCCATATCTCCGAAGCTATATGTCGTAGAGCGGAGAAATCGGTATTTTTGGAAAGATCTCGAGAAAATGCAGTAGATGACATGGTTTAAACTTTTAAAACCGGTTAATTCTAATCGGAATTGACAGACATAGCGGATTTTCGAGTAGTTTTCGAGCAATATTCGGACATATCTGCCCATATCTCCGAAGCTATATGTCATAGAAAGGAGAAATCGGTATTTTTGGAAAGATCTCGAGAAAATACATTAGGTGACATGGTTTTAAACTTGCTAAACCGGTTAATTCTATTCGGAATTGACAGATATAGCGGATTTTCGAATAGTTTTCGAGCAATATTCGGACAAATCTGCCCATATCATCGAAACTATATGTCGTAGAACGGAGAAATTGGTATTTTTGGAAAGATCTCGAGAAAATGCAGTAGATGACATGGTTGAAACTTCTAAACCGGTTAATTCTAATCGGAATTGACAGACATAGCGGATTTTCGAGTAGTTTTCGAATAATATTCGAACAAATCTGCCCATATCTCCGAAACTATATGTCGTAAAACGGAGAAATCGGTATTTTTGGAAAGATCTCGAGAAAATACATTAGATGACATGGTTTCAAACTTGCTAAACCGGTTAATTCTATTCGGAATTGACAGATATAGCGGATTTTCGAGTTGCTTTCGAGCAATATTCGGACAAATCTGCCCATATCTCAGAAACTATATGTCGTAGAACGGAGAAATCGGTATTTTTGGAAAGATCTCGAAAAAATACAGTAGACGACATGGCTTAAACTGACTAAACCAATTAATTCTAATCGTAATTGACAGATATAGCGGATTTTCGAGTAGTTTTCGAATAATATTCGAACAAATCTGCCCATATCTCCGAAACTATATGTCGTAGAACGGAGAAATCGGTATTTCTGAAAAGATCTCGAGAAAATACAGTAGATGACACGGTTTGAAACTTTCTAAATCGATTAATTCTATTCGGAATTGCTAAAAACTCATATAACGCACTTTCAGCTATTTTCGGGCTATTTTCGGACAAATTTGCCCATGTCTCCGAAACTAAATGTCGTACAACGGAGAAATCGGTATTTTTGGAAAGATCTCGGGAAAATACCGTAGATGACATGGTTTAAACTTTCTAAATCGATTAATTCTATTCGGAATTGCTAAAAACTCATATAACGCACTTTCAGCTATTTTCGGGCTATTTTCGGACAAATTTGCCCATATCTCCGAAGCTATATGTCGTAGAGCGGAGAAATCGGTATTTTTGGAAAGATCTCGAGAAAATGCAGTAGATGACATGGTTTAAACTTTTAAAACCGGTTAATTCTAATCGGAATTGACAGACATAACGGATTTTCGAGTAGTTTTCGAGCAATATTCGGACATATCTGCCCATATCTCCGAAGCTATATGTCATAGAAAGGAGAAATCGGTATTTTTGGAAAGATCTCGAGAAAATACATTAGATGACATGGTTTTAAACTTGCTAAACCGGTTAATTCTATTCGGAATTGACAGATATAGCGGATTTTCGAATAGTTTTCGAGCAATATTCGGACAAATCTGCCCATATCATCGAAACTATATGTCGTAGAACGGAGAAATTGGTATTTTTGGAAAGATCTCGAGAAAATGCAGTAGATGACATGGTTGAAACTTTTAAAACCGGTTAATTCTAATCGGAATTGACAGACATAGCGGATTTTCGAGTAGTTTTCGAATAATATTCGAACAAATCTGCCCATATCTCCGAAACTATATGTCGTAAAACGGAGAAATCGGTATTTTTGGAAAGATCTCGAGAAAATACATTAGATGACATGGTTTCAAACTTGCTAAACCGGTTAATTCTATTCGGAATTGACAGATATAGCGGATTTTCGAGTTGTTTTCGAACAATATTCGGACAAATCTGCCCATATCTCAGAAACTATATGTCGTAGAACGGAAAAATCGGTATTTTTGGAAAGATCTCGAAAAAATACAGTAGACGACATGGCTTAAACTGACTAAACCAATTAATTCTAATCGTAATTGACAGATATAGCGGATTTTCGAGTAGTTTTCGAATAATATTCGAACAAATCTGCCCATATCTCCGAAACTATATGTCGTAGAACGGAGAAATCGGTATTTCTGAAAAGATCTCGAGAAAATACAGTAGATGACACGGTTTGAAACTTTCTAAATCGATTAATTCTATTCGGAATTGCTAAAAACTCATATAACGCACTTTCAGCTATTTTCGGGCTATTTTCGGACAAATTTGCCCATGTCTCCGAAACTAAATGTCGTACAACGGAGAAATCGGTATTTTTGGAAAGATCTCGGGAAAATACAGTAGATGACATGGTTTAAACTTTCTAAATCGATTAATTCTATTCGGAATTGCTAAAAACTCATATAACGCACTTTCAGCTATTTTCGGGCTATTTTCGGACAAATTTGCCCATATCTCCGAAGCTATATGTCGTAGAGCGGAGAAATCGGTATTTTTGGAAAGATCTCGAGAAAATGCAGTAGATGACATGGTTTAAACTTTTAAAACCGGTTAATTCTAATCGGAATTGACAGACATAGCGGATTTTCGAGTAGTTTTCGAGCAATATTCGGACATATCTGCCCATATCTCCGAAGCTATATGTCATAGAAAGGAGAAATCGGTATTTTTGGAAAGATCTCGAGAAAATACATTAGATGACATGGTTTTAAACTTGCTAAACCGGTTAATTCTATTCGGAATTGACAGATATAGCGGATTTTCGAATAGTTTTCGAGCAATATTCGGACAAATCTGCCCATATCATCGAAACTATATGTCGTAGAACGGAGAAATTGGTATTTTTGGAAAGATCTCGAGAAAATGCAGTAGATGACATGGTTGAAACTTTTAAAACCGGTTAATTCTAATCGGAATTGACAGACATAGCGGATTTTCGAGTAGTTTTCGAATAATATTCGAACAAATCTGCCCATATCTCCGAAACTATATGTCGTGAAACGGAGAAATCGGTATTTTTGGAAAGATCTCGAGAAAATACATTAGATGACATGGTTTCAAACTTGCTAAACCGGTTAATTCTATTCGGAATTGACAGATATAGCGGATTTTCGAGTTGTTTTCGAACAATATTCGGACAAATCTGCCCATATCTCAGAAACTATATGTCGTAGAACGGAAAAATCGGTATTTTTGGAAAGATCTCGAGAAAATACAGTAGATGACACGGTTTGAAACTTTCTAAATCGATTAATTTTATTCGGAATTGCTAAAAACTCATATAACGCACTTTCAGCTATTTTCGGGCTATTTTCGGACAAATTTGCCCATATCTCCGAAGCTATATGTCGTAGAGCGGAGAAATCGGTATTTTTGGAAAGATCTCGAGAAAATGCAGTAGATTACATGGTTTAAACTTTTAAAACCGGTTAATTCTAATCGGAATTGACAGACATAGCGGATTTTCGAGTAGTTTTCGAGCAATATTCGGACATATCTGCCCATATCTCCGAAGCTATATGTCATAGAAAGGAGAAATCGGTATTTTTGGAAAGATCTCGAGAAAATGCAGTAGATGACATGGTTGAAACTTTTAAAACCGGCTAATTCTAATCGGAATTGACAGACATAGCGGATTTTCGAGTAGTTTTCGAATAATATTCGAACAAATCTGCCCATATCTCCGAAACTATATGTCGTAAAACGGAGAAATCGGTATTTTTGGAAAGATCTCGAGAAAATACATTAGATGACATGGTTTCAAACTTGCTAAACTGGTTAATTCTATTCGGAATTGACAGATATAGCGGATTTTCGAGTTGTTTTCGAGCAATATTCGGACAAATCTGCCCATATCTCAGAAACTATATGTCGTAGAACGGAGAAATCGGTATTTTTGGAAAGATCTCGAAAAAATACAGTAGACGACATGGCTTAAACTGACTAAACCAATTAAATCTAATCGTAATTGACAGATATAGCGGATTTTCGAGTAGTTTTCGAATAATATTCGAACAAATCTGCCCATATCTCCGAAACTATATGTCGTAGAACGGAGAAATCGGTATTTCTGAAAAGATCTCGAGAAAATACAGTAGATGACATGGTTTAAACTTTTAAAACCGGTTAATTCTAATCGGAATTGACAGACATAGGGGATTTTCGAGTAGTTTTCGGGCAATATTCGGACATATCTGCCCATATCTCCGAAGCTATATGTCATAGAAAGGAGAAATCGGTATTTTTGGAAAGATCTCGAGAAAATACAGTAGACGACATGGCTTAAATGACTAAACCTATTAATTCTAATCGTAATTGACAGATATAGCGGATTTTGGAGTTGTTTTCGAGCAATATTCGGACAAATCTGCCCATATCTCAGAAACTATATGTCGTAGAACGGAGAAATCGGTATTTTTGAAAAGATCTCGAAAAAATACAGTAGACGACATGGCTTAAACTGACTAAACCAATTAATTCTAATCGTAATTGACAGATATAGCGGATTTTCGAGTAGTTTTCGAATAATATTCGAACAAATCTGCCCATATCTCCGAAACTATATGTCGTAGAACGGAGAAATCGGTATTTCTGAAAAGATCTCGAGAAAATACAGTAGATGACACGGTTTGAAACTTTCTAAATCGATTAATTCTATTCGGAATTGCTAAAAACTCATATAACGCACTATCAGCTATTTTCGGGCTATTTTCGGACAAATTTGCCCATGTCTCCGAAACTAAATGTCGTACAACGGAGAAATCGGTATTTTTGGAAAGATCTCGGGAAAATACAGTAGATGACATGGTTTGAAACTTTCTAAATCGATTAATTCTATTCGGAATTGCTAAAAACTAATATAACGCACTTTCAGCTATTTTCGGGCTATTTTCGGACAAATTTGCCCATATCTCCGAAGCTATATGTCGTAGAGCGGAGAAATCGGTATTTTTGGAAAGATCTCGAGAAAATGCAGTAGATGACATGGTTTAAACTTTTAAAACCGGTTAATTCTAATCGGAATTGACAGACATAGCGGATTTTCGAGTAGTTTTCGAGCAATATTCGGACATATCTGCCCATATCTCCGAAGCTATATGTCATAGAAAGGAGAAATCGGTATTTTTGGAAAGATCTCGAGAAAATACATTAGATGACATGGTTTTAAACTTGCCAAACCGGTTAATTCTATTCGGAATTGACAGATATAGCGGATTTTCGAATAGTTTTCGAGCAATATTCGGACAAATCTGCCCATATCATCGAAACTATATGTCGTAGAACGGAGAAATTGGTATTTTTGGAAAGATCTCGAGAAAATGCAGTAGATGACATGGTTGAAACTTTTAAAACCGGTTAATTCTAATCGGAATTGACAGATATAGCGGATTTTCGAGTAGTTTTCGAATAATATTCGAACAAATCTGCCCATATCTCCGAAACTATATGTCGTAGAACGGAGAAATCGGTATTTCTGAAAAGATCTCGAGAAAATACAGTAGATGACACGGTTTGAAACTTTCTAAATCGATTAATTCTATTCGGAATTGCTAAAAACTCATATAACGCACTTTCAGCTATTTTCGGGCTATTTTCGGCCAAATTTGCCCATATCTCCGAAGCTATATGTCGTAGAGCGGAGAAATCGGTATTTTTGGAAAGATCTCGAGAAAATGCAGTAGATGACATGATTTAAACTTTTAAAACCGGTTAATTCTAATCGGAATTGACAGACATAGCGGATTTTCGAGTAGTTTTCGAGCAATATTCGGACATATCTGCCCATATCTCCGAAGCTATATGTCATAGAAAGGAGAAATCGGTATTTTTGGAAAGATCTCGAGAAAATACAGTAGACGACATGGCTTTAACTGACTAAACCAATTAATTCTAATCGTAATTGACAGATATAGCGGATTTTCGAGTTGTTTTCGAGCAATATTCGGACAAATCTGCCCATATCTCAGAAACTATATGTCGTAGAACGGAGAAATCGGTATTTTTGGAAAGATCTCGAAAAAATACAGTAGACGACATGGCTTAAACTGACTAAACCAATTAATTCTAATCGTAATTGACAGATATAGCGGATTTTCGAGTAGTTTTCGAATAATATTCGAACAAATCTGCCCATATCTTAGAAACTATATGTCGTAGAACGGAGAAATCGGTATTTCTGAAAAGATCTCGAGAAAATACAGTAGATGACACGGTTTGAAACTTTCTAAATCGATTAATTCTATTCGGAATTGCTAAAAACCCATATAACGCACTTTCAGCTATTTTCGGGCTATTTTCGGACAAATTTGCCCATGTCTCCGAAACTAAATGTCGTACAACGGAGAAATCGATATTTTTGGAAAGATCTCGGGAAAATACAGTAGATGACACGATTTGAAACTTTCTAAATCGATTAATTCTATTCGGAATTGCTAAAAACTCATATAACGCACTTTCAGCTATTTTCGGGCTATTTTCGGACAAATTTGCCCATATCTCCGAAGCTATATGTCGTAGAGCGGAGAAATCGGTATTTTTGGAAAGATCTCGAGAAAGTGCAGTAGATGACATGGTTTAAACTTTTAAAACCGGTTAATTCTAATCGGAATTGACAGACATAGCGGATTTTCGAGTAGTTTTCGAGCAATATTCGGACATATCTGCCCATATCTCCGAAGCTATATGTCATAGAAAGGAGAAATCGGTATTTTTGGAAAGATCTCGAGAAAATACATTAGATGACATGGTTTTAAACTTGCTAAACCGGTTAATTCTATTCGGAATTGACAGATATAGCGGATTTTCGAATAGTTTTCGAGCAATATTCGGACAAATCTGCCCATATCATCGAAACTATATGTCGTAGAACGGAGAAATTGGTATTTTTGGAAAGATCTCGAGAAAATGCAGTAGATGACATGGTTGAAACTTTTAAAACCGGTTAATTCTAATCGGAATTGACAGACATAGCGGATTTTCGAGTAGTTTTCGAATAATATTCGAACAAATCTGCCCATATCTCCGAAACTATATGTCGTAAAACGGAGAAATCGGTATTTTTGGAAAGATCTCGAGAAAATACATTAGATGACATGGTTTCAAACTTGCTAAACCGGTTAATTCTATTCGGAATTGACAGATATAGCGGATTTTCGAGTTGTTTTCGAGCAATATTCGGACAAATCTGCCCATATCTCAGAAACTATATGTCGTAGAACGGAGAAATCGGTATTTTTGGAAAGATCTCGAAAAAATACAGTAGACGACATGGCTTAAACTGACTAAACCAATTAATTCTAATCGTAATTGACAGATATAGCGGATTTTCGAGTAGTTTTCGAATAATATTCGAACAAATCTGCCCATATCTCCGAAACTATATGTCGTAGAACGGAGAAATCGGTATTTCTGAAAAGATCTCGAGAAAATACAGTAGATGACACGGTTTGAAACTTTCTAAATCTATTAATTCTATTCGGAATTGCTAAAAACTCATATAACGCACTTTCAGCTCTTTTCGGGCTATTTTCGGACAAATTTGCCCATATCTCCGAAGCTATATGTCGTAGAGCGGAGAAATCGGTATTTTTGGAAAGATCTCGAGAAAATGCAGTAGATGACATGGTTTAAACTTTTAAAACCGGTTAATTCTAATCGGAATTGACAGACATAGCGGATTTTCGAGTAGTTTTCGAGCAATATTCGGACATATCTGCCCATATCTCCGAAGCTATATGTCATAGAAAGGAGAAATCGGTATTTTTGGAAAGATCTCGAGAAAATACATTAGATGACATGGTTTCAAACTTGCTAAACCGGTTAATTCTATTCGGAATTGACAGATATAGCGGATTTTCGAGTTGTTTTCGAGCAATATTCGGACAAATCTGCCCATATCTCAGAAACTATATGTCGTAGAACGGAGAAATCGGTATTTTAGGAAAGATCTCGAAAAAATACAGTAGACGACATGGCTTAAACTGACTAAACCAATTAATTCTAATCGTAATTGACAGATATAGCGGATTTTCGAGTAGTTTTCGAATAATATTCGAACAAATTTGCCCATATCTCCGAAGCTATATGTCGTAGAGCGGAGAAATCGGTATTTTTGGAAAGATCTCGAGAAAATGCAGTAGATGACATGGTTTAAACTTTTAAAACCGGTTAATTCTAATCGGAATTGACAGACATAGCGGATTTTCGAGTAGTTTTCGAGCAATATTCGGACATATCTGCCCATATCTCCGAAGCTATATGTCGTAGAGCGGAGAAATCGGTATTTTTGGAAAGATCTCGAGAAAATGCAGTAGATGACATGGTTTAAACTTTTAAAACCGGTTAATTCTAATCGGAATTGACAGACATAGCGGATTTTCGAGTAGTTTTCGAATAATATTCGAACAAATCTGCCCATATCTCCGAAGCTATATGTCGTAGAGCGGAGAAATCGGTATTTTTGGAAAGATCTCGAGAAAATACAGTAGATGACACGGTTTGAAACTTTCTAAATCGATTAATTCTATTCGGAATTGCTAAAAACTCATATAACGCACTATCAGCTATTTTCGGGCTATTTTCGGACAAATTTGCCCATGTCTCCGAAACTAAATGTCGTACAACGGAGAAATCGTTATTTTTGGAAAGATCTCGGGAAAATACAGTAGATGACACGGTTTGAAACTTTCTAAATCGATTAATTCTATTCGGAATTGCTAAAAACTCATATAACGCACTTTCAGCTATTTTTGGACAAATTTGCCCATATCTCCGAAGCTATATGTCGTAGAGCGGAGAAATCGGTATTTTTGGAAAGATCTCGAGAAAATGCAGTAGATGACATGGTTTAAACTTTTAAAACCGGTTAATTCTAATCGGAATTGACAGACATAGCGGATTTTCGAGTAGTTTTCGAGCAATATTCGGACATATCTGCCCATATCTCCGAAGCTATATGTCATAGAAAGGAGAAATCGGTATTTTTGGAAAGATCTCGAGAAAATACATTAGATGACATGGTTTTAAACTTGCTAAACCGGTTAATTCTATTCGGAATTGACAGATATATCGGATTTTCGAATAGTTTTCGAGCAATATTCGGACAAATCTGCCCATATCATCGAAACTATATGTCGTAGAACGGAGAAATCGGTATTTTTGGAAAGATCTCGGGAAAATACAGTAGATGACACGGTTTGAAACTTTCTAAATCGATTAATTCTATTCGGAATTGCTAAAAACTCATATAACGCACTTTCAGCTATTTTCGGGCTATTTTCGGACAAATTTGCCCATATCTCCGAAGCTATATGTCGTAGAACGGAGAAATTGGTATTTTTGGAAAGATCTCGAGAAAATGCAGTAGATGACATGGTTTAAGCTTTTAAAACCGGTTAATTCTAATCGGAATTGACAGACATAACGGATTTTCGAGTAGTTTTCGAGCAATATTCGGACATATCTGCCCATATCTCCGAAGCTATATGTCATAGAAAGGAGAAATCGGTATTTTTGGAAAGATCTCGAGAAAATACAGTAGATGACATGGTTTAAGCTTTTAAAACCGGTTAATTCTAATCGGAATTGACAGACATAGCGGATTTTCGAGTAGTTTTCGAGCAATATTCGGACATATCTGCCCATATCTCCGAAGCTATATGTCATAGAAAGGAGAAATCGGTATTTTTGGAAAGATCTCGAGAAAATACATTAGATGACATGGTTTTAAACTTGCTAAACCGGTTAATTCTATTCGGAATTGACAGATATAGCGGATTTTCGAATAGTTTTCGAGCAATATTCGGACAAATCTGCCCATATCATCGAAACTATATGTCGTAGAACGGAGAAATTGGTATTTTTGGAAAGATCTCGAGAAAATGCAGTAGATGACATGGTTGAAACTTTTAAAACCGGTTAATTCTAATCGGAATTGACAGACATAGCGGATTTTCGAGTAGTTTTCGAATAATATTCGAACAAATCTGCCCATATCTCCGAAACTATATGTCGTAAAACGGAGAAATCGGTATTTTTGGAAAGATCTCGAGAAAATACATTAGATGACATGGTTTCAAACTTGTTAAACCGGTTAATTCTATTCGGAATTGACAGATATAGCGGATTTTCGAGTTGTTTTCGAGCAATATTCGGACAAATCTGCCCATATCTCAGAAACTATATGTCGTAGAACGGAGAAATCGGTATTTTTGGAAAGATCTCGAAATAATACAGTAGACGACATGGCTTAAACTGACTAAACCAATTAATTCTAATCGTAATTGACAGATATAGCGGATTTTCGAGTAGATTTCGAATAATATTCGAACAAATCTGCCCATATCTCCGAAACTATATGTCGTAGAACGGAGAAATCGCTATTTCTGAAAAGATCTCGAGAAAATACAGTAGATGACACGGTTTGAAACTTTCTAAATCGATTAATTCTATTCGGAATTGCTAAAAACTCATATAACGCACTTTCAGCTATTTTCGGGCTATTTTCGGACAAATTTGCCCATATCTCCGAAGCTATATGTCGTAGAGCGGAGAAATCGGTATTTTTGGAAAGATCTCGAGAAAATGCAGTAGATGACATGGTTTAAACTTTTAAAACCGGTTAATTCTAATCGGAATAGACAGACATAGCGGATTTTCGAGTAGTTTTCGAGCAATATTCGGACATATCTGCCCATATCTCCGAAGCTATATGTCGTAGAGCGGAGAAATCGGTATTTTTGGAAAGATC
This sequence comes from Platypus cylindrus, assembly GCA_949748235.1. Lineage (NCBI taxonomy): Eukaryota > Metazoa > Arthropoda > Insecta > Coleoptera > Curculionidae > Platypus > Platypus cylindrus. Next base: position 367,477 of record CATIYE010000015.1, read on the forward strand.
TCGAGAAAATGCAGTAGATGACATGGTTTAAACTTTTAAAACCGGTTAATTCTAATCGGAATTGACAGACATAGCGGATTTTCGAGTAGTTTTCGAATAATATTCGAACAAATCTGCCCATATCTCCGAAGCTATATGTCGTAGAGCGGAGAAATCGGTATTTTTGGAAAGATCTCGAGAAAATGCAGTAGATGACATGGTTGAAACTTTTAAAACCGGTTAATTCTAATCGGAATTGACAGACATAGCGGATTTTCTAGTAGTTTTCGAGCAATATTCGGACATATCTGCCCATATCTCCGAAACTATATGTCGTAGAACGGAGAAATCGGTATTTCTGAAAAGATCTCGAGAAAATACAGTAGATGACACGGTTTGAAACTATCTAAATCGATTAATTCTATTCGGAATTGCTAAAAACTCATATAACGCACTATCAGCTATTTTCGGGCTATTTTCGGACAAATTTGCCCATGTCTCCGAAACTAAATGTCGTACAACGGAGAAATCGTTATTTTTGGAAAGATCTCGGGAAAATACAGTAGATGACACGGTTTGAAACTTTCTAAATCGATTAATTCTATTCGGAATTGCTAAAAACTCATATAACGCACTTTCAGCTATTTTCGGGCTATTTTCGGACAAATTTGCCCATATCTCCGAAACTATATGTCGTAAAACGGACAAATCGGTATTTTTGGAAAGATCTCGAGAAAATGCAGTAGATGACATGGTCTAAACTTTCTAAACCGGTTAATTCTATTCGGAATTGCTAAAAATTCATATAACCCATTTTCATCTATTTTCGAGCTGTTTTCGGACCAATCTGCCCATATCTCAGAAACTATATGTCGTAGAACGGAGAAATCGGTATTTTTGGAAAGATCTCGAGAAAATACATTAGATGACATGGTTTTAAACTTGCTAAACCGGTTAATTCTATTCGGAATTGACAGATATATCGGATTTTCGAATAGTTTTCGAGCAATATTCGGACATATCTGCCCATATCTCCGAAGCTATATGTCGTAGAACGGAGAAATCGGTATTTTTGGAAAGATCTCGGGAAAATACAGTAGATGACACGGTTTGAAACTTTCTAAATCGATTAATTCTATTCGGAATTGCTAAAAACTCATATAACGCACTTTCAGCTATTTTCGGGCTATTTTCGGACAAATTTGCCCATATCTCCGAAGCTATATGTCGTAGAGCGGAGAAATCGGTATTTTTGGAAAGATCTCGAGAAAATGCAGTAGATGACATGGTTTAAACTTTTAAAACCGGTTAATTCTAATCGGAATTGACAGACATAGCGGATTTTCGAGTAGTTTTCGAGCAATATTCGGACATATCTGCCCATATCTCCGAAGCTATATGTCATAGAAAGGAGAAATCGGTATTTTTGGAAAGATCTCGAGAAAATACATTAGATGACATGGTTTCAAACTTGCTAAACCAATTAATTCTAATCGTAATTGACAGATATAGCGGATTTTCGAGTAGTTTTCGAATAATATTCGAACAAATCTGCCCATATCTCCGAAACTATATGTCGTAGAACGGAGAAATCGGTATTTCTGAAAAGATCTCGAGAAAATACAGTAGATGACACGGTTTGAAACTTTCTAAATCGATTAATTCTATTCGGAATTGCTAAAAACCCATATAACGCACTTTCAGCTATTTTCGGGCTATTTTCGGACAAATTTGCACATGTCTCCGAAGCTATATGTCGTAGAGCGGAGAAATCGGTATTTTTGGAAAGATCTCGAGAAAATGCAGTAGATGACATGGTTTAAACTTTTAAAACCGGTTAATTCTAATCGGAATTGACAGACATATCGGATTTTCGAGTAGTTTTCGAGCAATATTCGGACATATCTGCCCATATCTCCAAAGCTATATGTCATAGAAAGGAGAAATCGGTATTTTTGGAAAGATCTCGAGAAAATACATTAGATGACATGGTTTTAAACTTGCTAAACCGGTTAATTCTATTCGGAATTGACAGATATAGCGGATTTTCGAATAGTTTTCGAGCAATATTCGGACAAATCTGCCCATATCATCGAAACTATATGTCGTAGAACGGAAAAATTGGTATTTTTGGAAAGATCTCGAGAAAATGCAGTAGATGACATGGTTTAAGCTTTTAAAACCGGTTAATTCTAATCGGAATTGACAGACATAGCGGATTTTCGAGTAGTTTTCGAGCAATATTCGGACATATCTGCCCATATCTCCGAAGCTATATGTCATAGAAAGGAGAAATCGGTATTTTTGGAAAGATCTCGAGAAAATACAGTAGATGACATGGTTTAAGCTTTTAAAACCGGTTAATTCTAATCGGAATTGACAGACATAGCGGATTTTCGAGTAGTTTTCGAGCAATATTCGGACATATCTGCCCATATCTCCGAAGCTATATGTCATAGAAAGGAGAAATCGGTATTTTTGGAAAGATCTCGAGAAAATACATTAGATGACATGGTTTTAAACTTGCTAAACCGGTTAATTCTATTCGGAATTGACAGATATAGCGGATTTTCGAATAGTTTTCGAGCAATATTCGGACAAATCTGCCCATATCATCGAAACTATATGTCGTAGAACGGAGAAATTGGTATTTTTGGAAAGATCTCGAGAAAATGCAGGAGATGACATGGTTTAAGCTTTTAAAACCGGTTAATTCTAATCGGAATTGACAGACATAGCGGATTTTCGAGTAGTTTTCGAGCAATATTCGGACATATCTGCCCATATCTCCGAAGCTATATGTCATAGAAAGGAGAAATCGGTATTTTTGGAAAGATCTCGAGAAAATACAGTAGATGACATGGTTTAAGCTTTTAAAACCGGTTAATTCTAATCGGAATTGACAGACATAGCGGATTTTCGAGTAGTTTTCGAGCAATATTCGGACATATCTGCCCATATCTCCGAAGCTATATGTCATAGAAAGGAGAAATCGGTATTTTTGGAAAGATCTCGAGAAAATACATTAGATGACATGGTTTTAAACTTGCTAAACCGGTTAATTCTATTCGGAATTGACAGATATAGCGGATTTTCGAATAGTTTTCGAGCAATATTCGGACAAATCTGCCCATATCATCGAAACTATATGTCGTAGAACGGAGAAATTGGTATTTTTGGAAAGATCTCGAGAAAATGCAGTAGATGACATGGTTGAAACTTTTAAAACCGGTTAATTCTAATCGGAATTGACAGACATAGCGGATTTTCGAGTAGTTTTCGAATAATATTCGAACAAATCTGCCCATATCTCCGAAACTATATGTCGTAAAACGGAGAAATCGGTATTTTTGGAAAGATCTCGAGAAAATACATTAGATGACATGGTTTCAAACTTGTTAAACCGGTTAATTCTATTCGGAATTGACAGATATAGCGGATTTTCGAGTTGTTTTCGAGCAATATTCGGACAAATCTGCCCATATCTCAGAAACTATATGTCGTAGAACGGAGAAATCGGTATTTTTGGAAAGATCTCGAAATAATACAGTAGACGACATGGCTTAAACTGACTAAACAAATTAATTCTAATCGTAATTGACAGATATAGCGGATTTTCGAGTAGTTTTCGAATAATATTCGAACAAATCTGCCCATATCTCCGAAACTATATGTCGTAGAACGGAGAAATCGCTATTTCTGAAAAGATCTCGAGAAAATACAGTAGATGACACGGTTTGAAACTTTCTAAATCGATTAATTCTATTCGGAATTGCTAAAAACTCATATAACGCACTTTCAGCTATTTTCGGGCTATTTTCGGACAAATTTGCCCATATCTCCGAAGCTATATGTCGTAGAGCGGAGAAATCGGTATTTTTGGAAAGATCTCGAGAAAATGCAGTAGATGACATGGTTTAAACTTTTAAAACCGGTTAATTCTAATCGGAATAGACAGACATAGCGGATTTTCGAGTAGTTTTCGAGCAATATTCGGACATATCTGCCCATATCTCCGAAGCTATATGTCGTAGAGCGGAGAAATCGGTATTTTTGGAAAGATCTCGAGAAAATGCAGTAGATGACATGGTTTAAACTTTTAAAACCGGTTAATTCTAATCGGAATTGACAGACATAGCGGATTTTCGAGTAGTTTTCGAATAATATTCGAACAAATCTGCCCATATCTCCGAAGCTATATGTCGTAGAGCGGAGAAATCGGTATTTTTGGAAAGATCTCGAGAAAATGCAGTAGATGACATGGTTTAAACTTTTAAAACCGGTTAATTCTAATCGGAATTGACAGACATAGCGGATTTTCTAGTAGTTTTCGAGCAATATTCGGACATATCTGCCCATATCTCCGAAACTATATGTCGTAGAACGGAGAAATCGGTATTTCTGAAAAGATCTCGAGAAAATACAGTAGATGACACGGTTTGAAACTATCTAAATCGATTAATTCTATTCGGAATTGCTAAAAACTCATATAACGCACTTTCAGCTATTTTCGGGCTATTTTCGGACAAATTTGCCCATATCTCCGAAGCTATATGTCGTAGAGCGGAGAAATCGGTATTTTTGGAAAGATCTCGAGAAAATGCAGTAGATGACATGGTTTAAGCTTTTAAAACCGGTTAATTCTAATCGGAATTGACAGACATAGCGGATTTTCGAGTAGTTTTCGAGCAATATTCGAACATATCTACCCATATCTCCGAAGCTATATGTCATAGAAAGGAGAAATCGGTATTTTTGGAAAGATCTCGAGAAAATACATTAGATGACATGGTTTTAAACTTGCTAAACCGGTTAATTCTATTCGGAATTGACAGATATAGCGGATTTTCGAATAGTTTTCGAGCAATATTCGGACAAATCTGCCCATATCATAGAAACTATATGTCGTAGAACGGAGAAATTGGTATTTTTGGAAAGATCTCGAGAAAATGCAGTAGATGACATGGTTGAAACTTTTAAAACCGGCTAATTCTAATCGGAATTGACAGACATAGCGGATTTTCGAGTAGTTTTCGAATAATATTCGAACAAATCTGCCCATATCTCCGAAACTATATGTCGTAAAACGGAGAAATCGGTATTTTTGAAAAGATCTCGAGAAAATACATTAGATGACATGGTTTCAAACTTGCTAAACCGGTTAATTCTATTCGGAATTGACAGATATAGCGGATTTTCGAGTTGTTTTCGAGCAATATTCGGACAAATCTGCCCATATCTCAGAAACTATATGTCGTAGAACGGAGAAATCGGTATTTTTGGAAAGATCTCGAAAAAATACAGTAGACGACATGGCTTAAACTGACTAAACCAATTAATTCTAATCGTAATTGACAGATATAGCGGATTTTCGAGTAGTTTTCGAATAATATTCGAACAAATCTGCCCATATCTCCGAAACTATATGTCGTAGAACGGAGAAATCTGTATTTCTGAAAAGATCTCGAGAAAATACAGTAGATGACACGGTTTGAAACTTTCTAAATCGATTAATTCTATTCGGAATTGCTAAAAACTCATATAACGCACTTTCAGCTATTTTCGGGCTATTTTCGGACAAATTTGCCCATGTCTCCGAAACTAAATGTCGTACAACGGAGAAATCGGTATTTTTGGAAAGATCTCGGGAAAATACAGTAGATGACACGGTTTGAAACTTTCTAAATCGATTAATTCTATTCGGAGTTGCTAAAAACTCATATAACGCACTTTCAGCTATTTTCGGGCTATTTTCGGACAAATTTGCCCATATCTCCGAAGCTATATGTCGTAGAGCGGAGAAATCGGTATTTTTGGAAAGATCTCGAGAAAATGCAGTAGATGACATGGTTTAAGCTTTTAAAACCGGTTAATTCTAATCGGAATTGACAGACATAGCGGATTTTCGAGTAGTTTTCGAGCAATATTCGAACATATCTGCCCATATCTCCGAAGCTATATGTCATAGAAAGGAGAAATCGGTATTTTTGGAAAGATCTCGAGAAAATACATTAGATGACATGGTTTTAAACTTGCTAAACCGGTTAATTCTATTCGGAATTGACAGATATAGCGGATTTTCGAATAGTTTTCGAGCAATATTCGGACAAATCTGCCCATATCATAGAAACTATATGTCGTAGAACGGAGAAATTGGTATTTTTGGAAAGATCTCGAGAAAATGCAGTAGATGACATGGTTGAAACTTTTAAAACCGGCTAATTCTAATCGGAATTGACAGACATAGCGGATTTTCGAGTAGTTTTCGAATAATATTCGAACAAATCTGCCCATATCTCCGAAACTATATGTCGTAAAACGGAGAAATCGGTATTTTTGAAAAGATCTCGAGAAAATACATTAGATGACATGGTTTCAAACTTGCTAAACCGGTTAATTCTATTCGGAATTGACAGATATAGCGGATTTTCGAGTTGTTTTCGAGCAATATTCGGACAAATCTGCCCATATCTCAGAAACTATATGTCGTAGAACGGAGAAATCGGTATTTTTGGAAAGATCTCGAAAAAATACAGTAGACGACATGGCTTAAACTGACTAAACCAATTAATTCTAATCGTAATTGACAGATATAGCGGATTTTCGAGTAGTTTTCGAATAATATTCGAACAAATCTGCCCATATCTCCGAAACTATATGTCGTAGAACGGAGAAATCTGTATTTCTGAAAAGATCTCGAGAAAATACAGTAGATGACACGGTTTGAAACTTTCTAAATCGATTAATTCTATTCGGAATTGCTAAAAACTCATATAACGCACTTTCAGCTATTTTCGGGCTATTTTCGGACAAATTTGCCCATGTCTCCGAAACTAAATGTCGTACAACGGAGAAATCGGTATTTTTGGAAAGATCTCGGGAAAATACAGTAGATGACACGGTTTGAAACTTTCTAAATCGATTAATTCTATTCGGAGTTGCTAAAAACTCATATAACGCACTTTCAGCTATTTTCGGGCTATTTTCGGACAAATTTGCCCATATCTCCGAAGCTATATGTCGTAGAGCGGAGAAATCGGTATTTTTGGAAAGATCTCGAGAAAATGCAGTAGATGACATGGTTTAAGCTTTTAAAACCGGTTAATTCTAATCGGAATTGACAGACATAGCGGATTTTCGAGTAGTTTTCGAGCAATATTCGGACATATCTGCCCATATCTCCGAAGCTATATGTCATAGAAAGGAGAAATCGGTATTTTTGGAAAGATCTCGAGAAAATACATTAGATGACATGGTTTTAAACTTGCTAAACCGGTTAATTCTATTCGGAATTGACAGATATAGCGGATTTTCGAATAGTTTTCGAGCAATATTCGGACAAATCTGCCCATATCATCGAAACTATATGTCGTAGAACGGAGAAATTGGTATTTTTGGAAAGATCTCGAGAAAATGCAGTAGATGACATGGTTGAAACTTTTAAAACCGGTTAATTCTAATCGGAATTGACAGACATAGCGGATTTTCGAGTAGTTTTCGAATAATATTCGAACAAATCTGCCCATATCTCCGAAACTATATGTCGTAAAACGGAGAAATCGGTATTTTTGGAAAGATCTCGAGAAAATACATTAGATGACATGGTTTCAAACTTGCTAAACCGGTTAATTCTATTCGGAATTGACAGATATAGCGGATTTTCGAGTTGTTTTCGAGCAATATTCGGACAAATCTGCCCATATCTCAGAAACTACATGTCGTAGAACGGAGAAATCGGTATTTTTGGAAAGATCTCGAAAAAATACAGTAGACGACATGGCTTAAACTGACTAAACCAATTAATTCTAATCGTAATTGACAGATATAGCGGATTTTCGAGTAGTTTTCGAATAATATTCGAACAAATCTGCCCATATCTCCGAAACTATATGTCGTAGAACGGTGAAATCGGTATTTTTAGAAAGATCTCGTGAAAATACAGTAGATGAAATGGTTTCCAACTTTCTAAACCGGTTAATTCCACTCGGAATTGACAGATATAACGGATTTTCGAGTAGTTTTCGAATAATATTCGAACAAATCTGCCCATATCTCCGAAGCTATATGTCGTAGAGCGGAGAAATCGGTATTTTTGGAAAGATCTCGAGAAAATGCAGTAGATGACATGGTTTAAACTTTTAAAACCGGTTAATTCTAATCGGAATTGACAGACATAGCGGATTTTCTAGTAGTTTTCGAGCAATATTCGGACATATCTGCCCATATCTCCGAAACTATATGTCGTAGAACGGAGAAATCGGTATTTCTGAAAAGATCTCGAGAAAATACAGTAGATGACACGGTTTGAAACTATCTAAATCGATTAATTCTATTCGGAATTGCTAAAAACTCATATAACGCACTTTCAGCTATTTTCGGGCTATTTTCGGACAAATTTGCCCATATCTCCGAAGCTATATGTCGTAGAGCGGAGAAATCGGTATTTTTGGAAAGATCTCGAGAAAATGCAGTAGATGACATGGTTTAAGCTTTTAAAACCGGTTAATTCTAATCGGAATTGACAGACATAGCGGATTTTCGAGTAGTTTTCGAGCAATATTCGAACATATCTACCCATATCTCCGAAGCTATATGTCATAGAAAGGAGAAATCGGTATTTTTGGAAAGATCTCGAGAAAATACATTAGATGACATGGTTTTAAACTTGCTAAACCGGTTAATTCTATTCGGAATTGACAGATATAGCGGATTTTCGAATAGTTTTCGAGCAATATTCGGACAAATCTGCCCATATCATAGAAACTATATGTCGTAGAACGGAGAAATTGGTATTTTTGGAAAGATCTCGAGAAAATGCAGTAGATGACATGGTTGAAACTTTTAAAACCGGCTAATTCTAATCGGAATTGACAGACATAGCGGATTTTCGAGTAGTTTTCGAATAATATTCGAACAAATCTGCCCATATCTCCGAAACTATATGTCGTAAAACGGAGAAATCGGTATTTTTGAAAAGATCTCGAGAAAATACATTAGATGACATGGTTTCAAACTTGCTAAACCGGTTAATTCTATTCGGAATTGACAGATATAGCGGATTTTCGAGTTGTTTTCGAGCAATATTCGGACAAATCTGCCCATATCTCAGAAACTATATGTCGTAGAACGGAGAAATCGGTATTTTTGGAAAGATCTCGAAAAAATACAGTAGACGACATGGCTTAAACTGACTAAACCAATTAATTCTAATCGTAATTGACAGATATAGCGGATTTTCGAGTAGTTTTCGAATAATATTCGAACAAATCTGCCCATATCTCCGAAACTATATGTCGTAGAACGGAGAAATCTGTATTTCTGAAAAGATCTCGAGAAAATACAGTAGATGACACGGTTTGAAACTTTCTAAATCGATTAATTCTATTCGGAATTGCTAAAAACTCATATAACGCACTTTCAGCTATTTTCGGGCTATTTTCGGACAAATTTGCCCATGTCTCCGAAACTAAATGTCGTACAACGGAGAAATCGGTATTTTTGGAAAGATCTCGGGAAAATACAGTAGATGACACGGTTTGAAACTTTCTAAATCGATTAATTCTATTCGGAGTTGCTAAAAACTCATATAACGCACTTTCAGCTATTTTCGGGCTATTTTCGGACAAATTTGCCCATATCTCCGAAGCTATATGTCGTAGAGCGGAGAAATCGGTATTTTTGGAAAGATCTCGAGAAAATGCAGTAGATGACATGGTTTAAGCTTTTAAAACCGGTTAATTCTAATCGGAATTGACAGACATAGCGGATTTTCGAGTAGTTTTCGAGCAATATTCGAACATATCTGCCCATATCTCCGAAGCTATATGTCATAGAAAGGAGAAATCGGTATTTTTGGAAAGATCTCGAGAAAATACATTAGATGACATGGTTTTAAACTTGCTAAACCGGTTAATTCTATTCGGAATTGACAGATATAGCGGATTTTCGAATAGTTTTCGAGCAATATTCGGACAAATCTGCCCATATCATAGAAACTATATGTCGTAGAACGGAGAAATTGGTATTTTTGGAAAGATCTCGAGAAAATGCAGTAGATGACATGGTTGAAACTTTTAAAACCGGCTAATTCTAATCGGAATTGACAGACATAGCGGATTTTCGAGTAGTTTTCGAATAATATTCGAACAAATCTGCCCATATCTCCGAAACTATATGTCGTAAAACGGAGAAATCGGTATTTTTGAAAAGATCTCGAGAAAATACATTAGATGACATGGTTTCAAACTTGCTAAACCGGTTAATTCTATTCGGAATTGACAGATATAGCGGATTTTCGAGTTGTTTTCGAGCAATATTCGGACAAATCTGCCCATATCTCAGAAACTATATGTCGTAGAACGGAGAAATCGGTATTTTTGGAAAGATCTCGAAAAAATACAGTAGACGACATGGCTTAAACTGACTAAACCAATTAATTCTAATCGTAATTGACAGATATAGCGGATTTTCGAGTAGTTTTCGAATAATATTCGAACAAATCTGCCCATATCTCCGAAACTATATGTCGTAGAACGGAGAAATCTGTATTTCTGAAAAGATCTCGAGAAAATACAGTAGATGACACGGTTTGAAACTTTCTAAATCGATTAATTCTATTCGGAATTGCTAAAAACTCATATAACGCACTTTCAGCTATTTTCGGGCTATTTTCGGACAAATTTGCCCATGTCTCCGAAACTAAATGTCGTACAACGGAGAAATCGGTATTTTTGGAAAGATCTCGGGAAAATACAGTAGATGACACGGTTTGAAACTTTCTAAATCGATTAATTCTATTCGGAGTTGCTAAAAACTCATATAACGCACTTTCAGCTATTTTCGGGCTATTTTCGGACAAATTTGCCCATATCTCCGAAGCTATATGTCGTAGAGCGGAGAAATCGGTATTTTTGGAAAGATCTCGAGAAAATGCAGTAGATGACATGGTTTAAGCTTTTAAAACCGGTTAATTCTAATCGGAATTGACAGACATAGCGGATTTTCGAGTAGTTTTCGAGCAATATTCGGACATATCTGCCCATATCTCCGAAGCTATATGTCATAGAAAGGAGAAATCGGTATTTTTGGAAAGATCTCGAGAAAATACATTAGATGACATGGTTTTAAACTTGCTAAACCGGTTAATTCTATTCGGAATTGACAGATATAGCGGATTTTCGAATAGTTTTCGAGCAATATTCGGACAAATCTGCCCATATCATCGAAACTATATGTCGTAGAACGGAGAAATTGGTATTTTTGGAAAGATCTCGAGAAAATGCAGTAGATGACATGGTTGAAACTTTTAAAACCGGTTAATTCTAATCGGAATTGACAGACATAGCGGATTTTCGAGTAGTTTTCGAATAATATTCGAACAAATCTGCCCATATCTCCGAAACTATATGTCGTAAAACGGAGAAATCGGTATTTTTGGAAAGATCTCGAGAAAATACATTAGATGACATGGTTTCAAACTTGCTAAACCGGTTAATTCTATTCGGAATTGACAGATATAGCGGATTTTCGAGTTGTTTTCGAGCAATATTCGGACAAATCTGCCCATATCTCAGAAACTACATGTCGTAGAACGGAGAAATCGGTATTTTTGGAAAGATCTCGAAAAAATACAGTAGACGACATGGCTTAAACTGACTAAACCAATTAATTCTAATCGTAATTGACAGATATAGCGGATTTTCGAGTAGTTTTCGAATAATATTCGAACAAATCTGCCCATATCTCCGAAACTATATGTCGTAGAACGGAGAAATCGGTATTTCTGAAAAGATCTCGAGAAAATACAGTAGATGACACGGTTTGAAACTTTCTAAATCGATTAATTCTATTCGGAATTGCTAAAAACTCATATAACGCACTTTCAGCTATTTTCGGGCTATTTTCGGACAAATTTGCCCATATCTACGAAACTATATGTCGTAAAACGGAGAAATCGGTATTTTTGGAAAGATCTCGAGAAAATACATTAGATGACATGGTTTCAAACTTGCTAAACCGGTTAATTCTATTCGGAATTGACAGATATAGCGGATTTTCGAGTTGTTTTCGAGCAATATTCGGACAAATCTGCCCATATCTCAGAAACTATATGTCGTAGAACGGAGAAATCGGTATTTTTGGAAAGATCTCGAAAAAATACAGTAGACGACATGGCTTAAACTGACTAAACCAATTAATTCTAATCGTAATTGACAGATATAACGGATTTTCGAGTAGTTTTCGAATAATATTCGGACAAATCTGCCCATATCATCGAAACTATATGTCGTAGAACGGAGAAATTGGTATTTTTGGAAAGATCTCGAGAAAATGCAGTAGATGACATGGTTGAAACTTTTAAAACCGGTTAATTCTAATCGGAATTGACAGACCTAGCGGATTTTCGAGTAGTTTTCGAGCAATATTCGGACATATCTGCCCATATCTCCGAAGCTATATGTCATAGAAAGGAGAAATCGGTATTTTTGGAAAGATCTCGAGAAAATACAGTAGATGACATGGTTTAAACTTTCTAAACCGGTTAATTCTATTCGGAATTGCTAAAAACTCATATAACGCACTTTCAGCTATTTTCGGGCTATTTTCGGACAAATTTGCCCATGTCTCCGAAACTAAATGTCGTACAACGGAGAAATCGGTATTTTTGGAAAGATCTCGGGAAAATACAGTAGATGACACGGTTTGAAACTTTCTAAATCGATTAATTCTATTCGGAGTTGCTAAAAACTCATATAACGCACTTTCAGCTATTTTCGGGCTATTTTCGGACAAATTTGCCCATATCTCCGAAGCTATATGTCGTAGAGCGGAGAAATCGGTATTTTTGGAAAGATCTCGAGAAAATGCAGTAGATGACATGGTTTAAGCTTTTAAAACCGGTTAATTCTAATCGGAATTGACAGACATAGCGGATTTTCGAGTAGTTTTCGAGCAATATTCGGACATATCTGCCCATATCTCCGAAGCTATATGTCATAGAAAGGAGAAATCGGTATTTTTGGAAAGATCTCGAGAAAATACATTAGATGACATGGTTTTAAACTTGCTAAACCGGTTAATTCTATTCGGAATTGACAGATATAGCGGATTTTCGAATAGTTTTCGAGCAATATTCGGACAAATCTGCCCATATCATCGAAACTATATGTCGTAGAACGGAGAAATTGGTATTTTTGGAAAGATCTCGAGAAAATGCAGTAGATGACATGGTTGAAACTTTTAAAACCGGTTAATTCTAATCGGAATTGACAGACATAGCGGATTTTCGAGTAGTTTTCGAATAATATTCGAACAAATCTGCCCATATCTCCGAAACTATATGTCGTAAAACGGAGAAATCGGTATTTTTGGAAAGATCTCGAGAAAATACATTAGATGACATGGTTTCAAACTTGCTAAACCGGTTAATTCTATTCGGAATTGACAGATATAGCGGATTTTCGAGTTGTTTTCGAGCAATATTCGGACAAATCTGCCCATATCTCAGAAACTACATGTCGTAGAACGGAGAAATCGGTATTTTTGGAAAGATCTCGAAAAAATACAGTAGACGACATGGCTTAAACTGACTAAACCAATTAATTCTAATCGTAATTGACAGATATAGCGGATTTTCGAGTAGTTTTCGAATAATATTCGAACAAATCTGCCCATATCTCCGAAACTATATGTCGTAGAACGGAGAAATCGGTATTTCTGAAAAGATCTCGAGAAAATACAGTAGATGACACGGTTTGAAACTTTCTAAATCGATTAATTCTATTCGGAATTGCTAAAAACTCATATAACGCACTTTCAGCTATTTTCGGGCTATTTTCGGACAAATTTGCCCATATCTACGAAACTATATGTCGTAAAACGGAGAAATCGGTATTTTTGGAAAGATCTCGAGAAAATACATTAGATGACATGGTTTCAAACTTGCTAAACCGGTTAATTCTATTCGGAATTGACAGATATAGCGGATTTTCGAGTTGTTTTCGAGCAATATTCGGACAAATCTGCCCATATCTCAGAAACTATATGTCGTAGAACGGAGAAATCGGTATTTTTGGAAAGATCTCGAAAAAATACAGTAGACGACATGGCTTAAACTGACTAAACCAATTAATTCTAATCGTAATTGACAGATATAACGGATTTTCGAGTAGTTTTCGAATAATATTCGGACAAATCTGCCCATATCATCGAAACTATATGTCGTAGAACGGAGAAATTGGTATTTTTGGAAAGATCTCGAGAAAATGCAGTAGATGACATGGTTGAAACTTTTAAAACCGGTTAATTCTAATCGGAATTGACAGACCTAGCGGATTTTCGAGTAGTTTTCGAGCAATATTCGGACATATCTGCCCATATCTCCGAAGCTATATGTCATAGAAAGGAGAAATCGGTATTTTTGGAAAGATCTCGAGAAAATACAGTAGATGACATGGTTTAAACTTTCTAAACCGGTTAATTCTATTCGGAATTGCCAGATATTGCGGATTTTCGAGTAGTTTTCCAGCAATATTCGGACAAATCTGCCCGTATCTCCGAAACTATAGGTCGTAGAACGGAGAAATCGGTATTTTTGGAAAGATCTCGAGAAAATACGGTAGATGACAGGGTCTCAAACTTTCTAAATCAGTTGATTCTATTCGGAATTGCTAAAAATTCATATAACCCATTTTCAGCTATTTTCGAGCTGTTCTCGGACCAATCTGCCCATATCTCAGAAACTATATGTCGTAGAACGGAGAAATCGGTATTTTTGGAAAGATCTCGAAAAAATACAGTAGATGACATGGCGTAAACTGACTAAACCAGTTAATTCTAATCGTAATTGACAGATATAGCGGATTTTCGAGTAGTTTTCGAATAATATTCGAACAAATCTGCCCATATCTCCGAAACTATATGTCGTAGAACGGAGAAATCGGTATTTTTGGAAAGATCTCGAAAAAATACAGTAGATGACAGGGTTTTAAACTTGCTAAACCGGTTAATTCTATTCGGAATTGACAGATATAGCGGATTTTCGAGTTGTTTTCGAGCAATATTCGGACAAATCTGCCCATATCTCCCAAACTATATGTCGTAGAACGGAGAAATCGGTATTTTCGGAAAGATCTCGGAAGAATACAGTAGATGACATGGTTTAAACTTTTGAAACCGGTTAATTCTAATCGGAATTGACAGACCTAGCTGATTTTCGAGTAGTTTTCGAGCAATATTCGAACATATCTGCGCATATCTCTGAAGCTGTATGTCATAGAAAGGAGAAATCGGTATTTTTGGAAAGATCTCGAGAAAATACAGTAGATGACATGGTTTAAACTTTTAAAACCGGTTAATTCTAATCGGAATTGACAGACCTAGCGGATTTTCGAGTAGTTTTCGAGCAATATTCGGACATATCTGCCCATATCTCCGAAGCTATATGTCATAGAAAGGAGAAATCGGTATTTTTGGAAAGATCTCGAGAAAATACAGTAGATGACATGGTTTAAACTTTCTAAACCGGTTAATTCTATTCGGAATTGTCAGATATTGCGGATTTTCGAGTAGTTTTCCAGCAATATTCGGACAAATCTGCCCGTATCTCCGAAACTATAGGTCGTAGAACGGAGAAATCGGTATTTTTGGAAAGATCTCGAGAAAATACGGTAGATGACAGGGTCTCAAACTTTCTAAATCAGTTGATTCCATTCGCAATTGCTAAAAATTCATATAACCCATTTTCAGCTATTTTCGAGCTGTTTTCGGACCAATCTGCCCATATCTCAGAAACTATATGTCGTAGAACGGAGAAATCGGTATTTTTGGAAAGATCTCGAAAAAATACAGTAGATGACAGGGTTTTAAACTTGCTAAACCGGTTAATTCTATTCGGAATTGACAGATATAGCGGATTTTCGAGTTGTTTTCGAGCAATATTCGGACAAATCTGCCCATATCTCCCAAACTATATGTCGTAGAACGGAGAAATCGGTATTTTCGGAAAGATCTCGGAAGAATACAGTAGATGACATGGTTTAAACTTTTGAAACCGGTTAATTCTAATCGGAATTGACAGACATATCTGATTTTCGAGTAGTTTTCGAGCAATATTCGGACATATCTGCCCATATCTCCGAAGCTATATGTCGTAGAGCGGAGAAATCGGTATTTTTGGAAAGATCTCGAGAAAATGCAGTAGATGACATGGTTTAATCTTTTAAAACCGGTTAATTCTAATCGGAATTGACAGACATAGCGGATTTTCGAGTAGTTTTCGAGCAATATTCGGACATATCTGCCCATATCTCCGAAGCTATATGTCATAGAAAAGAGAAATCGGTATTTTTGGAAAGATCTCGAGAAAATTCAGTAGATGACTTGGTCTAAACTTTCTAAACCGGTTAATTCTATTCGGAATTGCTAAAAATTCATATAACCCATTTTCAGCTATTTTCGAGCTGTTTTCGGACCAATCTGCCCATATCTCAGAAACTATATGTCGTAGAACGGAGAAATCGGTATTTTCGGAAAGATCTCGGAAGAATACAGTAGATGACATGGTTTAAACTTTTGAAACCGGTTAATTCTAATCGGAATTGACAGACATATCTGATTTTCGAGTAGTTTTCGAGCAATATTCGGACATATCTGCCCATATCTCCGAAGCTATATGTCGTAGAGCGGAGAAATCGGTATTTTTGGAAAGATCTCGAGAAAATGCAGTAGATGACATGGTTTAATCTTTTAAAACCGGTTAATTCTAATCGGAATTGACAGACATAGCGGATTTTCGAGTAGTTTTCGAGCAATATTCGGACATATCTGCCCATATCTCCGAAGCTATATGTCATAGAAAAGAGAAATCGGTATTTTTGGAAAGATCTCGAGAAAATACAGTAGATGACATGGTCTAAACTTTCTAAACCGGTTAATTCTATTCGGAATTGCTAAAAATTCATATAACCCATTTTCAGCTATTTTCGAGCTGTTTTCGGACCAATCTGCCCATATCTCCGAAGCTATATGTCGTAGAGCGTAGAAATCGGTATTTTTGGAAAGATCTCGAGAAAATGCAGTAGATGACATGGTTTAAACTTTTAAAACCGGTTAATTCTAATCGGAGTTGACAGACATAGCGGATTTTCGAGTAGTTTTCGAGCAATATTCGGACATATCTGCCCATATCTCCGAAGCTATATTTCATAGAAAGGAGAAATCGGTATTTTTGGAAAGATCTCGAGAAAATACATTAGATGACATGGTTTTAAACTTGCTAAACCGGTTAATTCTATTCGGAATTGACAGATATAGCGGATTTTCGAATAGTTTTCGAGCAATATTCGGACAAATCTGCCCATATCATCGAAACTATATGTCGTAGAACGGAGAAATTGGTATTTTTGGAAAGATCTCGAGAAAATGCAGTAGATGACATGGTTGAAACTTTTAAAACCGGTTAATTCTAATCGGAATTGACAGACCTAGCGGATTTTCGAGTAGTTTTCGAGCAATATTCGGACATATCTGCCCATATCTCCGAAGCTATATGTCATAGAAAGGAGAAATCGGTATTTTTGGAAAGATCTCGAGAAAATACAGTAGATGACATGGTTTAAACTTTCTAAACCGGTTAATTCTATTCGGAATTGCCAGATATTGCGGATTTTCGAGTAGTTTTCCAGCAATATTCGGACAAATCTGCCCGTATCTCCGAAACTATAGGTCGTAGAACGGAGAAATCGGTATTTTTGGAAAGATCTCGAGAAAATACGGTAGATGACAGGGTCTCAAACTTTCTAAATCAGTTGATTCTATTCGGAATTGCTAAAAATTCATATAACCCATTTTCAGCTATTTTCGAGCTGTTCTCGGACCAATCTGCCCATATCTCAGAAACTATATGTCGTAGAACGGAGAAATCGGTATTTTTGGAAAGATCTCGAAAAAATACAGTAGATGACATGGCGTAAACTGACTAAACCAGTTAATTCTAATCGTAATTGACAGATATAGCGGATTTTCGAGTAGTTTTCGAATAATATTCGAACAAATCTGCCCATATCTCCGAAACTATATGTCGTAGAACGGAGAAATCGGTATTTTTGGAAAGATCTCGAAAAAATACAGTACATGACAGGGTTTTAAACTTGCTAAACCGGTTAATTCTATTCGGAATTGACAGATATAGCGGATTTTCGAGTTGTTTTCGAGCAATATTCGGACAAATCTGCCATATCTCCCAAACTATATGTCGTAGAACGGAGAAATCGGTATTTTCGGAAAGATCTCGGAAGAATACAGTAGATGACATGGTTTAAACTTTTGAAACCGGTTAATTCTAATCGGAATTGACAGACCTAGCGGATTTTCGAGTAGTTTTCGAGCAATATTCGGACATATCTGCGCATATCTCTGAAGCTGTATGTCATAGAAAGGAGAAATCGGTATTTTTGGAAAGATCTCGAGAAAATACAGTAGATGACATGGTTTAAACTTTCTAAACCGGTTAATTCTATTCGGAATTGTCAGATATTGCGGATTTTCGAGTAGTTTTCCAGCAATATTCGGACAAATCTGCCCGTATCTCCGAAACTATAGGTCGTAGAACGGAGAAATCGGTATTTTTGGAAAGATCTCGAGAAAATACGGTAGATGACAGGGTCTCAAACTTTCTAAATCAGTTGATTCCATTCGCAATTGCTAAAAATTCATATAACCCATTTTCAGCTATTTTCGAGCTGTTTTCGGACCAATCTGCCCATATCTCAGAAACTATATGTCGTAGAACGGAGAAATCGGTATTTTTGGAAAGATCTCGAAAAAATACAGTAGATGACAGGGTTTTAAACTTGCTAAACCGGTTAATTCTATTCGGAATTGACAGATATAGCGGATTTTCGAGTTGTTTTCGAGCAATATTCGGACAAATCTGCCCATATCTCCCAAACTATATGTCGTAGAACGGAGAAATCGGTATTTTCGGAAAGATCTCGGAAGAATACAGTAGATGACATAGTTTAAACTTTTGAAACCGGTTAATTCTAATCGGAATTGACAGACATATCTGATTTTCGAGTAGTTTTCGAGCAATATTCGGACATATCTGCCCATATCTCCGAAGCTATATGTCGTAGAGCGGAGAAATCGGTATTTTTGGAAAGATCTCGAGAAAATGCAGTAGATGACATGGTTTAATCTTTTAAAACCGGTTAATTCTAATCGGAATTGACAGACATAGCGGATTTTCGAGTAGTTTTCGAGCAATATTCGGACATATCTGCCCATATCTCCGAAGCTATATGTCATAGAAAAGAGAAATCGGTATTTTTGGAAAGATCTCGAGAAAATACAGTAGATGACATGGTCTAAACTTTCTAAACCGGTTAATTCTATTCGGAATTGCTAAAAATTCATATAACCCATTTTCAGCTATTTTCGAGCTGTTTTCGGACCAATCTGCCCATATCTCAGAAACTATATGTCGTAGAACGGAGAAATCGGTATTTTTGGAAAGATCTCGAGAAAATACGGTAGATGACAGGGTTTCAAACTTTCTAAATCAGTTGATTCTATTCGGAATTGCTAAAAATTCATATAACCCATTTTCAGCTATTTTCGAGCTGTTCTCGGACCAATCTGCCCATATCTCAGAAACTATATGTCGTAGAACGGAGAAATCGGTATTTTTGGAAAGATCTCGAAAAAATACAGTAGATGACATGGCTTAAACTGACTAAACCAGTTAATTCTAATCGTAATTGACAGATATAGCGGATTTTCGAGTAGTTTTCGAATAATATTCGAACAAATCTGCCCATATCTCCGAAACTGTATGTCGTAGAACGGAGAAATCGGTATTTCTGAAAAGATCTCGAGAAAATACAGTAGATGACACGGTTTGAAACTTTCTAAATCGATTAATTCTATTCGGAATTGCTAAAAACTCATATAACGCACTTTCAGCTATTTTCGGGCTATTTTGGGACAAATTTGCCCATATCTCCGAAGCTATATGTCGTAGAGCGGAGAAATCGGTATTTTTGGAAAGATCTCGAGAAAATGCAGTAGATGACATGGTTTAAACTTTTAAAACCGGTTAATTCTAATCGGAATTGACAGACATAGCGGATTTTCGAGTAGTTTTCGAGCAATATTCGGACATATCTGCCCATATCTCCGAAGCTATATGTCATAGAAAGGAGAAATCGGTATTTTTGGAAAGATCTCGAGAAAATACAGTAGATGACATGGTTGAAACTTTTAAAACCGGTTAATTCTAATCGGAATTGACAGACCTAGCGGATTTTCGAGTAGTTTTCGAGCAATATTCGGACATATCTGCGCATATCTCTGAAGCTGTATGTCATAGAAAGGAGAAATCGGTATTTTTGGAAAGATCTCGAGAAAATACAGTAGATGACATGGTTTAAACTTTTAAAACCGGTTAATTCTAATCGGAATTGACAGACCTAGCGGATTTTCGAGTAGTTTTCGAGCAATATTCGGACATATCTGCCCATATCTCCGAAGCTATATGTCAGAGAAAGGAGAAATCGGTATTTTTGGAAAGATCTCGAGAAAATACAGTAGATGACATGGTTTAAACTTTCTAAACCGGTTAATTCTATTCGGAATTGCCAGATATTGCGGATTTTCGAGTAGTTTTCCAGCAATATTCGGACAAATCTGCCCGTATCTTCGAAACTATAGGTCGTAGAACGGAGAAATCGGTATTTTTGGAAAGATCTCGAGAAAATACGGTAGATGACAGGGTCTCAAACTTTCTAAATCAGTTGATTCCATTCGCAATTGCTAAAAATTCATATAACCCATTTTCAGCTATTTTCGAGCTGTTTTCGGACCAATCTGCCCATATCTCAGAAACTATATGTCGTAGAACGGAGAAATCGGTATTTTTGGAAAGATCTCGAAAAAATACAGTAGATGACAGGGTTTTAAACTTGCTAAACCGGTTAATTCTATTCGGAATTGACAGATATAGCGGATTTTCGAGTTGTTTTCGAGCCATATTCGGACAAATCTGCCCATATCTCCCAAACTATATGTCGTAGAACGGAGAAATCGGTATTTTCGGAAAGATCTCGGAAGAATACAGTAGATGACATGGTTTACCCTTTTGAAACCGGTTAATTCTAATCGGAATTGACAGACATAGCGGATTTTCGAGTAGTTTTCGAGCAATATTCGGACATATCTGCCCATATCTCCGAAGCTATATGTCGTAGAGCGGAGAAATTGGTATTTTTGGAAAGATCTCGAGAAAATGCAGTAGATGACGCGGTTTAAACTTTTAAAACCGGTTAATTCTAATCGGAATTGACAGACCTAGCGGATTTTCGAGTAGTTTTCCAGCAATATTCCGGCAAATCTGCCGATATCTCCGAAACTATAGGTCGTAGAACGGAGAAATCGGTATTTTTGGAAAGATTTCGAGAAAATACGGTAGATGACAGGGTTTCAAACTTTCTAAATCAGTTGATTCTATTCGGAATTGCTAAAAATTCATATAACCCATTTTCAGCTATTTTCGAGCTGTTTTCGGACCAATCTGCCCATATCTCAGAAACTATATGTCGTGGAACGGAGAAATCGGTATTTTTGGAAAGACCTCGGGAAAATACAGGAGAAGACATGGTTTCAAACTTTCTAAACCGGTTAATTCTAATCGGAATTGACAGACATAGCGGATTTTCGAGTAGTTTTCGAATAATATTCGAACAAATCTGCCCATATCTCCGAAACTATATGTCGTAAAACGGAGAAATCGGTATTTTTGGAAAGATCTCGAGAAAATACATTAGATGACATGGTTTCAAACTTGCTAAACTGGTTAATTCTATTCGGAATTGACAGATATAGCGGATTTTCGAGTTGTTTTCGAGCAATATTCGGACAAATCTGCCCATATCTCAGAAACTATATGTCGTAGAACGGAGAAATCGGTATTTTTGGAAAGATCTCGAAAAAATACAGTAGACGACATGGCTTAAACTGACTAAACCAATTAATTCTAATCGTAATTGACAGATATAGCGGATTTTCGAGTAGTTTTCGAATAATATTCGAACAAATCTGCCCATATCTCCGAAACTATATGTCGTAGAACGGAGAAATCGGTATTTCTGAAAAGATCTCGAGAAAATACAGTAGATGACACGGTTTGAAACTTTCTAAATCGATTAATTCTATTCGGAATTGCTAAAAACTCATATAACGCACTTTCAGCTATTTTCGGGCTATTTTCGGACAAATTTGCCCATATCTCCGAAACTATATGTCGTAAAACGGAGAAATCGGTATTTTTGGAAAGATCTCGAAAAAATACAGTAGACGACATGGCTTAAACTGACTAAACCAATTAATTCTAATCGTAATTGACAGATATAACGGATTTTCGAGTAGTTTTCGAATAATATTCGAACAAATCTGCCCATATCTCCGAAGCTATATGTCGTAGAGCGGAGAAATCGGTATTTTTGGAAAGATCTCGAGAAAATGCAGTAGATGACATGGTTTAAACTTTTAAAACCGGTTAATTCTAATCGGAGTTGACAGACATAGCGGATTTTCGAGTAGTTTTCGAATAATATTCGAACAAATCTGCCCATATCTCCGAAACTATATGTCGTAAAACGGAGAAATCGGTATTTTGGGAAAGATCTCGAAAAAATACATTAGATGACATGGTTTCAAACTTGCTAAACCGGTTAATTCTATTCGGAATTGACAGATATAGCGGATTTTCGAGTTGTTTTCGAGCAATATTCGGACAAATCTGCCCATATCTCAGAAACTATATGTCGTAGAACGGAGAAATCGGTATTTTTGGAAAGATCTCGAAAAAATACAGTAGACGACATGGCTTAAACTGACTAAACCAATTAATTCTAATCGTAATTGACAGATATAACGGATTTTCGAGTAGTTTTCGAATAATATTCGAACAAATCTGCCCATATCTCCGAAGCTATATGTCGTAGAGCGGAGAAATCGGTATTTTTGGAAAGATCTCGAGAAAATGCAGTAGATGACATGGTTTAAACTTTTAAAACCGGTTAATTCTAATCGGAGTTGACAGATATAGCGGATTTTCGAATAGTTTTCGAGCAATATTCGGACAAATCTGCCCATATCATCGAAACTATATGTCGTAGAACGGAGAAATTGGTATTTTTGGAAAGATCTCGAGAAAATGCAGTAGATGACATGGTTGAAACTTTTAAAACCGGTTAATTCTAATCGGAATTGACAGACCTAGCGGATTTTCGAGTAGTTTTCGAGCAATATTCGGACATATCTGCCCATATCTCCGAAGCTATATGTCATAGAAAGGAGAAATCGGTATTTTTGGAAAGATCTCGAGAAAATACAGTAGATGACATGGTTTAAACTTTCTAAACCGGTTAATTCTATTCGGAATTGCCAGATATTGCGGATTTTCGAGTAGTTTTCGAATAATATTCGAACAAATCTGCCCATATCTCCGAAACTATATGTCGTAAAACGGAGAAATCGGTATTTTGGGAAAGATCTCGAAAAAATACATTAGATGACATGGTTTCAAACTTGCTAAACCGGTTAATTCTATTCGGAATTGACAGATATAGCGGATTTTCGAGTTGTTTTCGAGCAATATTCGGACAAATCTGCCCATATCTCAGAAACTATATGTCGTAGAACGGAGAAATCGGTATTTTTGGAAAGATCTCGAAAAAATACAGTAGACGACATGGCTTAAACTGACTAAACCAATTAATTCTAATCGTAATTGACAGATATAACGGATTTTCGAGTAGTTTTCGAATAATATTCGAACAAATCTGCCCATATCTCCGAAGCTATATGTCGTAGAGCGGAGAAATCGGTATTTTTGGAAAGATCTCGAGAAAATGCAGTAGATGACATGGTTTAAACTTTTAAAACCGGTTAATTCTAATCGGAGTTGACAGATATAGCGGATTTTCGAATAGTTTTCGAGCAATATTCGGACAAATCTGCCCATATCATCGAAACTATATGTCGTAGAACGGAGAAATTGGTATTTTTGGAAAGATCTCGAGAAAATGCAGTAGATGACATGGTTGAAACTTTTAAAACCGGTTAATTCTAATCGGAATTGACAGACCTAGCGGATTTTCGAGTAGTTTTCGAGCAATATTCGGACATATCTGCCCATATCTCCGAAGCTATATGTCATAGAAAGGAGAAATCGGTATTTTTGGAAAGATCTCGAAAAAATACAGTAGATGACATGGCGTAAACTGACTAAACCAGTTAATTCTAATCGTAATTGACAGATATAGCGGATTTTCGAGTAGTTTTCGAATAATATTCGAACAAATCTGCCCATATCTCCGAAACTATATGTCGTAGAACGGAGAAATCGGTATTTCTGAAAAGATCTCGAGAAAATACAGTAGATGACACGGTTTGAAACTTTTAAAACCGGTTAATTCTAATCGGAATTGACAGACCTAGCGGATTTTCGAGTAGTTTTCGAGCAATATTCGGACATATCTGCCCATATCTCCGAAGCTGTATGTCATAGAAAGGAGAAATCGGTATTTTTGGAAAGATCTCGAGAAAATACAGTAGATGACATGGTTTAAACTTTTAAAACCGGTTAATTCTAATCGGAATTGACAGACCTAGCGTATTTTCGAGTAGTTTTCGAGCAATATTCGGACATATCTGCCCATACCTCCGAAGCTATATGTCATAGAAAGGAGAAATCGGTATTTTTGGAAAGATCTCGAGAAAATACAGTAGATGACATGGTTTAAACTTTCTAAACCGGTTAATTCTGTTCGGAATTGCCAGATATTGCGGATTTTCGAGTAGTTTTCCAGCAATATTCGGACAAATCTGCCCGTATCTCCGAAACTATAGGTCGTAGAACGGAGAAATCGGTATTTTTGGAAAGATCTCGAGAAAATACGGTAGATGACAGGGTTTCAAACTTTCTAAATCAGTTGATTCTATTCGGAATAGCTAAAAATTCATATAAACCATTTTCAGCTATTTTCGAGCTGTTTTCGGACCAATCTGCCCGTATCTCCGAAACTATAGGTCGTAGAACGGAGAAATCGGTATTTTTGGAAAGATCTCGAGAAAATACGGTAGATGACAGGGTATCAAACTTTCTAAATCAGTTGATTCCATTCGGAATTGCTAAAAATTCATATAACCCATTTTCAGCTATTTTCGAGCTGTTTTCGGACCAATCTGCCCATATCTCAGAAACTATATGTCGTAGAACGGAGAAATCGGTATTTTTGGAAAGATCTCGAAAAAATACAGTAGATGACAGGGTTTTAAACATGCTAAACCGGTTAATTCTATTCGGAATTGACAGATATAGCGGATTTTCTAGTTGTTTTCGAGCAATATTCGGACAAATCTGCCCATATCTCCCAAACTATATGTCGTAGAACGGAGAAATCGGTATTTTCGGAAAGATCTCGGAAGAATACAGTAGATGACATGGTTTAAACTTTTGAAACCGGTTAATTCTAATCGGAATTGACAGACATAGCGGATTTTCGAGTAGTTTTCGAGCAATATTCGGACATATCTGCCCATATCTCCGAAGCTATATGTCGTAGAGCGGAGAAATTGGTATTTTTGGAAAGATCTCGAGAAAATGCAGTAGATGACGCGGTTTAAACTTTTAAAACCGGTTAATTCTAATCGGAATTGACAGACCTAGCGGATTTTCGAGTAGTTTTCCAGCAATATTCGGACAAATCTGCCCATATCTCCGAAACTATAGGTCGTAGAACGGAGAAATCGGTATTTTTGGAAAGATCTCGAGAAAATACGGTAGATGACAGGGTTTCAAACTTTCTAAATCAGTTGATTCTATTCGGAATTGCTAAAAATTCATATAACCCATTTTCAGCTATTTTCGAGCTGTTTTCGGACCAATCTGCCCATATCTCAGAAACTATATGTCGTGGAACGGAGAAATCGGTATTTTTGGAAAGACCTCGGGAAAATACAGGAGAAGACATGGTTTCAAACTTTCTAAACCGGTTAATTCTAATCGGAATTGACAGACATAGCGGATTTTCGAGTAGTTTTCGAATAATATTCGAACAAATCTGCCCATATCTCCGAAACTATATGTCGTAAAACGGAGAAATCGGTATTTTTGGAAAGATCTCGAGAAAATACATTAGATGACATGGTTTCAAACTTGCTAAACCGGTTAATTCTATTCGGAATTGACAGATATAGCGGATTTTCGAGTTGTTTTCGAGCAATATTCGGACAAATCTGCCCATATCATCGAAACTATATGTCGTAGAACGGAGAAATCGGTATTTTTGGAAAGATCTCGAAAAAATACAGTAGACGACATGGCTTAAACTGACTAAACCAATTAATTCTAATCGTAATTGACAGATATAGCGTATTTTCGAGTAGTTTTCGAGCAATATTCGGACATATCTGCCCATATCTCCGAAGCTATATGTCATAGAAAGGAGAAATCGGTATTTTTGGAAAGATCTCGAGAAAATACAGTAGATGACATGGTTTAAACTTTCTAAACAGGTTAATTCTATTCGGAATTGCCAGATATTGCGGATTTTCGAGTAGTTTTCCAGCAATATTCGGACAAATCTGCCCGTATCTCCGAAACTATAGGTCGTAGAACGGAGAAATCGGTATTTTTGGAAAGATCTCGAGAAAATACGGTAGATGACAGGGTCTCAAACTTTCTAAATCAGTTGATTCTATTCGGAATTGCTAAAAATTCATATAACCCATTTTCAGCTATTTTCGAGCTGTTTTCGGACCAATCTGCCCATATCTCAGAAACTATATGTCGTAGAACGGAGAAATCGGTATTTTTGGAAAGATCTCGAAAAAATACAGTAGATGACATGGCTTAAACTGACTAAACCAGTTAATTCTAATCGTAATTGACAGATATAGCGGATTTTCGAGTAGTTTTCGAATAATATTCGAACAAATCTGCCCATATCTCCGAAACTATATGTCGTAGAACGGAGAAATCGGTATTTTTGGAAAGATCTCGAGAAAATGCAGTAGATGACATGGTTTAATCTTTTAAAACCGGTTAATTCTAATCGGAATTGACAGACATAGCGGATTTTCGAGTAGTTTTCGAGCAATATTCGGACATATCTGCCCATATCTCCGAAGCTATATGTCATAGAAAAGAGAAATCGGTATTTTTGGAAAGATCTCGAGAAAATACAGTAGATGACATGGTCTAAACTTTCTAAACCGGTTAATTCTATTCGGAATTGCTAAAAATTCATATAACCCATTTTCAGCTATTTTCGAGCTGTTTTCGGACCAATCTGCCCATATCTCAGAAACTATATGTCGTAGAACGGAGAAATCGGTATTTTTGGAAAGATCTCGAAAAAATACAGTAGATGACATGGCTTAAACTGACTAAACCAGTTAATTCTAATCGTAATTGACAGATATAGCGGATTTTCGAGTAGTTTTCGAATAATATTCGAACAAATCTGCCCAGATCTCCGAAACTATATGTCGTAAAACGGAGAAATCGGTATTTTTGGAAAGATCTCGAGAAAATACATTAGATGACATGGTTTCAAACTTGCTAAACCGGTTAATTCTATTCGGAATTGACAGATATAGCGGATTTTCGAGTTGTTTTCGAGCAATATTCGGACAAATCTGCCCATATCTCCCAAACTATATGTCGTAGAAGGGAGAAATCGGTATTTTCGGAAAGATATCGGAAGAATACAGTAGATGACATGGGTTCAAACTTTCTAAACCGGTTAATTCTATTCGGAATTGCCAGATATAGCGGATTTTCGAGTAGTTTTCGAGCAATATTCGGACAAATCTGCCCATATATTTGAAACTATATGTCGTAGAACGGAGAAATTGTTTTTTTTGGAACGATCTCGATAAAATGCAGTAGATGACATGGTTTAAACTTTTGAAACCGGTTCATTCTAATCGGAATTGACAGACATAGCGGATTTTCGAGTAGTTTTCGAGCAATATTCGGACATATCTGCCCTATCTCCGAAACTATATGTCGTAGAGCGGAGAAATTGGTATTTTTGGAAAGATCTCGAGAAAATGCTGTAGACGACATGGTTTAAACTTTTAAAACCGGTTAATTCTAATCGGAATTGACAGACCTAGCGGATTTTCGAGTAGTTTTCCAGCATTATTCGGACAAATCTGCCCATATCTCCGAAACTATAGGTCGTAGAACGGAGAAATCGGTATTTTTGGAAAGATCTCGAGAAAATACGGTAGATGACAGGGTTTCAAACTTTCTAAATCAGTTGATTCTATTCGGAATTGCTAAAAATTCATATAACCCATTTTCAGCTATTTTCGAGCTGTTTTCGGACCAATCTGCCCATATCTCAGAAACTATATGTCGTGGAACGGAGAAATCGGTAATTTTGGAAAGACCTCGGGAAAATACAGGAGATGACATGGTTTAATCTTTTAAAACCGGTTAATTCTAATCGGAATTGACAGACATAGCGGATTTTCGAGTAGTTTTCGAGCAATATTCGGACATATCTGCCCATATCTCCGAAACTATAGGTCGTAGAACGGAGAAATCGGTATTTTTGGAAAGATCTCGAGAAAATACGGTAGATGACAGGGTTTCAAACTTTCTAAATCAGTTGATTCTATTCGGAATTGCTAAAAATTCATATAACCCATTTTCAGCTATTTTCGAGCTGTTTTCGGACCAATCTGCCCATATCTCAGAAACTATATGTCGTGGAACGGAGAAATCGGTATTTTTGGAAAGACCTCGGGAAAATACAGGAGAAGACATGGTTTCAAACTTTCTAAACCGGTTAATTCTAATCGGAATTGACAGACATAGCGGATTTTCGAGTAGTTTTCGAATAATATTCGAACAAATCTGCCCATATCTCCGAAACTATATGTCGTAAAACGGAGAAATCGGTATTTTTGGAAAGATCTCGAGAAAATACATTAGATGACATGGTTTCAAACTTGCTAAACCGGTTAATTCTATTCGGAATTGACAGATATAGCGGATTTTCGAGTTGTTTTCGAGCAATATTCGGACAAATCTGCCCATATCATCGAAACTATATGTCGTAGAACGGAGAAATCGGTATTTTTGGAAAGATCTCGAAAAAATACAGTAGACGACATGGCTTAAACTGACTAAACCAATTAATTCTAATCGTAATTGACAGATATAGCGAATTTTCGAGTAGTTTTCGAGCAATATTCGGACATATCTGCCCATATCTCCGAAGCTATATGTCATAGAAAGGAGAAATCGGTATTTTTGGAAAGATCTCGAGAAAATACAGTAGATGACATGGTTTAAACTTTCTAAACAGGTTAATTCTATTCGGAATTGCCAGATATTGCGGATTTTCGAGTAGTTTTCCAGCAATATTCGGACAAATCTGCCCGTATCTCCGAAACTATAGGTCGTAGAACGGAGAAATCGGTATTTTTGGAAAGATCTCGAGAAAATACGGTAGATGACAGGGTCTCAAACTTTCTAAATCAGTTGATTCTATTCGGAATTGCTAAAAATTCATATAACCCATTTTCAGCTATTTTCGAGCTGTTTTCGGACCAATCTGCCCATATCTCAGAAACTATATGTCGTAGAACGGAGAAATCGGTATTTTTGGAAAGATCTCGAAAAAATACAGTAGATGACATGGCTTAAACTGACTAAACCAGTTAATTCTAATCGTAATTGACAGATATAGCGGATTTTCGAGTAGTTTTCGAATAATATTCGAACAAATCTGCCCATATCTCCGAAACTATATGTCGTAGAACGGAGAAATCGGTATTTTTGGAAAGATCTCGAGAAAATGCAGTAGATGACATGGTTTAATCTTTTAAAACCGGTTAATTCTAATCGGAATTGACAGACATAGCGGATTTTCGAGTAGTTTTCGAGCAATATTCGGACATATCTGCCCATATCTCCGAAGCTATATGTCATAGAAAAGAGAAATCGGTATTTTTGGAAAGATCTCGAGAAAATACAGTAGATGACATGGTCTAAACTTTCTAAACCGGTTAATTCTATTCGGAATTGCTAAAAATTCATATAACCCATTTTCAGCTATTTTCGAGCTGTTTTCGGACCAATCTGCCCATATCTCAGAAACTATATGTCGTAGAACGGAGAAATCGGTATTTTTGGAAAGATCTCGAAAAAATACAGTAGATGACATGGCTTAAACTGACTAAACCAGTTAATTCTAATCGTAATTGACAGATATAGCGGATTTTCGAGTAGTTTTCGAATAATATTCGAACAAATCTGCCCAGATCTCCGAAACTATATGTCGTAAAACGGAGAAATCGGTATTTTTGGAAAGATCTCGAGAAAATACATTAGATGACATGGTTTCAAACTTGCTAAACCGGTTAATTCTATTCGGAATTGACAGATATAGCGGATTTTCGAGTTGTTTTCGAGCAATATTCGGACAAATCTGCCCATATCTCCCAAACTATATGTCGTAGAAGGGAGAAATCGGTATTTTCGGAAAGATCTCGGAAGAATACAGTAGATGACATGGGTTCAAACTTTCTAAACCGGTTAATTCTATTCGGAATTGCCAGATATAGCGGATTTTCGAGTAGTTTTCGAGCAATATTCGGACAAATCTGCCCATATCTTTGAAACTATATGTCGTAGAACGGAGAAATTGTTTTTTTTGGAACGATCTCGAGAAAATGCAGTAGATGACATGGTTTAAACTTTTGAAACCGGTTCATTCTAATCGGAATTGACAGACATAGCGGATTTTCGAGTAGTTTTCGAGCAATATTCGGACATATCTGCCCTATCTCCGAAACTATATGTCGTAGAGCGGAGAAATTGGTATTTTTGGAAAGATCTCGAGAAAATGCTGTAGACGACATGGTTTAAACTTTTAAAACCGGTTAATTCTAATCGGAATTGACAGACCTAGCGGATTTTCGAGTAGTTTTCCAGCATTATTCGGACAAATCTGCCCATATCTCCGAAACTATAGGTCGTAGAACGGAGAAATCGGTATTTTTGGAAAGATCTCGAGAAAATACGGTAGATGACAGGGTTTCAAACTTTCTAAATCAGTTGATTCTATTCGGAATTGCTAAAAATTCATATAACCCATTTTCAGCTATTTTCGAGCTGTTTTCGGACCAATCTGCCCATATCTCAGAAACTATATGTCGTGGAACGGAGAAATCGGTATTTTTGGAAAGACCTCGGGAAAATACAGGAGATGACATGGTTTAATCTTTTAAAACCGGTTAATTCTAATCGGAATTGACAGACATAGCGGATTTTCGAGTAGTTTTCGAGCAATATTCGGACATATCTGCCCATATCTCCGAAGCCATATGTCATAGAAAGGAGAAATCGGTATTTTTGGAAAGATCTCGAGAAAATACAGTAGATGACATGGTTTAAACTTTCTAAACCGGTTAATTCTGTTCGGAATTGCCAGATATTGCGGATTTTCGAGTAGTTTTCCAGCAATATTCGGACAAATCTGCCCGTATCTCCGAAACTATAGGTCGTAGAACGGAGAAATCGGTATTTTTGGAAAGATCTCGAGAAAATACGGTAGATGACAGGGTTTCAAACTTTCTAAATCAGTTGATTCTATTCGGAATAGCTAAAAATTCATATAAACCATTTTCAGCTATTTTCGAGCTGTTTTCGGACCAATCTGCCCATATCTCAGAAACTATATGTCGTAGAACGGAGAAATCGGTATTTTCGGATAGATCTCGGAAGAATACAGTAGATGACATGGGTTCAAACTTTCTAAACCGGTTAATTCTATTCGGAATTGCCAGATATAGCGGATTTTCGAGTAGTTTTCGAATAATATTCGAACAAATCTGCCCATATCTCCGAAACTATATGTCGTAGAAAGGAGAAATCGGTATTTCTGAAAAGATCTCGAGAAAATACAGTACATGACATGGCCTAAACTGACTAAACCAGTTAATTCTAATCGTAATTGACAGATATAGCGGATTTTCGAGTTGTTTTCGAGCAATATTCGGACAAATCTGCCCATATCTCCCAAACTATATGTCGTAGAACGGAGAAATCGGTATTTTCGGATAGATCTCGGAAGAATACAGTAGATGACATGGGTTCAAACTTTCTAAACCGGTTAATTCTATTCGGAATTGCCAGATATAGCGGATTTTCGAGTAGTTTTCGAATAATATTCGAACAAATCTGCCCATATCTCCGAAACTATATGTCGTAGAAAGGAGAAATCGGTATTTCTGAAAAGATCTCGAGAAAATACAGTACATGACATGGCCTAAACTGACTAAACCAGTTAATTCTAATCGTAATTGACAGATATAGCGGATTTTCGAGTAGTTTTCGAATAATATTCGAACAAATCTGCCCATATCTCCGAAACTATATGTCGTAGAACGGAGAAATCGGTATTTTTGGAAAGATCTCGAGAAAATGCAGTAGATGACATGGTTTAATCTTTTAAAACCGGTTAATTCTAATCGGAATTGACAGACATAGCGGATTTTCGAGTAGTTTTCGAGCAATATTCGGACATATCTGCCCATATCTCCGAAGCTATATGTCATAGAAAAGAGAAATCGGTATTTTTGGAAAGATCTCGAGAAAATACAGTAGATGACATGGTTGAAACTTTTAAAACCGGTTAATTCTAATCGGAATTGACAGACCTAGCGGATTTTCGAGTAGTTTTCGAGCAATATTCGGACATATCTGCGCATATCTCTGAAGCTGTATGTCATAGAAAGGAGAAATCGGTATTTTTGGAAAGATCTCGAGAAAATACAGTAGATGACATGGTTTAAACTTTTAAAACCGGTTAATTCTAATCGGAATTGACAGACCTAGCGGATTTTCGAGTAGTTTTCGAGCAATATTCGGACATATCTGCCCATATCTCCGAAGCTATATGTCATAGAAAGGAGAAATCGGTATTTTTGGAAAGATCTCGAGAAAATACAGTAGATGACATGGTTTAAACTTTCTAAACCGGTTAATTCTATTCGGAATTGCCAGATATTGCTGATTTTCGAGTAGTTTTCCAGCAATATTCGGACAAATCTGCCCGTATCTCCGAAACTATAGGTCGTAGAACGGAGAAATCGGTATTTTTGGAAAGATCTCGAGAAAATACGGTAGATGACAGGGTCTCAAACTTTCTAAATCAGTTGATTCCATTCGCAATTGCTAAAAATTCATATAACCCATTTTCAGCTATTTTCGAGCTGTTTTCGGACCAATCTGCCCATATCTCAGAAACTATATGTCGTAGAACGGAGAAATCGGTATTTTTGGAAAGATCTCGAAAAAATACAGTAGATGACAGGGTTTTAAACTTGCTAAACCGGTTAATTCTATTCGGAATTGACAGACATAGCGGATTTTCGAGTAGTTTTCGAGCAATATTCGGACATATCTGCCCATATCTCCGAAGCTATATGTCGTAGAGCGGAGAAATTGGTATTTTTGGAAAGATCTCGAGAAAATGCAGTAGATGACATGGTTTAAACTTTTAAAACTGGTTAATTCTAATCGGAATTGACAGACCTAGCGGATTTTCGAGTAGTTTTCGAGCAATATTCGGATATATCTGCCGATATATCCGAAGCCATATGTCATAGAAAGGAGAAATCGGTATTTTTGGAAAGATCTCGAGAAAATACAGTAGATGACATGGTTTAAACTTTCTAAACCGGTTAATTCTGTTCGGAATTGCCAGATATTGCGAATTTTCGAGTAGTTTTCCAGCATTATTCGGACAAATCTGCCCATATCTCCGAAACTATAGGTCGTAGAACGGAGAAATCGGTATTTTTGGAAAGATCTCGAGAAAATACGGTAGATGACAGGGTTTCAAACTTTCTAAATCAGTTGATTCTATTCGGAATTGCTAAAAATTCATATAACCCATTTTCAGCTATTTTCGAGCTGTTTTCGGACCAATCTGCCCATATCTCAGAAACTATATGTCGTGGAACGGAGAAATCGGTATTTTTGGAAAGACCTCGGGAAAATACAGGAGATGACATGGTTTAATCTTTTAAAACCGGTTAATTCTAATCGGAATTGACAGACATAGCGGATTTTCGAGTAGTTTTCGAGCAATATTCGGACATATCTGCCCATATCTCCGAAGCCATATGTCATAGAAAGGAGAAATCGGTATTTTTGGAAAGATCTCGAGAAAATACAGTAGATGACATGGTTTAAACTTTCTAAACCGGTTAATTCTGTTCGGAATTGCCAGATATTGCGGATTTTCGAGTAGTTTTCCAGCAATATTCGGACAAATCTGCCCGTATCTCCGAAACTATAGGTCGTAGAACGGAGAAATCGGTATTTTTGGAAAGATCTCGAGAAAATACGGTAGATGACAGGGTTTCAAACTTTCTAAATCAGTTGATTCTATTCGGAATAGCTAAAAATTCATATAAACCATTTTCAGCTATTTTCGAGCTGTTTTCGGACCAATCTGCCCATATCTCAGAAACTATATGTCGTAGAACGGAGAAATCGGTATTTTTGGAAAGATCTAGAAAAAATACAGTAAATGACATGGCTTAAACTGACTAAACCAGTTAATTCTAATCGTAATTGACAGATATAGCGGATTTTCGAGTAGTTTTCGAATAATATTCGAACAAATCTGCCCATATCTCCGAAACTATATGTCGTAGAACGGAGAAATCGGTATTTCTGAAAAGATCTCGAGAAAATTCATTAGATGACATGGTTTTAAACTTGCTAAACCGGTTAATTCTATTCGGAATTGACAGATATAGCGGATTTTCGAGTTGTTTTCGAGCAATATTCGGACAAATCTGCCCATATCTCCCAAACTATATGTCGTAGAACGGAGAAATCGGTATTTTCGGATAGATCTCGGAAGAATACAGTAGATGACATGGGTTCAAACTTTCTAAACCGGTTAATTCTATTCGGAATTGCCAGATATAGCGGATTTTCGAGTAGTTTTCGAATAATATTCGAACAAATCTGCCCATATCTCCGAAACTATATGTCGTAGAAAGGAGAAATCGGTATTTCTGAAAAGATCTCGAGAAAATACAGTACATGACATGGCTTAAACTGACTAAACCAGTTAATTCTAATCGTAATTGACAGATATAGCGGATTTTCGAGTAGTTTTCGAATAATATTCGAACAAATCTGCCCATATCTCCGAAACTATATGTCGTAGAACGGAGAAATCGGTATTTTTGGAAAGATCTCGAGAAAATACATTAGATGACATGGTTTCAAACTTGCTAAACCGGTTAATTCTATTCGGAATTGACAGACATAGCGGATTTTCGAGTTGTTTTCGAGCAATATTCGGACAAATCTGCCCATATCTCCCAAACTATATGTCGTAGAAGGGAGAAATCGGTATTTTCGGAAAGATCTCGGAAGAATACAGTAGATGACATGGGTTCAAACTTTCTAAACCGGTTAATTCTATTCGGAATTGACAGACCTAGCGGATTTTCGAGTAGTTTTCGAGCAATATTCGGACATATCTGCCCATACCTCCGAAGCTATATGTCATAGAAAGGAGAAATCGGTATTTTTGGAAAGATCTCGAGAAAATACAGTAGATGACATGGTTTAAACTTTTAAAACCGGTTAATTCTAATCGGAATTGACAGACCTAGCGGATTTTCGAGTAGTTTTCGAGCAATATTCGGACATATCTGCCCTATCTCCGAAACTATATGTCGTAGAGCGGAGAAATTGGTATTTTTGGAAAGATCTCGAGAAAATGCTGTAGACGACATGGTTTAAACTTTTAAAACCGGTTAATTCTAATCGGAATTGACAGACCTAGCGGATTTTCGAGTAGTTTTCCAGCATTATTCGGACAAATCTGCCCATATCTCCGAAACTATAGGTCGTAGAACGGAGAAATCGGTATTTTTGGAAAGATCTCGAGAAAATACGGTAGATGACAGGGTTTCAAACTTTCTAAATCAGTTGATTCTATTCGGAATTGCTAAAAATTCATATAACCCATTTTCAGCTATTTTCGAGCTGTTTTCGGACCAATCTGCCCATATCTCAGAAACTATATGTCGTGGAACGGAGAAATCGGTATTTTTGGAAAGACCTCGGGAAAATACAGGAGATGACATGGTTTAATCTTTTAAAACCGGTTAATTCTAATCGGAATTGACAGACATAGCGGATTTTCGAGTAGTTTTCGAGCAATATTCGGACATATCTGCCCATATCTCCGAAGCCATATGTCATAGAAAGGAGAAATCGGTATTTTTGGAAAGATCTCGAGAAAATACAGTAGATGACATGGTTTAAACTTTCTAAACCGGTTAATTCTGTTCGGAATTGCCAGATATTGCGGATTTTCGAGTAGTTTTCCAGCAATATTCGGACAAATCTGCCCGTATCTCCGAAACTATAGGTCGTAGAACGGAGAAATCGGTATTTTTGGAAAGATCTCGAGAAAATACGGTAGATGACAGGGTTTCAAACTTTCTAAATCAGTTGATTCTATTCGGAATAGCTAAAAATTCATATAAACCATTTTCAGCTATTTTCGAGCTGTTTTCGGACCAATCTGCCCATATCTCAGAAACTATATGTCGTAGAACGGAGAAATCGGTATTTTCGGATAGATCTCGGAAGAATACAGTAGATGACATGGGTTCAAACTTTCTAAACCGGTTAATTCTATTCGGAATTGCCAGATATAGCGGATTTTCGAGTAGTTTTCGAATAATATTCGAACAAATCTGCCCATATCTCCGAAACTATATGTCGTAGAAAGGAGAAATCGGTATTTCTGAAAAGATCTCGAGAAAATACAGTACATGACATGGCCTAAACTGACTAAACCAGTTAATTCTAATCGTAATTGACAGATATAGCGGATTTTCGAGTTGTTTTCGAGCAATATTCGGACAAATCTGCCCATATCTCCCAAACTATATGTCGTAGAACGGAGAAATCGGTATTTTCGGATAGATCTCGGAAGAATACAGTAGATGACATGGGTTCAAACTTTCTAAACCGGTTAATTCTATTCGGAATTGCCAGATATAGCGGATTTTCGAGTAGTTTTCGAATAATATTCGAACAAATCTGCCCATATCTCCGAAACTATATGTCGTAGAAAGGAGAAATCGGTATTTCTGAAAAGATCTCGAGAAAATACAGTACATGACATGGCCTAAACTGACTAAACCAGTTAATTCTAATCGTAATTGACAGATATAGCGGATTTTCGAGTAGTTTTCGAATAATATTCGAACAAATCTGCCCATATCTCCGAAACTATATGTCGTAGAACGGAGAAATCGGTATTTTTGGAAAGATCTCGAGAAAATGCAGTAGATGACATGGTTTAATCTTTTAAAACCGGTTAATTCTAATCGGAATTGACAGACATAGCGGATTTTCGAGTAGTTTTCGAGCAATATTCGGACATATCTGCCCATATCTCCGAAGCTATATGTCATAGAAAAGAGAAATCGGTATTTTTGGAAAGATCTCGAGAAAATACAGTAGATGACATGGTTGAAACTTTTAAAACCGGTTAATTCTAATCGGAATTGACAGACCTAGCGGATTTTCGAGTAGTTTTCGAGCAATATTCGGACATATCTGCGCATATCTCTGAAGCTGTATGTCATAGAAAGGAGAAATCGGTATTTTTGGAAAGATCTCGAGAAAATACAGTAGATGACATGGTTTAAACTTTTAAAACCGGTTAATTCTAATCGGAATTGACAGACCTAGCGGATTTTCGAGTAGTTTTCGAGCAATATTCGGACATATCTGCCCATATCTCCGAAGCTATATGTCATAGAAAGGAGAAATCGGTATTTTTGGAAAGATCTCGAGAAAATACAGTAGATGACATGGTTTAAACTTTCTAAACCGGTTAATTCTATTCGGAATTGCCAGATATTGCTGATTTTCGAGTAGTTTTCCAGCAATATTCGGACAAATCTGCCCGTATCTCCGAAACTATAGGTCGTAGAACGGAGAAATCGGTATTTTTGGAAAGATCTCGAGAAAATACGGTAGATGACAGGGTCTCAAACTTTCTAAATCAGTTGATTCCATTCGCAATTGCTAAAAATTCATATAACCCATTTTCAGCTATTTTCGAGCTGTTTTCGGACCAATCTGCCCATATCTCAGAAACTATATGTCGTAGAACGGAGAAATCGGTATTTTTGGAAAGATCTCGAAAAAATACAGTAGATGACAGGGTTTTAAACTTGCTAAACCGGTTAATTCTATTCGGAATTGACAGACATAGCGGATTTTCGAGTAGTTTTCGAGCAATATTCGGACATATCTGCCCATATCTCCGAAGCTATATGTCGTAGAGCGGAGAAATTGGTATTTTTGGAAAGATCTCGAGAAAATGCAGTAGATGACATGGTTTAAACTTTTAAAACTGGTTAATTCTAATCGGAATTGACAGACCTAGCGGATTTTCGAGTAGTTTTCGAGCAATATTCGGATATATCTGCCGATATATCCGAAGCCATATGTCATAGAAAGGAGAAATCGGTATTTTTGGAAAGATCTCGAGAAAATACAGTAGATGACATGGTTTAAACTTTCTAAACCGGTTAATTCTGTTCGGAATTGCCAGATATTGCGAATTTTCGAGTAGTTTTCCAGCATTATTCGGACAAATCTGCCCATATCTCCGAAACTATAGGTCGTAGAACGGAGAAATCGGTATTTTTGGAAAGATCTCGAGAAAATACGGTAGATGACAGGGTTTCAAACTTTCTAAATCAGTTGATTCTATTCGGAATTGCTAAAAATTCATATAACCCATTTTCAGCTATTTTCGAGCTGTTTTCGGACCAATCTGCCCATATCTCAGAAACTATATGTCGTGGAACGGAGAAATCGGTATTTTTGGAAAGACCTCGGGAAAATACAGGAGATGACATGGTTTAATCTTTTAAAACCGGTTAATTCTAATCGGAATTGACAGACATAGCGGATTTTCGAGTAGTTTTCGAGCAATATTCGGACATATCTGCCCATATCTCCGAAGCCATATGTCATAGAAAGGAGAAATCGGTATTTTTGGAAAGATCTCGAGAAAATACAGTAGATGACATGGTTTAAACTTTCTAAACCGGTTAATTCTGTTCGGAATTGCCAGATATTGCGGATTTTCGAGTAGTTTTCCAGCAATATTCGGACAAATCTGCCCGTATCTCCGAAACTATAGGTCGTAGAACGGAGAAATCGGTATTTTTGGAAAGATCTCGAGAAAATACGGTAGATGACAGGGTTTCAAACTTTCTAAATCAGTTGATTCTATTCGGAATAGCTAAAAATTCATATAAACCATTTTCAGCTATTTTCGAGCTGTTTTCGGACCAATCTGCCCATATCTCAGAAACTATATGTCGTAGAACGGAGAAATCGGTATTTTTGGAAAGATCTAGAAAAAATACAGTAAATGACATGGCTTAAACTGACTAAACCAGTTAATTCTAATCGTAATTGACAGATATAGCGGATTTTCGAGTAGTTTTCGAATAATATTCGAACAAATCTGCCCATATCTCCGAAACTATATGTCGTAGAACGGAGAAATCGGTATTTCTGAAAAGATCTCGAGAAAATTCATTAGATGACATGGTTTTAAACTTGCTAAACCGGTTAATTCTATTCGGAATTGACAGATATAGCGGATTTTCGAGTTGTTTTCGAGCAATATTCGGACAAATCTGCCCATATCTCCCAAACTATATGTCGTAGAACGGAGAAATCGGTATTTTCGGATAGATCTCGGAAGAATACAGTAGATGACATGGGTTCAAACTTTCTAAACCGGTTAATTCTATTCGGAATTGCCAGATATAGCGGATTTTCGAGTAGTTTTCGAATAATATTCGAACAAATCTGCCCATATCTCCGAAACTATATGTCGTAGAAAGGAGAAATCGGTATTTCTGAAAAGATCTCGAGAAAATACAGTACATGACATGGCTTAAACTGACTAAACCAGTTAATTCTAATCGTAATTGACAGATATAGCGGATTTTCGAGTAGTTTTCGAATAATATTCGAACAAATCTGCCCATATCTCCGAAACTATATGTCGTAGAACGGAGAAATCGGTATTTTTGGAAAGATCTCGAGAAAATGCAGTAGATGACATGGTTTAATCTTTTAAAACCGGTTAATTCTAATCGGAATTGACAGACATAGCGGATTTTCGAGTAGTTTTCGAATAATATTCGAACAAATCTGCCCATATCTCCGAAACTATATGTCGTAGAAAGGAGAAATCGGTATTTCTGAAAAGATCTCGAGAAAATACAGTACATGACATGGCCTAAACTGACTAAACCAGTTAATTCTAATCGTAATTGACAGATATAGCGGATTTTCGAGTAGTTTTCGAATAATATTCGAACAAATCTGCCCATATCTCCGAAACTATATGTCGTAGAACGGAGAAATCGGTATTTTTGGAAAGATCTCGAGAAAATGCAGTAGATGACATGGTTTAATCTTTTAAAACCGGTTAATTCTAATCGGAATTGACAGACATAGCGGATTTTCGAGTAGTTTTCGAGCAATATTCGGACATATCTGCCCATATCTCCGAAGCTATATGTCATAGAAAAGAGAAATCGGTATTTTTGGAAAGATCTCGAGAAAATACAGTAGATGACATGGTTGAAACTTTTAAAACCGGTTAATTCTAATCGGAATTGACAGACCTAGCGGATTTTCGAGTAGTTTTCGAGCAATATTCGGACATATCTGCGCATATCTCTGAAGCTGTATGTCATAGAAAGGAGAAATCGGTATTTTTGGAAAGATCTCGAGAAAATACAGTAGATGACATGGTTTAAACTTTTAAAACCGGTTAATTCTAATCGGAATTGACAGACCTAGCGGATTTTCGAGTAGTTTTCGAGCAATATTCGGACATATCTGCCCATATCTCCGAAGCTATATGTCATAGAAAGGAGAAATCGGTATTTTTGGAAAGATCTCGAGAAAATACAGTAGATGACATGGTCTAAACTTTCTAAACCGGTTAATTCTATTCGGAATTGCTAAAAATTCATATAACCCATTTTCAGCTATTTTCGAGCTGTTTTCGGACCAATCTGCCCATATCTCAGAAACTATATGTCGTAGAACGGAGAAATCGGTATTTTTGGAAAGATCTCGAAAAAATACAGTAGATGACATGGCTTAAACTGACTAAACCAGTTAATTCTAATCGTAATTGACAGATATAGCGGATTTTCGAGTAGTTTTCGAATAATATTCGAACAAATCTGCCCAGATCTCCGAAACTATATGTCGTAAAACGGAGAAATCGGTATTTTTGGAAAGATCTCGAGAAAATACAGTAGATGACATGGGTTCAAACTTTCTAAACCGGTTAATTCTATTCGGAATTGCCAGATATAGCGGATTTTCGAGTAGTTTTCGAGCAATATTCGGACAAATCTGCCCATATCTTTGAAACTATATGTCGTAGAACGGAGAAATTGTTTTTTTTGGAACGATCTCGAGAAAATGCAGTAGATGACATGGTTTAAACTTTTGAAACCGGTTCATTCTAATCGGAATTGACAGACATAGCGGATTTTCGAGTAGTTTTCGAGCAATATTCGGACATATCTGCCCTATCTCCGAAACTATATGTCGTAGAGCGGAGAAATTGGTATTTTTGGAAAGATCTCGAGAAAATGCTGTAGACGACATGGTTTAAACTTTTAAAACCGGTTAATTCTAATCGGAATTGACAGACCTAGCGGATTTTCGAGTAGTTTTCCAGCATTATTCGGACAAATCTGCCCATATCTCCGAAACTATAGGTCGTAGAACGGAGAAATCGGTATTTTTGGAAAGATCTCGAGAAAATACGGTAGATGACAGGGTTTCAAACTTTCTAAATCAGTTGATTCTATTCGGAATTGCTAAAAATTCATATAACCCATTTTCAGCTATTTTCGAGCTGTTTTCGGACCAATCTGCCCATATCTCAGAAACTATATGTCGTGGAACGGAGAAATCGGTATTTTTGGAAAGACCTCGGGAAAATACAGGAGATGACATGGTTTAATCTTTTAAAACCGGTTAATTCTAATCGGAATTGACAGACATAGCGGATTTTCGAGTAGTTTTCGAGCAATATTCGGACATATCTGCCCATATCTCCGAAGCCATATGTCATAGAAAGGAGAAATCGGTATTTTTGGAAAGATCTCGAGAAAATACAGTAGATGACATGGTTTAAACTTTCTAAACCGGTTAATTCTGTTCGGAATTGCCAGATATTGCGGATTTTCGAGTAGTTTTCCAGCAATATTCGGACAAATCTGCCCGTATCTCCGAAACTATAGGTCGTAGAACGGAGAAATCGGTATTTTTGGAAAGATCTCGAGAAAATACGGTAGATGACAGGGTTTCAAACTTTCTAAATCAGTTGATTCTATTCGGAATAGCTAAAAATTCATATAAACCATTTTCAGCTATTTTCGAGCTGTTTTCGGACCAATCTGCCCATATCTCAGAAACTATATGTCGTAGAACGGAGAAATCGGTATTTTCGGATAGATCTCGGAAGAATACAGTAGATGACATGGGTTCAAACTTTCTAAACCGGTTAATTCTATTCGGAATTGCCAGATATAGCGGATTTTCGAGTAGTTTTCGAATAATATTCGAACAAATCTGCCCATATCTCCGAAACTATATGTCGTAGAAAGGAGAAATCGGTATTTCTGAAAAGATCTCGAGAAAATACAGTACATGACATGGCCTAAACTGACTAAACCAGTTAATTCTAATCGTAATTGACAGATATAGCGGATTTTCGAGTAGTTTTCGAATAATATTCGAACAAATCTGCCCATATCTCCGAAACTATATGTCGTAGAACGGAGAAATCGGTATTTTTGGAAAGATCTCGAGAAAATGCAGTAGATGACATGGTTTAATCTTTTAAAACCGGTTAATTCTAATCGGAATTGACAGACATAGCGGATTTTCGAGTAGTTTTCGAGCAATATTCGGACATATCTGCCCATATCTCCGAAGCTATATGTCATAGAAAAGAGAAATCGGTATTTTTGGAAAGATCTCGAGAAAATACAGTAGATGACATGGTTGAAACTTTTAAAACCGGTTAATTCTAATCGGAATTGACAGACCTAGCGGATTTTCGAGTAGTTTTCGAGCAATATTCGGACATATCTGCGCATATCTCTGAAGCTGTATGTCATAGAAAGGAGAAATCCGTATTTTTGGAAAGATCTCGAGAAAATACAGTAGATGACATGGTTTAAACTTTTAAAACCGGTTAATTCTAATCGGAATTGACAGACCTAGCGGATTTTCGAGTAGTTTTCGAGCAATATTCGGACATATCTGCCCATATCTCCGAAGCTATATGTCATAGAAAGGAGAAATCGGTATTTTTGGAAAGATCTCGAGAAAATACAGTAGATGACATGGTTTAAACTTTCTAAACCGGTTAATTCTATTCGGAATTGCCAGATATTGCGGATTTTCGAGTAGTTTTCCAGCAATATTCGGACAAATCTGCCCGTATCTCCGAAACTATAGGTCGTAGAACGGAGAAATCGGTATTTTTGGAAAGATCTCGAGAAAATACGGTAGATGACAGGGTTTCAAACTTTCTAAATCAGTTGATTCTATTCGGAATTGCTAAAAATTCATATAACCCATTTTCAGCTATTTTCGAGCTGTTTTCGGACCAATCTGCCCATATCTCAGAAACTATATGTCGTAGAACGGAGAAATCGGTATTTTTGGAAAGATCTCGAAAAAATACAGTAGATGACAGGGTTTTAAACTTGCTAAACCGGTTAATTCTATTCGGAATTGACGGACATAGCGGATTTTCGAGTAGTTTTCGAGCAATATTCGGACAAATCTGCCCGTATCTCC
This sequence comes from Platypus cylindrus, assembly GCA_949748235.1. NCBI lineage: Eukaryota > Metazoa > Arthropoda > Insecta > Coleoptera > Curculionidae > Platypus > Platypus cylindrus. The sequence continues at coordinate 411,479 of CATIYE010000015.1, forward strand.
GAAACTATAGGTCGTAGAACGGAGAAATCGGTATTTTTGGAAAGATCTCGAGAAAATACGGTAGATGACAGGGTTTCAAACTTTCTAAATCAGTTGATTCTATTCGGAATTGCTAAAAATTCATATAACCCATTTTCAGCTATTTTCGAGCTGTTTTCGGACCAATCTGCCCATATCTCAGAAACTATATGTCGTGGAACGGAGAAATCGGTATTTTTGGAAAGACCTCGGGAAAATACAGGAGATGACATGGTTTAATCTTTTAAAACCGGTTAATTCTAATCGGAATTGACAGACATAGCGGATTTTCGAGTAGTTTTCGAGCAATATTCGGACATATCTGCCCATATCTCCGAAGCCATATGTCATAGAAAGGAGAAATCGGTATTTTTGGAAAGATCTCGAGAAAATACAGTAGATGACATGGTTTAAACTTTCTAAACCGGTTAATTCTGTTCGGAATTGCCAGATATTGCGGATTTTCGAGTAGTTTTCCAGCAATATTCGGACAAATCTGCCCGTATCTCCGAAACTATAGGTCGTAGAACGGAGAAATCGGTATTTTTGGAAAGATCTCGAGAAAATACGGTAGATGACAGGGTTTCAAACTTTCTAAATCAGTTGATTCTATTCGGAATAGCTAAAAATTCATATAAACCATTTTCAGCTATTTTCGAGCTGTTTTCGGACCAATCTGCCCATATCTCAGAAACTATATGTCGTAGAACGGAGAAATCGGTATTTTCGGATAGATCTCGGAAGAATACAGTAGATGACATGGGTTCAAACTTTCTAAACCGGTTAATTCTATTCGGAATTGCCAGATATAGCGGATTTTCGAGTAGTTTTCGAATAATATTCGAACAAATCTGCCCATATCTCCGAAACTATATGTCGTAGAAAGGAGAAATCGGTATTTCTGAAAAGATCTCGAGAAAATACAGTACATGACATGGCCTAAACTGACTAAACCAGTTAATTCTAATCGTAATTGACAGATATAGCGGATTTTCGAGTAGTTTTCGAATAATATTCGAACAAATCTGCCCATATCTCCGAAACTATATGTCGTAGAACGGAGAAATCGGTATTTTTGGAAAGATCTCGAGAAAATGCAGTAGATGACATGGTTTAATCTTTTAAAACCGGTTAATTCTAATCGGAATTGACAGACATAGCGGATTTTCGAGTAGTTTTCGAGCAATATTCGGACATATCTGCCCATATCTCCGAAGCTATATGTCATAGAAAAGAGAAATCGGTATTTTTGGAAAGATCTCGAGAAAATACAGTAGATGACATGGTTGAAACTTTTAAAACCGGTTAATTCTAATCGGAATTGACAGACCTAGCGGATTTTCGAGTAGTTTTCGAGCAATATTCGGACATATCTGCGCATATCTCTGAAGCTGTATGTCATAGAAAGGAGAAATCGGTATTTTTGGAAAGATCTCGAGAAAATACAGTAGATGACATGGTTTAAACTTTTAAAACCGGTTAATTCTAATCGGAATTGACAGACCTAGCGGATTTTCGAGTAGTTTTCGAGCAATATTCGGACATATCTGCCCATATCTCCGAAGCTATATGTCATAGAAAGGAGAAATCGGTATTTTTGGAAAGATCTCGAGAAAATACAGTAGATGACATGGTTTAAACTTTCTAAACCGGTTAATTCTATTCGGAATTGCCAGATATTGCGGATTTTCGAGTAGTTTTCCAGCAATATTCGGACAAATCTGCCCGTATCTCCGAAACTATAGGTCGTAGAACGGAGAAATCGGTATTTTTGGAAAGATCTCGAGAAAATACGGTAGATGACAGGGTTTCAAACTTTCTAAATCAGTTGATTCTATTCGGAATTGCTAAAAATTCATATAACCCATTTTCAGCTATTTTCGAGCTGTTTTCGGACCAATCTGCCCATATCTCAGAAACTATATGTCGTAGAACGGAGAAATCGGTATTTTTGGAAAGATCTCGAAAAAATACAGTAGATGACAGGGTTTTAAACTTGCTAAACCGGTTAATTCTATTCGGAATTGACGGACATAGCGGATTTTCGAGTAGTTTTCGAGCAATATTCGGACATATCTGCCCATATCTCCGAAGCTATATGTCGTAGAGCGGAGAAATTGGTATTTTTGGAAAGATCTCGAGAAAATGCAGTAGATGACATGGTTTAAACTTTTAAAACTGGTTAATTCTAATCGGAATTGACAGACCTAGCGGATTTTCGAGTAGTTTTCGAGCAATATTCGGACATATCTGCCCATACCTCCGAAGCTATATGTCATAGAAAGGAGAAATCGGTATTTTTGGAAAGATCTCGAGAAAATACAGTAGATGACATGGTTTAAACTTTTAAAACCGGTTAATTCTAATCGGAATTGACAGACCTAGCGGATTTTCGAGTAGTTTTCGAGCAATATTCGGACATATCTGCCCATATCTCCGAAGCCATATGTCATAGAAAGGAGAAATCGGTATTTTTGGAAAGATCTCGAGAAAATACAGTAGATGACATGGTTTAAACTTTCTAAACCGGTTAATTCTGTTCGGAATTGCCAGATATTGCGGATTTTCGAGTAGTTTTCCAGCATTATTCGGACAAATCTGCCCATATCTCCGAAACTATAGGTCGTAGAACGGAGAAATCGGTATTTTTGGAAAGATCTCGAGAAAATACGGTAGATGACAGGGTTTCAAACTTTCTAAATCAGTTGATTCTATTCGGAATTGCTAAAAATTCATATAACCCATTTTCAGCTATTTTCGAGCTGTTTTCGGACCAATCTGCCCATATCTCAGAAACTATATGTCGTGGAACGGAGAAATCGGTATTTTTGGAAAGACCTCGGGAAAATACAGGAGATGACATGGTTTAATCTTTTAAAACCGGTTAATTCTAATCGGAATTGACAGACATAGCGGATTTTCGAGTAGTTTTCGAGCAATATTCGGACATATCTGCCCATATCTCCGAAGCCATATGTCATAGAAAGGAGAAATCGGTATTTTTGGAAAGATCTCGAGAAAATACAGTAGATGACATGGTTTAAACTTTCTAAACCGGTTAATTCTGTTCGGAATTGCCAGATATTGCGGATTTTCGAGTAGTTTTCCAGCAATATTCGGACAAATCTGCCCGTATCTCCGAAACTATAGGTCGTAGAACGGAGAAATCGGTATTTTTGGAAAGATCTCGAGAAAATACGGTAGATGACAGGGTTTCAAACTTTCTAAATCAGTTGATTCTATTCGGAATAGCTAAAAATTCATATAAACCATTTTCAGCTATTTTCGAGCTGTTTTCGGACCAATCTGCCCATATCTCAGAAACTATATGTCGTAGAACGGAGAAATCGGTATTTTTGGAAAGATCTAGAAAAAATACAGTAAATGACATGGCTTAAACTGACTAAACCAGTTAATTCTAATCGTAATTGACAGATATAGCGGATTTTCGAGTAGTTTTCGAATAATATTCGAACAAATCTGCCCATATCTCCGAAACTATATGTCGTAGAACGGAGAAATCGGTATTTCTGAAAAGATCTCGAGAAAATTCATTAGATGACATGGTTTTAAACTTGCTAAACCGGTTAATTCTATTCGGAATTGACAGATATAGCGGATTTTCGAGTTGTTTTCGAGCAATATTCGGACAAATCTGCCCATATCTCCCAAACTATATGTCGTAGAACGGAGAAATCGGTATTTTCGGATAGATCTCGGAAGAATACAGTAGATGACATGGGTTCAAACTTTCTAAACCGGTTAATTCTATTCGGAATTGCCAGATATAGCGGATTTTCGAGTAGTTTTCGAATAATATTCGAACAAATCTGCCCATATCTCCGAAACTATATGTCGTAGAAAGGAGAAATCGGTATTTCTGAAAAGATCTCGAGAAAATACAGTACATGACATGGCCTAAACTGACTAAACCAGTTAATTCTAATCGTAATTGACAGATATAGCGGATTTTCGAGTAGTTTTCGAATAATATTCGAACAAATCTGCCCATATCTCCGAAACTATATGTCGTAGAACGGAGAAATCGGTATTTTTGGAAAGATCTCGAGAAAATGCAGTAGATGACATGGTTTAATCTTTTAAAACCGGTTAATTCTAATCGGAATTGACAGACATAGCGGATTTTCGAGTAGTTTTCGAGCAATATTCGGACATATCTGCCCATATCTCCGAAGCTATATGTCATAGAAAAGAGAAATCGGTATTTTTGGAAAGATCTCGAGAAAATACAGTAGATGACATGGTTGAAACTTTTAAAACCGGTTAATTCTAATCGGAATTGACAGACCTAGCGGATTTTCGAGTAGTTTTCGAGCAATATTCGGACATATCTGCGCATATCTCTGAAGCTGTATGTCATAGAAAGGAGAAATCGGTATTTTTGGAAAGATCTCGAGAAAATACAGTAGATGACATGGTTTAAACTTTTAAAACCGGTTAATTCTAATCGGAATTGACAGACCTAGCGGATTTTCGAGTAGTTTTCGAGCAATATTCGGACATATCTGCCCATATCTCCGAAGCTATATGTCATAGAAAGGAGAAATCGGTATTTTTGGAAAGATCTCGAGAAAATACAGTAGATGACATGGTTTAAACTTTCTAAACCGGTTAATTCTATTCGGAATTGCCAGATATTGCGGATTTTCGAGTAGTTTTCCAGCAATATTCGGACAAATCTGCCCGTATCTCCGAAACTATAGGTCGTAGAACGGAGAAATCGGTATTTTTGGAAAGATCTCGAGAAAATACGGTAGGTGACAGGGTCTCAAACTTTCTAAATCAGTTGATTCCATTCGCAATTGCTAAAAATTCATATAACCCATTTTCAGCTATTTTCGAGCTGTTTTCGGACCAATCTGCCCATATCTCAGAAACTATATGTCGTAGAACGGAGAAATCGGTATTTTTGGAAAGATCTCGAAAAAATACAGTAGATGACAGGGTTTTAAACTTGCTAAACCGGTTAATTCTATTCGGAATTGACAGACATAGCGGATTTTCGAGTAGTTTTCGAGCAATATTCGGACATATCTGCCCATATCTCCGAAGCTATATGTCGTAGAGCGGAGAAATTGGTATTTTTGGAAAGATCTCGAGAAAATGCAGTAGATGACATGGTTTAAACTTTTAAAACTGGTTAATTCTAATCGGAATTGACAGACCTAGCGGATTTTCGAGTAGTTTTCGAGCAATATTCGGACATATCTGCCCATACCTCCGAAGCTATATGTCATAGAAAGGAGAAATCGGTATTTTTGGAAAGATCTCGAGAAAATACAGTAGATGACATGGTTTAAACTTTTAAAACCGGTTAATTCTAATCGGAATTGACAGACCTAGCGGATTTTCGAGTAGTTTTCGAGCAATATTCGGACATATCTGCCCATATCTCCGAAGCTATATGTCATAGAAAGGAGAAATCGGTATTTTTGGAAAGATCTCGAGAAAATACAGTAGATGACATGGTTTAAACTTTCTAAACCGGTTAATTCTATTCGGAATTGCCAGATATTGCGGATTTTCGAGTAGTTTTCCAGCAATATTCGGACAAATCTGCCCGTATCTCCGAAACTATAGGTCGTAGAACGGAGAAATCGGTATTTTTGGAAAGATCTCGAGAAAATACGGTAGATGACAGGGTCTCAAACTTCTAAATCAGTTGATTCCATTCGCAATTGCTAAAAATTCATATAACCCATTTTCAGCTATTTTCGAGCTGTTTTCGGACCAATCTGCCCATATCTCAGAAACTATATGTCGTAGAACGGAGAAATCGGTATTTTTGGAAAGATCTCGAAAAAATACAGTAGATGACAGGGTTTTAAACTTGCTAAACCGGTTAATTCTATTCGGAATTGACAGACATAGCGGATTTTCGAGTAGTTTTCGAGCAATATTCGGACATATCTGCCCATATCTCCGAAGCTATATGTCGTAGAGCGGAGAAATTGGTATTTTTGGAAAGATCTCGAGAAAATGCAGTAGATGACATGGTTTAAACTTTTAAAACTGGTTAATTCTAATCGGAATTGACAGACCTAGCGGATTTTCGAGTAGTTTTCGAGCAATATTCGGACATATCTGCCCATACCTCCGAAGCTATATGTCATAGAAAGGAGAAATCGGTATTTTTGGAAAGATCTCGAGAAAATACAGTAGATGACATGGTTTAAACTTTCTAAACCGGTTAATTTTATTCGGAATTGCCAGATATTGCGGATTTTCGAGTAGTTTTCGAGCAATATTCGGACAAATTTGCCCATATCTCCGAAACTATATGTCGTAAAACGGAGAAATCGGTATTTTTGGAAAGATCTCGAGAAAATACATTAGATGACATGGTTTCAAACTTGCTAAACCGGTTAATTCTATTCGGAATTGACAGATATAGCGGATTTTCGAGTTGTTTTCGAGCAATATTCGGACAAATCTGCCCATATCTCCCAAACTATATGTCGTAGAACGGAGAAATCGGTATTTTTGGAAAGATCTCGAAAAAATACAGTAGACGACATGGCTTAAACTGACTAAACCAATTAATTCTAATCGTAATTGACAGATATAGCGGATTTTCGAGTAGTTTTCGAATAATATTCGAACAAATCTGCCCATATCTCCGAAACTATATGTCGTAGAACGGAGAAATCGGTATTTCTGAAAAGATCTCGAGAAAATACAGGAGATGACATGGTTTCAAACTTTCTAAACCGGTTAATTCTAATCGAAATTGCCAGATATAGCGGATTTTCGAGTAGTTTTCGAGCAATATTCGGACAAATCTGCCCATATCTTCGAAACGATATGTCGTAGATCGGAGAAATTGGTATTTTTGGAAAGATCTCGAGAAAATGCAGTAGATGACATGGTTTAATCTTTTAAAACCGGTTAATTCTAATCGGCATTGACAGACATAGCGGATTTTCGAGTAGTTTTCGAGCAATATTCGGACATATCTGCCCATATCTCCGAAGCCATATGTCATAGAAAGGAGAAATCGGTATTTTTGGAAAGATCTCGAGAAAATACAGTAAATGACATGGTTTAAACTTTCTAAACCGGTTAATTCTGTTCGGAATTGCCAGATATTGCGGATTTTCGAGTAGTTTTCCAGCAATATTCGGACAAATCTGCCCGTATCTCCGAAACTATAGGTCGTAGAACGGAGAAATCGGTATTTTTGGAAAGACCTCGGGAAAATACAGGAGATGACATGGTTTCAAACTTTCTAAACCGGTTAATTCTAATCGAAATTGCCAGATATAGCGGATTTTCGAGTAGTTTTCGAGCAATATTCGGACAAATCTGCCCATATCTCAGAAACTATATGTCGTAGAACGGAGAAATCGGTATTTTTGGAAAGATCTAGAAAAAATACAGTAAATGACATGGCTTAGACTGACTAAACCAGTTAATTCTAATCGTAATTGACAGATATAGCGGATTTTCGAGTAGTTTTCGAATAATATTCGAACAAATCTGCCCATATCTCCGAAACTATATGTCGTAGAACGGAGAAATCGGTATTTCTGAAAAGATCTCGAGAAAATTCATTAGATGACATGGTTTTAAACTTGCTAAACCGGTTAATTCTATTCGGAATTGACAGATATAGCGGATTTTCGAGTTGTTTTCGAGCAATATTCGGACAAATCTGCCCATATCTCCCAAACTATATGTCGTAGAACGGAGAAATCGGTATTTTCGGATAGATCTCGGAAGAATACAGTAGATGACATGGGTTCAAACTTTCTAAACCGGTTAATTCTATTCGGAATTGCCAGATATAGCGGATTTTCGAGTAGTTTTCGAATAATATTCGAACAAATCTGCCCATATCTCCGAAACTATATGTCGTAGAAAGGAGAAATCGGTATTTCTGAAAAGATCTCGAGAAAATACAGTACATGACATGGCCTAAACTGACTAAACCAGTTAATTCTAATCGTAATTGACAGATATAGCGGATTTTCGAGTAGTTTTCGAATAATATTCGAACAAATCTGCCCATATCTCCGAAACTATATGTCGTAGAACGGAGAAATCGGTATTTTTGGAAAGATCTCGAGAAAATGCAGTAGATGACATGGTTTAATCTTTTAAAACCGGTTAATTCTAATCGGAATTGACAGACATAGCGGATTTTCGAGTAGTTTTCGAGCAATATTCGGACATATCTGCCCATATCTCCGAAACTATATGTCGTAGAAAGGAGAAATCGGTATTTCTGAAAAGATCTCGAGAAAATACAGTACATGACATGGCCTAAACTGACTAAACCAGTTAATTCTAATCGTAATTGACAGATATAGCGGATTTTCGAGTAGTTTTCGAATAATATTCGAACAAATCTGCCCATATCTCCGAAGCTATATGTCATAGAAAAGAGAAATCGGTATTTTTGGAAAGATCTCGAGAAATTACAGTAGATAACATGGTCTAAACTTTCTAAACCGGTTAATTCTATTCGGAATTGCTAAAAATTCATATAAACCATTTTCAGCTATTTTCGAGCTGTTTTCGGACCAATCTGCCCATATCTCAGAAACTATATGTCGTAGAACGGAGAAATCGGTATTTTTGGAAAGATCTCGAGAAAATACGGTAGATGACAGGGTTTCAAACTTTCTAAATCAGTTGATTCTATTCGGAATTGCTAAAAATTCATATAACCCATTTTCAGCTATTTTCGAGCTGTTCTCGGACCAATCTGCCCATATCTCAGAAACTATATGTCGTAGAACGGAGAAATCGGTATTTTTGGAAAGATCTTGAAAGAATACAGTAGATGACATGGCTTAAACTGACTAAACCAGTTAATTCTAATCGTAATTGACAGATATAGCGGATTAGCGAGTAGTTTTCGAATAATATTCGAACAAATCTGCCCATATCTCCGAAACTATATGTCGTAGAACGGAGAAATCGGTATTTCTGAAAAGATCTCGAGAAAATACAGTAGATGACACGGTTTGAAACTTTCTAAATCGATTAATTCTATTCGGAATTGCTAAAAACTCATATAACGCACTTTCAGCTATTTTCGGGCTATTTTCGGACAAATTTGCCCATATCTCCGAAGCTATATGTCGTAGAACGGAGAAATCGGTATTTTCGGATAGATCTCGGAAGAATACAGTAGATGACATGGGTTCAAACTTTCTAAACCGGTTAATTCTATTCGGAATTGCCAGATATAGCGGATTTTCGAGTAGTTTTCGAATAATATTCGAACAAATCTGCCCATATCTCCGAAACTATATGTCGTAGAAAGGAGAAATCGGTATTTCTGAAAAGATCTCGAGAAAATACAGTACATGACATGGCCTAAACTGACTAAACCAGTTAATTCTAATCGTAATTGACAGATATAGCGGATTTTCGAGTAGTTTTCGAATAATATTCGAACAAATCTGCCCATATCTCCGAAACTATATGTCGTAGAACGGAGAAATCGGTATTTTTGGAAAGATCTCGAGAAAATGCAGTAGATGACATGGTTTAATCTTTTAAAACCGGTTAATTCTAATCGGAATTGACAGACATAGCGGATTTTCGAGTAGTTTTCGAGCAATATTCGGACATATCTGCCCATATCTCCGAAACTATATGTCGTAGAAAGGAGAAATCGGTATTTCTGAAAAGATCTCGAGAAAATACAGTACATGACATGGCCTAAACTGACTAAACCAGTTAATTCTAATCGTAATTGACAGATATAGCGGATTTTCGAGTAGTTTTCGAATAATATTCGAACAAATCTGCCCATATCTCCGAAGCTATATGTCATAGAAAAGAGAAATCGGTATTTTTGGAAAGATCTCGAGAAATTACAGTAGATAACATGGTCTAAACTTTCTAAACCGGTTAATTCTATTCGGAATTGCTAAAAATTCATATAAACCATTTTCAGCTATTTTCGAGCTGTTTTCGGACCAATCTGCCCATATCTCAGAAACTATATGTCGTAGAACGGAGAAATCGGTATTTTTGGAAAGATCTCGAGAAAATACGGTAGATGACAGGGTTTCAAACTTTCTAAATCAGTTGATTCTATTCGGAATTGCTAAAAATTCATATAACCCATTTTCAGCTATTTTCGAGCTGTTCTCGGACCAATCTGCCCATATCTCAGAAACTATATGTCGTAGAACGGAGAAATCGGTATTTTTGGAAAGATCTTGAAAGAATACAGTAGATGACATGGCTTAAACTGACTAAACCAGTTAATTCTAATCGTAATTGACAGATATAGCGGATTAGCGAGTAGTTTTCGAATAATATTCGAACAAATCTGCCCATATCTCCGAAACTATATGTCGTAGAACGGAGAAATCGGTATTTCTGAAAAGATCTCGAGAAAATACAGTAGATGACACGGTTTGAAACTTTCTAAATCGATTAATTCTATTCGGAATTGCTAAAAACTCATATAACGCACTTTCAGCTATTTTCGGGCTATTTTCGGACAAATTTGCCCATATCTCCGAAGCTATATGTCGTAGAGCGGAGAAATCGGTATTTTTGGAAAGATCTCGAGAAAATGCAGTAGATGACATGGTTTAAACTTTTAAAACTGGTTAATTCTAATCGGAATTGACAGACATAGCGGATTTTCGAGTAGTTTTCGAGCAATATTCGGACATATCTGCCCATATCTCCGAAGCTATATGTCATAGAACGGAGAAATTGGTATTTTTGGAAAGATCTCGAGAAAATGCAGTAGATGACATGGTTGAAACTTTTAAAACCGGTTAATTCTAATCGGAATTGACAGACCTAGCGGATTTTCGAGTAGTTTTCGAGCAATATTCGGACATATCTGCGCATATCTCTGAAGCTGTATGTCATAGAAAGGAGAAATCGGTATTTTTGGAAAGATCTCGAGAAAATACAGTAGATGACATGGTTTAAACTTTTAAAACCGGTTAATTCTAATCGGAATTGACAGACCTAGCGGATTTTCGAGTAGTTTTCGAGCAATATTCGGACATATCTGCCCATATCTCCGAAGCTATATGTCATAGAAAGGAGAAATCGGTATTTTTGGAAAGATCTCGAGAAAATACAGTAGATGACATGGTTTAAACTTTCTAAACCGGTTAATTTTATTCGGAATTGCCAGATATTGCGGATTTTCGAGTAGTTTTCCAGCAATATTCGGACAAATCTGCCCGTATCTCCGAAACTATAGGTCGTAGAACGGAGAAATCGGTATTTTTGGAAAGATCTCGAGAAAATACGGTAGATGACAGGGTCTCAAACTTTCTAAATCAGTTGATTCCATTCGGAATTGCTAAAAATTCATATAACCCATTTTCAGCTATTTTCGAGCTGTTTTCGGACCAATCTGCCCATATCTCAGAAACTATATGTCGTAGAACGGAGAAATCGGTATTTTTGGAAAGATCTCGAAAAAATACAGTAGATGACAGGGTTTTAAACATGCTAAACCGGTTAATTCTATTCGGAATTGACAGATATAGCGGATTTTCGAGTTGTTTTCGAGCAATATTCGGACATATCTGCCCATATCTCCGAAGCTATATGTCATAGAAAAGAGAAATCGGTATTTTTGGAAAGATCTCGAGAAAATACAGTAGATGACATGGTCTAAACTTTCTAAACCGGTTAATTCTATTCGGAATAGCTAAAAATTCATATAACCCATTTTCAGCTATTTTCGAGCTGTTTTCGGACCAATCTGCCCATATCTCAGAAACTATATGTCGTAGAACGGAGAAATCGGTATTTTCGGAAAGATCTCGGAAGAATACAGTAGATGACATGGTTTAAACTATTGAAACCGGTTAATTCTAATCGGAATTGACAGACATAGCGGATTTTCGAGTAGTTTTCGAGCAATATTCGGACATATCTGCCCATATCTCCGAAGCTATATGTCGTAGAGCGGAGAAATTGGTATTTTTGGAAAGATCTCGAGAAAATGCAGTAGATGACGCGGTTTAAACTTTTAAAACCGGTTAATTCTAATCGGAATTGACAGACCTAGCGGATTTTCGAGTAGTTTTCCAGCAATATTCGGACAAATCTGCCCATATCTCCGAAACTATAGGTCGTAGAACGGAGAAATCGGTATTTTTGGAAAGATCTCGAGAAAATACGGTAGATGACAGGGTTTCAAACTTTCTAAATCAGTTGATTCTATTCGGAATTGCTAAAAATTCATATAACCCATTTTCAGCTATTTTCGAGCTGTTTTCGGACCAATCTGCCCATATCTCAGAAACTATATGTCGTGGAACGGAGAAGTCGGTATTTTTGGAAAGACCTCGGGAAAATACAGGAGAAGACATGGTTTCAAACTTTCTAAACCGGTTAATTCTAATCGGAATTGACAGACATAGCGGATTTTCGAGTAGTTTTCGAATAATATTCGAACAAATCTGCCCATATCTCCGAAACTATATGTCGTAAAACGGAGAAGTCGGTATTTTTGGAAAGATCTCGAGAAAATACATTAGATGACATGGTTTCAAACTTGCTAAACCGGTTAATTCTATTCGGAATTGACAGATATAGCGGATTTTCGAGTTGTTTTCGAGCAATATTCGGACAAATCTGCCCATATCATCGAAACTATATGTCGTAGAACGGAGAAATCGGTATTTTTGGAAAGATCTCGAAAAAATACAGTAGACGACATGGCTTAAACTTTCTAAACCGGTTAATTCTATTCGGAATTGCCAGATATTGCGGATTTTCGAGTAGTTTTCCAGCAATATTCGGACAAATCTGCCCGTATCTCCGAAACTATAGGTCGTAGAACGGAGAAATCGGTATTTTTGGAAAGATCTCGAGAAAATACGGTAGATGACAGGGTCTGAAACTTTCTAAATCAGTTGATTCTATTCGGAATTGCTAAAAATTCATATAACCCATTTTCAGCTATTTTCGAGCTGTTTTCGGACCAATCTGCCCATATCTCAGAAACTATATGTCGTAAAACGGAGAAATCGGTATTTTTGGAAAGATCTCGAAAAAATACAGTAGATGACATGGCTTAAACTGACTAAACCAGTTAATTCTAATCGTAATTGACAGATATAGCGGATTTTCGAGTAGTTTTCGAATAATATTCGAACAAATCTGCCCATATCTCCGAAACTATATGTCGTAGAACGGAGAAATCGGTATTTTTGGAAAGATCTCGAGAAAATGCAGTAGATGACATGGTTTAATCTTTTAAAACCGGTTAATTCTAATCGGAATTGACAGACATAGCGGATTTTCGAGTAGTTTTCGAGCAATATTCGGACATATCTGCCCATATCTCCGAAGCTATATGTCATAGAAAGGAGAAATCGGTATTTTTGGAAAGATCTCGGAAGAATACAGTAGATGACATGGGTTCAAACTTTCTAAACCGGTTAATTCTATTCGGAATTGCCAGATATAGCGGATTTTCGAGAAGTTTTCGAATAATATTCGAACAAATCTGCCCATATCTCCGAAACTATATGTCGTAGAACGGAGAAATCGGTATTTTTGGAAAGATCTCGAGAAAATACAGTAGATGACATGGTCTAAACTTTTGAAGCCGGTTAATTCTAATCGGAATTGACAGACATAGCGGATTTTCGAGTAGTTTTCGAGCAATATTCGGACAAATCTGCCCATATCTCCGAAACTATATGTCGTAGAACGGTGAAATCGGTATTTTTAGAAAGATCTCGTGAAAATACAGTAGATGAAATGGTTTCCAACTTTCTAAACCGGTTAATTCCACTCGGAATTGACAGATATAACGGATTTTGGAGTAGTTTTCGAGCAATATTCGGACAAATCTGCCCATATCTCCGAAACTATATGTCGTAGAACGGAGAAATCGGTATTTTTGGAAAGATCTCGAGAAAATACATTAGATGACATGGTTTTAAACTTGCTAAACCGGTTAATTCTATTCGGAATTGACAGACATAGCGGATTTTCGAGTAGTTTTCGAGCAATATTCGGACATATCTGCCCTATCTCCGAAACTATATGTCGTAGAGCGGAGAAATTGGTATTTTTGGAAAGATCTCGAGAAAATGCTGTAGACGACATGGTTTAAACTTTTAAAACCGGTTAATTCTAATCGGAATTGACAGACCTAGCGGATTTTCGAGTAGTTTTCCAGCATTATTCGGACAAATCTGCCCATATCTCCGAAACTATAGGTCGTAGAACGGAGAAATCGGTATTTTTGGAAAGATCTCGAGAAAATACGGTAGATGACAGGGTTTCAAACTTTCTAAATCAGTTGATTCTATTCGGAATTGCTAAAAATTCATATAACCCATTTTCATCTATTTTCGAGCTGATTTCGGACCAATCTGCCCATATCTCAGAAACTATATGTCGTGGAACGGAGAAATCGGTATTTTTGGAAAGACCTCGGGAAAATACAGGAGATGACATGGTTTCAAACTTTCTAAACCGGTTAATTCTAATCGAAATTGCCAGATATAGCGGATTTTCGAGTAGTTTTCGAGCAATATTCGGACAAATCTGCCCATATCTTCGAAACGATATGTCGTAGATCGGAGAAATTGGTATTTTTGGAAAGATCTCGAGAAAATGCAGTAGATGACATGGTTTAATCTTTTAAAACCGGTTAATTCTAATCGGAATTGACAGACATAGCGGATTTTCGAGTAGTTTTCGAGCAATATTCGGACATATCTGCCCATATCTCCGAAGCCATATGTCATAGAAAGGAGAAATCGGTATTTTTGGAAAGATCTCGAGAAAATACAGTAGATGACATGGTTTAAACTTTCTAAACCGGTTAATTCTGTTCGGAATTGCCAGATATTGCGGATTTTCGAGTAGTTTTCCAGCAATATTCGGACAAATCTGCCCGTATCTCCGAAACTATAGGTCGTAGAACGGAGAAATCGGTATTTTTGGAAAGATCTCGAGAAAATACGGTAGATGACAGGGTTTCAAACTTTCTAAATCAGTTGATTCTATTCGGAATAGCTAAAAATTCATATAAACCATTTTCAGCTATTTTCGAGCTGTTTTCGGACCAATCTGCCCATATCTCAGAAACTATATGTCGTAGAACGGAGAAATCGGTATTTTTGGAAAGATCTAGAAAAAATACAGTAAATGACATGGCTTAAACTGACTAAACCAGTTAATTCTAATCGTAATTGACAGATATAGCGGATTTTCGAGTAGTTTTCGAATAATATTCGAACAAATCTGCCCATATCTCCGAAACTATATGTCGTAGAACGGAGAAATCGGTATTTCTGAAAAGATCTCGAGAAAATTCATTAGATGACATGGTTTTAAACTTGCTAAACCGGTTAATTCTATTCGGAATTGACAGATATAGCGGATTTTCGAGTTGTTTTCGAGCAATATTCGGACAAATCTGCCCATATCTCCCAAACTATATGTCGTAGAACGGAGAAATCGGTATTTTCGGATAGATCTCGGAAGAATACAGTAGATGACATGGGTTCAAACTTTCTAAACCGGTTAATTCTATTCGGAATTGCCAGATATAGCGGATTTTCGAGTAGTTTTCGAATAATATTCGAACAAATCTGCCCATATCTCCGAAACTATATGTCGTAGAAAGGAAAAATCGGTATTTCTGAAAAGATCTCGAGAAAATACAGTACATGACATGGCCTAAACTGACTAAACCAGTTAATTCTAATCGTAATTGACAGATATAGCGGATTTTCGAGTAGTTTTCGAATAATATTCGAACAAATCTGCCCATATCTCCGAAACTATATGTCGTAGAACGGAGAAATCGGTATTTTTGGAAAGATCTCGAGAAAATGCAGTAGATGACATGGTCTAAACTTTCTAAACCGGTTAATTCTATTCGGAATTGCTAAAAATTCATATAACCCATTTTCAGCTATTTTCGAGCTGTTTTCGGACCAATCTGCCCATATCTCAGAAACTATATGTCGTAGAACGGAGAAATCGGTATTTTTGGAAATATCTCGAGAAAATACGGTAGATGACAGGGTTTCAAACTTTCTAAATCAGTTGATTGTATTCGGAATTGCTAAAAATTCATATAACCCATTTTCAGCTATTTTCGAGCTGTTCTCGGACCAATCTGCCCATATCTCAGAAACTATATGTCGTAGAACGGAGAAATCGGTATTTTTGGAAAGATCTCGAAAGAATACAGTAGATGACATGGCTTAAACTGACTAAACCAGTTAATTCTAATCGTAATTGACAGATATAGCGGATTTTCGAGTAGTTTTCGAATAATATTCGGACATATCTGCCCATATCTCCGAAGCTATATGTCATAGAAAGGAGAAATCGGTATTTTTGGAAAGATCTCGAGAAAATACGGTAGATGACAGGGTTTCAAACTTTCTAAATCAGTTGATTGTATTCGGAATTGCTAAAAATTCATATAACCCATTTTCAGCTATTTTCGAGCTGTTCTCGGACCAATCTGCCCATATCTCAGAAACTATATGTCGTAGAACGGAGAAATCGGTATTTTTGGAAAGATCTCGAAAGAATACAGTAGATGACATGGCTTAAACTGACTAAACCAGTTAATTCTAATCGGAATTGACAGACATAGCGGATTTTCGAGTAGTTTTCGAGCAATATTCGGACATATCTGCCCTATCTCCGAAACTATATGTCGTAGAGCGGAGAAATTGGTATTTTTGGAAAGATCTCGAGAAAATGCTGTAGACGACATGGTTTAAACTTTTAAAACCGGTTAATTCTAATCGGAATTGACAGACCTAGCGGATTTTCGAGTAGTTTTCCAGCATTATTCGGACAAATCTGCCCATATCTCCGAAACTATAGGTCGTAGAACGGAGAAATCGGTATTTTTGGAAAGATCTCGAGAAAATACGGTAGATGACAGGGTTTCAAACTTTCTAAATCAGTTGATTCTATTCGGAATTGCTAAAAATTCATATAACCCATTTTCAGCTATTTTCGAGCTGATTTCGGACCAATCTGCCCATATCTCAGAAACTATATGTCGTGGAACGGAGAAATCGGTATTTTTGGAAAGACCTCGGGAAAATACAGGAGATGACATGGTTTCAAACTTTCTAAACCGGTTAATTCTAATCGAAATTGCCAGATATAGCGGATTTTCGAGTAGTTTTCGAGCAATATTCGGACAAATCTGCCCATATCTTCGAAACGATATGTCGTAGATCGGAGAAATTGGTATTTTTGGAAAGATCTCGAGAAAATGCAGTAGATGACATGGTTTAATCTTTTAAAACCGGTTAATTCTAATCGGAATTGACAGACATAGCGGATTTTCGAGTAGTTTTCGAGCAATATTCGGACATATCTGCCCATATCTCCGAAGCCATATGTCATAGAAAGGAGAAATCGGTATTTTTGGAAAGATCTCGAGAAAATACAATAGATGACATGGTTTAAACTTTCTAAACCGGTTAATTCTGTTCGGAATTGCCAGATATTGCGGATTTTCGAGTAGTTTTCCAGCAATATTCGGACAAATCTGCCCGTATCTCCGAAACTATAGGTCGTAGAACGGAGAAATCGGTATTTTTGGAAAGATCTCGAGAAAATACGGTAGATGACAGGGTTTCAAACTTTCTAAATCAGTTGATTCTATTCGGAATAGCTAAAAATTCATATAAACCATTTTCAGCTATTTTCGAGCTGTTTTCGGACCAATCTGCCCATATCTCAGAAACTATATGTCGTAGAACGGAGAAATCGGTATTTTTGGAAAGATCTAGAAAAAATACAGTAAATGACATGGCTTAAACTGACTAAACCAGTTAATTCTAATCGTAATTGACAGATATAGCGGATTTTCGAGTAGTTTTCGAATAATATTCGAACAAATCTGCCCATATCTCCGAAACTATATGTCGTAGAACGGAGAAATCGGTATTTCTGAAAAGATCTCGAGAAAATTCATTAGATGACATGGTTTTAAACTTGCTAAACCGGTTAATTCTATTCGGAATTGACAGATATAGCGGATTTTCGGGTTGTTTTCGAGCAATATTCGGACAAATCTGCCCATATCTCCCAAACTATATGTCGTAGAACGGAGAAATCGGTATTTTCGGATAGATCTCGGAAGAATACAGTAGATGACATGGGTTCAAACTTTCTAAACCGGTTAATTCTATTCGGAATTGCCAGATATAGCGGATTTTCGAGTAGTTTTCGAATAATATTCGAACAAATCTGCCCATATCTCCGAAACTATATGTCGTAGAAAGGAAAAATCGGTATTTCTGAAAAGATCTCGAGAAAATACAGTACATGACATGGCCTAAACTGACTAAACCAGTTAATTCTAATCGTAATTGACAGATATAGCGGATTTTCGAGTAGTTTTCGAATAATATTCGAACAAATCTGCCCATATCTCCGAAACTATATGTCGTAGAACGGAGAAATCGGTATTTTTGGAAAGATCTCGAGAAAATGCAGTAGATGACATGGTCTAAACTTCCTAAACCGGTTAATTCTATTCGGAATTGCTAAAAATTCATATAACCCATTTTCAGCTATTTTCGAGCTGTTTTCGAACCAATCTGCCCATATCTCAGAAACTATATGTCGTAGAACGGAGAAATCGGTATTTTTGGAAATATCTCGAGAAAATACGGTAGATGACAGGGTTTCAAACTTTCTAAATCAGTTGATTGTATTCGGAATTGCTAAAAATTCATATAACCCATTTTCAGCTATTTTCGAGCTGTTTTCGGACCAATCTGCCCATATCTCAGAAACTATATGTCGTAGAACGGAGAAATCGGTATTTTTGGAAAGATCTAGAAAAAATACAGTAAATGACATGGCTTAAACTGACTAAACCAGTTAATTCTAATCGTAATTGACAGATATAGCGGATTTTCGAGTAGTTTTCGAATAATATTCGAACAAATCTGCCCATATCTCCGAAACTATATGTCGTAGAACGGAGAAATCGGTATTTCTGAAAAGATCTCGAGAAAATTCATTAGATGACATGGTTTTAAACTTGCTAAACCGGTTAATTCTATTCGGAATTGACAGATATAGCGGATTTTCGAGTTGTTTTCGAGCAATATTCGGACAAATCTGCCCATATCTCCCAAACTATATGTCGTAGAACGGAGAAATCGGTATTTTCGGATAGATCTCGGAAGAATACAGTAGATGACATGGGTTCAAACTTTCTAAACCGGTTAATTCTATTCGGAATTGCCAGATATAGCGGATTTTCGAGTAGTTTTCGAATAATATTCGAACAAATCTGCCCATATCTCCGAAACTATATGTCGTAGAAAGGAAAAATCGGTATTTCTGAAAAGATCTCGAGAAAATACAGTACATGACATGGCCTAAACTGACTAAACCAGTTAATTCTAATCGTAATTGACAGATATAGCGGATTTTCGAGTAGTTTTCGAATAATATTCGAACAAATCTGCCCATATCTCCGAAACTATATGTCGTAGAACGGAGAAATCGGTATTTTTGGAAAGATCTCGAGAAAATGCAGTAGATGACATGGTCTAAACTTTCTAAACCGGTTAATTCTATTCGGAATTGCTAAAAATTCATATAACCCATTTTCAGCTATTTTCGAGCTGTTTTCGGACCAATCTGCCCATATCTCAGAAACTATATGTCGTAGAACGGAGAAATCGGTATTTCTGAAAAGATCTCGAGAAAATACAGTAGATGACACGGTTTGAAACTTTCTAAATCGATTAATTCTATTCGGAATTGCTAAAAACTCATATAACGCACTTTCAGCTATTTTCGGGCTATTTTCGGACAAATTTGCCCATATCTCCGAAACTATATGTCGTAAAACGGACAAATCGGTATTTTTGGAAAGATCTCGAGAAAATGCAGTAGATGACATGGTCTAAACTTTCTAAACCGGTTAATTCTATTCGGAATTGCTAAAAATTCATATAACCCATTTTCAGCTATTTTCGAGCTGTTTTCGGACCAATCTGCCCATATCTCAGAAACTATATGTCGTAGAACGGAGAAATCGGTATTTTTGGAAAGATCTCGAGAAAATACGGTAGATGACAGGGTTTCAAACTTTCTAAATCAGTTGATTCTATTCGGAATTGCTAAAAATTCATATAACCCATTTTCAGCTATTTTCGAGCTGTTCTCGGACCAATCTGCCCATATCTCAGAAACTATATGTCGTAGAACGGAGAAATCGGTATTCTTGGAAAGATCTCGAAAGAATACAGTAAATGACATGGCTTAAACTGACTAAACCAGTTAATTCTAATCGTAATTGACAGATATAGCGGATTTTCGAGTAGTTTTCGAATAATATTCGGACATATCTGCCCATATCTCCGAAGCTATATGTCATAGACAGGAGAAATCGGTATTTTTGGAAAGATCTCGAGAAAATACATTAGATGACATGGTTTCAAACTTGCTAAACCGGTTAATTCTATTCGGAATTGACAGATATAGCGGATTTTCGAGTTGTTTTCGAGCAATATTCGGACAAATCTGCCCATATCTCAGAAACTATATGTCGTAGAACGGAGAAATCGGTATTTTTGGAAAGATCTCGAAAAAATACAGTAGACGACATGGCTTAAACTGACTAAACCAATTAATTCTAATCGTAATTGACAGATATAGCGGATTTTCGAGTAGTTTTCGAATAATATTCGAACAAATCTGCCCATATCTCCGAAACTATATGTCGTAGAACGGAGAAATCGGTATTTCTGAAAAGATCTCGAGAAAATACAGTAGATGACACGGTTTGAAACTTTCTAAATCGATTAATTCTATTCGGAATTGCTAAAAACTCATATAACGCACTTTCAGCTATTTTCGGGCTATTTTCGGACAAATTTGCCCATATCTCCGAAGCTATATGTCGTAGAGCGGAGAAATCGGTATTTTTGGAAAGATCTCGAGAAAATGCAGTAGATGACATGGTTTAAACTTTTAAAACTGGTTAATTCTAATCGGAATTGCCAGATATTGCGGATTTTCGAGTAGTTTTCCAGCAATATTCGGACAAATCTGCCCGTATCTCCGAAACTATAGGTCGTAGAACGGAGAAATCGGTATTTTTGGAAAGATCTCGAGAAAATACGGTAGATGACAGGGTTTCAAACTTTCTAAATCAGTTGATTCTATTCGGAATAGCTAAAAATTCATATAAACCATTTTCAGCTATTTTCGAGCTGTTTTCGGACCAATCTGCCCATATCTCAGAAACTATATGTCGTAGAACGGAGAAATCGGTATTTTTGGAAAGATCTAGAAAAAATACAGTAAATGACATGGCTTAAACTGACTAAACTAGTTAATTCTAATCGTAATTGACAGATATAGCGGATTTTCGAGTAGTTTTCGAATAATATTCGAACAAATCTGCCCATATCTCCGAAACTATATGTCGTAGAACGGAGAAATCGGTATTTCTGAAAAGATCTCGAGAAAATACATTAGATGACATGGTTTTAAACTTGCTAAACCGGTTAATTCTATTCGGAAGTGACAGATATAGCGGATTTTCGAGTAGTTTTCGAGCAATATTCGGACAAATCTGCCCATATCTTCGAAACGATATGTCGTAGATCGGAGAAATTGGTATTTTTGGAAAGATCTCGAGAAAATGCAGTAGATGACATGGTTTAATCTTTTAAATCCGGTTAATTCTAATCGGAATTGACAGACATAGCGGATTTTCGAGTAGTTTTCGAGCAATATTCGGACATATCTGCCCATATCTCCGAAGCCATATGTCATAGAAAGGAGAAATCGGTATTTTTGGAAAGATCTCGAGAAAATACAGTAGATGACATGGTTTAAACTTTCTAAACCGGTTAATTCTGTTCGGAATTGCCAGATATTGCGGATTTTCGAGTAGTTTTCCAGCAATATTGGGACAAATCTGCCCGTATCTCCGAAACTATAGGTCGTAGAACGGAGAAATCGGTATTTTTGGAAAGATCTCGAGAAAATACGGTAGATGACAGGGTTTCAAACTTTCTAAATCAGTTGATTCTATTCGGAATAGCTAAAAATTCATATAAACCATTTTCAACTATTTTCGAGCTGTTTTCGGACCAATCTGCCCATATCTCAGAAACTATATGTCGTAGAACGGAGAAATCGGTATTTTTGGAAAGATCTAGAAAAAATACAGTAAATGACATGGCTTAAACTGACTAAACCAGTTAATTCTAATCGTAATTGACAGATATAGCGGATTTTCGAGTAGTTTTCGAATAATATTCGAACAAATCTGCCCATATCTCCGAAACTCTATGTCGTAGAACGACATATATAATCGGTATTTCTGAAAAGATCTCGAGAAAATACATTAGATGACATGGTTTTAAACTTGCTAAACCGGTTAATTCTATTCGGAATTGACAGATATAGCGGATTTTCGAGTTGTTTTCGAGCAATATTCGGACAAATCTGCCCATATCTCCCAAACTATATGTCGTAGAACGGAGAAATCGGTATTTTCGGATAGATCTCGGAAGAATACAGTAGATGACATGGGTTCAAACTTTCTAAACCGGTTAATTCTATTCGGAATTGCCAGATATAGCGGATTTTCGAGTAGTTTTCGAATAATATTCGAACAAATCTGCCCATATCTCCGAAACTATATGTCGTAGAAAGGAGAAATCGGTATTTCTGAAAAGATCTCGAGAAAATACAGTACATGACATGGCCTAAACTGACTAAACCAGTTAATTCTAATCGTAATTGACAGATATAGCGGATTTTCGAGTAGTTTTCGAATAATATTCGAACAAATCTGCCCATATCTCCGAAACTATATGTCGTAGAACGGAGAAATCGGTATTTCTGAAAAGATCTCGAGAAAATACAGTAGATGACACGGTTTGAAACTTTCTAAATCGATTAATTCTATTCGGAATTGTTAAAAACTCATATAACGCACTTTCAGCTATTTTCGGGCTATTTTCGGACAAATTTGCCCATATCTCCGAAGCTATATGTCGTAGAGCGGAGAAATCGGTATTTTTGGAAAGATCTCGAGAAAATGCAGTAGATGACATGGTTTAAACTTTTAAAACTGGTTAATTCTAATCGGAATTGACAGACATAGCGGATTTTCGAGTAGTTTTCGAGCAATATTCGGACATATCTGCCCATATCTCCGAAGCTATATGTCATAGAACGGAGAAATTGGTATTTTTGGAAAGATCTCGAGAAAATGCAGTAGATGACATGGTTGAAACTTTTAAAACCGGTTAATTCTAATCGGAATTTACAGACCTAGCGGATTTTCGAGTAGTTTTCGAGCAATATTCGGACATATCTGCGCATATCTCTGAAGCTGTATGTCATAGAAAGGAGAAATCGGTATTTTTGGAAAGATCTCGAGAAAATACAGTAGATGACATGGTTTAAACTTTTAAAACCGGTTAATTCTAATCGGAATTGACAGACCTAGCGGATTTTCGAGTAGTTTTCGAGCAATTTTCGGACATATCTGCCCATATCTCCGAAGCTATATGTCATAGAAAGGAGAAATCGGTATTTTTGGAAAGATCTCGAGAAAATACAGTAGATGACATGGTTTAAACTTTCTAAACCGGTTAATTCTATTCGGAATTGCCAGATATTGCGGATTTTCCAGTAGTTTTCCAGCAATATTCGGACAAATCTGCCCGTATCTCCGAAACTATAGGTCGTAGAACGGAGAAATCGGTATTTTTGGAAAGATCTCGAGAAAATACGGTAGATGACAGGGTCTCAAACTTTCTAAATCAGTTGATTCCATTCGCAATTGCTAAAAATTCATATAACCCATTTTCAGCTATTTTCGAGCTGTTTTCGGACCAATCTGCCCATATCTCAGAAACTATATGTCGTAGAACGGAGAAATCGGTATTTTTGGAAAGATCTCGAAAAAATACAGTAGATGACAGGGTTTTAAACTTGCTAAACCGGTTAATTCTATTCGGAATTGACAGATATAGTGGATTTTCGAGTTGTTTTCGAGCAATATTCGGACAAATCTGCCCATATCTCCCAAACTATATGTCGTAGAACGGAGAAATCGGTATTTTCGGAAAGATCTCGGAAGAATACAGTAGATGACATGGTTTAAACTTTTGAAACCGGTTAATTCTAATCGGAATTGACAGACCTAGCGGATTTTCGAGTAGTTTTCGAGCAATTTTCGGACATATCTGTCCATATCTCCGAAGCTATATGTCGTTGAGCGGAGAAATTGGTATTTTTGGAAAGATCTCGAGAAAATGCAGTAGATGACGCGGTTTAAACTTTTAAAACCGGTTAATTCTAATCGGAATTGACAGACCTAGCGGATTTTCGAGTAGTTTTCCAGCAATATTCCGGCAAATCTGCCGATATCTCCGAAACTATAGGTCGTAGAACGGAGAAATCGGTATTTTTGGAAAGATCTCGAGAAAATACGGTAGATGACAGGGTTTCAAACTTTCTAAATCAGTTGATTCTATTCGGAATTGCTAAAAATTCATATAACCCATTTTCAGCTATTTTCGAGCTGTTTTCGGACCAATCTGCCCATATCTCAGAAACTATATGTCGTGGAACGGAGAAATTGTTTTTTTTGGAACGATCTCGAGAAAATGCAGTAGATGACATGGTTTAAACTTTTGAAACCGGTTCATTCTAATCGGAATTGACAGACATAGCGGATTTTCGAGTAGTTTTCCAGCAATATTCGGACAAATCTGCCCATATCTCCGAAACTATAGGTCGTGGAACGGAGAAATCGGTATTTTTGGAAAGACCTCGGGAAAATACAGGAGATGACATGGTTTCAAACTTTCTAAACCGGTTAATTCTAATCGAAATTGCCAGATATAGCGGATTTTCGAGTAGTTTTCGAGCAATATTCGGACAAATCTGCCCATATCTTCGAAACGATATGTCGTAGATCGGAGAAATTGGTATTTTTGGAAAGATCTCGAGAAAATGCAGTAGATGACATGGTTTTAAACTTGCTAAACCGGTTAATTCTATTCGGAATTGACAGATATAGCGGATTTTCGAGTTGTTTTCGAGCAATATTCGGACAAATCTGCCCATATCTCCCAAACTATATGTCGTAGAACGGAGAAATCGGTATTTTCGGAAAGATCTCGGAAGAATACAGTAGATGACATGGTTTAAACTTTTGAAACCGGTTAATTCTAATCGGAATTGACAGACATAGCGGATTTTCGAGTAGTTTTCGAGCAATATTCGGACATATCTGCCCATATCTCCGAAGCTATATGTCGCAGACCGGAGAAATTGGTATTTTTGGAAAGATCTCGAGAAAATGCAGTAGATGACGCGGTTTAAACTTTTAAAACCGGTTAATTCTAATCGGAATTGACAGACCTAGCGGATTTTCGAGTAGTTTTCCAGCAATATTCCGGCAAATCTGCCGATATCTCCGAAACTATAGGTCGTAGAACGGAGAAATCGGTATTTTTGGAAAGATCTCGAGAAAATACGGTAGATGACAGGGTTTCAAACTTTCTAAATCAGTTGATTCTATTCGGAATTGCTAAAAATTCATATAACCCATTTTCAGCTATTTTCGAGCTGTTTTCGGACCAATCTGCCCATATCTCAGAAACTATATGTCGTGGAACGGAGAAATTGTTTTTTTTGGAACGATCTCGAGAAAATGCAGTAGATGACATGGTTTAAACTTTTGAAACCGGTTCATTCTAATCGGAATTGACAGACATAGCGGATTTTCGAGTAGTTTTCCAGCAATATTCGGACATATCTGCCCATATCTCCGAAACTATAGGTCGTGGAACGGAGAAATCGGTATTTTTGGAAAGACCTCGGGAAAATACAGGAGATGGCATGGTTTCAAACTTTCTAAACCGGTTAATTCTAATCGAAATTGCCAGATATAGCGGATTTTCGAGTAGTTTTCGAGCAATATTCGGACAAATCTGCCCATATCTTCGAAACGATATGTCGTAGATCGGAGAAATCGGTATTTTTGGAAAATTTTTGGAATTGCCAGATATAGCGGATTTTCGAGTAGTTTTCGAGCAATATTCGGACAAATCTGCCCATATCTTCGAAACTATATGTCGTAGAACGGAGAAATTGTTTTTTTTGGAAAGATCTCGAGAAAATGCTGTAGATGACATGGTTTAAACTTTTAAAACCGGTTAATTCTATTCGGAATTGACAGATATAGCGGATTTTCGAGTTGTTTTCGAGCAATATTCGAACAAATCTGCCCATATCTCCCAAACTATATGTCGTAGAACGGAGAAATCGGTATTTTCGGAAAGATGTCGGAAGAATACAGTAGATGACATGGGTTCAAACTTTCTAAACCGGTTAATTCTATTCGGAATTGCCAGATATAGCGGATTTTCGAGTAGTTTTCGAGCAATATTCGGACAAATCTGCCCATATCTTCGAAACTATATGTCGTAGAACGGAGAAATTGTTTTTTTTGGAAAGATCTCGAGAAAATGCTGTAGATGACATGGTTTAAACTTTTAAAACCGGTTAATTCTAATCGGAATTGACAGACCTAGCGGATTTTCGAGTAGTTTTCGAATAATATTCGAACAAATCTGCCCATATCTCCGAAACTATATGTCGTAGAACGGAGAAATCGGTATTTCTGAAAAGATCTCGAGAAAATACATTAGATGACATGGTTTTAAACTTGCTAAACCGGTTAATTCTATTCGGAATTGACAGATATAGCGGATTTTCGAGTTGTTTTCGAGCAATATTCGGACAAATCTGCCCATATCTCCCAAACTATATGTCGTAGAACGGAGAAATCGGTATTTTCGGATAGATCTCGGAAGAATACAGTAGATGACATGGGTTCAAACTTTTTAAACCGGTTAATTCTATTCGGAATTGCCAGATATAGCGGATTTTCGAGTAGTTTTCGAGCAATATTCGGACAAATCTGCCCATATCTTCGAAACTATATGTCGTAGAACGGAGAAATTGTTTTTTTTGGAACGATCTCGAGAAAATGCAGTAGATGACATGGTTTAAACTTTTGAAACCGGTTCATTCTAATCGGAATTGAGAGACATAGCGGATTTTCGAGTAGTTTTCCAGCAATATTCGGACAAATCTGCCCATATCTCCGAAACTATAGGTCGTGGAACGGAGAAATCGGTATTTTTGGAAAGACCTCGGGAAAATACAGGAGATGACATGGTTTCAAACTTTCTAAACCGGTTAATTCTAATCGAAATTGCCAGATATAGCGGATTTTCGAGTAGTTTTCGAGCAATATTCGGATAAATCTGCCCATATCTTCGAAACGATATGTCGTAGATCGGAGAAATTGGTATTTTTGGAAAGATCTCGAGAAAATACATTAGATGACATGGTTTTAAACTTGCTAAACCGGTTAATTCTATTCGGAATTGACAGATATAGCGGATTTTCGAGTAGTTTTCGAATCATATTCGAACAAATCTGCCCATATCTCCGAAACTATATGTCGTAGAACGGAGAAATCGGTATTTCTGAAAAGATCTCGAGAAAATACATTAGATGACATGGTTTTAAACTTGCTAAACCGGTTAATTCTATTCGGAATTGACAGATATAGCGGATTTTCGAGTTGTTTTCGAGCAATATTCGGACAAATCTGCCCATATCTCCCAAACTATATGTCGTAGAACGGAGAAATCGGTATTTTCGGAAAGATCTCGGAAGAATACAGTAGATGACATGGGTTCAAACTTTCTAAACCGGTTAATTCTATTCGGAATTGCCAGATATAGCGGATTTTCGAGTAGTTTTCGAGCAATATTCGGACAAATCTGCCCATATCTTCGAAACTATATGTCGTAGAACGGAGAAATTGTTTTTTTTGGAAAGATCTCGAGAAAATGCTGTAGATGACATGGTTTAAACTTTTAAAACCGGTTAATTCTAATCGGAATTGACAGACCTAGCGGATTTTCGAGTAGTTTTCCAGCAATATTCCGGCAAATCTGCCGATATCTCCGAAACTATAGGTCGTAGAACGGAGAAATCGGTATTTTTGGAAAGATCTCGAGAAAATACGGTAGATGACAGGGTTTCAAACTTTCTAAATCAGTTGATGCAATTCGGAATTGCTAAAAATTCATATAACCCATTTTCAGCTATTTTCGAGCTGTTTTCGGACCAATCTGCCCATATCTCAGAAACTATATGTCGTGGAACGGAGAAATTGTTTTTTTTGGAACGATCTCGAGAAAATGCAGTAGATGACATGGTTTAAACTTTTGAAACCGGTTCATTCTAATCGGAATTGACAGACATAGCGGATTTTCGAGTAGTTTTCCAGCAATATTCGGACAAATCTGCCCATATCTCCGAAACTATAGGTCGTGGAACGGAGAAATCGGTATTTTTGGAAAGACCTCGGGAAAATACAGGAGATGGCATGGTTTCAAACTTTCTAAACCGGTTAATTCTAATCGAAATTGCCAGATATAGCGGATTTTCGAGTAGTTTTCGAGCAATATTCGGACAAATCTGCCCATATCTTCGAAACGATATGTCGTAGATCGGAGAAATTGGTATTTTTGGAAAGATCTCGAGAAAATGCAGTAGATGACATGGTTTAATCTTTTAAAACCGGTTAATTCTAATCGGAATTGACAGACATAGCGGATTTTCGAGTAGTTTTCGAGCAATATTCGGACATATCTGCCCATATCTCCGAAGCTATATGTCATAGAAAGGAGAAATCGGTATTTTTGGAAAGATCTCGAGAAAATACAGTAGATGACATGGTTTAAACTTTCTAAACCGGTTAATTCTATTCGGAATTGCCAGATATTGCGGATTTTCGAGTAGTTTTCCAGCAATATTCGGACAAATCTGCCCGTATCTCCGAAACTATAGGTCGTAGAACGGAGAAATCGGTATTTTTGGAAAGATCTCGAGAAAATACGGTAGATGACAGGGTTTCAAACTTTCTAAATCAGTTGATTCTATTCGGAATAGCTAAAAATTCATATAAACCATTTTCAGCTATTTTCGAGCTGTTTTCGGACCAATCTGCCCATATCTCAGAAACTATATGTCGTAGAACGGAGAAATCGATATTTTTGGAAAGATCTCGAAACAATACAGTAGGTGACATGGCTTAAACTGACTAAACCAGTTAATTCTAATCGTAATTGACAGATATAGCGGATTTTCGAGTAGTTTTCGAATAATATTCGAACAAATCTGCCCATATCTCCGAAACTATATGTCGTAGAACGGAGAAATCGGTATTTCTGAAAAGATCTCGAGAAAATACAGTACATGACATGGCCTAAACTGACTAAACCAGTTAATTCTAATCGTAATTGACAGATATAGCGGATTTTCGAGTAGTTTTCGAATAATATTCGAACAAATCTGCCCATATCTCCGAAAATATATGTCGTGGAACGGAGAAATCGGTATTTTTGGAAAGATCTCGAGAAAATACAGTAGATGACATGGTCTAAACTTTCTAAACCGGTTAATTCTATTCGGAATTGCCAGATATTGCGGATTTTCGAGTAGTTTTCCAGCAATATTCGGACAAATCTGCCCGTATCTCCGAAACTATAGGTCGTAGAACGGAGAAATCGGTATTTTTGGAAAGATCTCGAGAAAATACGGTAGATGACAGGGTTTCAAACTTTCTAAATCAGTTGATTCTATTCGGAATAGCTAAAAATTCATATAAACCATTTTCAGCTATTTTCGAGTTGTTTTCGGACCAATCTGCCCATATCTCAGAAACTATATGTCGTAGAACGGAGAAATCGGTATTTTTGGAAAGATCTAGAAAAAATACAGTAGATGACATGGCTTAAACTGACTAAACCAGTTAATTCTAATCGTAATTGACAGATATAGCGGATTTTCGAGTAGTTTTCGAATAATATTCGAACAAATCTGCCCATATCTCCGAAACTATATGTCGTAGAACGGAGAAATCGGTATTTCTGAAAAGATCTCGAGAAAATACATTAGATGACATGGTTTTAAACTTGCTAAACCGGTTAATTCTATTCGGAATTGACAGATATAGCGGATTTTCGAGTTGTTTTCGAGCAATATTCGGACAAATCTGCCCATATCTCCCAAACTATATGTCGTAGAACGGAGAAATCGGTATTTTCGGATAGATCTCGGAAGAATACAGTAGATGACATGGGTTCAAACTTTCTAAACCGGTTAATTCTATTCGGAATTGCCAGATATAGCGGATTTTCGAGTAGTTTTCGAGCAATATTCGGACAAATCTGCCCATATCTTCGAAACTATATGTCGTAGAACGGAGAAATTGTTTTTTTTGGAACGATCTCGAGAAAATACGGTAGATGACAGGGTTTCAAACTTTCTAAATCAGTTGATTCTATTCGGAATAGCTAAAAATTCATATAAACCATTTTCAGCTATTTTCGAGTTGTTTTCGGACCAATCTGCCCATATCTCAGAAACTATATGTCGTAGAACGGAGAAATCGGTATTTTTGGAAAGATCTAGAAAAAATACAGTAGATGACATGGCTTAAACTGACTAAACCAGTTAATTCTAATCGTAATTGACAGATATAGCGGATTTTCGAGTAGTTTTCGAATAATATTCGAACAAATCTGCCCATATCTCCGAAACTATATGTCGTAGAACGGAGAAATCGGTATTTCTGAAAAGATCTCGAGAAAATACATTAGATGACATGGTTTTAAACTTGCTAAACCGGTTAATTCTATTCGGAATTGACAGATATAGCGGATTTTCGAGTTGTTTTCGAGCAATATTCGGACAAATCTGCCCATATCTCCCAAACTATATGTCGTAGAACGGAGAAATCGGTATTTTCGGATAGATCTCGGAAGAATACAGTAGATGACATGGGTTCAAACTTTCTAAACCGGTTAATTCTATTCGGAATTGCCAGATATAGCGGATTTTCGAGTAGTTTTCGAGCAATATTCGGACAAATCTGCCCATATCTTCGAAACTATATGTCGTAGAACGGAGAAATTGTTTTTTTTGGAACGATCTCGAGAAAATGCAGTAGATGACATGGTTTAAACTTTTGAAACCGGTTCATTCTAATCGGAATTGAGAGACATAGCGGATTTTCGAGTAGTTTTCCAGCAATATTCGGACAAATCTGCCCATATCTCCGAAACTATAGGTCGTGGAACGGAGAAATCGGTATTTTTGGAAAGACCTCGGGAAAATACAGGAGATGACATGGTTTCAAACTTTCTAAACCGGTTAATTCTAATCGAAATTGCCAGATATAGCGGATTTTCGAGTAGTTTTCGAGCAATATTCGGACAAATCTGCCCATATCTTCGAAACGATATGTCGTAGATCGGAGAAATTGGTATTTTTGGAAAGATCTCGAGAAAATACATTAGATGACATGGTTTCAAACTTGCTAAACCGGTTAATTCTATTCGGAATTGACAGATATAGCGGATTTTCGAGTTGTTTTCGAGCAATATTCGAACAAATCTGCCCATATCTCCCAAACTATATGTCGTAGAACGGAGAAATCGGTATTTTCGGAAAGATGTCGGAAGAATACAGTAGATGACATGGGTTCAAACTTTCTAAACCGGTTAATTCTATTCGGAATTGCCAGATATAGCGGATTTTCGAGTAGTTTTCGAGCAATATTCGGACAAATCTGCCCATATCTTCGAAACTATATGTCGTAGAACGGAGAAATTGTTTTTTTTGGAAAGATCTCGAGAAAATGCTGTAGATGACATGGTTTAAACTTTTAAAACCGGTTAATTCTAATCGGAATTGACAGACCTAGCGGATTTTCGAGTTGTTTTCGAGCAATATTCGAACAAATCTGCCCATATCTCCGAAACTATATGTCGTAGAACGGAGAAATCGGTATTTCTGAAAAGATCTCGAGAAAATACATTAGATGACATGGTTTTAAACTAGCTAAACCGGTTCATTCTAATCGGAATTGAGAGACATAGCGGATTTTCGAGTTGTTTTCGAGCAATATTCGGACAAATCTGCCCATATCTCCCAAACTATATGTCGTAGAACGGAGAAATCGGTATTTTCGGATAGATCTCGGAAGAATACAGTAGATGACATGGGTTCAAACTTTCTAAACCGGTTAATTCTATTCGGAATTGCCAGATATAGCGGATTTTCGAGTAGTTTTCGAATAATATTCGGACCAATCTGCCCATATCTCAGAAACTATATGTCGTAGAACGGAGAAATCGGTATTTTTGGAAAGATCTAGAAAAAATACAGTAGATGACATGGCTTAAACTGACTAAACCAGTTAATTCTAATCGTAATTGACAGATATAGCGGATTTTCGAGTAGTTTTCGAATAATATTCGAACAAATCTGCCCATATCTCCGAAACTATATGTCGTAGAACGGAGAAATCGGTATTTCTGAAAAGATCTCGAGAAAATACATTAGATGACATGGTTTTAAACTTGCTAAACCGGTTAATTCTATTCGGAATTGACAGATATAGCGGATTTTCGAGTTGTTTTCGAGCAATATTCGGACAAATCTGCCCATATCTCCCAAACTATATGTCGTAGAACGGAGAAATCGGTATTTTCGGATAGATCTCGGAAGAATACAGTAGATGACATGGGTTCAAACTTTCTAAACCGGTTAATTCTATTCGGAATTGCCAGATATAGCGGATTTTCGAGTAGTTTTCGAGCAATATTCGGACAAATCTGCCCATATCTTCGAAACTATATGTCGTAGAACGGAGAAATTGTTTTTTTTGGAACGATCTCGAGAAAATGCAGTAGATGACATGGTTTAAACTTTTGAAACCGGTTCATTCTAATCGGAATTGAGAGACATAGCGGATTTTCGAGTAGTTTTCCAGCAATATTCGGACAAATCTGCCCATATCTCCGAAACTATAGGTCGTGGAACGGAGAAATCGGTATTTTTGGAAAGACCTCGGGAAAATACAGGAGATGACATGGTTTCAAACTTTCTAAACCGGTTAATTCTAATCGAAATTGCCAGATATAGCGGATTTTCGAGTAGTTTTCGAGCAATATTCGGACAAATCTGCCCATATCTTCGAAACGATATGTCGTAGATCGGAGAAATTGGTATTTTTGGAAAGATCTCGAGAAAATACATTAGATGACATGGTTTCAAACTTGCTAAACCGGTTAATTCTATTCGGAATTGACAGATATAGCGGATTTTCGAGTTGTTTTCGAGCAATATTCGAACAAATCTGCCCATATCTCCCAAACTATATGTCGTAGAACGGAGAAATCGGTATTTTCGGAAAGATGTCGGAAGAATACAGTAGATGACATGGGTTCAAACTTTCTAAACCGGTTAATTCTATTCGGAATTGCCAGATATAGCGGATTTTCGAGTAGTTTTCGAGCAATATTCGGACAAATCTGCCCATATCTTCGAAACTATATGTCGTAGAACGGAGAAATTGTTTTTTTTGGAAAGATCTCGAGAAAATGCTGTAGATGACATGGTTTAAACTTTTAAAACCGGTTAATTCTAATCGGAATTGACAGACCTAGCGGATTTTCGAGTTGTTTTCGAGCAATATTCGAACAAATCTGCCCATATCTCCGAAACTATATGTCGTAGAACGGAGAAATCGGTATTTCTGAAAAGATCTCGAGAAAATACATTAGATGACATGGTTTTAAACTAGCTAAACCGGTTAATTCTATTCGGAATTGACAGATATAGCGGATTTTCGAGTTGTTTTCGAGCAATATTCGGACAAATCTGCCCATATCTCCCAAACTATATGTCGTAGAACGGAGAAATCGGTATTTTCGGATAGATCTCGGAAGAATACAGTAGATGACATGGGTTCAAACTTTCTAAACCGGTTAATTCTATTCGGAATTGCCAGATATAGCGGATTTTCGAGTAGTTTTCGAGCAATATTCGGACAAATCTGCCCATATCTTCGAAACTATATGTCGTAGAACGGAGAAATTGTTTTTTTTGGAACGATCTCGAGAAAATGCAGTAGATGACATGGTTTAAACTTTTGAAACCGGTTCATTCTAATCGGAATTGAGAGACATAGCGGATTTTCGAGTAGTTTTCCAGCAATATTCGGACAAATCTGCCCATATCTCCGAAACTATAGGTCGTGGAACGGAGAAATCGGTATTTTTGGAAAGACCTCGGGAAAATACAAGAGATGACATGGTTTCAAACTTTCTAAACCGGTTAATTCTAATCGAAATTGCCAGATATAGCGGATTTTCGAGTAGTTTTCGAGCAATATTCGGATAAATCTGCCCATATCTTCGAAACGATATGTCGTAGATCGGAGAAATTGGTATTTTTGGAAAGATCTCGAGAAAATGCATTAGATGACATGGTTTCAAACTTGCTAAACCGGTTAATTCTATTCGGAATTGACAGATATAGCGGATTTTCGAGTTGTTTTCGAGCAATATTCGGACAAATCTGCCCATATCTCCCAAACTATATGTCGTAGAACGGAGAAATCGGTATTTTCGGAAAGATCTCGGAAGAATACAGTAGATGACATGGGTTCAAACTTTCTAAACCGGTTAATTCTATTCGGAATTGCCAGATATAGCGGATTTTCGAGTAGTTTTCGAGCAATATTCGGACAAATCTGCCCATATCTTCGAAACTATATGTCGTAGAACGGAGAAATTGTTTTTTTTGGAAAGATCTCGAGAAAATGCTGTAGATGACATGGTTTAAACTTTTAAAACCGGTTAATTCTAATCGGAATTGACAGACCTAGCGGATTTTCGAGTAGTTTTCCAGCATTATTCGGACAAATCTGCCCATATCCCCGAAACTATAGGTCGTAGAACGGAGAAATCGGTATTTTTGGAAAGATCTCGAGAAAATACGGTAGATGACAGGGTTTCAAACTTTCTAAATCAGTTGATGCAATTCGGAATTGCTAAAAATTCATATAACCCATTTTCAGCTATTTTCGAGCTGTTTTCGGACCAATCTGCCCATATCTCAGAAACTATATGTCGTGGAACGGAGAAATCGGTATTTTTGGAAAGACCTCGGGAAAATACAGGAGATGACATGGTTTCAAACTTTCTAAACCGGTTAATTCTAATCGAAATTGCCAGATATAGCGGATTTTCGAGTAGTTTTCGAGCAATATTCGGACAAATCTGCCCATATCTTCGAAACGATATGTCGTAGATCGGAGAAATTGGTATTTTTGGAAAGATCTCGAGAAAATGCAGTAGATGACATGGTTTAATCTTTTAAAACCGGTTAATTCTAATCGGAATTGACAGACATAGCCGATTTTCGAGTAGTTTTCGAGCAATATTCGGACATATCTGCCCATATCTCCGAAGCTATATGTCATAGAAAGGAGAAATCGGTATTTTTGGAAAGATCTCGAGAAAATACAGTAGATGACATGGTTTAAACTTTCTAAACCGGTTAATTCTATTCGGAATTGCCAGATATTGCGGATTTTCGAGTAGTTTTCCAGCAATATTCGGACAAATCTGCCCGTATCTCCGAAACTATAGGTCGTAGAACGGAGAAATCGGTATTTTTGGAAAGATCTCGAGAAAATACGGTAGATGAGAGGGTTTCAAACTTTCTAAATCAGTTTATTCTATTCGGAATAGCTAAAAATTCATATAAACCATTTTCAGCTTTTTTCGAGTTGTTTTCGGACCAATCTGCCCATATCTCAGAAACTATATGTCGTAGAACGGAGAAATCGGTATTTTTTTAAAGATCTAGAAAAAATACAGTAGATGACATGGCTTAAACTGACTAAACCAGTTAGTTCTAATCGTAATTGACAGATATAGCGGATTTTCGAGTAGTTTTCGAATAATATTCGAACAAATCTGCCCATATCTCCGAAACTATATGTCGTAGAACGGAGAAATCGGTATTTCTGAAAAGATCTCGAGAAAATACATTAGATGACATGGTTTTAAACTTGCTAAACCGGTTAATTCTATTCGGAATTGACAGATATAGCGGATTTTCGAGTTGTTTTCGAGCAATATTCGGACAAATCTGCCCATATCTCCCAAACTATATGTCGTAGAACGGAGAAATCGGTATTTTCGGATAGATCTCGGAAGAATACAGTAGATGACATGGGTTCAAACTTTCTAAACCGGTTAATTCTATTCGGAATTGCCAGATATAGCGGATTTTCGAGTAGTTTTCGAGCAATATTCGGACAAATCTGCCCATATCTTCGAAACTATATGTCGTAGAACGGAGAAATTGTTTTTTTTGGAACGATCTCGAGAAAATGCAGTAGATGACATGGTTTAAAC
Source organism: Platypus cylindrus (assembly GCA_949748235.1). Classification (NCBI taxonomy): domain Eukaryota; kingdom Metazoa; phylum Arthropoda; class Insecta; order Coleoptera; family Curculionidae; genus Platypus; species Platypus cylindrus. The sequence goes on from CATIYE010000015.1 coordinate 447,838, forward strand.
TTTTGAAACCGGTTCATTCTAATCGGAATTGAGAGACATAGCGGATTTTCGAGTAGTTTTCCAGCAATATTCGGACAAATCTGCCCATATCTCCGAAACTATAGGTCGTGGAACGGAGAAATCGGTATTTTTGGAAAGACCTCGGGAAAATACAGGAGATGACATGGTTTCAAACTTTCTAAACCGGTTAATTCTAATCGAAATTGCCAGATATAGCGGATTTTCGAGTAGTTTTCGAGCAATATTCGGATAAATCTGCCCATATCTTCGAAACGATATGTCGTAGATCGGAGAAATTGGTATTTTTGGAAAGATCTCGAGAAAATACATTAGATGACATGGTTTCAAACTTGCTAAACCGGTTAATTCTATTCGGAATTGACAGATATAGCGGATTTTCGAGTTGTTTTCGAGCAATATTCGGACAAATCTGCCCATATCTCCCAAACTATATGTCGTAGAACGGAGAAATCGGTATTTTTGGAAAGATCTCGAGAAAATGCAGTAGATGACATGGTTTAATCTTTTAAAACCGGTTAATTCTAATCGGAATTGACAGACATAGCGGATTTTCGAGTAGTTTTCGAGCAATATTCGGACAAATCTGCCCATATCTTCGAAACTATATGTCGTAGAACGGAGAAATTGTTTTTTTTGGAAAGATCTCGAGAAAATGCTGTAGATGACATGGTTTAAACTTTTAAAACCGGTTAATTCTAATCGGAATTGACAGACCTAGCGGATTTTCGAGTAGTTTTCCAGCATTATTCGGACAAATCTGCCCATATCTCCGAAACTATAGGTCGTAGAACGGAGAAATCGGTATTTTTGGAAAGATCTCGAGAAAATACGGTAGATGACAGGGTTTCAAACTTTCTAAATCAGTTGATGCTATTCGGAATTGCTAAAAATTCATATAACCCATTTTCAGCTATTTTCGAGCTGTTTTCGGACCAATCTGCCCATATCTCAGAAACTATATGTCGTGGAACGGAGAAATCGGTATTTTTGGAAAGACCTCGGGAAAATACAGGAGATGACATGGTTTCAAACTTTCTAAACCGGTTAATTCTAATCGAAATTGCCAGATATAGCGGATTTTCGAGTAGTTTTCGAGCAATATTCGGACAAATCTGCCCATATCTTCGAAACGATATGTCGTAGATCGGAGAAATTGGTATTTTTGGAAAGATCTCGAGAAAATGCAGTAGATGACATGGTTTAATCTTTTAAAACCGGTTAATTCTAATCGGAATTGACAGACATAGCGGATTTTCGAGTAGTTTTCGAGCAATATTCGGACATATCTGCCCATATCTCCGAAGCTATATGTCATAGAAAGGAGAAATCGGTATTTTTGGAAAGATCTCGAGAAAATACAGTAGATGACATGGTTTAAACTTTCTAAACCGGTTAATTCTATTCGGAATTGCCAGATATTGCGGATTTTCGAGTAGTTTTCCAGCAATATTCGGACAAATCTGCCCGTATCTCCGAAACTATAGGTCGTAGAACGGAGAAATCGGTATTTTTGGAAAGATCTCGAGAAAATACGGTAGATGAGAGGGTTTCAAACTTTCTAAATCAGTTTATTCTATTCGGAATAGCTAAAAATTCATATAAACCATTTTCAGCTATTTTCGAGTTGTTTTCGGACCAATCTGCCCATATCTCAGAAACTATATGTCGTAGAACGGAGAAATCGGTATTTTTTTAAAGATCTAGAAAAAATACAGTAGATGACATGGCTTAAACTGACTAAACCAGTTAGTTCTAATCGTAATTGACAGATATAGCGGATTTTCGAGTAGTTTTCGAATAATATTCGAACAAATCTGCCCATATCTCCGAAACTATATGTCGTAGAAAGGAGAAATCGGTATTTCTGAAAAGATCTCGAGAAAATACATTAGATGACATGGTTTTAAACTTGCTAAACCGGTTAATTCTATTCGGAATTGACAGATATAGCGGATTTTCGAGTTGTTTTCGAGCAATATTCGGACAAATCTGCCCATATCTCCCAAACTATATGTCGTAGAACGGAGAAATCGGTATTTTCGGATAGATCTCGGAAGAATACAGTAGATGACATGGGTTCAAACTTTCTAAACCGGTTAATTCTATTCGGAATTGCCAGATATAGCGGATTTTCGAGTAGTTTTCGAGCAATATTCGGACAAATCTGCCCATATCTTCGAAACTATATGTCGTAGAACGGAGAAATTGTTTTTTTTGGAACGATCTCGAGAAAATGCAGTAGATGACATGGTTTAAACTTTTGAAACCGGTTCATTCTAATCGGAATTGAGAGACATAGCGGATTTTCGAGTAGTTTTCCAGCAATATTCGGACAAATCTGCCCATATCTCCGAAACTATAGGTCGTGGAACGGAGAAATCGGTATTTTTGGAAAGACCTCGGGAAAATACAGGAGATGACATGGTTTCAAACTTTCTAAACCGGTTAATTGTAATCGAAATTGCCAGATATAGCGGATTTTCGAGTAGTTTTCGAGCAATATTCGGATAAATCTGCCCATATCTTCGAAACGATATGTCGTAGATCGGAGAAATTGGTATTTTTGGAAAGATCTCGAGAAAATACATTAGATGACATGGTTTCAAACTTGCTAAACCGGTTAATTCTATTCGGAATTGACAGATATAGCGGATTTTCGAGTTGTTTTCGAGCAATATTCGGACAAATCTGCCCATATCTCCCAAACTATATGTCGTAGAACGGAGAAATCGGCATTTTCGGAAAGATCTCGGAAGAATACAGTAGATGACATGGGTTCAAACTTTCTAAACCGGTTAATTCTATTCGGAATTGCCAGATATAGCGGATTTTCGAGTAGTTTTCGAGCAATATTCGGACAAATCTGCCCATATCTTCGAAACTATATGTCGTAGAACGGAGAAATTGTTTTTTTTGGAAAGATCTCGAGAAAATGCTGTAGATGACATGGTTTAAACTTTTAAAACCGGTTAATTCTAATCGGAATTGACAGACCTAGCGGATTTTCGAGTAGTTTTCCAGCATTATTCGGACAAATCTGCCCATATCTCCGAAACTATAGGTCGTAGAACGGAGAAATCGGTATTTTTGGAAAGATCTCGAGAAAATACGGTAGATGACAGGGTTTCAAACTTTCTAAATCAGTTGATTCTATTCGGAATTGCTAAAAATTCATATAACCCATTTTCAGCTATTTTCGAGCTGTTTTCGGACCAATCTGCCCATATCTCAGAAACTATATGTCGTGGAACGGAGAAATCGGTATTTTTGGAAAGACCTCGGGAAAATACAGGAGATGACATGGTTTCAAACTTTCTAAACCGGTTAATTCTAATCGAAATTGCCAGATATAGCGGATTTTCGAGTAGTTTTCGAGCAATATTCGGACAAATCTGCCCATATCTTCGAAACGATATGTCGTAGATCGGAGAAATTGGTATTTTTGGAAAGATCTCGAGAAAATGCAGTAGATGACATGGTTTAATATTTTAAAACCGGTTAATTCTAATCGGAATTGACAGACATAGCGGATTTTCGAGTAGTTTTCGAGCAATATTCGGACATATCTGCCCATATCTCCGAAGCTATATGTCATAGAAAGGAGAAATCGGTATTTTTGGAAAGATCTCGAGAAAATACAGTAGATGACATGGTTTAAACTTTCTAAACCGGTTAATTCTATTCGGAATTGCCAGATATTGCGGATTTTCGAGTAGTTTTCCAGCAATATTCGGACAAATCTGCCCGTATCTCCGAAACTATAGGTCGTAGAACGGAGAAATCGGTATTTTTGGAAAGATCTCGAGAAAATACGGTAGATGAGAGGGTTTCAAACTTTCTAAATCAGTTGATTCTATTCGGAATAGCTAAAAATTCATATAAACCATTTTCAGCTATTTTCGAGTTGTTTTCGGACCAATCTGCCCATATCTCAGAAACTATATGTCGTAGAACGGAGAAATCGGTATTTTTTTAAAGATCTAGAAAAAATACAGTAGATGACATGGCTTAAACTGACTAAACCAGTTAGTTCTAATCGTAATTGACAGATATAGCGGATTTTCGAGTAGTTTTCGAATAATATTCGAACAAATCTGCCCATATCTCCGAAACTATATGTCGTAGAAAGGAGAAATCGGTATTTTCGGATAGATCTCGGAAGAATACAGTAGATGACATTTGTTCAAACTTTCCAAACCGGTTAATTCTATTCGGAATTGCCAGATATAGCGGATTTTCGAGTAGTTTTCGAGCAATATTCGGACAAATCTGCCCATATCTTCGAAACTATATGTCGTAGAACGGAGAAATTGTTTTTTTTGGAACGATCTCGAGAAAATCCAGTAGATGACATGGTTTAAACTTTTGAAACCGGTTCATTCTAATCGGAATTGAGAGACACAGCGGATTTTCGAGTAGTTTTCCAGCAATATTCGGACAAATCTGCCCATATCTTCGAAACTATATGTCGTAGAACGGAGAAATTGTTTTTTTTGGAACGATCTCGAGAAAATCCAGTAGATGACATGGTTTAAACTTTTGAAACCGGTTCATTCTAATCGGAATTGAGAGACACAGCGGATTTTCGAGTAGTTTTCCAGCAATATTCGGACAAATCTGCCCATATCTCCGAAACTATAGGTCGTGGAACGGAGAAATCGGAATTTTTGGAAAGACCTCGGGAAAATACAGGAGATGACATGGCTTAAACTGACTAAACCAGTTAATTCTAATCGTAATTGACAGATATAGCGGATTTTCGAGTAGTTTTCGAATAATATTCGAACAAATCTGCCCATATCTCCGAAACTATATGTCGTAGAAAGGAGAAATCGGTATTTCTGAAAAGATCTCGAGAAAATACATTAGATGACATGGTTTTAAACTTGCTAAACCGGTTAATTCTATTCGGAATTGACAGATATAGCGGATTTTCGAGTTGTTTTCGAGCAATATTCGGACAAATCTGCCCATATCTCCCAAACTATATGTCGTAGAACGGAGAAATCGGTATTTTCGGATAGATCTCGGAAGAATACAGTAGATGACATGGGTTCAAACTTTCTAAACCGGTTAATTCTATTCGGAATTGCCAGATATAGCGGATTTTCGAGTAGTTTTCGAGCAATATTCGGACAAATCTGCCCATATCTTCGAAACTATATGTCGTAGAACGGAGAAATTGTTTTTTTTGGAACGATCTCGAGAAAATGCAGTAGATGACATGGTTTCAAACTTTCTAAACCGGTTAATTCTAATCGAAATTGCCAGATATAGCGGATTTTCGAGTAGTTTTCGAGCAATATTCGGACAAATCTGCCCATATCTTCGAAACGATATGTCGTAGATCGGAGAAATTGGTATTTTTGGAAAGATCTCGAGAAAATGCAGTAGATGACATGGTTTAATCTTTTAAAACCGGTTAATTCTAATCGGAATTGACAGACATAGCGGATTTTCGAGTAGTTTTCGAGCAATATTCGGACATATCTGCCCATATCTCCGAAGCTATATGTCATAGAAAGGAGAAATCGGTATTTTTGGAAAGATCTCGAGAACATACATTAGATGACATGGTTTAAACTTTCTAAACCGGTTAATTCTATTGGGAATTGCCAGATATTGCGGATTTTCGAGTAGTTTTCAAAAACTCATATAACGCACTTTCAGCTATTTTCGGGCTATTTTCGGACAAATTTGCCCATATCTCCGAAACTATATGTCGTAAAACGGACAAATCGGTATTTTTGGAAAGATCTCGAGAAAATGCAGTAGATGACATGGCTTAAACTGACTAATTCTATTCGGAATTGCTAAAAATTCATATAACCCATTTTCAGCTATTTTCGAGCTGTTTTCGGACCAATCTGCCCATATCTCAGAAACTATATGTCGTAGAACGGAGAAATCGGTATTTTTGGAAAGATCTCGAGAAAATACGGTAGATGATAGGGTTTCAAACTTTCTAAATCAGTTGATTCTATTCGGAATTGCTAAAAATTCATATAACCCATTTTCAGCTATTTTCGAGCTGTTCTCGGACCAATCTGCCCATATCTCAGAAACTATATGTCGTAGAACGGAGAAATCGGTATTTTTGGAAAGATCTCTAAAGAATACAGTAGATGACATGGCTTAAACTGACTAAACCAGTTAATTCTAATCGTAATTGACAGATATAGCGGATTTTCGAGTAGTTTTCGAATAATATTCGGACATATCTGCCCATATCTCCGAAGCTATATGTCATAGACAGGAGAAATCGGTATTTTTGGAAAGATCTCGAGAAAATACATTAGATGACATGGTTTCAAACTTGCTAAACCGGTTAATTCTATTCGGAATTGACAGATATAGCGGATTTTCGAGTTGTTTTCGAGCAATATTCGGACAAATCTGCCCATATCTCAGAAACTATATGTCGTAGAACGGAGAAATCGGTATTTTTGGAAAGATCTCGAAAAAATACAGTAGACGACATGGCTTAAACTGACTAAACCAATTAATTCTAATCGTAATTGACAGATATAGCGGATTTTCGAGTAGTTTTCGAATAATATTCGAACAAATCTGCCCATATCTCCGAAACTATATGTCGTAGAACGGAGAAATCGGTATTTCTGAAAAGATCTCGAGAAAATACAGTAGATGACACGGTTTGAAACTTTCTAAATCGATTAATTCTATTCGGAATTGCTAAAAACTCATATAACGCACATTCAGCTATTTTCGGGCTATTTTCGGACAAATTTGCCCATATCTCCGAAGCTATATGTCGTAGAGCGGAGAAATCGGTATTTTTGGAAAGATCTCGAGAAAATGCAGTAGATGACATGGTTTAAACTTTTAAAACTGGTTAATTCTAATCGGAATTGCCAGATATTGCGGATTTTCGAGTAGTTTTCCAGCAATATTCGGACAAATCTGCCCGTATCTCCGAAACTATAGGTCGTAGAACGGAGAAATCGGTATTTTTGGAAAGATCTCGAGAAAATACGGTAGATGACAGGGTTTCAAACTTTCTAAATCAGTTGATTCTATTCGGAATAGCTAAAAATTCATATAAACCATTTTCAGCTATTTTCGAGCTGTTTTCGGACCAATCTGCCCATATCTCAGAAACTATATGTCGTAGAACGGAGAAATCGGTATTTTTGGAAAGATCTCGAAAAAATACAGTAGGTGACATGGCTTAAACTGACTAAACCAGTTAATTCTAATCGTAATTGACAGACATAGCGGATTTTCGAGTAGTTTTCGAGCAATATTCGGACAAATCTGCCCATATCTTCGAAACTATATGTCGTAGAACGGAGAAATTGTTTTTTTTGGAACGATCTCGAGAAAATCCAGTAGATGACATGGTTTAAACTTTTGAAACCGGTTCATTCTAATCGGAATTGAGAGACACAGCGGATTTTCGAGTAGTTTTCCAGCAATATTCGGACAAATCTGCCCATATCTTCGAAACTATATGTCGTAGAACGGAGAAATTGTTTTTTTTGGAACGATCTCGAGAAAATCCAGTAGATGACATGGTTTAAACTTTTGAAACCGGTTCATTCTAATCGGAATTGAGAGACACAGCGGATTTTCGAGTAGTTTTCCAGCAATATTCGGACAAATCTGCCCATATCTCCGAAACTATAGGTCGTGGAACGGAGAAATCGGAATTTTTGGAAAGACCTCGGGAAAATACAGGAGATGACATGGCTTAAACTGACTAAACCAGTTAATTCTAATCGTAATTGACAGATATAGCGGATTTTCGAGTAGTTTTCGAATAATATTCGAACAAATCTGCCCATATCTCCGAAACTATATGTCGTAGAAAGGAGAAATCGGTATTTCTGAAAAGATCTCGAGAAAATACATTAGATGACATGGTTTTAAACTTGCTAAACCGGTTAATTCTATTCGGAATTGACAGATATAGCGGATTTTCGAGTTGTTTTCGAGCAATATTCGGACAAATCTGCCCATATCTCCCAAACTATATGTCGTAGAACGGAGAAATCGGTATTTTCGGATAGATCTCGGAAGAATACAGTAGATGACATGGGTTCAAACTTTCTAAACCGGTTAATTCTATTCGGAATTGCCAGATATAGCGGATTTTCGAGTAGTTTTCGAGCAATATTCGGACAAATCTGCCCATATCTTCGAAACTATATGTCGTAGAACGGAGAAATTGTTTTTTTTGGAACGATCTCGAGAAAATGCAGTAGATGACATGGTTTCAAACTTTCTAAACCGGTTAATTCTAATCGAAATTGCCAGATATAGCGGATTTTCGAGTAGTTTTCGAGCAATATTCGGACAAATCTGCCCATATCTTCGAAACGATATGTCGTAGATCGGAGAAATTGGTATTTTTGGAAAGATCTCGAGAAAATGCAGTAGATGACATGGTTTAATCTTTTAAAACCGGTTAATTCTAATCGGAATTGACAGACATAGCGGATTTTCGAGTAGTTTTCGAGCAATATTCGGACATATCTGCCCATATCTCCGAAGCTATATGTCATAGAAAGGAGAAATCGGTATTTTTGGAAAGATCTCGAGAACATACATTAGATGACATGGTTTAAACTTTCTAAACCGGTTAATTCTATTGGGAATTGCCAGATATTGCGGATTTTCGAGTAGTTTTCAAAAACTCATATAACGCACTTTCAGCTATTTTCGGGCTATTTTCGGACAAATTTGCCCATATCTCCGAAACTATATGTCGTAAAACGGACAAATCGGTATTTTTGGAAAGATCTCGAGAAAATGCAGTAGATGACATGGCTTAAACTGACTAATTCTATTCGGAATTGCTAAAAATTCATATAACCCATTTTCAGCTATTTTCGAGCTGTTTTCGGACCAATCTGCCCATATCTCAGAAACTATATGTCGTAGAACGGAGAAATCGGTATTTTTGGAAAGATCTCGAGAAAATACGGTAGATGACAGGGTTTCAAACTTTCTAAATCAGTTGATTCTATTCGGAATTGCTAAAAATTCATATAACCCATTTTCAGCTATTTTCGAGCTGTTCTCGGACCAATCTGCCCATATCTCAGAAACTATATGTCGTAGAACGGAGAAATCGGTATTTTTGGAAAGATCTCTAAAGAATACAGTAGATGACATGGCTTAAACTGACTAAACCAGTTAATTCTAATCGTAATTGACAGATATAGCGGATTTTCGAGTAGTTTTCGAATAATATTCGGACATATCTGCCCATATCTCCGAAGCTATATGTCATAGACAGGAGAAATCGGTATTTTTGGAAAGATCTCGAGAAAATACATTAGATGACATGGTTTCAAACTTGCTAAACCGGTTAATTCTATTCGGAATTGACAGATATAGCGGATTTTCGAGTTGTTTTCGAGCAATATTCGGACAAATCTGCCCATATCTCAGAAACTATATGTCGTAGAACGGAGAAATCGGTATTTTTGGAAAGATCTCGAAAAAATACAGTAGACGACATGGCTTAAACTGACTAAACCAATTAATTCTAATCGTAATTGACAGATATAGCGGATTTTCGAGTAGTTTTCGAATAATATTCGAACAAATCTGCCCATATCTCCGAAACTATATGTCGTAGAACGGAGAAATCGGTATTTCTGAAAAGATCTCGAGAAAATACAGTAGATGACACGGTTTGAAACTTTCTAAATCGATTAATTCTATTCGGAATTGCTAAAAACTCATATAACGCACTTTCAGCTATTTTCGGGCTATTTTCGGACAAATTTGCCCATATCTCCGAAGCTATATGTCGTAGAGCGGAGAAATCGGTATTTTTGGAAAGATCTCGAGAAAATGCAGTAGATGACATGGTTTAAACTTTTAAAACTGGTTAATTCTAATCGGAATTGCCAGATATTGCGGATTTTCGAGTAGTTTTCCAGCAATATTCGGACAAATCTGCCCGTATCTCCGAAACTATAGGTCGTAGAACGGAGAAATCGGTATTTTTGGAAAGATCTCGAGAAAATACGGTAGATGACAGGGTTTCAAACTTTCTAAATCAGTTGATTCTATTCGGAATAGCTAAAAATTCATATAAACCATTTTCAGCTATTTTCGAGCTGTTTTCGGACCAATCTGCCCATATCTCAGAAACTATATGTCGTAGAACGGAGAAATCGGTATTTTTGGAAAGATCTCGAAAAAATACAGTAGGTGACATGGCTTAAACTGACTAAACCAGTTAATTCTAATCGTAATTGACAGATATAGCGGATTATCGAGTAGTTTTCGAATAATATTCGAACAAATCTGCCCATATCTCCGAAACTATATGTCGTAGAACGGAGAAATCGGTATTTTTGGAAAGATCTCGAGAAAATACGGTAGATGACAGGGTTTCAAACTTTCTAAATCAGTTGATTCTCTTCGGAAGTGACAGATATAGCGGATTTTCGAATTGTTTTCGAGCAATATTCGGACAAATCTGCCCATATCTCCCAAACTATATGTCGTAGATCGGAGAAATCGGTATTCTCAGATAGATCTCGGAAGAATACAGTAGATGACATGGGTTCAAACTTTCTAAACCGGTTAATTCTATTCGGAATTGCCAGATATAGCGGATTTTCGAGTAGTTTTCGAGCAATATTCGGACAAATCTGCCCATATCTTCGAAACGATATGTCGTAGATCGGAGAAATTGGTATTTTTGGAAAGATCTCGAGAAAATGCAGTAGATGACATGGTTTAATCTTTTAAATCCGGTTAATTCTAATCGGAATTGACAGACATAGCGGATTTTCGAGTAGTTTTCGAGCAATATTCGGACATATCTGCCCATATCTCCGAAGCCATATGTCATAGAAAGGAGAAATCGGTATTTTTGGAAAGATCTCGAGAAAATACAGTAGATGACATGGTTTAAACTTTCTAAACCGGTTAATTCTGTTCGGAATTGCCAGATATTGCGGATTTTCGAGTAGTTTTCCAGCAATATTGGGACAAATCTGCCCGTATCTCCGAAACTATAGGTCGTAGAACGGAGAAATCGGTATTTTTGGAAAGATCTCGAGAAAATACGGTAGATGACAGGGTTTCAAACTTTCTAAATCAGTTGATTCTATTCGGAATAGCTAAAAATTCATATAAACCATTTTCAACTATTTTCGAGCTGTTTTCGGACCAATCTGCCCATATCTCAGAAACTATATGTCGTAGAACGGAGAAATCGGTATTTTTGGAAAGATCTAGAAAAAATACAGTAAATGACATGGCTTAAACTGACTAAACCAGTTAATTCTAATCGTAATTGACAGATATAGCGGATTTTCGAGTAGTTTTCGAATAATATTCGAACAAATCTGCCCATATTTCCGAAACTATATGTCGTAGAACGACATATATAATCGGTATTTCTGAAAAGATCTCGAGAAAATACATTAGATGACATGGTTTTAAACTTGCTAAACCGGTTAATTCTATTCGGAATTGACAGATATAGCGGATTTTCGAGTTGTTTTCGAGCAATATTCGGACAAATCTGCCCATATCTCCCAAACTATATGTCGTAGAACGGAGAAATCGGTATTTTCGGATAGATCTCGGAAGAATACAGTAGATGACATGGGTTCAAACTTTCTAAACCGGTTAATTCTATTCGGAATTGCCAGATATAGCGGATTTTCGAGTAGTTTTCGAATAATATTCGAACAAATCTGCCCATATCTCCGAAACTATATGTCGTAGAAAGGAGAAATCGGTATTTCTGAAAAGATCTCGAGAAAATACAGTACATGACATGGCCTAAACTGACTAAACCAGTTAATTCTAATCGTAATTGACAGATATAGCGGATTTTCGAGTAGTTTTCGAATAATATTCGAACAAATCTGCCCATATCTCCGAAACTATATGTCGTAGAACGGAGAAATCGGTATTTCTGAAAAGATCTCGAGAAAATACAGTAGATGACACGGTTTGAAACTTTCTAAATCGATTAATTCTATTCGGAATTGTTAAAAACTCATATAACGCACTTTCAGCTATTTTCGGGCTATTTTCGGACAAATTTGCCCATATCTCCGAAGCTATATGTCGTAGAGCGGAGAAATCGGTATTTTTGGAAAGATCTCGAGAAAATGCAGTAGATGACATGGTTTAAACTTTTAAAACTGGTTAATTCTAATCGGAATTGACAGACATAGCGGATTTTCGAGTAGTTTTCGAGCAATATTCGGACATATCTGCCCATATCTCCGAAGCTATATGTCATAGATCGGAGAAATTGGTATTTTTGGAAAGATCTCGAGAAAATGCAGTAGATGACATGGTTGAAACTTTTAAAACCGGTTAATTCTAATCGGAATTTACAGACCTAGCGGATTTTCGAGTAGTTTTCGAGCAATATTCGGACATATCTGCGCATATCTCTGAAGCTGTATGTCATAGAAAGGAGAAATCGGTATTTTTGGAAAGATCTCGAGAAAATACAGTAGATGATATGGTTTAAACTTTTAAAACCGGTTAATTCTAATCGGAATTGACAGACCTAGCGGATTTTCGAGTAGTTTTCGAGCAATTTTCGGACATATCTGCCCATATCTCCGAAGCTATATGTCATAGAAAGGAGAAATCGGTATTTTTGGAAAGATCTCGAGAAAATACAGTAGATGACATGGTTTAAACTTTCTAAACCGGTTAATTCTATTCGGAATTGCCAGATATTGCGGATTTTCGAGTAGTTTTCCAGCAATATTCGGACAAATCTGCCCGTATCTCCGAAACTATAGGTCGTAGAACGGAGAAATCGGTATTTTTGGAAAGATCTCGAGAAAATACGGTAGATGACAGGGTCTCAAACTTTCTAAATCAGTTGATTCCATTCGCAATTGCTAAAAATTCATATAACCCATTTTCAGCTATTTTCGAGCTGTTTTCGGACCAATCTGCCCATATCTCAGAAACTATATGTCGTAGAACGGAGAAATCGGTATTTTTGGAAAGATCTCGAAAAAATACAGTAGATGACAGGGTTTTAAACTTGCTAAACCGGTTAATTCTATTCGGAATTGACAGATATAGTGGATTTTCGAGTTGTTTTCGAGCAATATTCGGACAAATCTGCCCATATCTCCCAAACTATATGTCGTAGAACGGAGAAATCGGTATTTTCGGAAAGATCTCGGAAGAATACAGTAGATGACATGGTTTAAACTTTTGAAACCGGTTAATTCTAATCGGAATTGACAGACATAGCGGATTTTCGAGTAGTTTTCGAGCAATATTCGGACATATCTGTCCATATCTCCGAAGCTATATGTCGTTGAGCGGAGAAATTGGTATTTTTGGAAAGATCTCGAGAAAATGCAGTAGATGACGCGGTTTAAACTTTTAAAACCGGTTAATTCTAATCGGAATTGACAGACCTAGCGGATTTTCGAGTAGTTTTCCAGCAATATTCCGGCAAATCTGCCGATATCTCCGAAACTATAGGTCGTAGAACGGAGAAATCGGTATTTTTGGAAAGATCTCGAGAAAATACGGTAGATGACAGGGTTTCAAACTTTCTAAATCAGTTGATTCTATTCGGAATTGCTAAAAATTCATATAACCCATTTTCAGCTATTTTCGAGCTGTTTTCGGACCAATCTGCCCATATCTCAGAAACTATATGTCGTGGAACGGAGAAATTGTTTTTTTTGGAACGATCTCGAGAAAATGCAGTAGATGACATGGTTTAAACTTTTGAAACCGGTTCATTCTAATCGGAATTGACAGACATAGCGGATTTTCGAGTAGTTTTCCAGCAATATTCGGACAAATCTGCCCATATCTCCGAAACTATAGGTCGTGGAACGGAGAAATCGGTATTTTTGGAAAGACCTCGGGAAAATACAGGAGATGACATGGTTTCAAACTTTCTAAACCGGTTAATTCTAATCGAAATTGCCAGATATAGCGGATTTTCGAGTAGTTTTCGAGCAATATTCGGACAAATCTGCCCATATCTTCGAAACGATATGTCGTAGATCGGAGAAATTGGTATTTTTGGAAAGATCTCGAGAAAATGCAGTAGATGACATGGTTTTAAACTTGCTAAACCGGTTAATTCTATTCGGAATTGACAGATATAGCGGATTTTCGAGTTGTTTTCGAGCAATATTCGGACAAATCTGCCCATATCTCCCAAACTATATGTCGTAGAACGGAGAAATCGGTATTTTCGGAAAGATCTCGGAAGAATACAGTAGATGACATGGTTTAAACTTTTGAAACCGGTTAATTCTAATCGGAATTGACAGACATAGCGGATTTTCGAGTAGTTTTCGAGCAATATTCGGACATATCTGCCCATATCTCCGAAGCTATATGTCGTAGACCGGAGAAATTGGTATTTTTGGAAAGATCTCGAGAAAATACGGTAGATGACAGGGTTTCAAACTTTCTAAATCAGTTGATTCTATTCGGAATTGCTAAAAATTCATATAACCCATTTTCAGCTATTTTCGAGCTGTTTTCGGACCAATCTGCCCATATCTCAGAAACTATATGTCGTGGAACGGAGAAATTGTTTTTTTTGGAACGATCTCGAGAAAATGCAGTAGATGACATGGTTTAAACTTTTGAAACCGGTTCATTCTAATCGGAATTGACAGACATAGCGGATTTTCGAGTAGTTTTCCAGCAATATTCGGACAAATCTGCCCATATCTCCGAAACTATAGGTCGTGGAACGGAGAAATCGGTATTTTTGGAAATACCTCGGGAAAATACAGGAGATGGCATGGTTTCAAACTTTCTAAACCGGTTAATTCTAATCGAAATTGCCAGATATAGCGGATTTTCGAGTAGTTTTCGAGCAATATTCGGACAAATCTGCCAATATCTTCGAAACGATATGTCGTAGATCGGAGAAATTGGTATTTTTGGAAAGATCTCGAGAAAATGCAGTAGATGACATGGTTTAATCTTTTAAAACCGGTTAATTCTAATCGGAATTGACAGACATAGCGGATTTTCGAGTAGTTTTCGAGCAATATTCGGACATATCTGCCCATATCTCCGAAGCTATATGTCATAGAAAGGAGAAATCGGTATTTTTGGAAAGATCTCGAGAAAATACAGTAGATGACATGGTTTAAACTTTCTAAACCGGTTAATTCTATTCGGAATTGCCAGATATTGCGGATTTTCGAGTAGTTTTCCAGCAATATTCGGACCAATCTGCCCATATCTCAGAAACTATATGTCGTAGAACGGAGAAATCGATATTTTTGGAAAGATCTCGAAACAATACAGTAGGTGACATGGCTTAAACTGACTAAACCAGTTAATTCTAATCGTAATTGACAGATATAGCGGATTTTCGAGTAGTTTTCGAATAATATTCGAACAAATCTGCCCATATCTCCGAAACTATATGTCGTAGAACGGAGAAATCGGTATTTCTGAAAAGATCTCGAGAAAATACAGTACATGACATGGCCTAAACTGACTAAACCAGTTAATTCTAATCGTAATTGACAGATATAGCGGATTTTCGAGTAGTTTTCGAATAATATTCGAACAAATCTGCCCATATCTCCGAAACTATATGTCGTGGAACGGAGAAATCGGTATTTTTGGAAAGATCTCGAGAAAATACAGTAGATGACATGGTCTAAACTTTCTAAACCGGTTAATTCTATTCGGAATTGCCAGATATTGCGGATTTTCGAGTAGTTTTCCAGCAATATTCGGACAAATCTGCCCGTATCTCCGAAACTATAGGTCGTGGAACGGAGAAATCGGTATTTTTGGAAAGACCTCGGGAAAATACAGGAGATGACATGGTTTCAAACTTTCTAAACCGGTTAATTCTAATCGAAATTGCCAGATATAGCGGATTTTCGAGTAGTTTTCGAGCAATATTCGGACAAATCTGCCCATATCTTCGAAACGATATGTCGTAGATCGGAGAAATTGGTATTTTTGGAAAGATCTCGAGAAAATACATTAGATGACATGGTTTCAAACTTGCTAAACCGGTTAATTCTATTCGGAATTGACAGATATAGCGGATTTTCGAGTTGTTTTCGAGCAATATTCGAACAAATCTGCCCATATCTCCCAAACTATATGTCGTAGAACGGAGAAATCGGTATTTTCGGAAAGATGTCGGAAGAATACAGTAGATGACATGGGTTCAAACTTTCTAAACCGGTTAATTCTATTCGGAATTGCCAGATATAGCGGATTTTCGAGTAGTTTTCGAGCAATATTCGGACAAATCTGCCCATATCTTCGAAACTATATGTCGTAGAACGGAGAAATTGTTTTTTTTGGAAAGATCTCGAGAAAATGCTGTAGATGACATGGTTTAAACTTTTAAAACCGGTTAATTCTAATCGGAATTGACAGACCTAGCGGATTTTCGAGTAGTTTTCGAATAATATTCGAACAAATCTGCCCATATCTCCGAAACTATATGTCGTAGAACGGAGAAATCGGTATTTCTGAAAAGATCTCGAGAAAATACATTAGATGACATGGTTTTAAACTTGCTAAACCGGTTAATTCTATTCGGAATTGACAGATATAGCGGATTTTCGAGTTGTTTTCGAGCAATATTCGGACAAATCTGCCCATATCTCCCAAACTATATGTCGTAGAACGGAGAAATCGGTATTTTCGGATAGATCTCGGAAGAATACAGTAGATGACATGGGTTCAAACTTTCTAAACCGGTTAATTCTATTCGGAATTGCCAGATATAGCGGATTTTCGAGTAGTTTTCGAGCAATATTCGGACAAATCTGCCCATATCTTCGAAACTATATGTCGTAGAACGGAGAAATTGTTTTTTTTGGAACGATCTCGAGAAAATGCAGTAGATGACATGGTTTAAACTTTTGAAACCGGTTCATTCTAATCGGAATTGAGAGACATAGCGGATTTTCGAGTAGTTTTCCAGCAATATTCGGACAAATCTGCCCATATCTCCGAAACTATAGGTCGTGGAACGGAGAAATCGGTATTTTTGGAAAGACCTCGGGAAAATGCAGGAGATGACATGGTTTCAAACTTTCTAAACCGGTTAATTCTAATCGAAATTGCCAGATATAGCGGATTTTCGAGTAGTTTTCGAGCAATATTCGGATAAATCTGCCCATATCTTCGAAACGATATGTCGTAGATCGGAGAAATTGGTATTTTTGGAAAGATCTCGAGAAAATACATTAGATGACATGGTTTCAAACTTGCTAAACCGGTTAATTCTATTCGGAATTGACAGATATAGCGGATTTTCGAGTTGTTTTCGAGCAATATTCGGACAAATCTGCCCATATCTCCCAAACTATATGTCGTAGAACGGAGAAATCGGTATTTTCGGAAAGATCTCGGAAGAATACAGTAGATGACATGGGTTCAAACTTTCTAAACCGGTTAATTCTATTCGGAATTGCCAGATATAGCGGATTTTCGAGTAGTTTTCGAGCAATATTCGGACAAATCTGCCCATATCTTCGAAACTATATGTCGTAGAACGGAGAAATTGTTTTTTTTGGAAAGATCTCGAGAAAATGCTGTAGATGACATGGTTTAAACTTTTAAAACCGGTTAATTCTAATCGGAATTGACAGACCTAGCGGATTTTCGAGTAGTTTTCCAGCATTATTCGGACAAATCTGCCCATATCTCCGAAACTATAGGTCGTAGAACGGAGAAATCGGTATTTTTGGAAAGATCTCGAGAAAATACGGTAGATGACAGGGTTTCAAACTTTCTAAATCAGTTGATTCTATTCGGAATTGCTAAAAATTCATATAACCCATTTTCAGCTATTTTCGAGCTGTTTTCGGACCAATCTGCCCATATCTCAGAAACTATATGTCGTGGAACGGAGAAATCGGTATTTTTGGAAAGACCTCGGGAAAATACAGGAGATGACATGGTTTCAAACTTTCTAAACCGGTTAATTCTAATCGAAATTGCCAGATATAGCGGATTTTCGAGTAGTTTTCGAGCAATATTCGGACAAATCTGCCCATATCTTCGAAACGATATGTCGTAGATCGGAGAAATTGGTATTTTTGGAAAGATCTCGAGAAAATGCAGTAGATGACATGGTTTAATCTTTTAAAACCGGTTAATTCTAATCGGAATTGACAGACATAGCGGATTTTCGAGTAGTTTTCGAGCAATATTCGGACATATCTGCCCATATCTCCGAAGCTATATGTCATAGAAAGGAGAAATCGGTATTTTTGGAAAGATCTCGAGAAAATACAGTAGATGACATGGTTTAAACTTTCTAAACCGGTTAATTCTATTCGGAATTGCCAGATATTGCGGATTTTCGAGTAGTTTTCCAGCAATATTCGGACAAATCTGCCCGTATCTCCGAAACTATAGGTCGTAGAACGGAGAAATCGGTATTTTTGGAAAGATCTCGAGAAAATACGGTAGATGAGAGGGTTTCAAACTTTCTAAATCAGTTGATTCTATTCGGAATAGCTAAAAATTCATATAAACCATTTTCAGCTATTTTCGAGTTGTTTTCGGACCAATCTGCCCATATCTCAGAAACTATATGTCGTAGAACGGAGAAATCGGTATTTTTTTAAAGATCTAGAAAAAATACAGTAGATGACATGGCTTAAACTGACTAAACCAGTTAGTTCTAATCGTAATTGACAGATATAGCGGATTTTCGAGTAGTTTTCGAATAATATTCGAACAAATCTGCCCATATCTCCGAAACTATATGTCGTAGAAAGGAGAAATCGGTATTTCTGAAAAGATCTCGAGAAAATACATTAGATGACATGGTTTTAAACTTGCTAAACCGGTTAATTCTATTCGGAATTGACAGATATAGCGGATTTTCGAGTTGTTTTCGAGCAATATTCGGACAAATCTGCCCATATCTCCCAAACTATATGTCGTAGAACGGAGAAATCGGTATTTTCGGATAGATCTCGGAAGAATACAGTAGATGACATGGGTTCAAACTTTCTAAACCGGTTAATTCTATTCGGAATTGCCAGATATAGCGGATTTTCGAGTAGATTTCGAGCAATATTCGGACAAATCTGCCCATATCTTCGAAACTATATGTCGTAGAACGGAGAAATTGTTTTTTTTGGAACGATCTCGAGAAAATCCAGTAGATGACATGGTTTAAACTTTTGAAACCGGTTCATTCTAATCGGAATTGAGAGACATAGCGGATTTTCGAGTAGTTTTCCAGCAATATTCGGACAAATCTGCCCATATCTCCGAAACTATAGGTCGTGGAACGGAGAAATCGGAATTTTTGGAAAGACCTCGGGAAAATACAGGAGATGACATGGCTTAAACTGACTAAACCAGTTAATTCTAATCGTAATTGACAGATATAGCGGATTTTCGAGTAGTTTTCGAATAATATTCGAACAAATCTGCCCATATCTCCGAAACTATATGTCGTAGAAAGGAGAAATCGGTATTTCTGAAAAGATCTCGAGAAAATACATTAGATGACATGGTTTTAAACTTGCTAAACCGGTTAATTCTATTCGGAATTGACAGATATAGCGGATTTTCGAGTTGTTTTCGAGCAATATTCGGACAAATCTGCCCATATCTCCCAAACTATATGTCGTAGAACGGAGAAATCGGTATTTTCGGATAGATCTCGGAAGAATACAGTAGATGACATGGATTCAAACTTTCTAAACCGGTTAATTCTATTCGGAATTGCCAGATATAGCGGATTTTCGAGTAGTTTTCGAGCAATATTCGGACAAATCTGCCCATATCTTCGAAACTATATGTCGTAGAACGGAGAAATTGTTTTTTTTGGAACGATCTCGAGAAAATGCAGTAGATGACATGGTTTCAAACTTTCTAAACCGGTTAATTCTAATCGAAATTGCCAGATATAGCGGATTTTCGAGTAGTTTTCGAGCAATATTCGGACAAATCTGCCCATATCTTCGAAACGATATGTCGTAGATCGGAGAAATTGGTATTTTTGGAAAGATCTCGAGAAAATGCAGTAGATGACATGGTTTAATCTTTTAAAACCGGTTAATTCTAATCGGAATTGACAGACATAGCGGATTTTCGAGTAGTTTTCGAGCAATATTCGGACATATCTGCCCATATCTCCGAAGCTATATGTCATAGAAAGGAGAAATCGGTATTTTTGGAAAGATCTCGAGAACATACATTAGATGACATGGTTTAAACTTTCTAAACCGGTTAATTCTATTCGGAATTGCCAGATATTGCGGATTTTCGAGTAGTTTTCCAGCAATATTCGGACAAATCTGCCCGTATCTCCGAAACTATAGGTCGTAGAACGGAGAAATCGGTATTTTTGGAAAGATCTCGAGAAAATACGGTAGATGACAGGGTTTCAAACTTTCTAAATCAGTTGATTCTATTCGGAATAGCTAAAAATTCATATAAACCATTTTCAGCTATTTTCGAGCTGTTTTCGGACCAATCTGCCCATATCTCAGAAACTATATGTCGTAGAACGGAGAAATCGGTATTTTTGGAAAGATCTCGAAAAAATACAGTAGGTGACATGGCTTAAACTGACTAAACCAGTTAATTCTAATCGTAATTGACAGATATAGCGGATTATCGAGTAGTTTTCGAATAATATTCGAACAAATCTGCCCATATCTCCGAAACTATATGTCGTAGAACGGAGAAATCGGTATTTTTGGAAAGATCTCGAGAAAATACGGTAGATGACAGGGTTTCAAACTTTCTAAATCAGTTGATTCTCTTCGGAATTTCTAAAAATTCATATAACCCATTTTCAGCTATTTTCAAGCTGTTTTCGGACAAATCTGACCATATCTCCGAAACTATATGTCGTATAACGGAGAAATCTATATTTTTGGAAAGATCTCGAGAAAATACTGTAGATGACATGGCTTAAACTTTTAAAACCGGTTAATTCTAATCAGAATTGACAGATATAGCGGATTTTCGAGTAGTTTTCGAGCAATATTCGGACAAATCTGCCCATATCTCCCAAACTATATGTCGTAGAACGGAGAAATCGGTATTTTTGGAAAGATCTCGAGAAAATACATTAGATGACATGGTTTTGAACTTGCTAAACCGGTTAATTCTATTCGGAATTGACAGATATAGCGGATTTTCGAGTTGTTTTCGAGCAATATTCGGACAAATCTGCCCATATCTCCCAAACTATATGTCGTAGAACGGAGAAATCGGTATTTTCGGAAAGATCTCGGAAGAATACAGTAGATGACATGGGTTCAAACTTTCTAAACCGGTTAATTCTATTCGGAAATGACAGATATAGCGGATTTTCGAGTAGTTTTCGAGCAATATTCGGACATATCTGCCCATATCTCCGAAGCTATATGTCATCGAAAGGAGAAATCGGTATTTTTGGAAAGATCTCGAGAAAATACAGTAGATGACATGGTTTAAACTTTCTAAACCGGTTGATTCTATTCGGAATTGCTAAAAATTCATATAACCCATTTTCAGCTATTTTCGAGCTGTTTTCGGACCAATCTGCCCATATCTCAGAAACTATATGTCGTGGAACGGAGAAATCGGTATTTTTGGAAAGACCTCGGAAAAATACAGGAGATGACATGGTTTCAAACTTTCTAAACCGGTTAATTCTAATCGAAATTGCCAGATATAGCGGATTTTCGAGTAGTTTTCGAGCAATATTCGGACATATCTGCCCATATCTTCGAAACGATATGTCGTAGAACGGAGAAATCGGTATTTTCGGAAGGATCTCGGAAGAATACAGTAGATGACATGGGTTCAAACTTTCTAAACCGGTTAATTCTATTCGGAATTGCCAGATATTGCGGATTTTCGAGTAGTTTTCGAATAATATTCGAACAAATCTGCCCATATCTCCGAAACTATATGTCGTAGAAAGGAAAAATCGGTATTTTTGGAAAGATCTCAAAAAAATACAGTAGATGACACGGTTTCAAACTTTCTAAATCGATTAATTCCATTCGGAATTGCTAAAAACTCATATAACGCACTTTCAGCTATTCTCGGGCTATTTTCGGAAAAATTTGCCCATATCTCCGAAACTATATGTCGTAGAGCGGAGAGATCGGTATTTTTGGAAATATCTCGAGAAACTACATTAGATGACATGGTTTTAAACTTGCTAAACTGGTTAATTCTATTCGGAATTGACAGATATTGCGGATTTTCGAGTAGTTTTCGAGCAATATTCGGACAAATCTGCCCATATCTCCCAAACTATATGTCGTAGAACGGAGAAATCGGTATTTTCAGAAAGATCTCGGAAGAATACAGTAGATGACATGGGTTCAAACTTTCTAAACCGGTTAATTCTATTCGGAATTGCCAGATATAGCGGATTTTCGAGTAGTTTTCGAGCAATATTCGGACAAATCTGCCCATATCTCCGAAGCTATATGTCATAGAACGGAGAAATCGGTATTTTTGGAAAGATCTCGAGAAAATACAGTAGATGACATGGTTTAAACTTTCTAAACCGGTTAATTCTAATCGGAATTGACAGACATAGCGGATTTTCGAGTAGTTTTCGAGCAATATTCGGACATATCTGCCCATATCTCCGAAACTATATGTCATAGAACGGAGAAATCGGTATTTTTGGAAAGATCTCGAGAAAATACAGTAGATGACATGGTTTAAACTTTCTAAACCGGTTAATTCTATTCGGAATTGCCAGATATTGCGGATTTTCGAGTAGTTTTCCAGCAATATTCCGACAAATCTGCCCATATCTCCGAAACTATAGGTCGTAGAACGGAGAAATCGGTATTTTTGGAAAGATCTCGAGAAAATACGGTAGATGACAGGGTTTCAAACTTTCTAAATCAGTTGATTCTATTCGGAATTGCTAAAAATTCATATAACCCATTTTCAGCTATTTTCGAGCTGTTTTCGGACCAATCTGCCCATATCTCAGAAACTATATGTCGTAGAAGGGAGAAATCGGTATTTTTGAAAGATCTCGGAAGAATACAGTAGATGACATGGCTTAAACTTTTAAAACCGGTTAATTCTAATCGGAATTGACAGACATAGCGGATTTTCGAGTAGTTTTCCAGCAATATTCGGACATATCTGCCCATACCTCCGAAGCTATATGTCGTAGAGCGGAGAAATCGGTATTTTTGGAAAGATCTCGAGAAAATACATTGGATGACATGGTTTCACACTTTCTAAATCAGTTAATTCTATTCGGAATTCCTAAAAATTCAAATAACGCATTTTCAGCTATTTTCGAGCTATTCTCGGACAAATCTGCCCATATCTCCGAAACTATATGTCGTAGAACGGAGAAATCGGTATTTTCGGAAAGATCTCGGAAGAATACAGTAGATGACATGGCTTAAACTTTTAAAACCGGTTAATTCTAATCGGAATTGACAGACATAGCGGATATTCGAGTAGTTTTCCAGCAATATTCGGACATATATGCCTATATCTCCGAAACTATATGTCGTATAACGGAGAAATCGTTATTTTTGGAAAGATCTCGAGAAAATACAGTAGATGACATGGTTTAAACTTTCTAAACCGGTTAATTCTATTCGGAATTGCCAGATATTGCGGATTTTCGAGTAGTTTTCCAGCAATATTCGGACAAATCTGCCCGTATCTCCGAAACTATAGGTCGTAGAACGGAGAAATCAGTATTTTTGGAAAGATCTCGAGAAAATACGGTAGATGACAGGGTTTCAAACTTTCTAAATCAGTTGATTCTATTCGGAATTGCTAAAAATTCATATAACCCATTTTCATCTATGTTCGAGCTGTTTTCGGACCAATCTGCCCATATCTCAGAAACTATATGTCGTAGAACGGAGAAATCGGTATTTTTGGAAAGATCTCAAAAAAATACAGTAGATGACACGGTTTCAAACTTTCTAAATCGATTAATTCCATTCGGAATTGCTAAAAACTCATATAACGCACTTTCAGCTATTTTCGAGCTATTTTCGGACAAATCTGCCCATATCTCCGAAACTATATGTCGTAGAACGGAGAAATCGGTATTTTCGGAAAGATCTCGGAAGAATACAGTAGATGACATGGCTTAAACTTTTAAAACCGGTTAATTCTAATCGGAATTGACAGACATAGCGGATATTCGAGTAGTTTTCCGGCAATATTCGGACATATATGCCTATATCTCCGAAACTATATGTCGTATAACGGAGAAATCGTTATTTTTGGAAAGATCTCGAGAAAATACTGTAGATGACATGGCTTAAACTTTTAAAACCGGTTAATTCTAATCGGAATTGAAAGACATAGCGGATATTCGAGTAGTTTTCCAGCAATATTCGGACATATCTGCCTATATCTCCGAAGCTATATGTCGTAGAGCGGAGAAATCGGTATTTTTGGAAAGATCTCGAGAAAATACAGTAGATGACATGGTTTAAACTTTCTAAACCGGTTAATTCTATTCGGAATTGCCAGATATTGCGGATTTTCGAGTAGTTTTCCAGCAATATTCGGACATATATGCCTATATCTCCGAAACTATATGTCGTATAACGGAGAAATCGTTATTTCTGAAAAGATCTCGAGAAAATACAGTAGATGACATGGCTTAAACTTTCTAAACCGGTTAATTCTATTCGGAATTGCCAGATATTGCGGATTTTCGAGTAGTTTTCCAGCAATATTCGGACAAATCTGCCCGTATCTCCGAAACTATAGGTCGTAGAACGGAGAAATCAGTATTTTTGGAAAGATCTCGAGAAAATACGGTAGATGACAGGGTTTCAAACTTTCAAAATCAGTTGATTCTATTCGGAATTGCTAAAAATTCATATAACCCATTTTCATCTATTTTCGAGCTGTTTTCGGACCAATCTGCCCATATCTCAGAAACTATATGTCGTAGAACGGAGAAATCGGTATTTTTGGAAAGATCTCAAAAAAATACAGTAGATGACACGGTTTCAAACTTTCTAAATCGATTAATTCCATTCGGAATTGCTAAAAACTCATATAACGCACTTTCAGCTATTCTCGGGCTATTTTCGGACAAATTTGCCCTTATCTCCGAAACTATAGGTCGTAGAACGGAGAAATCGGTATTTTTGGAAAGATCTCGAGAAAATACGGTAGATGACAGGGTTTCAAACTTTCTAAATCAGTTGATTCTATTCGGAATTGCTAAAAATTCATATAACCCATTTTCAGCTATTTTCGAGCTGTTTTCGGACCAATCTGCCCATATCTCAGAAACTATATGTCGTAGAACGGAGAAATCGGTATTTTTGGAAAGACCTCGGGAAAATACAGGAGATGACATGGTTTCAAACTTTCTAAACCGGTTAATTCTAATCGAAATTGACAGATATAGCGTATTTTCGAGTAGTTTTCGAACAATATTCGGACAAATCTGCCCATATCTCCGAAACTATATGCCGTAGAAGGGAGAAATCGGTATTTTTGAAAGATCTAGGAAGAATACAGTAGATGACATGGCTTAAACTTTTAAAACCGGTTAATTCTAATCGGAATTGACAGACATAGCGGATTTTCGAGTAGTTTTCGCGCAATATTCGGACATATCTGCCCATATCTCCGAAACTATATGTCGTATAACGGAGAAATCGGTATTTTTGGAAAGATCTCGAGAAAATACTGTAGATCACATGGCTTAAACTTTTAAAACCGGTCAATTCTAATCGGAATTGACAGACATAGCGGATTTTCGAGTAGTTTTCCAGCAATATTCGGACATATCTGCCCATATCTCCGAAGCTATATGTCGTAGAGCGGAGAAATCGGTATTTTTGGAAAGATCTCGAGAAAATACATTGGATGACATGGTTTCACACTTTCTAAATCAGTTAATTCTATTCGGAATTCCTAAAAATTCAAATAACGCATTTTCAGCTATTTTCGAGCTATTTTCGGACAAATCTGCCCATATCTCCGAAACTATATGTCGTAGAACGGAGAAATCGGTATTTTCGGAAAGATCTCGGAAGAATACAGTAGATGACATGGCTTAAACTTTTAAAACCGGTTAATTCTAATCGGAATTGACAGACATAGCGGATATTCGAGTAGTTTTCCAGCAATATTCGGACATATATGCCTATATCTCCGAAACTATATGTCGTATAACGGAGAAATCGTTATTTTTGGAAAGATCTCGAGAAGATACTGTAGATCACATGGCTTAAACTTTTAAAACCGGTCAATTCTAATCGGAATTGACAGACATAGCGGATTTTCGAGTAGTTTTCCAGCAATATTCGGACATATCTGCCCATATCTCCGAAGCTATATGTCGTAGAGCGGAGAAATCGGTATTTTTGGAAAGATCTCGAGAAAATACATTGGATGACAGGGTTTCAAACTTTCTAAATCAGTTGATTCTATTCGGAATTGCTAAAAATTCATATAACCCATTTTCAGCTATTTTCGAGCTGTTTTCGGACCAATCTGCCCATATCTCAGAAACTATATGTCGTAGAACGGAGAAATCGGTATTTTTGGAAAGACCTCGGGAAAATACAGGAGATGACATGGTTTCAAACTTTCTAAACCGGTTAATTCTAATCGAAATTGACAGATATAGCGTATTTTCGAGTAGTTTTCGAACAATATTCGGACAAATCTGCCCATATCTCCGAAACTATATGTCGTAGAAGGGAGAAATCGGTATTTTTGAAAGATCTAGGAAGAATACAGTAGATGACATGGCTTAAACTTTTAAAACCGGTTAATTCTAATCGGAATTGACAGACATAGCGGATTTTCGAGTAGTTTTCGCGCAATATTCGGACATATCTGCCCATATCTCCGAAACTATATGTCGTATAACGGAGAAATCGGTATTTTTGGAAAGATCTCGAGAAAATACTGTAGATCACATGGCTTAAACTTTTAAAACCGGTCAATTCTAATCGGAATTGACAGACATAGCGGATTTTCGAGTAGTTTTCCAGCAATATTCGGACATATCTGCCCATATCTCCGAAGCTATATGTCGTAGAGCGGAGAAATCGGTATTTTTGGAAAGATCTCGAGAAAATACATTGGATGACATGGTTTCACACTTTCTAAATCAGTTAATTCTATTCGGAATTCCTAAAAATTCAAATAACGCATTTTCAGCTATTTTCGAGCTATTTTCGGACAAATCTGCCCATATCTCCGAAACTATATGTCGTAGAAGGGAGAAATCGGTATTTTTGAAAGATCTAGGAAGAATACAGTAGATGACATGGCTTAAACTTTTAAAACCGGTTAATTCTAATCGGAATTGACAGACATAGCGGATATTCGAGTAGTTTTCCAGCAATATTCGGACATATATGCCTATATCTCCGAAACTATATGTCGTATAACGGAGAAATCGTTATTTTTGGAAAGATCTCGAGAAGATACTGTAGATCACATGGCTTAAACTTTTAAATCCGGTCAATTCTAATCGGAATTGACAGACATAGCGGATTTTCGAGTAGTTTTCCAGCAATATTCGGACATATCTGCCTAAATCTCCGAAGCTATATGTCGTAGAGCGGAGAAATCGGTATTTTTGGAAAGATCTCGAGAACATACATTAGATGACATGGTTTCACACTTTCTAAATCAGTTAATTCTATTCGGAATTCCTAAAAATTCAAATAACGCATTTTCAGCTAT
This sequence comes from Platypus cylindrus, assembly GCA_949748235.1. Lineage (NCBI taxonomy): Eukaryota > Metazoa > Arthropoda > Insecta > Coleoptera > Curculionidae > Platypus > Platypus cylindrus. The sequence goes on from CATIYE010000015.1 coordinate 475,510, forward strand.
TTTCGAGCTATTCTCGGACAAATCTGCCCATATCTCCGAAACTATATGTCGTAGAACGGAGAAATCGGTATTTTCGGAAAGATCTCGGAAGAATACAGTAGATGACATGGCTTAAACTTTTAAAACCGGTTAATTCTAATCGGAATTGACAGACATAGCGGATATTCGAGTAGTTTTCCAGCAATATTCGGACATATATGCCTATATCTCCGAAACTATATGTCGTATAACGGAGAAATCGTTATTTTTGGAAAGATCTCGAGAAAATACAGTAGATGACATGGTTTAAACTTTCTAATCCGGTTAATTCTATTCGGAATTGCCAGATATTGCGGATTTTCGAGTAGTTTTCCAGCAATATTCGGACAAATCTGCCCGTATCTCCGAAACTATAGGTCGTAGAACGGAGAAATCGGTATTTTTGGAAAGATCTCGAGAAAATACGGTAGATGACAGGGTTTCAAACTTTCTAAATCAGTTGATTCTATTCGGAATTGCTAAAAATTCATATAACCCATTTTCATCTATTTTCGAGCTGTTTTCGGACCAATCTGCCCATATCTCAGAAACTATATGTCGTAGAACGGAGAAATCGGTATTTTTGGAAAGATCTCGAAAAAATACAGTAGATGACACGGTTTCAAACTTTCTAAATCGATTAATTCCATTCGGAATTGCTAAAAACTCATATAACGCACTTTCAGCTATTTTCGAGCTATTTTCGGACAAATCTGCCCATATCTCCGAAACTATATGTCGTAGAACGGAGAAATCGGTATTTTCGGAAAGATCTCGGAAGAATACAGTAGATGACATGGCTTAAACTTTTAAAACCGGTTAATTCTAATCGGAATTGACAGACATAGCGGATATTCGAGTAGTTTTCCAGCAATATTCGGACATATATACCTATATCTCCGAAACTATATGTCGTATAACGGAGAAATCGTTATTTTTGGAAAGATCTCGAGAAAATGCTGTAGATGACATGGCTTAAACTTTTAAAACCGGTTAATTCTAATCGGAATTGACAGACATAGCGGATATTCGAGTAGTTTTCCAGCAATATTCGGACATATCTGCCTATATCTCCGAAGCTATATGTCGTAGAGCGGAGAAATCGGTATTTTTGGAAAGATCTCGAGAAAATACAGTAGATGACATGGTTTAAACTTTCTAAACCGGTTAATTCTATTCGGAATTGCCAGATATTGCGGATTTTCGAGTAGTTTTCCAGCAATATTCGGACATATATGCCTATATCTCCGAAACTATATGTCGTATAACGGAGAAATCGGTATTTCTGAAAAGATCTCGAGAAAATGCAGTAGATGACATGGTTGAAACTTTTAAAACCGGTTAATTCTAATCGGAATTGACAGACCTAGCGGATTTTCGAGTAGTTTTCGAGCAATATTCGGACATATCTGCGCATATCTCTGAAGCTGTATGTCATAGAAAGGAGAAATCAGTATTTTTGGAAAGATCTCGAGAAAATACGGTAGATGACAGGGTTTCAAACTTTCTAAATCAGTTGATTCTATTCGGAATTGCTAAAAATTCATATAACCCATTTTCATCTATGTTCGAGCTGTTTTCGGACCAATCTGCCCATATCTCAGAAACTATATGTCGTAGAACGGAGAAATCGGTATTTTTGGAAAGATCTCAAAAAAATACAGTAGATGACACGGTTTCAAACTTTCTAAATCGATTAATTCCATTCGGAATTGCTAAAAACTCATATAACGCACTTTCAGCTATTTTCGAGCTATTTTCGGACAAATCTGCCCATATCTCCGAAACTATATGTCGTAGAACGGAGAAATCGGTATTTTCGGAAAGATCTCGGAAGAATACAGTAGATGACATGGCTTAAACTTTTAAAACCGGTTAATTCTAATCGGAATTGACAGACATAGCGGATATTCGAGTAGTTTTCCGGCAATATTCGGACATATATGCCTATATCTCCGAAACTATATGTCGTATAACGGAGAAATCGTTATTTTTGGAAAGATCTCGAGAAAATACTGTAGATGACATGGCTTAAACTTTTAAAACCGGTTAATTCTAATCGGAATTGAAAGACATAGCGGATATTCGAGTAGTTTTCCAGCAATATTCGGACATATCTGCCTATATCTCCGAAGCTATATGTCGTAGAGCGGAGAAATCGGTATTTTTGGAAAGATCTCGAGAAAATACAGTAGATGACATGGTTTAAACTTTCTAAACCGGTTAATTCTATTCGGAATTGCCAGATATTGCGGATTTTCGAGTAGTTTTCCAGCAATATTCGGACATATATGCCTATATCTCCGAAACTATATGTCGTATAACGGAGAAATCGTTATTTCTGAAAAGATCTCGAGAAAATACAGTAGATGACATGGCTTAAACTTTCTAAACCGGTTAATTCTATTCGGAATTGCCAGATATTGCGGATTTTCGAGTAGTTTTCCAGCAATATTCGGACAAATCTGCCCGTATCTCCGAAACTATAGGTCGTAGAACGGAGAAATCAGTATTTTTGGAAAGATCTCGAGAAAATACGGTAGATGACAGGGTTTCAAACTTTCAAAATCAGTTGATTCTATTCGGAATTGCTAAAAATTCATATAACCCATTTTCATCTATTTTCGAGCTGTTTTCGGACCAATCTGCCCATATCTCAGAAACTATATGTCGTAGAACGGAGAAATCGGTATTTTTGGAAAGATCTCAAAAAAATACAGTAGATGACACGGTTTCAAACTTTCTAAATCGATTAATTCCATTCGGAATTGCTAAAAACTCATATAACGCACTTTCAGCTATTCTCGGGCTATTTTCGGACAAATTTGCCCTTATCTCCGAAACTATAGGTCGTAGAACGGAGAAATCGGTATTTTTGGAAAGATCTCGAGAAAATACGGTAGATGACAGGGTTTCAAACTTTCTAAATCAGTTGATTCTATTCGGAATTGCTAAAAATTCATATAACCCATTTTCAGCTATTTTCGAGCTGTTTTCGGACCAATCTGCCCATATCTCAGAAACTATATGTCGTAGAACGGAGAAATCGGTATTTTTGGAAAGACCTCGGGAAAATACAGGAGATGACATGGTTTCAAACTTTCTAAACCGGTTAATTCTAATCGAAATTGACAGATATAGCGTATTTTCGAGTAGTTTTCGAACAATATTCGGACAAATCTGCCCATATCTCCGAAACTATATGCCGTAGAAGGGAGAAATCGGTATTTTTGAAAGATCTAGGAAGAATACAGTAGATGACATGGCTTAAACTTTTAAAACCGGTTAATTCTAATCGGAATTGACAGACATAGCGGATTTTCGAGTAGTTTTCGCGCAATATTCGGACATATCTGCCCATATCTCCGAAACTATATGTCGTATAACGGAGAAATCGGTATTTTTGGAAAGATCTCGAGAAAATACTGTAGATCACATGGCTTAAACTTTTAAAACCGGTCAATTCTAATCGGAATTGACAGACATAGCGGATTTTCGAGTAGTTTTCCAGCAATATTCGGACATATCTGCCCATATCTCCGAAGCTATATGTCGTAGAGCGGAGAAATCGGTATTTTTGGAAAGATCTCGAGAAAATACATTGGATGACATGGTTTCACACTTTCTAAATCAGTTAATTCTATTCGGAATTCCTAAAAATTCAAATAACGCATTTTCAGCTATTTTCGAGCTATTTTCGGACAAATCTGCCCATATCTCCGAAACTATATGTCGTAGAACGGAGAAATCGGTATTTTCGGAAAGATCTCGGAAGAATACAGTAGATGACATGGCTTAAACTTTTAAAACCGGTTAATTCTAATCGGAATTGACAGACATAGCGGATATTCGAGTAGTTTTCCAGCAATATTCGGACATATATGCCTATATCTCCGAAACTATATGTCGTATAACGGAGAAATCGTTATTTTTGGAAAGATCTCGAGAAGATACTGTAGATCACATGGCTTAAACTTTTAAAACCGGTCAATTCTAATCGGAATTGACAGACATAGCGGATTTTCGAGTAGTTTTCCAGCAATATTCGGACATATCTGCCCATATCTCCGAAGCTATATGTCGTAGAGCGGAGAAATCGGTATTTTTGGAAAGATCTCGAGAAAATACATTGGATGACAGGGTTTCAAACTTTCTAAATCAGTTGATTCTATTCGGAATTGCTAAAAATTCATATAACCCATTTTCAGCTATTTTCGAGCTGTTTTCGGACCAATCTGCCCATATCTCAGAAACTATATGTCGTAGAACGGAGAAATCGGTATTTTTGGAAAGACCTCGGGAAAATACAGTAGATGACATGGCTTAAACTTTTAAAACCGGTTAATTCTAATCGGAATTGACAGACATAGCGGATTTTCGAGTAGTTTTCGCGCAATATTCGGACATATCTGCCCATATCTCCGAAACTATATGTCGTATAACGGAGAAATCGGTATTTTTGGAAAGATCTCGAGAAAATACTGTAGATCACATGGCTTAAACTTTTAAAACCGGTCAATTCTAATCGGAATTGACAGACATAGCGGATTTTCGAGTAGTTTTCCAGCAATATTCGGACATATCTGCCCATATCTCCGAAGCTATATGTCGTAGAGCGGAGAAATCGGTATTTTTGGAAAGATCTCGAGAAAATACATTGGATGACATGGTTTCACACTTTCTAAATCAGTTAATTCTATTCGGAATTCCTAAAAATTCAAATAACGCATTTTCAGCTATTTTCGAGCTATTTTCGGACAAATCTGCCCATATCTCCGAAACTATATGTCGTAGAAGGGAGAAATCGGTATTTTTGAAAGATCTAGGAAGAATACAGTAGATGACATGGCTTAAACTTTTAAAACCGGTTAATTCTAATCGGAATTGACAGACATAGCGGATATTCGAGTAGTTTTCCAGCAATATTCGGACATATATGCCTATATCTCCGAAACTATATGTCGTATAACGGAGAAATCGTTATTTTTGGAAAGATCTCGAGAAGATACTGTAGATCACATGGCTTAAACTTTTAAATCCGGTCAACTCTAATCGGAATTGACAGACATAGCGGATTTTCGAGTAGTTTTCCAGCAATATTCGGACATATCTGCCTAAATCTCCGAAGCTATATGTCGTAGAGCGGAGAAATCGGTATTTTTGGAAAGATCTCGAGAACATACATTAGATGACATGGTTTCACACTTTCTAAATCAGTTAATTCTATTCGGAATTCCTAAAAATTCAAATAACGCATTTTCAGCTATTTTCGAGCTATTCTCGGACAAATCTGCCCATATCTCCGAAACTATATGTCGTAGAACGGAGAAATCGGTATTTTCGGAAAGATCTCGGAAGAATACAGTAGATGACATGGCTTAAACTTTTAAAACCGGTTAATTCTAATCGGAATTGACAGACATAGCGGATATTCGAGTAGTTTTCCAGCAATATTCGGACATATATGCCTATATCTCCGAAACTATATGTCGTATAACGGAGAAATCGTTATTTTTGGAAAGATCTCGAGAAAATACAGTAGATGACATGGTTTAAACTTTCTAATCCGGTTAATTCTATTCGGAATTGCCAGATATTGCGGATTTTCGAGTAGTTTTCCAGCAATATTCGGACAAATCTGCCCGTATCTCCGAAACTATAGGTCGTAGAACGGAGAAATCGGTATTTTTGGAAAGATCTCGAGAAAATACGGTAGATGACAGGGTTTCAAACTTTCTAAATCAGTTGATTCTATTCGGAATTGCTAAAAATTCATATAACCCATTTTCATCTATTTTCGAGCTGTTTTCGGACCAATCTGCCCATATCTCAGAAACTATATGTCGTAGAACGGAGAAATCGGTATTTTTGGAAAGATCTCGAAAAAATACAGTAGATGACACGGTTTCAAACTTTCTAAATCGATTAATTCCATTCGGAATTGCTAAAAACTCATATAACGCACTTTCAGCTATTTTCGAGCTATTTTCGGACAAATCTGCCCATATCTCCGAAACTATATGTCGTAGAACGGAGAAATCGGTATTTTCGGAAAGATCTCGGAAGAATACAGTAGATGACATGGCTTAAACTTTTAAAACCGGTTAATTCTAATCGGAATTGACAGACATAGCGGATATTCGAGTAGTTTTCCAGCAATATTCGGACATATATACCTATATCTCCGAAACTATATGTCGTATAACGGAGAAATCGTTATTTTTGGAAAGATCTCGAGAAAATGCTGTAGATGACATGGCTTAAACTTTTAAAACCGGTTAATTCTAATCGGAATTGACAGACATAGCGGATATTCGAGTAGTTTTCCAGCAATATTCGGACATATCTGCCTATATCTCCGAAGCTATATGTCGTAGAGCGGAGAAATCGGTATTTTTGGAAAGATCTCGAGAAAATACAGTAGATGACATGGTTTAAACTTTCTAAACCGGTTAATTCTATTCGGAATTGCCAGATATTGCGGATTTTCGAGTAGTTTTCCAGCAATATTCGGACATATATGCCTATATCTCCGAAACTATATGTCGTATAACGGAGAAATCGTTATTTCTGAAAAGATCTCGAGAAAATACAGTAGATGACATGGCTTAAACTTTCTAAACCGGTTAATTCTATTCGGAATTGCCAGATATTGCGGATTTTCGAGTAGTTTTCCAGCAATATTCGGACAAATCTGCCCGTATCTCCGAAACTATAGGTCGTAGAACGGAGAAATCAGTATTTTTGGAAAGATCTCGAGAAAATACGGTAGATGACAGGGTTTCAAACTTTCAAAATCAGTTGATTCTATTCGGAATTGCTAAAAATTCATATAACCCATTTTCATCTATTTTCGAGCTGTTTTCGGACCAATCTGCCCATATCTCAGAAACTATATGTCGTAGAACGGAGAAATCGGTATTTTTGGAAAGATCTCAAAAAAATACAGTAGATGACATGGTTTCAAACTTTCTAAATCGATTAATTCCATTCGGAATTGCTAAAAACTCATATAACGCACTTTCAGCTATTCTCGGGCTATTTTCGGACAAATTTGCCCATATCTCCGAAACTATAGGTCGTAGAACGGAGAAATCGGTATTTTTGGAAAGATCTCGAGAAAATACGGTAGATGACAGGGTTTCAAACTTTCTAAATCAGTTGATTCTATTCGGAATTGCTAAAAATTCATATAACCCATTTTCAGCTATTTTCGAGCTGTTTTCGGACCAATCTGCCCATATCTCAGAAACTATATGTCGTAGAACGGAGAAATCGGTATTTTTGGAAAGACCTCGGGAAAATACAGGAGATGACATGGTATCAAACTTTCTAAACCGGTTAATTCTAATCGAAATTGACAGATATAGCGTATTTTCGAGTAGTTTTCGAACAATATTCGGACAAATCTGCAAATATCTCCGAAACTATATGTCGTAGAAGGGAGAAATCGGTATTTTTGAAAGATCTCGGAAGAATACAGTAGATGACATGGCTTAAACTTTTAAAACCGGTTAATTCTAATCGGAATTGCTAAAAATTCATATAACCCATTTTCAGCTATTTTCGAGCTGTTTTCGGACCAATCTGCCCATATCTCAGAAACTATATGTCGTAGAACGGAGAAATCGGTATTTTTGGAAAGACCTCGGGAAAATACAGGAGATGACATGGTATCAAACTTTCTAAACCGGTTAATTCTAATCGAAATTGACAGACATAGCGGATTTTCGAGTAGTTTTCCAGCAATATTCGGACATATCTGCCCATATCTCCGAAGCTATATGTCGTAGAGCGGAGAAATCGGTATTTTTGGAAAGATCTCGAGAAAATACATTGGATGACATGGTTTCACACTTTCTAAATCAGTTAATTCTATTCGGAATTCCTAAAAATTCAAATAACGCATTTTCAGCTATTTTCGAGCTATTTTCGGACAAATCTGCCCATATCTCCGAAACTATATGTCGTAGAACGGAGAAATCGGTATTTTCGGAAAGATCTCGGAAGAATACAGTAGATGACATGGCTTAAACTTTTAAAACCGGTCAATTCTAATCGGAATTGACAGACATAGCGGATTTTCGAGTAGTTTTCCAGCAATATTCGGACATATCTGCCCATATCTCCGAAGCTATATGTCGTAGAGCGGAGAAATCGGTATTTTTGGAAAGATCTCGAGAAAATACATTGGATGACATGGTTTCACACTTTCTAAATCAGTTAATTCTATTCGGAATTCCTAAAAATTCAAATAACGCATTTTCAGCTATTTTCGAGCTATTTTCGGACAAATCTGCCCATATCTCCGAAACTATATGTCGTAGAACGGAGAAATCGGTATTTTCGGAAAGATCTCGGAAGAATACAGTAGATGACATGGCTTAAACTTTTAAAACCGGTTAATTCTAATCGGAATTGACAGACATAGCGGATATTCGAGTAGTTTTCCAGCAATATTCGGACATATATGCCTATATCTCCGAAACTATATGTCGTATAACGGAGAAATCGTTATTTTTGGAAAGATCTCGAGAAAATACTGTAGATGACATGGCTTAAACTTTTAAAACCGGTTAATTCTAATCGGAATTGACAGACATAGCGGATATTCGAGTAGTTTTCCAGCAATATTCGGACATATCTGCCTATATCTCCGAAGCTATATGTCGTAGAGCGGAGAAATCGGTATTTTTGGAAAGATCTCGAGAACATACATTAGATGACATGGTTTCACACTTTCTAAATCAGTTAATTCTATTCGGAATTCCTAAAAATTCAAATAACGCATTTTCAGCTATTTTCGAGCTATTCTCGGACAAATCTGCCCATATCTCCGAAACTATATGTCGTAGAACGGAGAAATCGGTATTTTCGGAAAGATCTCGGAAGAATACAGTAGATGACATGGCTTAAACTTTTAAAACCGGTTAATTCTAATCGGAATTGACAGACATAGCGGATATTCGAGTAGTTTTCCAGCAATATTCGGACATATATGCCTATATCTCCGAAACTATATGTCGTATAACGGAGAAATCGTTATTTTTGGAAAGATCTCGAGAAAATACAGTAGATGACATGGTTTAAACTTTCTAAACCGGTTAATTCTATTCGGAATTGCCAGATATTGCGGATTTTCGAGTAGTTTTCCAGCAATATTCGGACAAATCTGCCCGTATCTCCGAAACTATAGGTCGTAGAACGGAGAAATCAGTATTTTTGGAAAGATCTCGAGAAAATACGGTAGATGACAGGGTTTCAAACTTTCTAAATCAGTTGATTCTATTCGGATTTGCTAAAAATTCATATAACCCATTTTCATCTATTTTCGAGCTGTTTTCGGACCAATCTGCCCATATCTCAGAAACTATATGTCGTAGAACGGAGAAATCGGTATTTTTGGAAAGATCTCAAAAAAATACAGTAGATGACACGGTTTCAAACTTTCTAAATCGATTAATTCCATTCGGAATTGCTAAAAACTCATATAACGCACTTTCAGCTATTCTCGGGCTATTTTCGGACAAATTTGCCCATATCTCCGAAGCTATATGTCGTAGAGCGGAGAGATCGGTATTTTTGGAAAGATCTCGAGAAAATAAAGTAGATGACATGGTTTAAACTTTCTAAACCGGTTAATTCTAATCGGAATTGACAGACATAGCGGATTTTCGAGTAGTTTTCGAGCAATATTCGGACATATCTGCCCATATCTCCGAAGCTATATGTCATAGAACGGAGAAATCGGTATTTTTGGAAAGATCTCGAGAAAATACAGTAGATGACATGGTTTAAACTTTCTAAACCGGTTAATTCTATTCGGAATTGCCAGATATTGCGGATTTTCGAGTAGTTTTCCAGCAATATTCGGACAAATCTGCCCATATCTCCGAAACTATATGTCGTAGAACGGAGAAATCGGTATTTTCAGGAAGATCTCGAGAAAATACAGTAGATGACATGGTTTCAAACTTGCTAAACCGGTTAATTCTAATCGGAATTGACAGACATAGCGGATTTTCGAGTAGTTTTCGAGCAATATTCGGACATATCTGCCCATATCTCCGAAGCTATATGTCATAGAACGGAGAAATCGGTATTTTTGGAAAGATCTCGAGAAAATACAGTAGATGACATGGTTTAAACTTTCTAAACCGGTTAATTCTATTCGGAATTGCCAGATATTACGAATTTTCGAGTAGTTTTCCAGCAATATTCCGACAAATCTGCCCATATCTCCGAAACTATAGGTCGTAGAACGGAGAAATCGGTATTTTTGGAAAGATCTCGAGAAAATACGGTAGATGACAGGGTTTCAAACTTTCTAATTCAGTTGATTCTATTCGGATTTGCTAAAAATTCATATAACCCATTTTCACCTATTTTCGAGCTGTTTTCGGACCAATCTGCCCATATCTCAGAAACTATATGTCGTAGAACGGAGAAATCGGTATTTTTGGAAAGATCTCAAAAAAATACAGTAGATGACACGGTTTCAAACTTTCTAAATCGATTAATTCCATTCGGAATTGCTAAAAACTCATATAACGCACTTTCAGCTATTCTCGGGCTATTTTCGGACAAATTTGCCCATATCTCCGAAGCTATATGTCGTAGAGAGGAGAGATCGGTATTTTTGGAAAGATCTCGAGAAAATAAAGTAGATGACATGGTTTAAACTTTCTAAACCGGTTAATTCTAATCGGAATTGACAGACATAGCGGATTTTCGAGTAGTTTTCGAGCAATATTCGGACATATCTGCCCATATCTCCGAAGCTATATGTCATAGAACGGAGAAATCGGTATTTTTGGAAAGATCTCGAGAAAATACAGTAGATGACATGGTTTAAACTTTCTAAACCGGTTAATTCTATTCGGAATTGCCAGATATTGCGGATTTTCGAGTAGTTTTCCAGCAATATTCGGGCAAATCTGCCCATATCTCCGAAACTATATGTCGTAGAACGGAGAAATCGGTATTTTCAGGAAGATCTCGAGAAAATACAGTAGATGACATGGTTTCAAACTTGCTAAACCGGTTAATTCTAATCGGAATTGACAGACATAGCGGATTTTCGAGTAGTTTTCGAGCAATATTCGGACATATCTGCCCATATCTCCGAAGCTATATGTCATAGAACGGAGAAATCGGTATTTTTGGAAAGATCTCGAGAAAATACAGTAGATGACATGGTTTAAACTTTCTAAACCGGTTAATTCTATTCGGAATTGCCAGATATTGCGAATTTTCGAGTAGTTTTCCAGCAATATTCCGACAAATCTGCCCATATCTCCGAAACTATAGGTCGTAGAACGGAGAAATCGGTATTTTTGGAAAGATCTCGAGAGGATACGGTAGATGACAGGGTTTCAAACTTTCTAAATCAGTTGATTCTATTCGAAATTGACAGATATAGCGTATTTTCGAGTAGTCTTCGAACAATATTCGGACAAATCTGCCCATATCTCCGAAACTATATGTCGTACAAGGGAGAAATCGGTATTTTTGAAAGATCTCGGAAGAATACAGTAGATGACATGGCTTAAACTTTTAAAACCGGTTAATTCTAATCGGAATTGACAGACATAGCGGATTTTCGAGTAGTTTTCGCGCAATATTCGGACATATCTGCCCATATCTCCGAAACTATATGTCGTATAACGGAGAAATCGGTATTTTTGGAAAGACCTCGGGAAAATACAGGAGATGACATGGTTTCAAACTTTCTAAACCGGTTAATTCTAATCGAAATTGACAGATATAGCGTATTTTCGAGTAGTTTTCGAGCAATATTCGGACATATCTGCCCATATCTCCGAATCTATATGTCGTAGAGCGGAGAAATCGGTATTTTTGGAAAGATCTCGAGAACATACATTAGATGACATGGTTTAAACTTTCTAAACCGGTTAATTCTATTCGGAATTGCCAGATATTGCGGATTTTCGAGTAGTTTTCCAGCAATATTCCGACAAATCTGCCCATATCTCCGAAACTATAGGTCGTAGAACGGAGAAATCGGTATTTTTGGAAAGATCTCGAGAAAATACGGTAGATGACAGGGTTTCAAACTTTCTAAATCAGTTGATTCTATTCGGAATTGCTAAAAATTCATATAACCCATTTTCAGCTATTTTCGAGCTGTTTTCGGACCAATCTGCCCATATCTCAGAAACTATATGTCGTAGAACGGAGAAATCGGTATTTTTGGAAAGACCTCGGGAAAATACAGGAGATGACATGGTTTCAAACTTTCTAAACCGGTTAATTCTAATCGAAATTGACAGATATAGCGTATTTTCGAGTAGTTTTCGAGCAATATTCGGACATATCTGCCCATATCTCCGAATCTATATGTCATAGAACGGAGAAATCGGTATTTTTGGAAAGATCTCGAGAAAATACAGTAGATGACATGGTTTAAACTTTCTAAATCAGTTAATTCTATTCGGAATTCCTAAAAATTCAAATAACGCATTTTCAGCTATTTTCGAGCTATTTTCGGACAAATCTGCCCATATCTCCGAAACTATATGTCGTAGAACGGAGAAATCGGTATTTTCGGAAAGATCTCGGAAGAATACAGTAGACGACATGGCTTAAACTTTTAAAACCGGTTAATTCTAATCGGAATTGACAGACATAGCGGATATTCGAGTAGTTTTCCAGCAATATTCGGACAAACCTGCCCATATCTCCGAAACTATATGTCGTAGAACGGAGAAATCGGTATTTTCAGAAAGATCTCGAGAAAATACAGTAGATGACATGGTTTAAACTTTCTAAACCGGTTAATTCTAATCGGAATTGACAGACATAGCGGATTTTCGAGTAGTTTTCGAGCAATATTCGGACATATCTGCCCATATCTCCGAATCTATATGTCATAGAACGGAGAAATCGGTATTTTTGGAAAGATCTCGAGAAAATACAGTAGATGACATGGTTTAAACTTTCTAAATCAGTTAATTCTATTCGGAATTCCTAAAAATTCAAATAACGCATTTTCAGCTATTTTCGAGCTATTTTCGGACAAATCTGCCCATATCTCCGAAACTATATGTCGTAGAACGGAGAAATCGGTATTTTCGGAAAGATCTCGGAAGAATACAGTAGACGACATGGCTTAAACTTTTAAAGCCGGTTAATTCTAATCGGAATTGACAGACATAGCGGATATTCGAGTAGTTTTCCAGCAATATTCGGACATATATGCCTATATCTCCGAAACTATATGTCTCATATAACGCACTCATATAACGCACTTTCAGCTATTCTCGGGCTATTTTCGGACAAATTTGCCCATATCTCCGAAGCTATATGTCGTAGAGCGGAGAGATCGGTATTTTTGGAAAGATCTCGAGAAAATACAGTAGATGACATGGTTTAAACTTTCTAAACCGGTTAATTCTAATCGGAATTGACAGACATAGCGGATTTTCGAGTAGTTTTCGAGCAATATTCGGACATATCTGCCCATATCTCCGAAGCTATATGTCATAGAACGGAGAAATCGGTATTTTTGGAAAGATCTCGAGAAAATACAGTAGATGACATGGTTTAAACTTTCTAAACCGGTTAATTCTATTCGGAATTGCCAGATATTGCGGATTTTCGAGTAGTTTTCCAGCAATATTCGGACAAATCTGCCCATATCTCCGAAACTATATGTCGTAGAACGGAGAAATCGGTATTTTCAGGAAGATCTCGAGAAAATACAGTAGATGACATGGTTTCAAACTTGCTAAACCGGTTAATTCTAATCGGAATTGACAGACATAGCGGATTTTCGAGTAGTTTTCGAGCAATATTCGGACATATCTGCCCATATCTCCGAAGCTATATGTCATAGAACGGAGAAATCGGTATTTTTGGAAAGATCTCGAGAAAATACAGTAGATGACATGGTTTAAACTTTCTAAACCGGTTAATTCTATTCGGAATTGCCAGATATTGCGGATTTTCGAGTAGTTTTCCAGCAATATTCCGACAAATCTGCCCATATCTCCGAAACTATAGGTCGTAGAACGGAGAAATCGGTATTTTTGGAAAGATCTCGAGAAAATACGGTAGATGACAGGGTTTCAAACTTTCTAAATCAGTTGATTCTATTCGGAATTGCTAAAAATTCATATAACCCTTTTTCAGCTATTTTCGAGCTGTTTTCGGACCAATCTGCCCATATCTCAGAAACTATATGTCGTAGAACGGAGAAATCGGTATTTTTGGAAAGATCTCGAGAAAATACAGTAGATGACATGGTTTAAACTTTCTAAACCGGTTAATTCTATTCGGAATTGCCAGATATTGCGGATTTTCGAGTAGTTTTCCAGCAATATTCCGACAAATCTGCCCATATCTCCGAAACTATAGGTCGTAGAACGGAGAAATCGGTATTTTCAGAAAGATCTCGAGAAAATACAGTAGATGACATGGTTTAAACTTTCTAAACCGGTTAATTCTAATCGGAATTGACAGACATAGCGGATTTTCGAGTAGTTTTCGAGCAATATTCGGACATATCTGCCCATATCTCCGAATCTATATGTCATAGAACGGAGAAATCGGTATTTTTGGAAAGATCTCGAGAAAATACAGTAGATGACATGGTTTAAACTTTCTAAATCAGTTAATTCTATTCGGAATTCCTAAAAATTCAAATAACGCATTTTCAGCTATTTTCGAGCTATTTTCGGACAAATCTGCCCATATCTCCGAAACTATATGTCGTAGAACGGAGAAATCGATATTTTCGGAAAGATCTCGGAAGAATACAGTAGATGACATGGCTTAAACTTTTAAAACCGGTTAATTCTAATCGGAATTGACAGACATAGCGGATATTCGAGTAGTTTTCCAGCAATATTCGGACATATATGCCTATATCTCCGAAACTATATGTCGTATAACGGAGAAATCGTTATTTTTGGAAAGATCTCGAGAAAATACTGTAGATGACATGGTTTAAACTTTTAAAACCGGTTAATTCTAATCGGAATTGACAGACATAGCGGATATTCGAGTAGTTTTCCAGCAATATTCGGACATATCTGCCCATATCTCCGAAGCTATATGTCATAGAACGGACAAATCGGTATTTTTGGAAAGATCTCGAGAAAATACAGTAGATGACATGGTTTAAACTTTCTAAACCGGTTAATTCTATTCGGAATTGCCAGATATTGCGGATTTTCGAGTAGTTTTCCAGCAATATTCCGACAAATCTGCCCATATCTCCGAAACTATAGGTCGTAGAACGGAGAAATCGGTATTTTTGGAAAGATCTCGAGAAAATACGGTAGATGACAGGGTTTCAAACTTTCTAAATCAGTTGATTCTATTCGGAATTGCTAAAAATTCATATAACCCTTTTTCAGCTATTTTCGAGCTGTTTTCGGACCAATCTGCCCATATCTCAGAAACTATATGTCGTAGAACGGAGAAATCGGTATTTTTGGAAAGATCTCGAGAAAATACAGTAGATGACATGGTTTAAACTTTCTAAACCGGTTAATTCTATTCGGAATTGCCAGATATTGCGGATTTTCGAGTAGTTTTCCAGCAATATTCCGACAAATCTGCCCATATCTCCGAAACTATAGGTCGTAGAACGGAGAAATCGGTATTTTCAGAAAGATCTCGAGAAAATACAGTAGATGACATGGTTTAAACTTTCTAAACCGGTTAATTCTAATCGGAATTGACAGACATAGCGGATTTTCGAGTAGTTTTCGAGCAATATTCGGACATATCTGCCCATATCTCCGAATCTATATGTCATAGAACGGAGAAATCGGTATTTTTGGAAAGATCTCGAGAAAATACAGTAGATGACATGGTTTAAACTTTCTAAATCAGTTAATTCTATTCGGAATTCCTAAAAATTCAAATAACGCATTTTCAGCTATTTTCGAGCTATTTTCGGACAAATCTGCCCATATCTCCGAAACTATATGTCGTAGAACGGAGAAATCGGTATTTTCGGAAAGATCTCGGAAGAATACAGTAGATGACATGGCTTAAACTTTTAAAACCGGTTAATTCTAATCGGAATTGACAGACATAGCGGATATTCGAGTAGTTTTCCAGCAATATTCGGACATATATGCCTATATCTCCGAAACTATATGTCGTATAACGGAGAAATCGTTATTTTTGGAAAGATCTCGAGAAAATACTGTAGATGACATGGTTTAAACTTTTAAAACCGGTTAATTCTAATCGGAATTGACAGACATAGCGGATATTCGAGTAGTTTTCCAGCAATATTCGGACATATCTGCCTATATCTCCGAAGCTATATGTCGTAGAGCGGAGAAATCGGTATTTTTGGAAAGATCTCGAGAACATACATTAGATGACATGGTTTCAAACTTTCTAAACCGGTTAATTCTAATCGAAATTGACAGATATAGCGTATTTTCGAGTAGTTTTCGAACAATATTCGGACAAATCTGCCCATATCTCCGAAACTATATGTCGTAGAAGGGAGAAATCGGTATTTTTGAAAGATCTCGGAAGAATACAGTAGATGACATGGCTTAAACTTTTAAAACCGGTTAATTCTAATCGGAATTGACAGACATAGCGGATTTTCGAGTAGTTTTCGCGCAATATTCGGACATATCTGCCCATATCTCCGAAACTATATGTCGTATAACGGAGAAATCGGTATTTTTGGAAAGATCTCGAGAAAATACTGTAGATCACATGGCTTAAACTTTTAAAACCGGTCAATTCTAATCGGAATTGACAGACATAGCGGATATTCGAGTAGTTTTCCAGCAATATTCGGACATATCTGCCTATATCTCCGAAGCTATATGTCGTAGAGCGGAGAAATCGGTATTTTTGGAAAGATCTCGAGAACATACATTAGATGACATGGTTTAAACTTTCTAAACCGGTTAATTCTATTCGGAATTGCCAGATATTGCGGATTTTCGAGTAGTTTTCCAGCAATATTCCGACAAATCTGCCCATATCTCCGAAACTATAGGTCGTAGAACGGAGAAATCGGTATTTTTGGAAAGATCTCGAGAAAATACGGTAGATGACAGGGTTTCAAACTTTCTAAATCAGTTGATTCTATTCGGAATTGCTAAAAATTCATATAACCCATTTTCAGCTATTTTCGAGCTGTTTTCGGACCAATCTGCCCATATCTCAGAAACTATATGTCGTAGAACGGAGAAATCGGTATTTTTGGAAAGACCTCGGGAAAATACAGGAGATGACATGGTTTCAAACTTTCTAAACCGGTTAATTCTAATCGAAATTGACAGATATAGCGTATTTTCGAGTAGTTTTCCAGCAATATTCGGACAAATCTGCCCATATCTCCGAAACTATATGTCGTAGAACGGAGAAATCGGTATTTTCAGAAAGATCTCGAGAAAATACAGTAGATGACATGGTTTCAAACTTTCTAAACCGGTTAATTCTAATCGAAATTGACAGATATAGCGTATTTTCGAGTAGTTTTCCAGCAATATTCGGACAAATCTGCCCATATCTCCGAATCTATATGTCATAGAGCGGAGAAATCGGTATTTTTGGAAAGATCTCGAGAAAATACAGTAGATGACATGGTTTAAACTTTCTAAACCGGTTAATTCTATTCGGAATTGCCAGATATTGCGGATTTTCGAGTAGTTTTCCAGCAATATTCGGACATATATGCCTATATCTCCGAAACTATATGTCGTATAACGGAGAAATCGTTATTTCTGAAAAGATCTCGAGAAAATACTGTAGATGACATGGCTTAAACTTTCTAAACCGGTTAATTCTATTCGGAATTGCCAGATATAGCGGATTTTCGAGTAGTTTTCCAGCAATATTCGGACATATATGCCTATATCTCCGAAACTATATGTCGTATAACGGAGAAATCGTTATTTTTGGAAAGATCTCGAGAAAATACTGTAGATGAAATGGTTTACAACTTTCTAAACCGGTTAATTCCACTCGGAATTGACAGATATAACGGATTTTGGAGTAGTTTTCGAGCAATATTCGGACAAATCTGTCCATATCTCCGATACTATATATCGTAGAACGGTGAAATCGGTATTTTTGGAAAGATCTCGTGAAAATACAGTAGATGAAATGGTTTCCAACTTTCTAAACCGGTTAATTCTATTCGGAATTGCCAGATATTGCGGATTTTCGAGTAGTTTTCCAGCAATATTCGGACAAATCTGCCCGTATCTCCGAAACTATAGGTCGTAGAACGGAGAAATCAGTATTTTTGGAAAGATCTCGAGAAAATACGGTAGATGACAGGGTTTCAAACTTTCTAAATCAGTTGATTCTATTCGGATTTGCTAAAAATTCATATAACCCATTTTCATCTATTTTCGAGCTGTTTTCGGACCAATCTGCCCATATCTCAGAAACTATATGTCGTAGAACGGAGAAATCGGTATTTTTGGAAAGATCTCAAAAAATACAGTAGATGACACGGTTTCAAACTTTCTAAATCGATTAATTCCATTCGGAATTGCTAAAAACTCATATAACGCACTTTCAGCTATTTTCGAGCTATTTTCGGACAAATCTGCCCATATCTCCGAAACTATATGTCGTAGAACGAAGAAATCGGTATTTTCGGAAAGATCTCGGAAGAATACAGTAGATGACATGGCTTAAACTTTTAAAACCGGTTAATTCTAATCGGAATTGACAGACATAGCGGATATTCGAGTAGTTTTCCAGCAATATTCGGACATATATGCCTATATCTCCGAAACTATATGTCGTATAACGGAGAAATCGTTATTTTTGGAAAGATCTCGAGAAAATACTGTAGATGACATGGCTTAAACTTTTAAAACCGGTTAATTCTAATCGGAATTGACAGACATAGCGGATATTCGAGTAGTTTTCCAGCAATATTCGGACATATCTGCCTATATCTCCGAAGCTATATGTCGTAGAGCGGAGAAATCGGTATTTTTGGAAAGATCTCGAGAAAATACAGTAGATGACATGGTTTAAACTTTCAAAACCGGTTAATTCTATTCGGAATTGCCAGATATTGCGGATTTTCGAGTAGTTTTCCAGCAATATTCGGACATATATGCCTATATCTCCGAAACTATATGTCGTATAACGGAGAAATCGTTATTTCTGAAAAGATCTCGAGAAAATACTGTAGATGACATGGCTTAAACTTTCTAAACCGGTTAATTCTATTCGGAATTGCCAGATATTGCGGATTTTCGAGTAGTTTTCCAGCAATATTCGGACAAATCTGCCCGTATCTCCGAAACTATAGGTCGTAGAACGGAGAAATCAGTATTTATGGAAAGATCTCGAGAAAATACGGTAGATGACAGGGTTTCAAACTTTCTAAATCAGTTGATTCTATTCGGAATTGCTAAAAATTCATATAACCCATTTTCATCTATTTTCGAGCTGTTTTCGGACCAATCTGCCCATATCTCAGAAACTATATGTCGTAGAACGGAGAAATCGGTATTTTTGGAAAGATCTCAAAAAAATACAGTAGATGACACGGTTTCAAACTTTCTAAATCGATTAATTCCATTCGGAATTGCTAAAAACTCATATAACGCACTTTCAGCTATTTTCGAGCTATTTTCGGACAAATCTGCCCATATCTCCGAAACTGTATGTCGTAGAACGGAGAAATCGGTATTTTCGAAAGATCTCGGAAGAATACAGTAGATGACATGGCTTAAACTTTTAAAACCGGTTAATTCTAATCGGAATTGACAGATATAACGGATTTTGGAGTAGTTTTCGAGCAATATTCGGACAAATCTGTCCATATCTCCGATACTATATATCGTAGAACGGTGAAATCGGTATTTTTGGAAAGATCTCGTGAAAATACAGTAGATGAAATGGTTTCCAACTTTCTAAACCGGTTAATTCTATTCGGAATTGCCAGATATTGCGGATTTTCGAGTAGTTTTCCAGCAATATTCGGACAAATCTGCCCGTATCTCCGAAACTATAGGTCGTAGAACGGAGAAATCAGTATTTTTGGAAAGATCTCGAGAAAATACGGTAGATGACAGGGTTTCAAACTTTCTAAATCAGTTGATTCTATTCGGATTTGCTAAAAATTCATATAACCCATTTTCATCTATTTTCGAGCTGTTTTGGGACCAATCTGCCCATATCTCAGAAACTATATGTCGTAGAACGGAGAAATCGGTATTTTTGGAAAGATCTCAAAAAAATACAGTAGATGACACGGTTTCAAACTTTCTAAATGGATTAATTCCATTCGGAATTGCTAAAAACTCATATAACGCACTTTCAGCTATTTTCGAGCTATTTTCGGACAAATCTGCCCATATCTCCGAAACTATATGTCGTAGAACGGAGAAATCGGTATTTTCGGAAAGATCTCGGAAGAATACAGTAGATGACATGGCTTAAACTTTTAAAACCGGTTAATTCTAATCGGAATTGACAGACATAGCGGATATTCGAGTAGTTTTCCAGCAATATTCGGACATATATGCCTATATCTCCGAAACTATATGTCGTATAACGGAGAAATCGTTATTTTTGGAAAGATCTCGAGAAAATACTGTAGATGACATGGCTTAAACTTTTAAAACCGGTTAATTCTAATCGCAATTGACAGACATAGCGGATATTCGAGTAGTTTTCCAGCAATATTCGGACATATCTGCCTATATCTCCGAAGCTATATGTCGTATAACGGAGAAATCGTTATTTCTGAAAAGATCTCGAGAAAATACTGTAGATGACATGGCTTAAACTTTCTAAACCGGTTAATTCTATTCGGAATTGCCAGATATTGCGGATTTTCGAGTAGTTTTCCAGCAATATTCGGACAAATCTGCCCGTATCTCCGAAACTATAGGTCGTAGAACGGAGAAATCAGTATTTATGGAAAGATCTCGAGAAAATACGGTAGATGACAGGGTTTCAAACTTTCTAAATCAGTTGATTCTATTCGGAATTGCTAAAAATTCATATAACCCATTTTCATCTATTTTCGAGCTGTTTTCGGACCAATCTGCCCATATCTCAGAAACTATATGTCGTAGAACGGAGAAATCGGTATTTTTGGAAAGATCTCAAAAAAATACAGTAGATGACACGGTTTCAAACTTTCTAAATCGATTAATTCCATTCGGAATTGCTAAAAACTCATATAACGCACTTTCAGCTATTTTCGAGCTATTTTCGGACAAATCTGCCCATATCTCCGAAACTGTATGTCGTAGAACGGAGAAATCGGTATTTTCGGAAAGATCTCGGAAGAATACAGTAGATGACATGGCTTAAACTTTTAAAACCGGTTAATTCTAATCGGAATTGACAGACATAGCGGATATTCGAGTAGTTTTCCAGCAATATTCGGACATATATGCCTATATCTCCGAAACTATATGTCGTATAACGGAGAAATCGTTATTTTTGGAAAGATCTCGAGAAAATACGGTAGATGACAGGGTTTAAACTTTCTAAACCGGTTAATTCTATTCGGAATTGCCAGATATTGCGGATTTTCGAGTAGTTTTCCAGCAATATTCGGACATATATGCCTATATCTCCGAAACTATATGTCGTATAACGGAGAAATCGTTATTTCTGAAAAGATCTCGAGAAAATACTGTAGATGACATGGCTTAAACTTTCTAAACCGGTTAATTCTATTCGGAATTGCCAGATATTGCGGATTTTCGAGTAGTTTTCCAGCAATATTCGGACAAATCTGCCCGTATCTCCGAAACTATAGGTCGTAGAACGGAGAAATCAGTATTTATGGAAAGATCTCGAGAAAATACGGTAGATGACAGGGTTTCAAACTTTCTAAATCAGTTGATTCTATTCGGAATTGCTAAAAATTCATATAACCCATTTTCATCTATTTTCGAGCTGTTTTCGGACCAATCTGCCCATATCTCAGAAACTATATGTCGTAGAACGGAGAAATCGGTATTTTTGGAAAGATCTCAAAAAAATACAGTAGATGACACGGTTTCAAACTTTCTAAATCGATTAATTCCATTCGGAATTGCTAAAAACTCATATAACGCACTTTCAGCTATTTTCGAGCTATTTTCGGACAAATCTGCCCATATCTCCGAAACTGTATGTCGTAGAACGGAGAAATCGGTATTTTCGGAAAGATCTCGGAAGAATACAGTAGATGACATGGCTTAAACTTTTAAAACCGGTTAATTCTAATCGGAATTGACAGACATAGCGGATATTCGAGTAGTTTTCCAGCAATATTCGGACATATATGCCTATATCTCCGAAACTATATGTCGTATAACGGAGAAATCGTTATTTTTGGAAAGATCTCGAGAAAATACTGTAGATGAAATGGTTTACAACTTTCTAAACCGGTTAATTCCACTCGGAATTGACAGATATAACGGATTTTGGAGTAGTTTTCGAGCAATATTCGGACAAATCTGTCCATATCTCCGATACTATATATCGTAGAACGGTGAAATCGGTATTTTTGGAAAGATCTCGTGAAAATACAGTAGATGAAATGGTTTCCAACTTTCTAAACCGGTTAATTCTATTCGGATTTGCTAAAAATTCATATAACCCATTTTCATCTATTTTCGAGCTGTTTTCGGACCAATCTGCCCATATCTCAGAAACTGTATGTCGTAGAACGGAGAAATCGGTATTTTTGGAAAGATCTCAAAAAAATACAGTAGATGACACGGTTTCAAACTTTCTAAATCGATTAATTCCATTCGGAATTGCTAAAAACTCATATAACGCACTTTCAGCTATTCTCGGGCTATTTTCGGACAAATTTGCCCATATCTCCGAAGCTATATGTCGTAGAGCGGAGAGATCGGTATTTTTGGAAAGATCTCGAGAAAATACAGTAGATGACATGGTTTAAACTTTCTAAACCGGTTAATTCTAATCGGAATTGACAGACATAGCGGATTTTCGAGTAGTTTTCGAGCAATATTCGGACATATCTGCCCATATCTCCGAAGCTATATGTCATAGAACGGAGAAATCGGTATTTTTGGAAAGATCTCGAGAAAATACAGTAGATGACATGGTTTAAACTTTCTAAACCGGTTAATTCTATTCGGAATTGCCAGATATTGCGGATTTTCGAGTAGTTTTCCAGCAATATTCGGACAAATCTGCCCATATCTCCGAAACTATATGTCGTAGAACGGAGAAATCGGTATTTTCAGAAAGATCTCGAGAAAATACAGTAGATGACATGGTTTAAACTTTCTAAACCGGTTAATTCTAATCGGAATTGACAGACATAGCGGATTTTCGAGTAGTTTTCGAGCAATATTCGGACATATCTGCCCATATCTCCGAAGCTATATGTCATAGAACGGAGAAATCGGTATTTTTGGAAAGATCTCGAGAAAATACAGTAGATGACATGGTTTCCAACTTTCTAAACCGGTTAATTCTATTCGGAATTGCCAGATATTGCGGATTTTCGAGTAGTTTTCCAGCAATATTCGGACAAATCTGCCCGTATCTCCGAAACTATAGGTCGTAGAACGGAGAAATCAGTATTTTTGGAAAGATCTCGAGAAAATACGGTAGATGACAGGGTTTCAAACTTTCTAAATCAGTTGATTCTATTCGGATTTGCTAAAAATTCATATAACCCATTTTCATCTATTTTCGAGCTGTTTTCGGACCAATCTGCCCATATCTCAGAAACTGTATGTCGTAGAACGGAGAAATCGGTATTTTTGGAAAGATCTCAAAAAAATACAGTAGATGACACGGTTTCAAACTTTCTAAATCGATTAATTCCATTCGGAATTGCTAAAAACTCATATAACGCACTTTCAGCTATTCTCGGGCTATTTTCGGACAAATTTGCCCATATCTCCGAAGCTATATGTCGTAGAGCGGAGAGATCGGTATTTTTGGAAAGATCTCGAGAAAATACAGTAGATGACATGGTTTAAGCTTTTAAAACCGGTTAATTCTATTCGGAATTGCCAGATATTGCGGATTTTCGAGTAGTTTTCCAGCAATATTCGGACAAATCTGCCCATATCTCCGAAACTATATGTCGTAGAACGGAGAAATCGGTATTTTCAGAAAGATCTCGAGAAAATACAGTAGATGACATGGTTTAAACTTTCTAAACCGGTTAATTCTAATCGGAATTGACAGACATAGCGGATTTTCGAGTAGTTTTCGAGCAATATTCGGACATATCTGCCCATATCTCCGAAGCTATATGTCATAGAACGGAGAAATCGGTATTTTTGGAAAGATCTCGAGAAAATACAGTAGATGACATGGTTTAAACTTTCTAAACCGGTTAATTCTATTCGGAATTGCCAGATATTGCGGATTTTCGAGTAGTTTTCCAGCAATATTCCGACAAATCTGCCCATATCTCCGAAACTATAGGTCGTAGAACGGAGAAATCGGTATTTTTGGAAAGATCTCGAGAAAATACGGTAGATGACAGGGTTTCAAACTTTCTAAATCAGTTGATTCTATTCGGAATTGCTAAAAATTCATATAACCCATTTTCAGCTATTTTCGAGCTGTTTTCGGACCAATCTGCCCATATCTCAGAAACTATATGTCGTAGAACGGAGAAATCGGTATTTTTGGAAAGACCTCGGGAAAATACAGGAGATGACATGGTTTCAAACTTTCTAAACCGGTTAATTCTAATCGAAATTGACAGATATAGCGTATTTTCGAGTAGTTTTCGAACAATATTCGGACAAATCTGCCCATATCTCCGAAACTATATGTCGTAGAAGGGAGAAATCGGTATTTTTGAAAGATCTCGGAAGAATACAGTAGATGACATGGCTTAAACTTTTAAAACCGGTTAATTCTAATCGGAATTGACAGACATAGCGGATTTTCGAGTAGTTTTCGCGCAATATTCGGACATATCTGCCCATATCTCCGAAACTATATGTCGTATAACGGAGAAATCGGTATTTTTGGAAAGATCTCGAGAAAATACTGTAGATCACATGGCTTAAACTTTTAAAACCGGTCAATTCTAATCGGAATTGACAGACATAGCGGATATTCGAGTAGTTTTCCAGCAATATTCGGACATATCTGCCTATATCTCCGAAGCTATATGTCGTAGAGCGGAGAAATCGGTATTTTTGGAAAGATCTCGAGAACATACATTAGATGACATGGTTTAAACTTTCTAAACCGGTTAATTCTATTCGGAATTGCCAGATATTGCGGATTTTCGAGTAGTTTTCCAGCAATATTCCGACAAATCTGCCCATATCTCCGAAACTATAGGTCGTAGAACGGAGAAATCGGTATTTTTGGAAAGATCTCGAGAAAATACGGTAGATGACATGGTTTAAACTTTCTAAACCGGTTAATTCTATTCGGAATTGCCAGATATTGCGGATTTTCGAGTAGTTTTCCAGCAATATTCCGACAAATCTGCCCATATCTCCGAAACTATAGGTCGTAGAACGGAGAAATCGGTATTTTTGGAAAGATCTCGAGAAAATACGGTAGATGACAGGGTTTCAAACTTTCTAAATCAGTTGATTCTATTCGGAATTGCTAAAAATTCATATAACCCATTTTCAGCTATTTTCGAGCTGTTTTCGGACCAATCTGCCCATATCTCAGAAACTATATGTCGTAGAACGGAGAAATCGGTATTTTTGGAAAGACCTCGGGAAAATACAGGAGATGACATGGTTTCAAACTTTCTAAACCGGTTAATTCTAATCGAAATTGACAGATATAGCGTATTTTCGAGTAGTTTTCGAACAATATTCGGACAAATCTGCCCATATCTCCGAAACTATATGTCGTAGAAGGGAGAAATCGGTATTTTTGAAAGATCTCGGAAGAATACAGTAGATGACATGGCTTAAACTTTTAAAACCGGTTAATTCTAATCGGAATTGACAGACATAGCGGATTTTCGAGTAGTTTTCGCGCAATATTCGGACATATCTGCCCATATCTCCGAAACTATATGTCGTATAACGGAGAAATCGGTATTTTTGGAAAGATCTCGAGAAAATACTGTAGATCACATGGCTTAAACTTTTAAAACCGGTCAATTCTAATCGGAATTGACAGACATAGCGGATTTTCGAGTAGTTTTCGAGCAATATTCGGACATATCTGCCCATATCTCCGAAGCTATATGTCATAGAACGGAGAAATCGGTATTTTTGGAAAGATCTCGAGAAAATACAGTAGATGACATGGTTTAAACTTTCTAAACCGGTTAATTCTATTCGGAATTGCCAGATATTGCGGATTTTCGAGTAGTTTTCCAGCAATATTCGGACAAATCTGCCCATATCTCCGAAACTATATGTCGTAGAACGGAGAAATCGGTATTTTCAGAAAGATCTCGAGAAAATACAGTAGATGACATGGTTTAAACTTTCTAAACCGGTTAATTCTAATCGGAATTGACAGACATAGCGGATTTTCGAGTAGTTTTCGAGCAATATTCGGACATATCTGCCCATATCTTCGAAGCTATATGTCATAGAACGGAGAAATCGGTATTTTTGGAAAGATCTCGAGAAAATACAGTAGATGACATGGTTTAAACTTTCTAAACCGGTTAATTCTATTCGGAATTGCCAGATATTGCGGATTTTCGAGTAGTTTTCCAGCAATATTCCGACAAATCTGCCCATATCTCCGAAACTATAGGTCGTAGAACGGAGAAATCGGTATTTTTGGAAAGATCTCGAGAAAATACGGTAGATGACAGGGTTTCAAACTTTCTAAATCAGTTGATTCTATTCGGAATTGCTAAAAATTCATATAACCCATTTTCAGCTATTTTCGAGCTGTTTTCGGACCAATCTGCCCATATCTCAGAAACTATATGTCGTAGAACGGAGAAATCGGTATTTTTGGAAAGACCTCGGGAAAATACAGGAGATGACATGGTTTCAAACTTTCTAAACCGGTTAATTCTAATCGAAATTGACAGATATAGCGTATTTTCGAGTAGTTTTCGAACAATATTCGGACAAATCTGCCCATATCTCCGAAACTATATGTCGTAGAAGGGAGAAATCGGTATTTTTGAAAGATCTCGGAAGAATACAGTAGATGACATGGCTTAAACTTTTAAAACCGGTTAATTCTAATCGGAATTGACAGACATAGCGGATTTTCGAGTAGTTTTCGCGCAATATTCGGACATATCTGCCCATATCTCCGAAACTATATGTCGTATAACGGAGAAATCGGTATTTTTGGAAAGATCTCGAGAAAATACTGTAGATCACATGGCTTAAACTTTTAAAACCGGTCAATTCTAATCGGAATTGACAGACATAGCGGATATTCGAGTAGTTTTCCAGCAATATTCGGACATATCTGCCTATATCTCCGAAGCTATATGTCGTAGAGCGGAGATATCGGTATTTTTGGAAAGATCTCGAGAACATACATTAGATGACATGGTTTAAACTTTCTAAACCGGTTAATTCTATTCGGAATTGCCAGATATTGCGGATTTTCGAGTAGTTTTCCAGCAATATTCCGACAAATCTGCCCATATCTCCGAAACTATAGGTCGTAGAACGGAGAAATCGGTATTTTTGGAAAGATCTCGAGAAAATACGGTAGATGACAGGGTTTCAAACTTTCTAAATCAGTTGATTCTATTCGGAATTGCTAAAAATTCATATAACCCATTTTCAGCTATTTTCGAGCTGTTTTCGGACCAATCTGCCCATATCTCAGAAACTATATGTCGTAGAACGGAGAAATCGGTATTTTTGGAAAGACCTCGGGAAAATACAGGAGATGACATGGTTTCAAACTTTCTAAACCGGTTAATTCTAATCGAAATTGACAGATATAGCGTATTTTCGAGTAGTTTTCCAGCAATATTCGGACAAATCTGCCCATATCTCCGAAACTATATGTCGTAGAACGGAGAAATCGGTATTTTCAGAAAGATCTCGAGAAAGTACAGTAGATGACATGGTTTAAACTTTCTAAACCGGTTAATTCTAATCGGAATTGACAGACATAGCGGATTTTCGAGTAGTTTTCGAGCAATATTCGGACATATCTGCCCATATCTCCGAAGCTATATGTCATAGAACGGAGAAATCGGTATTTTTGGAAAGATCTCGAGAAAATACAGTAGATGACATGGTTTAAACTTTCTAAACCGGTTAATTCTATTCGGAATTGCCAGATATTGCGGATTTTCGAGTAGTTTTCCAGCAATATTCCGACAAATCTGCCCATATCTCCGAAACTATAGGTCGTAGAACGGAGAAATCGGTATTTTTGGAAAGATCTCGAGAAAATACGGTAGATGACAGGGTTTCAAACTTTCTAAATCAGTTGATTCTATTCGGAATTGCTAAAAATTCATATAACCCATTTTCAGCTATTTTCGAGCTGTTTTCGGACCAATCTGCCCATATCTCAGAAACTATATGTCGTAGAAGGGAGAAATCGGTATTTTTGAAAGATCTCGGAAGAATACAGTAGATGACATGGCTTAAACTTTTAAAACCGGTTAATTCTAATCGGAATTGACAGACATAGCGGATTTTCGAGTAGTTTTCGCGCAATATTCGGACATATCTGCCCATATCTCCGAAACTATATGTCGTATAACGGAGAAATCGGTATTTTTGGAAAGATCTCGAGAAAATACTGTAGATCACATGGCTTAAACTTTTAAAACCGGTCAATTCTATTCGGAATTGACAGACATAGCGGATTTTCGAGTAGTTTTCCAGCAATATTCGGACATATCTGCCCATATCTCCGAAGCTATATGTCGTAGAGCGGAGAAATCGGTATTTTTGGAAAGATCTCGAGAAAATACATTGGATGACATGGTTTCACACTTTCTAAATCAGTTAATTCTATTCGGAATTCCTAAAAATTCAAATAACGCATTTTCAGCTATTTTCGAGCTATTTTCGGACAAATCTGCCCATATCTCCGAAACTATATGTCGTAGAACGGAGAAATCGGTATTTTCGGAAAGATCTCGGAAGAATACAGTAGATGACATGGCTTAAACTTTTAAAACCGGTTAATTCTAATCGGAATTGACAGACATAGCGGATATTCGAGTAGTTTTCCAGCTATATTCGGACATATATGCCTATATCTCCGAAACTATATGTCGTATAACGGAGAAATCGTTATTTTTGGAAAGATCTCGAGAAAATACTGTAGATGACATGGCTTAAACTTTTAAAACCGGTTAATTCTAATCGGAATTGACAGACATAGCGGATATTCGAGTAGTTTTCCAGCAATATTCGGACATATCTGCCTATATCTCCGAAGCTATATGTCGTAGAGCGGAGAAATCGGTATTTTTGGAAAGATCTCGAGAACATACATTAGATGACATGGTTTCAAACTTTCTAAACCGGTTAATTCTAATCGAAATTGACAGATATAGCGTATTTTCGAGTAGTTTTCGAACAATATTCGGACAAATCTGCCCATATCTCCGAAACTATATGTCGTAGAAGGGAGAAATCGGTATTTTTGAAAGATCTCGGAAGAATACAGTAGATGACATGGCTTAAACTTGTAAAACCGGTTAATTCTAATCGGAATTGACAGACATAGCGGATTTTCGAGTAGTTTTCGCGCAATATTCGGACATATCTGCCCATATCTCCGAAACTATATGTCGTATAACGGAGAAATCGGTATTTTTGGAAAGATCTCGAGAAAATACTGTAGATCACATGGCTTAAACTTTTAAAACCGGTCAATTCTAATCGGAATTGACAGACATAGCGGATATTCGAGTAGTTTTCCAGCAATATTCGGACATATCTGCCTATATCTCCGAAGCTATATGTCGTAGAGCGGAGAAATCGGTATTTTTGGAAAGATCTCGAGAACATACATTAGATGACATGGTTTAAACTTTCTAAACCGGTTAATTCTATTCGGAATTGCCAGATATTGCGGATTTTCGAGTAGTTTTCCAGCAATATTCCGACAAATCTGCCCATATCTCCGAAACTATAGGTCGTAGAACGGAGAAATCGGTATTTTTGGAAAGATCTCGAGAAAATACGGTAGATGACAGGGTTTCAAACTTTCTAAATCAGTTGATTCTATTCGGAATTGCTAAAAATTCATATAACCCATTTTCAGCTATTTTCGAGCTGTTTTCGGACCAATCTGCCCATATCTCAGAAACTATATGTCGTAGAACGGAGAAATCGGTATTTTTGGAAAGACCTCGGGAAAATACAGGAGATGACATGGTTTCAAACTTTCTAAACCGGTTAATTCTAATCGAAATTGACAGATATAGCGTATTTTCGAGTAGTTTTCCAGCAATATTCGGACAAATCTGCCCATATCTCCGAAACTATATGTCGTAGAACGGAGAAATCGGTATTTTCAGAAAGATCTCGAGAAAGTACAGTAGATGACATGGTTTAAACTTTCTAAACCGGTTAATTCTAATCGGAATTGACAGACATAGCGGATTTTCGAGTAGTTTTCGAGCAATATTCGGACATATCTGCCCATATCTCCGAAGCTATATGTCATAGAACGGAGAAATCGGTATTTTTGGAAAGATCTCGAGAAAATACAGTAGATGACATGGTTTAAACTTTCTAAACCGGTTAATTCTATTCGGAATTGCCAGATATTGCGGATTTTCGAGTAGTTTTCCAGCAATATTCCGACAAATCTGCCCATATCTCCGAAACTATAGGTCGTAGAACGGAGAAATCGGTATTTTTGGAAAGATCTCGAGAAAATACGGTAGATGACAGGGTTTCAAACTTTCTAAATCAGTTGATTCTATTCGGAATTGCTAAAAATTCATATAACCCATTTTCAGCTATTTTCGAGCTGTTTTCGGACCAATCTGCCCATATCTCAGAAACTATATGTCGTAGAAGGGAGAAATCGGTATTTTTGAAAGATCTCGGAAGAATACAGTAGATGACATGGCTTAAACTTTTAAAACCGGTTAATTCTAATCGGAATTGACAGACATAGCGGATTTTCGAGTAGTTTTCGCGCAATATTCGGACATATCTGCCCATATCTCCGAAACTATATGTCGTATAACGGAGAAATCGGTATTTTTGGAAAGATCTCGAGAAAATACTGTAGATCACATGGCTTAAACTTTTAAAACCGGTCAATTCTAATCGGAATTGACAGACATAGCGGATTTTCGAGTAGTTTTCCAGCAATATTCGGACATATCTGCCCATATCTCCGAAGCTATATGTCGTAGAGCGGAGAAATCGGTATTTTTGGAAAGATCTCGAGAAAATACATTGGATGACATGGTTTCACACTTTCTAAATCAGTTAATTCTATTCGGAATTCCTAAAAATTCAAATAACGCATTTTCAGCTATTTTCGAGCTATTTTCGGACAAATCTGCCCATATCTCCGAAACTATATGTCGTAGAACGGAGAAATCGGTATTTTCGGAAAGATCTCGGAAGAATACAGTAGATGACATGGCTTAAACTTTTAAAACCGGTTAATTCTAATCGGAATTGACAGACATAGCGGATATTCGAGTAGTTTTCCAGCTATATTCGGACATATATGCCTATATCTCCGAAACTATATGTCGTATAACGGAGAAATCGTTATTTTTGGAAAGATCTCGAGAAAATACTGTAGATGACATGGCTTAAACTTTTAAAACCGGTTAATTCTAATCGGAATTGACAGACATAGCGGATATTCGAGTAGTTTTCCAGCAATATTCGGACATATCTGCCTATATCTCCGAAGCTATATGTCGTAGAGCGGAGAAATCGGTATTTTTGGAAAGATCTCGAGAACATACATTAGATGACATGGTTTCACACTTTCTAAATCAGTTAATTCTATTCGGAATTCCTAAAAATTCAAATAACGCATTTTCAGCTATTTTCGAGCTATTCTCGGACAAATCTGCCCATATCTCCGAAACTATATGTCGTAGAACGGAGAAATCGGTATTTTCGGAAAGATCTCGGAAGAATACAGTAGATGACATGGCTTAAACTTTTAAAACCGGTTAATTCTAATCGGAATTGACAGACATAGCGGATATTCGAGTAGTTTTCCAGCAATATTCGGACATATATGCCTATATCTCCGAAACTATATGTCGTATAACGGAGAAATCGTTATTTTTGGAAAGATCTCGAGAAAATACAGTAGATGACATGGTTTAAACTTTCTAAACCGGTTAATTCTATTCGGAATTGCCAGATATTGCGGATTTTCGAGTAGTTTTCCAGCAATATTCGGACAAATCTGCCCGTATCTCCGAAACTATAGGTCGTAGAACGGAGAAATCAGTATTTTTGGAAAGATCTCGAGAAAATACGGTAGATGACAGGGTTTCAAACTTTCTAAATCAGTTGATTCTATTCGGAATTGCTAAAAATTCATATAACCCATTTTCATCGATTTTCGAGCTGTTTTCGGACCAATCTGCCCATATCTCAGAAACTATATGTCGTAGAACGGAGAAATCGGTATTTTTGGAAAGACCTCAAAAAAATACAGTAGATGACACGGTTTCAAACTTTCTAAATCGATTAATTCCATTCGGAATTGCTAAAAACTCATATAACGCACTTTCAGCTATTTTCGAGCTATTTTCGGACAAATCTGCCCATATCTCCGAAACTATATGTCGTAGAACGGAGAAATCGGTATTTTCGGAAAGATCTCGGAAGAATACAGTAGATGACATGGCTTAAACTTTTAAAACCGGTTAATTCTAATCGGAATTGACAGACATAGCGGATATTCGAGTAGTTTTCCAGCAATATTCGGACATATATGCCTATATCTCCGAAACTATATGTCGTATAACGGAGAAATCGTTATTTTTGGAAAGATCTCGAGAAAATACTGTAGATGACATGGCTTAAACTTTTAAAACCGGTTAATTCTAATCGGAATTGACAGACATAGCGGATATTCGAGTAGTTTTCCAGCAATATTCGGACATATCTGCCTATATCTCCGAAGCTATATGTCGTAGAGCGGAGAAATCGGTATTTTTGGAAAGATCTCGAGAAAATACAGTAGATGACATGGTTTAAACTTTCTAAACCGGTTAATTCTAATCGGAATTGACAGACATAGCGGATTTTCGAGTAGTTTTCCAGCAATATTCCGACAAATCGGCCCATATCTCCGAAACTATAGGTCGTAGAACGGAGAAATCGGTATTTTTGGAAAGATCTCGAGAAAATACGGTAGATGACAGGGTTTCAAACTTTCTAAATCAGTAGATTCTATTCGGAATTGCTAAAAATTCATATAACCCATTTTCAGCTATTTTCGAGCTGTTTTCGGACCAATCTGCCCATATCTCAGAAACTATATGTCGTAGAACGGAGAAATCGGTATTTTTGGAAAGACCTCGGGAAAATACAGGAGATGACATGGTTTCAAACTTTCTAAACCGGTTAATTCTAATCGAAATTGACAGATATAGCGTATTTTCGAGTAGTTTTCCAGCAATATTCGGACAAATCTGCCCATATCTCCGAAACTATAAGTCGTAGAACGGAGAAATCGGTATTTTCAGAAAGATCTCGAGAAAATACAGTAGATGACATGGTTTAAACTTTCTAAACCGGTTAATTCTAATCGGAATTGACAGACATAGCGGATTTTCGAGTAGTTTTCGAGCAATATTCGGACATATCTGCCCATATCTCCGAAGCTATATGTCATAGAACGGAGAAATTGGTATTTTTGGAAAGATCTCGAGAAAATACAGTAGATGACATGGTTTAAACTTTCTAAACCGGTTAATTCTATTCGGAATTGCCAGATATTGCGGATTTTCGAGTAGTTTTCCAGCAATATTCCGACAAATCTGCCCATATCTCCGAAACTATAGGTCGTAGAACGGAGAAATCGGTATTTTTGGAAAGATCTCGAGAAAATACGGTAGATGACAGGGTTTCAAACTTTCTAAATCAGTTGATTCTATTCGGAATTGCTAAAAATTCATATAACCCATTTTCAGCTATTTTCGAGCTGTTTTCGGACCAATCTGCCCATATCTCAGAAACTATATGTCGTAGAAGGGAGAAATCATTATTTTTGAAAGATCTCGGAAGAATACAGTAGATGACATGGCTTAAACTTTTAAAACCGGTTAATTCTAATCGGAATTGACAGACATAGCGGATTTTCGAGTAGTTTTCGCGCAATATTCGGACGTATCTGCCCATATCTCCGAAACTATATGTCGTATAACGGAGAAATCGGTATTTTTGGAAAGATCTCGAGAAAATACTGTAGATCACATGGCTTAAACTTTTAAAACCGGTCAATTCTAATCGGAATTGACAGACATAGCGGATTTTCGAGTAGTTTTCCAGCAATATTCGGACATATCTGCCCATATCTCCGAAGCTATATGTCGTAGAGCGGAGAAATCAGTATTTTTGGAAAGATCTCGAGAAAATACATTGGATGACATGGTTTCACACTTTCTAAATCAGTTAATTCTATTCGGAATTCCTAAAAATTCAAATAACGCATTTTCAGCTATTTTCGAGCTATTTTCGGACAAATCTGCCCATATCTCCGAAACTATATGTCGTAGAACGGAGAAATCGGTATTTTCGGAAAGATCTCGAGAAAATACTGTAGATGACATGGCTTAAACTTTTAAAACCGGTTAATTCTAATCGGAATTGACAGACATAGCGGATATTCGAGTAGTTTTCCAGCAATATTCGGACATATCTGCCTATATCTCCGAAGCTATATGTCGTAGAGCGGAGAAATCGGTATTTTTGGAAAGATCTCGAGAACATACATTAGATGACATGGTTTCACACTTTCTAAATCAGTTAATTCTATTCGGAATTCCTAAAAATTCAAATAACGCATTTTCAGCTATTTTCGAGCTATTCTCGGACAAATCTGCCCATATCTCCGAAACTATATGTCGTAGAACGGAGAAATCGGTATTTTCGGAAAGATCTCGGAAGAATACAGTAGATGACATGGCTTAAACTTTTAAAACCGGTTAATTCTAATCGGAATTGACAGACATAGCGGATATTCGAGTAGTTTTCCAGCAATATTCGGACATATATGCCTATATCTCCGAAACTATATGTCGTATAACGGAGAAATCGTTATTTTTGGAAAGATCTCGAGAAAATACAGTAGATGACATGGTTTAAACTTTCTAAACCGGTTAATTCTATTCGGAATTGCCAGATATTGCGGATTTTCGAGTAGTTTTCCAGCAATATTCGGACAAATCTGCCCGTATCTCCGAAACTATAGGTCGTAGAACGGAGAAATCAGTATTTTTGGAAAGATCTCGAGAAAATACGGTAGATGACAGGGTTTCAAACTTTCTAAATCAGTTGATTCTATTCGGAATTGCTAAAAATTCATATAACCCATTTTCATCTATTTTCGAGCTGTTTTCGGACCAATCTGCCCATATCTCAGAAACTATATGTCGTAGAACGGAGAAATCGGTATTTTTGGAAAGATCTCAAAAAAATAAAGTAGATGACACGGTTTCAAACTTTCTAAATCGATTAATTCCATTCGGAATTGCTAAAAACTCATATAACGCACTTTCAGCTATTTTCGAGCTATTTTCGGACAAATCTGCCCATATCTCCGAAACTATATGTCGTAGAACGGAGAAATCGGTATTTTCGGAAAGATCTCGGAAGAATACAGTAGATGACATGGCTTAAACTTTTAAAACCGGTTAATTCTAATCGGAATTGACAGACATAGCGGATATTCGAGTAGTTTTCCAGCAATATTCGG
The DNA here is from genome assembly GCA_949748235.1 of Platypus cylindrus. Taxonomy (NCBI): domain Eukaryota; kingdom Metazoa; phylum Arthropoda; class Insecta; order Coleoptera; family Curculionidae; genus Platypus; species Platypus cylindrus. The sequence continues at coordinate 511,324 of CATIYE010000015.1, forward strand.
ACATATATGCCTATATCTCCGAAACTATATGTCGTATAACGGAGAAATCGTTATTTTTGGAAAGATCTCGAGAAAATACTGTAGATGACATGGCTTAAACTTTTAAAACCGGTTAATTCTAATCGGAATTGACAGACATAGCGGATATTCGAGTAGTTTTCCAGCAATATTCGGACATATCTGCCTATATCTCCGAAGCTATATGTCGTAGAGCGGAGAAATCGGTATTTTTGGAAAGATCTCGAGAAAATACATTGGATGACATGGTTTCACACTTTCTAAATCAGTTAATTCTATTCGGAATTCCTAAAAATTCAAATAACGCATTTTTGGCTATTTTCGAGCTATTTTCGGACAAATCTGCCCATATCTCCGAAACTATATGTCGTAGAACGGAGAAATCGGTATTTTCGGAAAGATCTCGGAAGAATACAGTAGATGACATGGCTTAAACTTTTAAAACCGGTTAATTCTAATCGGAATTGACAGACATAGCGGATATTCGAGTAGTTTTCCAGCAATATTCGGACATATATGCCTATATCTCCGAAACTATATGTCGTATAACGGAGAAATCGTTATTTTTGGAAAGATCTCGAGAAAATACTGTAGATGACATGGCTTAAACTTTTAAAACCGGTTAATTCTAATCGGAATTGACAGACATAGCGGATATTCGAGTAGTTTTCCAGCAATATTCGGACATATCTGCCTATATCTCCGAAGCTATATGTCGTAGAGCGGAGAAATCGGTATTTTTGGAAAGATCTCGAGAACATACATTAGATGACATGGTTTCACACTTTCTAAATCAGTTAATTCTATTCGGAATTCCTAAAAATTCAAATAACGCATTTTCAGCTATTTTCGAGCTATTCTCGGACAAATCTGCCCATATCTCCGAAACTATATGTCGTAGAACGGAGAAATCGGTATTTTCGGAAAGATCTCGGAAGAATACAGTAGATGACATGGCTTAAACTTTTAAAACCGGTTAATTCTAATCGGAATTGACAGACATAGCGGATATTCGAGTAGTTTTCCAGCAATATTCGGACATATATGCCTATATCTCCGAAACTATATGTCGTATAAAGGAGAAATCGTTATTTTTGGAAAGATCTCGAGAAAATACAGTAGATGACATGGTTTAAACTTTCTGAACCGGTTAATTCTATTCGGAATTGCCAGATATTGCGGATTTTCGAGTAGTTTTCCAGCAATATTCGGACAAATCTGCCCGTATCTCAGAAACTATAGGTCGTAGAACGGAGAAATCAGTATTTTTGGAAAGATCTCGAGAAAATACGGTAGATGACAGGGTTTCAAACTTTCTAAATCAGTTGATTCTATTCGGAATTGCTAAACATTCATATAACCCATTTTCATCTATTTTCGAGCTGTTTTCGGACCAATCTGCCCATATCTCAGAAACTATATGTCGTAGAACGGAGAAATCGGTATTTTTGGAAAGATCTCAAAAAAATACAGTAGATGACACGGTTTCAAACTTTCTAAATCGATTAATTCCATTCGGAATTGCTAAAAACTCATATAACGCACTTTCAGCTATTTTCGAGCTATTTTCGGACAAATCTGCCCATATCTCCGAAACTATATGTCGTAGAACGGAGAAATCGGTATTTTCGGAAAGATCTCGGAAGAATACAGTAGATGACATGGCTTAAACTTTTAAAACCGGTTAATTCTAATCGGAATTGACAGACCTAGCGGATTTTCGAGTAGTTTTCCAGCAATATTCCGACAAATCTGCCCATATCTCCGAAACTATAGGTCGTAGAACGGAGAAATCGGTATTTTTGGAAAGATCTCGAGAAAATACGGTAGATGACAGGGTTTCAAACTTTCTAAATCAGTTGATTCTATTCGGAATCGCTAAAAATTCATATAACCCATTTTCAGCTATTTTCGAGCTGTTTTCGGACCAATCTGCCCATATCTCAGAAACTATATGTCGTAGAAGGGAGAACTCGGTATTTTTGAAAGATCTCGGAAGAATACAGTAGATGACATGGCTTAAACTTTTAAAACCGGTTAATTCTAATCGGAATTGACAGACATAGCGGATATTCGAGTAGTTTTCCAGCAATATTCGGACATATATGCCTATATCTCCGAAACTATATGTCGTATAACGGAGAAATCGTTATTTTTGGAAAGATCTCGAGAAAATACTGTAGATGACATGGCTTAAACTTTTAAAACCGGTTAATTCTAATCGGAATTGACAGACATAGCGGATATTCGAGTAGTTTTCCAGCAATATTCGGACATATCTGCCTATATCTCCGAAGCTATATGTCGTAGAGCGGAGAAATCGGTATTTTTGGAAAGATCTCGAGAAAATACATTGGATGACATGGTTTCACACTTTCTAAATCAGTTAATTCTATTCGGAATTCCTAAAAATTCAAATAACGCATTTTCAGCTATTTTCGAGCTATTCTCGGACAAATCTGCCCATATCTCCGAAACTATATGTCGTAGAACGGAGAAATCGGTATTTTCGGAAAGATCTCGAGAAAATACAGTAGATGACATGGTTTAAACTTTCTAAACCGGTTAATTCTATTCGGAATTGCCAGATATTGCGGATTTTCGAGTAGTTTTCCAGCAATATTCGGACAAATCTGCCCGTATCTCCGAAACTATAGGTCGTAGAACGGAGAAATCAGTATTTTCGGAAAGATCTCGGAAGAATACAGTAGATGACATGGCTTAAACTTTTAAAACCGGTTAATTCTAATCGGAATTGACAGACATAGCGGATATTCGAGTAGTTTTCCAGCAATATTCGGACATATATGCCTATATCTCCGAAACTATATGTCGTATAACGGAGAAATCGTTATTTTTGGAAAGATCTCGAGAAAATACTGTAGATGACATGGCTTAAACTTTTAAAACCGGTTAATTCTAATCGGAATTGACAGACATAGCGGATATTCGAGTAGTTTTCCAGCAATATTCGGACATATCTGCCTATATCTCCGAAGCTATATGTCGTAGAGCGGAGAAATCGGTATTTTTGGAAAGATCTCGAGAAAATACATTGGATGACATGGTTTCACACTATCTAAATCAGTTAATTCTATTCGGAATTCCTAAAAATTCAAATAACGCATTTTCAGCTATTTTCGAGCTATTTTCGGACAAATCTGCCCATATCTCCGAAACTATATGTCGTAGAACGGAGAAATCGGTATTTTCGGAAAGATCTCGGAAGAATACAGTAGATGACATGGCTTAAACTTTTAAAACCGGTTAATTCTAATCGGAATTGACAGACATAGCGGATATTCGAGTAGTTTTCCTGCAATATTCGGACATATATGCCTATATCTCCGAAACTATATGTCGTAGAGCGGAGAAATCGGTATTTTTGGAAAGATCTCGAGAACATACATTAGATGACATGGTTTCACACTTTCTAAATCAGTTAATTCTATTCGGAATTCCTAAAAATTCAAATAACGCATTTTCAGCTATTTTCGAGCTATTCTCGGACAAATCTGCCCATATCTCCGAAACTATATGTCGTAGAACGGAGAAATCGGTATTTTCGGAAAGATCTCGGAAGAATACAGTAGATGACATGGCTTAAACTTTTAAAACCGGTTAATTCTAATCGGAATTGACAGACATAGCGGATATTCGAGTAGTTTTCCAGCAATATTCGGACATATATGCCTATATCTCCGAAACTATATGTCGTATAACGGAGAAATCGTTATTTTTGGAAAGATCTCGAGAAAATACAGTAGATGACATGGTTTAAACTTTCTAAACCGGTTAATTCTATTCGGAATTGCCAGATATTGCGGATTTTCGAGTAGTTTTCCAGCAATATTCGGACAAATCTGCCCGTATCTCCGAAACTCTAGGTCGTAGAACGGAGAAATCAGTATTTTTGGAAAGATCTCGAGAAAATACGGTAGATGACAGGGTTTCAAACTTTCTAAATCAGTTGATTCTATTCGGAATTGCTAAAAATTCATATAACCCATTTTCATCTATTTTCGAGCTGTTTTCGGACCAATCTGCCCATATCTCAGAAACTATATGTCGTAGAACGGAGAAATCGGTATTTTTGGAAAGATCTCAAAAAAATACAGTAGATGACACGGTTTCAAACTTTCTAAATCGATTAATTCCATTCGGAATTGCTAAAAACTCATATAACGCACTTTCAGCTATTTTCGAGCTATTTTCGGACAAATCTGCCCATATCTCCGAAACTATATGTCGTAGAACGGAGAAATCGGTATTTTCGGGAAGATCTCGGAAGAATACAGTAGATGACATGGCTTAAACTTTTAAAACCGGTTAATTCTAATCGGAATTGACAGACATAGCGGATATTCGAGTAGTTTTCCAGCAATATTCGGACATATATGCCTATATCTCCGAAACTATATGTCGTATAACGGAGAAATCGTTATTTTTGGAAAGATCTCGAGAAAATACTGTAGATGACATGGCTTAAACTTTTAAAACCGGTTAATTCTAATCGGAATTGACAGACATAGCGGATATTCGAGTAGTTTTCCAGCAATATTCGGACATATCTGCCTATATCTCCGAAGCTATATGTCGTAGAGCGGAGAAATCGGTATTTTTGGAAAGATCTCGAGAAAATACATTGGATGACATGGTTTCACACTTTCTAAATCAGTTAATTCTATTCGGAATTCCTAAAAATTCAAATAACGCATTTTCAGCTATTTTCGAGCTATTTTCGGACAAATCTGCCCATATCTCCGAAACTATATGTCGTAGAACGGAGAAATCGGTATTTTCGGAAAGATCTCGGAAGAATACAGTAGATGACATGGCTTAAACTTTTAAAACCGGTTAATTCTAATCGGAATTGACAGACATAGCGGATATTCGAGTAGTTTTCCAGCAATATTCGGACATATATGCCTATATCTCCGAAACTATATGTCGTATAACGGCGAAATCGTTATTTTTGGAAAGATCTCGAGAAAATACTGTAGATGACATGGCTTAAACTTTTAAAACCGGTTAATTCTAATCGGAATTGACAGACATAGCGGATATTCGAGTAGTTTTCCAGCAATATTCGGACATATCTGCCTATATCTCCGAAGCTATATGTCGTAGAGCGGAGAAATCGGTATTTTTGGAAAGATCTCGAGAACATACATTAGATGACATGGTTTCACACTTTCTAAATCAGTTAATTCTATTCGGAATTCCTAAAAATTCAAATAACGCATTTTCAGCTATTTTCGAGCTATTCTCGGACAAATCTGCCCATATCTCTGAAACTATATGTCGTAGAACGGAGAAATCGGTATTTTCGGAAAGATCTCGGAAGAATAGAGTAGATGACATGGCTTAAACTTTTAAAACCGGTTAATTCTAATCGGAATTGACAGACATAGCGGATATTCGAGTAGTTTTCCAGCAATATTCGGACATATATGCCTATATCTCCGAAACTATATGTCGTATAACGGAGAAATCGTTATTTTTGGAAAGATCTCGAGAAAATACAGTAGATGACATGGTTTAAACTTTCTAAACCGGTTAATTCTTTTCGGAATTGCCAGATATTGCGGATTTTCGAGTAGTTTTCCAGCAATATTCGGACAAATCTGCCCGTATCTCCGAAACTATAGGTCGTAGAACGGAGAAATCAGTATTTTTGGAAAGATCTCGAGAAAATACGGTAGATGACAGGGTTTCAAACTTTCTAAATCAGTTGATTCTATTCGGAATTGCTAAAAATTCATATAACCCATTTTCATCTATTTTCGAGCTGTTTTCGGACCAATCTGCCCATATCTCAGAAACTATATGTCGTAGAACGGAGAAATCGGTATTTTTGGAAAGATCTCAAAAAAATACAGTAGATGACACGGTTTCAAACTTTCTAAATCGATTAATTCCATTCGGAATTGCTAAAAACTCATATAACGCACTTTCAGCTATTTTCGAGCTATTTTCGGACAAATCTGCCCATATCTCCGAAACTATATGTCGTAGAACGGAGAAATCGGTATTTTCGGGAAGATCTCGGAAGAATACAGTAGATGACATGGCTTAAACTTTTAAAACCGGTTAATTCTAATCGGAATTGACAGACATAGCGGATATTCGAGTAGTTTTCCAGCAATATTCGGACATATATGCCTATATCTCCGAAACTATATGTCGTATAACGGAGAAATCGTTATTTTTGGAAAGATCTCGAGAAAATACTGTAGATGACATGGCTTAAACTTTTAAAACCGGTTAATTCTAATCGGAATTGACAGACATAGCGGATATTCGAGTAGTTTTCCAGCAATATTCGGACATATCTGCCTATATCTCCGAAGCTATATGTCGTAGAGCGGAGAAATCGGTATTTTTGGAAAGATCTCGAGAAAATACATTGGATGACATGGTTTCACACTTTCTAAATCAGTTAATTCTATTCGGAATTCCTAAAAATTCAAATAACGCATTTTCAGCTATTTTCGAGCTATTTTCGGACAAATCTGCCCATATCTCCGAAACTATATGTCGTAGAACGGAGAAATCGGTATTTTCGGAAAGATCTCGGAAGAATACAGTAGATGACATGGCTTAAACTTTTAAAACCGGTTAATTCTAATCGGAATTGACAGACATAGCGGATATTCGAGTAGTTTTCCAGCAATATTCGGACATATATGCCTATATCTCCGAAACTATATGTCGTATAACGGCGAAATCGTTATTTTTGGAAAGATCTCGAGAAAATACTGTAGATGACATGGCTTAAACTTTTAAAACCGGTTAATTCTAATCGGAATTGACAGACATAGCGGATATTCGAGTAGTTTTCCAGCAATATTCGGACATATCTGCCTATATCTCCGAAGCTATATGTCGTAGAGCGGAGAAATCGGTATTTTTGGAAAGATCTCGAGAACATACATTAGATGACATGGTTTCACACTTTCTAAATCAGTTAATTCTATTCGGAATTCCTAAAAATTCAAATAACGCATTTTCAGCTATTTTCGAGCTATTCTCGGACAAATCTGCCCATATCTCTGAAACTATATGTCGTAGAACGGAGAAATCGGTATTTTCGGAAAGATCTCGGAAGAATAGAGTAGATGACATGGCTTAAACTTTTAAAACCGGTTAATTCTAATCGGAATTGACAGACATAGCGGATATTCGAGTAGTTTTCCAGCAATATTCGGACATATATGCCTATATCTCCGAAACTATATGTCGTATAACGGAGAAATCGTTATTTTTGGAAAGATCTCGAGAAAATACAGTAGATGACATGGTTTAAACTTTCTAAACCGGTTAATTCTTTTCGGAATTGCCAGATATTGCGGATTTTCGAGTAGTTTTCCAGCAATATTCGGACAAATCTGCCCGTATCTCCGAAACTATAGGTCGTAGAACGGAGAAATCAGTATTTTTGGAAAGATCTCGAGAAAATACGGTAGATGACAGGGTTTCAAACTTTCTAAATCAGTTGATTCTATTCGGAATTGCTAAACATTCATATAACCCATTTTCATCTATTTTCGAGCTGTTTTCGGACCAATCTGCCCATATCTCAGAAACTATATGTCGTAGAACGGAGAAATCGGTATTTTTGGAAAGATCTCAAAAAAATACAGTAGATGACACGGTTTCAAACTTTCTAAATCGATTAATTCCATTCGGAATTGCTAAAAACTCATATAACGCACTTTCAGCTATTTTCGAGCTATTTTCGGACAAATCTGCCCATATCTCCGAAACTATATGTCGTAGAACGGAGAAATCGGTATTTTCGGAAAGATCTCGGAAGAATACAGTAGATGACATGGCTTAAACTTTTAAAACCGGTTAATTCTAATCGGAATTGACAGACATAGCGGATATTCGAGTAGTTTTCCAGCAATATTCGGACATATATGCCTATATCTCCGAAACTATATGTCGTATAACGGAGAAATCGTTATTTTTGGAAAGATCTCGAGAAAATACTGTAGATGACATGGCTTAAACTTTTAAAACCGGTTAATTCTAATCGGAATTGACAGACATAGCGGATATTCGAGTAGTTTTCCAGCAATATTCGGACATATCTGCCTATATCTCCGAAGCTATATGTCGTAGAGCGGAGAAATCGGTATTTTTGGAAAGATCTCGAGAAAATACATTGGATGACATGGTTTCACACTTTCTAAATCAGTTAATTCTATTCGGAATTCCTAAAAATTCAAATAACGCATTTTCAGCTATTTTCGAGCTATTTTCGGACAAATCTGCCCATATCTCCGAAACTATATGTCGTAGAACGGAGAAATCGGTATTTTCGGAAAGATCTCGGAAGAATACAGTAGATGACATGGCTTAAACTTTTAAAACCGGTTAATTCTAATCGGAATTGACAGACATAGCGGATATTCGAGTAGTTTTCCAGCAATATTCGGACATATATGCCTATATCTCCGAAACTATATGTCGTATAACGGAGAAATCGTTATTTTTGGAAAGATCTCGAGAAAATACAGTAGATGACATGGTTTAAACTTTCTAAACCGGTTAATTCTATTCGGAATTGCCAGATATTGCGGATTTTCGAGTAGTTTTCCAGCAATATTCGGACAAATCTGCCCGTATCTCCGAAAATATAGGTCGTAGAACGGAGAAATCAGTATTTTTGGAAAGATCTCGAGAAAATACGGTAGATGACAGGGTTTCAAACTTTCTAAATCAGTTGATTCTATTCGGAATTGCTAAAAATTCATATAACCCATTTTCATCTATTTTCGAGCTGTTTTCGGACCAATCTGCCCATATCTCAGAAACTATATGTCGTAGAACGGAGAAATCGGTATTTTCGGAAAGATCTCGGAAGAATACAGTAGATGACATGGCTTAAACTTTTAAAACCGGTTAATTCTAATCGGAATTGACAGACATAGCGGATATTCGAGTAGTTTTCCAGCAATATTCGGACATATCTGCCTATATCTCCGAAGCTATATGTCGTAGAGCGGAGAAATCGGTATTTTTGGAAAGATCTCGAGAAAATACAGTAGATGACATGGATTAAACTTTCTAAACCGGTTAATTCTATTCGGAATTGCCAGATATTGCGGATTTTCGAGTAGTTTTCCAGCAATATTCGGACATATATGCCTATATCTCCGAAACTATATGTCGTATAACGGAGAAATCGTTATTTCTGAAAAGATCTCGAGAAAATACAGTAGATGACATGGCTTAAACTTTCTAAACCGGTTAATTCTATTCGGAATTGCCAGATATTGCGGATTTTCGAGTAGTTTTCCAGCAATATTCGGACAAATCTGCCCGTATCTCCGAAACTATAGGTCGTAGAACGGAGAAATCAGTATTTTTGGAAAGATCTCGAGAAAATACGGTAGATGACAGGGTTTCAAACTTTCAAAATCAGTTGATTCTATTCGGAATTGCTAAAAATTCATATAACCCATTTTCATCTATTTTCGAGCTGTTTTCGGACCAATCTGCCCATATCTCAGTAACTATATGTCGTAGAACGGAGAAATCGGTATTTTTGGAAAGATCTCGAGAAAATACTGTAGATCACATGGCTTAAACTTTTAAAGCCGGTCAATTCTAATCGGAATTGACAGACATAGCGGATTTTCGAGTAGTTTTCCAGCAATATTCGGACATATCTGCCCATATCTCCGAAGCTATATGTCGTAGAGCGGAGAAATCAGTATTTTTGGAAAGATCTCGAGAAAATACATTGGATGACATGGTTTCACACTTTCTAAATCAGTTAATTCTATTCGGAATTCCTAAAAATTCAAATAACGCATTTTCAGCTATTTTCGAGCTATTTTCGGACAAATCTGCCCATATCTCCGAAACTATATGTCGTAGAACGGAGAAATCGGTATTTTCGGAAAGCTCTCGGAAGAATACAGTAGATGACATGGCTTAAACTTTTAAAACCGGTTAATTCTAATCGGAATTGACAGACATAGCGGATATTCGAGTAGTTTTCCAGCAATATTCGGACATATATGCCTATATCTCCGAAACTATATGTCGTATAACGGAGAAATCGTTATTTTTGGAAAGATCTCGAGAAAATACTGTAGATGACATGGCTTAAACTTTTAAAACCGGTTAATTCTAATCGGAATTGACAGACATAGCGGATATTCGAGTAGTTTTCCAGCAATATTCGGACATATCTGCCTATATCTCCGAAGCTATATGTCGTAGAGCGGAGAAATCGGTATTTTTGGAAAGATCTCGAGAACGTACATTAGATGACATGGTTTCACACTTTCTAAATCAGTTAATTCTATTCGGAATTCCTAAAAATTCAAATAACGCATTTTCAGCTATTTTCGAGCTATTCTCGGACAAATCTGCCCATATCTCCGAAACTATATGTCGCAGAACGGAGAAATCGGTATTTTCGGAAAGATCTCGGAAGAATACAGTAGATGACATGGCTTAAACTTTTAAAACCGGTTAATTCTAATCGGAATTGACAGACATAGCGGATATTCGAGTAGTTTTCCAGCAATATTCGGACATATATGCCTATATCTCCGAAACTATATGTCGTATAACGGAGAAATCGTTATTTTTGGAAAGATCTCGAGAAAATACGGTAGATGACAGGGTTTCAAACTTTCTAAATCAGTTGATTCTATTCGGAATTGCTAAAAATTCATATAACCCATTTTCATCTATTTTCGAGCTGTTTTCGGACCAATCTGCCCATATCTCAGAAACTATATGTCGTAGAACGGAGAAATCGGTATTTTTGGAAAGATCTCAAAAAAATACAGTAGATGACACGGTTTCAAACTTTCTAAATCGATTAATTCCATTCGGAATTGCTAAAAACTCATATAACGCACTTTCAGCTATTTTCGAGCTATTTTCGGACAAATCTGCCCATATCTCCGAAACTATATGTCGTAGAACGGAGAAATCGGTATTTTCGGAAAGATCTCGGAAGAATACAGTAGATGACATGGCTTAAACTTTTAAAACCGGTTAATTCTAATCGGAATTGACAGACATAGCGGATATTCGAGTAGTTTTCCAGCAATATTCGGACATATATGCCTATATCTCCGAAACTATATGTCGTATAACGGAGAAATCGTTATTTTTGGAAAGATCTCGAGAAAATACTGTAGATGACATGGCTTAAACTTTTAAAACCGGTTAATTCTAATCGGAATTGACAGACATAGCGGATATTCGAGTAGTTTTCCAGCAATATTCGGACATATCTGCCTATATCTCCGAAGCTATATGTCGTAGAGGGGAGAAATCGGTATTTTTGGAAAGATCTCGAGAAAATACAGTAGATGACATGGTTTAAACTTTCTAAACCGGTTAATTCTATTCGGAATTGCCAGATATTGCGGATTTTCGAGTAGTTTTCCAGCAATATTCGGACAAATCTGCCCGTATCTCCGAAACTATAGGTCGTAGAACGGAGAAATCAGTATTTTTGGAAAGATCTCGAGAAAATACGGTAGATGACAGGGTTTCAAACTTTCAAAATCAGTTGATTCTATTCGGAATTGCTAAAAATTCATATAACCCATTTTCATCTATTTTCGAGCTGTTTTCGGACCAATCTGCCCATATCTCAGAAACTATATGTCGTAGAACGGAGAAATCGGTATTTTTGGAAAGATCTCAAAAAAATACAGTAGATGACACGGTTTCAAACTTTCTAAATCGATTAATTCCATTCGGAATTGCTAAAAACTCATATAACGCACTTTCAGCTATTCTCGGGCTATTTTCGGACAAATTTGCCCATATCTCCGAAACTATAGGTCGTAGAACGGAGAAATCGGTATTTTTGGAAAGATCTCGAGAAAATACGGTAGATGACAGGGTTTCAAACTTTCTAAATCAGTTGATTCTATTCGGAATTGCTAAAAATTCATATAACCCATTTTCAGCTATTTTCGAGCTGTTTTCGGACCAATCTGCCCATATCTCAGAAACTATATGTCGTAGAACGGAGAAATCGGTATTTTTGGAAAGACCTCGGGAAAATACAGGAGATGACATGGTTTCAAACTTTCTAAACCGGTTAATTCTAATCGAAATTGACAGATATAGCGTATTTTCGAGTAGTTTTCGAACAATATTCGGACAAATCTGCCCATATCTCCGAAGCTATATGTCGTAGAGCGGAGAAATTGGTATTTTTGGAAAGATCTCGAGAAAATGCAGTAGATGACGCGGTTTAAACTTTTGAAACCGGTTCATTCTAATCGGAATTGAGAGACATAGCGGATTTTCGAGTAGTTTTCCAGCAATATTCGGACAAATCTGCCCGTATCTCCGAAACTATAGGTCGTAGAACGGAGAAATCGGTATTTTTGGAAAGATCTCGAGAAAATACGGTAGATGACATGGCTTAAACTGACTAAACCAGTTAATTCTATTCGGAATAGCTAAAAATTCATATAAACCATTTTCAGCTATTTTCGAGCTGTTTTCGGACAAATCTGCCCATATCTCCGAAGCTATATGTCGTAGAAGGGAGAAATCGGTATTTTTGAAAGATCTCGGAAGAATACAGTAGATGACATGGCTTAAACTTTTAAAACCGGTTAATTCTAATCGGAATTGACAGACATAGCGGATTTTCGAGTAGTTTTCGCGCAATATTCGGACATATCTGCCCATATCTCCGAAACTATATGTCGTATAACGGAGAAATCGGTATTTTTGGAAAGATCTCGAGAAAATACTGTAGATCACATGGCTTAAACTTTTAAAACCGGTCAATTCTAATCGGAATTGACAGACATAGCGGATTTTCGAGTAGTTTTCCAGCAATATTCGGACATATCTGCCCATATCTCCGAAGCTATATGTCGTAGAGCGGAGAAATCGGTATTTTTGGAAAGATCTCGAGAAAATACATTGGATGACATGGTTTCACACTTTCTAAATCAGTTAATTCTATTCGGAATTCCTAAAAATTCAAATAACGCATTTTCAGCTATTTTCGAGCTATTTTCGGACAAATCTGCCCATATCTCCGAAACTATATGTCGTAGAACGGAGAAATCGGTATTTTCGGAAAGATCTCGGAAGAATACAGTAGATGACATGGCTTAAACTTTTAAAACCGGTTAATTCTAATCGGAATTGACAGACATAGCGGATTTTCGAGTAGTTTTCGCGCAATATTCGGACATATCTGCCCATATCTCCGAAACTATATGTCGTATAACGGAGAAATCGTTATTTTTGGAAAGATCTCGAGAAAATACTGTAGATCACATGGCTTAAACTTTTAAAACCGGTCAATTCTAATCGGAATTGACAGACATAGCGGATTTTCGAGTAGTTTTCCAGCAATATTCGGACATATCTGCCCATATCTCCGAAGCTATATGTCGTAGAGCGGAGAAATCGGTATTTTTGGAAAGATCTCGAGAAAATACATTGGATGACATGGTTTCACACTTTCTAAATCAGTTAATTCTATTCGGAATTCCTAAAAATTCAAATAACGCATTTTCAGCTATTTTCGAGCTATTTTCGGACAAATCTGCCCATATCTCCGAAACTATATGTCGTAGAACGGAGAAATCGGTATTTTCGGAAAGATCTCGGAAGAATACAGTAGATGACATGGCTTAAACTTTTAAAACCGGTTAATTCTAATCGGAATTGACAGACATAGCGGATTTTCGAGTAGTTTTCGCGCAATATTCGGACATATCTGCCCATATCTCCGAAACTATATGTCGTATAACGGAGAAATCGGTATTTTTGGAAAGATCTCGAGAAAATACATTGGATGACATGGTTTCACACTTTCTAAATCAGTTAATTCTATTCGGAATTCCTAAAAATTCAAATAACGCATTTTCAGCTATTTTCGAGCTATTTTCGGACAAATCTGCCCATATCTCCGAAACTATATGTCGTAGAACGGAGAAATCGGTATTTTCGGAAAGATCTCGGAAGAATACAGTAGATGACATGGCTTAAACTTTTAAAACCGGTTAATTCTAATCGGAATTGACAGACATAGCGGATATTCGAGTAGTTTTCCAGCAATATTCGGACATATATGCCTATATCTCCGAAACTATATGTCGTATAACGGAGAAATCGTTATTTTTGGAAAGATCTCGAGAAAATACTGTAGGTGACATGGCTTAAACTTTTAAAACCGGTTAATTCTAATCGGAATTGACAGACATAGCGGATATTCGAGTAGTTTTCCAGCAATATTCGGACATATCTGCCTATATCTCCGAAGCTATATGTCGTAGAGCGGAGAAATCGGTATTTTTGGAAAGATCTCGAGAACATACATTAGATGACATGGTTTCACACTTTCTAAATCAGTTAATTCTATTCGGAATTCCTAAAAATTCAAATAACGCATTTTCAGCTATTTTCGAGCTATTCTCGGACAAATCTGCCCATATCTCCGAAACTATATGTCGTAGAACGGAGAAATCGGTATTTTCGGAAAGATCTCGGAAGAATACAGTAGATGACATGGCTTAAACTTTTAAAACCGGTTAATTCTAATCGGAATTGACAGACATAGCGGATATTCGAGTAGTTTTCCAGCAATATTCGGACATATATGCCTATATCTCCGAAACTATATGTCGTATAACGGAGAAATCGTTATTTTTGGAAAGATCTCGAGAAAATACAGTAGATGACATGGTTTAAACTTTCTAAACCGGTTAATTCTATTCGGAATTGCCAGATATTGCGGATTTTCGAGTAGTTTTCCAGCAATATTCGGACAAATCTGCCCGTATCTCCGAAAATATAGGTCGTAGAACGGAGAAATCAGTATTTTTGGAAAGATCTCGAGAAAATACGGTAGATGACAGGGTTTCAAACTTTCTAAATCAGTTGATTCTATTCGGAATTGCTAAAAATTCATATAACCCATTTTCATCTATTTTCGAGCTGTTTTCGGACCAATCTGCCCATATCTCAGAAACTATATGTCGTAGAACGGAGAAATCGGTATTTTCGGAAAGATCTCGGAAGAATACAGTAGATGACATGGCTTAAACTTTTAAAACCGGTTAATTCTAATCGGAATTGACAGACATAGCGGATATTCGAGTAGTTTTCCAGCAATATTCGGACATATCTGCCTATATCTCCGAAGCTATATGTCGTAGAGCGGAGAAATCGGTATTTTTGGAAAGATCTCGAGAAAATACAGTAGATGACATGGATTAAACTTTCTAAACCGGTTAATTCTATTCGGAATTGCCAGATATTGCGGATTTTCGAGTAGTTTTCCAGCAATATTCGGACATATATGCCTATATCTCCGAAACTATATGTCGTATAACGGAGAAATCGTTATTTCTGAAAAGATCTCGAGAAAATACAGTAGATGACATGGCTTAAACTTTCTAAACCGGTTAATTCTATTCGGAATTGCCAGATATTGCGGATTTTCGAGTAGTTTTCCAGCAATATTCGGACAAATCTGCCCGTATCTCCGAAACTATAGGTCGTAGATCGGAGAAATCAGTATTTTTGGAAAGATCTCGAGAAAATACGGTAGATGACAGGGTTTCAAACTTTCAAAATCAGTTGATTCTATTCGGAATTGCTAAAAATTCATATAACCCATTTTCATCTATTTTCGAGCTGTTTTCGGACCAATCTGCCCATATCTCAGTAACTATATGTCGTAGAACGGAGAAATCGGTATTTTTGGAAAGATCTCGAGAAAATACTGTAGATCACATGGCTTAAACTTTTAAAGCCGGTCAATTCTAATCGGAATTGACAGACATAGCGGATTTTCGAGTAGTTTTCCAGCAATATTCGGACATATCTGCCCATATCTCCGAAGCTATATGTCGTAGAGCGGAGAAATCAGTATTTTTGGAAAGATCTCGAGAAAATACATTGGATGACATGGTTTCACACTTTCTAAATCAGTTAATTCTATTCGGAATTCCTAAAAATTCAAATAACGCATTTTCAGCTATTTTCGAGCTATTTTCGGACAAATCTGCCCATATCTCCGAAACTATATGTCGTAGAACGGAGAAATCGGTATTTTCGGAAAGCTCTCGGAAGAATACAGTAGATGACATGGCTTAAACTTTTAAAACCGGTTAATTCTAATCGGAATTGACAGACATAGCGGATATTCGAGTAGTTTTCCAGCAATATTCGGACATATATGCCTATATCTCCGAAACTATATGTCGTATAACGGAGAAATCGTTATTTTTGGAAAGATCTCGAGAAAATACTGTAGATGACATGGCTTAAACTTTTAAAACCGGTTAATTCTAATCGGAATTGACAGACATAGCGGATATTCGAGTAGTTTTCCAGCAATATTCGGACATATCTGCCTATATCTCCGAAGCTATATGTCGTAGAGCGGAGAAATCGGTATTTTTGGAAAGATCTCGAGAACGTACATTAGATGACATGGTTTCACACTTTCTAAATCAGTTAATTCTATTCGGAATTCCTAAAAATTCAAATAACGCATTTTCAGCTATTTTCGAGCTATTCTCGGACAAATCTGCCCATATCTCCGAAACTATATGTCGCAGAACGGAGAAATCGGTATTTTCGGAAAGATCTCGGAAGAATACAGTAGATGACATGGCTTAAACTTTTAAAACCGGTTAATTCTAATCGGAATTGACAGACATAGCGGATATTCGAGTAGTTTTCCAGCAATATTCGGACATATATGCCTATATCTCCGAAACTATATGTCGTATAACGGAGAAATCGTTATTTTTGGAAAGATCTCGAGAAAATACGGTAGATGACAGGGTTTCAAACTTTCTAAATCAGTTGATTCTATTCGGAATTGCTAAAAATTCATATAACCCATTTTCATCTATTTTCGAGCTGTTTTCGGACCAATCTGCCCATATCTCAGAAACTATATGTCGTAGAACGGAGAAATCGGTATTTTTGGAAAGATCTCAAAAAAATACAGTAGATGACACGGTTTCAAACTTTCTAAATCGATTAATTCCATTCGGAATTGCTAAAAACTCATATAACGCACTTTCAGCTATTTTCGAGCTATTTTCGGACAAATCTGCCCATATCTCCGAAACTATATGTCGTAGAACGGAGAAATCGGTATTTTCGGAAAGATCTCGGAAGAATACAGTAGATGACATGGCTTAAACTTTTAAAACCGGTTAATTCTAATCGGAATTGACAGACATAGCGGATATTCGAGTAGTTTTCCAGCAATATTCGGACATATATGCCTATATCTCCGAAACTATATGTCGTATAACGGAGAAATCGTTATTTTTGGAAAGATCTCGAGAAAATACAGTAGATGACATGGTTTAAACTTTCTAAACCGGTTAATTCTATTCGGAATTGCCAGATATTGCGGATTTTCGAGTAGTTTTCCAGCAATATTCGGACAAATCTGCCCGTATCTCCGAAACTATAGGTCGTAGAACGGAGAAATCAGTATTTTTGGAAAGATCTCGAGAAAATACGGTAGATGACAGGGTTTCAAACTTTCAAAATCAGTTGATTCTATTCGGAATTGCTAAAAATTCATATAACCCATTTTCATCTATTTTCGAGCTGTTTTCGGACCAATCTGCCCATATCTCAGAAACTATATGTCGTAGAACGGAGAAATCGGTATTTTTGGAAAGATCTCAAAAAAATACAGTAGATGACACGGTTTCAAACTTTCTAAATCGATTAATTCCATTCGGAATTGCTAAAAACTCATATAACGCACTTTCAGCTATTCTCGGGCTATTTTCGGACAAATTTGCCCATATCTCCGAAACTATAGGTCGTAGAACGGAGAAATCGGTATTTTTGGAAAGATCTCGAGAAAATACGGTAGATGACAGGGTTTCAAACTTTCTAAATCAGTTGATTCTATTCGGAATTGCTAAAAATTCATATAACCCATTTTCAGCTACTTTCGAGCTGTTTTCGGACCAATCTGCCCATATCTCAGAAACTATATGTCGTAGAACGGAGAAATCGGTATTTTTGGAAAGACCTCGGGAAAATACAGGAGATGACATGGTTTCAAACTTTCTAAACCGGTTAATTCTAATCGAAATTGACAGATATAGCGTATTTTTGAGTAGTTTTCGAACAATATTCGGACAAATCTGCCCATATCTCCGAAGCTATATGTCGTAGAGCGGAGAAATTGGTATTTTTGGAAAGATCTCGAGAAAATGCAGTAGATGACGCGGTTTAAACTTTTGAAACCGGTTCATTCTAATCGGAATTGAGAGACATAGCGGATTTTCGAGTAGTTTTCCAGCAATATTCGGACAAATCTGCCCGTATCTCCGAAACTATAGGTCGTAGAACGGAGAAATCGGTATTTTTGGAAAGATCTCGAGAAAATACGGTAGATGACATGGCTTAAACTGACTAAACCAGTTAATTCTATTCGGAATAGCTAAAAATTCATATAAACCATTTTCAGCTATTTTCGAGCTGTTTTCGGACAAATCTGCCCATATCTCCGAAGCTATATGTCGTAGAAGGGAGAAATCGGTATTTTTGAAAGATCTCGGAAGAATACAGTAGATGACATGGCTTAAACTTTTAAAACCGGTTAATTCTAATCGGAATTGACAGACATAGCGGATTTTCGAGTAGTTTTCGCGCAATATTCGGACATATCTGCCCATATCTCCGAAACTATATGTCGTATAACGGAGAAATCGGTATTTTTGGAAAGATCTCGAGAAAATACTGTAGATCACATGGCTTAAACTTTTAAAACCGGTCAATTCTAATCGGAATTGACAGACATAGCGGATTTTCGAGTAGTTTTCCAGCAATATTCGGACATATCTGCCCATATCTCCGAAGCTATATGTCGTAGAGCGGAGAAATCGGTATTTTTGGAAAGATCTCGAGAAAATACATTGGATGACATGGTTTCACACTTTCTAAATCAGTTAATTCTATTCGGAATTCCTAAAAATTCAAATAACGCATTCTCAGCTATTTTCGAGCTATTTTCGGACAAATCTGCCCATATCTCCGAAACTATATGTCGTAGAACGGAGAAATCGGTATTTTCGGAAAGATCTCGGAAGAATACAGTAGATGACATGGCTTAAACTTTTAAAACCGGTTAATTCTAATCGGAATTGACAGACATAGCGGATTTTCGAGTAGTTTTCGCGCAATATTCGGACATATCTGCCCATATCTCCGAAACTATATGTCGTATAACGGAGAAATCGTTATTTTTGGAAAGATCTCGAGAAAATACTGTAGATCACATGGCTTAAACTTTTAAAACCGGTCAATTCTAATCGGAATTGACAGACATAGCGGATTTTCGAGTAGTTTTCCAGCAATATTCGGACATATCTGCCCATATCTCCGAAGCTATATGTCGTAGAGCGGAGAAATCGGTATTTTTGGAAAGATCTCGAGAAAATACATTGGATGACATGGTTTCACACTTTCTAAATCAGTTAATTCTATTCGGAATTCCTAAAAATTCAAATAACGCATTTTCAGCTATTTTCGAGCTATTTTCGGACAAATCTGCCCATATCTCCGAAACTATATGTCGTAGAACGGAGAAATCGGTATTTTCGGAAAGATCTCGGAAGAATACAGTAGATGACATGGCTTAAACTTTTAAAACCGGTTAATTCTAATCGGAATTGACAGACATAGCAGATTTTCGAGTAGTTTTCGCGCAATATTCGGACATATCTGCCCATATCTCCGAAACTATATGTCGTATAACGGAGAAATCGGTATTTTTGGAAAGATCTCGAGAAAATACATTGGATGACATGGTTTCACACTTTCTAAATCAGTTAATTCTATTCGGAATTCCTAAAAATTCAAATAACGCATTTTCAGCTATTTTCGAGCTATTTTCGGACAAATCTGCCCATATCTCCGAAACTATATGTCGTAGAACGGAGAAATCGGTATTTTCGGAAAGATCTCGGAAGAATACAGTAGATGACATGGCTTAAACTTTTAAAACCGGTTAATTCTAATCGGAATTGACAGACATAGCGGATATTCGAGTAGTTTTCCAGCAATATTCGGACATATATGCCTATATCTCCGAAACTATATGTCGTATAACGGAGAAATCGTTATTTTTGGAAAGATCTCGAGAAAATACTGTAGATGACATGGCTTAAACTTTTAAAACCGGTTAATTCTAATCGGAATTGACAGACATAGCGGATATTCGAGTAGTTTTCCAGCAATATTCGGACATATCTGCCTATATCTCCGAAGCTATATGTCGTAGAGCGGAGAAATCGGTATTTTTGGAAAGATCTCGAGAACATACATTAGATGACATGGTTTCACACTTTCTAAATCAGTTAATCCTATTCGGAATTCCTAAAAATTCAAATAACGCATTTTCAGCTATTTTCGAGCTATTCTCGGACAAATCTGCCCATATCTCCGAAACTATATGTCGTAGAACGGAGAAATCGGTATTTTCGGAAAGATCTCGGAAGAATACAGTAGATGACATGGCTTAAACTTTTCAAACCAATTTAATTCTAATCGGAATTGACAGACATAGCGGATATTCAAGTAGTTTTCCAGCAATATTCGGACATATATGCCTATATCTCCGAAACTATATGTCGTATAACGGAGAAATCGTTATTTTTGGAAAGATCTCGAGAAAATACAGTAGATGACATGGTTTAAACTTTCTAAACCGGTTAATTCTATTCGGAATTGCCAGATATTGCGGATTTTCGAGTAGTTTTCCAGCAATATTCGGACAAATCTGCCCGTATCTCCGAAACTATAGGTCGTAGAACGGAGAAATCAGTATTTTTGGAAAGATCTCGAGAAAATACGGTAGATGACAGGGTTTCAAACTTTCTAAATCAGTTGATTCTATTCGGAATTGCTAAAAATTCATATAACCCATTTTCAGCTATTTTCGAGCTGTTTTCGGACCAATCTGCCCATATCTCAGAAACTATATGTCGTAGAAGGGAGAAATCGGTATTTTTGAAAGATCTCGGAAGAATACAGTAGATGACATGGCTTAAACTTTTAAAACCGGTTAATTCTAATCGGAATTGACAGACATAGCGGATTTTCGAGTAGTTTTCGCGCAATATTCGGACATATCTGCCCATATCTCCGAAACTATATGTCGTATAACGGAGAAATCGGTATTTTTGGAAAGATCTCGAGAAAATACATTGGATGACATGCTTTCACACTTTCTAAATCAGTTAATTCTATTCGGAATTCCTAAAAATTCAAATAACGCATTTTCAGCTATTTTCGAGCTATTTTCGGACAAATCTGCCCATATCTCCGAAACTATATGTCGTAGAACGGAGAAATCGGTATTTTCGGAAAGATCTCGGAAGAATACAGTAGATGACATGGCTTAAACTTTTAAAACCGGTTAATTCTAATCGGAATTGACAGACATAGCGGATATTCGAGTAGTTTTCCAGCAATATTCGGACATATATGCCTATATCTCCGAAACTATATGTCGTATAACGGAGAAATCGTTATTTTTGGAAAGATCTCGAGAAAATACTGTAGATGACATGGCTTAAACTTTTAAAACCGGTTAATTCTAATCGGAATTGACAGACATAGCGGATATTCGAGTAGTTTTCCAGCAATATTCGGACATATCTGCCTATATCTCCGAAGCTATATGTCGTAGAGCGGAGAAATCGGTATTTTTGGAAAGATCTCGAGAACATACATTAGATGACATGGTTTCACACTTTCTAAATCAGTTAATTCTATTCGGAATTCCTAAAAATTCAAATAACGCATTTTCAGCTATTTTCGAGCTATTCTCGGACAAATCTGCCCATATCTCCGAAACTATATGTCGTAGAACGGAGAAATCGGTATTTTCGGAAAGATCTCGGAAGAATACAGAAGATGACATGGCTTAAACTTTTAAAACCGGTTAATTCTAATCGGAATTGACAGACATAGCGGATATTCGAGTAGTTTTCCAGCAATATTCGGACATATATGCCTATATCTCCGAAACTATATGTCGTATAACGGAGAAATCGTTATTTTTGGAAAGATCTCGAGAAAATACAGTAGATGACATGGTTTAAACTTTCTAAACCGGTTAATTCTATTCGGAATTGCCAGATATTGCGGATTTTCGAGTAGTTTTCCAGCAATATTCGGACAAATCTGCCCGTATCTCCGAAACTATAGGTCGTAGAACGGAGAAATCAGTATTTTTGGAAAGATCTCGAGAAAATACGGTAGATGACAGGGTTTCAAACTTTCTAAATCAGTTGATTCTATTCGGAATTGCTGAAAATTCATATAACCCATTTTCATCTATTTTCGAGCTGTTTTCGGACCAATCTGCCCATATCTCAGAAACTATATGTCGTAGAACGGAGAAATCGGTATTTTTGGAAAGATCTCAAAAAAATACAGTAGATGACACGGTTTCAAACTTTCTAAATCGATTAATTCCATTCGGAATTGCTAAAAACTCATATAACGCACTTTCAGCTATTTTCGAGCTATTTTCGGACAAATCTGCCCATATCTCCGAAACTATATGTCGTAGAACGGAGAAATCGGTATTTTCGGAAAGATCTCGGAAGAATACAGTAGATGACATGGCTTAAACTTTTAAAACCGGTTAATTCTAATCGGAATTGACAGACATAGCGGATATTCGAGTAGTTTTCCAGCAATATTCGGACATATATGCCTATATCTCCGAAACTATATGTCGTATAACGGAGAAATCGTTATTTTTGGAAAGATCTCGAGAAAATACTGTAGATGAAATGGTTTACAACTTTCTAAACCGGTTAATTCCACTCGGAATTGACAGATATAACGGATTTTGGAGTAGTTTTCGAGCAATATTCGGACAAATCTGTCCATATCTCCGATACTATATATCGTAGAACGGTGAAATCGGTATTTTTGGAAAGATCTCGTGAAAATACAGTAGATGAAATGGTTTCCAACTTTCTAAACCGGTTAATTCTATTCGGAATTGCCAGATATTGCGGATTTTCGAGTAGTTTTCCAGCAATATTCGGACAAATCTGCCCGTATCTCCGAAACTATAGGTCGTAGAACGGAGAAATCAGTATTTTTGGAAAGATCTCGAGAAAATACGGTAGATGACAGGGTTTCAAACTTTCTAAATCAGTTGATTCTATTCGGATTTGCTAAAAATTCATATAACCCATTTTCATCTATTTTCGAGCTGTTTTCGGACCAATCTGCCCATATCGCAGAAACTATATGTCGTAGAACGGAGAAATCGGTATTTTTGGAAAGATCTCAAAAAAATACAGTAGATGACACGGTTTCAAACTTTCTAAATCGATTAATTCCATTCGGAATTGCTAAAAACTCATATAACGCACTTTCAGCTATTCTCGGGCTATTTTCGGACAAATTTGCCCATATCTCCGAAGCTATATGTCGTAGAGCGGAGAGATCGGTATTTTTGGAAAGATCTCGAGAAAATACAGTAGATGACATGGTTTAAACTTTCTAAACCGGTTAATTCTAATCGGAATTGACAGACATAGCGGATTTTCGAGTAGTTTTCGAGCAATATTCGGACATATCTGCCCATATCTCCGAAGCTATATGTCATAGAACGGAGAAATCGGTATTTTTGGAAAGATCTCGAGAAAATACAGTAGATGACATGGTTTAAACTTTCTAAACCGGTTAATTCTATTCGGAATTGCCAGATATTGCGGATTTTCGAGTAGTTTTCCAGCAATATTCGGACAAATCTGCCCATATCTCCGAAACTATATGTCGTAGAACGGAGAAATCGGTATTTTCAGAAAGATCTCGAGAAAATACAGTAGATGACATGGTTTAAACTTTCTAAACCGGTTAATTCTAATCGGAATTGACAGACATAGCGGATTTTCGAATAGTTTTCGAGCAATATTCGGACATATCTGCCCATATCTCCGAAGCTATATGTCATAGAACGGAGAAATCGGTATTTTTGGAAAGATCTCGAGAAAATACAGTAGATGACATGGTTTAAACTTTCTAAACCGGTTAATTCTATTCGGAATTGCCAGATATTGCGGATTTTCGAGTAGTTTTCCAGCAATATTCCGACAAATCTGCCCATATCTCCGAAACTATAGGTCGTAGAAAGGAGAAATCGGTATTTTTGGAAAGATCTCGAGAAAATACGGTAGATGACAGGGTTTCAAACTTTCTAAATCAGTTGATTCTATTCGGAATTGCTAAAAATTCTTATAACCCATTTTCAGCTATTTTCGAGCTGTTTTCGGACCAATCTGCCCATATCTCAGAAACTATATGTCGTAGAACGGAGAAATCGGTATTTTTGGAAAGACCTCGGGAAAATACAGGAGATGACATGGTTTCAAACTTTCTAAACCGGTTAATTCTAATCGAAATTGACAGATATAGCGTATTTTCGAGTAGTTTTCGAACAATATTCGGACAAATCTGCCCATATCTCCGAAACTATATGTCGTAGAAGGGAGAAATCGGTATTTTTGAAAGATCTCGGAAGAATACAGTAGATGACATGGCTTAAACTTTTAAAACCGGTTAATTCTAATCGGAATTGACAGACATAGCGGATTTTCGAGTAGTTTTCGCGCAATATTCGGACATATCTGCCCATATCTCCGAAACTATATGTCGTATAACGGAGAAATCGGTATTTTTGGAAAGATCTCGAGAAAATACTGTAGATCACATGGCTTAAACTTTTAAAACCGGTCAATTCTAATCGGAATTGACAGACATAGCGGATATTCGAGTAGTTTTCCAGCAATATTCCGACAAATCTGCCCATATCTCCGAAACTATAGGTCGTAGAACGGAGAAATCGGTATTTTTGGAAAGATCTCGAGAAAATACGGTAGATGACAGGGTTTCAAACTTTCTAAATCAGTTGATTCTATTCGGAATTGCTAAAAATTCATATAACCCATTTTCAGCTATTTTCGAGCTGTTTTCGGACCAATCTGCCCATATCTCAGAAACTATATGTCGTAGAACGGAGAAATCGGTATTTTTGGAAAGACCTCGGGAAAATACAGGAGATGACATGGTTTCAAACTTTCTAAACCGGTTAATTCTAATCGAAATTGACAGATATAGCGTATTTTCGAGTAGTTTTCCAGCAATATTCGGACAAATCTGCCCATATCTCCGAAACTATATGTCGTAGAACGGAGAAATCGGTATTTTCAGAAAGATCTCGAGAAAATACAGTAGATGACATGGTTTAAACTTTCTAAACCGGTTAATTCTAATCGGAATTGACAGACATAGCGGATTTTCGAGTAGTTTTCGAGCAATATTCGGACATATCTGCCCATATCTCCGAAGCTATAGGTCGTAGAACGGAGAAATCGGTATTTTTGGAAAGATCTCGAGAAAATACATTGGATGACATGGTTTCACACTTTCTAAATCAGTTAATTCTATTCGGAATTCCTAAAAATTCAAATAACGCATTTTCAGCTATTTTCGAGCTATTTTCGGACAAATCTGCCCATATCTCCGAAACTATATGTCGTAGAACAGAGAAATCGGTATTTTCGGAAAGATCTCGGAAGAATACAGTAGATGACATGGCTTAAACTTTTAAAACCGGTTAATTCTAATCGGAATTGACAGACATAGCGGATATTCGAGTAGTTTTCCAGCAATATTCGGACATATATGCCTATATCTCCGAAACTATATGTTGTATAACGGAGAAATCGTTATTTTTGGAAAGATCTCGAGAAAATACTGTAGATGACATGGCTTAAACTTTTAAAACCGGTTAATTCTAATCGGAATTGACAGACATAGCGGATATTCGAGTAGTTTTCCAGCAATATTCGGACATATCTGCCTATATCTCCGAAGCTATATGTCGTAGAGCGGAGAAATCGGTATTTTTGGAAAGATCTCGAGAACATACATTAGATGACATGGTTTCACACTTTCTAAATCAGTTAATTCTATTCGGAATTCCTAAAAATTCAAATAACGCATTTTCAGCTATTTTCGAGCTATTCTCGGACAAATCTGCCCATATCTCCGAAACTATATGTCGTAGAACGGAGAAATCGGTATTTTCGGAAAGATCTCGGAAGAATACAGTAGATGACATGGCTTAAACTTTTAAAACCGGTTAATTCTAATCGGAATTGACAGACATAGCGGATATTCGAGTAGTTTTCCAGCAATATTCGGACATATATGCCTATATCTCCGAAACTATATGTCGTATAACGGAGAAATCGTTATTTTTGGAAAGATCTCGAGAAAATACAGTAGATGACATGGTTTAAACTTTCTAAACCGGTTAATTCTATTCGGAATTGCCAGATATTGCGGATTTTCGAGTAGTTTTCCAGCAATATTCGGACAAATCTGCCCGTATCTCCGAAACTATAGGTCGTAGAACGGAGAAATCAGTATTTTTGGAAAGATCTCGAGAAAATACGGTAGATGACAGGGTTTCAAACTTTCTAAATCAGTTGATTCTATTCGGAATTGCTAAAAATTCATATAACCCATTTTCATCTATTTTCGAGCTGTTTTCGGACCAATCTGCCCATATCTCAGAAACTATATGTCGTAGAACGGAGAAATCGGTATTTTTGGAAAGATCTCAAAAAAATACAGTAGATGACACGGTTTCAAACTTTCTAAATCGATTAATTCCATTCGGAATTGCTAAAAACTCATATAACGCACTTTCAGCTATTTTCGAGCTATTTTCGGACAAATCTGCCCATATCTCCGAAACTATATGTCGTAGAACGGAGAAATCGGTATTTTCGGAAAGATCTTGGAAGAATACAGTAGATGACATGGCTTAAACTTTTAAAACCGGTTAATTCTAATCGGAATTGACAGACATAGCGGATATTCGAGTAGTTTTCCAGCAATATTCGGACATATATGCCTATATCTCCGAAACTATATGTCGTATAACGGAGAAATCGTTATTTTTGGAAAGATCTCGAGAAAATACTGTAGATGACATGGCTTAAACTTTTAAAACCGGTTAATTCTAATCGGAATTGACAGACATAGCGGATATTCGAGTAGTTTTCCAGCAATATTCGGACATATCTGCCTA
Source organism: Platypus cylindrus (assembly GCA_949748235.1). Classification (NCBI taxonomy): domain Eukaryota; kingdom Metazoa; phylum Arthropoda; class Insecta; order Coleoptera; family Curculionidae; genus Platypus; species Platypus cylindrus. The sequence goes on from CATIYE010000015.1 coordinate 538,493, forward strand.
TATCTCCGAAGCTATATGTCGTAGAGCGGAGAAATCGGTATTTTTGGAAAGATCTCGAGAACATACATTAGATGACATGGTTTCACACTTTCTAAATCAGTTAATTCTATTCGGAATTCCTAAAAATTCAAATAACGCATTTTCAGCTATTTTCGAGCTATTCTCGGACAAATCTGCCCATATCTCCGAAACTATATGTCGTAGAACGGAGAAATCGGTATTTTCGGAAAGATCTCGGAAGAATACAGTAGATGACATGGCTTAAACTTTTAAAACCGGTTAATTCTAATCGGAATTGACAGACATAGCGGATATTCGAGTAGTTTTCCAGCAATATTCGGACATATATGCCTATATCTCCGAAACTATATGTCGTATAACGGAGAAATCGTTATTTTTGGAAAGATCTCGAGAAAATACAGTAGATGACATGGTTTAAACTTTCTAAACCGGTTAATTCTATTCGGAATTGCCAGATATTGCGGATTTTCGAGTAGTTTTCCAGCAATATTCGGACAAATCTGCCCGTAGCTCCGAAACTATAGGTCGTAGAACGGAGAAATCAGTATTTTTGGAAAGATCTCGAGAAAATACGGTAGATGACAGGGTTTCAAACTTTCTAAATCAGTTGATTCTATTCGGAATTGCTAAAAATTCATATAACCCATTTTCATCTATTTTCGAGCTGTTTTCGGACCAATCTGCCCATATCTCAGAAACTATATGTCGTAGAACGGAGAAATCGGTATTTTTGGAAAGATCTCAAAAAAATACAGTAGATGACACGGTTTCAAACTTTCTAAATCGATTAATTCCATTCGGAATTGCTAAAAACTCATATAACGCACTTTCAGCTATTTTCGAGCTATTTTCGGACAAATCTGCCCATATCTCCGAAACTATATGTCGTAGAACGGAGAAATCGGTATTTTCGGAAAGATCTCGGAAGAATACAGTAGATGACATGGCTTAAACTTTTAAAACCGGTTAATTCTAATCGGAATTGACAGACATAGCGGATATTCGAGTAGTTTTCCAGCAATATTCGGACATATATGCCTATATCTCCGAAACTATATGTCGTATAACGGAGAAATCGTTATTTTTGGAAAGATCTCGAGAAAATACTGCAGATGACATGGCTTAAACTTTTAAAACCGGTTAATTCTAATCGGAATTGACAGACATAGCGGATATTCGAGTAGTTTTCCAGCAATATTCGGACATATCTGCCTATATCTCCGAAGCTATATGTCGTAGAGCGGAGAAATCGGTATTTTTGGAAAGATCTCGAGAAAATACAGTAGATGAAATGGTTTAAACTTTCTAAACCGGTTAATTCTAATCGGAATTGACAGACATAGCGGATTTTCGAGTAGTTTTCCAGCAATATTCCGACAAATCTGCCCATATCTCCGAAACTATAGGTCGTAGAACGGAGAAATCGGTATTTTTGGAAAGATCTGGAGAAAATACGGTAGATGACAGGGTTTCAAACTTTCTAAATCAGTTGATTCTATTCGGAATTGCTAAAAATTCATATAACCCATTTTCAGCTATTTTCGAGCTGTTTTCGGACCAATCTGCCTATATCTCCGAAACTATATGTCGTATAACGGAGAAATCGTTATTTTTGGAAAGATCTCGAGAAAATACTGTAGATGACATGGCTTAAACTTTTAAAACCGGTTAATTCTAATCGGAATTGACAGACATAGCGGATATTCGAGTAGTTTTCCAGCAATATTCGGACATATCTGCCTATATCTCCGAAGCTATATGTCGTAGAGCGGAGAAATCGGTATTTTTGGAAAGATCTCGAGAACATACATTAGATGACATGGTTTCACACTTTCTAAATCAGTTAATTCTATTCGGAATTCCTAAAAATTCAAATAACGCATTTTCAGCTATTTTCGAGCTATTCTCGGACAAATCTGCCCATATCTCCGAAACTATATGTCGTAGAACGGAGAAATCGGTATTTTCGGAAAGATCTCGGAAGAATACAGTAGATGACATGACTTAAACTTTTAAAACCGGTTAATTCTAATCGGAATTGACAGACATAGCGGATATTCGAGTAGTTTTCCAGCAATATTCGGACATATATGCCTATATCTCCGAAACTATATGTCGTATAACGGAGAAATCGTTATTTTTGGAAAGATCTCGAGAAAATACAGTAGATGACATGGTTTAAACTTTCTAAACCGGTTAATTCTATTCGGAATTGCCAGATATTGCGGATTTTCGAGTAGTTTTCCAGCAATATTCGGACAAATCTGCCCGTATCTCCGAAACTATAGGTCGTAGAACGGAGAAATCAGTATTTTTGGAAAGATCTCGAGAAAATACGGTAGATGACAGGGTTTCAAACTTTCTAAATCAGTTGATTCTAATCGGAATTGACAGACATAGCGGATTTTCGAGTAGTTTTCCAGCAATATTCCGACAAATCTGCCCATATCTCGGAAACTATAGGTCGTAGAACGGAGAAATCGGTATTTTTGGAAAGATCTCGAGAAAATACGGTAGATGACAGGGTTTCAAACTTTCTAAATCAGTTGATTCTATTCGGAATTGCTAAAAATTCATATAACCCATTTTCAGCTATTTTCGAGCTGTTTTCGGACCAATCTGCCTATATCTCCGAAACTATATGTCGTATAACGGAGAAATCGTTATTTTTGGAAAGATCTCGAGAAAATACTGTAGATGACATGGCTTAAACTTTTAAAACCGGTTAATTCTAATCGGAATTGACAGACATAGCGGATATTCGAGTAGTTTTCCAGCAATATTCGGACATATCTGCCTATATCTCCGAAGCTATATGTCGTAGAGCGGAGAAATCGGTATTTTTGGAAAGATCTCGAGAACATACATTAGATGACATGGTTTCACACTTTCTTAATCGATTAATTCCATTCGGAATTGCTAAAAACTCATATAACGCACTTTCAGCTATTTTCGAGCTATTTTCGGACAAATCTGCCCATATCTCCGAAACTATATGTCGTAGAACGGAGAAATCGGTATTTTCGGAAAGATCTCGGAAGAATACAGTAGATGACATGGCTTAAACTTTTAAAACCGGTTAATTCTAATCGGAATTGACAGACATAGCGGATATTCGAGTAGTTTTCCAGCAATATTCGGACATATATGCCTATATCTCCGAAACTATATGTCGTATAACGGAGAAATCGTTATTTTTGGAAAGATCTCGAGAAAATACAGTAGATGACATGGTTTAAACTTTCTAAACCGGTTAATTCTATTCGGAATTGCCAGATATTGCGGATTTTCGAGTAGTTTTCCAGCAATATTCGGACAAATCTGCCCGTAGCTCCGAAACTATAGGTCGTAGAACGGAGAAATCAGTATTTTTGGAAAGATCTCGAGAAAATACGGTAGATGACAGGGTTTCAAACTTTCTAAATCAGTTGATTCTATTCGGAATTGCTAAAAATTCATATAACCCATTTTCATCTATTTTCGAGCTGTTTTCGGACCAATCTGCCCATATCTCAGAAACTATATGTCGTATAACGGAGAAATCGTTATTTTTGGAAAGATCTCGAGAAAATACTGTAGATGACATGGCTTAAACTTTTAAAACCGGTTAATTCTAATCGGAATTGACAGACATAGCGGATATTCGAGTAGTTTTCCAGCAATATTCGGACATATCTGCCTATATCTCCGAAGCTATATGTCGTAGAGCGGAGAAATCGGTATTTTTGGAAAGATCTCGAGAACATACATTAGATGACATGGTTTCACACTTTCTTAATCGATTAATTCCATTCGGAATTGCTAAAAACTCATATAACGCACTTTCAGCTATTTTCGAGCTATTTTCGGACAAATCTGCCCATATCTCCGAAACTATATGTCGTAGAACGGAGAAATCGGTATTTTCGGAAAGATCTCGGAAGAATACAGTAGATGACATGGCTTAAACTTTTAAAACCGGTTAATTCTAATCGGAATTGACAGACATAGCGGATATTCGAGTAGTTTTCCAGCAATATTCGGACATATATGCCTATATCTCCGAAACTATATGTCGTATAACGGAGAAATCGTTATTTTTGGAAAGATCTCGAGAAAATACAGTAGATGACATGGTTTAAACTTTCTAAACCGGTTAATTCTATTCGGAATTGCCAGATATTGCGGATTTTCGAGTAGTTTTCCAGCAATATTCGGACAAATCTGCCCGTAGCTCCGAAACTATAGGTCGTAGAACGGAGAAATCAGTATTTTTGGAAAGATCTCGAGAAAATACGGTAGATGACAGGGTTTCAAACTTTCTAAATCAGTTGATTCTATTCGGAATTGCTAAAAATTCATATAACCCATTTTCATCTATTTTCGAGCTGTTTTCGGACCAATCTGCCCATATCTCAGAAACTATATGTCGTAGAACGGAGAAATCGGTATTTTTGGAAAGATCTCAAAAAAATACAGTAGATGACACGGTTTCAAACTTTCTAAATCGATTAATTCCATTCGGAATTGCTAAAAACTCATATAACGCACTTTCAGCTATTTTCGAGCTATTTTCGGACAAATCTGCCCATATCTCCGAAACTATATGTCGTAGAACGGAGAAATCGGTATTTTCGGAAAGATCTCGGAAGAATACAGTAGATGACATGGCTTAAACTTTTAAAACCGGTTAATTCTAATCGGAATTGACAGACATAGCGGATATTCGAGTAGTTTTCCAGCAATATTCGGACATATATGCCTATATCTCCGAAACTATATGTCGTATAACGGAGAAATCGTTATTTTTGGAAAGATCTCGAGAAAATACTGCAGATGACATGGCTTAAACTTTTAAAACCGGTTAATTCTAATCGGAATTGACAGACATAGCGGATATTCGAGTAGTTTTCCAGCAATATTCGGACAAATCTGCCCATATCTCCGAAACTATAGGTCGTAGAACGGAGAAATCGGTATTTTTGGAAAGATCTCAAAAAAATACAGTAGATGACACGGTTTCAAACTTTCTAAATCGATTAATTCCATTCGGAATTGCTAAAAACTCATATAACGCACTTTCAGCTATTTTCGAGCTATTTTCGGACAAATCTGCCCATATCTCCGAAACTATATGTCGTAGAACGGAGAAATCGGTATTTTCGGAAAGATCTCGGAAGAATACAGTAGATGACATGGTTTAAACTTTCTAAACCGGTTAATTCTAATCGGAATTGACAGACATAGCGGATTTTCGAGTAGTTTTCCAGCAATATTCCGACAAATCTGCCCATATCTCCGAAACTATAGGTCGTAGAACGGAGAAATCGGTATTTTTGGAAAGATCTCAAAAAAATACAGTAGATGACACGGTTTCAAACTTTCTAAATCGATTAATTCCATTCGGAATTGCTAAAAACTCATATAACGCACTTTCAGCTATTTTCGAGCTATTTTCGGACAAATCTGCCCATATCTCCGAAACTATATGTCGTAGAACGGAGAAATCGGTATTTTCGGAAAGATCTCGGAAGAATACAGTAGATGACATGGCTTAAACTTTTAAAACCGGTTAATTCTAATCGGAATTGACAGACATAGCGGATATTCGAGTAGTTTTCCAGCAATATTCGGACATATATGCCTATATCTCCGAAACTATATGTCGTATAACGGAGAAATCGTTATTTTTGGAAAGATCTCGAGAAAATACTGTAGATGACATGGCTTAAACTTTTAAAACCGGTTAATTCTAATCGGAATTGACAGACATAGCGGATATTCGAGTAGTTTTCCAGCAATATTCGGACATATCTGCCTATATCTCCGAAGCTATATGTCGTAGAGCGGAGAAATCGGTATTTTTGGAAAGATCTCGAGAAAATACAGTAGATGAAATGGTTTAAACTTTCTAAACCGGTTAATTCTAATCGGAATTGACAGACATAGCGGATTTTCGAGTAGTTTTCCAGCAATATTCCGACAAATCTGCCCATATCTCCGAAACTATATGTCGTAGAACGGAGAAATCGGTATTTTCGGAAAGATCTCGGAAGAATACAGTAGATGACATGGTTTAAACTTTCTAAACCGGTTAATTCTAATCGGAATTGACAGACATAGCGGATTTTCGAGTAGTTTTCCAGCAATATTCCGACAAATCTGCCCATATCTCCGAAACTATAGGTCGTAGAACGGAGAAATCGGTATTTTTGGAAAGATCTCAAAAAAATACAGTAGATGACACGGTTTCAAACTTTCTAAATCGATTAATTCCATTCGGAATTGCTAAAAACTCATATAACGCACTTTCAGCTATTTTCGAGCTATTTTCGGACAAATCTGCCCATATCTCCGAAACTATATGTCGTAGAACGGAGAAATCGGTATTTTCGGAAAGATCTCGGAAGAATACAGTAGATGACATGGCTTAAACTTTTAAAACCGGTTAATTCTAATCGGAATTGACAGACATAGCGGATATTCGAGTAGTTTTCCAGCAATATTCGGACATATATGCCTATATCTCCGAAACTATATGTCGTATAACGGAGAAATCGTTATTTTTGGAAAGATCTCGAGAAAATACTGTAGATGACATGGCTTAAACTTTTAAAACCGGTTAATTCTAATCGGAATTGACAGACATAGCGGATATTCGAGTAGTTTTCCAGCAATATTCGGACATATCTGCCTATATCTCCGAAGCTATATGTCGTAGAGCGGAGAAATCGGTATTTTTGGAAAGATCTCGAGAAAATACAGTAGATGAAATGGTTTAAACTTTCTAAACCGGTTAATTCTAATCGGAATTGACAGACATAGCGGATTTTCGAGTAGTTTTCCAGCAATATTCCGACAAATCTGCCCATATCTCCGAAACTATAGGTCGTAGAACGGAGAAATCGGTATTTTTGGAAAGATCTGGAGAAAATACGGTAGATGACAGGGTTTCAAACTTTCTAAATCAGTTGATTCTATTCGGAATTGCTAAAAATTCATATAACCCATTTTCAGCTATTTTCGAGCTGTTTTCGGACCAATCTGCCTATATCTCCGAAACTATATGTCGTATAACGGAGAAATCGTTATTTTTGGAAAGATCTCGAGAAAATACTGTAGATGACATGGCTTAAACTTTTAAAACCGGTTAATTCTAATCGGAATTGACAGACATAGCGGATATTCGAGTAGTTTTCCAGCAATATTCGGACATATCTGCCTATATCTCCGAAGCTATATGTCGTAGAGCGGAGAAATCGGTATTTTTGGAAAGATCTCGAGAACATACATTAGATGACATGGTGTCACACTTTCTAAATCAGTTAATTCTATTCGGAATTCCTAAAAATTCAATTAACGCATTTTCAGCTATTTTCGAGCTATTCTCGGACAAATCTGCCCATATCTCCGAAACTATATGTCGTAGAACGGAGAAATCGGTATTTTCGGAAAGATCTCGGAAGAATACAGTAGATGACATGACTTAAACTTTTAAAACCGGTTAATTCTAATCGGAATTGACAGACATAGCGGATATTCGAGTAGTTTTCCAGCAATATTCGGACATATATGCCTATATCTCCGAAACTATATGTCGTATAACGGAGAAATCGTTATTTTTGGAAAGATCTCGAGAAAATACAGTAGATGACATGGTTTAAACTTTCTAAACCGGTTAATTCTATTCGGAATTGCCAGATATTGCGGATTTTCGAGTAGTTTTCCAGCAATATTCGGACAAATCTGCCCGTATCTCCGAAACTATAGGTCGTAGAACGGAGAAATCAGTATTTTTGGAAAGATCTCGAGAAAATACGGTAGAAGTCAGGGTTTCAAACTTTCTAAATCAGTTGATTCTAATCGGAATTGACAGACATAGCGGATTTTCGAGTAGTTTTCCAGCAATATTCCGACAAATCTGCCCATATCTCGGAAACTATAGGTCGTAGAACGGAGAAATCGGTATTTTTGGAAAGATCTCGAGAAAATACGGTAGATGACATGGCTTAAACTTTTAAAACCGGTTAATTCTAATCGGAATTGACAGACATAGCGGATATTCGAGTAGTTTTCCAGCAATATTCGGACATATCTGCCTATATCTCCGAAGCTATATGTCGTAGAGCGGAGAAATCGGTATTTTTGGAAAGATCTCGAGAACATACATTAGATGACATGGTTTCACACTTTCTAAATCAGTTAATTCTATTCGGAATTCCTAAAAATTCAAATAACGCATTTTCAGCTATTTTCGAGCTATTCTCGGACAAATCTGCCCATATCTCCGAAACTATATGTCGTAGAACGGAGAAATCGGTATTTTCGGAAAGATCTCGGAAGAATACAGTAGATGACATGGCTTAAACTTTTAAAACCGGTTAATTCTAATCGGAATTGACAGACATAGCGGATATTCGAGTAGTTTTCCAGCAATATTCGGACATATATGCCTATATCTCCGAAACTATATGTCGTATAACGGAGAAATCGTTATTTTTGGAAAGATCTCGAGAAAATACAGTAGATGACATGGTTTAAACTTTCTAAACCGGTTAATTCTATTCGGAATTGCCAGATATTGCGGATTTTCGAGTAGTTTTCCAGCAATATTCGGACAAATCTGCCCGTATCTCCGAAACTATAGGTCGTAGAACGGAGAAATCAGTATTTTTGGAAAGATCTCGAGAAAATACTGTAGATGACAGGGTTTCAAACTTTCTAAACCGGTTAATTCTATTCGGAATTGCCAGATATTGCGGATTTTCGAGTAGTTTTCCAGCAATATTCGGACAAATCTGCCCATATCTCCGAAACTATATGTCGTAGAACGGAGAAATCGTTATTTTTGGAAAGATCTCGAGAAAATACTGTAGATGACATGGCTTAAACTTTTAAAACCGGTTAATTCTAATCGGAATTGACAGACATAGCGGATATTCGAGTAGTTTTCCAGCAATATTCGGACATATCTGCCTATATCTCCGAAGCTATATGTCGTAGAGCGGAGAAATCGGTATTTTTGGAAAGATCTCGAGAACATACATTAGATGACATGGTTTCACACTTTCTAAATCAGTTAATTCTATTCGGAATTCCTAAAAATTCAAATAACGCATTTTCAGCTATTTTCGAGCTATTCTCGGACAAATCTGCCCATATCTCCGAAACTATATGTCGTAGAACGGAGAAATCGGTATTTTCGGAAAGATCTCGGAAGAATACAGTAGATGACATGGCTTAAACTTTTAAAACCGGTTAATTCTAATCGGAATTGACAGACATAGCGGATATTCGAGTAGTTTTCCAGCAATATTCGGACATATATGCCTATATCTCCGAAACTATATGTCGTATAACGGAGAAATCGTTATTTTTGGAAAGATCTCGAGAAAATACAGTAGATGACATGGTTTAAACTTTCTAAACCGGTTAATTCTATTCGGAATTGCCAGATATTGCGGATTTTCGAGTAGTTTTCCAGCAATATTCGGACAAATCTGCCCGTATCTCCGAAACTATAGGTCGTAGAACGGAGAAATCAGTATTTTTGGAAAGATCTCGAGAAAATACTGTAGATGACAGGGTTTCAAACTTTCTAAATCAGTTGATTCTATTCGGATTTGCTAAAAATTCATATAACCCATTTTCATCTATTTTCGAGCTGTTTTCGGACCAATCTGCCCATATCTCAGAAACTATATGTCGTAGAACGGAGAAATCGGTATTTTTGGAAAGATCTCAAAAAAATACAGTAGATGACACGGTTTCAAACTTTCTAAATCGATTAATTCCATTCGGAATTGCTAAAAACTCATATAACGCACTTTCAGCTATTTTCGAGCTATTTTCGGACAAATCTGCCCATATCTCCGAAACTATATGTCGTAGAACGGAGAAATCGGTATTTTCGGAAAGATCTCGAGAAAATACAGTAGATGACATGGCTTAAACTTTTAAAACCGGTTAATTCTAATCGGAATTGACAGACATAGCGGATATTCGAGTAGTTTTCCAGCAATATTCGGACATATATGCCTATATCTCCGAAACTATATGTCGTATAACGGAGAAATCGTTATTTTTGGAAAGATCTCGAGAAAATACTGTAGATGAAATGGTTTACAACTTTCTAAACCGGTTAATTCCACTCGGAATTGACAGATATAACGGATTTTGGAGTAGTTTTCGAGCAATATTCGGACAAATCTGTCCATATCTCCGATACTATATATCGTAGAACGGTGAAATCGGTATTTTTGGAAAGATCTCGTGAAAATACAGTAGATGAAATGGTTTCCAACTTTCTAAACCGGTTAATTCTATTCGGAATTGCCAGATATTGCGGATTTTCGAGTAGTTTTCCAGCAATATTCGGACAAATCTGCCCGTATCTCCGAAACTATAGGTCGTAGAACGGAGAAATCAGTATTTTTGGAAAGATCTCGAGAAAATACGGTAGATGACAGGGTTTCAAACTTTCTAAATCAGTTGATTCTATTCGGATTTGCTAAAAATTCATATAACCCATTTTCATCTATTTTCGAGCTGTTTTCGGACCAATCTGCCCATATCTCAGAAACTATATGTCGTAGAACGGAGAAATCGGTATTTTTGGAAAGATCTCAAAAAAATACAGTAGATGACACGGTTTCAAACTTTCTAAATCGATTAATTCCATTCGGAATTGCTAAAAACTCATATAACGCACTTTCAGCTATTCTCGGGCTATTTTCGGACAAATTTGCCCATATCTCCGAAGCTATATGTCGTAGAGCGGAGAGATCGGTATTTTTGGAAAGATCTCGAGAAAATACAGTAGATGACATGGTTTAAACTTTCTAAACCGGTTAATTCTAATCGGAATTGACAGACATAGCGGATTTTCGAGTAGTTTTCGCGCAATATTCGGACATATCTGCCCATATCTCCGAAACTATATGTCGTATAACGGAGAAATCGTTATTTTTGGAAAGATCTCGAGAAAATACTGTAGATCACATGGCTTAAACTTTTAAAACCGGTCAATTCTAATCGGAATTGACAGACATAGCGGATTTTCGAGTAGTTTTCCAGCAATATTCGGACATATCTGCCTATATCTCCGAAGCTATATGTCATAGAACGGAGAAATCGGTATTTTTGGAAAGATCTCGAGAAAATACAGTAGATGACATGGTTTAAACTTTCTAAACCGGTTAATTCTATTCGGAATTGCCAGATATTGCGGATTTTCGAGTAGTTTTCCAGCAATATTCGGACAAATCTGCCCATATCTCCGAAACTATATGTCGTAGAACGGAGAAATCGGTATTTTCAGAAAGATCTCGAGAAAATACAGTAGATGACATGGTTTAAACTTTCTAAACCGGTTAATTCTAATCGGAATTGACAGACATAGCGGATTTTCGAGTAGTTTTCGAGCAATATTCGGACACATCTGCCCATATCTCCGAAGCTATATGTCATAGAACGGAGAAATCGGTATTTTTGGAAAGATCTCGAGAAAATACAGTAGATGACATGGTTTAAACTTTCTAAACCGGTTAATTCTATTCGGAATTGCCAGATATTGCGGATTTTCGAGTAGTTTTCCAGCAATATTCCGACAAATCTGCCCATATCTCCGAAACTATAGGTCGTAGAACGGAGAAATCGGTATTTTTGGAAAGATCTCGAGAAAATACGGTAGATGACAGGGTTTCAATCTTTCTAAATCAGTTGATTCTATTCGGAATTGCTAAAAATTCTTATAACCCATTTTCAGCTATTTTCGAGCTGTTTTCGGACCAATCTGCCCATATCTCAGAAACTATATGTCGTAGAACGGAGAAATCGGTATTTTTGGAAAGATCTCAAAAAAATACAGTAGATGACACGGTTTCAAACTTTCTAAATCGATTAATTCCATTCGGAATTGCTAAAAACTCATATAACGCACTTTCAGCTATTCTCGGGCTATTTTCGGACAAATTTGCCCATATCTCCGAAGCTATATGTCGTAGAGCGGAGAGATCGGTATTTTTGGAAAGATCTCGAGAAAATACAGTAGATGACAAGGTTTAAACTTTCTAAACCGGTTAATTCTAATCGGAATTGACAGACATAGCGGATTTTCGAGTAGTTTTCGAGCAATATTCGGACATATCTGCCCATATCTCCGAAGCTATATGTCATAGAACGGAGAAATCGGTATTTTTGGAAAGATCTCGAGAAAATACAGTAGATGACATGGTTTAAACTTTCTAAACCGGTTAATTCTATTCGGAATTGCCAGATATTGCGGATTTTCGAGTAGTTTTCCAGCAATATTCGGACAAATCTGCCCATATCTCCGAAACTATATGTCGTAGAACGGAGAAATCGGTATTTTCAGAAAGATCTCGAGAAAATACAGTAGATGACATGGTTTAAACTTTCTAAACCGGTTAATTCTAATCGGAATTGACAGACATAGCGGATATTCGAGTAGTTTTCCAGCAATATTCGGACATATCTGCCTATATCTCCGAAGCTATATGTCGTAGAGCGGAGAAATCGGTATTTTTGGAAAGATCTTGAGAACACACATTAGATGACATGGTTTAAACTTTCTAAACCGGTTAATTCTATTCGGAATTGCCAGATATTGCGGATTTTCGAGTAGTTTTCCAGCAATATTCCGACAAATCTGCCCATATCTCCGAAACTATAGGTCGTAGAACGGAGAAATCGGTATTTTTGGAAAGATCTCGAGAAAATACGGTAGATGACAGGGTTTCAAACTTTCTAAATCAGTTGATTCTATTCGGAATTGCTAAAAATTCATATAACCCATTTTCAGCTATTTTCGAGCTGTTTTCGGACCAATCTGCCCATATCTCAGAAACTATATGTCGTAGAACGGAGGAATCGGTATTTTTGGAAAGATCTCAAAAAAATACAGTAGATGACACGGTTTCAAACTTTCTAAATCGATTAATTCCATTCGGAATTGCTAAAAACTCATATAACGCACTTTCAGCTATTCTCGGGCTATTTTCGGACAAATTTGCCCATATCTCCGAAGCTATATGTCGTAGAGCGGAGAGATCGGTATTTTTGGAAAGATCTCGAGAAAATACAGTAGATGACATGGTTTAAACTTTCTAAACCGGTTAATTCTAATCGGAATTGACAGACATAGCGGATTTTCGAGTAGTTTTCGCGCAATATTCGGACATATCTGCCCATATCTCCGAAACTATATGTCGTATAACGGAGAAATCGTTATTTTTGGAAAGATCTCGAGAAAATACTGTAGATCACATGGCTTAAACTTTTAAAACCGGTCAATTCTAATCGGAATTGACAGACATAGCGGATTTTCGAGTAGTTTTCCAGCAATATTCGGACATATCTGCCTATATCTCCGAAGCTATATGTCATAGAACGGAGAAATCGGTATTTTTGGAAAGATCTCGAGAAAATACAGTAGATGACATGGTTTAAACTTTCTAAACCGGTTAATTCTATTCGGAATTGCCAGATATTGCGGATTTTCGAGTAGTTTTCCAGCAATATTCGGACAAATCTGCCCATATCTCCGAAACTATATGTCGTAGAACGGAGAAATCGGTATTTTCAGAAAGATCTCGAGAAAATACAGTAGATGACATGGTTTAAACTTTCTAAACCGGTTAATTCTAATCGGAATTGACAGACATAGCGGATTTTCGAGTAGTTTTCGAGCAATATTCGGACATATCTGCCCATATCTCCGAAGCTATATGTCATAGAACGGAGAAATCGGTATTTTTGGAAAGATCTCGAGAAAATACAGTAGATGACATGGTTTAAACTTTCTAAACCGGTTAATTCTATTCGGAATTGCCAGATATTGCGGATTTTCGAGTAGTTTTCCAGCAATATTCCGACAAATCTGCCCATATCTCCGAAACTATAGGTCGTAGAACGGAGAAATCGGTATTTTTGGAAAGATCTCGAGAAAATACGGTAGATGACAGGGTTTCAATCTTTCTAAATCAGTTGATTCTATTCGGAATTGCTAAAAATTCTTATAACCCATTTTCAGCTATTTTCGAGCTGTTTTCGGACCAATCTGCCCATATCTCAGAAACTATATGTCGTAGAACGGAGAAATCGGTATTTTTGGAAAGATCTCAAAAAAATACAGTAGATGACACGGTTTCAAACTTTCTAAATCGATTAATTCCATTCGGAATTGCTAAAAACTCATATAACGCACTTTCAGCTATTCTCGGGCTATTTTCGGACAAATTTGCCCATATCTCCGAAGCTATATGTCGTAGAGCGGAGAGATCGGTATTTTTGGAAAGATCTCGAGAAAATACAGTAGATGACATGGTTTAAACTTTCTAAACCGGTTAATTCTAATCGGAATTGACAGACATAGCGGATTTTCGAGTAGTTTTCGAGCAATATTCGGACATATCTGCCCATATCTCCGAAGCTATATGTCATAGAACGGAGAAATCGGTATTTTTGGAAAGATCTCGAGAAAATACAGTAGATGACATGGTTTAAACTTTCTAAACCGGTTAATTCTATTCGGAATTGCCAGATATTGCGGATTTTCGAGTAGTTTTCCAGCAATATTCGGACAAATCTGCCCATATCTCCGAAACTATATGTCGTAGAACGGAGAAATCGGTATTTTCAGAAAGATCTCGAGAAAATACAGTAGATGACATGGTTTAAACTTTCTAAACCGGTTAATTCTAATCGGAATTGACAGACATAGCGGATATTCGAGTAGTTTTCCAGCAATATTCGGACATATCTGCCTATATCTCCGAAGCTATATGTCGTAGAGCGGAGAAATCGGTATTTTTGGAAAGATCTTGAGAACACACATTAGATGACATGGTTTAAACTTTCTAAACCGGTTAATTCTATTCGGAATTGCCAGATATTGCGGATTTTCGAGTAGTTTTCCAGCAATATTCCGACAAATCTGCCCATATCTCCGAAACTATAGGTCGTAGAACGGAGAAATCGGTATTTTTGGAAAGATCTCGAGAAAATACGGTAGATGACAGGGTTTCAAACTTTCTAAATCAGTTGATTCTATTCGGAATTGCTAAAAATTCATATAACCCATTTTCAGCTATTTTCGAGCTGTTTTCGGACCAATCTGCCCATATCTCAGAAACTATATGTCGTAGAACGGAGGAATCGGTATTTTTGGAAAGATCTCAAAAAAATACAGTAGATGACACGGTTTCAAACTTTCTAAATCGATTAATTCCATTCGGAATTGCTAAAAACTCATATAACGCACTTTCAGCTATTCTCGGGCTATTTTCGGACAAATTTGCCCATATCTCCGAAGCTATATGTCGTAGAGCGGAGAGATCGGTATTTTTGGAAAGATCTCGAGAAAATACAGTAGATGACATGGTTTAAACTTTCTAAACCGGTTAATTCTAATCGGAATTGACAGACATAGCGGATTTTCGAGTAGTTTTCGCGCAATATTCGGACATATCTGCCCATATCTCCGAAACTATATGTCGTATAACGGAGAAATCGTTATTTTTGGAAAGATCTCGAGAAAATACTGTAGATCACATGGCTTAAACTTTTAAAACCGGTCAATTCTAATCGGAATTGACAGACATAGCGGATTTTCGAGTAGTTTTCCAGCAATATTCGGACATATCTGCCTATATCTCCGAAGCTATATGTCATAGAACGGAGAAATCGGTATTTTTGGAAAGATCTCGAGAAAATACAGTAGATGACATGGTTTAAACTTTCTAAACCGGTTAATTCTATTCGGAATTGCCAGATATTGCGGATTTTCGAGTAGTTTTCCAGCAATATTCGGACAAATCTGCCCATATCTCCGAAACTATATGTCGTAGAACGGAGAAATCGGTATTTTCAGAAAGATCTCGAGAAAATACAGTAGATGACATGGTTTAAACTTTCTAAACCGGTTAATTCTAATCGGAATTGACAGACATAGCGGATTTTCGAGTAGTTTTCGAGCAATATTCGGACATATCTGCCCATATCTCCGAAGCTATATGTCATAGAACGGAGAAATCGGTATTTTTGGAAAGATCTCGAGAAAATACAGTAGATGACATGGTTTAAACTTTCTAAACCGGTTAATTCTATTCGGAATTGCCAGATATTGCGGATTTTCGAGTAGTTTTCCAGCAATATTCCGACAAATCTGCCCATATCTCCGAAACTATAGGTCGTAGAACGGAGAAATCGGTATTTTTGGAAAGATCTCGAGAAAATACGGTAGATGACAGGGTTTCAATCTTTCTAAATCAGTTGATTCTATTCGGAATTGCTAAAAATTCTTATAACCCATTTTCAGCTATTTTCGAGCTGTTTTCGGACCAATCTGCCCATATCTCAGAAACTATATGTCGTAGAACGGAGAAATCGGTATTTTTGGAAAGATCTCAAAAAAATACAGTAGATGACACGGTTTCAAACTTTCTAAATCGATTAATTCCATTCGGAATTGCTAAAAACTCATATAACGCACTTTCAGCTATTCTCGGGCTATTTTCGGACAAATTTGCCCATATCTCCGAAGCTATATGTCGTAGAGCGGAGAGATCGGTATTTTTGGAAAGATCTCGAGAAAATACAGTAGATGACAAGGTTTAAACTTTCTAAACCGGTTAATTCTAATCGGAATTGACAGACATAGCGGATTTTCGAGTAGTTTTCGAGCAATATTCGGACATATCTGCCCATATCTCCGAAGCTATATGTCATAGAACGGAGAAATCGGTATTTTTGGAAAGATCTCGAGAAAATACAGTAGATGACATGGTTTAAACTTTCTAAACCGGTTAATTCTATTCGGAATTGCCAGATATTGCGGATTTTCGAGTAGTTTTCCAGCAATATTCGGACAAATCTGCCCATATCTCCGAAACTATATGTCGTAGAACGGAGAAATCGGTATTTTCAGAAAGATCTCGAGAAAATACAGTAGATGACATGGTTTAAACTTTCTAAACCGGTTAATTCTAATCGGAATTGACAGACATAGCGGATATTCGAGTAGTTTTCCAGCAATATTCGGACATATCTGCCTATATCTCCGAAGCTATATGTCGTAGAGCGGAGAAATCGGTATTTTTGGAAAGATCTTGAGAACACACATTAGATGACATGGTTTAAACTTTCTAAACCGGTTAATTCTATTCGGAATTGCCAGATATTGCGGATTTTCGAGTAGTTTTCCAGCAATATTCCGACAAATCTGCCCATATCTCCGAAACTATAGGTCGTAGAACGGAGAAATCGGTATTTTTGGAAAGATCTCGAGAAAATACGGTAGATGACAGGGTTTCAAACTTTCTAAATCAGTTGATTCTATTCGGAATTGCTAAAAATTCATATAACCCATTTTCAGCTATTTTCGAGCTGTTTTCGGACCAATCTGCCCATATCTCAGAAACTATATGTCGTAGAACGGAGGAATCGGTATTTTTGGAAAGACCTCGGGAAAATACAGGAGATGACATGGTTTCAAACTTTCTAAACCGGTTAATTCTAATCGAAATTAACAGATATAGCGTATTTTCGAGTAGTTTTCCAGCAATATTCGGACAAATCTGCCCATATCTCCGAAACTATATGTCGTAGAACGGAGAAATCGGTATTTTCAGAAAGATCTCGAGAAAATACAGTAGATGACATGGTTTAAACTTTCTAAACCGGTTAATTCTAATCGGAATTGACAGACATAGCGGATTTTCGAGTAGTTTTCGAGCAATATTCGGACATATCTGCCCATATCTCCGAAGCTATAGGTCGTAGAACGGAGAAATCGGTATTTTTGGAAAGATCTCGAGAAAATACGGTAGATGACAGGGTTTCAAACTTTCTAAATCAGTTGATTCTATTCGGAATTGCTAAAAATTCATATAACCCATTTTCAGCTATTTTCGAGCTGTTTTCGGACCAATCTGCCCATATCTCAGAAACTATATGTCGTAGGAGGGAGAAATCGGTATTTTTGAAAGATCTCGGAAGAATACAGTAGATGACATGGCTTAAACTTTTAAAACCGGTTAATTCTAATCGGAATTGACAGACATAGCGGATTTTCGAGTAGTTTTCGCGCAATATTCGGACATATCTGCCCATATCTCCGAAACTATATGTCGTATAACGGAGAAATCGGTATTTTTGGAAAGATCTCGAGAAAATACTGTAGATCACATGGCTTAAACTTTTAAAACCGGTCAATTCTAATCGGAATTGACAGACATAGCGGATTTTCGAGTAGTTTTCCAGCAATATTCGGACATATCTGCCCATATCTCCGAAGCTATATGTCGTAGAGCGGAGAAATCGGTATTTTTGGAAAGATCTCGAGAAAATACATTGGATGACATGGTTTCACACTTTCTAAATCAGTTAATTCTATTCGGAATTCCTAAAAATTCAAATAACGCATTTTCAGCTATTTTCGAGCTATTTTCGGACAAATCTGCCCATATCTCCGAAACTATATGTCGTAGAACGGAGAAATCGGTATTTTCGGAAAGATCTCGGAAGAATACAGTAGATGACATGGCTTAAACTTTTAAAACCGGTTAATTCTAATCGGAATTGACAGACATAGCGGATATTCGAGTAGTTTTCCAGCAATATTCGGACATATATGCCTATATCTCCGAAACTATATGTCGTATAACGGAGAAATCGTTATTTTTGGAAAGATCTCGAGAAAATACTGTAGATGACATGGCTTAAACTTTTAAAACCGGTTAATTCTAATCGGAATTGACAGACATAGCGGATATTCGAGTAGTTTTCCAGCAATATTCGGACATATCTGCCTATATCTCCGAAGCTATATGTCGTAGAGCGGAGAAATCGGTATTTTTGGAAAGATCTCGAGAACATACATTAGATGACATGGTTTCACACTTTCTAAATCAGTTAATTCTATTCGGATTTGCTAAAAATTCATATAACCCATTTTCATCTATTTTCGAGCTGTTTTCGGACCAATCTGCCCATATCTCAGAAACTATATGTCGTAGAACGGAGAAATCGGTATTTTTGGAAAGATCTCAAAAAAATACAGTAGATGACACGGTTTCAAACTTTCTAAATCGATTAATTCCATTCGGAATTGCTAAAAACTCATATAACGCACTTTCAGCTATTTTCGAGCTATTTTCGGACAAATCTGCCCATATCTCCGAAACTATATGTCGTAGAACGGAGAAATCGGTATTTTCGGAAAGATCTCGAGAAAATACAGTAGATGACATGGCTTAAACTTTTAAAACCGGTTAATTCTAATCGGAATTGACAGACATAGCGGATATTCGAGTAGTTTTCCAGCAATATTCGGACATATATGCCTATATCTCCGAAACTATATGTCGTATAACGGAGAAATCGTTATTTTTGGAAAGATCTCGAGAAAATACTGTAGATGAAATGGTTTACAACTTTCTAAACCGGTTAATTCCACTCGGAATTGACAGATATAACGGATTTTGGAGTAGTTTTCGAGCAATATTCGGACAAATCTGTCCATATCTCCGATACTATATATCGTAGAACGGTGAAATCGGTATTTTTGGAAAGATCTCGTGAAAATACAGTAGATGAAATGGTTTCCAACTTTCTAAACCGGTTAATTCTATTCGGAATTGCCAGATATTGCGGATTTTCGAGTAGTTTTCCAGCAATATTCGGACAAATCTGCCCGTATCTCCGAAACTATAGGTCGTAGAACGGAGAAATCAGTATTTTTGGAAAGATCTCGAGAAAATACGGTAGATGACAGGGTTTCAAACTTTCTAAATCAGTTGATTCTATTCGGATTTGCTAAAAATTCATATAACCCATTTTCATCTATTTTCGAGCTGTTTTCGGACCAATCTGCCCATATCTCAGAAACTATATGTCGTAGAACGGAGAAATCGGTATTTTTGGAAAGATCTCAAAAAAATACAGTAGATGACACGGTTTCAAACTTTCTAAATCGATTAATTCCATTCGGAATTGCTAAAAACTCATATAACGCACTTTCAGCTATTCTCGGGCTATTTTCGGACAAATTTGCCCATATCTCCGAAGCTATATGTCGTAGAGCGGAGAGATCGGTATTTTTGGAAAGATCTCGAGAAAATACAGTAGATGACATGGTTTAAACTTTCTAAACCGGTTAATTCTAATCGGAATTGACAGACATAGCGGATTTTCGAGTAGTTTTCGAGCAATATTCGGACATATCTGCCCATATCTCCGAAGCTATATGTCATAGAACGGAGAAATCGGTATTTTTGGAAAGATCTCGAGAAAATACAGTAGATGACATGGTTTAAACTTTCTAAACCGGTTAATTCTATTCGGAATTGCCAGATATTGCGGATTTTCGAGTAGTTTTCCAGCAATATTCGGACAAATCTGCCCATATCTCCGAAACTATATGTCGTAGAACGGAGAAATCGGTATTTTCAGAAAGATCTCGAGAAAATACAGTAGATGACATGGTTTAAACTTTCTAAACCGGTTAATTCTAATCGGAATTGACAGACATAGCGGATTTTCGAGTAGTTTTCGAGCAATATTCGGACATATCTGCCCATATCTCCGAAGCTATATGTCATAGAACGGAGAAATCGGTATTTTTGGAAAGATCTCGAGAAAATACAGTAGATGACATGGTTTAAACTTTCTAAACCGGTTAATTCTATTCGGAATTGCCAGATATTGCGGATTTTCGAGTAGTTTTCCAGCAATATTCCGACAAATCTGCCCATATCTCCGAAACTATAGGTCGTAGAACGGAGAAATCGGTATTTTTGGAAAGATCTCGAGAAAATACGGTAGATGACAGGGTTTCAATCTTTCTAAATCAGTTGATTCTATTCGGAATTGCTAAAAATTCTTATAACCCATTTTCAGCTATTTTCGAGCTGTTTTCGGACCAATCTGCCCATATCTCAGAAACTATATGTCGTAGAACGGAGAAATCGGTATTTTTGGAAAGACCTCGGGAAATTACAGGAGATGACATGGTTTCAAACTTTCTAAACCGGTTAATTCTAATCGAAATTGACAGATATAGCGTATTTTCGAGTAGTTTTCGAACAATATTCGGACAAATCTGCCCATATCTCCGAAACTATATGTCGTAGAAGGGAGAAATCGGTATTTTTGAAAGATCTCGGAAGAATACAGTAGATGACATGGCTTAAACTTTTAAAACCGGTTAATTCTAATCGGAATTGACAGACATAGCGGATTTTCGAGTAGTTTTCGCGCAATATTCGGACATATCTGCCCATATCTCCGAAACTATATGTCGTATAACGGAGAAATCGGTATTTTTGGAAAGATCTCGAGAAAATACTGTAGATCACATGGCTTAAACTTTTAAAACCGGTCAATTCTAATCGGAATTGACAGACATAGCGGATATTCGAGTAGTTTTCCAGCAATATTCGGACATATCTGCCTATATCTCCGAAGCTATATGTCGTAGAGCGGAGAAATCGGTATTTTTGGAAAGATCTTGAGAACACACATTAGATGACATGGTTTAAACTTTCTAAACCGGTTAATTCTATTCGGAATTGCCAGATATTGCGGATTTTCGAGTAGTTTTCCAGCAATATTCGGACATATATGCCTATATCTCCGAAAATATATGTCGTATAACGGAGAAATCGTTATTTTTGGAAAGATCTCGAGAAAATACTGTAGATGACATGGCTTAAACTTTTAAAACCGGTTAATTCTAATCGGAATTGACAGACATAGCGGATATTCGAGTAGTTTTCCAGCAATATTCGGACATATCTGCCTATATCTCCGAAGCTATATGTCGTAGAGCGGAGAAATCGGTATTTTTGGAAAGATCTCGAGAACATACATTAGATGACATGGTTTCACACTTTCTAAATCAGTTAATTCTATTCGGATTTGCTAAAAATTCATATAACCCATTTTCATCTATTTTCGAGCTGTTTTCGGACCAATCTGCCCATATCTCAGAACCTATATGTCGTAGAACGGAGAAATCGGTATTTTTGGAAAGATCTCAAAAAAATACAGTAGATGACACGGTTTCAAACTTTCTAAATCGATTAATTCCATTCGGAATTGCTAAAAACTCATATAACGCACTTTCAGCTATTTTCGAGCTATTTTCGGACAAATCTGCCCATATCTCCGAAACTATATGTCGTAGAACGGAGAAATCGGTATTTTCGGAAAGATCTCGAGAAAATACAGTAGATGACATGGCTTAAACTTTTAAAACCGGTTAATTCTAATCGGAATTGACAGACATAGCGGATATTCGAGTAGTTTTCCAGCAATATTCGGACATATATGCCTATATCTCCGAAACTATATGTCGTATAACGGAGAAATCGTTATTTTTGGAAAGATCTCGAGAAAATACTGTAGATGAAATGGTTTACAACTTTCTAAACCGGTTAATTCCACTCGGAATTGACAGATATAACGGATTTTGGAGTAGTTTTCGAGCAATATTCGGACAAATCTGTCCATATCTCCGATACTATATATCGTAGAACGGTGAAATCGGTATTTTTGGAAAGATCTCGTGAAAATACAGTAGATGAAATGGTTTCCAACTTTCTAAACCGGTTAATTCTATTCGGAATTGCCAGATATTGCGGATTTTCGAGTAGTTTTCCAGCAATATTCGGACAAATCTGCCCGTATCTCCGAAACTATAGGTCGTAGAACGGAGAAATCAGTATTTTTGGAAAGATCTCGAGAAAATACGGTAGATGACAGGGTTTCAAACTTTCTAAATCAGTTGATTCTATTCGGATTTGCTAAAAATTCATATAACCCATTTTCATCTATTTTCGAGCTGTTTTCGGACCAATCTGCCCATATCTCAGAAACTATATGTCGTAGAACGGAGAAATCGGTATTTTTGGAAAGATCTCAAAAAAATACAGTAGATGACACGGTTTCAAACTTTCTAAATCGATTAATTCCATTCGGAATTGCTAAAAACTCATATAACGCACTTTCAGCTATTCTCGGGCTATTTTCGGACAAATTTGCCCATATCTCCGAAGCTATATGTCGTAGAGCGGAGAGATCGGTATTTTTGGAAAGATCTCGAGAAAATACAGTAGATGACATGGTTTAAACTTTCTAAACCGGTTAATTCTAATCGGAATTGACAGACATAGCGGATTTTCGAGTAGTTTTCGAGCAATATTCGGACATATCTGCCCATATCTCCGAAGCTATATGTCATAGAACGGAGAAATCGGTATTTTTGGAAAGATCTCGAGAAAATACAGTAGATGACATGGTTTAAACTTTCTAAACCGGTTAATTCTATTCGGAATTGCCAGATATTGCGGATTTTCGAGTAGTTTTCCAGCAATATTCGGACAAATCTGCCCATATCTCCGAAACTATATGTCGTAGAACGGAGAAATCGGTATTTTCAGAAAGATCTCGAGAAAATACAGTAGATGACATGGTTTAAACTTTCTAAACCGGTTAATTCTAATCGGAATTGACAGACATAGCGGATTTTCGAGTAGTTTTCGAGCAATATTCGGACATATCTGCCCATATCTCCGAAGCTATATGTCATAGAACGGAGAAATCGGTATTTTTGGAAAGATCTCGAGAAAATACAGTAGATGACATGGTTTAAACTTTCTAAACCGGTTAATTCTATTCGGAATTGCCAGATATTGCGGATTTTCGAGTAGTTTTCCAGCAATATTCCGACAAATCTGCCCATATCTCCGAAACTATAGGTCGTAGAACGGAGAAATCGGTATTTTTGGAAAGATCTCGAGAAAATACGGTAGATGACAGGGTTTCAATCTTTCTAAATCAGTTGATTCTATTCGGAATTGCTAAAAATTCTTATAACCCATTTTCAGCTATTTTCGAGCTGTTTTCGGACCAATCTGCCCATATCTCAGAAACTATATGTCGTAGAACGGAGAAATCGGTATTTTTGGAAAGACCTCGGGAAATTACAGGAGATGACATGGTTTCAAACTTTCTAAACCGGTTAATTCTAATCGAAATTGACAGATATAGCGTATTTTCGAGTAGTTTTCGAACAATATTCGGACAAATCTGCCCATATCTCCGAAACTATATGTCGTAGAAAGGAGAAATCGGTATTTTTGAAAGATCTCGGAAGAATACAGTAGATGACATGGCTTAAACTTTTAAAACCGGTTAATTCTAATCGGAATTGACAGACATAGCGGATTTTCGAGTAGTTTTCGCGCAATATTCGGACATATCTGCCCATATCTCCGAAACTATATGTCGTATAACGGTGAAATCGGTATTTTTGGAAAGATCTCGTGAAAATACAGTAGATGAAATGGTTTCCAACTTTCTAAACCGGTTAATTCTATTCGGAATTGCCAGATATTGCGGATTTTCGAGTAGTTTTCCAGCAATATTCGGACAAATCTGCCCGTATCTCCGAAACTATAGGTCGTAGAACGGAGAAATCAGTATTTTTGGAAAGATCTCGAGAAAATACGGTAGATGACAGGGTTTCAAACTTTCTAAATCAGTTGATTCTATTCGGATTTGCTAAAAATTCATATAACCCATTTTCATCTATTTTCGAGCTGTTTTCGGACCAATCTGCCCATATCTCAGAAACTATATGTCGTAGAACGGAGAAATCGGTATTTTTGGAAAGATCTCAAAAAAATACAGTAGATGACACGGTTTCAAACTTTCTAAATCGATTAATTCCATTCGGAATTGCTAAAAACTCATATAACGCACTTTCAGCTATTCTCGGGCTATTTTCGGACAAATTTGCCCATATCTCCGAAGCTATATGTCGTAGAGCGGAGAGATCGGTATTTTTGGAAAGATCTCGAGAAAATACAGTAGATGACATGGTTTAAACTTTCTAAACCGGTTAATTCTAATCGGAATTGACAGACATAGCGGATTTTCGAGTAGTTTTCGAGCAATATTCGGACATATCTGCCCATATCTCCGAAGCTATATGTCATAGAACGGAGAAATCGGTATTTTTGGAAAGATCTCGAGAAAATACAGTAGATGACATGGTTTAAACTTTCTAAACCGGTTAATTCTATTCGGAATTGCCAGATATTGCGGATTTTCGAGTAGTTTTCCAGCAATATTCGGACAAATCTGCCCATATCTCCGAAACTATATGTCGTAGAACGGAGAAATCGGTATTTTCAGAAAGATCTCGAGAAAATACAGTAGATGACATGGTTTAAACTTTCTAAACCGGTTAATTCTAATCGGAATTGACAGACATAGCGGATTTTCGAGTAGTTTTCGAGCAATATTCGGACATATCTGCCCATATCTCCGAAGCTATATGTCATAGAACGGAGAAATCGGTATTTTTGGAAAGATCTCGAGAAAATACAGTAGATGACATGGTTTAAACTTTCTAAACCGGTTAATTCTATTCGGAATTGCCAGATATTGCGGATTTTCGAGTAGTTTTCCAGCAATATTCCGACAAATCTGCCCATATCTCCGAAACTATAGGTCGTAGAACGGAGAAATCGGTATTTTTGGAAAGATCTCGAGAAAATACGGTAGATGACAGGGTTTCAATCTTTCTAAATCAGTTGATTCTATTCGGAATTGCTAAAAATTCTTATAACCCATTTTCAGCTATTTTCGAGCTGTTTTCGGACCAATCTGCCCATATCTCAGAAACTATATGTCGTAGAACGGAGAAATCGGTATTTTTGGAAAGACCTCGGGAAATTACAGGAGATGACATGGTTTCAAACTTTCTAAACCGGTTAATTCTAATCGAAATTGACAGATATAGCGTATTTTCGAGTAGTTTTCGAACAATATTCGGACAAATCTGCCCATATCTCCGAAACTATATGTCGTAGAAGGGAGAAATCGGTATTTTTGAAAGATCTCGGAAGAATACAGTAGATGACATGGCTTAAACTTTTAAAACCGGTTAATTCTAATCGGAATTGACAGACATAGCGGATTTTCGAGTAGTTTTCGCGCAATATTCGGACATATCTGCCCATATCTCCGAAACTATATGTCGTATAACGGAGAAATCGGTATTTTTGGAAAGATCTCGAGAAAATACTGTAGATCACATGGCTTAAACTTTTAAAACCGGTCAATTCTAATCGGAATTGACAGACATAGCGGATATTCGAGTAGTTTTCCAGCAATATTCGGACATATCTGCCTATATCTCCGAAGCTATATGTCGTAGAGCGGAGAAATCGGTATTTTTGGAAAGATCTTGAGAACACACATTAGATGACATGGTTTAAACTTTCTAAACCGGTTAATTCTATTCGGAATTGCCAGATATTGCGGATTTTCGAGTAGTTTTCCAGCAATATTCCGACAAATCTGCCCATATCTCCGAAACTATAGGTCGTAGAACGGAGAAATCGGTATTTTTGGAAAGATCTCGAGAAAATACGGTAGATGACAGGGTTTCAAACTTTCTAAATCAGTTGATTCTATTCGGAATTGCTAAAAATTCATATAACCCATTTTCAGCTATTTTCGAGCTGTTTTCGGACCAATCTGCCCATATCTCAGAAACTATATGTCGTAGAACGGAGAAATCGGTATTTTTGGAAAGACCTCGGGAAAATACAGGAGATGACATGGTTTCAAACTTTCTAAACCGGTTAATTCTAATCGAAATTAACAGATATAGCGTATTTTCGAGTAGTTTTCCAGCAATATTCGGACAAATCTGCCCATATCTCCGAAACTATATGTCGTAGAACGGAGAAATCGGTATTTTCAGAAAGATCTCGAGAAAATACAGTAGATGACATGGTTTAAACTTTCTAAACCGGTTAATTCTAATCGGAATTGACAGACATAGCGGATTTTCGAGTAGTTTTCGAGCAATATTCGGACATATCTGCCCATATCTCCGAAGCTATAGGTCGTAGAACGGAGAAATCGGTATTTTTGGAAAGATCTCGAGAAAATACGGTAGATGACAGGGTTTCAAACTTTCTAAATCAGTTGATTCTATTCGGAATTGCTAAAAATTCATATAACCCATTTTCAGCTATTTTCGAGCTGTTTTCGGACCAATCTGCCCATATCTCAGAAACTATATGTCGTAGGAGGGAGAAATCGGTATTTTTGAAAGATCTCGGAAGAATACAGTAGATGACATGGCTTAAACTTTTAAAACCGGTTAATTCTAATCGGAATTGACAGACATAGCGGATTTTCGAGTAGTTTTCGCGCAATATTCGGACATATCTGCCCATATCTCCGAAACTATATGTCGTATAACGGAGAAATCGGTATTTTTGGAAAGATCTCGAGAAAATACTGTAGATCACATGGCTTAAACTTTTAAAACCGGTCAATTCTAATCGGAATTGACAGACATAGCGGATTTTCGAGTAGTTTTCCAGCAATATTCGGACATATCTGCCCATATCTCCGAAGCTATATGTCGTAGAGCGGAGAAATCGGTATTTTTGGAAAGATCTCGAGAAAATACATTGGATGACATGGTTTCACACTTTCTAAATCAGTTAATTCTATTCGGAATTCCTAAAAATTCAAATAACGCATTTTCAGCTATTTTCGAGCTATTTTCGGACAAATCTGCCCATATCTCCGAAACTATATGTCGTAGAACGCAGAATTCGGTATTTTCGGAAAGATCTCGGAAGAATACAGTAGATGACATGGCTTAAACTTTTAAAACCGGTTAATTCTAATCGGAATTGACAGACATAGCGGATATTCGAGTAGTTTTCCAGCAATATTCGGACATATATGCCTATATCTCCGAAACTATATGTCGTATAACGGAGAAATCGTTATTTTTGGAAAGATCTCGAGAAAATACTGTAGATGACATGGCTTAAACTTTTAAAACCGGTTAATTCTAATCGGAATTGACAGACATAGCGGATATTCGAGTAGTTTTCCAGCAATATTCGGACATATCTGCCTATATCTCCGAAGCTATATGTCGTAGAGCGGAGAAATCGGTATTTTTGGAAAGATCTCGAGAAAATACATTGGATGACATGGTTTCACACTTTCTAAATCAGTTAATTCTATTCGGAATTCCTAAAAATTCAAATAACGCATTTTCAGCTATTTTCGAGCTATTTTCGGACAAATCTGCCCATATCTCCGAAACTATATGTCGTAGAACGCAGAATTCGGTATTTTCGGAAAGATCTCGGAAGAATACAGTAGATGACATGGCTTAAACTTTTAAAACCGGTTAATTCTAATCGGAATTGACAGACATAGCGGATATTCGAGTAGTTTTCCAGCAATATTCGGACATATATGCCTATATCTCCGAAACTATATGTCGTATAACGGAGAAATCGTTATTTTTGGAAAGATCTCGAGAAAATACTGTAGATGACATGGCTTAAACTTTTAAAACCGGTTAATTCTAATCGGAATTGACAGACATAGCGGATATTCGAGTAGTTTTCCAGCAATATTCGGACATATCTGCCTATATCTCCGAAGCTATATGTCGTAGAGCGGAGAAATCGGTATTTTTGGAAAGATCTCGAGAACATACATTAGATGACATGGTTTCACACTTTCTAAATCAGTTAATTCTATTCGGAATTCCTAAAAATTCAAATAACGCATTTTCAGCTATTTTCGAGCTATTCTCGGACAAATCTGCCCATATCTCCGAAACTATATGTCGTAGAACGGAGAAATCGGTATTTTCGGAAAGATCTCGGAAGAATACAGTAGATGACATGGCTTAAACTTTTAAAACCGGTTAATTCTAATCGGAATTGACAGACATAGCGGATATTCGAGTAGTTTTCCAGCAATATTCGGACATATATGCCTATATCTCCGAAACTATATGTCGTATAACGGAGAAATCGTTATTTTTGGAAAGATCTCGAGAAAATACAGTAGATGACATGGTTTAAACTTTCTAAACCGGTTAATTCTATTCGGAATTGCCAGATATTGCGGATTTTCGAGTAGTTTTCCAGCAATATTCGGACAAATCTGCCCGTATCTCCGAAACTATAGGTCGTAGAACGGAGAAATCAGTATTTTTGGAAAGATCTCGAGAAAATACGGTAGATGACAGGGTTTCAAACTTTCTAAATCAGTTGATTCTATTCGGAATTGCTAAAAATTCATATAACCCATTTTCATCTATTTTCGAGCTGTTTTCGGACCAATCTGCCCATATCTCAGAAACTATATGTCGTAGAACGGAGAAATCGGTATTTTTGGAAAGATCTCAAAAAAATACAGTAGATGACACGGTTTCAAACTTTCTAAATCGATTAATTCCATTCGGAATTGCTAAAAACTCATATAACGCACTTTCAGCTATTTTCGAGCTATTTTCGGACAAATCTGCCCATATCTCCGAAACTATATGTCGTAGAACGGAGAAATCGGTATTTTCGGAAAGATCTCGGAAGAATACAGTAGATGACATGGCTTAAACTTTTAAAACCGGTTAATTCTAATCGGAATTGACAGACATAGCGGATATTCGAGTAGTTTTCCAGCAATATTCGGACATATATGCCTATATCTCCGAAACTATATGTCGTATAACGGAGAAATCGTTATTTTTGGAAAGATCTCGAGAAAATACTGTAGATGACATGGCTTAAACTTTTAAAACCGGTTAATTCTAATCGGAATTGACAGACATAGCGGATATTCGAGTAGTTTTCCAGCAATATTCGGACATATCTGCCTATATCTCCGAAGCTATATGTCGTAGAGCGGAGAAATCGGTATTTTTGGAAAGATCTCGAGAAAATACAGTAGATGACATGGTTTAAACTTTCTAAACCGGTTAATTCTAATCAGAATTGACAGACATAGCGGATTTTCGAGTAGTTTTCCAGCAATATTCCGACAAATCTGCCCATATCTCCGAAACTATAGGTCGTAGAACGGAGAAATCGGTATTTTTGGAAAGATCTCGAGAAAATACGGTAGATGACAGGGTTTCAAACTTTCTAAATCAGTTGATTCTATTCGGAATTGCTAAAAATTCATATAACCCATTTTCAGCTATTTTCGAGCTGTTTTCGGACCAATCTGCCTATATCTCCGAAACTATATGTCGTATAACGGAGAAATCGTTATTTTTGGAAAGATCTCGAGAAAATACTGTAGATGACATGGCTTAAACTTTTAAAACCGGTTAATTCTAATCGGAATTGACAGACATAGCGGATATTCGAGTAGTTTTCCAGCAATATTCGGACATATCTGCCTATATCTCCGAAGCTATATGCCGTAGAGCGGAGAAATCGGTATTTTTGGAAAGATCTCGAGAACATACATTAGATGACATGGTTTCACACTTTCTAAATCAGTTAATTCTATTCGGAATTCCTAAAAATTCAAATAACGCATTTTCAGCTATTTTCGAGCTATTCTCGGACAAATCTGCCCATATCTCCGAAACTATATGTCGTAGAACGGAGAAATCGGTATTTTCGGAAAGATCTCGGAAGAATACAGTAGATGACATGGCTTAAACTTTTAAAACCGGTTAATTCTAATCGGAATTGACAGACATAGCGGATATTCGAGTAGTTTTCCAGCAATATTCGGACATATATGCCTATATCTCCGAAACTATATGTCGTATAACGGAGAAATCGTTATTTTTGGAAAGATCTCGAGAAAATACAGTAGATGACATGGTTTAAACTTTCTAAACCGGTTAATTCTATTCGGAATTGCCAGATATTGCGGATTTTCGAGTAGTTTTCCAGCAATATTCGGACAAATCTGCCCGTATCTCCGAAACTATAGGTCGTAGAACGGAGAAATCAGTATTTTTGGAAAGATCTCGAGAAAATACGGTAGATGACAGGGTTTCAAACTTTCTAAATCAGTTGATTCTATTCGGAATTGCTAAAAATTCATATAACCCATTTTCATCTATTTTCGAGCTGTTTTCGGACCAATCTGCCCATATCTCAGAAACTATATGTCGTAGAACGGAGAAATCGGTATTTTTGGAAAGATCTCAAAAAAATACAGTAGATGACATGGTTTCAAACTTTCTAAATCGATTAATTCCATTCGGAATTGCTAAAAACTCATATAACGCACTTTCAGCTATTTTCGAGCTATCTTCGGACAAATCTGCCCATATCTCCGAAACTATATGTCGTAGAACGGAGAAATCGGTATTTTCGGAAAGATCTCGGAAGAATACAGTAGATGACATGGCTTAAACTTTTAAAACCGGTTAATTCTAATCGGAATTGACAGACATAGCGGATATTCGAGTAGTTTTCCAGCAATATTCGGACATATATGCCTATATCTCCGAAACTATATGTCGTATAACGGAGAAATCGTTATTTTTGGAAAGATCTCGAGAAAATACTGTAGATGACATGGCTTAAACTTTTAAAACCGGTTAATTCTAATCGGAATTGACAGACATAGCGGATATTCGAGTAGTTTTCCAGCAATATTCGGACATATCTGCCTATATCTCCGAAGCTATATGTCGTAGAGCGGAGAAATCGGTATTTTTGGAAAGATCTCGAGAAAATACAGTAGATGACATGGTTTAAACTTTCTAAACCGGTTAATTCTAATCGGAATTGACAGACATAGCGGATTTTCGAGTAGTTTTCCAGCAATATTCCGACAAATCTGCCCATATCTCCGAAGCTATATGTCATAGAACGGAGAAATCGGTATTTTTGGAAAGATCTCGAGAAAATACAGTAGATGACATGGTTTAAACTTTCTAAACCGGTTAATTCTATTCGGAATTGCCAGATATTGTGGATTTTCGAGTAGTTTTCCAGCAATATTCCGACAAATCTGCCCATATCTCCGAAACTATAGGTCGTAGAACGGAGAAATCGGTATTTTTGGAAAGATCTCGAGAAAATACGGTAGATGACAGGGTTTCAAACTTTCTAAATCAGTTGATTCTATTCGGAATTGCTAAAAATTCATATAACCCATTTTCAGCTATTTTCGAGCTGTTTTCGGACCAATCTGCCCATATCTCAGAAACTATATGTCGTAGAAGGGAGAAATCGGTATTTTTGAAAGATCTCGGAAGAATACAGTGGATGACATGGCTTAAACTTTTAAAACCGGTTAATTCTAATCGGAATTGACAGACATAGCGGATTTTCGAGTAGTTTTCGCGCAATATTCGGACATATCTGCCCATATCTCCGAAACTATATGTCGTATAACGGAGAAATCGGTATTTTTGGAAAGATCTCGAGAAAATACTGTAGATCACATGGCTTAAACTTTTAAAACCGGTCAATTCTAATCGGAATTGACAGACATAGCGGATTTTCGAGTAGTTTTCCAGCAATATTCGGACATATCTGCCCATATCTCCGAAGCTATATGTCGTAGAGCGGAGAAATCGGTATTTTTGGAAAGATCTCGAGAAAATACATTGGATGACATGGTTTCACACTTTCTAAATCAGTTAATTCTATTCGGAATTCCTAAAAATTCAAATAACGCATTTTCAGCTATTTTCGAGCTATTTTCGGACAAATCTGCCCATATCTCCGAAACTATATGTCGTAGAACGGAGAAATCGGTATTTTCGGAAAGATCTCGGAAGAATACAGTAGATGACATGGCTTAAACTTTTAAAACCGGTTAATTCTAATCGGAATTGACAGACATAGCGGATATTCGAGTAGTTTTCCAGCAATATTCGGACATATATGCCTATATCTCCGAAACTATATGTCGTATAACGGAGAAATCGTTATTTTTGGAAAGATCTCGAGAAAATACTGTAGATGACATGGCTTAAACTTTTAAAACCGGTTAATTTTAATCGGAATTGACAGACATAGCGGATATTCGAGTAGTTTTCCAGCAATATTCGGACATATCTGCCTATATCTCCGAAGCTATATGTCGTAGAGCGGAGAAATCGGTATTTTTGGAAAGATCTCGAGAACATACATTAGATGACATGGTTTCACACTTTCTAAATCAGTTAATTCTATTCGGAATTCCTAAAAATTCAAATAACGCATTTTCAGCTATTTTCGAGCTATTCTCGGACAAATCTGCCCATATCTCCGAAACTATATGTCGTAGAACGGAGAAATCGGTATTTTCGGAAAGATCTCGGAAGAATACAGTAGATGACATGGCTTAAACTTTTAAAACCGGTTAATTCTAATCGGAATTGACAGACATAGCGGATATTCGAGTAGTTTTCCAGCAATATTCGGACATATATGCCTATATCTCCGAAACTATATGTCGTATAACGGAGAAATCGTTATTTTTGGAAAGATCTCGAGAAAATACAGTAGATGACATGGTTTAAACTTTCTAAACCGGTTAATTCTATTCGGAATTGCCAGATATTGCGGATTTTCGAGTAGTTTTCCAGCAATATTCGGACAAATCTGCCCGTATCTCCGAAACTATAGGTCGTAGAACGGAGAAATCAGTATTTTTGGAAAGATCTCGAGAAAATACGGTAGATGACAGGGTTTCAAACTTTCTAAATCAGTTGATTCTATTCGGAATTTCTAAAAATTCATATAACCCATTTTCAGCTATTTTCGAGCTGTTTTCGGACCAATCGGCCCATATCTCAGAAACTATATGTCGTGGAACGGAGAAATTGTTTTTTTTGGAACGATCTCGAGAAAATGCAGTAGATGACATGGTTTAAACTTTTGAAACCGGTTCATTCTAATCGGAATTGACAGACATAGCGGATTTTCGAGTAGTTTTCCAGCAATATTCGGACAAATCTGGCCATATCTCCGAAACTATAGGTCGTGGAACGGAGAAATCGGTATTTTTGGAAAGACCTCGGGAAAATACATTAGATGACATGGTTTCAAACTTTCTAAACCGGTTAATTCTAATCGGAATTGACAGACATAGCGGATATTCGAGTAGTTTTCCAGCAATATTCGGACATATATGCCTATATCTCCGAAGCTATATGTCGTAGAGCGGAGAAATCGGTATTTTTGGAAAGATCTCGAGAAAATACAGTAGATGACATGGTTTAAACTTTCTAAACCGGTTAATTCTATTCGGAATTGCCAGATATTGCGGATTTTCGAGTAGTTTTCCAGCAATATTCGGACAAATCTGCCCGTATCTCCGAAACTATAGGTCGTAGAACGGAGAAATCAGTATTTTTGGAAAGATCTCGAGAAAATACGGTAGATGACAGGGTTTCAAACTTTCAAAATCAGTTGATTCTATTCGGAATTGCTAAAAATTCATATAACCCATTTTCATCTATTTTCGAGCTGTTTTCGGACCAATCTGCCCATATCTCAGAAACTATATGTCGTAGAACGGAGAAATCGGTATTTTTGGAAAGATCTCAAAAAAATACAGTAGATGACACGGTTTCAAACTTTCTAAATCGATTAATTCCATTCGGAATTGCTAAAAACTCATATAACGCACTTTCAGCTATTCTCGGGCTATTTTCGGACAAATTTGCCCATATCTCCGAAACTATAGGTCGTAGAACGGAGAAATCGGTATTTTTGGAAAGATCTCGAGAAAATACGGTAGATGACAGGGTTTCAAACTTTCTAAATCAGTTGATTCTATTCGGAATTGCTAAAAATTCATATAACCCATTTTCAGCTATTTTCGAGCTGTTTTCGGACCAATCTGCCCATATCTCAGAAACTATATGTCGTAGAACGGAGAAATCGGTATTTTTGGAAAGACCTCGGGAAAATACAGGAGATGACATGGTTTCAAACTTTCTAAACCGGTTAATTCTAATCGAAATTGACAGATATAGCGTATTTTCGAGTAGTTTTCGAACAATATTCGGACAAATCTGCCCATATATCCGAAACTATATGTCGTAGAAGGGAGAAATCGGTATTTTTGAAAGATCTCGGAAGAATACAGTAGATGACATGGCTTAAACTTTTAAAACCGGTTAATTCTAATCGGAATTGACAGACATAGCGGATTTTCGAGTAGTTTTCGCGCAATATTCGGACATATCTGCCCATATCTCCGAAACTATATGTCGTATAACGGAGAAATCGGTATTTTTGGAAAGATCTCGAGAAAATACTGTAGATCACATGGCTTAAACTTTTAAAACCGGTCAATTCTAATCGGAATTGACAGACATAGCGGATTTTCGAGTAGTTTTCCAGCAATATTCGGACATATATGCCTATATCTCCGAAACTATATGTCGTATAACGGAGAAATCGTTATTTTTGGAAAGATCTCGAGAAAATACAGTAGATGACATGGTTTAAACTTTCTAAACCGGTTAATTCTATTCGGAATTCCTAAAAATTCAAATAACGCATTTTCAGCTATTTTCGAGCTATTTTCGGACAAATCTGCCCATGTCTCCGAAACTATATGTCGTAGAACGGAGAAATCGGTATTTTCGGAAAGATCTCGGAAGAATACAGTAGATGACATGGCTTAAACTTTTAAAACCGGTTAATTCTAATCGGAATTGACAGACATAGCGGATATTCGAGTAGTTTTCCAGCAATATTCGGACATATATGCCTATATCTCCGAAACTATATGTCGTATAACGGAGAAATCGTTATTTTTGGAAAGATCTCGAGAAAATACAGTAGATGACATGGTTTAAACTTTCTAAACCGGTTAATTCTATTCGGAATTGCCAGATATTGCGGATTTTCGAGTAGTTTTCCAGCAATATTCGGACATATATGCCTATATCTCCGAAACTATATGTCGTATAACGGAGAAATCGTTATTTTTGGAAAGATCTCGAGAAAATACTGTAGATGACATGGCTTAAACTTTTAAAACCGGTTAATTCTATTCGGAATTGACAGACATAGCGGATATTCGAGTAGTTTTCCAGCAATATTCGGACATATCTGCCTATATCTCCGAAGCTGTATGTCGTAGAGCGGAGAAATCGGTATTTTTGGAAAGATCTCGAGAACATACATTAGATGACATGGTTTCACACTTTCTAAATCAGTTAATTCTATTCGGAATTCCTAAAAATTCAAATAACGCATTTTCAGCTATTTTCGAGCTATTCTCGGACAAATCTGCCCATATCTCCGAAACTATATGTCGTAGAACGGAGAAATCGGTATTTTCGGAAAGATCTCGGAAGAATACAGTAGATGACATGGCTTAAACTTTTAAAACCGGTTAATTCTAATCGGAATTGGCAGACATAGCGGATATTCGAGTAGTTTTCCAGCAATATTCGGACATATATGCCTATATCTCCGAAACTATATGTCGTATAACGGAGAAATCGTTATTTTTGGAAAGATCTCGAGAAAATACAGTAGATGACATGGTTTAAACTTTCTAAACCGGTTAATTCTATTCGGAATTGCCAGATATTGCGGATTTTCGAGTAGTTTTCCAGCAATATTCGGACAAATCTGCCCGTATCTCCGAAACTATAGGTCGTAGAACGGAGAAATCAGTATTTTTGGAAAGATCTCGAGAAAATACGGTAGATGACAGGGTTTCAAACTTTCTAAATCAGTTGATTCTATTCGGAATTGCTAAAAATTCATATAACCCATTTTCATCTATTTTCGGGCTGTTTTCGGACCAATCTGCCCATATCTCAGAAACTATATGTCGTAGAACGGAGAAATCGGTATTTTTGGAAAGATCTCAAAAAAATACAGTAGATGACACGGTTTCAAACTTTCTAAATCGATTAATTCCATTCGGAATTGCTAAAAACTCATATAACGCACTTTCAGCTATTTTCGAGCTATTTTCGGACAAATCTGCCCATATCTCCGAAACTATATGTCGTAGAGCGGAGAGATCGGTATTTTTGGAAAGATCTCGAGAAACTACATTAGATGACATGGTTTTAAACTTGCTAAACCGGTTAATTCTATTCGGAATTGACAGATATAGCGGATTTTCCAGTAGTTTTCGAGCAATATTCGGACAAATCTGCCCATATCTCCGAAACTATATGTCGTAGAACGGAGAAATCGGTATTTTCAGAAAGATCTCGAGAAAATACAGTAGATGACATGGTTTAAACTATCTAAACCGGTTAATTCTAATCGGAATTGACAGACATAGCGGATTTTCGAGTAGTTTTCGAGCAATATTCGGACATATCTGCCCATATCTCCGAAGCTATATGTCATAGAACGGAGACATCGGTATTTTTGGAAAGATCTCGAGAAAATACAGTAGATGACATGGTTTAAACTTTCTAAACCGGTTAATTCTATTCGGAATTGCCAGATATTGCGGATTTTCGAGTAGTTTTCCAGCAATATTCCGACAAATCTGCCCATATCTCCGAAACTATAGGTCGTAGAACGGAGAAATCGGTATTTTTGGAAAGATCTCGAGAAAATACGGTAGATGACAGGGTTTCAAACTTTCTAAATCAGTTGATTCTATTCGGAATTGCTAAAAATTCATATAACCCATTTTCAGCTATTTTCGAGCTGTTTTCGGACCAATCTGCCCATATCTCAGAAACTATATGTCGTAGAACGGAGAAATCGGTATTTTTGGAAAGACCTCGGGAAAATACTGTAGATGACATGGCTTAAACTTTTAAAACCGGTTAATTCTAATCGGAATTGACAGACATAGCGGATATTCGAGTAGTTTTCCAGCAATATTCGGACATATATGCCTATATCTCCGAAACTATATGTCGTATAACGGAGAAATCGTTATTTTTGGAAAGATCTCGAGAAAATACTGTAGATGACATGGCTTAAACTTTTAAAACCGGTTAATTCTAATCGGAATTGACAGACATAGCGGATATTCGAGTAGTTTTCCAGCAATATTCGGACATATCTGCCTATATCTCCGAAGCTATATGTCGTAGAGCGGAGAAATCGGTATTTTTGGAAAGATCTCGAGAAAATACAGTAGATGACATGGTTTAAACTTTCTAAACCGGTTAATTCTAATCAGAATTGACAGACATAGCGGATTTTCGAGTAGTTTTCCAGCAATATTCCGACAAATCTGCCCATATCTCCGAAACTATAGGTCGTAGAACGGAGAAATCGGTATTTTTGGAAAGATCTCGAGAAAATACGGTAGATGACAGGGTTTCAAACTTTCTAAATCAGTTGATTCTATTCGGAATTGCTAAAAATTCATATAACCCATTTTCAGCTATTTTCGAGCTGTTTTCGGACCAATCTGCCTATATCTCCGAAACTATATGTCGTATAACGGAGAAATCGTTATTTTTGGAAAGATCTCGAGAAAATACTGTAGATGACATGGCTTAAACTTTTAAAACCGGTTAATTCTAATCGGAATTGACAGACATAGCGGATATTCGAGTAGTTTTCCACCAATATTCGGACATATCTGCCTATATCTCCGAAGCTATATGCCGTAGAGCGGAGAAATCGGTATTTTTGGAAAGATCTCGAGAACATACATTAGATGACATGGTTTCACACTTTCTAAATCAGTTAATTCTATTCGGAATTCCTAAAAATTCAAATAACGCATTTTCAGCTATTTTCGAGCTATTCTCGGACAAATCTGCCCATATCTCCGAAACTATATGTCGTAGAACGGAGAAATCGGTATTTTCGGAAAGATCTCGGAAGAATACAGTAGATGACATGGCTTAAACTTTTAAAACCGGTTAATTCTAATCGGAATTGACAGACATAGCGGATATTCGAGTAGTTTTCCAGCAATATTCGGACATATATGCCTATATCTCCGAAACTATATGTCGTATAACGGAGAAATCGTTATTTTTGGAAAGATCTCGAGAAAATACAGTAGATGACATGGTTTAAACTTTCTAAACCGGTTAATTCTATTCGGAATTGCCAGATATTGCGGATTTTCGAGTAGTTTTCCAGCAATATTCGGACAAATCTGCCCGTATCTCCGAAACTATAGGTCGTAGAACGGAGAAATCAGTATTTTTGGAAAGATCTCGAGAAAATACGGTAGATGACAGGGTTTCAAACTTTCTAAATCAGTTGATTCTATTCGGAATTGCTAAAAATTCATATAACCCATTTTCATCTATTTTCGAGCTGTTTTCGGACCAATCTGCCCATATCTCAGAAACTATATGTCGTAGAACGGAGAAATCGGTATTTTTGGAAAGATCTCAAAAAAATACAGTAGATGACATGGTTTCAAACTTTCTAAATCGATTAATTCCATTCGGAATTGCTAAAAACTCATATAACGCACTTTCAGCTATTTTCGAGCTATCTTCGGACAAATCTGCCCATATCTCCGAAACTATATGTCGTAGAACGGAGAAATCGGTATTTTCGGAAAGATCTCGGAAGAATACAGTAGATGACATGGCTTAAACTTTTAAAACCGGTTAATTCTAATCGGAATTGACAGACATAGCGGATATTCGAGTAGTTTTCCAGCAATATTCGGACATATATGCCTATATCTCCGAAACTATATGTCGTATAACGGAGAAATCGTTATTTTTGGAAAGATCTCGAGAAAATACTGTAGATGACATGGCTTAAACTTTTAAAACCGGTTAATTCTAATCGGAATTGACAGACATAGCGGATATTCGAGTAGTTTTCCAGCAATATTCGGACATATCTGCCTATATCTCCGAAGCTATATGTCGTAGAGCGGAGAAATCGGTATTTTTGGAAAGATCTCGAGAAAATACAGTAGATGACATGGTTTAAACTTTCTAAACCGGTTAATTCTAATCGGAATTGACAGACATAGCGGATTTTCGAGTAGTTTTCCAGCAATATTCCGACAAATCTGCCCATATCTCCGAAGCTATATGTCATAGAACGGAGAAATCGGTATTTTTGGAAAGATCTCGAGAAAATACAGTAGATGACATGGTTTAAACTTTCTAAACCGGTTAATTCTATTCGGAATTGCCAGATATTGTGGATTTTCGAGTAGTTTTCCAGCAATATTCCGACAAATCTGCCCATATCTCCGAAACTATAGGTCGTAGAACGGAGAAATCGGTATTTTTGGAAAGATCTCGAGAAAATACGGTAGATGACAGGGTTTCAAACTTTCTAAATCAGTTGATTCTATTCGGAATTGCTAAAAATTCATATAACCCATTTTCAGCTATTTTCGAGCTGTTTTCGGACCAATCTGCCCATATCTCAGAAACTATATGTCGTAGAAGGGAGAAATCGGTATTTTTGAAAGATCTCGGAAGAATACAGTGGATGACATGGCTTAAACTTTTAAAACCGGTTAATTCTAATCGGAATTGACAGACATAGCGGATTTTCGAGTAGTTTTCGCGCAATATTCGGACATATCTGCCCATATCTCCGAAACTATATGTCGTATAACGGAGAAATCGGTATTTTTGGAAAGATCTCGAGAAAATACTGTAGATCACATGGCTTAAACTTTTAAAACCGGTCAATTCTAATCGGAATTGACAGACATAGCGGATTTTCGAGTAGTTTTCCAGCAATATTCGGACATATCTGCCCATATCTCCGAAGCTATATGTCGTAGAGCGGAGAAATCGGTATTTTTGGAAAGATCTCGAGAAAATACATTGGATGACATGGTTTCACACTTTCTAAATCAGTTAATTCTATTCGGAATTCCTAAAAATTCAAATAACGCATTTTCAGCTATTTTCGAGCTATTTTCGGACAAATCTGCCCATATCTCCGAAACTATATGTCGTAGAACGGAGAAATCGGTATTTTCGGAAAGATCTCGGAAGAATACAGTAGATGACATGGCTTAAACTTTTAAAACCGGTTAATTCTAATCGGAATTGACAGACATAGCGGATATTCGAGTAGTTTTCCAGCAATATTCGGACATATATGCCTATATCTCCGAAACTATATGTCGTATAACGGAGAAATCGTTATTTTTGGAAAGATCTCGAGAAAATACTGTAGATGACATGGCTTAAACTTTTAAAACCGGTTAATTTTAATCGGAATTGACAGACATAGCGGATATTCGAGTAGTTTTCCAGCAATATTCGGACATATCTGCCTATATCTCCGAAGCTATATGTCGTAGAGCGGAGAAATCGGTATTTTTGGAAAGATCTCGAGAACATACATTAGATGACATGGTTTCACACTTTCTAAATCAGTTAATTCTATTCGGAATTCCTAAAAATTCAAATAACGCATTTTCAGCTATTTTCGAGCTATTCTCGGACAAATCTGCCCATATCTCCGAAACTATATGTCGTAGAACGGAGAAATCGGTATTTTCGGAAAGATCTCGGAAGAATACAGTAGATGACATGGCTTAAACTTTTAAAACCGGTTAATTCTAATCGGAATTGACAGACATAGCGGATATTCGAGTAGTTTTCCAGCAATATTCGGACATATATGCCTATATCTCCGAAACTATATGTCGTATAACGGAGAAATCGTTATTTTTGGAAAGATCTCGAGAAAATACAGTAGATGACATGGTTTAAACTTTCTAAACCGGTTAATTCTATTCGGAATTGCCAGATATTGCGGATTTTCG
Organism: Platypus cylindrus; assembly: GCA_949748235.1. Taxonomy (NCBI): domain Eukaryota; kingdom Metazoa; phylum Arthropoda; class Insecta; order Coleoptera; family Curculionidae; genus Platypus; species Platypus cylindrus. Next base: position 579,998 of record CATIYE010000015.1, read on the forward strand.
AGTAGTTTTCCAGCAATATTCGGACAAATCTGCCCGTATCTCCGAAACTATAGGTCGTAGAACGGAGAAATCAGTATTTTTGGAAAGATCTCGAGAAAATACGGTAGATGACAGGGTTTCAAACTTTCTAAATCAGTTGATTCTATTCGGAATTTCTAAAAATTCATATAACCCATTTTCAGCTATTTTCGAGCTGTTTTCGGACCAATCGGCCCATATCTCAGAAACTATATGTCGTGGAACGGAGAAATTGTTTTTTTTGGAACGATCTCGAGAAAATGCAGTAGATGACATGGTTTAAACTTTTGAAACCGGTTCATTCTAATCGGAATTGACAGACATAGCGGATTTTCGAGTAGTTTTCCAGCAATATTCGGACAAATCTGGCCATATCTCCGAAACTATAGGTCGTGGAACGGAGAAATCGGTATTTTTGGAAAGACCTCGGGAAAATACATTAGATGACATGGTTTCAAACTTTCTAAACCGGTTAATTCTAATCGGAATTGACAGACATAGCGGATATTCGAGTAGTTTTCCAGCAATATTCGGACATATATGCCTATATCTCCGAAGCTATATGTCGTAGAGCGGAGAAATCGGTATTTTTGGAAAGATCTCGAGAAAATACAGTAGATGACATGGTTTAAACTTTCTAAACCGGTTAATTCTATTCGGAATTGCCAGATATTGCGGATTTTCGAGTAGTTTTCCAGCAATATTCGGACAAATCTGCCCGTATCTCCGAAACTATAGGTCGTAGAACGGAGAAATCAGTATTTTTGGAAAGATCTCGAGAAAATACGGTAGATGACAGGGTTTCAAACTTTCAAAATCAGTTGATTCTATTCGGAATTGCTAAAAATTCATATAACCCATTTTCATCTATTTTCGAGCTGTTTTCGGACCAATCTGCCCATATCTCAGAAACTATATGTCGTAGAACGGAGAAATCGGTATTTTTGGAAAGATCTCAAAAAAATACAGTAGATGACACGGTTTCAAACTTTCTAAATCGATTAATTCCATTCGGAATTGCTAAAAACTCATATAACGCACTTTCAGCTATTCTCGGGCTATTTTCGGACAAATTTGCCCATATCTCCGAAACTATAGGTCGTAGAACGGAGAAATCGGTATTTTTGGAAAGATCTCGAGAAAATACGGTAGATGACAGGGTTTCAAACTTTCTAAATCAGTTGATTCTATTCGGAATTGCTAAAAATTCATATAACCCATTTTCAGCTATTTTCGAGCTGTTTTCGGACCAATCTGCCCATATCTCAGAAACTATATGTCGTAGAACGGAGAAATCGGTATTTTTGGAAAGACCTCGGGAAAATACAGGAGATGACATGGTTTCAAACTTTCTAAACCGGTTAATTCTAATCGAAATTGACAGATATAGCGTATTTTCGAGTAGTTTTCGAACAATATTCGGACAAATCTGCCCATATATCCGAAACTATATGTCGTAGAAGGGAGAAATCGGTATTTTTGAAAGATCTCGGAAGAATACAGTAGATGACATGGCTTAAACTTTTAAAACCGGTTAATTCTAATCGGAATTGACAGACATAGCGGATTTTCGAGTAGTTTTCGCGCAATATTCGGACATATCTGCCCATATCTCCGAAACTATATGTCGTATAACGGAGAAATCGGTATTTTTGGAAAGATCTCGAGAAAATACTGTAGATCACATGGCTTAAACTTTTAAAACCGGTCAATTCTAATCGGAATTGACAGACATAGCGGATTTTCGAGTAGTTTTCCAGCAATATTCGGACATATCTGCCCATATCTCCGAAGCTATATGTCGTAGAGCGGAGAAATCGGTATTTTTGGAAAGATCTCGAGAAAATACATTGGATGACATGGTTTCACACTTTCTAAATCAGTTAATTCTATTCGGAATTCCTAAAAATTCAAATAACGCATTTTCAGCTATTTTCGAGCTATTTTCGGACAAATCTGCCCATATCTCCGAAACTATATGTCGTAGAACGGAGAAATCGGTATTTTCGGAAAGATCTCGGAAGAATACAGTAGATGACATGGCTTAAACTTTTAAAACCGGTTAATTCTAATCGGAATTGACAGACATAGCGGATATTCGAGTAGTTTTCCAGCAATATTCGGACATATATGCCTATATCTCCGAAACTATATGTCGTATAACGGAGAAATCGTTATTTTTGGAAAGATCTCGAGAAAATACAGTAGATGACATGGTTTAAACTTTCTAAACCGGTTAATTCTATTCGGAATTGCCAGATATTGCGGATTTTCGAGTAGTTTTCCAGCAATATTCGGACATATATGCCTATATCTCCGAAACTATATGTCGTATAACGGAGAAATCGTTATTTTTGGAAAGATCTCGAGAAAATACTGTAGATGACATGGCTTAAACTTTTAAAACCGGTTAATTCTATTCGGAATTGACAGACATAGCGGATATTCGAGTAGTTTTCCAGCAATATTCGGACATATCTGCCTATATCTCCGAAGCTGTATGTCGTAGAGCGGAGAAATCGGTATTTTTGGAAAGATCTCGAGAACATACATTAGATGACATGGTTTCACACTTTCTAAATCAGTTAATTCTATTCGGAATTCCTAAAAATTCAAATAACGCATTTTCAGCTATTTTCGAGCTATTCTCGGACAAATCTGCCCATATCTCCGAAACTATATGTCGTAGAACGGAGAAATCGGTATTTTCGGAAAGATCTCGGAAGAATACAGTAGATGACATGGCTTAAACTTTTAAAACCGGTTAATTCTAATCGGAATTGGCAGACATAGCGGATATTCGAGTAGTTTTCCAGCAATATTCGGACATATATGCCTATATCTCCGAAACTATATGTCGTATAACGGAGAAATCGTTATTTTTGGAAAGATCTCGAGAAAATACAGTAGATGACATGGTTTAAACTTTCTAAACCGGTTAATTCTATTCGGAATTGCCAGATATTGCGGATTTTCGAGTAGTTTTCCAGCAATATTCGGACAAATCTGCCCGTATCTCCGAAACTATAGGTCGTAGAACGGAGAAATCAGTATTTTTGGAAAGATCTCGAGAAAATACGGTAGATGACAGGGTTTCAAACTTTCTAAATCAGTTGATTCTATTCGGAATTGCTAAAAATTCATATAACCCATTTTCATCTATTTTCGGGCTGTTTTCGGACCAATCTGCCCATATCTCAGAAACTATATGTCGTAGAACGGAGAAATCGGTATTTTTGGAAAGATCTCAAAAAAATACAGTAGATGACACGGTTTCAAACTTTCTAAATCGATTAATTCCATTCGGAATTGCTAAAAACTCATATAACGCACTTTCAGCTATTTTCGAGCTATTTTCGGACAAATCTGCCCATATCTCCGAAACTATATGTCGTAGAGCGGAGAGATCGGTATTTTTGGAAAGATCTCGAGAAACTACATTAGATGACATGGTTTTAAACTTGCTAAACCGGTTAATTCTATTCGGAATTGACAGATATAGCGGATTTTCCAGTAGTTTTCGAGCAATATTCGAACAAATCTGCCCATATCTCCGAAACTATATGTCGTAGAACGGAGAAATCGGTATTTTCAGAAAGATCTCGAGAAAATACAGTAGATGACATGGTTTAAACTTTCTAAACCGGTTAATTCTAATCGGAATTGACAGACATAGCGGATTTTCGAGTAGTTTTCGAGCAATATTCGGACATATCTGCCCATATCTCCGAAGCTATATGTCATAGAACGGAGACATCGGTATTTTTGGAAAGATCTCGAGAAAATACAGTAGATGACATGGTTTAAACTTTCTAAACCGGTTAATTCTATTCGGAATTGCCAGATATTGCGGATTTTCGAGTAGTTTTCCAGCAATATTCCGACAAATCTGCCCATATCTCCGAAACTATAGGTCGTAGAACGGAGAAATCGGTATTTTTGGAAAGATCTCGAGAAAATACGGTAGATGACAGGGTTTCAAACTTTCTAAATCAGTTGATTCTATTCGGAATTGCTAAAAATTCATATAACCCATTTTCAGCTATTTTCGAGCTGTTTTCGGACCAATCTGCCCATATCTCAGAAACTATATGTCGTAGAACGGAGAAATCGGTATTTTTGGAAAGACCTCGGGAAAATACAGGAGATGACATGGTTTCAAACTTTCTAAACCGGTTAATTCTAATCGAAATTGACAGATATAGCGTATTTTCGAGTAGTTTTCGAACAATATTCGGACAAATCTGCCCATATCTCCGAAACTATATGTCGTAGAAGGGAGAAATCGGTATTTTTGAAAGATCTCGGAAGAATACAGTAGATGACATGGCTTAAACTTTTAAAACCGGTTAATTCTAATCGGAATTGACAGACATAGCGGATTTTCGAGCAGTTTTCGCGCAATATTCGGACATATCTGCCCATATCTCCGAAACTATATGTCGTATAACGGAGAAATCGGTATTTTTGGAAAGATCTCGAGAAAATACTGTAGATCACATGGCTTAAACTTTTAAAACCGGTCAATTCTAATCGGAATTGACAGACATAGCGGATTTTCGAGTAGTTTTCCAGCAATATTCGGACATATCTGCTCATATCTCCGAAGCTATATGTCGTAGAGCGGAGAAATCGGTATTTTTGGAAAGGTCTCGAGAAAATACATTGGATGACATGGTTTCACACTTTCTAAATCAGTTAATTCTATTCGGAATTCCTAAAAATTCAAATAACGCATTTTCAGCTATTTTCGAGCTATTTTCGGACAAATCTGCCCATATCTCCGAAACTATATGTCGTAGAACGGAGAAATCGGTATTTTCGGAAAGATCTCGGAAGAATACAGTAGATGACATGGCTTAAACTTTTAAAACCGGTTAATTCTAATCGGAATTGACAGACATAGCGGATATTCGAGTAGTTTTCCAGCAATATTCGGACATATATGCCTATATCTCCGAAACTATATGTCGTATAACGGAAAAATCGTTATTTTTGGAAAGATCTCGAGAAAATACTGTAGATCACATGGCTTAAACTTTTAAAACCGGTCAATTCTAATCGGAATTGACAGACATAGCGGATTTTCGAGTAGTTTTCCAGCAATATTCGGACATATCTGCCCATATCTCCGAAGCTATATGTCGTAGAGCGGAGAAATCGGTATTTTTGGAAAGATCTCGAGAAAATACATTGGATGACATGGTTTCACACTTTCTAAATCAGTTAATTCTATTCGGATTTCCTAAAAATTGAAATAACGCATTTTCAGCTATTTTCGAGCTATTTTCGGATAAATCTGCCCATATCTCCGAAACTATATGTCGTAGAACGGAGAAATCGGTATTTTCGGAAAGATCTCGGAAGAATACAGTAGATGACATGGCTTAAACTTTTAAAACCGGTTAATTCTAATCGGAATTGACAGACATAGCGGATTTTCGAGTAGTTTTCGAGCAATATTCGGACATATCTGCCCATATCTCCGAAGCTATATGTCATAGAACGGAGAAATCGGTATTTTTGGAAAGATCTCGAGAAAATACAGTAGATGACATGGTTTAAACTTTCTAAACCGGTTAATTCTATTCGGAATTGCCAGATATTGCGGATTTTCGAGTAGTTTTCCAGCAATATTCCGACAAATCTGCCCATATCTCCGAAACTATAGGTCGTAGAACGGAGAAATCGGTATTTTTGGAAAGATCTCGAGAAAATACGGTAGATGACAGGGTTTCAAACTTTCTAAACCGGTTAATTCTAATCGAAATTGACAGATATAGCGTATTTTCGAGTAGTTTTCGAACAATATTCGGACAAATCTGCCCATATCTCCGAAACTATATGTCGTAGAACGGAGAAATCGGTATTTTCAGAAAGATCTCGGAAGAATACAGTAGATGACATGGCTTAAACTTTTAAAACCGGTTAATTCTAATCGGAATTGACAGACATAGCGGATATTCGAGTAGTTTTCCAGCAATATTCGGACATATATGCCTATATCTCCGAAACTATATGTCGTATAACGGAGAAATCGTTATTTTTGGAAAGATCTCGAGAAAATACTGTAGATCACATGGCTTAAACTTTTAAAACCGGTCAATTCTAATCGGAATTGACAGACATAGCGGATTTTCGAGTAGTTTTCCAGCAATATTCGGACATATCTGCCCATATCTCCGAAGCTATATGTCGTAGAGCGGAGAAATCGGTATTTTTGGAAAGATCTCGAGAAAATACATTGGATGACATGGTTTCACACTTTCTAAATCAGTTAATTCTATTCGGAATTCCTAAAAATTGAAATAACGCATTTTCAGCTATTTTCGAGCTATTTTCGGATAAATCTGCCCATATCTCCGAAACTATATGTCGTAGAACGGAGAAATCGGTATTTTCGGAAAGATCTCGGAAGAATACAGTAGATGACATGGCTTAAACTTTTAAAACCGGTTAATTCTAATCGGAATTGACAGACATAGCGGATTTTCGAGTAGATTTCGCGCAATATTCGGACATATCTGCCCATATCTCCGAAACTATATGTCGTATAACGGAGAAATCGGTATTTTTGGAAAGATCTCGAGAAAATACTGTAGATCACATGGCTTAAACTTTTAAAACCGGTCAATTCTAATCGGAATTGACAGACATAGCGGATTTTCGAGTAGTTTTCCAGCAATATTCGGACATATCTGCTCATATCTCCGAAGCTATATGTCGTAGAGCGGAGAAATCGGTATTTTTGGAAAGATCTCGAGAAAATACATTGGATGACGTGGTTTCACACTTTCTAAATCAGTTAATTCTATTCGGAATTCCTAAAAATTCAAATAACGCATTTTCAGCTATTTTCGAGCCATTTTCGGACAAATCTGCCCATATCTCCGAAACTATATGTCGTAGAACGGAGAAATCGGTATTTTCGGAAAGATCTCGGAAGAATACAGTAGATGACATGGCTTAAACTTTTAAAACCGGTTAATTCTAATCGGAATTGACAGACATAGCGGATATTCGAGTAGTTTTCCAGCAATATTCGGACATATCTGCCTATATCTCCGAAGCTATATGTCGTAGAGCGGAGAAATCGGTATTTTTGGAAAGATCTCGAGAACATACATTAGATGACATGGTTTCACACTTTCTAAATCAGTTAATTCTATTCGGAATTCCTAAAAATTCAAATAACGCATTTTCAGCTATTTTCGAGCTATTCTCGGACAAATCTGCCCATATCTCCGAAACTATATGTCGTAGAACGGAGAAATCGGTATTTTCGGAAAGATCTCGGAAGAATACAGTAGACGACATGGCTTAAACTTTTAAAACCGGTTAATTCTAATCGGAATTGACAGACATAGCGGATATTCGAGTAGTTTTCCAGCAATATTCGGACATATATGCCTATATCTCCGAAACTATATGTCGTATAACGGAGAAATCGTTATTTTTGGAAAGATCTCGAGAAAATACAGTAGATGACATGGTTTAAACTTTCTAAACCGGTTAATTCTATTCGGAATTGCCAGATATTGCGGATTTTCGAGTAGTTTTCCAGCAATATTCGGACAAATCTGCCCGTATCTCCGAAACTATAGGTCGTAGAACGGAGAAATCAGTATTTTTGGAAAGATCTCGAGAAAATACGGTAGATGACAGGGTTTCAAACTTTCTAAATCAGTTGATTCTATTCGGAATTGCTAAAAATTCATATAACCCATTTTCATCTATTTTCGAGCTGTTTTCGGACCAATCTGCCCATATCTCAGAAACTATATGTCGTAGAACGGAGAAATCGGTATTTTTGGAAAGATCTCAAAAAAATACAGTAGATGACACGGTTTCAAACTTTCTAAATCGATTAATTCCATTCGGAATTGCTAAAAACTCATATAACGCACTTTCAGCTATTCTCGGGCTATTTTCGGACAAATTTGCCCATATCTCCGAAGCTATATGTCGTAGAGCGGAGAGATCGGTATTTTTGGAAAGATCTCGAGAAACTACATTAGATGACATGGTTTTAAACTTGCTAAACCGGTTAATTCTATTCGGAATTGACAGATATAGCGGATTTTCGAGTAGTTTTCGAGCAATATTCGGACAAATCTGCCCATATCTCCGAAACTATATGTCGTAGAACGGAGAAATCGGTATTTTCAGAAAGATCTCGAGAAAATACAGTAGATGACATGGTTTAAACTTTCTAAACCGGTTAATTCTAATCGGAATTGACAGACATAGCGGATTTTCGAGTAGTTTTCCAGCAATATTCGGACAAATCTGCCCGTATCTCCGAAACTATAGGTCGTAGAACGGAGAAATCAGTATTTTTGGAAAGATCTCGAGAAAATACGGTAGATGACAGGGTTTCAAACTTTCTAAATCAGTTGATTCTATTCGGAATTGCTAAAAATTCATATAACCCATTTTCATCTATTTTCGAGCTGTTTTCGGACCAATCTGCCCATATCTCAGAAACTATATGTCGTAGAACGGAGAAATCGGTATTTTTGGAAAGATCTCAAAAAAATACAGTAGATGACACGGTTTCAAACTTTCTAAATCGATTAATTCCATTCGGAATTCCTAAAAATTCAAATAACGCATTTTCAGCTATTTTCGAGCTATTTTCGGACAAATCTGCCCATATCTCCGAAACTATATGTCGTAGAACGGAGAAATCGGTATTTTCGGAAAGATCTCGGAAGAATACAGTAGATGACATGGCTTAAACTTTTAAAACCGGTTAATTCTAATCGGAATTGACAGACATAGCGGATATTCGAGTAGTTTTCCAGCAATATTCGGACATATATGCCTATATCTCCGAAACTATATGTCGTATAACGGAGAAATCGTTATTTTTGGAAAGATCTCGAGAAAATACTGTAGATCACATGGCTTAAACTTTTAAAACCGGTCAATTCTAATCGGAATTGACAGACATAGCGGATTTTCGAGTAGTTTTCCAGCAATATTCGGACATATCTGCCCATATCTCCGAAGCTATATGTCGTAGAGCGGAGAAATCGGTATTTTTGGAAAGATCTCGAGAAAATACATTGGATGACATGGTTTCACACTTTCTAAATCAGTTAATTCTATTCGGAATTCCTAAAAATTCAAATAACGCATTTTCAGCTATTTTCGAGCTATTTTCGGACAAATCTGCCCATATCTCCGAAACTATATGTCGTAGAACGGAGAAATCGGTATTTTCGGAAAGATCTCGGAAGAATACAGTAGATGACATGGCTTAAACTTTTAAAACCGGTTAATTCTAATCGGAATTGACAGACATAGCGGATTTTCGAGTAGTTTTCGCGCAATATTCGGACATATCTGCCCATATCTCCGAAACTATATGTCGTATAACGGAGAAATCGGTATTTTTGGAAAGATCTCGAGAAAATACTGTAGATCACATGGCTTAAACTTTTAAAACCGGTCAATTCTAATCGGAATTGACAGACATAGCGGATTTTCGAGTAGTTTTCCAGCAATATTCGGACATATCTGCCCATATCTCCGAAGCTATATGTCGTAGAGCGGAGAAATCGGTATTTTTGGAAAGATCTCGAGAAAATACATTGGATGACATGGTTTCACACTTTCTAAATCAGTTAATTCTATTCGGAATTCCTAAAAATTCAAATAACGCATTTTCAGCTATTTTCGAGCTATTTTCGGACAAATCTGCCCATATCTCCGAAACTATATGTCGTAGAACGGAGAAATCGGTATTTTCGGAAAGATCTCGGAAGAATACAGTAGATGACATGGCTTAAACTTTTAAAACCGGTTAATTCTAATCGGAATTGACAGACATAGCGGATATTCGAGTAGTTTTCCAGCAATATTCGGACATATATGCCTATATCTCCGAAACTATATGTCGTATAACGGAGAAATCGTTATTTTTGGAAAGATCTCGAGAAAATACTGTAGATGACATGGCTTAAACTTTTAAACCCGGTTAATTCTATTCGGAATTGACAGACATAGCGGATATTCGAGTAGTTTTCCAACAATATTCGGACATATCTGCCTATATCTCCGAAGCTATATGTCGTAGAGCGGAGAAATCGGTATTTTTGGAAAGATCTCGAGAACATACATTAGATGACATGGTTTCACACTTTCTAAATCAGTTAATTCTATTCGGAATTCCTAAAAATTCAAATAACGCATTTTCAGCTATTTTCGAGCTATTCTCGGACAAATCTGCCCATATCTCCGAAACTATATGTCGTAGAACGGAGAAATCGGTATTTTCGGAAAGATCTCGGAAGAATACAGTAGATGACATGGCTTAAACTTTTAAAACCGGTTAATTCTAATCGGAATTGACAGACATAGCGGATATTCGAGTAGTTTTCCAGCAATATTCGGACATATATGCCTATATCTCCGAAACTATATGTCGTATAACGGAGAAATCGTTATTTTTGGAAAGATCTCGAGAAAATACAGTAGATGACATGGTTTAAACTTTCTAAACCGGTTAATTCTATCCGGAATTGCCAGATATTGCGGATTTTCGAGTAGTTTTCCAGCAATATTCGGACAAATCTGCCCGTATCTCCGAAACTATAGGTCGTAGAACGGAGAAATCGGTATTTTTGGAAAGATCTCGAGAAAATACGGTAGATGACAGGGTTTCAAACTTTCTAAATCAGTTGATTCTATTCGGAATTGCTAAAAATTCATATAACCCATTTTCAGCTATTTTCGAGCTGTTTTCGGACCAATCTGCCCATATCTCAGAAACTATATGTCGTGGAACGGAGAAATCGGTATTTTTGGAAAGACCTCGGGAAAATACAGGAGATGACACGGTTTCAAACTTTCTAAACCGGTTAATTCTATTCGGAATTGCCAGATATTGCGGATTTTCGAGTAGTTTTCCAGCAATATTCGGACAAATCTGCCCGTATCTCCGAAACTATAGGTCGTACAACGGAGAAATCGGTATTTTTGGAAAGATCTCGAGAAAATACGGTAGATGACAGGGTTTCAAACTTTCTAAATCAGTTGATTCTATTCGGAATTGCTAAAAATTCATATAACCCGTTTTCATCTATTTTCGAGCTGTTTTCGGACCAATCTGCCCATATCTCAGAAACTATATGTCGTAGAACGGAGAAATCGGTATTTTTGGAAAGATCTCAAAAAATACAGTAGATGACAAGGTTTCAAACTTTCTAAATCGATTAATTCCATTCGGAATTGCTAAAAACTCATATAACGCACTTTCAGCTATTCTCGGGCTATTTTCGGACAAATTTGCCCATATCTCCGAAGCTATATGTCGTAGAGCGGAGAGATCGGTATTTTTGGAAAGTTCTCGAGAAACTACATTAGATGACATGGTTTTAAACTTGCTAAACCGGTTAATTCTATTCGGAACTGACAGATATAGCGGATTTTCGAGTAGTTTTCGAGCAATATTCGGACATATCTGCCCATATCTCCGAAACTATATGTCGTATAACGGAGAAATCGTTATTTCTGAAAAGATCTCGAGAAAATACAGTAGATGACATGGCTTAAACTTTTAAAACCGGTTAATTCTAATCGGAATTGACAGACATAGCGGATATTCGAGTAGTTTTCCAGCAATATTCGGACATATCTGCCCATATCTCCGAAACTATAGGTCGTAGAACGGAGAAATCGGTATTTTTTTAAAGATCTCGAGAAAATACGGTAGATGACAGGGTTTCAAACTTTTAAAACCGGTTGATTCTATTCGGATTTGCTAAAAACTCATATAACGCACTTTCAGCTATTTTCGGGCTATTTTCGGACAAATTTGCCCATATCTCCGAAGCTATATGTCGTAGAGCGGAGAAATCGGTATTTTTGGAAAGATCTCGAGAAAATGCAGTAGATGACATGGTTTCAAACTTGCTAAACCGGTTAATTCTATTCGGAATTGACAGATATAGCGGATTTTCGAGTTGTTTTCGAGCAATATTCGGACAAATCTGCCCATATCTCAGAAACTATATGTCGTAGAACGGAGAAATCGGTATTTTTGGAAAGATCTAGAAAAAATACAGTAGATGACATGGCTTAAACTGACTAAACCAGTTAATTCTAATCGTAATTGACAGATATAGCTGATTTTCGAGTAGTTTTCGAATAATATTCGAACAAATCTGCCCATATCTCCGAAACTACATGTCGTAGAACGGAGAAATCGGTATTTCTGAAAAGATCTCGAGAAAATACATTAGATGACATGGTTTTAAACTTGCTAAACCGGTTAATTCTATTCGGAATTGACAGATATAGCGGATTTTCGAGTTGTTTTCGAGCAATATTCGGACAAATCTGCCCATATCTCCCAAACTATATGCCGTAGAACGGAGAAATCGGTATTTTCGGATAGATCTCGGAAGAATACAGTAGATGACATGGGTTCAAACTTTCTAAACCGGTTAATTCTATTCGGAATTGCCAGATATAGCGGATTTTCGAGTAGTTTTCGAGCAATATTCGGACAAATCTGCCCATATCTTCGAAACGATATGTCGTAGATCGGAGAAATTGGTATTTTTGGAAAGATCTCGAGAAAATGCAGTAGATGACATGGTTTAATCTTTTAAAACCGGTTAATTCTAATCGGAATTGACAGACATAGCGGATTTTCGAGTAGTTTTCGAGCAATATTCGGACATATCTGCCCATATCTCCGAAGCCATATGTCATAGAAAGGAGAAATCGGTATTTTTGGAAAGATCTCGAGAAAATACAGTAGATGACATGGTTTAAACTTTCTAAACCGGTTAATTCTGTTCGGAATTGCCAGATATTGCGGATTTTCGAGTAGTTTTCCAGCAATATTCGGACAAATCTGCCCGTATCTCCGAAACTATAGGTCGTAGAACGGAGAAATCGGTATTTTTGGAAAGATCTCGAGAAAATACGGTAGATGACAGGGTTTCAAACTTTCTAAATCAGTTGATTCTATTCGGAATAGCTAAAAATTCATATAAACCATTTTCAGCTATTTTCGAGCTGTTTTCGGACCAATCTGCCCATATCTCCGAAACTATATGTCGTAGAACGGAGAAATCGGTATTTCTGAAAAGATCTCGAGAAAATACATTAGATGACATGGTTTTAAACTTGCTAAACCGGTTAATTCTATTCGGAAATGACAGATATAGCGGATTTTCGAGTTGTTTTCGAGCAATATTCGGACAAATCTGCCCATATCTCCCAAACTATATGTCGTAGAACGGAGAAATCGGTATTTTTGGATAGACCTCGGAAGAATACAGTAGATGACATGGGTTCAAACTTTCTAAACCGGTTAATTCTATTCGGAATTGCCAGATATAGCGGATTTTCGAGTAGTTTTCGAATAATATTCGAACAAATCTGCCCATATCTCCGAAACTATATGTCGTAGAAAGGAGAAATCGGTATTTCTGAAAAGATCTCGAGAAAATACAGTACATGACATGGCCTAAACTGACTAAACCAGTTAATTCTAATCGTAATTGACAGATATAGCGGATTTTCGAGTAGTTTTCGAATAATATTCGAACAAATCTGCCCATATCTCCGAAGCTATATGTCATAGAAAAGAGAAATCGGTATTTTTGGAAAGATCCCGAGAAAATGCAGTAGATGACATGGTTTAATCTTTTAAAACCGGTTCATTCTAATCGGAATTGACAGACATAGCGGATTTTCGAGTAGTTTTCGAGCAATATTCGGACATATCTGCCCATATCTCCGAAGCTATATGTCATAGAAAAGAGAAATCGGTATTTTTGGAAAGATCTCGAGAAAATACAGTAGATGACATGGTCTAAACTTTCTAAACCGGTTAATTCTATTCGGAATTGCTAAAAATTCATATAACCCATTTTCAGCTATTTTCGAGCTGTTTTCGGGCCAATCTGCCCATATCTCAGAAACTATATGTCGTAGAACGGAGAAATCGGTATTTTTGGAAAGATCTCGAGAAAATACGGTAGATGACAGGGTTTCAAACTTTCTAATCATATTCGGAATTGCTAAAAATTCATATAACCCATTTTCAGCTATTTTCGAGCTGTTCTCGGACCAATCTGCCCATATCTCAGAAACTATATGTCGTAGAACGGAGAAATCGGTATTTTTGGAAAGATCTCGAAAAAATACAGTAGATGACATGGCTTAAACTGACTAAACCAGTTAATTCTAATCGTAATTGACAAATATAGCGGATTTTCGAGTAGTTTTCGAATAATATTCGAACAAATCTGCCCATATCTCCGAAACTATATGTCGTAGAACGGAGAAATCGGTATTTCTGAAAAGATCTCGAGAAAATACAGTAGATGACACGGTTTGAAACTTTCTAAATCGATTAATTCTATTCGGAATTGCTAAAAACTCATATAACGCACTTTCAGCTATTTTCGGGCTATTTTCGGACAAATTTGCCCATATCTCCGAAGCTATATGTCGTAGAGCGGAGAAATCGGTATTTTTGGAAAGATCTCGAGAAAATGCAGTAGTAGACATGGTTTAAACTTTTAAAACTGGTTAATTCTAATCGGAATTGACAGACATAGCGGATTTTCGAGTAGTTTTCGAGCAATATTCGGACATATCTGCCCATATCTCCGAAGCTATATGTCATAGAACGGAGAAATTGGTATTTTTGGAAAGATCTCTAGAAAATGCAGTAGATGACATGGTTGAAACTTTTAAAACCGGTTAATTCTAATCGGAATTGACAGACCTAGCGGATTTTCGAGTAGTTTTCGAGCAATATTCGGACATATCTGCGCATATCTCTGAAGCTGTATGTCATAGAAAGGAGAAATCGGTATTTTTGGAAAGATCTCGAGAAAATACAGTAGATGACATGGTTTAAACTTTTAAAACCGGTTAATTCTAATCGGAATTGTCAGACATAGCGGATATTCGAGTAGTTTTCCAGCAATATTCGGACATATATGCCTATATCTCCGAAACTATATGTCGTATAACGGAGAAATCGTTATTTTTGGAAAGATCTCGAGAAAATACTGTAGATCACATGGCTTAAACTTTTAAAACCGGTCAATTCTAATCGGAATTGACAGACATAGCGGATTTTCGAGTAGTTTTCCAGTAATATTCGGACATATCTGCCCATATCTCTGAAGCTATATGTCGTAGAGCGGAGAAATCGGTATTTTTGGAAAGATCTCGAGAAAATACATTGGATGACATGGTTTCACACTTTCTAAATCAGTTAATTCTATTCGGAATTCCTAAAAATTCAAATAACGCATTTTCAGCTATTTTCGGACAAATCTGCCCATATCTCCGAAACTATATGTCGTAGAACGGAGAAATCGGTATTTTCGGAAAGATCTCGGAAGAATACAGTAGATGACATGGCTTAAACTTTTAAAACCGGTTAGTTCTAATTGGAATTGACAGACATAGCGGATTTTCGAGTAGTTTTCGCGCAATATTCGGACATATCTGCCCATATCTCCGAAACTATATGTCGTATAACGGAGAAATCGGTATTTTTGGAAAGATCTCGAGAAAATACTGTAGATCACATGGCTTAAACTTTTAAAACCGGTCAATTCTAATCGGAATTGACAGACATAGCGGATTTTCGAGTAGTTTTCCAGCAATATTCGGACATATCTGCCCATATCTCCGAAGCTATATGTCGTAGAGCGGAGAAATCGGTATTTTTGGAAAGATCTCGAGAAAATACATTGGATGACATGGTTTCACACTTTATAAATCAGTTAATTCTATTCGGAATTCCTAAAAATTCAAATAACGCATTTTCAGCTATTTTCGAGCTATTTTCGGACAAATCTGCCCATATCTACGAAACTATATGTCGTAGAACGGAGAAATCGGTATTTTCGGAAAGATCTCGGAAGAATACAGTAGATGACATGGCTTAAACTTTTAAAACCGGTTAATTCTAATCGGAATTGACAGACATAGCGGATATTCGAGTAGTTTTCCAGCAATATTCGGACATATATGCCTATATCTCCGAAACTATATGTCGTATAACGGAGAAATCGTTATTTTTGGAAAGATCTCGAGAAAATACTGTAGATGACATGGCTTAAACTTTTAAAACCGGTTAATTCTATTCGGAATTGACAGACATAGCGGATATTCGAGTAGTTTTCCAGCAATATTCGGACATATCTGCCTATATCTCCGAAGCTATATGTCGTAGAGCGGAGAAATCGGTATTTTTGGAAAGATCTCGAGAACATACATTAGATGACATGGTTTCACACTTTCTAAATCAGTTAATTCTATTCGGAATTCCTAAAAATTCAAATAACGCATTTTCAGCTATTTTCGAGCTATTCTCGGACAAATCTGCCCATATCTCCGAAACTATATGTCGTAGAACGGAGAAATCGGTATTTTCGGAAAGATCTCGGAAGAATACAGTAGATGACATGGCTTAAACTTTTAAAACCGGTAAATTCCAATCGGAATTGACAGACATAGCGGATATTCGAGTAGTTTTCCAGCAATATTCGGACATATATGCCTATATCTCCGAAACTATATGTCGTATAACGGAGAAATCGTTATTTTTGGAAAGATCTCGAGAAAATACAGTAGATGACATGGTTTAAACTTTCTAAACCGGTTAATTCTATTCGGAATTGCCAGATATTGCGGATTTTCGAGTAGTTTTCCAGCAATATTCGGACAAATCTGCCCGTATCTCCGAAACTATAGGTCGTAGAACGGAGAAATCGGTATTTTTGGAAAGATCTCGAGAAAATACGGTAGATGACAGGGTTTCAAACTTTCTAAATCAGTTGATTCTATTCGGAATTGCTAAAAATTCATATAACCCGTTTTCATCTATTTTCGAGCTGTTTTCGGACCAATCTGCCCATATCTCAGAAACTATATGTCGTAGAACGGAGAAATCGGTATTTTTGGAAAGATCTCAAAAAAATACAGTAGATGACACGGTTTCAAACTTTCTAAATCGATTAATTCCATTCGGAATTGCTAAAAACTCATATAACGCACTTTCAGCTATTCTCGGGCTATTTTCGGACAAATTTGCCCATATCTCCGAAGCTATATGTCGTAGAGCGGAGAGATCGGTATTTTTGGAAAAATCTCGAGAAACTACATTAGATGACATGGTTTTAAACTTGCTAAACCGGTTAATTCTATTCGGAACTGACAGATATAGCGGATTTTCGAGTAGTTTTCGAGCAATATTCGGACAAATCTGCCCATATCTCCGAAACTATATGTCGTAGAACGGAGAAATCGGTATTTTCAGAAAGATCTCGAGAAAATACAGTAGATGACATGGTTTAAACTTTCTAAACCGGTTAATTCTATTCGGAATTGCCAGATATTGCGGATTTTCGAGTAGTTTTCCAGCAATATTCGGACATATATGCCTATATCTCCGAAACTATATGTCGTATAACGGAGAAATCGTTATTTCTGAAAAGATCTCGAGAAAATACAGTAGATGACATGGCTTAAACTTTTAAAACCGGTTAATTCTAATCGGAATTGACAGACATAGCGGATATTCGAGTAGTTTTCCAGCAATATTCGGACATATCTGCCCATATCTCCGAAACTATAGGTCGTAGAACGGAGAAATCGGTATTTTTTTAAAGATCTCGAGAAAATACGGTAGATGACAGGGTTTCAAACTTTCTAAATCAGTTGATTCTATTCGGAATTGCTAAAAACTCATATAACGCACTTTCAGCTATTTTCGGGCTATTTTCGGACAAATTTGCCCATATCTCCGAAGCTATATGTCGTAGAGCGGAGAGATCGGTATTTTTGGAAAGATCTCGAGAAAATGCAGTAGATGACATGGTTTCAAACTTGCTAAACCGGTTAATTCTATTCGGAATTGACAGATATAGCGGATTTTCGAGTTGTTTTCGAGCAATATTCGGACAAATCTGCCCATATCTCAGAAACTATATGTCGTAGAACGGAGAAATCGGTATTTTTGGAAAGATCTAGAAAAAATACAGTAGATGACATGGCTTAAACTGACTAAACCAGTTAATTCTAATCGTAATTGACAGATATAGCTGATTTTCGAGTAGTTTTCGAATAATATTCGAACAAATCTGCCCATATCTCCGAAACTATATGTCGTAGAACGGAGAAATCGGTATTTCTGAAAAGATCTCGAGAAAATACATTAGATGACATGGTTTTAAACTTGCTAAACCGGTTAATTCTATTCGGAATTGACAGATATAGCGGATTTTCGAGTTGTTTTCGAGCAATATTCGGACAAATCTGCCCATATCTCCCAAACTATATGCCGTAGAACGGAGAAATCGGTATTTTCGGATAGATCTCGGAAGAATACAGTAGATGACATGGGTTCAAACTTTCTAAACCGGTTAATTCTATTCGGAATTGCCAGATATTGCGGATTTTCGAGTAGTTTTCCAGCAATATTCGGACAAATCTGCCCGTATCTCCGAAACTATAGGTCGTAGAACGGAGAAATCGGTATTTTTGGAAAGATCTCGAGAAAATACGGTAGATGACAGGGTTTCAAACTTTCTAAATCAGTTGATTCTATTCGGAATAGCTAAAAATTCATATAAACCATTTTCAGCTATTTTCGAGCTGTTTTCGGACCAATCTGCCCATATCTCAGAAACTATATGTCGTAGAACGGAGAAATCGGTATTTTTGGAAAGATCTAGAAAAAATACAGTAAATGACATGGCTTAAACTAACTAAACCAGTTAATTCTAATCGTAATTGACAGATATAGCGGATTTTCGAGTAGTTTTCGAATAATATTCGAACAAATCTGCCCATATCTCCGAAACTATATGTCGTAGAACGGAGAAATCGGTATTTCTGAAAAGATCTCGAGAAAATACATTAGATGACATGGTTTTAAACTTGCTAAACCGGTTAATTCTATTCGGAAATGACAGATATAGTTGATTTTCGAGTTGTTTTCGAGCAATATTCGGACAAATCTGCCCATATCTCCCAAACTATATGTCGTAGAACGGAGAAATCGGTATTTTCGGATAGACCTCGGAAGAATACAGTAGATGACATGGGTTCAAACTTTCTAAACCGGTTAATTCTATTCGGAATTGCCAGATATAGCGGATTTTCGAGTAGTTTTCGAATAATATTCGAACAAATCTGCCCATATCTCCGAAACTATATGTCGTAGAAAGGAGAAATCGGTATTTCTGAAAAGATCTCGAGAAAATACAGTACATGACATGGCCTAAACTGACTAAACCAGTTAATTCTAATCGTAATTGACAGATATAGCGGATTTTCGAGTAGTTTTCGAATAATATTCGAACAAATCTGCCCATATCTCCGAAACTATATGTCGTAGAACGGAGAAATCGGTATTTTTGGAAAGATCCCGAGAAAATGCAGTAGATGACATGGTTTAATCTTTTAAAACCGGTTAATTCTAATCGGAATTGACAGACATAGCGGATTTTCGAGTAGTTTTCGAGCAATATTCGGACATATCTGCCCATATCTCCGAAGCTATATGTCATAGAAAAGAGAAATCGGTATTTTTGGAAAGATCTCGAGAAAATACAGTAGATGACATGGCTTAAACTTTTAAAACCGGTTAATTCTAATCGGAATTGACAGACATAGCGGATATTCGAGTAGTTTTCCAGCAATATTCGGACATATCTGCCCATATCTCCGAAACTATAGGTCGTAGAACGGAGAAATCGGTATTTTTTTAAAGATCTCGAGAAAATACGGTAGATGACAGGGTTTCAAACTTTCTAAATCAGTTGATTCTATTCGGAATTGCTAAAAACTCATATAACGCACTTTCAGCTATTTTCGGGCTATTTTCGGACAAATTTGCCCATATCTCCGAAGCTATATGTCGTAGAGCGGAGAGATCGGTATTTTTGGAAAGATCTCGAGAAAATGCAGTAGATGACATGGTTTCAAACTTGCTAAACCGGTTAATTCTATTCGGAATTGACAGATATAGCGGATTTTCGAGTTGTTTTCGAGCAATATTCGGACAAATCTGCCCATATCTCAGAAACTATATGTCGTAGAACGGAGAAATCGGTATTTTTGGAAAGATCTAGAAAAAATACAGTAGATGACATGGCTTAAACTGACTAAACCAGTTAATTCTAATCGTAATTGACAGATATAGCTGATTTTCGAGTAGTTTTCGAATAATATTCGAACAAATCTGCCCATATCTCCGAAACTATATGTCGTAGAACGGAGAAATCGGTATTTCTGAAAAGATCTCGAGAAAATACATTAGATGACATGGTTTTAAACTTGCTAAACCGGTTAATTCTATTCGGAATTGACAGATATAGCGGATTTTCGAGTTGTTTTCGAGCAATATTCGGACAAATCTGCCCATATCTCCCAAACTATATGCCGTAGAACGGAGAAATCGGTATTTTCGGATAGATCTCGGAAGAATACAGTAGATGACATGGGTTCAAACTTTCTAAACCGGTTAATTCTATTCGGAATTGCCAGATATTGCGGATTTTCGAGTAGTTTTCCAGCAATATTCGGACAAATCTGCCCGTATCTCCGAAACTATAGGTCGTAGAACGGAGAAATCGGTATTTTTGGAAAGATCTCGAGAAAATACGGTAGATGACAGGGTTTCAAACTTTCTAAATCAGTTGATTCTATTCGGAATAGCTAAAAATTCATATAAACCATTTTCAGCTATTTTCGAGCTGTTTTCGGACCAATCTGCCCATATCTCAGAAACTATATGTCGTAGAACGGAGAAATCGGTATTTTTGGAAAGATCTAGAAAAAATACAGTAGATGACATGGGTTCAAACTTTCTAAACCGGTTAATTCTATTCGGAATTGCCAGATATAGCGGATTTTCGAGTAGTTTTCGAATAATATTCGAACAAATCTGCCCATATCTCCGAAACTATATGTCGTAGAAAGGAGAAATCGGTATTTCTGAAAAGATCTCGAGAAAATACAGTACATGACATGGCCTAAACTGACTAAACCAGTTAATTCTAATCGTAATTGACAGATATAGCGGATTTTCGAGTAGTTTTCGAATAATATTCGAACAAATCTGCCCATATCTCCGAAACTATATGTCGTAGAACGGAGAAATCGGTATTTTTGGAAAGATCCCGAGAAAATGCAGTAGATGACATGGTTTAATCTTTTAAAACCGGTTAATTCTAATCGGAATTGACAGACATAGCGGATTTTCGAGTAGTTTTCGAGCAATATTCGGACATATCTGCCCATATCTCCGAAGCTATATGTCATAGAAAAGAGAAATCGGTATTTTTGGAAAGATCTCGAGAAAATACAGTAGATGACATGGTCTAAACTTTCTAAACCGGTTAATTCTATTCGGAATTGCTAAAAATTCATATAACCCATTTTCAGCTATTTTCGAGCTGTTTTCGGGCCAATCTGCCCATATCTCAGAAACTATATGTCGTAGAACGGAGAAATCGGTATTTTTGGAAAGATCTCGAGAAAATACGGTAGATGACAGGGTTTCAAACTTTCTAAATCAGTTGATTCTATTCGGAATTGCTAAAAATTCATATAACCCATTTTCAGCTATTTTCGAGCTGTTCTCGGACCAATCTGCCCATATCTCAGAAACTATATGTCGTAGAACGGAGAAATCGGTATTTTTGGAAAGATCTCGAAAAAATACAGTAGATGACATGGCTTAAACTGACTAAACCAGTTAATTCTAATCGTAATTGACAGATATAGTGGATTTTCGAGTAGTTTTCGAATAATATTCGAACAAATCTGCCCATATCTCCGAAACTATATGTCGTAGAACGGAGAAATCGGTATTTCTGAAAAGATCTCGAGAAAATACAGTAGATGACACGGTTTGAAACTTTCTAAATCGATTAATTCTATTCGGAATTGCTAAAAACTCATATAACGCACTTTCAGCTATTTTCGGGCTATTTTCGGACAAATTTGCCCATATCTCCGAAGCTATATGTCGTAGAGCGGAGAAATCGGTATTTTTGGAAAGATCTCGAGAAAATGCAGTAGATGACATGGTTTAAACTTTTAAAACTGGTTAATTCTAATCGGAATTGACAGACATAGCGGATTTTCGAGTAGTTTTCGAGCAATATTCGGACATATCTGCCCATATCTCCGAAGCTATATGTCATAGAACGGAGAAATTGGTATTTTTGGAAAGATCTCGAGAAAATGCAGTAGATGACATGGTTGAAACTTTTAAAACCGGTTAATTCTAATCGGAATTGACAGACCTAGCGGATTTTCGAGTAGTTTTCGAGCAATATTCGGACATATCTGCGCATATCTCTGAAGCTGTATGTCATAGAAAGGAGAAATCGGTATTTTTGGAAAGATCTCGAGAAAATACAGTAGATGACATGGTTTAAACTTTTAAAACCGGTTAATTCTAATCGGAATTGACAGACCTAGCGGATTTTCGAGTAGTTTTCGAGCAATATTCGGACATATCTGCCCATATCTCCGAAGCTATATGTCATAGAAAGGAGAAATCGGTATTTTTGGAAAGATCTCGAGAAAATACAGTAGATGACATGGTTTAAACTTTCTAAACCGGTTAATTCTATTCGGAATTGCCAGATATTGCGGATTTTCGAGTAGTTTTCCAGCAATATTCGGACAAATCTGCCCGTATCTCCGAAGCTATATGTCGTAGAGCGGAGAAATTGGTATTTTTGGAAAGATCTCGAGAAAATGCAGTAGATGACGCGGTTTAAACTTTTAAAACCGGTTAATTCTAATCGGAATTGACAGACCTAGCGGATTTTCGAGTAGTTTTCCAGCAATATTCCGGCAAATCTGCCGATATCTCCGAAACTATAGGTCGTAGAACGGAGAAATCGGTATTTTTGGAAAGATCTCGAGAAAATACGGTAGATGACAGGGTTTCAAACTTTCTAAATCAGTTGATTCTATTCGGAATTGCTAAAAATTCATATAACCCATTTTCAGCTATTTTCGAGCTGTTTTCGGACAAATCTGGCCATATCTCCGAAACTATAGGTCGTGGAACGGAGAAATCGGTATTTTTGGAAAGACCTCGGGAAAATACATTAGATGACATGGTTTCAAACTTTCTAAACCGGTTAATTCTAATCGAAATTGCCAGATATAGCGGATTTTCGAGTAGTTTTCGAGCAATATTCGGACAAATCTGCCCATATCTTCGAAACGATATGTCGTAGATCGGAGAAATTGGTATTTTTGGAAAGATCTCGAGAAAATGCAGTAGATGACATGGTTTAATCTTTTAAAACCGGTTAATTCTAATCGGAATTGACAGACATAGCGGATTTTCGAGTAGTTTTCGAGCAATATTCGGACATATCTGCCCATATCTCCGAAGCTATATGTCATAGAAAGGAGAAATCGGTATTTTTGGAAAGATCTCGAGAAAATACAATAGATGACATGGTCTCAAACTTTCTAAATCAGTTGATTCCATTTGCAATTGCTAAAAATTCATATAACCCATTTTCAGCTATTTTCGAGCTGTTTTCGGACCAATCTGCCCATATCTCAGAAACTATATGTCGTAGAACGGAGAAATCGGTATTTTTGGAAAGATCTCGGAAGAATACAGTAGATGACATGGTTTAAACTTTTGAAACCGGTTAATTCTAATCGGAATTGACAGACATAGCGGATTTTCGAGTAGTTTTCGAGCAATATTCGGACATATCTGCCCATATCTCCGAAGCTATATGTCGTAGAGCGGAGAAATTGGTATTTTTGGAAAGATCTCGAGAAAATGCAGTAGATGACGCGGTTTAAACTTTTGAAACCGGTTCATTCTAATCGGAATTGAGAGACATAGCGGATTTTCGAGTAGTTTTCCAGCAATATTCGGACAAATCTGCCCGTATCTCCGAAACTATAGGTCGTAGAACGGAGAAATCGGTATTTTTGGAAAGATCTCGAGAAAATACGGTAGATGACATGGCTTAAACTGACTAAACCAGTTAATTCTATTCGGAATAGCTAAAAATTCATATAAACCATTTTCAGCTATTTTCGAGCTGTTTTCGGACCAATCTGCCCATATCTCAGAAACTATATGTCGTAGAACGGAGAAATCGGTATTTTTGGAAAGATCTCGAGAAAATACGGTAGATGACATGGCTTAAACTGACTAAACCAGTTAATTCTATTCGGAATAGCTAAAAATTCATATAAACCATTTTCAGCTATTTTCGAGCTGTTTTCGGACCAATCTGCCCATATCTCCGAAACTATATGTCGTAGAACGGAGAAATCGGTATTTCTGAAAAGATCTCGAGAAAATACAGTAGATGACACGGTTTGAAACTTTCTAAATCGATTAATTCTATTCGGAATTGCTAAAAACTCATATAACGCACTTTCAGCTATTTTCGGGCTATTTTCGGACAAATTTGCCCATATCTCCGAAGCTATATGTCGTAGAGCGGAGAAATCGGTATTTTTGGAAAGATCTCGAGAAAATGCAGTAGATGACATGGTTTAAACTTTTAAAACTGGTTAATTCTAATCGGAATTGACAGACATAGCGGATTTTCGAGTAGTTTTCGAGCAATATTCGGACATATCTGCCCATATCTCCGAAGCTATATGTCATAGAACGGAGAAATTGGTATTTTTGGAAAGATCTCGAGAAAATGCAGTAGATGACATGGTTGAAACTTTTAAAACCGGTTAATTCTAATCGGAATTGACAGACCTAGCGGATTTTCGAGTAGTTTTCGAGCAATATTCGGACATATCTGCGCATATCTCTGAAGCTGTATGTCATAGAAAGGAGAAATCGGTATTTTTGGAAAGATCTCGAGAAAATGCAGTAGATGACATGGTTTAAACTTTTAAAACTGGTTAATTCTAATCGGAATTGACAGACATAGCGGATTTTCGAGTAGTTTTCGAGCAATATTCGGACATATCTGCCCATATCTCCGAAGCTATATGTCATAGAACGGAGAAATTGGTATTTTTGGAAAGATCTCGAGAAAATGCAGTAGATGACATGGTTGAAACTTTTAAAACCGGTTAATTCTAATCGGAATTGACAGACCTAGCGGATTTTCGAGTAGTTTTCGAGCAATATTCGGACATATCTGCGCATATCTCTGAAGCTATATGTCATAGAAAGGAGAAATCGGTATTTTTGGAAAGATCTCGAGAAAATACAGTAGATGACATGGTTTAAACTTTCTAAACCGGTTAATTCTATTCGGAATTGCCAGATATTGCGGATTTTCGAGTAGTTTTCCAGCAATATTCGGACAAATCTGCCCGTATCTCCGAAGCTATATGTCGTAGAGCGGAGAAATTGGTATTTTTGGAAAGATCTCGAGAAAATGCAGTAGATGACGCGGTTTAAACTTTTAAAACCGGTTAATTCTAATCGGAATTGATAGACCTAGCGGATTTTCGAGTAGTTTTCCAGCAATATTCCGGCAAATCTGCCGATATCTCCGAAACTATAGGTCGTAGAACGGAGAAATCGGTATTTTTGGAAAGATCTCGAGAAAATACGGTAGATGACAGGGTTTCAAACTTTCTAAATCAGTTGATTCTATTCGGAATTGCTAAAAATTCATATAACCCATTTTCAGCTATTTTCGAGCTGTTTTCGGACCAATCTGCCCATATCTCAGAAACTATATGTCGTGGAACGGAGAAATTGTTTTTTTTGGAACGATCTCGAGAAAATGCAGTAGATGACATGGTTTAAACTTTTGAAACCGGTTCATTCTAATCGGAATTGACAGACATAGCGGATTTTCGAGTAGTTTTCCAGCAATATTCGGACAAATCTGGCCATATCTCCGAAACTATAGGTCGTGGAACGGAGAAATCGGTATTTTTGGAAAGACCTCGGGAAAATACAGGAGATGACATGGTTTCAAACTTTCTAAACCGGTTAATTCTAATCGAAATTGCCAGATATAGCGGATTTTCGAGTAGTTTTCGAGCAATATTCGGACAAATCTGCCCATATCTTCGAAGCTATATGTCATAGAAAGGAGAAATCGGTATTTTTGGAAAGATCTCGAGAAAATACAATAGATGACATGGTTTAAACTTTCTAAACCGGTTAATTCTATTCGGAATTGCCAGATATTGCGGATTTTCGAGTAGTTTTCCAGCAATATTCGGACAAATCTGCCCGTATCTCCGAAACTATAGGTCGTAGAACGGAGAAATCGGTATTTTTGGAAAGATCTCGAGAAAATACGGTAGATGACAGGGTTTTAAACTTGCTAAACCGGTTAATTCTATTCGGAATTGACAGATATAGCGGATTTTCGAGTAGTTTTCGAGCAATATTCGGACATATCTGCCCATATCTCCGAAGCTATATGTCGTAGAGCG
The DNA here is from genome assembly GCA_949748235.1 of Platypus cylindrus. Classification (NCBI taxonomy): domain Eukaryota; kingdom Metazoa; phylum Arthropoda; class Insecta; order Coleoptera; family Curculionidae; genus Platypus; species Platypus cylindrus. Next base: position 606,443 of record CATIYE010000015.1, read on the forward strand.
GAGAAATTGGTATTTTTGGAAAGATCTCGAGAAAATGCAGTAGATGACGCGGTTTAAACTTTTGAAACCGGTTCATTCTAATCGGAATTGAGAGACATAGCGGATTTTCGAGTAGTTTTCCAGCAATATTCGGACAAATCTGCCCGTATCTCCGAAACTATAGGTCGTAGAACGGAGAAATCGGTATTTTTGGAAAGATCTCGAGAAAATACGGTAGATGACATGGCTTAAACTGACTAAACCAGTTAATTCTATTCGGAATAGCTAAAAATTCATATAAACCATTTTCAGCTATTTTCGAGCTGTTTTCGGACCAATCTGCCCATATCTCAGAAACTATATGTCGTAGAACGGAGAAATCGGTATTTTTGGAAAGATCTCGAAACAATACAGTAGGTGACATGGCTTAAACTGACTAAACCAGTTAATTCTAATCGTAATTGACAGATATAGCGGATTTTCGAGTAGTTTTCGAATAATATTCGAACAAATCTGCCCATATCTCCGAAACTATATGTCGTAGAACGGAGAAATCGGTATTTCTGAAAAGATCTCGAGAAAATACAGTACATGACATGGCCTAAACTGACTAAACCAGTTAATTCTAATCGTAATTGACAGATATAGCGGATTTTCGAGTAGTTTTCGAATAATATTCGAACAAATCTGCCCATATCTCCGAAACTATATGTCGTGGAACGGAGAAATCGGTATTTTTGGAAAGATCTCGAGAAAATACAGTAGATGACATGGTCTAAACTTTCTAAACCGGTTAATTCTATTCGGAATTGCTAAAAATTCATATAACCCATTTTCAGCTATTTTCGAGCTGTTTTCGGACCAATCTGCCCATATCTCAGAAACTATATGTCGTAGAACGGAGAAATCGGTTTTTTTGGAAAGATCTCGAAAAAATACAGTAGATGACATGGCTTAAACTGACTAAACCAGTTAATTCTAATCGTAATTGACAGATATAGCGGATTTTCGAGTAGTTTTCGAATAATATTCGAACAAATCTGCCCATATCTCCGAAACTATATGTCGTAAAACGGAGAAATCGGTATTTTTGGAAAGATCTCGAGAAAATACATTAGATGACATGGTTTAAACTTTCTAAACCGGTTAATTCTATTCGGAATTGCCAGATATTGCGGATTTTCGAGTAGTTTTCCAGCAATATTCGGACAAATCTGCCCGTATCTCCGAAACTATAGGTCGTAGAACGGAGAAATCGGTATTTTTGGAAAGATCTCGAGAAAATACGGTAGATGACAGGGTCTCAAACTTTCTAAATCAGTTGATTCCATTCGCAATTGCTAAAAATTCATATAACCCATTTTCAGCTATTTTCGAGCTGTTTTCGGACCAATCTGCCCATATCTCAGAAACTATATGTCGTAGAACGGAGAAATCGGTTTTTTTGGAAAGATCTCGAAAAAATACAGTAGATGACATGGCTTAAACTGACTAAACCAGTTAATTCTAATCGTAATTGACAGATATAGCGGATTTTCGAGTAGTTTTCGAATAATATTCGAACAAATCTGCCCATATCTCCGAAACTATATGTCGTAGAACGGAGAAATCGGTATTTCTGAAAAGATCTCGAGAAAATACAGTACATGACATGGCCTAAACTGACTAAACCAGTTAATTCTAATCGTAATTGACAGATATAGCGGATTTTCGAGTAGTTTTCGAATAATATTCGAACAAATCTGCCCATATCTCCGAAACTATATGTCGTGGAACGGAGAAATCGGTATTTTTGGAAAGATCTCGAGAAAATACAGTAGATGACATGGTCTAAACTTTCTAAACCGGTTAATTCTATTCGGAATTGCTAAAAATTCATATAACCCATTTTCAGCTATTTTCGAGCTGTTTTCGGACCAATCTGCCCATATCTCAGAAACTATATGTCGTAGAACGGAGAAATCGGTTTTTTTGGAAAGATCTCGAAAAAATACAGTAGATGACATGGCTTAAACTGACTAAACCAGTTAATTCTAATCGTAATTGACAGATATAGCGGATTTTCGAGTAGTTTTCGAATAATATTCGAACAAATCTGCCCATATCTCCGAAACTATATGTCGTAGAACGGAGAAATCGGTATTTCTGAAAAGATCTCGAGAAAATACAGTACATGACATGGCCTAAACTGACTAAACCAGTTAATTCTAATCGTAATTGACAGATATAGCGGATTTTCGAGTAGTTTTCGAATAATATTCGAACAAATCTGCCCATATCTCCGAAACTATATGTCGTAAAACGGAGAAATCGGTATTTTTGGAAAGATCTCGAGAAAATACATTAGATGACATGGTTTAAACTTTCTAAACCGGTTAATTCTATTCGGAATTGCCAGATATTGCGGATTTTCGAGTTGTTTTCGAGCAATATTCGGACAAATCTGCCCATATCTCCCAAACTATATGTCGTAGAACGGAGAAATCGGTATTTTCGGAAAGATCTCGGAAGAATACAGTAAATGACATGGTTTAAACTTTTGAAACCGGTTAATTCTAATCGGAATTGACAGACATAGCGGATTTTCGAGTAGTTTTCGAGCAATATTCGGACATATCTGCCCATATCTCCGAAGCTATATGTCGTAGAGCGGAGAAATTGGTATTTTTGGAAAGATCTCGAGAAAATGCAGTAGATGACGCGGTTTAAACTTTTGAAACCGGTTCATTCTAATCGGAATTGAGAGACATAGCGGATTTTCGAGTAGTTTTCCAGCAATATTCGGACTAATCTGCCCGTATCTCCGAAACTATAGGTCGTAGAACGGAGAAATCGGTATTTTTGGAAAGATCTCGAGAAAATACGGTAGATGACATGGCTTAAACTGACTAAACCAGTTAATTCTATTCGGAATAGCTAAAAATTCATATAAACCATTTTCAGCTATTTTCGAGCTGTTTTCGGACCAATCTGCCCATATCTCAGAAACTATATGTCGTAGAACGGAGAAATCGGTTTTTTTGGAAAGATCTCGAAAAAATACAGTAGATGACATGGCTTAAACTGACTAAACCAGTTAATTCTAATCGTAATTGACAGATATAGCGGATTTTCGAGTAGTTTTCGAATAATATTCGAACAAATCTGCCCATATCTCCGAAACTATATGTCGTAAAACGGAGAAATCGGTATTTTTGGAAAGATCTCGAGAAAATACATTAGATGACATGGTTTAAACTTTCTAAACCGGTTAATTCTATTCGGAATTGCCAGATATTGCGGATTTTCGAGTTGTTTTCGAGCAATATTCGGACAAATCTGCCCATATCTCCCAAACTATATGTCGTAGAACGGAGAAATCGGTATTTTCGGAAAGATCTCGGAAGAATACAGTAGGTGACATGGCTTAAACTGACTAAACCAGTTAATTCTAATCGTAATTGACAGATATAGCGGATTTTCGAGTAGTTTTCGAATAATATTCGAACAAATCTGCCCATATCTCCGAAACTATATGTCGTAGAACGGAGAAATCGGTATTTCTGAAAAGATCTCGAGAAAATACAGTACATGACATGGCCTAAACTGACTAAACCAGTTAATTCTAATCGTAATTGACAGATATAGCGGATTTTCGAGTAGTTTTCGAATAATATTCGAACAAATCTGCCCATATCTCCGAAACTATATGTCGTGGAACGGAGAAATCGGTATTTTTGGAAAGATCTCGAGAAAATACAGTAGATGACATGGTCTAAACTTTCTAAACCGGTTAATTCTATTCGGAATTGCTAAAAATTCATATAACCCATTTTCAGCTATTTTCGAGCTGTTTTCGGACCAATCTGCCCATATCTCAGAAACTATATGTCGTAGAACGGAGAAATCGGTTTTTTTGGAAAGATCTCGAAAAAATACAGTAGATGACATGGCTTAAACTGACTAAACCAGTTAATTCTAATCGTAATTGACAGATATAGCGGATTTTCGAGTAGTTTTCGAATAATATTCGAACAAATCTGCCCATATCTCCGAAACTATATGTCGTAAAACGGAGAAATCGGTATTTTTGGAAAGATCTCGAGAAAATACATTAGATGACATGGTTTAAACTTTCTAAACCGGTTAATTCTATTCGGAATTGCCAGATATTGCGGATTTTCGAGTAGTTTTCCAGCAATATTCGGACAAATCTGCCCGTATCTCCGAAACTATAGGTCGTAGAACGGAGAAATCGGTATTTTTGGAAAGATCTCGAGAAAATACGGTAGATGACAGGGTCTCAAACTTTCTAAATCAGTTGATTCCATTCGCAATTGCTAAAAATTCATATAACCCATTTTCAGCTATTTTCGAGCTGTTTTCGGACCAATCTGCCCATATCTCAGAAACTATATGTCGTAGAACGGAGAAATCGGTTTTTTTGGAAAGATCTCGAAAAAATACAGTAGATGACATGGCTTAAACTGACTAAACCAGTTAATTCTAATCGTAATTGACAGATATAGCGGATTTTCGAGTAGTTTTCGAATAATATTCGAACAAATCTGCCCATATCTCCGAAACTATATGTCGTAGAACGGAGAAATCGGTATTTCTGAAAAGATCTCGAGAAAATACAGTACATGACATGGCCTAAACTGACTAAACCAGTTAATTCTAATCGTAATTGACAGATATAGCGGATTTTCGAGTAGTTTTCGAATAATATTCGAACAAATCTGCCCATATCTCCGAAACTATATGTCGTGGAACGGAGAAATCGGTATTTTTGGAAAGATCTCGAGAAAATACAGTAGATGACATGGTCTAAACTTTCTAAACCGGTTAATTCTATTCGGAATTGCTAAAAATTCATATAACCCATTTTCAGCTATTTTCGAGCTGTTTTCGGACCAATCTGCCCATATCTCAGAAACTATATGTCGTAGAACGGAGAAATCGGTTTTTTTGGAAAGATCTCGAAAAAATACAGTAGATGACATGGCTTAAACTGACTAAACCAGTTAATTCTAATCGTAATTGACAGATATAGCGGATTTTCGAGTAGTTTTCGAATAATATTCGAACAAATCTGCCCATATCTCCGAAACTATATGTCGTAGAACGGAGAAATCGGTATTTCTGAAAAGATCTCGAGAAAATACAGTACATGACATGGCCTAAACTGACTAAACCAGTTAATTCTAATCGTAATTGACAGATATAGCGGATTTTCGAGTAGTTTTCGAATAATATTCGAACAAATCTGCCCATATCTCCGAAACTATATGTCGTAAAACGGAGAAATCGGTATTTTTGGAAAGATCTCGAGAAAATACATTAGATGACATGGTTTAAACTTTCTAAACCGGTTAATTCTATTCGGAATTGCCAGATATTGCGGATTTTCGAGTTGTTTTCGAGCAATATTCGGACAAATCTGCCCATATCTCCCAAACTATATGTCGTAGAACGGAGAAATCGGTATTTTCGGAAAGATCTCGGAAGAATACAGTAAATGACATGGTTTAAACTTTTGAAACCGGTTAATTCTAATCGGAATTGACAGACATAGCGGATTTTCGAGTAGTTTTCGAGCAATATTCGGACATATCTGCCCATATCTCCGAAGCTATATGTCGTAGAGCGGAGAAATTGGTATTTTTGGAAAGATCTCGAGAAAATGCAGTAGATGACGCGGTTTAAACTTTTGAAACCGGTTCATTCTAATCGGAATTGAGAGACATAGCGGATTTTCGAGTAGTTTTCCAGCAATATTCGGACTAATCTGCCCGTATCTCCGAAACTATAGGTCGTAGAACGGAGAAATCGGTATTTTTGGAAAGATCTCGAGAAAATACGGTAGATGACATGGCTTAAACTGACTAAACCAGTTAATTCTATTCGGAATAGCTAAAAATTCATATAAACCATTTTCAGCTATTTTCGAGCTGTTTTCGGACCAATCTGCCCATATCTCAGAAACTATATGTCGTAGAACGGAGAAATCGGTTTTTTTGGAAAGATCTCGAAAAAATACAGTAGATGACATGGCTTAAACTGACTAAACCAGTTAATTCTAATCGTAATTGACAGATATAGCGGATTTTCGAGTAGTTTTCGAATAATATTCGAACAAATCTGCCCATATCTCCGAAACTATATGTCGTAAAACGGAGAAATCGGTATTTTTGGAAAGATCTCGAGAAAATACATTAGATGACATGGTTTAAACTTTCTAAACCGGTTAATTCTATTCGGAATTGCCAGATATTGCGGATTTTCGAGTTGTTTTCGAGCAATATTCGGACAAATCTGCCCATATCTCCCAAACTATATGTCGTAGAACGGAGAAATCGGTATTTTCGGAAAGATCTCGGAAGAATACAGTAAATGACATGGTTTAAACTTTTGAAACCGGTTAATTCTAATCGGAATTGACAGACATAGCGGATTTTCGAGTAGTTTTCGAGCAATATTCGGACATATCTGCCCATATCTCCGAAGCTATATGTCGTAGAGCGGAGAAATTGGTATTTTTGGAAAGATCTCGAGAAAATGCAGTAGATGACGCGGTTTAAACTTTTGAAACCGGTTCATTCTAATCGGAATTGAGAGACATAGCGGATTTTCGAGTAGTTTTCCAGCAATATTCGGACTAATCTGCCCGTATCTCCGAAACTATAGGTCGTAGAACGGAGAAATCGGTATTTTTGGAAAGATCTCGAGAAAATACGGTAGATGACATGGCTTAAACTGACTAAACCAGTTAATTCTATTCGGAATAGCTAAAAATTCATATAAACCATTTTCAGCTATTTTCGAGCTGTTTTCGGACCAATCTGCCCATATCTCAGAAACTATATGTCGTAGAACGGAGAAATCGGTATTTTTGGAAAGATCTCGAAACAATACAGTAGGTGACATGGCTTAAACTGACTAAACCAGTTAATTCTAATCGTAATTGACAGATATAGCGGATTTTCGAGTAGTTTTCGAATAATATTCGAACAAATCTGCCCATATCTCCGAAACTATATGTCGTAGAACGGAGAAATCGGTATTTCTGAAAAGATCTCGAGAAAATACAGTACATGACATGGCCTAAACTGACTAAACCAGTTAATTCTAATCGTAATTGACAGATATAGCGGATTTTCGAGTAGTTTTCGAATAATATTCGAACAAATCTGCCCATATCTCCGAAACTATATGTCGTGGAACGGAGAAATCGGTATTTTTGGAAAGATCTCGAGAAAATACAGTAGATGACATGGTCTAAACTTTCTAAACCGGTTAATTCTATTCGGAATTGCTAAAAATTCATATAACCCATTTTCAGCTATTTTCGAGCTGTTTTCGGACCAATCTGCCCATATCTCAGAAACTATATGTCGTAGAACGGAGAAATCGGTTTTTTTGGAAAGATCTCGAAAAAATACAGTAGATGACATGGCTTAAACTGACTAAACCAGTTAATTCTAATCGTAATTGACAGATATAGCGGATTTTCGAGTAGTTTTCGAATAATATTCGAACAAATCTGCCCATATCTCCGAAACTATATGTCGTAAAACGGAGAAATCGGTATTTTTGGAAAGATCTCGAGAAAATACATTAGATGACATGGTTTAAACTTTCTAAACCGGTTAATTCTATTCGGAATGCCAGATATTGCGGATTTTCGAGTAGTTTTCCAGCAATATTCGGACAAATCTGCCCGTATCTCCGAAACTATAGGTCGTAGAACGGAGAAATCGGTATTTTTGGAAAGATCTCGAGAAAATACGGTAGATGACAGGGTCTCAAACTTTCTAAATCAGTTGATTCCATTCGCAATTGCTAAAAATTCATATAACCAATTTTCAGCTATTTTCGAGCTGTTTTCGGACCAATCTGCCCATATCTCAGAAACTATATGTCGTAGAACGGAGAAATCGGTATTTTTGGAAAGATCTCGGAAGAATACAGTAGATGACATGGTTTAAACTTTTGAAACCGGTTAATTCTAATCGGAATTGACAGACATAGCGGATTTTCGAGTAGTTTTCGAGCAATATTCGGACATATCTGCCCATATCTCCGAAGCTATATGTCGTAGAGCGGAGAAATTGGTATTTTTGGAAAGATCTCGAGAAAATGCAGTAGATGACGCGGTTTAAACTTTTGAAACCGGTTCATTCTAATCGGAATTGAGAGACATAGCGGATTTTCGAGTAGTTTTCCAGCAATATTCGGACAAATCTGCCCGTATCTCCGAAACTATAGGTCGTAGAACGGAGAAATCGGTATTTTTGGAAAGATCTCGAGAAAATACGGTAGATGACATGGCTTAAACTGACTAAACCAGTTAATTCTATTCGGAATAGCTAAAAATTCATATAAACCATTTTCAGCTATTTTCGAGCTGTTTTCGGACCAATCTGCCCATATCTCCGAAGCTATATGTCATAGAAAGGAGAAATCGGTATTTTTGGAAAGATCTCGAGAAAATACAGTAGATGACATGGTTTAAACTTTCTAAACCGGTTAATTCTATTCGGAATTGCCAGATATTGCGGATTTTCGAGTAGTTTTCCAGCAATATTCGGACAAATCTGCCCGTATCTCCGAAGCTATATGTCGTAGAGCGGAGAAATTGGTATTTTTGGAAAGATCTCGAGAAAATGCAGTAGATGACGCGGTTTAAACTTTTAAAACCGGTTAATTCTAATCGGAATTGACAGACCTAGCGGATTTTCGAGTAGTTTTCCAGCAATATTCCGGCAAATCTGCCCGTATCTCCGAAGCTATATGTCGTAGAACGGAGAAATCGGTATTTTTGGAAAGATCTCGAGAAAATACGGTAGATGACAGGGTTTCAAACTTTCTAAATCAGTTGATTCTATTCGGAATTGCTAAAAATTCATATTACCCATTTTCAGCTATTTTCGAGCTGTTTTCGGACCAATCTGCCCATATCTCAGAAACTATATGTCGTGGAACGGAGAAATTGTTTTTTTTGGAACGATCTCGAGAAAATGCAGTAGATGACATGGTTTAAACTTTTGAAACCGGTTCATTCTAATCGGAATTGACAGACATAGCGGATTTTCGAGTAGTTTTCCAGCAATATTCGGACAAATCTGGCCATATCTCCGAAACTATAGGTCGTGGAACGGAGAAATCGGTATTTTTGGAAAGACCTCGGGAAAATACAGGAGATGACATGGTTTCAAACTTTCTAAACCGGTTAATTCTAATCGAAATTGCCAGATATAGCGGATTTTCGAGTAGTTTTCGAGCAATATTCGGACAAATCTGCCCATATCTTCGAAACGATATGTCGTAGATCGGAGAAATTGGTATTTTTGGAAAGATCTCGAGAAAATGCAGTAGATGACATGGTTTAATCTTTTAAAACCGGTTAATTCTAATCGGAATTGACAGACATAGCGGATTTTCGAGTAGTTTTCGAGCAATATTCGGACATATCTGCCAATATCTCCGAAGCTATATGTCATAGAAAGGAGAAATCGGTATTTTTATAAAGATCTCGAGAAAATACAATAGATGACATGGTTTAAACTTTCTAAACCGGTTAATTCTATTCGGAATTGCCAGATATTGCGGATTTTCGAGTAGTTTTCCAGCAATATTCGGACAAATCTGCCCGTATCTCCGAAACTATAGGTCGTAGAACGGAGAAATCGGTATTTTTGGAAAGATCTCGAGAAAATACGGTAGATGACAGGGTCTCAAACTTTCTAAATCAGTTGATTTTATTCGGAATTGCTAAAAATTCATATAACCCATTTTCAGCTATTTTCGAGCTGTTTTCGGACCAATCTGCCCATATCTCAGAAACTATATGTCGTAGAACGGAGAAATCGGTATTTTTGGAAAGATCTCGAAAAAATACAGTAGATGACATGGCTTAAACTGACTAAACCAGTTAATTCTAATCGTAATTGACAGATATAGCGGATTTTCGAGTAGTTTTCGAATAATATTCGAACAAATCTGCCCATATCTCCGAAACTATATGTCGTAGAACGGAGAAATCGGTATTTCTGAAAAGATCTCGAGAAAATACAGTAGATGACACGGTTTGAAACTTTCTAAATCGATTAATTCTATTCGGAATTGCTAAAAACTCATATAACGCACTTTCAGCTATTTTCGGGCTATTTTCGGACAAATTTGCCCATATCTCCGAAGCTATATGTCGTAGAGCGGAGAAATCGGTATTTTTGGAAAGATCTCGAGAAAATGCAGTAGATGACATGGTTTAAACTTTTAAAACTGGTTAATTCTAATCGGAATTGACAGACATAGCGGATTTTCGAGTAGTTTTCGAGCAATATTCGGACATATCTGCCCATATCTCCGAAGCTATATGTCATAGAACGGAGAAATTGGTATTTTTGGAAAGATCTCGAGAAAATGCAGTAGATGACATGGTTGAAACTTTTAAAACCGGTTAATTCTAATCGGAATTGACAGACCTAGCGGATTTTCGAGTAGTTTTCGAGCAATATTCGGACATATCTGCGCATATCTCTGAAGCTGTATGTCATAGAAAGGAGAAATCGGTATTTTTGGAAAGATCTCGAGAAAATACAGTAGATGACATGGTTTAAACTTTTAAAACCGGTTAATTCTAATCGGAATTGACAGACCTAGCGGATTTTCGAGTAGTTTTCGAGCAATATTCGGACATATCTGCCCATATCTCCGAAGCTATATGTCATAGAAAGGAGAAATCGGTATTTTTGGAAAGATCTCGAGAAAATACAGTAGATGACATGGTTTAAACTTTCTAAACCGGTTAATTCTATTCGGAATTGCCAGATATTGCGGATTTTCGAGTAGTTTTCCAGCAATATTCGGACAAATCTGCCCGTATCTCCGAAGCTATATGTCGTAGAGCGGAGAAATTGGTATTTTTGGAAAGATCTCGAGAAAATGCAGTAGATGACGCGGTTTAAACTTTTAAAACCGGTTAATTCTAATCGGAATTGACAGACCTAGCGGATTTTCGAGTAGTTTTCCAGCAATATTCCGGCAAATCTGCCGATATCTCCGAAACTATAGGTCGTAGAACGGAGAAATCGGTATTTTTGGAAAGATCTCGAGAAAATACGGTAGATGACAGGGTTTCAAACTTTCTAAATCAGTTGATTCTATTCGGAATAGCTAAAAATTCATATAAACCATTTTCAGCTATTTTCGAGTTGTTTTCGGACCAATCTGCCCATATCTCAGAAACTATATGTCGTAGAACGGAGAAATCGGTATTTTTGGAAAGATCTAGAAAAAATACAGTAGATGACATGGCTTAAACTGACTAAACCAGTTAATTCTAATCGTAATTGACAGATATAGCGGATTGTCGAGTAGTTTTCGAATAATATTCGAACAAATCTCCCCATATCTCCGAAACTATATGTCGTAGAACGGAGAAATCGGTATTTCTGAAAAGACCTCGAGAAAATACATTAGATGACATGGTTTTAAACTTGCTAAACCGGTTAATTCTATTCGGAATTGACAGATATAGCGGATTTTCGAGTTGTTTTCGAGCAATATTCGGACAAATCTGCCCATATCTCCCAAACTATATGTCGTAGAACGGAGAAATCGGTATTTTCGGATAGATCTCGGAAGAATACAGTAGATGACATGGGTTCAAACTTTCTAAACCGGTTAATTCTATTCGGAATTGCCAGATATAGCGGATTTTCGAGTAGTTTTCGAGGAATATTCGGACAAATCTGCCCATATCTTCGAAACTATATGTCGTAGAACGGAGAAATTGTTTTTTTTGGAACGATCTCGAGAAAATGCAGTAGATGACATGGTTTAAACTTTTGAAACCGGTTCATTCTAATCGGAATTGAGAGACATAGCGGATTTTCGAGTAGTTTTCCAGCAATATTCGGACAAATCTGCCCATATCTCCGAAACTATAGGTCGTGGAACGGAGAAATCGGTATTTTTGGAAAGACCTCGGGAAAATACAGGAGATGACATGGTTTCAAACTTTCTAAACCGGTTAATTCTAATCGAAATTGCCAGATATAGCGGATTTTCGAGTAGTTTTCGAGCAATATTCGGACAAATCTGCCCATATCTTCGAAACGATATGTCGTAGATCGGAGAAATTGGTATTTTTGGAAAGATCTCGAGAAAATACATTAGATGACATGGTTTCAAACTTGCTAAACCGGTTAATTCTATTCGGAATTGACAGATATAGCGGATTTTCGAGTTGTTTTCGAGCAATATTCGGACAAATCTGCCCATATCTCCCAAACTATATGTCGTAGAACGGAGAAATCGGTATTTTCGGAAAGATCTCGGAAGAATACAGTAGATGACATGGGTTCAAACTTTCTAAACCGGTTAATTCTATTCGGAATTGCCAGATATAGCGGATTTTCGAGTAGTTTTCGAGCAATATTCGGACAAATCTGCCCATATCTTCGAAACTATATGTCGTAGAACGGAGAAATTGTTTTTTTTGGAAAGATCTCGAGAAAATGCTGTAGATGACATGGTTTAAACTTTTAAAACCGGTTAATTCTAATCGGAATTGACAGACCTAGCGGATTTTCGAGTAGTTTTCGAATAATATTCGAACAAATCTGCCCATATCTCCGAAACTATATGTCGTAGAACGGAGAAATCGGTATTTCTGAAAAGATCTCGAGAAAATACGGTAGATGACAGGGTTTCAAACTTTCTAAATCAGTTGATTCTATTCGGAATTGCTAAAAATTCATATAACCCATTTTCAGCTATTTTCGAGCTGTTTTCGGACCAATCTGCCCATATCTCAGAAACTATATGTCGTGGAACGGAGAAATCGGTATTTTTGGAAAGACCTCGGGAAAATACAGGAGATGACATGGTTTCAAACTTTCTAAACCGGTTAATTCTAATCGAAATTGCCAGATATAGCGGATTTTCGAGTAGTTTTCGAGCAATATTCGGACAAATCTGCCCATATCTTCGAAACGATATGTCGTAGATCGGAGAAATTGGTATTTTTGGAAAGATCTCGAGAAAATGCAGTAGATGACATGGTTTAAACTTTTAAAACCGGTTAATTCTAATCGGAATTGACAGACCTAGCGGATTTTCGAGTAGTTTTCGAATAATATTCGAACAAATCTGCCCATATCTCCGAAACTATATGTCGTAGAACGGAAAAATCGGTATTTCTGAAAAGATCTCGAGAAAATACATTAGATGACATGGTTTTAAACTTGCTAAACCGGTTAATTCTATTCGGAATTGACAGATATAGCGGATTTTCGAGTTGTTTTCGAGCAATATTCGGACAAATCTGCCCATATCTCCCAAACTATATGTCGTAGAACGGAGAAATCGGTATTTTCGGATAGATCTCGGAAGAATACAGTAGATGACATGGGTTCAAACTTTCTAAACCGGTTAATTCTATTCGGAATTGCCAGATATAGCGGATTTTCGAGTAGTTTTCGAGCAATATTCGGACAAATCTGCCCATATCTTCGAAACTATATGTCGTAGAACGGAGAAATTGTTTTTTTTGGAACGATCTCGAGAAAATGCAGTAGATGACATGGTTTAAACTTTTGAAACCGGTTCATTCTAATCGGAATTGAGAGACATAGCGGATTTTCGAGTAGTTTTCCAGCAATATTCGGACAAATCTGCCCATATCTCCGAAACTATAGGTCGTGGAACGGAGAAATCGGTATTTTTGGAAAGACCTCGGGAAAATACAGGAGATGACATGGTTTCAAACTTTCTAAACCGGTTAATTCTAATCGAAATTGCCAGATATAGCGGATTTTCGAGTAGTTTTCGAGCAATATTCGGACAAATCTGCCCATATCTTCGAAACAATATGTCGTAGATCGGAGAAATTGGTATTTTTGGAAAGATCTCGAGAAAATACATTAGATGACATGGTTTCAAACTTGCTAAACCGGTTAATTCTATTCGGAATTGACAGATATAGCGGATTTTCGAGTTGTTTTCGAGCAATATTCGGACAAATCTGCCCATATCTCCCAAACTATATGTCGTAGAACGGAGAAATCGGTATTTTCGGAAAGATCTCGGAAGAATACAGTAGATGACATGGGTTCAAACTTTCTAAACCGGTTAATTCTATTCGGAATTGCCAGATATAGCGGATTTTCGAGTAGTTTTCGAGCAATATTCGGACAAATCTGCCCATATCTTCGAAACTATATGTCGTAGAACGGAGAAATTGTTTTTTTTGGAAAGATCTCGAGAAAATGCTGTAGATGACATGGTTTAAACTTTTAAAACCGGTTAATTCTAATCGGAATTGACAGACCTAGCGGATTTTCGAGTAGTTTTCGAATAATATTCGAACAAATCTGCCCATATCTCCGAAACTATATGTCGTAGAACGGAGAAATCGGTATTTCTGAAAAGATCTCGAGAAAATACATTAGATGACATGGTTTTAAACTTGCTAAACCGGTTAATTCTATTCGGAATTGACAGATATAGCGGATTTTCGAGTTGTTTTCGAGCAATATTCGGACAAATCTGCCCATATCTCCCAAACTATATGTCGTAGAACGGAGAAATCGGTATTTTCGGATAGATCTCGGAAGAATACAGTAGATGACATGGGTTCAAACTTTCTAAACCGGTTAATTCTATTCGGAATTGCCAGATATAGCGGATTTTCGAGTAGTTTTCGAGCAATATTCGGACAAATCTGCCCATATCTTCGAAACTATATGTCGTAGAACGGAAAAATTGTTTTTTTTGGAACGATCTCGAGAAAATGCAGTAGATGACATGGTTTAAACTTTTGAAACCGGTTCATTCTAATCGGAATTGAGAGACATAGCGGATTTTCGAGTAGTTTTCGAATAATATTCGAACAAATCTGCCCATATCTCCGAAACTATATGTCGTAGAACGGAGAAATCGGTATTTCTGAAAAGATCTCGAGAAAATACATTAGATGACATGGTTTTAAACTTGCTAAACCGGTTAATTCTATTCGGAATTGACAGATATAGCGGATTTTCGAGTTGTTTTCGAGCAATATTCGGACAAATCTGCCCATATCTCCCAAACTATATGTCGTAGAACGGAGAAATCGGTATTTTCGGATAGATCTCGGAAGAATACAGTAGATGACATGGGTTCAAACTTTCTAAACCGGTTAATTCTATTCGGAATTGCCAGATATAGCGGATTTTCGAGTAGTTTTCGAGCAATATTCGGACAAATCTGCCCATATCTTCGAAACTATATGTCGTAGAACGGAGAAATTGTTTTTTTTGGAACGATCTCGAGAAAATGCAGTAGATGACATGGTTTAAACTTTTGAAACCGGTTCATTCTAATCGGAATTGAGAGACATAGCGGATTTTCGAGTAGTTTTCCAGCAATATTCGGACAAATCTGCCCATATCTCCGAAACTATAGGTCGTGGAACGGAGAAATCGGTATTTTTGGAAAGACCTCGGGAAAATACAGGAGATGACATGGTTTCAAACTTTCTAAACCGGTTAATTCTAATCGAAATTGCCAGATATAGCGGATTTTCGAGTAGTTTTCGAGCAATATTCGGACAAATCTGCCCATATCTTCGAAACAATATGTCGTAGATCGGAGAAATTGGTATTTTTGGAAAGATCTCGAGAAAATACATTAGATGACATGGTTTCAAACTTGCTAAACCGGTTAATTCTATTCGGAATTGACAGATATAGCGGATTTTCGAGTTGTTTTCGAGCAATATTCGGACAAATCTGCCCATATCTCCCAAACTATATGTCGTAGAACGGAGAAATCGGTATTTTCGGAAAGATCTCGGAAGAATACAGTAGATGACATGGGTTCAAACTTTCTAAACCGGTTAATTCTATTCGGAATTGCCAGATATAGCGGATTTTCGAGTAGTTTTCGAGCAATATTCGGACAAATCTGCCCATATCTTCGAAACTATATGTCGTAGAACGGAGAAATTGTTTTTTTTGGAAAGATCTCGAGAAAATGCTGTAGATGACATGGTTTAAACTTTTAAAACCGGTTAATTCTAATCGGAATTGACAGACCTAGCGGATTTTCGAGTAGTTTTCGAATAATATTCGAACAAATCTGCCCATATCTCCGAAACTATATGTCGTAGAACGGAGAAATCGGTATTTCTGAAAAGATCTCGAGAAAATACATTAGATGACATGGTTTTAAACTTGCTAAACCGGTTAATTCTATTCGGAATTGACAGATATAGCGGATTTTCGAGTTGTTTTCGAGCAATATTCGGACAAATCTGCCCATATCTCCCAAACTATATGTCGTAGAACGGAGAAATCGGTATTTTCGGAAAGATCTCGGAAGAATACAGTAGATGACATGGGTTCAAACTTTCTAAACCGGTTAATTCTATTCGGAATTGTCAGATATAGCGGATTTTCGAGTAGTTTTCGAGCAATATTCGGACAAATCTGCCCATATCTTCGAAACTATATGTCGTAGAACGGAGAAATTGTTTTTTTTGGAAAGATCTCGAGAAAATGCTGTAGATGACATGGTTTAAACTTTTAAAACCGGTTAATTCTAATCGGAATTGACAGACCTAGCGGATTTTCGAGTAGTTTTCGAATAATATTCGAACAAATCTGCCCATATCTCCGAAACTATATGTCGTAGAACGGAGAAATCGGTATTTCTGAAAAGATCTCGAGAAAATACGGTAGATGACAGGGTTTCAAACTTTCTAAATCAGTTGATTCTATTCGGAATTGCTAAAAATTCATATAACCCATTTTCAGCTATTTTCGAGCTGTTTTCGGACCAATCTGCCCATATCTCAGAAACTATATGTCGTGGAACGGAGAAATCGGTATTTTTGGAAAGACCTCGGGAAAATACAGGAGATGACATGGTTTCAAACTTTCTAAACCGGTTAATTCTAATCGAAATTGCCAGATATAGCGGATTTTCGAGTAGTTTTCGAGCAATATTCGGACAAATCTGCCCATATCTTCGAAACGATATGTCGTAGATCGGAGAAATTGGTATTTTTGGAAAGATCTCGAGAAAATGCAGTAGATGACATGGTTTAAACTTTTAAAACCGGTTAATTCTAATCGGAATTGACAGACCTAGCGGATTTTCGAGTAGTTTTCGAATAATATTCGAACAAATCTGCCCATATCTCCGAAACTATATGTCGTAGAACGGAGAAATCGGTATTTCTGAAAAGATCTCGAGAAAATACATTAGATGACATGGTTTTAAACTTGCTAAACCGGTTAATTCTATTCGGAATTGACAGATATAGCGGATTTTCGAGTTGTTTTCGAGCAATATTCGGACAAATCTGCCCATATCTCCCAAACTATATGTCGTAGAACGGAGAAATCGGTATTTTCGGATAGATCTCGGAAGAATACAGTAGATGACATGGGTTCAAACTTTCTAAACCGGTTAATTCTATTCGGAATTGCCAGATATAGCGGATTTTCGAGTAGTTTTCGAGCAATATTCGGACAAATCTGCCCATATCTTCGAAACTATATGTCGTAGAACGGAGAAATTGTTTTTTTTGGAACGATCTCGAGAAAATGCAGTAGATGACATGGTTTAAACTTTTGAAACCGGTTCATTCTAATCGGAATTGAGAGACATAGCGGATTTTCGAGTAGTTTTCCAGCAATATTCGGACAAATCTGCCCATATCTCCGAAACTATAGGTCGTGGAACGGAGAAATCGGTATTTTTGGAAAGACCTCGGGAAAATACAGGAGATGACATGGTTTCAAACTTTCTAAACCGGTTAATTCTAATCGAAATTGCCAGATATAGCGGATTTTCGAGTAGTTTTCGAGCAATATTCGGACAAATCTGCCCATATCTTCGAAACAATATGTCGTAGATCGGAGAAATTGGTATTTTTGGAAAGATCTCGAGAAAATACATTAGATGACATGGTTTCAAACTTGCTAAACCGGTTAATTCTATTCGGAATTGACAGATATAGCGGATTTTCGAGTTGTTTTCGAGCAATATTCGGACAAATCTGCCCATATCTCCCAAACTATATGTCGTAGAACGGAGAAATCGGTATTTTCGGAAAGATCTCGGAAGAATACAGTAGATGACATGGGTTCAAACTTTCTAAACCGGTTAATTCTATTCGGAATTGCCAGATATAGCGGATTTTCGAGTAGTTTTCGAGCAATATTCGGACAAATCTGCCCATATCTTCGAAACTATATGTCGTAGAACGGAGAAATTGTTTTTTTTGGAAAGATCTCGAGAAAATGCTGTAGATGACATGGTTTAAACTTTTAAAACCGGTTAATTCTAATCGGAATTGACAGACCTAGCGGATTTTCGAGTAGTTTTCGAATAATATTCGAACAAATCTGCCCATATCTCCGAAACTATATGTCGTAGAACGGAGAAATCGGTATTTCTGAAAAGATCTCGAGAAAATACATTAGATGACATGGTTTTAAACTTGCTAAACCGGTTAATTCTATTCGGAATTGACAGATATAGCGGATTTTCGAGTTGTTTTCGAGCAATATTCGGACAAATCTGCCCATATCTTCGAAACGATATGTCGTAGATCGGAGAAATTGGTATTTTTGGAAAGATCTCGAGAAAATACATTAGATGACATGGTTTCAAACTTGCTAAACCGGTTAATTCTATTCGGAATTGACAGATATAGCGGATTTTCGAGTTGTTTTCGAGCAATATTCGGACAAATCTGCCCATATCTCCCAAACTATATGTCGTAGAACGGAGAAATCGGTATTTTCGGATAGATCTCGTAAGAATACAGTAGATGACATGGGTTCAAACTTTCTAAACCGGTTAATTCTATTCGGAATTGCCAGATATAGCGGATTTTCGAGTAGTTTTCGAGCAATATTCGGACAAATCTGCCCATATCTTCGAAACTATATGTCGTAGAACGGAGAAATTGTTTTTTTTGGAACGATCTCGAGAAAATGCAGTAGATGACATGGTTTAAACTTTTGAAACCGGTTCATTCTAATCGGAATTTAGAGACATAGCGGATTTTCGAGTAGTTTTCGAATAATATTCGAACAAATCTGCCCATATCTCCGAAACTATATGTCGTAGAACGGAGAAATCGGTATTTCTGAAAAGATCTCGAGAAAATACATTAGATGACATGGTTTTAAACTTGCTAAACCGGTTAATTCTATTCGGAATTGACAGATATAGCGGATTTTCGAGTTGTTTTCGAGCAATATTCGGACAAATCTGCCCATATCTCCCAAACTATATGTCGTAGAACGGAGAAATCGGTATTTTCGGATAGATCTCGGAAGAATACAGTAGATGACATGGGTTCAAACTTTCTAAACCGGTTAATTCTATTCGGAATTGCCAGATATAGCGGATTTTCGAGTAGTTTTCGAGCAATATTCGGACAAATCTGCCCATATCTTCGAAACTATATGTCGTAGAACGGAGAAATTGTTTTTTTTGGAACGATCTCGAGAAAATGCAGTAGATGACATGGTTTAAACTTTTGAAACCGGTTCATTCTAATCGGAATTGAGAGACATAGCGGATTTTCGAGTAGTTTTCCAGCAATATTCGGACAAATCTGCCCATATCTCCGAAACTATAGGTCGTGGAACGGAGAAATCGGTATTTTTGGAAAGACCTCGGGAAAATACAGGAGATGACATGGTTTCAAACTTTCTAAACCGGTTAATTCTTATCGAAATTGCCAGATATAGCGGATTTTCGAGTAGTTTTCGAGCAATATTCGGACAAATCTGCCCATATCTTCGAAACAATATGTCGTAGATCGGAGAAATTGGTATTTTCGGAAAGATCTCGAGAAAATACATTAGATGACATGGTTTCAAACTTGCTAAACCGGTTAATTCTATTCGGAATTGACAGATATAGCGGATTTTCGAGTTGTTTTCGAGCAATATTCGGACAAATCTGCCCATATCTCCCAAACTATATGTCGTAGAACGGAGAAATCGGTATTTTCGGAAAGATCTCGGAAGAATACAGTAGATGACATGGGTTCAAACTTTCTAAACCGGTTAATTCTATTCGGAATTGCCAGATATAGCGGATTTTCGAGTAGTTTTCGAGCAATATTCGGACAAATCTGCCCATATCTTCGAAACTATATGTCGTAGAACGGAGAAATTGTTTTTTTTGGAAAGATCTCGAGAAAATGCTGTAGATGACATGGTTTAAACTTTTAAAACCGGTTAATTCTAATCGGAATTGAGAGACATAGCGGATTTTCGAGTAGTTTTCCAGCAATATTCGGACAAATCTGCCCATATCTCCGAAACTATAGGTCGTGGAACGGAGAAATCGGTATTTTTGGAAAGACCTCGGGAAAATACAGGAGATGACATGGTTTCAAACTTTCTAAACCGGTTAATTCTTATCGAAATTGCCAGATATAGCGGATTTTCGAGTAGTTTTCGAGCAATATTCGGACAAATCTGCCCATATCTTCGAAACAATATGTCGTAGATCGGAGAAATTGGTATTTTTGGAAAGATCTCGAGAAAATACATTAGATGACATGGTTTCAAACTTGCTAAACCGGTTAATTCTATTCGGAATTGACAGATATAGCGGATTTTCGAGTAGTTTTCGAGCAATATTCGGACAAATCTGCCCATATCTCCCAAACTATATGTCGTAGAACGGAGAAATCGGTATTTTCGGAAAGATCTCGGAAGAATACAGTAGATGACATGGGTTCAAACTTTCTAAACCGGTTAATTCTATTCGGAATTGCCAGATATAGCGGATTTTCGAGTAGTTTTCGAGCAATATTCGGACAAATCTGCCCATATCTTCGAAACTATATGTCGTAGAACGGAGAAATTGTTTTTTTTGGAAAGATCTCGAGAAAATGCTGTAGATGACATGGTTTAAACTTTTAAAACCGGTTAATTCTAATCGGAATTGACAGACCTAGCGGATTTTCGAGTAGTTTTCGAATAATATTCGAACAAATCTGCCCATATCTCCGAAACTATATGTCGTAGAACGGAGAAATCGGTATTTCTGAAAAGATCTCGAGAAAATACATTAGATGACATGGTTTTAAACTTGCTAAACCGGTTAATTCTATTCGGAATTGACAGATATAGCGGATTTTCGAGTTGTTTTCGAGCAATATTCGGACAAATCTGCCCATATCTCCCAAACTATATGTCGTAGAACGGAGAAATCGGTATTTTCGGATAGATCTCGGAAGAATACAGTAGATGACATGGGTTCAAACTTTCTAAACCGGTTAATTCTATTCGGAATTGCCAGATATAGCGGATTTTCGAGTAGTTTTCGAGCAATATTCGGACAAATCTGCCCATATCTTCGAAACTATATGTCGTAGAACGGAGAAATTGTTTTTTTTGGAACGATCTCGAGAAAATGCAGTAGATGACATGGTTTAAACTTTTGAAACCGGTTCATTCTAATCCGAATTGAGAGACATAGCGGATTTTCGAGTAGTTTTCCAGCAATATTCGGACAAATCTGCCCATATCTCCGAAACTATAGGTCGTGGAACGGAGAAATCGGTATTTTTGGAAAGACCTCGGGAAAATACGGTAGATGACAGGGTTTCAAACTTTCTAAATCAGTTGATTCTATTCGGAATAGCTAAAAATTCATATAAACCATTTTCAGCTATTTTCGAGTTGTTTTCGGACCAATCTGCCCATATCTCAGAAACTATATGTCGTAGAACGGAGAAATTGGTATTTTTGGAAAGATCTCGAGAAAATACATTAGATGACATGGTTTCAAACTTGCTAAACCGGTTAATTCTATTCGGAATTGACAGATATAGCGGATTTTCGAGTTGTTTTCGAGCAATATTCGGACAAATCTGCCCATATCTCCCAAACTATATGTCGTAGAACGGAGAAATCGGTATTTTCGGAAAGATCTCGGAAGAATACAGTAGATGACATGGGTTCAAACTTTCTAAACCGGTTAATTCTATTCGGAATTGCCAGATATAGCGGATTTTCGAGTAGTTTTCGAGCAATATTCGGACAAATCTGCCCATATCTTCGAAACTATATGTCGTAGAACGGAGAAATTGTTTTTTTTGGAAAGATCTCGAGAAAATGCTGTAGATGACATGGTTTAAACTTTTAAAACCGGTTAATTCTAATCGGAATTGACAGACCTAGCGGATTTTCGAGTAGTTTTCGAATAATATTCGAACAAATCTGCCCATATCTCCGAAACTATATGTCGTAGAACGGAGAAATCGGTATTTCTGAAAAGATCTTGAGAAAATACATTAGATGACATGGTTTTAAACTTGCTAAACCGGTTAATTCTATTCGGAATTGACAGATATAGCGGATTTTCGAGTTGTTTTCGAGCAATATTCGGACAAATCTGCCCATATCTCCCAAACTATATGTCGTAGAACGGAGAAATCGGTATTTTCGGATAGATCTCGGAAGAATACAGTAGATGACATGGGTTCAAACTTTCTAAACCGGTTAATTCTATTCGGAATTGCCAGATATAGCGGATTTTCGAGTAGTTTTCGAGCAATATTCGGACAAATCTGCCCATATCTTCGAAACTATATGTCGTAGAACGGAGAAATTGTTTTTTTTGGAACGATCTCGAGAAAATGCAGTAGATGACATGGTTTAAACTTTTGAAACCGGTTCATTCTAATCGGAATTGAGAGACATAGCGGATTTTCGAGTAGTTTTCCAGCAATATTCGGACAAATCTGCCCATATCTCCGAAACTATAGGTCGTGGAACGGAGAAATCGGTATTTTTGGAAAGACCTCGGGAAAATACAGGAGATGACATGGTTTCAAACTTTCTAAACCGGTTAATTCTTATCGAAATTGCCAGATATAGCGGATTTTCGAGTAGTTTTCGAGCAATATTCGGACAAATCTGCCCATATCTTCGAAACAATATGTCGTAGATCGGAGAAATTGGTATTTTTGGAAAGATCTCGAGAAAATACATTAGATGACATGGTTTCAAACTTGCTAAACCGGTTAATTCTATTCGGAATTGACAGATATAGCGGATTTTCGAGTTGTTTTCGAGCAATATTCGGACAAATCTGCCCATATCTCCCAAACTATATGTCGTAGAACGGAGAAATCGGTATTTTCGGAAAGATCTCGGAAGAATACAGTAGATGACATGGGTTCAAACTTTCTAAACCGGTTAATTCTATTCGGAATTGCCAGATATAGCGGATTTTCGAGTAGTTTTCGAGCAATATTCGGACAAATCTGCCCATATCTTCGAAACTATATGTCGTAGAACGGAGAAATTGTTTTTTTTGGAAAGATCTCGAGAAAATGCTGTAGATGACATGGTTTAAACTTTTAAAACCGGTTAATTCTAATCGGAATTGAGAGACATAGCGGATTTTCGAGTAGTTTTCCAGCAATATTCGGACAAATCTGCCCATATCTCCGAAACTATAGGTCGTGGAACGGAGAAATCGGTATTTTTGGAAAGACCTCGGGAAAATACAGGAGATGACATGGTTTCAAACTTTCTAAACCGGTTAATTCTTATCGAAATTGCCAGATATAGCGGATTTTCGAGTAGTTTTCGAGCAATATTCGGACAAATCTGCCCATATCTTCGAAACAATATGTCGTAGATCGGAGAAATTGGTATTTTTGGAAAGATCTCGAGAAAATACATTAGATGACATGGTTTCAAACTTGCTAAACCGGTTAATTCTATTCGGAATTGACAGATATAGCGGATTTTCGAGTTGTTTTCGAGCAATATTCGGACAAATCTGCCCATATCTCCCAAACTATATGTCGTAGAACGGAGAAATCGGTATTTTCGGAAAGATCTCGGAAGAATACAGTAGATGACATGGGTTCAAACTTTCTAAACCGGTTAATTCTATTCGGAATTGCCAGATATAGCGGATTTTCGAGTAGTTTTCGAGCAATATTCGGACAAATCTGCCCATATCTTCGAAACTATATGTCGTAGAACGGAGAAATTGTTTTTTTTGGAAAGATCTCGAGAAAATGCTGTAGATGACATGGTTTAAACTTTTAAAACCGGTTAATTCTAATCGGAATTGACAGACCTAGCGGATTTTCGAGTAGTTTTCGAATAATATTCGAACAAATCTGCCCATATCTCCGAAACTATATGTCGTAGAACGGAGAAATCGGTATTTCTGAAAAGATCTCGAGAAAATACATTAGATGACATGGTTTTAAACTTGCTAAACCGGTTAATTCTATTCGGAATTGACAGATATAGCGGATTTTCGAGTTGTTTTCGAGCAATATTCGGACAAATCTGCCCATATCTCCCAAACTATATGTCGTAGAACGGAGAAATCGGTATTTTCGGATAGATCTCGGAAGAATACAGTAGATGACATGGGTTCAAACTTTCTAAACCGGTTAATTCTATTCGGAATTGCCAGATATAGCGGATTTTCGAGTAGTTTTCGAGCAATATTCGGACAAATCTGCCCATATCTTCGAAACTATATGTCGTAGAACGGAGAAATTGTTTTTTTTGGAACGATCTCGAGAAAATGCAGTAGATGACATGGTTTAAACTTTTGAAACCGGTTCATTCTAATCCGAATTGAGAGACATAGCGGATTTTCGAGTAGTTTTCCAGCAATATTCGGACAAATCTGCCCATATCTCCGAAACTATAGGTCGTGGAACGGAGAAATCGGTATTTTTGGAAAGACCTCGGGAAAATACGGTAGATGACAGGGTTTCAAACTTTCTAAATCAGTTGATTCTATTCGGAATAGCTAAAAATTCATATAAACCATTTTCAGCTATTTTCGAGTTGTTTTCGGACCAATCTGCCCATATCTCAGAAACTATATGTCGTAGAACGGAGAAATTGGTATTTTTGGAAAGATCTCGAGAAAATACATTAGATGACATGGTTTCAAACTTGCTAAACCGGTTAATTCTATTCGGAATTGACAGATATAGCGGATTTTCGAGTTGTTTTCGAGCAATATTCGGACAAATCTGCCCATATCTCCCAAACTATATGTCGTAGAACGGAGAAATCGGTATTTTCGGAAAGATCTCGGAAGAATACAGTAGATGACATGGGTTCAAACTTTCTAAACCGGTTAATTCTATTCGGAATTGCCAGATATAGCGGATTTTCGAGTAGTTTTCGAGCAATATTCGGACAAATCTGCCCATATCTTCGAAACTATATGTCGTAGAACGGAGAAATTGTTTTTTTTGGAAAGATCTCGAGAAAATGCTGTAGATGACATGGTTTAAACTTTTAAAACCGGTTAATTCTAATCGGAATTGACAGACCTAGCGGATTTTCGAGTAGTTTTCGAATAATATTCGAACAAATCTGCCCATATCTCCGAAACTATATGTCGTAGAACGGAGAAATCGGTATTTCTGAAAAGATCTTGAGAAAATACATTAGATGACATGGTTTTAAACTTGCTAAACCGGTTAATTCTATTCGGAATTGACAGATATAGCGGATTTTCGAGTTGTTTTCGAGCAATATTCGGACAAATCTGCCCATATCTCCCAAACTATATGTCGTAGAACGGAGAAATCGGTATTTTCGGATAGATCTCGGAAGAATACAGTAGATGACATGGGTTCAAACTTTCTAAACCGGTTAATTCTATTCGGAATTGCCAGATATAGCGGATTTTCGAGTAGTTTTCGAGCAATATTCGGACAAATCTGCCCATATCTTCGAAACTATATGTCGTAGAACGGAGAAATTGTTTTTTTTGGAACGATCTCGAGAAAATGCAGTAGATGACATGGTTTAAACTTTTGAAACCGGTTCATTCTAATCGGAATTGAGAGACATAGCGGATTTTCGAGTAGTTTTCGAATAATATTCGAACAAATCTGCCCATATCTCCGAAACTATATGTCGTAGAACGGAGAAATCGGTATTTCTGAAAAGATCTCGAGAAAATACATTAGATGACATGGTTTTAAACTTGCTAAACCGGTTAATTCTATTCGGAATTGACAGATATAGCGGATTTTCGAGTTGTTTTCGAGCAATATTCGGACAAATCTGCCCATATCTCCCAAACTATATGTCGTAGAACGGAGAAATCGGTATTTTCGGATAGATCTCGGAAGAATACAGTAGATGACATGGGTTCAAACTTTCTAAACCGGTTAATTCTATTCGGAATTGCCAGATATAGCGGATTTTCGAGTAGTTTTCGAGCAATATTCGGACAAATCTGCCCATATCTTCGAAACTATATGTCGTAGAACGGAGAAATTGTTTTTTTTGGAACGATCTCGAGAAAATGCAGTAGATGACATGGTTTAAACTTTTGAAACCGGTTAATTCTATTCGGAATTGACAGATATAGCGGATTTTCGAGTTGTTTTCGAGCAATATTCGGACAAATCTGCCCATATCTCCCAAACTATATGTCGTAGAACGGAGAAATCGGTATTTTCGGAAAGATCTCGGAAGAATACAGTAGATGACATGGGTTCAAACTTTCTAAACCGGTTAATTCTATTCGGAATTGCCAGATATAGCGGATTTTCGAGTAGTTTTCGAGCAATATTCGGACAAATCTGCCCATATCTTCGAAACTATATGTCGTAGAACGGAGAAATTGTTTTTTTTGGAAAGATCTCGAGAAAATGCTGTAGATGACATGGTTTAAACTTTTAAAACCGGTTAATTCTAATCGGAATTGAGAGACATAGCGGATTTTCGAGTAGTTTTCCAGCAATATTCGGACAAATCTGCCCATATCTCCGAAACTATAGGTCGTGGAACGGAGAAATCGGTATTTTTGGAAAGACCTCGGGAAAATACAGGAGATGACATGGTTTCAAACTTTCTAAACCGGTTAATTCTTATCGAAATTGCCAGATATAGCGGATTTTCGAGTAGTTTTCGAGCAATATTCGGACAAATCTGCCCATATCTTCGAAACAATATGTCGTAGATCGGAGAAATTGGTATTTTTGGAAAGATCTCGAGAAAATACATTAGATGACATGGTTTCAAACTTGCTAAACCGGTTAATTCTATTCGGAATTGACAGATATAGCGGATTTTCGAGTTGTTTTCGAGCAATATTCGGACAAATCTGCCCATATCTCCCAAACTATATGTCGTAGAACGGAGAAATCGGTATTTTCGGAAAGATCTCGGAAGAATACAGTAGATGACATGGGTTCAAACTTTCTAAACCGGTTAATTCTATTCGGAATTGCCAGATATAGCGGATTTTCGAGTAGTTTTCGAGCAATATTCGGACAAATCTGCCCATATCTTCGAAACTATATGTCGTAGAACGGAGAAATTGTTTTTTTTGGAAAGATCTCGAGAAAATGCTGTAGATGACATGGTTTAAACTTTTAAAACCGGTTAATTCTAATCGGAATTGACAGACCTAGCGGATTTTCGAGTAGTTTTCGAATAATATTCGAACAAATCTGCCCATATCTCCGAAACTATATGTCGTAGAACGGAGAAATCGGTATTTCTGAAAAGATCTCGAGAAAATACATTAGATGACATGGTTTTAAACTTGCTAAACCGGTTAATTCTATTCGGAATTGACAGATATAGCGGATTTTCGAGTTGTTTTCGAGCAATATTCGGACAAATCTGCCCATATCTCCCAAACTATATGTCGTAGAACGGAGAAATCGGTATTTTCGGATAGATCTCGGAAGAATACAGTAGATGACATGGGTTCAAACTTTCTAAACCGGTTAATTCTATTCGGAATTGCCAGATATAGCGGATTTTCGAGTAGTTTTCGAGCAATATTCGGACAAATCTGCCCATATCTTCGAAACTATATGTCGTAGAACGGAGAAATTGTTTTTTTTGGAACGATCTCGAGAAAATGCAGTAGATGACATGGTTTAAACTTTTGAAACCGGTTCATTCTAATCCGAATTGAGAGACATAGCGGATTTTCGAGTAGTTTTCCAGCAATATTCGGACAAATCTGCCCATATCTCCGAAACTATAGGTCGTGGAACGGAGAAATCGGTATTTTTGGAAAGACCTCGGGAAAATACGGTAGATGACAGGGTTTCAAACTTTCTAAATCAGTTGATTCTATTCGGAATAGCTAAAAATTCATATAAACCATTTTCAGCTATTTTCGAGTTGTTTTCGGACCAATCTGCCCATATCTCAGAAACTATATGTCGTAGAACGGAGAAATTGGTATTTTTGGAAAGATCTCGAGAAAATACATTAGATGACATGGTTTCAAACTTGCTAAACCGGTTAATTCTATTCGGAATTGACAGATATAGCGGATTTTCGAGTTGTTTTCGAGCAATATTCGGACAAATCTGCCCATATCTCCCAAACTATATGTCGTAGAACGGAGAAATCGGTATTTTCGGAAAGATCTCGGAAGAATACAGTAGATGACATGGGTTCAAACTTTCTAAACCGGTTAATTCTATTCGGAATTGCCAGATATAGCGGATTTTCGAGTAGTTTTCGAGCAATATTCGGACAAATCTGCCCATATCTTCGAAACTATATGTCGTAGAACGGAGAAATTGTTTTTTTTGGAAAGATCTCGAGAAAATGCTGTAGATGACATGGTTTAAACTTTTAAAACCGGTTAATTCTAATCGGAATTGACAGACCTAGCGGATTTTCGAGTAGTTTTCGAATAATATTCGAACAAATCTGCCCATATCTCCGAAACTATATGTCGTAGAACGGAGAAATCGGTATTTCTGAAAAGATCTTGAGAAAATACATTAGATGACATGGTTTTAAACTTGCTAAACCGGTTAATTCTATTCGGAATTGACAGATATAGCGGATTTTCGAGTTGTTTTCGAGCAATATTCGGACAAATCTGCCCATATCTCCCAAACTATATGTCGTAGAACGGAGAAATCGGTATTTTCGGATAGATCTCGGAAGAATACAGTAGATGACATGGGTTCAAACTTTCTAAACCGGTTAATTCTATTCGGAATTGCCAGATATAGCGGATTTTCGAGTAGTTTTCGAGCAATATTCGGACAAATCTGCCCATATCTTCGAAACTATATGTCGTAGAACGGAGAAATTGTTTTTTTTGGAACGATCTCGAGAAAATGCAGTAGATGACATGGTTTAAACTTTTGAAACCGGTTCATTCTAATCGGAATTGAGAGACATAGCGGATTTTCGAGTAGTTTTCGAATAATATTCGAACAAATCTGCCCATATCTCCGAAACTATATGTCGTAGAACGGAGAAATCGGTATTTCTGAAAAGATCTCGAGAAAATACATTAGATGACATGGTTTTAAACTTGCTAAACCGGTTAATTCTATTCGGAATTGACAGATATAGCGGATTTTCGAGTTGTTTTCGAGCAATATTCGGACAAATCTGCCCATATCTCCCAAACTATATGTCGTAGAACGGAGAAATCGGTATTTTCGGATAGATCTCGGAAGAATACAGTAGATGACATGGGTTCAAACTTTCTAAACCGGTTAATTCTATTCGGAATTGCCAGATATAGCGGATTTTCGAGTAGTTTTCGAGCAATATTCGGACAAATCTGCCCATATCTTCGAAACTATATGTCGTAGAACGGAGAAATTGTTTTTTTTGGAACGATCTCGAGAAAATGCAGTAGATGACATGGTTTAAACTTTTGAAACCGGTTCATTCTAATCGGAATTGAGAGACATAGCGGATTTTCGAGTAGTTTTCCAGCAATATTCGGACAAATCTGCCCATATCTCCGAAACTATAGGTCGTGGAACGGAGAAATCGGTATTTTTGGAAAGACCTCGGGAAAATACAGGAGATGACATGGTTTCAAACTTTCTAAACCGGTTAATTCTTATCGAAATTGCCAGATATAGCGGATTTTCGAGTAGTTTTCGAGCAATATTCGGACAAATCTGCCCATATCTTCGAAACAATATGTCGTAGATCGGAGGAATTGGTATTTTTGGAAAGATCTCGAGAAAATACATTAGATGACATGGTTTCAAACTTGCTAAACCGGTTAATTCTATTCGGAATTGACAGATATAGCGGATTTTCGAGTTGTTTTCGAGCAATATTCGGACAAATCTGCCCATATCTCCCAAACTATATGTCGTAGAACGGAGAAATCGGTATTTTCGGAAAGATCTCGGAAGAATACAGTAGATGACATGGGTTCAAACTTTCTAAACCGGTTAATTCTATTCGGAATTGCCAGATATAGCGGATTTTCGAGTAGTTTTCGAGCAATATTCGGACAAATCTGCCCATATCTTCGAAACTATATGTCGTAGAACGGAGAAATTGTTTTTTTTGGAAAGATCTCGAGAAAATGCTGTAGATGACATGGTTTAAACTTTTAAAACCGGTTAATTCTAATCGGAATTGACAGACCTAGCGGATTTTCGAGTAGTTTTCGAATAATATTCGAACAAATCTGCCCATATCTCCGAAACTATATGTCGTAGAACGGAGAAATCGGTATTTCTGAAAAGATCTCGAGAAAATACATTAGATGACATGGTTTTAAACTTGCTAAACCGGTTAATTCTATTCGGAATTGACAGATATAGCGGATTTTCGAGTTGTTTTCGAGCAATATTCGGACAAATCTGCCCATATCTCCCAAACTATATGTCGTAGAACGGAGAAATCGGTATTTTCGGATAGATCTCGGAAGAATACAGTAGATGACATGGGTTCAAACTTTCTAAACCGGTTAATTCTATTCGGAATTGCCAGATATAGCGGATTTTCGAGTAGTTTTCGAGCAATATTCGGACAAATCTGCCCATATCTTCGAAACTATATGTCGTAGAACGGAGAAATTGTTTTTTTTGGAACGATCTCGAGAAAATGCAGTAGATGACATGGTTTAAACTTTTAAAACCGGTTAATTCTAATCGGAATTGACAGACCTAGCGGATTTTCGAGTAGTTTTCGAATAATATTCGAACAAATCTGCCCATATCTCCGAAACTATATGTCGTAGAACGGAGAAATCGGTATTTCTGAAAAGATCTCGAGAAAATACGGTAGATGACAGGGTTTCAAACTTTCTAAATCAGTTGATTCTATTCGGAATTGCTAAAAATTCATATAACCCATTTTCAGCTATTTTCGAGCTGTTTTCGGACAAATCTGCCCATATCTTCGAAACAATATGTCGTAGATCGGAGAAATTGGTATTTTTGGAAAGATCTCGAGAAAATACATTAGATGACATGGTTTCAAACTTGCTAAACCGGTTAATTCTATTCGGAATTGACAGATATAGCGGATTTTCGAGTTGTTTTCGAGCAATATTCGGACAAATCTGCCCATATCTCCCAAACTATATGTCGTAGAACGGAGAAATCGGTATTTTCGGAAAGATCTCGGAAGAATACAGTAGATGACATGGGTTCAAACTTTCTAAACCGGTTAATTCTATTCGGAATTGCCAGATATAGCGGATTTTCGAGTAGTTTTCGAGCAATATTCGGACAAATCTGCCCATATCTTCGAAACTATATGTCGTAGAACGGAGAAATTGTTTTTTTTGGAAAGGTCTCGAGAAAATGCTGTAGATGACATGGTTTAAACTTTTAAAACCGGTTAATTCTAATCGGAATTGACAGACCTAGCGGATTTTCGAGTAGTTTTCGAATAATATTCGAACAAATCTGCCCATATCTCCGAAACTATATGTCGTAGAAAGGAGAAATCGGTATTTCTGAAAAGATCTCGAGAAAATACATTAGATGACATGGTTTTAAACTTGCTAAACCGGTTAATTCTATTCGGAATTGACAGATATAGCGGATTTTCGAGTTGTTTTCGAGCAATATTCGGACAAATCTGCCCATATCTCCCAAACTATATGTCGTAGAACGGAGAAATCGGTATTTTCGGATAGATCTCGGAAGAATACAGTAGATGACATGGGTTCAAACTTTCTAAACCGGTTAATTCTATTCGGAATTGCCAGATATAGCGGATTTTCGAGTAGTTTTCGAGCAATATTCGGACAAATCTGCCCATATCTTCGAAACTATATGTCGTAGAACGGAGAAATTGTTTTTTTTGGAACGATCTCGAGAAAATGCAGTAGATGACATGGTTTAAACTTTTGAAACCGGTTCATTCTAATCGGAATTGAGAGACATAGCGGATTTTCGAGTAGTTTTCCAGCAATATTCGGACAAATCTGCCCATATCTCCGAAACTATAGGTCGTGGAACGGAGAAATCGGTATTTTTGGAAAGACCTCGGGAAAATACGGTAGATGACAGGGTTTCAAACTTTCTAAATCAGTTGATTCTATTCGGAATAGCTAAAAATTCATATAAACCATTTTCAGCTATTTTCGAGTTGTTTTCGGACCAATCTGCCCATATCTCAGAAACTATATGTCGTAGAACGGAGAAATCGGTATTTCTGAAAAGATCTCGAGAAAATACATTAGATGACATGGTTTTAAACTTGCTAAACCGGTTAATTCTATTCGGAATTGCCAGATATAGCGGATTTTCAGCTATTTTCGAGCTATTTTCGGACAAATCTGCCCATATCTCCGAAACTATATATCGTAGAACGGTGAAATCGGTATTTTTAGAAAGATCTCGTGAAAATACAGTAGATGAAATGGTTTCCAACTTTCTAAACCGGTTAATTCTATTCGGAATTGCCAAAAATTCATATAACGCATTTTCAGCTATTTTCGAGCTATTTTCGGACAAATCAGCCCATATCTCCGAAACTATATACCGTAGGACGGTGAAATCGGTATTTTTGGAAAGATCTCGTGAAAATGCAGTAGATGAAATGGTTTCCAACTTTCTAAACCGGTTAATTCCACTCGGAATTGACAGATATAACGGATTTTGGAGTAGTTTTCGAGCAATATTCGGACAAATCTGCCCATATCTTTGCAACTATATGTCGTCGAACGGTGAAATCGGTATTTTTAGAAAGATCTCGAAAAAATACAGAAGATGACATGATTTCAAACTTTCTAAACCGGTTAATTCCACTCGGAATTGACAGATATAACGGATTTTGGAGTAGTTTTCGAGCAATATTCGGACAAATCTGCCCATATCTCCGAAACTATATGTCGTAGAACGGTGAAATCGGTATTTTTAGAAAGATCTCGTGAAAATACAGTAGATGAAATGGTTTCCAACTTTCTAAACCGGTTAATTCCACTCGGAATTGACAGATATAACGGATTTTGGAGTAGTTTTCGAGCAATATTCGGACAAATCTGTCCATATCTCCGAAACTATATATCGTAGGACGGTGAAATCGGTATTTTTGGAAAGATCTCGTGAAAATACAGTAGATTAAATGGTTTCCAACTTTCTAAACTGGATAATTCCACTCGGAATTGACAGATATAGCGGATTTTGGAGTAGTTTTCGAGCTATTTTCGGACAAATCTGCCCATATCTCCGAAACTATATATCGTAGAACGGTGAAATCGGTATTTTTAGAAAGATCTCGTGAAAATACAGTAGATGAAATGGTTTCCAACTTTCTAAACCGGTTAATTCTATTCGGAATTGCCAAAAATTCATATAACGCATTTTCAGCTATTTTCGAGCTATTTTCGGACAAATCAGCCCATATCTCCGAAACTATATACCGTAGGACGGTGAAATCGGTATTTTTGGAAAGATCTCGTGAAAATGCAGTAGATGAAATGGTTTCCAACTTTCTAAACCGGTTAATTCCACTCGGAATTGACAGATATAACGGATTTTGGAGTAGTTTTCGAGCAATATTCGGACAAATCTGCCCATATCTTTGCAACTATATGTCGTCGAACGGTGAAATCGGTATTTTTAGAAAGATCTCGAAAAAATACAGAAGATGACATGATTTCAAACTTTCTAAACCGGTTAATTCCACTCGGAATTGACAGATATAACGGATTTTGGAGTAGTTTTCGAGCAATATTCGGACAAATCTGCCCATATCTCCGAAACTATATGTCGTAGAACGGTGAAATCGGTATTTTTAGAAAGATCTCGTGAAAATACAGTAGATGAAATGGTTTCCAACTTTCTAAACCGGTTAATTCCACTCGGAATTGACAGATATAACGGATTTTGGAGTAGTTTTCGAGCAATATTCGGACAAATCTGTCCATATCTCCGAAACTATATATCGTAGGACGGTGAAATCGGTATTTTTGGAAAGATCTCGTGAAAATACAGTAGATTAAATGGTTTCCAACTTTCTAAACTGGATAATTCCACTCGGAATTGACAGATTTAGCGGATTTTGGAGTAGTTTTCGAGCTATTTTCGGACAAATCTGCCCATATCTCCGAAACTATATATCGTAGAACGGTGAAATCGGTATTTTTAGAAAGATCTCGTGAAAATACAGTAGATGAAATGGTTTCCAACTTTCTAAACCGGTTAATTCTATTCGGAATTGCCAAAAATTCATATAACGCATTTTCAGCTATTTTCGAGGTATTTTCGGACAAATCAGCCCATATCTCCGAAACTATATACCGTAGGACGGTGAAATCGGTATTTTTGGAAAGATCTCGTGAAAATGCAGTAGATGAAATGGTTTCCAACTTTCTAAACCGGTTAATTCCACTCGGAATTGACAGATATAACGGATTTTGGAGTAGTTTTCGAGCAATATTCGGACAAATCTGCCCATATCTTTGCAACTATATGTCGTCGAACGGTGAAATCGGTATTTTTAGAAAGATCTCGAAAAAATACAGAAGATGACATGATTTCAAACTTTCTAAACCGGTTAATTCCACTCGGAATTGACCGATATAACGGATTTTGGAGTAGTTTTCGAGCAATATTCGGACAAATCTGCCCATATCTCCGAAACTATATGTCGTAGAACGGTGAAATCGGTATTTTTAGAAAGATCTCGTGAAAATACAGTAGATGAAATGGTTTCCAACTTTCTAAACCGGTTAATTCCACTCGGAATTGACAGATATAACGGATTTTGGAGTAGTTTTCGAGCAATATTCGGACAAATCTGTCCATATCTCCGAAACTATATATCGTAGGACGGTGAAATCGGTATTTTTGGAAAGATCTCGTGAAAATACAGTAGATTAAATGGTTTCCAACTTTCTAAACTGGATAATTCCACTCGGAATTGACAGATATAGCGGATTTTGGAGTAGTTTTCGAGCTATTTTCGGACAAATCTGCCCATATCTCCGAAACTATATATCGTAGAACGGTGAAATCGGTATTTTTAGAAAGATCTCGTGAAAATACAGTAGATGAAATGGTTTCCAACTTTCTAAACCGGTTAATTCTATTCGGAATTGCCAAAAATTCATATAACGCATTTTCAGCTATTTTCGAGCTATTTTCGGACAAATCAGCCCATATCTCCGAAACTATATATCGTAGGACGGTGAAATCGGTATTTTTGAAAAGATCTCGTGAAAATGCAGTCGATGAAATGGTTTCCAACTTTCTAAACCGGTTAATTCCACTCGGAATTGACAGATATAACGGATTTTGGAGTAGTTTTCGAGCAATATTCGGACAAATCTGCCCATATCTTTGCAACTATATGTCGTCGAACGGTGAAATCGGTATTTTTAGAAAGATCTCGAAAAAATACAGAAGATGACATGATTTGAAACTTTCTAAACCGGTTAATTCCACTCGGAATTGACAGATATAACGGATTTTGGAGTAGTTTTCGAGCAATATTCGGACAAATCTGCCCATATCTCCGAAACTATATGTCGTACAACGGTGAAATCGGTATTTTTAGAAAGATCTCGTGAAAATGCAGTAGATGAAATGGTTTCAAACTTTCTAAACCGGTTAATTCCACTCGGAATTGACAGATATATCGGATTTTGGAGTAGTTTTCGAGCAATATTCGGACAAATCTGCCCATATCTCCGAAACTATATGTCGTAGAACGGTGAAATCGGTATTTTTAGAAAGATCTCGTGAAAATGCAGTAGATGAAATGGTTTCCAACTTTCTAAACCGGTTAATTCCACTCGGAATTGACAGATATAACGGATTTTGGAGTAGTTTTCGAGCAATATTCGGACAAATCTGTCCATATCTCCGAAACTATATAGCGTAGGACGGTGAAATCGGTATTTTTGGAAAGATCTCGTGAAAATGCAGTAGATGAAATGGTTTCCAACTTTCTAAACCGGTTAATTCCACTCGGAATTGACAGATATAACGGATTTTGTAGTAGTTTTCGAGCAATATTCGGACAAATCTGCCCATATCTCCGAAACTATATGTCGTCGAACGGTGAAATCGGTATTTTTAGAAGATCTCGAAAAATTACAGTAGATGACATGGTTTCAAACTTTCTAAACCGGTTAATTCCACTCGGAATTGACAGATATATCGGATTTTGGAGTAGTTTTCGAGCAATATTCGCACAAATCTGCCCATATCTCCGAAACTATATGTCGTAGAACGGTGAAATCGGTATTTTTAGAAATATCTCGTGAAAATGCAGTAGATGAAATGGTTTCCAACTTTCTAAACCGGTTAATTCCACTCGGAATTGACAGATATATCGGATTTTGGAGTAGTTTTCGAGCAATATTCGGACAAATCAGCCCATATCTCCGAAACTATATGTCGTAGAACGGTGAAATCGGTATTTTTAGAAAGATCTCGTGAAAATGCAGTAGATGGGATGGTTTCCAACTTTCTAAACCGGTTAATTCCACTCGGAATTGACAGATATAACGGATTTTGGAGTAGTTTTCGAGCAATATTCGGACAAATCTGCCCATATCTCCGAAACTATATGTCGTAGAACGGTGAAATCGGTATTTTTAGAAAGATCTCGTGAAAATACAGTAGATGAAATGGTTTCCAACTTTCTAAACCGGTTAATTCCACTCGGAATTGACAGATATATCGGATTTTGGAGTAGTTTTCGAGCAATATTCGGACAAATCAGCCCATATCTCCGAAACTATATGTCGTAGGACGGTGAGATCGGTATTTTTAGAAAGATCTCGTGAAAATGCAGTAGACGAAATGGTTTCCAACTTTCTAAACCGGTTAATTCCACTCGGAATTGACAGATATAGCGGATTTTGGAGTAGTTTTCGAGCAATATTCGGACAAATCTGCCCATATCTCCGAAACTATATGTCGTAGAACGGTGAAATCGGTATTTTTAGAAAGATCTCGAAAAAATACAGAAGATGACATGGTTTCAAACTTACTAAACCGGTTAATTCCACTCGGAATTGACAGATATAACGGATTTTGGAGTAGTTTTGGAGCAATATTCGGTCAAATCTGCCCATATTTCCGAAACTATATGTCGTAGAACGTTGAAATCGGTATTTTTAGAAAGATCATGGTGAAAATGCAGTAGATGAGATGGTTTCCAACTTTCTAAACCGGTTAATTCCACTCGGAATTGACAGATATAACGGATTTTGGAGTAGTTTTCGAGCAATATTCGGACAAATCAGCCCATATCTCCGAAACTATATGTCGTAGAACGGTAAAATCGGTATTTTTAGAAAGATCGCGTGAAAATGCAGTAGATGAAATGGTTTCCAACTTTCTAAACCGGTTAATTCCACTCGGAATTGACAGATATAACGGATTTTGGAGTAGTTTTCGAGCAATATTCGGACAAATCAGCCCATATCTCCGAAACTATATGTCGTAGAACGGTGAAATCGGTATTTTTAGAAAGATCGCGTGAAAATGCAGTAGATGAAATGGTTTCCAACTTTCTAAACCGGTTAATTCCACTCGGAATTGACAGATATAACGGATTTTGGAGTAGTTTTCGAGCAATATTCGGACAAATCTGCCCATATCTCCGAAACTATATGTCGTAGAACGGTGAAATCGGTATTTTTAGAAAGATCTCGTGAAAATACAGTAGATGAAATGGTTTCCAACTTTCTAAACCGGTTAATTCCACTCGGAATTGACAGATATAACGGATTTTGGAGTAGTTTTCGAGCAATATTCGGACAAATCTGCCCATATCTCCGAAACTATATATCGTAGAACGGTGAAATCGGTATTTTTAGAAAGATCTCGTGAAAATACAGTAGATGAAATGGTTTCCAACTTTCTAAACCGGTTAATTCCACTCGGAATTGACAGATATATCGGATTTTGGAGTAGTTTTCGAGCAATATTCGGACAAATCAGCCCATATCTCCGAAACTATATGTCGTAGGACGGTGAGATCGGTATTTTTAGAAAGATCTCGTGAAAATGCAGTAGACGAAATGGTTTCCAACTTTCTAAACCGGTTAATTCCACTCGGAATTGACAGATATAGCGGATTTTGGAGTAGTTTTCGAGCAATATTCGGACAAATCTGCCCATATCTCCGAAACTATATGTCGTAGAACGGTGAAATCGGTATTTTTAGAAAGATCTCGAAAAAATACAGAAGATGACATGGTTTCAAACTTACTAAACCGGTTAATTCCACTCGGAATTGACAGATATAACGGATTTTGGAGTAGTTTTGGAGCAATATTCGGTCAAATCTGCCCATATTTCCGAAACTACATGTCGTAGAACGGTGAGATCGGTATTTTTAGAAAGATCTCGTGAAAATGCAGTCGACGAAATGATTTCCAACTTTCTAAACCGGTTAATTCCACTCGGAATTGACAGATATAACGGATTTTGGAGTAGTTTTCGAGCAATATTCGGACAAATCAGCCCATATCTCCGAAACTATATGTCGTAGAACGGTGAAATCGGTATTTTTAGAAAGATCTCGTGAAAATACAGTAGATGAAATGGTTTCCAACTTTCTAAACCGGTTAATTCCACTCGGAATTGACAGATATAACGGATTTTGGAGTAGTTTTCGAGCAATATTCGGACAAATCTGCCCATATCTTTGAAACTATATGTCGTCGAACGGTGAAATCGGTATTTTTAGAAAGATCTCGAAAAAATACAGAAGATGACATGGTTTCAAACTTTCTAAGCCGGTTAATTCCACTCGGAATTGACAGATATAACGGATTTTGGAGTAGTTTTCGAGCAATATTCGGACAAATCTGCCCATATCTCCGAAACTACATGTCGTAGAACGGTGAAATCGGTATTTTTAGAAAGATCTCGTGAAAATACAGTAGATGAAATGGTTTCCAACTTTCTAAACCGGTTAATTCCACTCGGAATTGACAGATATAACGGATTTTGGAGTAGTTTTCGAGCAATATTCGGACAAATCAGCCCATATCTCCGAAACTATATGTCGTAGAACGGTGAAATCGGTATTTTTAGAAAGATCTCGTGAAAATGCAGTAGATGAAATGGTTTCCAACTTTCTAAACCGGTTAATTCCACTCGGAATTGACAGATATAACGGATTTTGGAGTAGTTTTCGAGCAATATTCGGACAAATCTGCCCATATCTCCGAAACTATATGTCGTAGAACGGTGAAATCGGTATTTTTAGAAAGATCTCGTGAAAATACAGTAGATGAAATGGTTTCCAACTTTCTAAACCGGTTAATTCCACTCGGAATTGACAGATATAACGGATTTTGGAGTAGTTTTCGAGCAATATTCGGACAAATCTGTCCATATCTCCGAAACTATATATCGTAGGACGGTGAAATCGGTATTTTTGGAAAGATCTCGTGAAAGTGCAGTAGATGAAATGGTTTCCAACTTTCTAAACCGGTTAATTCCACTCGGAATTGACAGATATAACGGATTTTGGAGTAGTTTTCGAGCAATATTCGGACAAATCTGCCCATATCTCCGAAACTATATATCGTAGAACGGTGAAATCGGTATTTTTAGAAAGATCTCGTGAAAATACAGTAGATGAAATGGTTTCCAACTTTCTAAACCGGTTAATTCTATTCGGAATTGCCAAAAATTCATATAACGCATTTTCAGCTATTTTCGAGCTATTTTCGGACAAATCAGCCCATATCTCCGAAACTATATACCGTAGGACGGTGAAATCGGTATTTTTGGAAAGATCTCGTGAAAGTGCAGTAGATGAAATGGTTTCAAACTTTCTAAACCGGTTAATTCCACTCGGAATTGACAGATATAACGGATTTTGGAGTAGTTTTCGAGCAATATTCGGACAAATCTGCCCATATCTCCGAAACTATATGTCGTAGAACGGTGAAATCAGTATTTTTAGAAAGATCTCGTGAAAATACAGTAGATGAAATGGTTTCCAACTTTCTAAACCGGTTAATTCCACTCGGAATTGACAGATATAACGGATTTTGGAGTAGTTTTCGAGCAATATTCGGACAAATCTGTCCATATCTCCGAAACTATATATCGTAGGACGGTGAAATCGGTATTTTTGGAAAGATCTCGTGAAAATACAGTAGATTAAATGGTTTCCAACTTTCTAAACTGGATAATTCCACTCGGAATTGACAGATATAGCGGATTTTGGAGTAGTTTTCGAGCTATTTTCGGACAAATCTGCCCATATCTCCGAAACTATATATCGTAGAACGGTGAAATCGGTATTTTTAGAAAGATCTCGTGAAAATACAGTAGATGAAATGGTTTCCAACTTTCTAAACCGGTTAATTCCACTCGGAATTGACAGATATAACGGATTTTGGAGTAGTTTTCGAGCAATATTCGGACAAATCAGCCCATATCTCCGAAACTATATGTCGTAGAACGGTGAAATCGGTATTTTTAGAAAGATCTCGTGAAAATGCAGTAGATGAAATGGTTTCCAACTTTCTAAACCGGTTAATTCCACTCGGAATTGACAGATATAACGGATTTTGGAGTAGTTTTCGAGCAATATTCGGACAAATCTGCCCATATCTCCGAAACTATATATCGTAGAACGGTGAAATCGGTATTTTTAGAAAGATCTCGTGAAAATACAGTAGATGAAATGGTTTCCAACTTTCTAAACCGGTTAATTCCACTCGGAATTGACAGATATAACGGATTTTGGAGTAGTTTTCGAGCAATATTCGGACAAATCAGCCCATATCTCCGAAACTATATGTCGTAGAACGGTGAAATCGGTATTTTTAGAAAGATCGCGTGAAAATGCAGTAAATGAAATGGTTTCCAACTTTCTAAACCGGTTAATTCCACTCGGAATTGACAGATATAACGGATTTTGAAGTAGTTTTCGAGCAATATTCGGACAAATCTGCCCATATCTCCGAAACTATATGTCGTAGAACGGTGAAATCGGTATTTTTAGAAAGATCTCGTGAAAATACAGTAGATGAAATGGTTTCCAACTTTCTAAACCGGTTAATTCCACTCGGAATTGACAGATATAACGGATTTTGGAGTAGTTTTCGAGCAATATTCGGACAAATCTGCCCATATCTCCGAAACTACATGTCGTAGAACGGTGAGATCGGTATTTTTAGAAAGATCTCGTGAAAATGCAGTCGACGAAATGATTTCCAACTTTCTAAACCGGTTAATTCCACTCGGAATTGACAGATATAACGGATTTTGGAGTAGTTTTCGAGCAATATTCGGACAAATCAGCCCATATCTCCGAAACTATATGTCGTAGAACGGTGAAATCGGTATTTTTAGAAAGATCTCGTGAAAATACAGTAGATGAAATGGTTTCCAACTTTCTAAACCGGTTAATTCCACTCGGAATTGACAGATATAACGGATTTTGGAGTAGTTTTCGAGCAATATTCGGACAAATCTGCCCATATCTTTGAAACTATATGTCGTCGAACGGTGAAATCGGTATTTTTAGAAAGATCTC
The DNA here is from genome assembly GCA_949748235.1 of Platypus cylindrus. Classification (NCBI taxonomy): domain Eukaryota; kingdom Metazoa; phylum Arthropoda; class Insecta; order Coleoptera; family Curculionidae; genus Platypus; species Platypus cylindrus. Next base: position 648,172 of record CATIYE010000015.1, read on the forward strand.
GAAAAAATACAGAAGATGACATGGTTTCAAACTTTCTAAGCCGGTTAATTCCACTCGGAATTGACAGATATAACGGATTTTGGAGTAGTTTTCGAGCAATATTCGGACAAATCTGCCCATATCTCCGAAACTACATGTCGTAGAACGGTGAAATCGGTATTTTTAGAAAGATCTCGTGAAAATACAGTAGATGAAATGGTTTCCAACTTTCTAAACCGGTTAATTCCACTCGGAATTGACAGATATAACGGATTTTGGAGTAGTTTTCGAGCAATATTCGGACAAATCAGCCCATATCTCCGAAACTATATGTCGTAGAACGGTGAAATCGGTATTTTTAGAAAGATCTCGTGAAAATGCAGTAGATGAAATGGTTTCCAACTTTCTAAACCGGTTAATTCCACTCGGAATTGACAGATATAACGGATTTTGGAGTAGTTTTCGAGCAATATTCGGACAAATCTGCCCATATCTCCGAAACTATATGTCGTAGAACGGTGAAATCGGTATTTTTAGAAAGATCTCGTGAAAATACAGTAGATGAAATGGTTTCCAACTTTTTAAACCGGTTAATTCCACTCGGAATTGACAGATATAACGGATTTTGGAGTAGTTTTCGAGCAATATTCGGACAAATCTGTCCATATCTCCGAAACTATATATCGTAGGACGGTGAAATCGGTATTTTTGGAAAGATCTCGTGAAAGTGCAGTAGATGAAATGGTTTCCAACTTTCTAAACCGGTTAATTCCACTCGGAATTGACAGATATAACGGATTTTGGAGTAGTTTTCGAGCAATATTCGGACAAATCTGCCCATATCTCCGAAACTATATATCGTAGAACGGTGAAATCGGTATTTTTAGAAAGATCTCGTGAAAATACAGTAGATGAAATGGTTTCCAACTTTCTAAACCGGTTAATTCTATTCGGAATTGCCAAAAATTCATATAACGCATTTTCAGCTATTTTCGAGCTATTTTCGGACAAATCAGCCCATATCTCCGAAACTATATACCGTAGGACGGTGAAATCGGTATTTTTGGAAAGATCTCGTGAAAGTGCAGTAGATGAAATGGTTTCAAACTTTCTAAACCGGTTAATTCCACTCGGAATTGACAGATATAACGGATTTTGGAGTAGTTTTCGAGCAATATTCGGACAAATCTGCCCATATCTCCGAAACTATATGTCGTAGAACGGTGAAATCAGTATTTTTAGAAAGATCTCGTGAAAATACAGTAGATGAAATGGTTTCCAACTTTCTAAACCGGTTAATTCCACTCGGAATTGACAGATATAACGGATTTTGGAGTAGTTTTCGAGCAATATTCGGACAAATCTGTCCATATCTCCGAAACTATATATCGTAGGACGGTGAAATCGGTATTTTTGGAAAGATCTCGTGAAAATACAGTAGATTAAATGGTTTCCAACTTTCTAAACTGGATAATTCCACTCGGAATTGACAGATATAGCGGATTTTGGAGTAGTTTTCGAGCTATTTTCGGACAAATCTGCCCATATCTCCGAAACTATATATCGTAGAACGGTGAAATCGGTATTTTTAGAAAGATCTCGTGAAAATACAGTAGATGAAATGGTTTCCAACTTTCTAAACCGGTTAATTCTATTCGGAATTGCCAAAAATTCATATAACGCATTTTCAGCTATTTTCGAGCTATTTTCGGACAAATCAGCCCATATCTCCGAAACTATATATCGTAGGACGGTGAAATCGGTATTTTTGGAAAGATCTCGTGAAAATGCAGTCGATGAAATGGTTTCCAACTTTCTAAACCGGTTAATTCCACTCGGAATTAACAGATATAACGGATTTTGGAGTAGTTTTCGAGCAATATTCGGACAAATCTGCCCATATCTTTGCAACTATATGTCGTCGAACGGTGAAATCGGTATTTTTAGAAAGATCTCGAAAAAATACAGAAGATGACATGATTTCAAACTTTCTAAACCGGTTAATTCCACTCGGAATTGACAGATATAACGGATTTTGGAGTAGTTTTCGAGCAATATTCGGACAAATCTGCCCATATCTCCGAAACTATATGTCGTACAACGGTGAAATCGGTATTTTTAGAAAGATCTCGTGAAAATGCAGTAGATGAAATGGTTTCAAACTTTCTAAACCGGTTAATTCCACTCGGAATTGACAGATATATCGGATTTTGGAGTAGTTTTCGAGCAATATTCGGACAAATCTGCCCATATCTCCGAAACTATATGTCGTAGAACGGTGAAATCGGTATTTTTAGAAAGATCTCGTGAAAATGCAGTAGATGAAATGGTTTCCAACTTTCTAAACCGGTTAATTCCACTCGGAATTGACAGATATAACGGATTTTGTAGTAGTTTTCGAGCAATATTCGGACAAATCTGCCCATATCTCCGAAACTATATGTCGTCGAACGGTGAAATCGGTATTTTTAGAAGATCTCGAAAAATTACAGTAGATGACATGGTTTCAAACTTTCTAAACCGGTTAATTCCACTCGGAATTGACAGATATATCGGATTTTGGAGTAGTTTTCGAGCAATATTCGCACAAATCTGCCCATATCTCCGAAACTATATGTCGTAGAACGGTGAAATCGGTATTTTTAGAAAGATCTCGTGAAAATGCAGTAGATGAAATGGTTTCCAACTTTTTAAACTGGTTAATTCCACTCGGAATTGACAGATATAACGGATTTTGTAGTAGTTTTCGAGCAATATTCGGACAAATCTGCCCATATCTCCGAAACTATATGTCGTAGAACGGTGAAATCGGTATTTTTAGAAAGATCTCGTGAAAATACAGTAGATGAAATGGTTTCCAACTTTCTAAACCGGTTAATTCCACTCGGAATTGACAGATATATCGGATTTTGGAGTAGTTTTCGAGCAATATTCGGACAAATCAGCCCATATCTCCGAAACTATATGTCGTAGAACGGTGAAATCGGTATTTTTAGAAAGATCTCGTGAAAATACAGTAGATGACCTGGTTTCAAACTTTCTAAACCGGTTAATTCCACTCGGAATTGACAGATATAGCGGATTTTGGAGTAGTTTTCGAGCAATATTCGGACAAATCTGCCCATATCTCCGAAACTATATGTCGTAGAACGGTGAAATCGGTATTTTTAGAAAGATCTCGTGAAAATACAGTAGATGACCTGGTTTCAAACTTTCTAAACCGGTTAATTCCACTCGGAATTGACAGATATAGCGGATTTTGGAGTAGTTTTCGAGCAATATTCGGACAAATCTGCCCATATCTCCGAAACTATATGTCGTAGAACGGTGAAATCGATATTTTTGGAAAGATCCCGTGAAAATGCAGTCGATGAAATGGTTTCCAACTTTCTAAACCGGTTAATTCCACTCGGAATTAACAGATATAACGGATTTTGGAGTAGTTTTCGAGCAATATTCGGACAAATCTGCCCATATCTTTGCAACTATATGTCGTCGAACGGTGAAATCGGTATTTTTAGAAAGATCTCGAAAAAATACAGAAGATGACATGATTTCAAACTTTCTAAACCGGTTAATTCCACTCGGAATTGACAGATATAACGGATTTTGGAGTAGTTTTCGAGCAATATTCGGACAAATCTGCCCATATCTCCGAAACTATATGTCGTACAACGGTGAAATCGGTATTTTTAGAAAGATCTCGTGAAAATGCAGTAGATGAAATGGTTTCAAACTTTCTAAACCGGTTAATTCCACTCGGAATTGACAGATATATCGGATTTTGGAGTAGTTTTCGAGCAATATTCGGACAAATCTGCCCATATCTCCGAAACTATATGTCGTAGAACGGTGAAATCGGTATTTTTAGAAAGATCTCGTGAAAATGCAGTAGATGAAATGGTTTCCAACTTTCTAAACCGGTTAATTCCACTCGGAATTGACAGATATAGCGGATTTTGGAGTAGTTTTCGAGCAATATTCGGACAAATCTGCCCATATCTCCGAAACTATATGTCGTAGAACGGTGAAATCGGTATTTTTAGAAAGATCTCGTGAAAATACAGTAGATGACCTGGTTTCAAACTTTCTAAACCGGTTAATTCCACTCGGAATTGACAGATATAGCGGATTTTGGAGTAGTTTTCGAGCAATATTCGGACAAATCTGCCCATATCTTTGCAACTATATGTCGTCGAACGGTGAAATCGGTATTTTTAGAAAGATCTCGAAAAAATACAGAAGATGACATGATTTCAAACTTTCTAAACCGGTTAATTCCACTCGGAATTGACAGATATAACGGATTTTGGAGTAGTTTTCGAGCAATATTCGGACAAATCAGCCCATATCTCCGAAACTATATGTCGTAGAACGGTGAAATCGGTATTTTTAGAAAGATCGCGTGAAAATGCAGTAAATGAAATGGTTTCCAACTTTCTAAACCGGTTAATTCCACTCGGAATTGACAGATATAACGGATTTTGTAGTAGTTTTCGAGCAATATTCGGACAAATCTGCCCATATCTCCGAAACTATATGTCGTCGAACGGTGAAATCGGTATTTTTAGAAGATCTCGAAAAATTACAGTAGATGACATGGTTTCAAACTTTCTAAACCGGTTAATTCCACTCGGAATTGACAGATATATCGGATTTTGGAGTAGTTTTCGAGCAATATTCGCACAAATCTGCCCATATCTCCGAAACTATATGTCGTACAACGGTGAAATCGGTATTTTTAGAAAGATCTCGTGAAAATGCAGTAGATGAAATGGTTTCAAACTTTCTAAACCGGTTAATTCCACTCGGAATTGACAGATATAGCGGATTTTGGAGTAGTTTTCGAGCAATATTCGGACAAATCTGCCCATATCTCCGAAACTATATGTCGTAGAACGGTGAAATCGGTATTTTTAGAAAGATCTCGTGAAAATACAGTAGATGACCTGGTTTCAAACTTTCTAAACCGGTTAATTCCACTCGGAATTGACAGATATAGCGGATTTTGGAGTAGTTTTCGAGCAATATTCGGACAAATCTGCCCATATCTTTGCAACTATATGTCGTCGAACGGTGAAATCGGTATTTTTAGAAAGATCTCGAAAAAATACAGAAGATGACATGATTTCAAACTTTCTAAACCGGTTAATTCCACTCGGAATTGACAGATATAACGGATTTTGGAGTAGTTTTCGAGCAATATTCGGACAAATCTGCCCATATCTCCGAAACTATATGTCGTACAACGGTGAAATCGGTATTTTTAGAAAGATCTCGTGAAAATGCAGTAGATGAAATGGTTTCAAACTTTCTAAACCGGTTAATTCCACTCGGAATTGACAGATATATCGGATTTTGGAGTAGTTTTCGAGCAATATTCGGACAAATCTGCCCATATCTCCGAAACTATATGTCGTAGAACGGTGAAATCGGTATTTTTAGAAAGATCTCGTGAAAATGCAGTAGATGAAATGGTTTCCAACTTTCTAAACCGGTTAATTCCACTCGGAATTGACAGATATAACGGATTTTGTAGTAGTTTTCGAGCAATATTCGGACAAATCTGCCCATATCTCCGAAACTATATGTCGTCGAACGGTGAAATCGGTATTTTTAGAAGATCTCGAAAAATTACAGTAGATGACATGGTTTCAAACTTTCTAAACCGGTTAATTCCACTCGGAATTGACAGATATATCGGATTTTGGAGTAGTTTTCGAGCAATATTCGCACAAATCTGCCCATATCTCCGAAACTATATGTCGTAGAACAGTGAAATCGGAATTTTTAGAAATATCTCGTGAAAATGCAGTAGATGAAATGGTTTCCAACTTTCTAAACCGGTTAATTCCACTCGGAATTGACAGATATATCGGATTTTGGAGTAGTTTTCGAGCAATATTCGGACAAATCAGCCCATATCTCCGAAACTATATGTCGTAGAACGGTGAAATCGGTATTTTTAGAAAGATCTCGTGAAAATGCAGTAGATGGGATGGTTTCCAACTTTCTAAACCGGTTAATTCCACTCGGAATTGACAGATATAACGGATTTTGGAGTAGTTTTCGAGCAATATTCTGACAAATCTGCCCATATCTCCGAAACTATATGTCGTAGAACGGTGAAATCGGTATTTTTAGAAAGATCTCGTGAAAATACAGTAGATGAAATGGTTTCCAACTTTCTAAACCGGTTAATTCTACTCGGAATTGACAGATATATCGGATTTTGGAGTAGTTTTCGAGCAATATTCGGACAAATCAGCCCATATCTCCGAAACTATATGTCGTAGGACGGTGAGATCGGTATTTTTAGAAAGATCTCGTGAAAATGCAGTAGATGGGATTGTTTCCAACTTTCTAAACCGGTTAATTCCACTCGGAATTGACAGATATAACGGATTTTGGAGTAGTTTTCGAGCAATATTCGGACAAATCTGCCCATATCTCCGAAACTATATGTCGTAGAACGGTGAAATCGGTATTTTTAGAAAGATCTCGTGAAAATGCAGTAGATGAAATGGTTTCCAACTTTCTAAACTGGTTAATTCCACTCGGAATTGACAGATATAACGGATTTTGTAGTAGTTTTCGAGCAATATTCGGACAAATCTGCCCATATCTCCGAAACTATATGTCGTAGAACGGTGAAATCGGTATTTTTAGAAAGATCTCGTGAAAATACAGTAGATGAAATGGTTTCCAACTTTCTAAACCGGTTAATTCCACTCGGAATTGACAGATATATCGGATTTTGGAGTAGTTTTCGAGCAATATTCGGACAAATCAGCCCATATCTCCGAAACTATATGTCGTAGAACGGTGAAATCGGTATTTTTAGAAAGATCTCGTGAAAATACAGTAGATGACCTGGTTTCAAACTTTCTAAACCGGTTAATTCCACTCGGAATTGACAGATATAGCGGATTTTGGAGTAGTTTTCGAGCAATATTCGGACAAATCTGCCCATATCTCCGAAACTATATGTCGTAGAACGGTGAAATCGATATTTTTAGAAAGATCTCGTTAAAGTACAGTAGATGAAATGGTTTCCAACTTCCTAAACCGGTTAATTCCACTCGGAATTGACAGATATAACGGATTTTGGAGTAGTTTTCGAGCAATATTCGGACAAATCTTCCCATATCTCCGAAACTATATGTCGTAGAACGGTGAAATCGGTATTTTTAGAAAGATCTCGTGAAAATGCAGTAGATGAAATGGTTTCCAACTTTCTAAACCGGTTAATTCCACTCGGAATTGACAGATATATCGGATTTTGGAGTAGTTTTCGAGCAATATTCGGACAAATCAGCCCATATCTCCGAAACTATATGTCGTAGAACGGTGAAATCGGTATTTTTAGAAAGATCTCGTGAAAATGCAGTAGATGAAATGGTTTCCAACTTTCTAAACCGGTTAATTCCACTCGGAATTGACAGATATAACGGATTTTGGAGTAGTTTTCGAGCAATATTCGGACAAATCTGCCCATATCTCCGAAACTATATGTCGTAGAACGGTGAAATCGGTATTTTTAGAAAGATCTCGTGAAAATGCAGTAGATGAAATGGTTTCCAACTTTCTAAACCGGTTAATTCCACTCGGAATTGACAGATATAACGGATTTTGGAGTAGTTTTCGAGCAATATTCGGACAAATCAGCCCATATCTCCGAAACTATATGTCGTAGAACGGTGAAATCGGTATTTTTGGAAAGATCTCGTGAAAATACAGTAGATGAAATGGTTTCCAACTTTCTAAACTGGATAATTCCACTCGGAATTGACAGATATAGCGGATTTTGGAGTAGTTTTCGAGCTATTTTCGGACAAATCAGCCCATATCTCCGAAACTATATATCGTAGAACGGTGAAATCGGTATTTTTGGAAAGATCTCGTGAAAATACAGTAGATGAAATGGTTTCCAACTTTCTAAACCGGTTAATTCCACTCGGAATTGACAGATATAACGGATTTTGGAGTAGTTTTCGAGCAATATTCGGACAAATCTGCCCATATCTTTGAAACTATATGTCGTCGAACGGTGAAATCGGTATTTTTAGAAAGATCTCGAAAAAATACAGAAGATGACATGGTTTCAAACTTTCTAAACCGGTTAATTCCACTCGGAATTGACAGATATAACGGATTTTGGAGTAGTTTTCGAGCAATATTCGGACAAATCTGCCCATATCTCCGAAACTATATGTCGTAGAACGGTGAAATCGGTATTTTTAGAAAGATCTCGTGAAAATACAGTAGATGAAATGGTTTCCAACTTTCTAAACCGGCTAATTCCACTCGGAATTGACAGATATATATCGGATTTTGGAGTAGTTTTCGAGCAATATTCGGACAAATCAGCCCATATCTCCGAAACTATATGTCGTAGAACGGTGAAATCGGTATTTTTAGAAAGATCGCGTGAAAATGCAGTAGATGAAATGGTTTCCAACTTTCTAAACCGGTTAATTCCACTCGGAATTGACAGATATATCGGATTTTGGAGTAGTTTTCGAGCAATATTCGGACAAATCTGCCCATATCTCCGAAACTATATGTCGTAGAACGGTGAAATCGGTATTTTTAGAAAGATCTCGTGAAAATACAGTAGATGAAATGGTTTCCAACTTTCTAAACCGGTTAATTCCACTCGGAATTGACAGATATAACGGATTTTGGAGTAGTTTTCGAGCAATATTCGGACAAATCTGCCCATATCTTTGAAACTATATGTCGTCGAACGGTGAAATCGGTATTTTTAGAAAGATCTCGAAAAAATACAGAAGATGACATGGTTTCAAACTTTCTAAGCCGGTTAATTCCACTCGGAATTGACAGATATAACGGATTTTGGAGTAGTTTTCGAGCAATATTCGGACAAATCTGTCCATATCTCCGAAACTATATATCGTAGAACGGTGAAATCGGTATTTTTGGAAAGATCTCGTTAAAATGCAGTAGACGAAATGGTTTCCAACTTTCTAAACCGGTTAATTCCACTCGGAATTGACAGATATAACGGATTTTGGAGTAGTTTTCGAGCAATATTCGGACAAATCAGCCCATATCTCCGAAACTATATGTCGTAGAACGGTGAAATCGGTATTTTTAGAAAGATCGCGAGAAAATGCAGTAGATGAAATGGTTTCCAACTTTCTAAACCGGTTAATTCCACTCGGAATTGACAGATATATCGGATTTTGGAGTAGTTTTCGAGCAATATTCGGACAAATCTGCCCATATCTCCGAAACTATATGTCGTAGAACGGTGAAATCGGTATTTTTAGAAAGATCTCGTGAAAATACAGTAGATGAAATGGTTTCCAACTTTCTAAACAGGTTAATTCCACTCGGAATTGACAGATATAACGGATTTTGGAGTAGTTTTCGAGCAATATTCGGACAAATCTGCCCATATCTTTGAAACTATATGTCGTCGAACGGTGAAATCGGTATTTTTAGAAAGATCTCGAAAAAATACAGAAGATGACATGGTTTCAAACTTTCTAAACCGGTTAATTCCACTCGGAATTGACAGATATAACGGATTTTGGAGTAGTTTTCGAGCAATATTCGGACAAATCTGCCCATATCTCCGAAACTACATGTCGTAGAACGGTGAAATCGGTATTTTTAGAAAGATCTCGTGAAAATACAGTAGATGAAATGGTTTCCAACTTTCTAAACCGGTTAATTCCACTCGGAATTGACAGATATAACGGATTTTGGAGTAGTTTTCGAGCAATATTCGGACAAATCAGCCCATATCTCCGAAACTATATGTCGTAGAACGGTGAAATCGGTATTTTTAGAAAGATCGCGTGAAAATGCAGTAGATGAAATGGTTTCCAACTTTCTAAACCGGTTAATTCCACTCGGAATTGACAGATATAGCGGATTTTGGAGTAGTTTTCGAGCAATATTCGGACAAATCTGCCCATATCTCCGAAACTATATGTCGTAGAACGGTGAAATCGGTATTTTTAGAAAGATCTCGTGAAAATACAGTAGATGAAATGGTTTCCAACTTTCTAAACCGGTTAATTCCACTCGGAATTGACAGATATAACGGATTTTGGAGTAGTTTTCGAGCAATATTCGGACAAATCTGCCCATATCTCCGAAACTATATGTCGTAGAACGGTGAAATCGGTATTTTTAGAAAGATCTCGTGAAAATACAGTAGATGAAATGGTTTCCAACTTTCTAAACCGGTTAATTCCACTCGGAATTGACAGATATAACGGATTTTGGAGTAGTTTTCGAGCAATATTCGGACAAATCTGCCCATATCTCCGAAACTACATGTCGTAGAACGGTGAGATCGGTATTTTTAGAAAGATCTCGTGAAAATGCAGTAGACGAAATGGTTTCCAACTTTCTAAACCGGTTAATTCCACTCGGAATTGACAGATATAACGGATTTTGGAGTAGTTTTCGAGCAATATTCGGACAAATCTGCCCATATCTCGGAAACTATATGTCGTAGAACGGTGAGATCGGTATTTTTAGAAAGGTCTCGTGAAAATGCAGTAGACGAAATGGTTTCCAACTTTCTAAACCGGTTAATTCCACTCGGAATTGCCAAAAATTCATATAACGCATTTTCAGCTATTTTCGAGCTATTTTCGGACAAATCAGCCCATATCTCCGAAACTATATATCGTAGGACGGTGAAATCGGTATTTTTGGAAAGATCTCGTGAAAATACAGTAGATGAAATGGTTTCCAACTTTCTAAACCGGTTAATTCCACTCGGAATTGACAGATATAACGGATTTTGGAGTAGTTTTCGAGCAATATTCGGACAAATCTGCCCATATCTTTGAAACTATATGTCGTCGAACGGTGAAATCGGTATTTTTAGAAAGATCTCGAAAAAATACAGAAGATGACATGGTTTCAAACTTTCTAAACCGGTTAATTCCACTCGGAATTGACAGATATAACGGATTTTGGAGTAGTTTTCGAGCAATATTCGGACAAATCTGCCCATATCTCCGAAACTATATGTCGTAGAACGGTGAAATCGGTATTTTTAGAAAGATCTCGTGAAAATACAGTAGATGAAATGGTTTCCAACTTTCTAAACCGGCTAATTCCACTCGGAATTGACAGATATAACGGATTTTGGAGTAGTTTTCGAGCAATATTCGGACAAATCAGCCCATATCTCCGAAACTATATGTCGTAGAACGGTGAAATCGGTATTTTTAGAAAGATCGCGAGAAAATGCAGTAGATGAAATGGTTTCCAACTTTCTAAACCGGTTAATTCCACTCGGAATTGACAGATATATCGGATTTTGGAGTAGTTTTCGAGCAATATTCGGACAAATCTGCCCATATCTCCGAAACTATATGTCGTAGAACGGTGAAATCGGTATTTTTAGAAAGATCTCGTGAAAATACAGTAGATGAAATGGTTTCCAACTTTCTAAACAGGTTAATTCCACTCGGAATTGACAGATATAACGGATTTTGGAGTAGTTTTCGAGCAATATTCGGACAAATCTGCCCATATCTTTGAAACTATATGTCGTCGAACGGTGAAATCGGTATTTTTAGAAAGATCTCGAAAAAATACAGAAGATGACATGGTTTCAAACTTTCTAAACCGGTTAATTCCACTCGGAATTGACAGATATAACGGATTTTGGAGTAGTTTTCGAGCAATATTCGGACAAATCTGCCCATATCTCCGAAACTACATGTCGTAGAACGGTGAGATCGGTATGTTTAGAAAGATCTCGTGAAAATGCAGTAGACGGAATGGTTTCCAACTTTCTAAACCGGTTAATTCCACTCGGAATTGACAGATATAACGGATTTTGGAGTAGTTTTCGAGCAATATTCGGACAAATCTGCCCATATCTCCGAAACTATATGTCTTAGAACGGTGAAATCGGTATTTTTAGAAAGATCTCGTGAAAATACAGTAGATGAAATGGTTTCCAACTTTCTAAACCGGTTAATTCCACTCGGAATTGACAGATATAACGGATTTTGGAGTAGTTTTCGAGCAATATTCGGACAAATCTGCCCATATCTCCGAAACTATATATCGTAGAACGGTGAAATCGGTATTTTTAGAAAGATCTCGTGAAAATACAGTAGATGAAGTGGTTTCCAACTTTCTAAACCGGTTAATTCCACTCGGAATTGACAGATATAACGGATTTTGGAGTAGTTTTCGAGCAATATTCGGACAAATCAGCCCATATCTCCGAAACTATATGTCGTAGAACGGTGAAATCGGTATTTTTAGAAAGATCGCGTGAAAATGCAGTAGATGAAATGGTTTCCAACTTTCTAAACCGGTTAATTCCACTCGGAATTGACAGATATAGCGGATTTTGGAGTAGTTTTCGAGCAATATTCGGACAAATCTGCCCATATCTCCGAAACTATATGTCGTAGAACGGTGAAATCGGTATTTTTAGAAAGATCTCGTGAAAATACAGTAGATGAAATGGTTTCCAACTTTCTAAACCGGTTAATTCCACTCGGAATTGACAGATATAACGGATTTTGGAGTAGTTTTCGAGCAATATTCGGACAAATCAGCCCATATCTCCGAAACTATATGTCGTAGAACGGTGAAATCGGTATTTTTAGAAAGATCGCGTGAAAATGCAGTAGATGAAATGGATTCCAACTTTCTAAACCGGTTAATTCCACTCGGAATTGACAGATATAACGGATTTTGGAGTAGTTTTCGAGCAATATTCGGACAAATCTGCCCATATCTCCGAAACTATATGTCGTAGAACGGTGAAATCGGTATTTTTAGAAAGATCTCGTGAAAATACAGTAGATGAAATGGTTTCCAACTTTCTAAACCGGTTAATTCCACTCGGAATTGACAGATATAACGGATTTTGGAGTAGTTTTCGAGCAATATTCGGACAAATCTGCCCATATCTCCGAAACTACATGTCGTAGAACGGTGAGATCGGTATTTTTAGAAAGATCTCGTGAAAATGCAGTAGACGAAATGGTTTCCAACTTTCTAAACCGGTTAATTCCACTCGGAATTGACAGATATAACGGATTTTGGAGTAGTTTTCGAGCAATATTCGGACAAATCTGCCCATATCTCGGAAACTATATGTCGTAGAACGGTGAGATCGGTATTTTTAGAAAGATCTCGTGAAAATGCAGTAGATGAAATGGTTTCCAACTTTCTAAACCGGTTAATTCCACTCGGAATTGCCAAAAATTCATATAACGCATTTTCAGCTATTTTCGAGCTATTTTCGGACAAATCAGCCCATATCTCCGAAACTATATATCGTAGGACGGTGAAATCGGTATTTTTGGAAAGATCTCGTGAAAATACAGTAGATGAAATGGTTTTCAACTTTCTAAACCGGTTAATTCCACTCGGAATTGACAGATATAACGGATTTTGGAGTAGTTTTCGAGCAATATTCGGACAAATCTGCCCATATCTTTGAAACTATATGTCGTCGAACGGTGAAATCGGTATTTTTAGAAAGATCTCGAAAAAATACAGAAGATGACATGGTTTCAAACTTTCTAAACCGGTTAATTCCACTCGGAATTGACAGATATAACGGATTTTGGAGTAGTTTTCGAGCAATATTCGGACAAATCTGCCCATATCTCCGAAACTATATGTCGTAGAACGGTGAAATCGGTATTTTTAGAAAGATCTCGTGAAAATACAGTAGATGAAATGGTTTCCAACTTTCTAAACCGGCTAATTCCACTCGGAATTGACAGATATAACGGATTTTGGAGTAGTTTTCGAGCAATATTCGGACAAATCAGCCCATATCTCCGAAACTATATGTCGTAGAACGGTGAAATCGGTATTTTTAGAAAGATCGCGTGAAAATGCAGTAGATGAAATGGTTTCCAACTTTCTAAACCGGTTAATTCCACTCGGAATTGACAGATATATCGGATTTTGGAGTAGTTTTCGAGCAATATTCGGACAAATCTGCCCATATCTCCGAAACTATATGTCGTAGAACGGTGAAATCGGTATTTTTAGAAAGATCTCGTGAAAATACAGTAGATGAAATGGTTTCCAACTTTCTAAACCGGTTAATTCCACTCGGAATTGACAGATATAACGGATTTTGGAGTAGTTTTCGAGCAATATTCGGACAAATCTGCCCATATCTTTGAAACTATATGTCGTCGAACGGTGAAATCGGTATTTTTAGAAAGATCTCGAAAATATACAGAAGATGACATGGTTTCAAACTTTCTAAACCGGTTAATTCCACTCGGAATTGACAGATATAACGGATTTTGGAGTAGTTTTCGAGCAATATTCGTACAAATCTGCCCATATCTCCGAAACTATATGTCGTAGAACGGTGAAATCGGTATTTTTGGAAAGATCTCGAAAAAATACAGTAGATGACATGGTCTCAAACTTTCTAAACCGGTTAATTCTATTCGGAATTGCCAAAAATTCATATAACGCATTTTCAGCTATTTTCGAGCTATTTTCGGACAAATCAGCCCATATCTCTGAAACTATATATCGTAGGACGGTGAAATCGGTATTTTTGGAAAATCTCGTGAAAATACAGTAGATGAAATGGTTTCCAACTTTCTAAACCGGTTAATTCCACTCGGAATTGACAGATATAACGGATTTTGGAGTAGTTTTCGAGTAATATTCGGACAAATCTGCCCATATCTTTGAAACTATATGTCGTCGAATGGTGAAATCGGTATTTTTAGAAAGATCTCGAAAATATACAGAAGATGACATGGTTTCAAACTTTCTAAACCGGTTAATTCCACTCGGAATTGACAGATATAACGGATTTTGGAGTAGTTTTCGAGCAATATTCGGACAAATCTGCCCATATCTCCGAAACTATATGTCGTAGAACGGTGAAATCGGTATTTTTAGAAAGATCTCGAAAAAATACAGAAGATGACATGGTTTCAAACTTTCTAAACCGGTTAATTCCACTCGGAATTGACAGATATAACGGATTTTGGAGTAGTTTTCGAGCAATATTCGGACAAATCAGCCCATATCTCCGAAACTATATGTCGTAGAACGGTGAAATCGGTATTTTTAGAAAGATCGCGTGAAAATGCAGTAGATGAAATGGTTTCCAACTTTCTAAACCGGTTAATTCCACTCGGAATTGACAGATATAGCGGATTTTGGAGTAGTTTTCGAGCAATATTCGGACAAATCTGCCCATATCTCCGAAACTATATGTCGTAGAACGGTGAAATCGGTATTTTTAGAAAGATCTCGTGAAAATACAGTAGATGAAATGGTTTCCAACTTTCTAAACCGGTTAATTCCACTCGGAATTGACAGATATAACGGATTTTGGAGTAGTTTTCGAGCAATATTCGGACAAATCAGCCCATATCTCCGAAACTATATGTCGTAGAACGGTGAAATCGGTATTTTTAGAAAGATCGCGTGAAAATGCAGTAGATGAAATGGATTCCAACTTTCTAAACCGGTTAATTCCACTCGGAATTGACAGATATAACGGATTTTGGAGTAGTTTTCGAGCAATATTCGGACAAATCTGCCCATATCTCCGAAACTATATGTCGTAGAACGGTGAAATCGGTATTTTTAGAAAGATCTCGTGAAAATACAGTAGATGAAATGGTTTCCAACTTTCTAAACCGGTTAATTCCACTCGGAATTGACAGATATAACGGATTTTGGAGTAGTTTTCGAGCAATATTCGGACAAATCTGCCCATATCTCCGAAACTACATGTCGTAGAACGGTGAGATCGGTATTTTTAGAAAGATCTCGTGAAAATGCAGTAGACGAAATGGTTTCCAACTTTCTAAACCGGTTAATTCCACTCGGAATTGACAGATATAACGGATTTTGGAGTAGTTTTCGAGCAATATTCGGACAAATCTGCCCATATCTCGGAAACTATATGTCGTAGAACGGTGAGATCGGTATTTTTAGAAAGATCTCGTGAAAATGCAGTAGATGAAATGGTTTCCAACTTTCTAAACCGGTTAATTCCACTCGGAATTGCCAAAAATTCATATAACGCATTTTCAGCTATTTTCGAGCTATTTTCGGACAAATCAGCCCATATCTCCGAAACTATATATCGTAGGACGGTGAAATCGGTATTTTTGGAAAGATCTCGTGAAAATACAGTAGATGAAATGGTTTTCAACTTTCTAAACCGGTTAATTCCACTCGGAATTGACAGATATAACGGATTTTGGAGTAGTTTTCGAGCAATATTCGGACAAATCTGCCCATATCTTTGAAACTATATGTCGTCGAACGGTGAAATCGGTATTTTTAGAAAGATCTCGAAAAAATACAGAAGATGACATTGTTTCAAACTTTCTAAACCGGTTAATTCCACTCGGAATTGACAGATATAACGGATTTTGGAGTAGTTTTCGAGCAATATTCGGACAAATCTGCCCATATCTCCGAAACTATATGTCGTAGAACGGTGAAATCGGTATTTTTAGAAAGATCTCGTGAAAATACAGTAGATGAAATGGTTTCCAACTTTCTAAACCGGCTAATTCCACTCGGAATTGACAGATATAACGGATTTTGGAGTAGTTTTCGAGCAATATTCGGACAAATCAGCCCATATCTCCGAAACTATATGTCGTAGAACGGTGAAATCGGTATTTTTAGAAAGATCGCGTGAAAATGCAGTAGATGAAATGGTTTCCAACTTTCTAAACCGGCTAATTCCACTCGGAATTGACAGATATATCGGATTTTGGAGTAGTTTTCGAGCAATATTCGGACAAATCTGCCCATATCTCCGAAACTATATGTCGTAGAACGGTGAAATCGGTATTTTTAGAAAGATCTCGTGAAAATACAGTAGATGAAATGGTTTCCAACTTTCTAAACCGGTTAATTCCACTCGGAATTGACAGATATAACGGATTTTGGAGTAGTTTTCGAGCAATATTCGGACAAATCTGCCCATATCTTTGAAACTATATGTCGTCGAACGGTGAAATCGGTATTTTTAGAAAGATCTCGAAAAAATACAGAAGATGACATGGTTTCAAACTTTCTAAACCGGTTAATTCCACTCGGAATTGACAGATATAACGGATTTTGGAGTAGTTTTCGAGCAATATTCGGACAAATCTGTCCATATCTCCGAAACTATATATCGTAGAACGGTGAAATCGGTATTTTTGGAAAGATCTCGTGAAAATGCAGTAGACGAAATGGTTTCCAACTTTCTAAACCGGTTAATTCCACTCGGAATTGACAGATATAACGGATTTTGGAGTAGTTTTCGAGCAATATTCGGACAAATCTGCCCATATCTTTGAAACTATATGTCGTCGAACGGTGAAATCGGTATTTTTAGAAAGATCTCGAAAAAATACAAAAGATGACATGGTTTCAAACTTTCTAAACCGGTTAATTCCACTCGGAATTGACAGATATAACGGATTTTGGAGTAGTTTTCGAGCAATATTCGGACAAATCTGTCCATATCTCCGAAACTATATATCGTAGAACGGTGAAATCGGTATTTTTGGAAAGATCTCGTGAAAATACAGTAGATGAAATGGTTTCCAACTTTCTAAACCGGCTAATTCCACTCGGAATTGACAGATATAACGGATTTTGGAGTAGTTTTCGAGCAATATTCGGACAAATCAGCCCATATCTCCGAAACTATATGTCGTAGAACGGTGAAATCGGTATTTTTAGAAAGATCGCGTGAAAATGCAGTAGATGAAATGGTTTCCAACTTTCTAAACCGGTTAATTCCACTCGGAATTGACAGATATATCGGATTTTGGAGTAGTTTTCGAGCAATATTCGGACAAATCTGCCCATATCTCCGAAACTACATGTCGTAGAACGGTGAGATCGGTATGTTTAGAAAGATCTCGTGAAAATGCAGTAGACGGAATGGTTTCCAACTTTCTAAACCGGTTAATTCCACTCGGAATTGACAGATATAACGGATTTTGGAGTAGTTTTCGAGCAATATTCGGACAAATCTGCCCATATCTCCGAAACTATATGTCTTAGAACGGTGAAATCGGTATTTTTAGAAAGATCGCGTGAAAATGCAGTAGATGAAATGGTTTCCAACTTTCTAAACCGGTTAATTCCACTCGGAATTGACAGATATAGCGGATTTTGGAGTAGTTTTCGAGCAATATTCGGACAAATCTGCCCATATCTCCGAAACTATATGTCGTAGAACGGTGAAATCGGTATTTTTAGAAAGATCTCGTGAAAATACAGTAGATGAAATGGTTTCCAACTTTCTAAACCGGTTAATTCCACTCGGAATTGACAGATATAACGGATTTTGGAGTAGTTTTCGAGCAATATTCGGACAAATCAGCCCATATCTCCGAAACTATATGTCGTAGAACGGTGAAATCGGTATTTTTAGAAAGATCTCGTGAAAATACAGTAGATGAAATGGTTTCCAACTTTCTAAACCGGTTAATTCCACTCGGAATTGACAGATATAACGGATTTTGGAGTAGTTTTCGAGCAATATTCGGACAAATCAGCCCATATCTCCGAAACTATATGTCGTAGAACGGTGAAATCGGTATTTTTAGAAAGATCTCGTGAAAATACAGTAGATGAAATGGTTTCCAACTTTCTAAACCGGTTAATTCCACTCGGAATTGACAGATATAACGGATTTTGGAGTAGTTTTCGAGCAATATTCGGACAAATCTGCCCATATCTCCGAAACTACATGTCGTAGAACGGTGAGATCGGTATTTTTAGAAAGATCTCGTGAAAATGCAGTAGACGAAATGGTTTCCAACTTTCTAAACCGGTTAATTCCACTCGGAATTGACAGATATAACGGATTTTGGAGTAGTTTTCGAGCAATATTCGGACAAATCTGCCCATATCTCCGAAACTACATGTCGTAGAACGGTGAGATCGGTATTTTTAGAAAGATCTCGTGAAAATGCAGTAGACGAAATGGTTTCCAACTTTCTAAACCGGTTAATTCCACTCGGAATTGACAGATATAACGGATTTTGGAGTAGTTTTCGAGCAATATTCGGACAAATCTGCCCATATCTCGGAAACTATATGTTGTAGAACGGTGAGATCGGTATTTTTAGAAAGATCTCGTGAAAATGCAGTAGATGAAATGGTTTCCAACTTTCTAAACCGGTTAATTCCACTCGGAATTGCCAAAAATTCATATAACGCATTTTCAGCTATTTTCGAGCTATTTTCGGACAAATCAGCCCATATCTCCGAAACTATATATCGTAGGACGGTGAAATCGGTATTTTTGGAAAGATCTCGTGAAAATACAGTAGACGAAATGGTTTCCAACTTTCTAAACCGGTTAATTCCACTCGGAATTGACAGATATAACGGATTTTGGAGTAGTTTTCGAGCAATATTCGGACAAATCTGTCCATATCTCCGAAACTATATATCGTAGAACGGTGAAATCGGTATTTTTGGAAAGATCTCGTGAAAATGCAGTAGACGAAATGGTTTCCAACTTTCTAAACCGGTTAATTCCACTCGGAATTGACAGATATAACGGATTTTGGAGTAGTTTTCGAGCAATATTCGGACAAATCTGCCCATATCTTTGAAACTATATGTCGTCGAACGGTGAAATCGGTATTTTTAGAAAGATCTCGAAAAAATACAGAAGATGACATGGTTTCAAACTTTCTAAACCGGTTAATTCCACTCGGAATTGACAGATATAACGGATTTTGGAGTAGTTTTCGAGCAATATTCGGACAAATCTGTCCATATCTCCGAAACTATATATCGTAGAACGGTGAAATCGGTATTTTTGGAAAGATCTCGTGAAAATACAGTAGATGAAATGGTTTCAAACTTTCTAAACCGGTTAATTCCACTCGGAATTGACAGATATAACGGATTTTGGAGTAGTTTTCGAGCAATATTCGGACAAATCTGCCCATATCTCCGAAACTATATGTCGTAGAACGGTGAAATCGGTATTTTTAGAAAGATCTCGTGAAAATACAGTAGATGAAATGGTTTCCAACTTTCTAAACCGGCTAATTCCACTCGGAATTGACAGATATAACGGATTTTGGAGTAGTTTTCGAGCAATATTCGGACAAATCAGCCCATATCTCCGAAACTATATGTCGTAGAACGGTGAAATCGGTATTTTTAGAAAGATCGCGTGAAAATGCAGTAGATGAAATGGTTTCCAACTTTCTAAACCGGTTAATTCCACTCGGAATTGACAGATATATCGGATTTTGGAGTAGTTTTCGAGCAATATTCGGACAAATCTGCCCATATCTCCGAAACTACATGTCGTAGAACGGTGAGATCGGTATGTTTAGAAAGATCTCGTGAAAATGCAGTAGACGGAATGGTTTCCAACTTTCTAAACCGGTTAATTCCACTCGGAATTGACAGATATAACGGATTTTGGAGTAGTTTTCGAGCAATATTCGGACAAATCTGCCCATATCTCCGAAACTATATGTCTTAGAACGGTGAAATCGGTATTTTTAGAAAGATCGCGTGAAAATGCAGTAGATGAAATGGTTTCCAACTTTCTAAACCGGTTAATTCCACTCGGAATTGACAGATATAGCGGATTTTGGAGTAGTTTTCGAGCAATATTCGGACAAATCTGCCCATATCTCCGAAACTATATGTCGTAGAACGGTGAAATCGGTATTTTTAGAAAGATCTCGTGAAAATACAGTAGATGAAATGGTTTCCAACTTTCTAAACCGGTTAATTCCACTCGGAATTGACAGATATAACGGATTTTGGAGTAGTTTTCGAGCAATATTCGGACAAATCAGCCCATATCTCCGAAACTATATGTCGTAGAACGGTGAAATCGGTATTTTTAGAAAGATCGCGTGAAAATGCAGTAGATGAAATGGATTCCAACTTTCTAAACCGGTTAATTCCACTCGGAATTGACAGATATAACGGATTTTGGAGTAGTTTTCGAGCAATATTCGGACAAATCTGCCCATATCTCCGAAACTATATGTCGTAGAACGGTGAAATCGGTATTTTTAGAAAGATCTCGTGAAAATACAGTAGATGAAATGGTTTCCAACTTTCTAAACCGGTTAATTCCACTCGGAATTGACAGATATAACGGATTTTGGAGTAGTTTTCGAGCAATATTCGGACAAATCTGCCCATATCTCCGAAACTACATGTCGTAGAACGGTGAGATCGGTATTTTTAGAAAGATCTCGTGAAAATGCAGTAGACGAAATGGTTTCCAACTTTCTAAACCGGTTAATTCCACTCGGAATTGACAGATATAACGGATTTTGGAGTAGTTTTCGAGCAATATTCGGACAAATCTGCCCATATCTCGGAAACTATATGTTGTAGAACGGTGAGATCGGTATTTTTAGAAAGATCTCGTGAAAATGCAGTAGATGAAATGGTTTCCAACTTTCTAAACCGGTTAATTCCACTCGGAATTGCCAAAAATTCATATAACGCATTTTCAGCTATTTTCGAGCTATTTTCGGACAAATCAGCCCATATCTCCGAAACTATATATCGTAGGACGGTGAAATCGGTATTTTTGGAAAGATCTCGTGAAAATACAGTAGATGAAATGGTTTTCAACTTTCTAAACCGGTTAATTCCACTCGGAATTGACAGATATAACGGATTTTGGAGTAGTTTTCGAGCAATATTCGGACAAATCTGCCCATATCTTTGAAACTATATGTCGTCGAACGGTGAAATCGGTATTTTTAGAAAGATCTCGAAAAAATACAGAAGATGACATTGTTTCAAACTTTCTAAACCGGTTAATTCCACTCGGAATTGACAGATATAACGGATTTTGGAGTAGTTTTCGAGCAATATTCGGACAAATCTGCCCATATCTCCGAAACTATATGTCGTAGAACGGTGAAATCGGTATTTTTAGAAAGATCTCGTGAAAATACAGTAGATGAAATGGTTTCCAACTTTCTAAACCGGCTAATTCCACTCGGAATTGACAGATATAACGGATTTTGGAGTAGTTTTCGAGCAATATTCGGACAAATCAGCCCATATCTCCGAAACTATATGTCGTCGAACGGTGAAATCGGTATTTTTAGAAAGATCTCGAAAAAATACAGAAGATGACATGGTTTCAAACTTTCTAAACCGGTTAATTCCACTCGGAATTGACAGATATAACGGATTTTGGAGTAGTTTTCGAGCAATATTCGGACAAATCTGCCCATATCTCCGAAACTATATGTCGTAGAACGGTGAAATCGGTATTTTTAGAAAGATCTCGTGAAAATACAGTAGATGAAATGGTTTCCAACTTTCTAAACCGGTTAATTCCACTCGGAATTGACAGATATATCGGATTTTGGAGTAGTTTTCGAGCAATATTCGGACAAATCTGCCCATATCTCCGAAACTACATGTCGTAGAACGGTGAGATCGGTATGTTTAGAAAGATCTCGTGAAAATGCAGTAGACGGAATGGTTTCCAACTTTCTAAACCGGTTAATTCCACTCGGAATTGACAGATATAACGGATTTTGGAGTAGTTTTCGAGCAATATTCGGACAAATCTGCCCATATCTCCGAAACTATATGTCTTAGAACGGTGAAATCGGTATTTTTAGAAAGATCGCGTGAAAATGCAGTAGATGAAATGGTTTCCAACTTTCTAAACCGGTTAATTCCACTCGGAATTGACAGATATAGCGGATTTTGGAGTAGTTTTCGAGCAATATTCGGACAAATCTGCCCATATCTCCGAAACTATATGTCGTAGAACGGTGAAATCGGTATTTTTAGAAAGATCTCGTGAAAATACAGTAGATGAAATGGTTTCCAACTTTCTAAACCGGCTAATTCCACTCGGAATTGACAGATATAACGGATTTTGGAGTAGTTTTCGAGCAATATTCGGACAAATCAGCCCATATCTCCGAAACTATATGTCGTAGAACGGTGAAATCGGTATTTTTAGAAAGATCGCGTGAAAATGCAGTAGATGAAATGGTTTCCAACTTTCTAAACCGGTTAATTCCACTCGGAATTGACAGATATATCGGATTTTGGAGTAGTTTTCGAGCAATATTCGGACAAATCTGCCCATATCTCCGAAACTACATGTCGTAGAACGGTGAGATCGGTATTTTTAGAAAGATCTCGTGAAAATGCAGTAGACGAAATGGTTTCCAACTTTCTAAACCGGTTAATTCCACTCGGAATTGACAGATATAACGGATTTTGGAGTAGTTTTCGAGCAATATTCGGACAAATCTGCCCATATCTCCGAAACTACATGTCGTAGAACGGTGAGATCGGTATTTTTAGAAAGATCTCGTGAAAATGCAGTAGACGAAATGGTTTCCAACTTTCTAAACCGGTTAATTCCACTCGGAATTGACAGATATAACGGATTTTGGAGTAGTTTTCGAGCAATATTCGGACAAATCTGCCCATATCTCGGAAACTATATGTTGTAGAACGGTGAGATCGGTATTTTTAGAAAGATCTCGTGAAAATGCAGTAGATGAAATGGTTTCCAACTTTCTAAACCGGTTAATTCCACTCGGAATTGCCAAAAATTCATATAACGCATTTTCAGCTATTTTCGAGCTATTTTCGGACAAATCAGCCCATATCTCCGAAACTATATATCGTAGGACGGTGAAATCGGTATTTTTGGAAAGATCTCGTGAAAATACAGTAGACGAAATGGTTTCCAACTTTCTAAACCGGTTAATTCCACTCGGAATTGACAGATATAACGGATTTTGGAGTAGTTTTCGAGCAATATTCGGACAAATCTGTCCATATCTCCGAAACTATATATCGTAGAACGGTGAAATCGGTATTTTTGGAAAGATCTCGTGAAAATGCAGTAGACGAAATGGTTTCCAACTTTCTAAACCGGTTAATTCCACTCGGAATTGACAGATATAACGGATTTTGGAGTAGTTTTCGAGCAATATTCGGACAAATCTGCCCATATCTTTGAAACTATATGTCGTCGAACGGTGAAATCGGTATTTTTAGAAAGATCTCGAAAAAATACAGAAGATGACATGGTTTCAAACTTTCTAAACCGGTTAATTCCACTCGGAATTGACAGATATAACGGATTTTGGAGTAGTTTTCGAGCAATATTCGGACAAATCTGTCCATATCTCCGAAACTATATATCGTAGAACGGTGAAATCGGTATTTTTGGAAAGATCTCGTGAAAATACAGTAGATGAAATGGTTTCAAACTTTCTAAACCGGTTAATTCCACTCGGAATTGACAGATATAACGGATTTTGGAGTAGTTTTCGAGCAATATTCGGACAAATCTGCCCATATCTCCGAAACTATATGTCGTAGAACGGTGAAATCGGTATTTTTAGAAAGATCTCGTGAAAATACAGTAGATGAAATGGTTTCCAACTTTCTAAACCGGCTAATTCCACTCGGAATTGACAGATATAACGGATTTTGGAGTAGTTTTCGAGCAATATTCGGACAAATCAGCCCATATCTCCGAAACTATATGTCGTAGAACGGTGAAATCGGTATTTTTAGAAAGATCGCGTGAAAATGCAGTAGATGAAATGGTTTCCAACTTTCTAAACCGGTTAATTCCACTCGGAATTGACAGATATATCGGATTTTGGAGTAGTTTTCGAGCAATATTCGGACAAATCTGCCCATATCTCCGAAACTACATGTCGTAGAACGGTGAGATCGGTATGTTTAGAAAGATCTCGTGAAAATGCAGTAGACGGAATGGTTTCCAACTTTCTAAACCGGTTAATTCCACTCGGAATTGACAGATATAACGGATTTTGGAGTAGTTTTCGAGCAATATTCGGACAAATCTGCCCATATCTCCGAAACTATATGTCTTAGAACGGTGAAATCGGTATTTTTAGAAAGATCGCGTGAAAATGCAGTAGATGAAATGGTTTCCAACTTTCTAAACCGGTTAATTCCACTCGGAATTGACAGATATAGCGGATTTTGGAGTAGTTTTCGAGCAATATTCGGACAAATCTGCCCATATCTCCGAAACTATATGTCGTAGAACGGTGAAATCGGTATTTTTAGAAAGATCTCGTGAAAATACAGTAGATGAAATGGTTTCCAACTTTCTAAACCGGTTAATTCCACTCGGAATTGACAGATATAACGGATTTTGGAGTAGTTTTCGAGCAATATTCGGACAAATCAGCCCATATCTCCGAAACTATATGTCGTAGAACGGTGAAATCGGTATTTTTAGAAAGATCGCGTGAAAATGCAGTAGATGAAATGGATTCCAACTTTCTAAACCGGTTAATTCCACTCGGAATTGACAGATATAACGGATTTTGGAGTAGTTTTCGAGCAATATTCGGACAAATCTGCCCATATCTCCGAAACTATATGTCGTAGAACGGTGAAATCGGTATTTTTAGAAAGATCTCGTGAAAATACAGTAGATGAAATGGTTTCCAACTTTCTAAACCGGTTAATTCCACTCGGAATTGACAGATATAACGGATTTTGGAGTAGTTTTCGAGCAATATTCGGACAAATCTGCCCATATCTCCGAAACTACATGTCGTAGAACGGTGAGATCGGTATTTTTAGAAAGATCTCGTGAAAATGCAGTAGACGAAATGGTTTCCAACTTTCTAAACCGGTTAATTCCACTCGGAATTGACAGATATAACGGATTTTGGAGTAGTTTTCGAGCAATATTCGGACAAATCTGCCCATATCTCGGAAACTATATGTTGTAGAACGGTGAGATCGGTATTTTTAGAAAGATCTCGTGAAAATGCAGTAGATGAAATGGTTTCCAACTTTCTAAACCGGTTAATTCCACTCGGAATTGCCAAAAATTCATATAACGCATTTTCAGCTATTTTCGAGCTATTTTCGGACAAATCAGCCCATATCTCCGAAACTATATATCGTAGGACGGTGAAATCGGTATTTTTGGAAAGATCTCGTGAAAATACAGTAGATGAAATGGTTTTCAACTTTCTAAACCGGTTAATTCCACTCGGAATTGACAGATATAACGGATTTTGGAGTAGTTTTCGAGCAATATTCGGACAAATCTGCCCATATCTTTGAAACTATATGTCGTCGAACGGTGAAATCGGTATTTTTAGAAAGATCTCGAAAAAATACAGAAGATGACATTGTTTCAAACTTTCTAAACCGGTTAATTCCACTCGGAATTGACAGATATAACGGATTTTGGAGTAGTTTTCGAGCAATATTCGGACAAATCTGCCCATATCTCCGAAACTATATGTCGTAGAACGGTGAAATCGGTATTTTTAGAAAGATCTCGTGAAAATACAGTAGATGAAATGGTTTCCAACTTTCTAAACCGGCTAATTCCACTCGGAATTGACAGATATAACGGATTTTGGAGTAGTTTTCGAGCAATATTCGGACAAATCAGCCCATATCTCCGAAACTATATGTCGTCGAACGGTGAAATCGGTATTTTTAGAAAGATCTCGAAAAAATACAGAAGATGACATGGTTTCAAACTTTCTAAACCGGTTAATTCCACTCGGAATTGACAGATATAACGGATTTTGGAGTAGTTTTCGAGCAATATTCGGACAAATCTGCCCATATCTCCGAAACTATATGTCGTAGAACGGTGAAATCGGTATTTTTAGAAAGATCTCGTGAAAATACAGTAGATGAAATGGTTTCCAACTTTCTAAACCGGTTAATTCCACTCGGAATTGACAGATATATCGGATTTTGGAGTAGTTTTCGAGCAATATTCGGACAAATCTGCCCATATCTCCGAAACTACATGTCGTAGAACGGTGAGATCGGTATGTTTAGAAAGATCTCGTGAAAATGCAGTAGACGGAATGGTTTCCAACTTTCTAAACCGGTTAATTCCACTCGGAATTGACAGATATAACGGATTTTGGAGTAGTTTTCGAGCAATATTCGGACAAATCTGCCCATATCTCCGAAACTATATGTCTTAGAACGGTGAAATCGGTATTTTTAGAAAGATCGCGTGAAAATGCAGTAGATGAAATGGTTTCCAACTTTCTAAACCGGTTAATTCCACTCGGAATTGACAGATATAGCGGATTTTGGAGTAGTTTTCGAGCAATATTCGGACAAATCTGCCCATATCTCCGAAACTATATGTCGTAGAACGGTGAAATCGGTATTTTTAGAAAGATCTCGTGAAAATACAGTAGATGAAATGGTTTCCAACTTTCTAAACCGGCTAATTCCACTCGGAATTGACAGATATAACGGATTTTGGAGTAGTTTTCGAGCAATATTCGGACAAATCAGCCCATATCTCCGAAACTATATGTCGTAGAACGGTGAAATCGGTATTTTTAGAAAGATCGCGTGAAAATGCAGTAGATGAAATGGTTTCCAACTTTCTAAACCGGTTAATTCCACTCGGAATTGACAGATATATCGGATTTTGGAGTAGTTTTCGAGCAATATTCGGACAAATCTGCCCATATCTCCGAAACTACATGTCGTAGAACGGTGAGATCGGTATGTTTAGAAAGATCTCGTGAAAATGCAGTAGACGGAATGGTTTCCAACTTTCTAAACCGGTTAATTCCACTCGGAATTGACAGATATAACGGATTTTGGAGTAGTTTTCGAGCAATATTCGGACAAATCTGCCCATATCTCCGAAACTATATGTCTTAGAACGGTGAAATCGGTATTTTTAGAAAGATCGCGTGAAAATGCAGTAGATGAAATGGTTTCCAACTTTCTAAACCGGTTAATTCCACTCGGAATTGACAGATATAGCGGATTTTGGAGTAGTTTTCGAGCAATATTCGGACAAATCTGCCCATATCTCCGAAACTATATGTCGTAGAACGGTGAAATCGGTATTTTTAGAAAGATCTCGTGAAAATACAGTAGATGAAATGGTTTCCAACTTTCTAAACCGGTTAATTCCACTCGGAATTGACAGATATAACGGATTTTGGAGTAGTTTTCGAGCAATATTCGGACAAATCAGCCCATATCTCCGAAACTATATGTCGTAGAACGGTGAAATCGGTATTTTTAGAAAGATCGCGTGAAAATGCAGTAGATGAAATGGATTCCAACTTTCTAAACCGGTTAATTCCACTCGGAATTGACAGATATAACGGATTTTGGAGTAGTTTTCGAGCAATATTCGGACAAATCTGCCCATATCTCCGAAACTATATGTCGTAGAACGGTGAAATCGGTATTTTTAGAAAGATCTCGTGAAAATACAGTAGATGAAATGGTTTCCAACTTTCTAAACCGGTTAATTCCACTCGGAATTGACAGATATAACGGATTTTGGAGTAGTTTTCGAGCAATATTCGGACAAATCTGCCCATATCTCCGAAACTACATGTCGTAGAACGGTGAGATCGGTATTTTTAGAAAGATCTCGTGAAAATGCAGTAGACGAAATGGTTTCCAACTTTCTAAACCGGTTAATTCCACTCGGAATTGACAGATATAACGGATTTTGGAGTAGTTTTCGAGCAATATTCGGACAAATCTGCCCATATCTCGGAAACTATATGTTGTAGAACGGTGAGATCGGTATTTTTAGAAAGATCTCGTGAAAATGCAGTAGATGAAATGGTTTCCAACTTTCTAAACCGGTTAATTCCACTCGGAATTGCCAAAAATTCATATAACGCATTTTCAGCTATTTTCGAGCTATTTTCGGACAAATCAGCCCATATCTCCGAAACTATATATCGTAGGACGGTGAAATCGGTATTTTTGGAAAGATCTCGTGAAAATACAGTAGATGAAATGGTTTTCAACTTTCTAAACCGGTTAATTCCACTCGGAATTGACAGATATAACGGATTTTGGAGTAGTTTTCGAGCAATATTCGGACAAATCTGCCCATATCTTTGAAACTATATGTCGTCGAACGGTGAAATCGGTATTTTTAGAAAGATCTCGAAAAAATACAGAAGATGACATTGTTTCAAACTTTCTAAACCGGTTAATTCCACTCGGAATTGACAGATATAACGGATTTTGGAGTAGTTTTCGAGCAATATTCGGACAAATCTGCCCATATCTCCGAAACTATATGTCGTAGAACGGTGAAATCGGTATTTTTAGAAAGATCTCGTGAAAATACAGTAGATGAAATGGTTTCCAACTTTCTAAACCGGCTAATTCCACTCGGAATTGACAGATATAACGGATTTTGGAGTAGTTTTCGAGCAATATTCGGACAAATCAGCCCATATCTCCGAAACTATATGTCGTCGAACGGTGAAATCGGTATTTTTAGAAAGATCTCGAAAAAATACAGAAGATGACATGGTTTCAAACTTTCTAAACCGGTTAATTCCACTCGGAATTGACAGATATAACGGATTTTGGAGTAGTTTTCGAGCAATATTCGGACAAATCTGCCCATATCTCCGAAACTATATGTCGTAGAACGGTGAAATCGGTATTTTTAGAAAGATCTCGTGAAAATGCAGTAGATGAAATGGTTTCCAACTTTCTAAACCGGTTAATTCCACTCGGAATTGACAGATATAACGGATTTTGGAGTAGTTTTCGAGCAATATTCGGACAAATCAGCCCATATCTCCGAAACTATATGTCGTAGAACGGTGAAATCGGTATTTTTAGAAAGATCGCCTGAAAATGCAGTAGATGAAATGGATTCCAACTTTCTAAACCGGTTAATTCCACTCGGAATTGACAGATATAACGGATTTTGGAGTAGTTTTCGAGCAATATTCGGACAAATCTGCCCATATCTCCGAAACTATATGTCGTAGAACGGTGAAATCGGTATTTTTAGAAAGATCTCGTGAAAATACAGTAGATGAAATGGTTTCCAACTTTCTAAACCGGTTAATTCCACTCGGAATTGACAGATATAACGCATTTTGGAGTAGTTTTCGAGCAATATTCGGACAAATCTGCCCATATCTCCGAAACTACATGTCGTAGAACGGTGAGATCGGTATTTTTAGAAAGATCTCGTGAAAATGCAGTAGACGAAATGGTTTCCAACTTTCTAAACCGGTTAATTCCACTCGGAATTGACAGATATAACGGATTTTGGAGTAGTTTTCGAGCAATATTCGGACAAATCTGCCCATATCTCGGAAACTATATGTCGTAGAACGGTGAGATCGGTATTTTTAGAAAGATCTCGTGAAAATGCAGTAGATGAAATGGTTTCCAACTTTCTAAACCGGTTAATTCCACTCGGAATTGCCAAAAATTCATATAACGCATTTTCAGCTATTTTCGAGCTATTTTCGGACAAATCAGCCCATATCTCCGAAACTATATATCGTAGGACGGTGAAATCGGTATTTTTGGAAAGATCTCGTGAAAATACAGTAGATGAAATGGTTTTCAACTTTCTAAACCGGTTAATTCCACTCGGAATTGACAGATATAACGGATTTTGGAGTAGTTTTCGAGCAATATTCGGACAAATCTGCCCATATCTTTGAAACTATATGTCGTCGAACGGTGAAATCGGTATTTTTAGAAAGATCTCGAAAAAACACAGAAGATGACATTGTTTCAAACTTTCTAAACCGGTTAATTCCACTCGGAATTAACAGATATAACGGATTTTGGAGTAGTTTTCGAGCAATATTCGGACAAATCTGCCCATATCTCCGAAACTATATGTCGTAGAACGGTGAAATCGGTATTTTTAGAAAGATCTCGTGAAAATACAGTAGATGAAATGGTTTCCAACTTTCTAAACCGGCTAATTCCACTCGGAATTGACAGATATAACGGATTTTGGAGTAGTTTTCGAGCAATATTCGGACAAATCAGCCCATATCTCCGAAACTATATGTCGTAGAACGGTGAAATCGGTATTTTTAGAAAGATCGCGTGAAAATGCAGTAGATGAAATGGTTTCCAACTTTCTAAACCGGCTAATTCCACTCGGAATTGACAGATATAGCGGATTTTGGAGTAGTTTTCGAGCAATATTCGGACAAATCTGCCCATATCTCCGAAACTATATGTCGTAGAACGGTGAAATCGGTATTTTTAGAAAGATCTCGTGAAAATACAGTAGATGAAATGGTTTCCAACTTTCTAAACCGGCTAATTCCACTCGGAATTGACAGATATAACGGATTTTGGAGTAGTTTTCGAGCAATATTCGGACAAATCAGCCCATATCTCCGAAACTATATGTCGTAGAACGGTGAAATCGGTATTTTTAGAAAGATCGCGTGAAAATGCAGTAGATGAAATGGTTTCCAACTTTCTAAACCGGTTAATTCCACTCGGAATTGACAGATATATCGGATTTTGGAGTAGTTTTCGAGCAATATTCGGACAAATCTGCCCATATCTCCGAAACTACATGTCGTAGAACGGTGAGATCGGTATTTTTAGAAAGATCTCGTGAAAATGCAGTAGACGAAATGGTTTCCAACTTTCTAAACCGGTTAATTCCACTCGGAATTGACAGATATAACGGATTTTGGAGTAGTTTTCGAGCAATATTCGGACAAATCTGCCCATATCTCCGAAACTACATGTCGTAGAACGGTGAGATCGGTATTTTTAGAAAGATCTCGTGAAAATGCAGTAGACGAAATGGTTTCCAACTTTCTAAACCGGTTAATTCCACTCGGAATTGACAGATATAACGGATTTTGGAGTAGTTTTCGAGCAATATTCGGACAAATCTGCCCATATCTCGGAAACTATATGTTGTAGAACGGTGAGATCGGTATTTTTAGAAAGATCTCGTGAAAATGCAGTAGATGAAATGGTTTCCAACTTTCTAAACCGGTTAATTCCACTCGGAATTGCCAAAAATTCATATAACGCATTTTCAGCTATTTTCGAGCTATTTTCGGACAAATCAGCCCATATCTCCGAAACTATATATCGTAGGACGGTGAAATCGGTATTTTTGGAAAGATCTCGTGAAAATACAGTAGACGAAATGGTTTCCAACTTTCTAAACCGGTTAATTCCACTCGGAATTGACAGATATAACGGATTTTGGAGTAGTTTTCGAGCAATATTCGGACAAATCTGTCCATATCTCCGAAACTATATATCGTAGAACGGTGAAATCGGTATTTTTGGAAAGATCTCGTGAAAATGCAGTAGACGAAATGGTTTCCAACTTTCTAAACCGGTTAATTCCACTCGGAATTGACAGATATAACGGATTTTGGAGTAGTTTTCGAGCAATATTCGGACAAATCTGCCCATATCTTTGAAACTATATGTCGTCGAACGGTGAAATCGGTATTTTTAGAAAGATCTCGAAAAAATACAGAAGATGACATGGTTTCAAACTTTCTAAACCGGTTAATTCCACTCGGAATTGACAGATATAACGGATTTTGGAGTAGTTTTCGAGCAATATTCGGACAAATCTGTCCATATCTCCGAAACTATATATCGTAGAACGGTGAAATCGGTATTTTTGGAAAGATCTCGTGAAAATACAGTAGATGAAATGGTTTCAAACTTTCTAAACCGGTTAATTCCACTCGGAATTGACAGATATAACGGATTTTGGAGTAGTTTTCGAGCAATATTCGGACAAATCTGCCCATATCTCCGAAACTATATGTCGTAGAACGGTGAAATCGGTATTTTTAGAAAGATCTCGTGAAAATACAGTAGATGAAATGGTTTCCAACTTTCTAAACCGGCTAATTCCACTCGGAATTGACAGATATAACGGATTTTGGAGTAGTTTTCGAGCAATATTCGGACAAATCAGCCCATATCTCCGAAACTATATGTCGTAGAACGGTGAAATCGGTATTTTTAGAAAGATCGCGTGAAAATGCAGTAGATGAAATGGTTTCCAACTTTCTAAACCGGTTAATTCCACTCGGAATTGACAGATATATCGGATTTTGGAGTAGTTTTCGAGCAATATTCGGACAAATCTGCCCATATCTCCGAAACTACATGTCGTAGAACGGTGAGATCGGTATGTTTAGAAAGATCTCGTGAAAATGCAGTAGACGGAATGGTTTCCAACTTTCTAAACCGGTTAATTCCACTCGGAATTGACACATATAACGGATTTTGGAGTAGTTTTCGAGCAATATTCGGACAAATCTGCCCATATCTCCGAAACTATATGTCTTAGAACGGTGAAATCGGTATTTTTAGAAAGATCGCGTGAAAATGCAGTAGATGAAATGGTTTCCAACTTTCTAAACCGGTTAATTCCACTCGGAATTGACAGATATAGCGGATTTTGGAGTAGTTTTCGAGCAATATTCGGACAAATCTGCCCATATCTCCGAAACTATATGTCGTAGAACGGTGAAATCGGTATTTTTAGAAAGATCTCGTGAAAATACAGTAGATGAAATGGTTTCCAACTTTCTAAACCGGTTAATTCCACTCGGAATTGACAGATATAACGGATTTTGGAGTAGTTTTCGAGCAATATTCGGACAAATCAGCCCATATCTCCGAAACTATATGTCGTAGAACGGTGAAATCGGTATTTTTAGAAAGATCGCGTGAAAATGCAGTAGATGAAATGGATTCCAACTTTCTAAACCGGTTAATTCCACTCGGAATTGACAGATATAACGGATTTTGGAGTAGTTTTCGAGCAATATTCGGACAAATCTGCCCATATCTCCGAAACTATATGTCGTAGAACGGTGAAATCGGTATTTTTAGAAAGATCTCGTGAAAATACAGTAGATGAAATGGTTTCCAACTTTCTAAACCGGTTAATTCCACTCGGAATTGACAGATATAACGGATTTTGGAGTAGTTTTCGAGCAATATTCGGACAAATCTGCCCATATCTCCGAAACTACATGTCGTAGAACGGTGAGATCGGTATTTTTAGAAAGATCTCGTGAAAATGCAGTAGACGAAATGGTTTCCAACTTTCTAAACCGGTTAATTCCACTCGGAATTGACAGATATAACGGATTTTGGAGTAGTTTTCGAGCAATATTCGGACAAATCTGCCCATATCTCGGAAACTATATGTTGTAGAACGGTGAGATCGGTATTTTTAGAAAGATCTCGTGAAAATGCAGTAGATGAAATGGTTTCCAACTTTCTAAACCGGTTAATTCCACTCGGAATTGCCAAAAATTCATATAACGCATTTTCAGCTATTTTCGAGCTATTTTCGGACAAATCAGCCCATATCTCCGAAACTATATATCGTAGGACGGTGAAATCGGTATTTTTGGAAAGATCTCGTGAAAATACAGTAGATGAAATGGTTTTCAACTTTCTAAACCGGTTAATTCCACTCGGAATTGACAGATATAACGGATTTTGGAGTAGTTTTCGAGCAATATTCGGACAAATCTGCCCATATCTTTGAAACTATATGTCGTCGAACGGTGAAATCGGTATTTTTAGAAAGATCTCGAAAAAATACAGAAGATGACATTGTTTCAAACTTTCTAAACCGGTTAATTCCACTCGGAATTGACAGATATAACGGATTTTGGAGTAGTTTTCGAGCAATATTCGGACAAATCTGCCCATATCTCCGAAACTATATGTCGTAGAACGGTGAAATCGGTATTTTTAGAAAGATCTCGTGAAAATACAGTAGATGAAATGGTTTCCAACTTTCTAAACCGGCTAATTCCACTCGGAATTGACAGATATAACGGATTTTGGAGTAGTTTTCGAGCAATATTCGGACAAATCAGCCCATATCTCCGAAACTATATGTCGTCGAACGGTGAAATCGGTATTTTTAGAAAGATCTCGAAAAAATACAGAAGATGACATGGTTTCAAACTTTCTAAACCGGTTAATTCCACTCGGAATTGACAGATATAACGGATTTTGGAGTAGTTTTCGAGCAATATTCGGACAAATCTGCCCATATCTCCGAAACTATATGTCGTAGAACGGTGAAATCGGTATTTTTAGAAAGATCTCGTGAAAATACAGTAGATGAAATGGTTTCCAACTTTCTAAACCGGTTAATTCCACTCGGAATTGACAGATATATCGGATTTTGGAGTAGTTTTCGAGCAATATTCGGACAAATCTGCCCATATCTCCGAAACTACATGTCGTAGAACGGTGAGATCGGTATGTTTAGAAAGATCTCGTGAAAATGCAGTAGACGGAATGGTTTCCAACTTTCTAAACCGGTTAATTCCACTCGGAATTGACAGATATAACGGATTTTGGAGTAGTTTTCGAGCAATATTCGGACAAATCTGCCCATATCTCCGAAACTATATGTCTTAGAACGGTGAAATCGGTATTTTTAGAAAGATCGCGTGAAAATGCAGTAGATGAAATGGTTTCCAACTTTCTAAACCGGTTAATTCCACTCGGAATTGACAGATATAGCGGATTTTGGAGTAGTTTTCGAGCAATATTCGGACAAATCTGCCCATATCTCCGAAACTATATGTCGTAGAACGGTGAAATCGGTATTTTTAGAAAGATCTCGTGAAAATACAGTAGATGAAATGGTTTCCAACTTTCTAAACCGGCTAATTCCACTCGGAATTGACAGATATAACGGATTTTGGAGTAGTTTTCGAGCAATATTCGGACAAATCAGCCCATATCTCCGAAACTATATGTCGTAGAACGGTGAAATCGGTATTTTTAGAAAGATCGCGTGAAAATGCAGTAGATGAAATGGTTTCCAACTTTCTAAACCGGTTAATTCCACTCGGAATTGACAGATATATCGGATTTTGGAGTAGTTTTCGAGCAATATTCGGACAAATCTGCCCATATCTCCGAAACTACATGTCGTAGAACGGTGAGATCGGTATGTTTAGAAAGATCTCGTGAAAATGCAGTAGACGGAATGGTTTCCAACTTTCTAAACCGGTTAATTCCACTCGGAATTGACAGATATAACGGATTTTGGAGTAGTTTTCGAGCAATATTCGGACAAATCTGCCCATATCTCCGAAACTATATGTCTTAGAACGGTGAAATCGGTATTTTTAGAAAGATCGCGTGAAAATGCAGTAGATGAAATGGTTTCCAACTTTCTAAACCGGTTAATTCCACTCGGAATTGACAGATATAGCGGATTTTGGAGTAGTTTTCGAGCAATATTCGGACAAATCTGCCCATATCTCCGAAACTATATGTCGTAGAACGGTGAAATCGGTATTTTTAGAAAGATCTCGTGAAAATACAGTAGATGAAATGGTTTCCAACTTTCTAAACCGGTTAATTCCACTCGGAATTGACAGATATAACGGATTTTGGAGTAGTTTTCGAGCAATATTCGGACAAATCAGCCCATATCTCCGAAACTATATGTCGTAGAACGGTGAAATCGGTATTTTTAGAAAGATCGCGTGAAAATGCAGTAGATGAAATGGATTCCAACTTTCTAAACCGGTTAATTCCACTCGGAATTGACAGATATAACGGATTTTGGAGTAGTTTTCGAGCAATATTCGGACAAATCTGCCCATATCTCCGAAACTATATGTCGTAGAACGGTGAAATCGGTATTTTTAGAAAGATCTCGTGAAAATACAGTAGATGAAATGGTTTCCAACTTTCTAAACCGGTTAATTCCACTCGGAATTGACAGATATAACGGATTTTGGAGTAGTTTTCGAGCAATATTCGGACAAATCTGCCCATATCTCCGAAACTACATGTCGTAGAACGGTGAGATCGGTATTTTTAGAAAGATCTCGTGAAAATGCAGTAGACGAAATGGTTTCCAACTTTCTAAACCGGTTAATTCCACTCGGAATTGACAGATATAACGGATTTTGGAGTAGTTTTCGAGCAATATTCGGACAAATCTGCCCATATCTCGGAAACTATATGTTGTAGAACGGTGAGATCGGTATTTTTAGAAAGATCTCGTGAAAATGCAGTAGATGAAATGGTTTCCAACTTTCTAAACCGGTTAATTCCACTCGGAATTGCCAAAAATTCATATAACGCATTTTCAGCTATTTTCGAGCTATTTTCGGACAAATCAGCCCATATCTCCGAAACTATATATCGTAGGACGGTGAAATCGGTATTTTTGGAAAGATCTCGTGAAAATACAGTAGATGAAATGGTTTTCAACTTTCTAAACCGGTTAATTCCACTCGGAATTGACAGATATAACGGATTTTGGAGTAGTTTTCGAGCAATATTCGGACAAATCTGCCCATATCTTTGAAACTATATGTCGTCGAACGGTGAAATCGGTATTTTTAGAAAGATCTCGAAAAAATACAGAAGATGACATTGTTTCAAACTTTCTAAACCGGTTAATTCCACTCGGAATTGACAGATATAACGGATTTTGGAGTAGTTTTCGAGCAATATTCGGACAAATCTGCCCATATCTCCGAAACTATATGTCGTAGAACGGTGAAATCGGTATTTTTAGAAAGATCTCGTGAAAATACAGTAGATGAAATGGTTTCCAACTTTCTAAACCGGCTAATTCCACTCGGAATTGACAGATATAACGGATTTTGGAGTAGTTTTCGAGCAATATTCGGACAAATCAGCCCATATCTCCGAAACTATATGTCGTCGAACGGTGAAATCGGTATTTTTAGAAAGATCTCGAAAAAATACAGAAGATGACATGGTTTCAAACTTTCTAAACCGGTTAATTCCACTCGGAATTGACAGATATAACGGATTTTGGAGTAGTTTTCGAGCAATATTCGGACAAATCTGCCCATATCTCCGAAACTATATGTCGTAGAACGGTGAAATCGGTATTTTTAGAAAGATCTCGTGAAAATGCAGTAGATGAAATGGTTTCCAACTTTCTAAACCGGTTAATTCCACTCGGAATTGACAGATATAACGGATTTTGGAGTAGTTTTCGAGCAATATTCGGACAAATCTGCCCATATCTCCGAAACTATATATCGTAGGACGGTGAAATCGGTATTTTTGGAAAGATCTCGTGAAAATACAGTAGATGAAATGGTTTTCAACTTTCTAAACCGGTTAATTCCACTCGGAATTGACAGATATAACGGATTTTGGAGTAGTTTTCGAGCAATATTCGGACAAATCTGCCCATATCTTTGAAACTATATGTCGTCGAACGGTGAAATCGGTATTTTTAGAAAGATCTCGAAAAAATACAGAAGATGACATTGTTTCAAACTTTCTAAACCGGTTAATTCCACTCGGAATTGACAGATATAACGGATTTTGGAGTAGTTTTCGAGCAATATTCGGACAAATCTGCCCATATCTCCGAAACTATATGTCGTAGAACGGTGAAATCGGTATTTTTAGAAAGATCTCGTGAAAATACAGTAGATGAAATGGTTTCCAACTTTCTAAACCGGCTAATTCCACTCGGAATTGACAGATATAACGGATTTTGGAGTAGTTTTCGAGCAATATTCGGACAAATCAGCCCATATCTCCGAAACTATATGTCGTCGAACGGTGAAATCGGTATTTTTAGAAAGATCTCGAAAAAATACAGAAGATGACATGGTTTCAAACTTTCTAAACCGGTTAATTCCACTCGGAATTGACAGATATAACGGATTTTGGAGTAGTTTTCGAGCAATATTCGGACAAATCTGCCCATATCTCCGAAACTATATGTCGTAGAACGGTGAAATCGGTATTTTTAGAAAGATCTCGTGAAAATGCAGTAGATGAAATGGTTTCCAACTTTCTAAACCGGTTAATTCCACTCGGAATTGACAGATATAACGGATTTTGGAGTAGTTTTCGAGCAATATTCGGACAAATCAGCCCATATCTCCGAAACTATATGTCGTAGAACGGTGAAATCGGTATTTTTAGAAAGATCGCCTGAAAATGCAGTAGATGAAATGGATTCCAACTTTCTAAACCGGTTAATTCCACTCGGAATTGACAGATATAACGGATTTTGGAGTAGTTTTCGAGCAATATTCGGACAAATCTGCCCATATCTCCGAAACTATATATCGTAGGACGGTGAAATCGGTATTTTTGGAAAGATCTCGTGAAAATACAGTAGATGAAATGGTTTTCAACTTTCTAAACCGGTTAATTCCACTCGGAATTGACAGATATAACGGATTTTGGAGTAGTTTTCGAGCAATATTCGGACAAATCTGCCCATATCTTTGAAACTATATGTCGTCGAACGGTGAAATCGGTATTTTTAGAAAGATCTCGAAAAAATACAGAAGATGACATTGTTTCAAACTTTCTAAACCGGTTAATTCCACTCGGAATTGACAGATATAACGGATTTTGGAGTAGTTTTCGAGCAATATTCGGACAAATCTGCCCATATCTCCGAAACTATATGTCGTAGAACGGTGAAATCGGTATTTTTAGAAAGATCTCGTGAAAATACAGTAGATGAAATGGTTTCCAACTTTCTAAACCGGCTAATTCCACTCGGAATTGACAGATATAACGGATTTTGGAGTAGTTTTCGAGCAATATTCGGACAAATCAGCCCATATCTCCGAAACTATATGTCGTCGAACGGTGAAATCGGTATTTTTAGAAAGATCTCGAAAAAATACAGAAGATGACATGGTTTCAAACTTTCTAAACCGGTTAATTCCACTCGGAATTGACAGATATAACGGATTTTGGAGTAGTTTTCGAGCAATATTCGGACAAATCTGCCCATATCTCCGAAACTATATGTCGTAGAACGGTGAAATCGGTATTTTTAGAAAGATCTCGTGAAAATGCAGTAGATGAAATGGTTTCCAACTTTCTAAACCGGTTAATTCCACTCGGAATTGACAGATATAACGGATTTTGGAGTAGTTTTCGAGCAATATTCGGACAAATCAGCCCATATCTCCGAAACTATATGTCGTAGAACGGTGAAATCGGTATTTTTAGAAAGATCGCCTGAAAATGCAGTAGATGAAATGGATTCCAACTTTCTAAACCGGTTAATTCCACTCGGAATTGACAGATATAACGGATTTTGGAGTAGTTTTCGAGCAATATTCGGACAAATCTGCCCATATCTCCGAAACTATATATCGTAGGACGGTGAAATCGGTATTTTTGGAAAGATCTCGTGAAAATACAGTAGATGAAATGGTTTTCAACTTTCTAAACCGGTTAATTCCACTCGGAATTGACAGATATAACGGATTTTGGAGTAGTTTTCGAGCAATATTCGGACAAATCTGCCCATATCTTTGAAACTATATGTCGTCGAACGGTGAAATCGGTATTTTTAGAAAGATCTCGAAAAAATACAGAAGATGACATTGTTTCAAACTTTCTAAACCGGTTAATTCCACTCGGAATTGACAGATATAACGGATTTTGGAGTAGTTTTCGAGCAATATTCGGACAAATCTGCCCATATCTCCGAAACTATATATCGTAGGACGGTGAAATCGGTATTTTTGGAAAGATCTCGTGAAAATACAGTAGATGAAATGGTTTTCAACTTTCTAAACCGGTTAATTCCACTCGGAATTGACAGATATAACGGATTTTGGAGTAGTTTTCGAGCAATATTCGGACAAATCTGCCCATATCTTTGAAACTATATGTCGTCGAACGGTGAAATCGGTATTTTTAGAAAGATCTCGAAAAAATACAGAAGATGACATTGTTTCAAACTTTCTAAACCGGTTAATTCCACTCGGAATTGACAGATATAACGGATTTTGGAGTAGTTTTCGAGCAATATTCGGACAAATCTGCCCATATCTCCGAAACTATATGTCGTAGAACGGTGAAATCGGTATTTTTAGAAAGATCTCGTGAAAATACAGTAGATGAAATGGATTCCAACTTTCTAAACCGGTTAATTCCACTCGGAATTGACAGATATAACGGATTTTGGAGTAGTTTTCGAGCAATATTCGGACAAATCAGCCCATATCTCCGAAACTATATATCGTAGGACGGTGAAATCGGTATTTTTGGAAAGATCTCGTGAAAATACAGTAGATGAAATGGTTTTCAACTTTCTAAACCGGTTAATTCCACTCGGAATTGACAGATATAACGGATTTTGGAGTAGTTTTCGAGCAATATTCGGACAAATCTGCCCATATCTTTGAAACTATATGTCGTCGAACGGTGAAATCGGTATTTTTAGAAAGATCTCGAAAAAATACAGAAGATGACATTGTTTCAAACTTTCTAAACCGGTTAATTCCACTCGGAATTGACAGATATAACGGATTTTGGAGTAGTTTTCGAGCAATATTCGGACAAATCTGCCCATATCTCCGAAACTATATGTCGTAGAACGGTGAAATCGGTATTTTTAGAAAGATCTCGTGAAAATACAGTAGATGAAATGGTTTCCAACTTTCTAAACCGGCTAATTCCACTCGGAATTGACAGATATAACGGATTTTGGAGTAGTTTTCGAGCAATATTCGGACAAATCAGCCCATATCTCCGAAACTATATGTCGTCGAACGGTGAAATCGGTATTTTTAGAAAGATCTCGAAAAAATACAGAAGATGACATGGTTTCAAACTTTCTAAACCGGTTAATTCCACTCGGAATTGACAGATATAACGGATTTTGGAGTAGTTTTCGAGCAATATTCGG
The DNA here is from genome assembly GCA_949748235.1 of Platypus cylindrus. Classification (NCBI taxonomy): domain Eukaryota; kingdom Metazoa; phylum Arthropoda; class Insecta; order Coleoptera; family Curculionidae; genus Platypus; species Platypus cylindrus. The sequence goes on from CATIYE010000015.1 coordinate 689,651, forward strand.
ACAAATCTGCCCATATCTCCGAAACTATATGTCGTAGAACGGTGAAATCGGTATTTTTAGAAAGATCTCGTGAAAATACAGTAGATGAAATGGTTTCCAACTTTCTAAACCGGTTAATTCCACTCGGAATTGACAGATATATCGGATTTTGGAGTAGTTTTCGAGCAATATTCGGACAAATCTGCCCATATCTCCGAAACTACATGTCGTAGAACGGTGAGATCGGTATGTTTAGAAAGATCTCGTGAAAATGCAGTAGACGGAATGGTTTCCAACTTTCTAAACCGGTTAATTCCACTCGGAATTGACAGATATAACGGATTTTGGAGTAGTTTTCGAGCAATATTCGGACAAATCTGCCCATATCTCCGAAACTATATGTCTTAGAACGGTGAAATCGGTATTTTTAGAAAGATCGCGTGAAAATGCAGTAGATGAAATGGTTTCCAACTTTCTAAACCGGTTAATTCCACTCGGAATTGACAGATATAGCGGATTTTGGAGTAGTTTTCGAGCAATATTCGGACAAATCTGCCCATATCTCCGAAACTATATGTCGTAGAACGGTGAAATCGGTATTTTTAGAAAGATCTCGTGAAAATACAGTAGATGAAATGGTTTCCAACTTTCTAAACCGGCTAATTCCACTCGGAATTGACAGATATAACGGATTTTGGAGTAGTTTTCGAGCAATATTCGGACAAATCAGCCCATATCTCCGAAACTATATGTCGTAGAACGGTGAAATCGGTATTTTTAGAAAGATCGCGTGAAAATGCAGTAGATGAAATGGTTTCCAACTTTCTAAACCGGTTAATTCCACTCGGAATTGACAGATATATCGGATTTTGGAGTAGTTTTCGAGCAATATTCGGACAAATCTGCCCATATCTCCGAAACTACATGTCGTAGAACGGTGAGATCGGTATGTTTAGAAAGATCTCGTGAAAATGCAGTAGACGGAATGGTTTCCAACTTTCTAAACCGGTTAATTCCACTCGGAATTGACAGATATAACGGATTTTGGAGTAGTTTTCGAGCAATATTCGGACAAATCTGCCCATATCTCCGAAACTATATGTCTTAGAACGGTGAAATCGGTATTTTTAGAAAGATCGCGTGAAAATGCAGTAGATGAAATGGTTTCCAACTTTCTAAACCGGTTAATTCCACTCGGAATTGACAGATATAGCGGATTTTGGAGTAGTTTTCGAGCAATATTCGGACAAATCTGCCCATATCTCCGAAACTATATGTCGTAGAACGGTGAAATCGGTATTTTTAGAAAGATCTCGTGAAAATACAGTAGATGAAATGGTTTCCAACTTTCTAAACCGGTTAATTCCACTCGGAATTGACAGATATAACGGATTTTGGAGTAGTTTTCGAGCAATATTCGGACAAATCAGCCCATATCTCCGAAACTATATGTCGTAGAACGGTGAAATCGGTATTTTTAGAAAGATCGCGTGAAAATGCAGTAGATGAAATGGATTCCAACTTTCTAAACCGGTTAATTCCACTCGGAATTGACAGATATAACGGATTTTGGAGTAGTTTTCGAGCAATATTCGGACAAATCTGCCCATATCTCCGAAACTATATGTCGTAGAACGGTGAAATCGGTATTTTTAGAAAGATCTCGTGAAAATACAGTAGATGAAATGGTTTCCAACTTTCTAAACCGGTTAATTCCACTCGGAATTGACAGATATAACGGATTTTGGAGTAGTTTTCGAGCAATATTCGGACAAATCTGCCCATATCTCCGAAACTACATGTCGTAGAACGGTGAGATCGGTATTTTTAGAAAGATCTCGTGAAAATGCAGTAGACGAAATGGTTTCCAACTTTCTAAACCGGTTAATTCCACTCGGAATTGACAGATATAACGGATTTTGGAGTAGTTTTCGAGCAATATTCGGACAAATCTGCCCATATCTCGGAAACTATATGTTGTAGAACGGTGAGATCGGTATTTTTAGAAAGATCTCGTGAAAATGCAGTAGATGAAATGGTTTCCAACTTTCTAAACCGGTTAATTCCACTCGGAATTGCCAAAAATTCATATAACGCATTTTCAGCTATTTTCGAGCTATTTTCGGACAAATCAGCCCATATCTCCGAAACTATATATCGTAGGACGGTGAAATCGGTATTTTTGGAAAGATCTCGTGAAAATACAGTAGATGAAATGGTTTTCAACTTTCTAAACCGGTTAATTCCACTCGGAATTGACAGATATAACGGATTTTGGAGTAGTTTTCGAGCAATATTCGGACAAATCTGCCCATATCTTTGAAACTATATGTCGTCGAACGGTGAAATCGGTATTTTTAGAAAGATCTCGAAAAAATACAGAAGATGACATTGTTTCAAACTTTCTAAACCGGTTAATTCCACTCGGAATTGACAGATATAACGGATTTTGGAGTAGTTTTCGAGCAATATTCGGACAAATCTGCCCATATCTCCGAAACTATATGTCGTAGAACGGTGAAATCGGTATTTTTAGAAAGATCTCGTGAAAATACAGTAGATGAAATGGTTTCCAACTTTCTAAACCGGCTAATTCCACTCGGAATTGACAGATATAACGGATTTTGGAGTAGTTTTCGAGCAATATTCGGACAAATCAGCCCATATCTCCGAAACTATATGTCGTCGAACGGTGAAATCGGTATTTTTAGAAAGATCTCGAAAAAATACAGAAGATGACATGGTTTCAAACTTTCTAAACCGGTTAATTCCACTCGGAATTGACAGATATAACGGATTTTGGAGTAGTTTTCGAGCAATATTCGGACAAATCTGCCCATATCTCCGAAACTATATGTCGTAGAACGGTGAAATCGGTATTTTTAGAAAGATCTCGTGAAAATGCAGTAGATGAAATGGTTTCCAACTTTCTAAACCGGTTAATTCCACTCGGAATTGACAGATATAACGGATTTTGGAGTAGTTTTCGAGCAATATTCGGACAAATCAGCCCATATCTCCGAAACTATATGTCGTAGAACGGTGAAATCGGTATTTTTAGAAAGATCGCCTGAAAATGCAGTAGATGAAATGGATTCCAACTTTCTAAACCGGTTAATTCCACTCGGAATTGACAGATATAACGGATTTTGGAGTAGTTTTCGAGCAATATTCGGACAAATCTGCCCATATCTCCGAAACTATATGTCGTAGAACGGTGAAATCGGTATTTTTAGAAAGATCTCGTGAAAATACAGTAGATGAAATGGTTTCCAACTTTCTAAACCGGTTAATTCCACTCGGAATTGACAGATATAACGCATTTTGGAGTAGTTTTCGAGCAATATTCGGACAAATCTGCCCATATCTCCGAAACTACATGTCGTAGAACGGTGAGATCGGTATTTTTAGAAAGATCTCGTGAAAATGCAGTAGACGAAATGGTTTCCAACTTTCTAAACCGGTTAATTCCACTCGGAATTGACAGATATAACGGATTTTGGAGTAGTTTTCGAGCAATATTCGGACAAATCTGCCCATATCTCGGAAACTATATGTCGTAGAACGGTGAGATCGGTATTTTTAGAAAGATCTCGTGAAAATGCAGTAGATGAAATGGTTTCCAACTTTCTAAACCGGTTAATTCCACTCGGAATTGCCAAAAATTCATATAACGCATTTTCAGCTATTTTCGAGCTATTTTCGGACAAATCAGCCCATATCTCCGAAACTATATATCGTAGGACGGTGAAATCGGTATTTTTGGAAAGATCTCGTGAAAATACAGTAGATGAAATGGTTTTCAACTTTCTAAACCGGTTAATTCCACTCGGAATTGACAGATATAACGGATTTTGGAGTAGTTTTCGAGCAATATTCGGACAAATCTGCCCATATCTTTGAAACTATATGTCGTCGAACGGTGAAATCGGTATTTTTAGAAAGATCTCGAAAAAACACAGAAGATGACATTGTTTCAAACTTTCTAAACCGGTTAATTCCACTCGGAATTAACAGATATAACGGATTTTGGAGTAGTTTTCGAGCAATATTCGGACAAATCTGCCCATATCTCCGAAACTATATGTCGTAGAACGGTGAAATCGGTATTTTTAGAAAGATCTCGTGAAAATACAGTAGATGAAATGGTTTCCAACTTTCTAAACCGGCTAATTCCACTCGGAATTGACAGATATAACGGATTTTGGAGTAGTTTTCGAGCAATATTCGGACAAATCAGCCCATATCTCCGAAACTATATGTCGTAGAACGGTGAAATCGGTATTTTTAGAAAGATCGCGTGAAAATGCAGTAGATGAAATGGTTTCCAACTTTCTAAACCGGCTAATTCCACTCGGAATTGACAGATATATCGGATTTTGGAGTAGTTTTCGAGCAATATTCGGACAAATCTGCCCATATCTCCGAAACTATATGTCGTAGAACGGTGAAATCGGTATTTTTAGAAAGATCTCGTGAAAATACAGTAGATGAAATGGTTTCCAACTTTCTAAACCGGTTAATTCCACTCGGAATTGACAGATATAACGGATTTTGGAGTAGTTTTCGAGCAATATTCGGACAAATCTGCCCATATCTTTGAAACTATATGTCGTCGAACGGTGAAATCGGTATTTTTAGAAAGATCTCGAAAAAATACAGAAGATGACATGGTTTCAAACTTTCTAAACCGGTTAATTCCACTCGGAATTGACAGATATAACGGATTTTGGAGTAGTTTTCGAGCAATATTCGGACAAATCTGTCCATATCTCCGAAACTATATATCGTAGAACGGTGAAATCGGTATTTTTGGAAAGATCTCGTGAAAATACAGTAGATGAAATGGTTTCCAACTTTCTAAACCGGTTAATTCCACTCGGAATTGACAGATATAACGGATTTTGGAGTAGTTTTCGAGCAATATTCGGACAAATCTGCCCATATCTTTGAAACTATATGTCGTCGAACGGTGAAATCGGTATTTTTAGAAAGATCTCGAAAAAATACAGAAGATGACATGGTTTCAAACTTTCTAAACCGGTTAATTCCACTCGGAATTGACAGATATAACGGATTTTGGAGTAGTTTTCGAGCAATATTCGGACAAATCTGCCCATATCTCCGAAACTATATGTCGTAGAACGGTGAAATCGGTATTTTTAGAAAGATCTCGTGAAAATACAGTAGATGAAATGGTTTCCAACTTTCTAAACCGGCTAATTCCACTCGGAATTGACAGATATAACGGATTTTGGAGTAGTTTTCGAGCAATATTCGGACAAATCAGCACATATCTCCGAAACTATATGTCGTAGAACGGTGAAATCGGTATTTTTAGAAAGATCGCGTGAAAATGCAGTAGATGAAATGGTTTCCAACTTTCTAAACCGGTTAATTCCACTCGGAATTGACAGATATATCGGATTTTGGAGTAGTTTTCGAGCAATATTCGGACAAATCTGCCCATATCTCCGAAACTACATGTCGTAGAACGGTGAGATCGGTATGCTTAGAAAGATCTCGTGAAAATGCAGTAGACGGAATGGTTTCCAACTTTCTAAACCGGTTAATTCCACTCGGAATTGACAGATATAACGGATTTTGGAGTAGTTTTCGAGCAATATTCGGACAAATCTGCCCATATCTCCGAAACTATATGTCTTAGAACGGTGAAATCGGTATTTTTAGAAAGATCTCGTGAAAATACAGTAGATGAAATGGTTTCCAACTTTCTAAACCGGTTAATTCCACTCGGAATTGACAGATATAACGGATTTTGGAGTAGTTTTCGAGCAATATTCGGACAAATCTGCCCATATCTCCGAAACTATATATCGTAGAACGGTGAAATCGGTATTTTTAGAAAGATCTCGTGAAAATACAGTAGATGAAATGGTTTCCAACTTTCTAAACCGGCTAATTCCACTCGGAATTGACAGATATAACGGATTTTGGAGTAGTTTTCGAGCAATATTCGGACAAATCAGCCCATATCTCCGAAACTATATGTCGTAGAACGGTGAAATCGGTATTTTTAGAAAGATCGCGTGAAAATGCAGTAGATGAAATGGTTTCCAACTTTCTAAACCGGTTAATTCCGCTCGGAATTGACAGATATAGCGGATTTTGGAGTAGTTTTCGAGCAATATTCGGACAAATCTGCCCATATCTCCGAAACTATATGTCGTAGAACGGTGAAATCGGTATTTTTAGAAAGATCTCGTGAAAATACAGTAGATGAAATGGTTTCCAACATTCTAAACCGGTTTATTCCACTCGGAATTGACAGATATAACGGATTTTGGAGTAGTTTTCGAGCAATATTCGGACAAATCAGCCCATATCTGCGAAACTATATGTCGTAGAACGGTGAAATCGGTATTTTTAGAAAGATCGCGTGAAAATGCAGTAGATGAAATGGATTCCAACTTTCTAAACCGGTTAATTCCACTCGGAATTGACAGATATAACGGATTTTGGAGTAGTTTTCGAGCAATATTCGGACAAATCTGCCCATATCTCCGAAACTATATGACGTAGAACGGTGAAATCGGTATTTTTAGAAAGATCTCGTGAAAATGCAGTAGATGAAATGGTTTCCAACTTTCTAAACCGGTTAATTCCACTCGGAATTGACAGATATAACGGATTTTGGAGTAGTTTTCGAGCAATATTCGGACAAATCTGCCCATATCTTTGAAACTATATGTCGTCAAACGGTGAAATCGGTATTTTTAGAAAGATCTCGAAAAAATACAGAAGATGACATGGTTTCAAACTTTCTAAACCGGTTAATTCCACTCGGAATTGACAGATATAACGGATTTTGGAGTAGTTTTCGAGCAATATTCGGACAAATCTGTCCATATCTCCGAAACTATATATCGTAGAACGGTGAAATCGGTATTTTTGGAAAGATCTCGTGAAAATGCAGTAGACGAAATGGTTTCCAACTTTCTAAACCGGTTAATTCCACTCGGAATTGACAGATATAACGGATTTTGGAGTAGTTTTCGAGCAATATTCGGACAAATCTGCCCATATCTTTGAAACTATATGTCGTCGAACGGTGAAATCGGTATTTTTAGAAAGATCTCGAAAAAATACAGAAGATGACATGGTTTCAAACTTTCTAAACCGGTTAATTCCACTCGGAATTGACAGATATAACGGATTTTGGAGTAGTTTTCGAGCAATATTCGGACAAATCTGTCCATATCTCCGAAACTATATATTGTAGAACGGTGAAATCGGTATTTTTGGAAAGATCTCGTGAAAATACAGTAGATGAAATGGTTTCCAACTTTCTAAACCGGTTAATTCCACTCGGAATTGACAGATATAACGGATTTTGGAGTAGTTTTCGAGCAATATTCGGACAAATCTGCCCATATCTTTGAAACTATATGTCGTCGAACGGTGAAATCGGTATTTTTAGAAAGATCTCGAAAAAATACAGAAGATGACATGGTTTCAAACTTTCTAAACCGGTTAATTCCACTCGGAATTGACAGATATAACGGATTTTGGAGTAGTTTTCGAGCAATATTCGGACAAATCTGCCCATATCTCCGAAACTATATGTCGTAGAACGGTGAAATCGGTATTTTTGGAAAGATCTCGTGAAAATACAGTAGATGAAATGGTTTCCAACTTTCTAAACCGGCTAATTCCACTCGGAATTGACAGATATAACGGATTTTGGAGTAGTTTTCGAGCAATATTCGGACAAATCAGCCCATATCTCCGAAACTATATGTCGTAGAACGGTGAAATCGGTATTTTTAGAAAGATCGCGTGAAAATGCAGTAGATGAAATGGTTTCCAACTTTCTAAACCGGTTAATTCCACTCGGAATTGACAGATATATCGGATTTTGGAGTAGTTTTCGAGCAATTTCGGACAAATCTGCCCATATCTCCGAAACTACATGTCGTAGAACGGTGAGATCGGTATGTTTAGAAAGATCTCGTGAAAATGCAGTAGACGCAATGGTTTCCAACTTTCTAAACCGGTTAATTCCACTCGGAATTGACAGATATAACGGATTTTGGAGTAGTTTTCGAGCAATATTCGGACAAATCTGCCCATATCTCCGAAACTATATGTCTTAGAACGGTGAAATCGGTATTTTTAGAAAGATCTCGTGAAAATACAGTAGATGAAATGGTTTCCAACTTTCTAAACCGGTTAATTCCACTCGGAATTGACAGATATAACGGATTTTGGAGTAGTTTTCGAGCAATATTCGGACAAATCTGCCCATATCTCCGAAACTATATATCGTAGAACGGTGAAATCGGTATTTTTAGAAAGATCTCGTGAAAATACAGTAGATGAAATGGTTTCCAACTTTCTAAACCGGCTAATTCCACTCGGAATTGACAGATATAACGGATTTTGGAGTAGTTTTCGAGCAATATTCGGACAAATCAGCCCATATCTCCGAAACTATATGTCGTAGAACGGTGAAATCGGTATTTTTAGAAAGATCGCGTGAAAATGCAGTAGATGAAATGGTTTCCAACTTTCTAAACCGGTTAATTCCGCTCGGAATTGACAGATATAGCGGATTTTGGAGTAGTTTTCGAGCAATATTCGGACAAATCTGCCCATATCTCCGAAACTATATGTCGTAGAACGGTGAAATCGGTATTTTTAGAAAGATCTCGTGAAAATACAGTAGATGAAATGGTTTCCAACATTCTAAACCGGTTCATTCCACTCGGAATTGACAGATATAACGGATTTTGGAGTAGTTTTCGAGCAATATTCGGACAAATCAGCCCATATCTGCGAAACTATATGTCGTAGAACGGTGAAATCGGTATTTTTAGAAAGATCGCGTGAAAATGCAGTAGATGAAATGGATTCCAAGTTTCTAAACCGGTTAATTCCACTCGGAATTGACAGATATAACGGATTTTGGAGTAGTTTTCGAGCAATATTCGGACAAATCTGCCCATATCTCCGAAACTATATGTCGTAGAACGGTGAAATCGGTATTTTTAGAAAGATCTCGTGAAAATACAGTAGATGAAATGGTTTCCAACTTTCTAAACCGGTTAATTCCACTCGGAATTGACAGATATAACGGATTTTGGAGTAGTTTTCGAGCAATATTCGGACAAATCTGCCCATATCTTTGAAACTATATGTCGTCGAACGGTGAAATCGGTATTTTTAGAAAGATCTCGAAAAAATACAGAAGATGACATGGTTTCAAACTTTCTAAACCGGTTAATTCCACTCGGAATTGACAGATATAACGGATTTTGGAGTAGTTTTCGAGCAATATTCGGACAAATCTGTCCATATCTCCGAAACTATATATCGTAGAACGGTGAAATCGGTATTTTTGGAAAGATCTCGTGAAAATACAGTAGATGAAATGGTTTCCAACTTTCTAAACCGGTTAATTCCACTCGGAATTGACAGATATAACGGATTTTGGAGTAGTTTTCGAGCAATATTCGGACAAATCTGCCCATATCTTTGAAACTATATGTCGTCGAACGGTGAAATCGGTATTTTTAGAAAGATCTCGAAAAAATACAGAAGATGACATGGTTTCAAACTTTCTAAACCGGTTAATTCCACTCGGAATTGACAGATATAACGGATTTTGGAGTAGTTTTCGAGCAATATTCGGACAAATCTGCCCATATCTCCGAAACTATATGTCGTAGAACGGTGAAATCGGTATTTTTAGAAAGATCTCGTGAAAATACAGTAGATGAAATGGTTTCCAACTTTCTAAACCGGCTAATTCCACTCGGAATTGACAGATATAACGGATTTTGGAGTAGTTTTCGAGCAATATTCGGACAAATCAGCCCATATCTCCGAAACTATATGTCGTAGAACGGTGAAATCGGTATTTTTAGAAAGATCGCGTGAAAATGCAGTAGATGAAATGGTTTCCAACTTTCTAAACCGGTTAATTCCGCTCGGAATTGACAGATATAGCGGATTTTGGAGTAGTTTTCGAGCAATATTCGGACAAATCTGCCCATATCTCCGAAACTATATGTCGTAGAACGGTGAAATCGGTATTTTTAGAAAGATCTCGTGAAAATACAGTAGATGAAATGGTTTCCAACATTCTAAACCGGTTCATTCCACTCGGAATTGACAGATATAACGGATTTTGGAGTAGTTTTCGAGCAATATTCGGACAAATCAGCCCATATCTGCGAAACTATATGTCGTAGAACGGTGAAATCGGTATTTTTAGAAAGATCGCGTGAAAATGCAGTAGATGAAATGGATTCCAAGTTTCTAAACCGGTTAATTCCACTCGGAATTGACAGATATAACGGATTTTGGAGTAGTTTTCGAGCAATATTCGGACAAATCTGCCCATATCTCCGAAACTATATGTCGTAGAACGGTGAAATCGGTATTTTTAGAAAGATCTCGTGAAAATACAGTAGATGAAATGGTTTCCAACTTTCTAAACCGGTTAATTCCACTCGGAATTGACAGATATAACGGATTTTGGAGTAGTTTTCGAGCAATATTCGGACAAATCTGCCCATATCTTTGAAACTATATGTCGTCGAACGGTGAAATCGGTATTTTTAGAAAGATCTCGAAAAAATACAGAAGATGACATGGTTTCAAACTTTCTAAACCGGTTAATTCCACTCGGAATTGACAGATATAACGGATTTTGGAGTAGTTTTCGAGCAATATTCGGACAAATCTGTCCATATCTCCGAAACTATATATCGTAGAACGGTGAAATCGGTATTTTTGGAAAGATCTCGTGAAAATACAGTAGATGAAATGGTTTCCAACTTTCTAAACCGGTTAATTCCACTCGGAATTGACAGATATAACGGATTTTGGAGTAGTTTTCGAGCAATATTCGGACAAATCTGCCCATATCTTTGAAACTATATGTCGTCGAACGGTGAAATCGGTATTTTTAGAAAGATCTCGAAAAAATACAGAAGATGACATGGTTTCAAACTTTCTAAACCGGTTAATTCCACTCGGAATTGACAGATATAACGGATTTTGGAGTAGTTTTCGAGCAATATTCGGACAAATCTGCCCATATCTCCGAAACTATATGTCGTAGAACGGTGAAATCGGTATTTTTAGAAAGATCTCGTGAAAATACAGTAGATGAAATGGTTTCCAACTTTCTAAACCGGCTAATTCCACTCGGAATTGACAGATATAACGGATTTTGGAGTAGTTTTCGAGCAATATTCGGACAAATCAGCCCATATCTCCGAAACTATATGTCGTAGAACGGTGAAATCGGTATTTTTAGAAAGATCTCGAAAAAATACAGAAGATGACATGGTTTCAAACTTTCTAAACCGGTTAATTCCACTCGGAATTGACAGATATAACGGATTTTGGAGTAGTTTTCGAGCAATATTCGGACAAATCTGCCCATATCTCCGAAACTATATGTCGTAGAACGGTGAAATCGGTATTTTTAGAAAGATCTCGTGAAAATACAGTAGAGGAAATGGTTTCCAACTTTCTAAACCGGCTAATTCCACTCGGAATTGACAGATATAACGGATTTTGGAGTAGTTTTCGAGCAATATTCGGACAAATCAGCCCATATCTCCGAAACTATATGTCGTAGAACGGTGAAATCGGTATTTTTAGAAAGATCGCGTGAAAATGCAGTAGATGAAATGGTTTCCAACTTTCTAAACCGGTTAATTCCACTCGGAATTGACAGATATATCGGATTTTGGAGTAGTTTTCGAGCAATATTCGGACAAATCTGCCCATATCTCCGAAGCTACATGTCGTAGAACGGTGAGATCGGTATGTTTAGAAAGATCTCGTGAAAATGCAGTAGACGGAATGGTTTCCAACTTTCTAAACCGGTTAATTCCACTCGGAATTGACAGATATAACGGATTTTGGAGTAGTTTTCGAGCAATATTCGGACAAATCTGCCCATATCTCCGAAACTATATGTCTTAGAACGGTGAAATCGGTATTTTTAGAAAGATCTCGTGAAAATACAGTAGATGAAATGGTTTCCAACTTTCTAAACCGGTTAATTCCACTCGGAATTGACAGATATAACGGATTTTGGAGTAGTTTTCGAGCAATATTCGGACAAATCTGCCCATATCTCCGAAACTATATATCGTAGAACGGTGAAATCGGTATTTTTAGAAAGATCTCGTGAAAATACAGTAGATGAAATGGTTTCCAACTTTCTAAACCGGCTAATTCCACTCGGAATTGACAGATATAACGGATTTTGGAGTAGTTTTCGAGCAATATTCGGACAAATCAGCCCATATCTCCGAAACTATATGTCGTAGAACGGTGAAATCGGTATTTTTAGAAAGATCGCGTGAAAATGCAGTAGATGAAATGGTTTCCAACTTTCTAAACCGGTTAATTCCACTCGGAATTGACAGATATAGCGGATTTTGGAGTAGTTTTCGAGCAATATTCGGACAAATCTGCCCATATCTCCGAAACTATATGTCGTAGAACGGTGAAATCGGTATTTTTAGAAAGATCTCGTGAAAATACAGTAGATGAAATGGTTTCCAACATTCTAAACCGGTTCATTCCACTCGGAATTGACAGATATAACGGATTTTGGAGTAGTTTTCGAGCGATATTCGGACAAATCAGCCCATATCTGCGAAACTATATGTCGTAGAACGGTGAAATCGGTATTTTTAGAAAGATCGCGTGAAAATGCAGTAGATGAAATGGATTCCAACTTTCTAAACCGGTTAATTCCACTCGGAATTGACAGATATAACGGATTTTGGAGTAGTTTTCGAGCAATATTCGGACAAATCTGCCCATATCTCCGAAACTATATGTCGTAGAACGGTGAAATCGGTATTTTTAGAAAGATCTCGTGAAAATACAGTAGATGAAATGGTTTCCAACTTTCTAAACCGGTTAATTCCACTCGGAATTGACAGATATAACGGATTTTGGAGTAGTTTTCGAGCAATATTCGGACAAATCTGCCCATATCTCCGAAACTATATGTCGTAGAACGGTGAGATCGGTATTTTTAGAAAGATCTCGTGAAAATGCAGTAGGCGAAATGGTTTCCAACTTTCTAAACCGGTTAATTCCACTCGGAATTGACAGATATAACGGATTTTGGAGTAGTTTTCGAGCAATATTCGGACAAATCTGCCCATATCTTTGAAACTATATGTCGTCGAACGGTGAAATCGGTATTTTTAGAAAGATCTCGAAAAAATACAGAAGATGACATGGTTTCAAACTTTCTAAACCGGTTAATTCCACTCGGAATTGACAGATATAACGGATTTTGGAGTAGTTTTCGAGCAATATTCGGACAAATCTGTCCATATCTCCGAAACTATATATCGTAGAACGGTGAAATCGGTATTTTTGGAAAGATCTCGTGAAAATACAGTAGATGAAATGGTTTCCAACTTTCTAAACCGGTTAATTCCACTCGGAATTGACAGATATAACGGATTTTGGAGTAGTTTTCGAGCAATATTCGGACAAATCTGCCCATATCTTTGAAACTATATGTCGTCGAACGGTGAAATCGGTATTTTTAGAAAGATCTCGAAAAAATACAGAAGATGACATGGTTTCAAACTTTCTAAACCGGCTAATTCCACTCGGAATTGACAGATATAACGGATTTTGGAGTAGTTTTCGAGCAATATTCGGACAAATCAGCCCATATCTCCGAAACTATATATCGTAGAACGGTGAAATCGGTATTTTTAGAAAGATCGCGTGAAAATGCAGTAGATGAAATGGTTTCCAACTTTCTAAACCGGTTAATTCCACTCGGAATTGACAGATATATCGGATTTTGGAGTAGTTTTCGAGCAATATTCGGACAAATCTGCCCATATCTCCGAAACTATATGTCGTAGAACGGTGAAATCGGTATTTTTAGAAAGATCTCGTGAAAATACAGTAGATGAAATGGTTTCCAACTTTCTAAACCGGTTAATTCCACTCGGAATTGACAGATATAACGGATTTTGGAGTAGTTTTCGAGCAATATTCGGACAAATCTGCCCATATCTTTGAAACTATATGTCGTCGAACGGTGAAATCGGTATTTTTAGAAAGATCTCGAAAAAATACAGAAGATGACATGGTTTCAAACTTTCTAAACCGGTTAATTCCACTCGGAATTGACAGATATAACGGATTTTGGAGTAGTTTTCGAGCAATATTCGGACAAATCTGCCCATATCTCCGAAACTATATGTCTTAGAACGGTGAAATCGGTATTTTTAGAAAGATCTCGTGAAAATACAGTAGATGAAATGGTTTCCAACTTTCTAAACCGGTTAATTCCACTCGGAATTGACAGATATAACGGATTTTGGAGTAGTTTTCGAGCAATATTCGGACAAATCTGCCCATATCTCCGAAACTATATATCGTAGAACGGTGAAATCGGTATTTTTAGAAAGATCTCGTGAAAATACAGTAGATGAAATGGTTTCCAACTTTCTAAACCGGTTAATTCCACTCGGAATTGACAGATATAACGGATTTTGGAGTAGTTTTCGAGCAATATTCGGACAAATCAGCCCATATCTCCGAAACTATATGTCGTAGAACGGTGAAATCGGTATTTTTAGAAAGATCGCGTGAAAATGCAGTAGATGAAATGGTTTCCAACTTTCTAAACCGGTTAATTCCACTCGGAATTGACAGATATAGCGGATTTTGGAGTAGTTTTCGAGCAATATTCGGACAAATCTGCCCATATCTGCGAAACTATATGTCGTAGAACGGTGAAATCGGTATTTTTAGAAAGATCTCGTGAAAATACAGTAGATGAAATGGTTTCCAACTTTCTAAACCGGTTAATTCCACTCGGAATTGACAGATATAACGGATTTTGGAGTAGTTTTCGAGCAATATTCGGACAAATCAGCCCATATCTCCGAAACTATATGTCGTAGAACGGTGAAATCGGTATTTTTAGAAAGATCGCGTGAAAATGCAGTAGATGGAATGGTTTCCAACTTTCTAAACCGGTTAATTCCGCTCGGAATTGACAGATATAGCGGATTTTGGAGTAGTTTTCGAGCAATATTCGGACAAATCTGCCCATATCTCCGAAACTATATGTCGTAGAACGGTGAAATCGGTATTTTTAGAAAGATCTCGTGAAAATACAGTAGATGAAATGGTTTCCAACATACTAAACCGGTTCATTCCACTCGGAATTGACAGATATAACGGATTTTGGAGTAGTTTTCGAGCAATATTCGGACAAATCAGCCCATATCTGCGAAACTATATGTCGTAGAACGGTGAAATCGGTATTTTTAGAAAGATCGCGTGAAAATGCAGTAGATGAAATGGATTCCAACTTTCTAAACCGGTTAATTCCACTCGGAATTGACAGATATAACGGATTTTGGAGTAGTTTTCGAGCAATATTCGGACAAATCTGCCCATATCTCCGAAACTATATGTCGTAGAACGGTGAAATCGGTATTTTTAGAAAGATCTCGTGAAAATACAGTAGATGAAATGGTTTCCAACTTTCTAAACCGGTTAATTCCACTCGGAATTGACAGATATAACGGATTTTGGAGTAGTTTTCGAGCAATATTCGGACAAATCTGCCCATATCTCCGAAACTACATGTCGTAGAACGGTGAGATCGGTATTTTTAGAAAGATCTCGTGAAAATGCAGTAGGCGAAATGGTTTCCAACTTTCTAAACCGGTTAATTCCACTCGGAATTGACAGATATAACGGATTTTGGAGTAGTTTTCGAGCAATATTCGGACAAATCTGCCCATATCTTTGAAGCTATATGTCGTCGAACGGTGAAATCGGTATTTTTAGAAAGATCTCGAAAAAATACAGAAGATGACATGGTTTCAAACTTTCTAAACCGGTTAATTCCACTCGGAATTGACAGATATAACGGATTTTGGAGTAGTTTTCGAGCAATATTCGGACAAATCTGTCCATATCTCCGAAACTATATATCGTAGAACGGTGAAATCGGTATTTTTGGAAAGATCTCGTGAAAATACAGTAGATGAAATGGTTTCCAACTTTCTAAACCGGTTAATTCCACTCGGAATTGACAGATATAACGGATTTTGGAGTAGTTTTCGAGCAATATTCGGACAAATCTGCCCATATCTTTGAAACTATATGTCGTCGAACGGTGAAATCGGTATTTTTAGAAAGATCTCGAAAAAATACAGAAGATGACATGGTTTCAAACTTTCTAAACCGGTTAATTCCACTCGGAATTGACAGATATAACGGATTTTGGAGTAGTTTTCGAGCAATATTCGGACAAATCTGCCCATATCTCCGAAACTATATGTCGTAGAACGGTGAAATCGGTATTTTTAGAAAGATCTCGTGAAAATACAGTAGATGAAATGGTTTCCAACTTTCTAAACCGGCTAATTCCACTCGGAATTGACAGATATAACGGATTTTGGAGTAGTTTTCGAGCAATATTCGGACAAATCAGCCCATATCTCCGAAACTATATGTCGTAGAACGGTGAAATCGGTATTTTTAGAAAGATCGCGTGAAAATGCAGTAGATGAAATGGTTTCCAACTTTCTAAACCGGTTAATTCCACTCGGAATTGACAGATATATCGGATTTTGGAGTAGTTTTCGAGCAATATTCGGACAAATCTGCCCATATCTCCGAAGCTACATGTCGTAGAACGGTGAGATCGGTATGTTTAGAAAGATCTCGTGAAAATGCAGTAGACGGAATGGTTTCCAACTTTCTAAACCGGTTAATTCCACTCGGAATTGACAGATATAACGGATTTTGGAGTAGTTTTCGAGCAATATTCGGACAAATCTGCCCATATCTCCGAAACTATATGTCTTAGAACGGTGAAATCGGTATTTTTAGAAAGATCTCGTGAAAATACAGTAGATGAAATGGTTTCCAACTTTCTAAACCGGTTAATTCCACTCGGAATTGACAGATATAACGGATTTTGGAGTAGTTTTCGAGCAATATTCGGACAAATCTGCCCATATCTCCGAAACTATATATCGTAGAACGGTGAAATCGGTATTTTTAGAAAGATCTCGTGAAAATACAGTAGATGAAATGGTTTCCAACTTTCTAAACCGGCTAATTCCACTCGGAATTGACAGATATAACGGATTTTGGAGTAGTTTTCGAGCAATATTCGGACAAATCAGCCCATATCTCCGAAACTATATGTCGTAGAACGGTGAAATCGGTATTTTTAGAAAGATCGCGTGAAAATGCAGTAGATGAAATGGTTTCCAACTTTCTAAACCGGTTAATTCCACTCGGAATTGACAGATATAGCGGATTTTGGAGTAGTTTTCGAGCAATATTCGGACAAATCTGCCCATATCTCCGAAACTATATGTCGTAGAACGGTGAAATCGGTATTTTTAGAAAGATCTCGTGAAAATACAGTAGATGAAATGGTTTCCAACATTCTAAACCGGTTCATTCCACTCGGAATTGACAGATATAACGGATTTTAGAGTAGTTTTCGAGCAATATTCGGACAAATCAGCCCATATCTGCGAAACTATATGTCGTAGAACGGTGAAATCGGTATTTTTAGAAAGATCGCGTGAAAATGCAGTAGATGAAATGGATTCCAACTTTCTAAACCGGTTAATTCCACTCGGAATTGACAGATATAACGGATTTTGGAGTAGTTTTCGAGCAATATTCGGACAAATCTGCCCATATCTCCGAAACTATATGTCGTAGAACGGTGAAATCGGTATTTTTAGAAAGATCTCGTGAAAATACAGTAGATGAAATGGTTTCCAACTTTCTAAACCGGTTAATTCCACTCGGAATTGACAGATATAACGGATTTTGGAGTAGTTTTCGAGCAATATTCGGACAAATCTGCCCATATCTCCGAAACTACATGTCGTAGAACGGTGAGATCGGTATTTTTAGAAAGATCTCGTGAAAATGCAGTAGGCGAAATGGTTTCCAACTTTCTAAACCGGTTAATTCCACTCGGAATTGACAGATATAACGGATTTTGGAGTAGTTTTCGAGCAATATTCGGACAAATCTGCCCATATCTTTGAAACTATATGTCGTCGAACGGTGAAATCGGTATTTTTAGAAAGATCTCGAAAAAATACAGAAGATGACATGGTTTCAAACTTTCTAAACCGGTTAATTCCACTCGGAATTGACAGATATAACGGATTTTGGAGTAGTTTTCGAGCAATATTCGGACAAATCTGTCCATATCTCCGAAACTATATATCGTAGAACGGTGAAATCGGTATTTTTGGAAAGATCTCGTGAAAATACAGTAGACGAAATGGTTTCCAACTTTCTAAACCGGTTAATTCCACTCGGAATTGACAGATATAACGGATTTTGGAGTAGTTTTCGAGCAATATTCGGACAAATCTGCCCATATCTTTGAAACTATATGTCGTCGAACGGTGAAATCGGTATTTTTAGAAAGATCTCGAAAAAATACAGAAGATGACATGGTTTCAAACTTTCTAAACCGGTTAATTCCACTCGGAATTGACAGATATAACGGATTTTGGAGTAGTTTTCGAGCAATATTCGGACATATCTGCCCATATCTCCGAAACTATATGTCGTAGAACGGTGAAATCGGTATTTTTAGAAAGATCTCGTGAAAATACAGTAGATGAAATGGTTTCCAACTTTCTAAACCGGCTAATTCCACTCGGAATTGACAGATATAACGGATTTTGGAGTAGTTTTCGAGCAATATTCGGACAAATCAGCCCATATCTCCGAAACTATATGTCGTAGAACGGTGAAATCGGTATTTTTAGAAAGATCGCGTGAAAATGCAGTAGATGAAATGGTTTCCAACTTTCTAAACCGGTTAATTCCACTCGGAATTGACAGATATATCGGATTTTGGAGTAGTTTTCGAGCAATATTCGGACAAATCTGCCCATATCTCCGAAACTATATGTCGTAGAACGGTGAAATCGGTATTTTTAGAAAGATCTCGTGAAAATACAGTAGATGAAATGGTTTCCAACTTTCTAAACCGGTTAATTCCACTCGGAATTGACAGATATAACGGATTTTGGAGTAGTTTTCGAGCAATATTCGGACAAATCTGCCCATATCTTTGAAACTATATGTCGTCGAACGGTGAAATCGGTATTTTTAGAAAGATCTCGAAAAAATACAGAAGATGACATGGTTTCAAACTTTCTAAACCGGTTAATTCCACTCGGAATTGACAGATATAACGGATTTTGGAGTAGTTTTCGAGCAATATTCGGACAAATCTGCCCATATCTCCGAAACTACATGTCGTAGAACGGTGAGATCGGTATGTTTAGAAAGATCTCGTGAAAATGCAGTAGACGGAATGGTTTCCAACTTTCTAAACCGGTTAATTCCACTCGGAATTGACAGATATAACGGATTTTGGAGTAGTTTTCGAGCAATATTCGGACAAATCTGCCCATATCTCCGAAACTATATGTCTTAGAACGGTGAAATCGGTATTTTTAGAAAGATCTCGTGAAAATACAGTAGATGAAATGGTTTCCAACTTTCTAAACCGGTTAATTCCACTCGGAATTGACAGATATAACGGATTTTGGAGTAGTTTTCGAGCAATATTCGGACAAATCTGCCCATATCTCCGAAACTATATGTCTTAGAACGGTGAAATCGGTATTTTTAGAAAGATCTCGTGAAAATACAGTAGATGAAATGGTTTCCAACTTTCTAAACCGGCTAATTCCACTCGGAATTGACAGATATAACGGATTTTGGAGTAGTTTTCGAGCAATATTCGGACAAATCAGCCCATATCTCCGAAACTATATGTCGTAGAACGGTGAAATCGGTATTTTTAGAAAGATCGCGTGAAAATGCAGTAGATGAAATGGTTTCCAACTTTCTAAACCGGTTAATTCCACTCGGAATTGACAGATATATCGGATTTTGGAGTAGTTTTCGAGCAATATTCGGACAAATCTGCCCATATCTCCGAAACTATATGTCGTAGAACGGTGAAATCGGTATTTTTAGAAAGATCTCGTGAAAATACAGTAGATGAAATGGTTTCCAACTTTCTAAACCGGTTAATTCCACTCGGAATTGACAGATATAACGGATTTTGGAGTAGTTTTCGAGCAATATTCGGACAAATCTGCCCATATCTTTGAAACTATATGTCGTCGAACGGTGAAATCGGTATTTTTAGAAAGATCTCGAAAAAATACAGAAGATGACATGGTTTCAAACTTTCTAAACCGGTTAATTCCACTCGGAATTGACAGATATAACGGATTTTGGAGTAGTTTTCGAGCAATATTCGGACAAATCTGCCCATATCTCCGAAACTACATGTCGTAGAACGGTGAGATCGGTATGTTTAGAAAGATCTCGTGAAAATGCAGTAGACGGAATGGTTTCCAACTTTCTAAACCGGTTAATTCCACTCGGAATTGACAGATATAACGGATTTTGGAGTAGTTTTCGAGCAATATTCGGACAAATCTGCCCATATCTCCGAAACTATATGTCTTAGAACGGTGAAATCGGTATTTTTAGAAAGATCTCGTGAAAATACAGTAGATGAAATGGTTTCCAACTTTCTAAACCGGTTAATTCCACTCGGAATTGACAGATATAACGGATTTTGGAGTAGTTTTCGAGCAATATTCGGACAAATCTGCCCATATCTCCGAAACTATATATCGTAGAACGGTGAAATCGGTATTTTTAGAAAGATCTCGTGAAAATACAGTAGATGAAATGGTTTCCAACTTTCTAAACCGGTTAATTCCACTCGGAATTGACAGATATAACGGATTTTGGAGTAGTTTTCGAGCAATATTCGGACAAATCAGCCCATATCTCCGAAACTATATGTCGTAGAACGGTGAAATCGGTATTTTTAGAAAGATCGCGTGAAAATGCAGTAGATGAAATGGTTTCCAACTTTCTAAACCGGTTAATTCCACTCGGAATTGACAGATATAGCGGATTTTGGAGTAGTTTTCGAGCAATATTCGGACAAATCTGCCCATATCTCCGAAACTATATGTCGTAGAACGGTGAAATCGGTATTTTTAGAAAGATCTCGTGAAAATACAGTAGATGAAATGGTTTCCAACTTTCTAAACCGGTTAATTCCACTCGGAATTGACAGATATAACGGATTTTGGAGTAGTTTTCGAGCAATATTCGGACAAATCAGCCCATATCTGCGAAACTATATGTCGTAGAACGGTGAAATTGGTATTTTTAGAAAGATCGCGTGAAAATGCAGTAGATGAAATGGATTCCAACTTTCTAAACCGGTTAATTCCACTCGGAATTGACAGATATAACGGATTTTGGAGTAGTTTTCGAGCAATATTCGGACAAATCTGCCCATATCTCCGAAACTATATGTCGTAGAACGGTGAAATCGGTATTTTTAGAAAGATCTCGTGAAAATACAGTAGATGAAATGGTTTCCAACTTTCTAAACCGGTTAATTCCACTCGGAATTGACAGATATAACGGATTTTGGAGTAGTTTTCGAGCAATATTCGGACAAATCTGCCCATATCTCCGAAACTACATGTCGTAGAACGGTGAGATCGGTATGTTTAGAAAGATCTCGTGAAAATGCAGTAGACGGAATGGTTTCCAACTTTCTAAACCGGTTAATTCCACTCGGAATTGACAGATATAACGGATTTTGGAGTAGTTTTCGAGCAATATTCGGACAAATCTGCCCATATCTCCGAAACTATATGTCTTAGAACGGTGAAATCGGTATTTTTAGAAAGATCTCGTGAAAATACAGTAGATGAAATGGTTTCCAACTTTCTAAACCGGTTAATTCCACTCGGAATTGACAGATATAACGGATTTTGGAGTAGTTTTCGAGCAATATTCGGACAAATCTGCCCATATCTCCGAAACTATATATCGTAGAACGGTGAAATCGGTATTTTTAGAAAGATCTCGTGAAAATACAGTAGATGAAATGGTTTCCAACTTTCTAAACCGGTTAATTCCACTCGGAATTGACAGATATAACGGATTTTGGAGTAGTTTTCGAGCAATATTCGGACAAATCAGCCCATATCTACGAAACTATATGTCGTAGAACGGTGAAATCGGTATTTTTAGAAAGATCGCGTGAAAATGCAGTAGATGAAATGGTTTCCAACTTTCTAAACCGGTTAATTCCACTCGGAATTGACAGATATAGCGGATTTTGGAGTAGTTTTCGAGCAATATTCGGACAAATCTGCCCATATCTCCGAATCTATATGTCGTAGAACGGTGAAATCGGTATTTTTAGAAAGATCTCGTGAAAATACAGTAGATGAAATGGTTTCCAACTTTCTAAACCGGTTAATTCCACTCGGAATTGACAGATATAACGGATTTTGGAGTAGTTTTCGAGCAATATTCGGACAAATCAGCCCATATCTGCGAAACTATATGTCGTAGAACGGTGAAATCGGTATTTTTAGAAAGATCGCGTGAAAATGCAGTAGATGGAATGGATTCCAACTTTCTAAACCGGTTAATTCCACTCGGAATTGACAGATATAACGGATTTTGGAGTAGTTTTCGAGCAATATTCGGACAAATCTGCCCATATCTCCGAAACTATATGTCGTAGAACGGTGAAATCGGTATTTTTAGAAAGATCTCGTGAAAATGCAGTAGGCGAAATGGTTTCCAACTTTCTAAACCGGTTAATTCCACTCGGAATTGACAGATATAACGGATTTTGGAGTAGTTTTCGAGCAATATTCGGACAAATCTGCCCATATCTCCGAAACTATATGTCGTAGAACGGTGAGATCGGTATTTTTAGAAAGATCTCGTGAAAATGCAGTAGATGAAATGGTTTCCAACTTTCTAAACCGGTTAATTCCACTCGGAATTGCCAAAAATTCATATAACGCATTTTCAGCTATTTTCGAGCAATATTCGGACAAATCTGCCCATATCTCCGAAACTATATGTCGTAGAACGGTGAAATCGGTATTTTTAGAAAGATCTCGTGAAAATGCAGTAGATGAAATGGTTTCCAACTTTCTAAACCGGTTAATTCCACTCGGAATTGACAGATATATCGGATTTTGGAGTAGTTTTCGAGCAATATTCGGACAAATCTGCCCATATCTCCGAAACCATATGTCGTAGAACGGTGAAATCGGTATTTTTAGAAAGATCTCGTGAAAATACAGTAGATGAAATGGTTTCCAACTTTCTAAACCGGTTAATTCCACTCGGAATTGACAGATATAACGGATTTTGGAGTAGTTTTCGAGCAATATTCGGACAAATCTGCCCATATCTCCGAAACTATATGTCGTGGAAAGGGGAAATCGGTATTTTTAGAAAGATCTCGAAAAAATACAGTAGATGACATGGTCTCAAACTTTCTAAACCGGTTAATTCTATTCGGAATTGCCAAAAATTCATATAACGCATTTTCAGCTATTTTCGAGCTATTTTCGGACAAATCAGCCCATATCTCCGAAACTATATATCGTAGGACGGTGAAATCGGTATTTTTGGAAAGATCTCGTGAAAATACAGTAGATGAAATGGTTTCCAACTTTCTAAACCGGTTAATTCCACTCGGAATTGACAGATATAACGGATTTTGGAGTAGTTTTCGAGTAATATTCGGACAAATCTGCCCATATCTTTGAAACTATATGTCGTCGAACGGTGAAATCGGTATTTTTAGAAAGATCTCGAAAAAATACAGTAGATGACATGGTTTCAAACTTTCTAAACCGGTTAATTCCACTCGGAATTGACAGATATAACGGATTTTGGAGTAGTTTTCGAGCAATATTCGGTCAAATCTGCCCATATTTCCGAAACTATATGTCGTAGAAAGATGAAATCGGTATTTTTAGAAAGATCTCGAAAAAATACAGTAGATGACATGGTTTCAAACTTTCTAAACCGGTTAATTCCACTCGGAATTGACAGATATATCGGATTTTGGAGTAGTTTTCGAGCAATATTCGGACAAATCTGCCCATATCTCCGAAACTATATGTCGTAGAACGGTGAGATCGGTATTTTTAGAAAGATCTCGTGAAAATGCAGTAGATGAGATGGTTTCCAACTTTCTAAACCGGTTAATTCCACTCGGAATTGACAGATATAACGGATTTTGTAGTAGTTTTCGAGCAATATTCGGACAAATCTGCCCATATCTCCGAAACTATATGTCGTAGAACGGTGAAATCGGTATTTTTAGAAAGATCTCGTGAAAATGCAGTAGATGAAATGGTTTCCAACTTTCTAAACCGGTTAATTCCACTCGGAATTGACAGATATATCGGATTTTGGAGTAGTTTTCGAGCAATATTCGGACAAATCTGCCCATATCTCCGAAACTATATGTCGTAGAACGGTGAAATCGGTATTTTTAGAAAGATCTCGTGAAAATACAGTAGATGAAATGGTTTCCAACTTTCTAAACCGGTTAATTCCACTCGGAATTGACAGATATAACGGATTTGGAGTAGTTTTCGAGCAATATTCGGACAAATCTGCCCATATCTCCGAAACTATATGTCGTAGAAAGGGGAAATCGGTATTTTTAGAAAGATCTCGAAAAAATACAGTAGATGACATGGTCTCAAACTTTCTAAACCGGTTAATTCTATTCGGAATTGCCAAAAATTCATATAACGCATTTTCAGCTATTTTCGAGCTATTTTCGGACAAATCAGCCCATATCTCCGAAACTATATATCGTAGGACGGTGAAATCGGAATTTTTGGAAAGATCTCGTGAAAATACAGTAGATGAAATGGTTTCCAACTTTCTAAACCGGTTAATTCCACTCGGAATTGACAGATATAACGGATTTTGGAGTAGTTTTCGAGTAATATTCGGACAAATCTGCCCATATCTTTGAAACTATATGTCGTCGAACGGTGAAATCGGTATTTTTAGAAAGATCTCGAAAATATACAGAAGATGACATGGTTTCAAACTTTCTAAACCGGTTAAACTCGGAATTGACAGATATAACGGATTTTGGAGTAGTTTTCGAGCAATATTCGGACAAATCTGCCCATATCTCCGAAACTATATGTCGTAGAACGGTGAAATCGGTATTTTTAGAAAGATCTCGTGAAAATGCAGTAGATGAAATGGTTTCCAACTTTCTAAACCGGTTAATTCCACTCGGAATTGACAGATATAACGGATTTTGGAGTAGTTTTCGAGCAATATTCGGACAAATCTGCCCATATCTCCGAAACTATATGTCGTAGAACGGTGAAATCGGTATTTTTAGAAAGATCTCGTGAAAATGCAGTAGATGACATGGTTTCAAACTTTCTAAACCGGTTAATTCCACTCGGAATTGACAGATATAACGGATTTTGGAGTAGTTTTCGAGCAATATTCGGTCAAATCTGCCCATATATCCGAAACTATATGTCGTAGAAAGATGAAATCGGTATTTTTAGAAAGATCTCGAAAAAATACAGTAGATGACATGGTTTCAAACTTTCTAAACCGGTTAATTCCACTCGGAATTGACAGATATATCGGATTTTGGAGTAGTTTTCGAGCAATATTCGGACAAATCTGCCCATATCTCCGAAACTATATGTCGTAGAACGGTGAGATCGGTATTTTTAGAAAGATCTCGTGAAAATGCAGTAGATGAGATGGTTTCCAACTCATCTAAACCGGTTAATTCCACTCGGAATTGACAGATATAACGGATTTTGTAGTAGTTTTCGAGCAATATTCGGACAAATCTGCCCATATCTTTGAAACTATATGTCGTCGAACGGTGAAATCGGTATTTTTAGAAAGATCTCGAAAATATACAGAAGATGACATGGTTTCAAACTTTCTAAACCGGTTAAACTCGGAATTGACAGATATAACGGATTTTGGAGTAGTTTTCGAGCAATATTCGGACAAATCTGCCCATATCTCCGAAACTATATGTCGTAGAACGGTGAGATCGGTATTTTTAGAAAGATCTCGTGAAAATGCAGTAGATGAGATGGTTTCCAACTTTCTAAACCGGTTAATTCCACTCGGAATTGACAGATATAACGGATTTTGTAGTAGTTTTCGAGCAATATTCGGACAAATCTGCCCATATCTCCGAAACTATATGTCGTAGAACGGTGAAATCGGTATTTTTAGAAAGATCTCGTGAAAATACAGTAGATGAAATGGTTTCCAACTTTCTAAACCGGCTAATTCCACTCGGAATTGACAGATATAACGGATTTTGGAGTAGTTTTCGAGCAATATTCGGACAAATCAGCCCATATCTCCGAAACTATATGTCGTAGGACGGTGAGATCGGTATTTTTAGAAAGATCTCGTGAAAATGCAGTAGATGAAATGGTTTCCAACTTTCTAAACCGGTTAGTTCCACTCGGAATTGACAGATATATCGGATTTTTGAGTAGTTTTCGAGCAATATTCGGACAAATTTGCCCATATCTCCGAAACTATATGTCGTAGAACGGTGAAATCGGTATTTTTAGAAAGATCTCGTGAAAATACAGTAGATGAAATGGTTTCCAACTTTCTAAACCGGTTAATTCCACTCGGAATTGACAGATATAACGGATTTGGAGTAGTTTTCGAGCA
Source organism: Platypus cylindrus (assembly GCA_949748235.1). Lineage (NCBI taxonomy): Eukaryota > Metazoa > Arthropoda > Insecta > Coleoptera > Curculionidae > Platypus > Platypus cylindrus. The sequence goes on from CATIYE010000015.1 coordinate 716,258, forward strand.
ATATTCGGACAAATCTGCCCATATCTCCGAAACTATATGTCGTAGAAAGGGGAAATCGGTATTTTTAGAAAGATCTCGAAAAAATACAGTAGATGACATGGTCTCAAACTTTCTAAACCGGTTAATTCTATTCGGAATTGCCAAAAATTCATATAACGCATTTTCAGCTATTTTCGAGCAATATTCGGACAAATCTGCCCATATCTCCGAAACTATATGTCGTAGAACGGTGAGATCGGTATTTTTAGAAAGATCTCGTGAAAATGCAGTAGATGAGATGGTTTCCAACTTTCTAAACCGGTTAATTCCACTCGGAATTGACAGATATAACGGATTTTGTAGTAGTTTTCGAGCAATATTCCTACAAATCTGCCCATATCTTTGAAACTATATGTCGTCGAACGGTGAAATCGGTATTTTTAGAAAGATCTCGAAAATATACAGAAGATGACATGGTTTCAAACTTTCTAAACCGGTTAAACTCGGAATTGACAGATATAACGGATTTTGGAGTAGTTTTCGAGCAATATTCGGACAAATCTGCCCATATCTTCGAAACTATATGTCGTAGAACGGTGAAATCGGTATTTTTAGAAAGATCTCGTGAAAATGCAGTAGATGACATGGTTTCAAACTTTCTAAACCGGTTAATTCCACTCGGAATTGACAGATATAACGGATTTTGGAGTAGTTTTCGAGCAATATTCGGTCAAATCTGACCATATTTCCGAAACTATATGTCGTAGAAAGATGAAATCGGTATTTTTAGAAAGATCTCGAAAAAATACAGTAGATGACATGGTTTCAAACTTTCTAAACCGGTTAATTCCACTCGGAATTGACAGATATATCGGATTTTGGAGTAGTTTTCGAGCAATATTCGGACAAATCTGCCCATATCTCCGAAACTATATGTCGTAGAACGGTGAGATCGGTATTTTTAGAAAGATCTCGTGAAAATGCAGTAGATGAGATGGTTTCCAACTTTCTAAACCGGTTAATTCCACTCGGAATTGACAGATATAACGGATTTTGTAGTAGTTTTCGAGCAATATTCGGACAAATCTGCCCATATCTCCGAAACTATATGTCGTAGAACGGTGAAATCGGTATTTTTAGAAAGATCTTGTGAAAATACAGTAGATGAAATGGTTTCCAACTTTCTAAACCGGCTAATTCCACTCGGAATTGACAGATATAACGGATTTTGGAGTAGTTTTCGAGCAATATTCGGACAAATCAGCCCATATCTCCGAAACTATATGTCGTAGGACGGTGAGAGCGGTATTTTTAGAAAGATCTCGTGAAAATGCAGTAGATGAAATGGTTTCCAACTTTCTAAACCGGTTAATTCCACTCGGAATTGACAGATATATCGGATTTTGGAGTAGTTTTCGAGCAATATTCGGACAAATCTGCCCATATCTCCGAAACTATATGTCGTAGGACGGTGAGAGCGGTATTTTTAGAAAGATCTCGTGAAAATGCAGTAGATGAAATGGTTTCCAACTTTCTAAACCGGTTAATTCCACTCGGAATTGACAGATATAACGGATTTGGAGTAGTTTTCGAGCAATATTCGGACAAATCTGCCCATATCTCCGAAACTATATGTCGTAGAAAGGGGAAATCGGTATTTTTAGAAAGATCTCGAAAAAATACGGTAGATGACATGGTCTCAAACTTTCTAAACCGGTTAATTCTATTCGGAATTGCCAAAAATTCATATAACGCATTTTCAGCTATTTTCGAGCAATATTCGGACAAATCTGCCCATATCTCCGAAACTATATGTCGTAGAACGGTGAAATCGGTATTTTTAGAAAGATCTCGTGAAAATGCAGTAGATGAAATGGTTTCCAACTTTCTAAACCGGTTAATTCCACTCGGAATTGACAGATATAACGGATTTTGGAGTAATTTTCGAGCAATATTCGGACAAATCTGCCCATATCTTTGAAACTATATGTCGTCGAACGGTGAAATCGGTATTTTTAGAAAGATTTCGAAAATATACAGAAGATGACATGGTTTCAAACTTTCTAAACCGGTTAAACTCGGAATTGACAGATATAACGAATTTTGGAGTAGTTTTCGAGCAATATTCGGTCAAATCTGCCCATATTTCCGAAACTATATGTCGTAGAAAGATGAAATCGGTATTTTTAGAAAGATCTCGAAAAAATACAGTAGATGACATGGTTTCAAACTTTCTAAACCGGTTAATTCCACTCGGAATTGACAGATATATCGGATTTTGGAGTAGTTTTCGAGCAATATTCGGACAAATCTGCCCATATCTCCGAAACTATATGTCGTAGAACGGTGAGATCGGTATTTTTAGAAAGATCTCGTGAAAATGCAGTAGATGAAATGGTTTCCAACTTTCTAAACCGGTTAATTCCACTCGGAATTGACAGATATAACGGATTTTGTAGTAGTTTTCGAGCAATATTCGGACAAATCTGCCCATATCTCCGAAACTATATGCCGTAGAACGGCGAAATCGGTATTTTTAGAAAGATCTCGTGAAAATACAGTAGATGAAATGGTTTCCAACTTTCTAAACCGGTTAATTCCACTCGGAATTGACAGATATATCGGATTTTGGAGTAGTTTTCGAGCAATATTCGGACAAATCAGCCCATATCTCCGAAACTATATGTCGTAGAACGGTGAAATCGGTATTTTTGAAAAGATCTCGTGAAAATACAGTAGATGACATGGTTTCAAACTTTCTAAACCGGTTAATTCCACTCGGAATTGACAGATATAGCGGATTTAGTAGTAGTTTTCGAGCAATATTCGGACAAATCTGCCCATATCTCCGAAACTATATGTCGTAGAACGGTGAAATCGATATTTTTAGAAAGATCTCGTGAAAGTACAGTAGATGAAATGGTTTCCAACTTCCTAAACCGGTTAATTCCACTCGGAATTGACAGATATAACGGATTTTGGAGTAGTTTTCGAGTAATATTCGGACAAATCTGCCCATATCTCCGAAACTATATGTCGTAGAACGGTGAAATCGATATTTTTAGAAAGATCTCGTGAAAGTACAGTAGATGAAATGGTTTCCAACTTCCTAAACCGGTTAATTCCACTCGGAATTGACAGATATAACGGATTTTGGAGTAGTTTTCGAGTAATATTCGGACAAATCTGCTCATATCTTTGAAACTATATGTCGTCGAATGGTGAAATCGGTATTTTTAGAAAGATCTCGAAAATATACAGAAGATGACATGGTTTCAAACTTTCTAAACCGGTTAAACTCGGAATTGACAGATATAGCGGATTTTGTAGTAGTTTTCGAGCAATATTCGGACAAATCTGCCCATATCTCCGAAACTATATGTCGTAGAACGGTGAAATCGATATTTTTAGAAAGATCTCGTGAAAGTACAGTAGATGAAATGGTTTCCAACTTCCTAAACCGGTGAATTCCATTCGGAATTGACAGATATAACGGATTTTGGAGTAGTTTTCGAGTAATATTCGGACAAATCTGCCCATATCTTTGAAACTATATGTCGTCGAACGGTGAAATCGGTATTTTTAGAAAGATCTCGAAAATATACAGAAGATGACATGGTTTCAAACTTTCTAAACCGGTTAAACTCGGAATTGACAGATATAACGGATTTTGGAGTAGTTTTCGAGCAATATTCGGACAAATCTGCCCATATCTCCGAAACTATATGTCGTAGAACGGTGAAATCGGTATTTTTAGAAAGATCTCGTGAAAATGCAGTAAATGAAATGGTTTCCAACTTTCTAAACCGGTTAATTCCACTCGGAATTGACAGATATAACGGATTTTGGAGTAGTTTTCGAGCAATATTCGGACAAATCTGCCCATATCTCCGAAACTATATGTCGTAGAACGGTGAAATCGGTATTTTTAGAAAGATCTCGTGAAAATGCAGTAGATGAAATGGTTTCCAACTTTCTAAACCGGTTAATTCCACTCGGAATTGACAGATATAACGGATTTTGGAGTAATTTTCGAGCAATATTCGGACAAATCTTCCCATATCTCCGAAACTATATGTCGTAGAACGGTGAAATCGGTATTTTTAGAAAGATCTCGAAAAAATACAGAAGATGAAATGGTTTCAAACTTTCTAAACCGGTTAAACTCGGAATTGACAGATATAACGAATTTTGGAGTAGTTTTCGAGCAATATTCGGTCAAATCTGCCCATATTTCCGAAACTATATGTCGTAGAAAGATGAAATCGGTATTTTTAGAAAGATCTCGAAAAAATACAGTAGATGACATGGTTTCAAACTTTCTAAACCGGTTAATTCCACTCGGAATTGACAGATATATCGGATTTTGGAGTAGTTTTCGAGCAATATTCGGACAAATCTGCCCATATCTCCGAAACTATATGTCGTAGAACGGTGAGATCGGTATTTTTAGAAAGATCTCGTGAAAATGCAGTAGATGGAATGGTTTCCAACTTTCTAAACCGGTTAATTCCACTCGGAATTGACAGATATAACGGATTTTGTAGTAGTTTTCGAGCAATATTCGGACAAATCTGCCCATATCTCCGAAACTATATGTCGTAGAACGGCGAAATCGGTATTTTTAGAAAGATCTCGTGAAAATACAGTAGATGAAATGGTTTCCAACTTTCTAAACCGGTTAATTCCACTCGGAATTGACAGATATATCGGATTTTGGAGTAGTTTTCGAGCAATATTCGGACAAATCAGCCCATATCTCCGAAACTATATGTCGTAGAACGGTGAAATCGGTATTTTTGAAAAGATCTCGTGAAAATACAGTAGATGACATGGTTTCAAACTTTCTAAACCGGTTAATTCCACTCGGAATTGACAGATATAGCGGATTTTGTAGTAGTTTTCGAGCAATATTCGGACAAATCTGCCCATATCTCCGAAACTATATGTCGTAGAACGGTGAAATCGATATTTTTAGAAAGATCTCGTAAAAGTACAGTAGATGAAATGGTTTCCAACTTCCTAAACCGGTTAATTCCACTCGGAATTGACAGATATAACGGATTTTGGAGTAGTTTTCGAGCAATATTCGGACAAATCTTCCCATATCTCCGAAACTATATGTCGTCGAATGGTGAAATCGGTATTTTTAGAAAGATCTCGAAAATATACAGATGATGACATGGTTTCAAACTTTCTAAACCGGTTAATTCCACTCGGAATTGACAGATATAACGGATTTTGGAGTAGTTTTCGAGCAATATTCGGACAAATCTGCCCATATCTCCGAAACTATATGTCGTAGAACGGTGAAATCGGTATTTTTAGAAAGATCTCGAAAAAATACAGTAGATGACATGGTCTCAAACTTTCTAAACCGGTTAATTCTATTCGGAATTGCCAAAAATTCATATAACGCATTTTCAGCTATTTTCGAGCTATTTTCGGACAAATCAGCCCATATCTCTGAAACTATATATCGTAGGACGGTGAAATCGGTATTTTTGGAAAATCTCGTGAAAATACAGTAGATGAAATGGTTTCCAACTTTCTAAACCGGTTAATTCCACTCGGAATTGACAGATATAACGGATTTTGGAGTAGTTTTCGAGTAATATTCGGACAAATCTGCCCATATCTTTGAAACTATATGTCGTCGAATGGTGAAATCGGTATTTTTAGAAAGATCTCGAAAATATACAGAAGATGGCATGGTTTCAAACTTTCTAAACCGGTTAATTCCACTCGGAATTGACAGATATAACGGATTTCGGAGTAGTTTTCGAGCAATATTCGGACAAATCTGCCCATATCTCCGAAACTATATGTCGTAGAACGGTGAAATCGGTATTTTTAGAAAGATCTCGTGAAAATGCAGTAGATGAAATGGTTTCCAACTTTCTAAACCGGTTAATTCCACTCGGAATTGACAGATATAACGGATTTTGGAGTAGTTTTCGAGCAATATTCGGACAAATCTGCCCATATCTCCGAAACTATATGTCGTAGAACGGTGAAATCGGTATTTTTGAAAAGATCTCGTGAAAATACAGTAGATGACATGGTTTCAAACTTTCTAAACCGGTTAATTCCACTCGGAATTGACAGATATAGCGGATTTTGTAGTAGTTTTCGAGCAATATTCGGACAAATCTGCCCATATCTCCGAAACTATATGTCGTAGAACGGTGAAATCGATATTTTTAGAAAGATCTCGTGAAAGTACAGTAGATGAAATGGTTTCCAACTTCCTAAACCGGTTAATTCCACTCGGAATTGACAGATATAACGGATTTTGGAGTAGTTTTCGAGCAATATTCGGACAAATCAGCCCATATCTCCGAAACTATATGTCGTAGAACGGTGAAATCGGTATTTTTGAAAAGATCTCGTGAAAATACAGTAGATGACATGGTTTCAAACTTTCTAAACCGGTTAATTCCACTCGGAATTGACAGATATAGCGGATTTTGTAGTAGTTTTCGAGCAATATTCGGACAAATCTGCCCATATCTCCGAAACTATATGTCGTAGAACGGTGAAATCGATATTTTTAGAAAGATCTCGTAAAAGTACAGTAGATGAAATGGTTTCCAACTTCCTAAACCGGTTAATTCCACTCGGAATTGACAGATATATCGGATTTTGGAGTAGTTTTCGAGCAATATTCGGACAAATCAGCCCATATCTCCGAAACTATATGTCGTAGAACGGTGAAATCGGTATTTTTGAAAAGATCTCGTGAAAATACAGTAGATGACATGGTTTCAAACTTTCTAAACCGGTTAATTCCACTCGGAATTGACAGATATAGCGGATTTTGTAGTAGTTTTCGAGCAATATTCGGACAAATCTGCCCATATCTCCGAAACTATATGTCGTAGAACGGTGAAATCGATATTTTTAGAAAGATCTCGTAAAAGTACAGTAGATGAAATGGTTTCCAACTTCCTAAACCGGTTAATTCCACTCGGAATTGACAGATATAACGGATTTTGGAGTAGTTTTCGAGCAATATTCGGACAAATCTTCCCATATCTCCGAAACTATATGTCGTCGAATGGTGAAATCGGTATTTTTAGAAAGATCTCGAAAATATACAGATGATGACATGGTTTCAAACTTTCTAAACCGGTTAATTCCACTCGGAATTGACAGATATAACGGATTTTGGAGTAGTTTTCGAGCAATATTCGGACAAATCTGCCCATATCTCCGAAACTATATGTCGTAGAACGGTGAAATCGGTATTTTTAGAAAGATCTCGAAAAAATACAGTAGATGACATGGTCTCAAACTTTCTAAACCGGTTAATTCTATTCGGAATTGCCAAAAATTCATATAACGCATTTTCAGCTATTTTCGAGCTATTTTCGGACAAATCAGCCCATATCTCTGAAACTATATATCGTAGGACGGTGAAATCGGTATTTTTGGAAAATCTCGTGAAAATACAGTAGATGAAATGGTTTCCAACTTTCTAAACCGGTTAATTCCACTCGGAATTGACAGATATAACGGATTTTGGAGTAGTTTTCGAGTAATATTCGGACAAATCTGCCCATATCTTTGAAACTATATGTCGTCGAATGGTGAAATCGGTATTTTTAGAAAGATCTCGAAAATATACAGAAGATGACATGGTTTCAAACTTTCTAAACCGGTTAATTCCACTCGGAATTGACAGATATAACGGATTTCGGAGTAGTTTTCGAGCAATATTCGGACAAATCTGCCCATATCTCCGAAACTATATGTCGTAGAACGGTGAAATCGGTATTTTTAGAAAGATCTCGTGAAAATGCAGTAGATGAAATGGTTTCCAACTTTCTAAACCGGTTAATTCCACTCGGAATTGACAGATATAACGGATTTTGGAGTAGTTTTCGAGCAATATTCGGACAAATCTGCCCATATCTCCGAAACTATATGTCGTAGAACGGTGAAATCGGTATTTTTGAAAAGATCTCGTGAAAATACAGTAGATGACATGGTTTCAAACTTTCTAAACCGGTTAATTCCACTCGGAATTGACAGATATAGCGGATTTTGTAGTAGTTTTCGAGCAATATTCGGACAAATCTGCCCATATCTCCGAAACTATATGTCGTAGAACGGTGAAATCGATATTTTTAGAAAGATCTCGTGAAAGTACAGTAGATGAAATGGTTTCCAACTTCCTAAACCGGTTAATTCCACTCGGAATTGACAGATATAACGGATTTTGGAGTAGTTTTCGAGCAATATTCGGACAAATCAGCCCATATCTCCGAAACTATATGTCGTAGAACGGTGAAATCGGTATTTTTGAAAAGATCTCGTGAAAATACAGTAGATGACATGGTTTCAAACTTTCTAAACCGGTTAATTCCACTCGGAATTGACAGATATAGCGGATTTTGTAGTAGTTTTCGAGCAATATTCGGACAAATCTGCCCATATCTCCGAAACTATATGTCGTAGAACGGTGAAATCGATATTTTTAGAAAGATCTCGTAAAAGTACAGTAGATGAAATGGTTTCCAACTTCCTAAACCGGTTAATTCCACTCGGAATTGACAGATATAACGGATTTTGGAGTAGTTTTCGAGCAATATTCGGACAAATCAGCCCATATCTCCGAAACTATATGTCGTAGAACGGTGAAATCAGTATTTTTGAAAAGATCTCGTGAAAATACAGTAGATGAAATGGTTTCCAACTTCCTAAACCGGTTAATTCCACTCGGAATTGACAGATATAACGGATTTTGGAGTAGTTTTCGAGCAATATTCGGACAAATCAGCCCATATCTCCGAAACTATATGTCGTAGAACGGTGAAATCGGTATTTTTGAAAAGATCTCGTGAAAATACAGTAGATGACATGGTTTCAAACTTTCTAAACCGGTTAATTCCACTCGGAATTGACAGATATAGCGGATTTTGTAGTAGTTTTCGAGCAATATTCGGACAAATCTGCCCAAATCTCCGAAACTATATGTCGTAGAACGGTGAAATCGATATTTTTAGAAAGATCTCGTAAAAGTACAGTAGATGAAATGGTTTCCAACTTCCTAAACCGGTTAATTCCACTCGGAATTGACAGATATAACGGATTTTGGAGTAGTTTTCGAGCAATATTCGGACAAATCTTCCCATATCTCCGAAACTATATGTCGTCGAATGGTGAAATCGGTATTTTTAGAAAGATCTCGAAAATATACAGAAGATGACATGGTTTCAAACTTTCTAAACCGGTTGATTCCACTCGGAATTGACAGATATAACGGATTTTGGAGTAGTTTTCGAGCAATATTCGGACAAATCTGCCCATATCTCCGAAACTATATGTCGTAGAACGGTGAAATCGATATTTTTAGAAAGATCTCGTGAAAGTACAGTAGATGAAATGGTTTCCAACTTCCTAAACCGGTTAATTCCACTCGGAATTGACAGATATAACGGATTTTGGAGTAGTTTTCGAGCAATATTCGGACAAATCAGCCCATATCTCCGAAACTATATGTCGTAGAACGGTGAAATCGGTATTTTTGAAAAGATCTCGTGAAAATACAGTAGATGACATGGTTTCAAACTTTCTAAACCGGTTAATTCCACTCGGAATTGACAGATATAGCGGATTTTGTAGTAGTTTTCGAGCAATATTCGGACAAATCTGCCCATATCTCCGAAACTATATGTCGTAGAACGGTGAAATCGATATTTTTAGAAAGATCTCGTAAAAGTACAGTAGATGAAATGGTTTCCAACTTCCTAAACCGGTTAATTCCACTCGGAATTGACAGATATAACGGATTTTGGAGTAGTTTTCGAGCAATATTCGGACAAATCTTCCCATATCTCCGAAACTATATGTCGTCGAATGGTGAAATCGGTATTTTTAGAAAGATCTCGAAAATATACAGAAGATGACATGGTTTCAAATTTCTAAACCGGTTAATTCCACTCGGAATTGACAGATATAACGGATTTTGGAGTAGTTTTCGAGCAATATTCGGACAAATCTGCCCATATCTCCGAAACTATATGTCGTAGAACGGTGAAATCGGTATTTTTAGAAAGATCTCGAAAAAATACAGTAGATGACATGGTCTCAAACTTTCTAAACCGGTTAATTCTATTCGGAATTGCCAAAAATTCATATAACGCATTTTCAGCTATTTTCGAGCTATTTTCGGACAAATCAGCCCATATCTCCGAAACTATATATCGTAGGACGGTGAAATCGGTATTTTTGGAAAATCTCGTGAAAATACAGTAGATGAAATGGTTTCCAACTTTCTAAACCGGTTAATTCCACTCGGAATTGACAGATATAACGGATTTTGGAGTAGTTTTCGAGTAATATTCGGACAAATCTGCCCATATCTTTGAAAGTATATGTCGTCGAATGGTGAAATCGGTATTTTTAGAAAGATCTCGAAAATATACAGAAGATGACATGGTTTCAAACTTTCTAAACCGGTTAATTCCACTCGGAATTGACAGATATAGCGGATTTTGTAGTAGTTTTCGAGCAATATTCGTACAAATCTGCCCATATCTCCGAAACTATATGTCGTAGAACGGTGAAATCGATATTTTTAGAAAGATCTCGAAAAAATACAGTAGATGACATGGTCTCAAACTTTCTAAACCGGTTAATTCTATTCGGAATTGCCAAAAATTCATATAACGCATTTTCAGCTATTTTCGAGCTATTTTCGGACAAATCAGCCCATATCTCCGAAACTATATATCGTAGGACGGTGAAATCGGTATTTTTGGAAAATCTCGTGAAAATACAGTAGATGAAATGGTTTCCAACTTTCTAAACCGGTTAATTCCACTCGGAATTGACAGATATAACGGATTTTGGAGTAGTTTTCGAGTAATATTCGGACAAATCTGCCCATATCTTTGAAAGTATATGTCGTCGAATGGTGAAATCGGTATTTTTAGAAAGATCTCGAAAATATACAGAAGATGACATGGTCTCAAACTTTCTAAACCGGTTAATTCCACTCGGAATTGACAGATATAGCGGATTTTGTAGTAGTTTTCGAGCAATATTCGGACAAATCTGCCCATATCTCCGAAACTATATGTCGTAGAACGGTGAAATCGATATTTTTAGAAAGATCTCGAAAAAATACAGTAGATGACATGGTCTCAAACTTTCTAAACCGGTTAATTCTATTCGGAATTGCCAAAAATTCATATAACGCATTTTCAGCTATTTTCGAGCTATTTTCGGACAAATCTTCCCATATCTCCGAAACTATATGTCGTCGAATGGTGAAATCGGTATTTTTAGAAAGATCTCGAAAATATACAGAAGATGACATGGTTTCAAACTTTCTAAACCGGTTAATTCCACTCGGAATTGACAGATATAACGGATTTTGGAGTAGTTTTCGAGCAATATTCGGACAAATCTGCCCATATCTCCGAAACTATATGTCGTAGAACGGTGAAATCGGTATTTTTAGAAAGATCTCGAAAAAATACAGTAGATGACATGGTCTCAAACTTTCTAAACCGGTTAATTCTATTCGGAATTGCCAAAAATTCATATAACGCATTTTCAGCTATTTTCGAGCTATTTTCGGACAAATCAGCCCATATCTCTGAAACTATATATCGTAGGACGGTGAAATCGGTATTTTTGGAAAATCTCGTGAAAATACAGTAGATGAAATGGTTTCCAACTTTCTAAACCGGTTAATTCCACTCGGAATTGACAGATATAACGGATTTTGGAGTAGTTTTCGAGTAATATTCGGACAAATCTGCCCATATCTTTGAAAGTATATGTCGTCGAATGGTGAAATCGGTATTTTTAGAAAGATCTCGAAAATATACAGAAGATGACATGGTTTCAAACTTTCTAAACCGGTTAATTCCACTCGGAATTGACAGATATAGCGGATTTTGTAGTAGTTTTCGAGCAATATTCGTACAAATCTGCCCATATCTCCGAAACTATATGTCGTAGAACGGTGAAATCGGTATTTTTAGAAAGATCTCGAAAAAATACAGTAGATGACATGGTCTCAAACTTTCTAAACCGGTTAATTCTATTCGGAATTGCCAAAAATTCATATAACGCATTTTCAGCTATTTTCGAGCTATTTTCGGACAAATCAGCCCATATCTCTGAAACTATATATCGTAGGACGGTGAAATCGGTATTTTTGGAAAATCTCGTGAAAATACAGTAGATGAAATGGTTTCCAACTTTCTAAACCGGTTAATTCCACTCGGAATTGACAGATATAACGGATTTTGGAGTAGTTTTCGAGTAATATTCGGACAAATCTGCCCATATCTTTGAAACTATATGTCGTCGAATGGTGAAATCGGTATTTTTAGAAAGATCTCGAAAATATACAGAAGATGACATAGTTTCAAACTTTCTAAACCGGTTAATTCCACTCGGAATTGACAGATATAACGGATTTCGGAGTAGTTTTCGAGCAATATTCGGACAAATCTGCCCATATCTCCGAAACTATATGTCGTAGAACGGTGAAATCGGTATTTTTAGAAAGATCTCGAAAATATACAGTAGATGACATGGTCTCAAACTTTCTAAACCGGTTAATTCTATTCGGAATTGCCAAAAATTCATATAACGCATTTTCAGCTATTTTCGAGCAATATTCGGACAAATCTGCCCATATCTCCGAAACTATATGTCGTAGAACGGTGAAATCGGTATTTTTGAAAAGATCTCGTGAAAATACAGTAGATGACATGGTTTCAAACTTTCTAAACCGGTTAATTCCACTCGGAATTGACAGATATAGCGGATTTTGTAGTAGTTTTCGAGCAATATTCGGACAAATCTGCCCATATCTTTGAAAGTATATGTCGTCGAATGGTGAAATCGATATTTTTAGAAAGATCTCGTGAAAGTACAGTAGATGAAATGGTTTCCAACTTCCTAAACCGGTTAATTCCACTCGGAATTGACAGATATAGCGGATTTTGGAGTAGTTTTCGAGCAATATTCGTACAAATCTGCCCATATCTCCGAAACTATATGTCGTAGAACGGTGAAATCGATATTTTTAGAAAGATCTCGAAAAAATACAGTAGATGACATGGTCTCAAACTTTCTAAACCGGTTAATTCTATTCGGAATTGCCAAAAATTCATATAACGCATTTTCAGCTATTTTCGAGCTATTTTCGGACAAATCAGCCCATATCTCCGAAACTATATATCGTAGGACGGTGAAATCGGTATTTTTGGAAAATCTCGTGAAAATACAGTAGATGAAATGGTTTCCAACTTTCTAAACCGGTTAATTCCACTCGGAATTGACAGATATAACGGATTTTGGAGTAGTTTTCGAGTAATATTCGGACAAATCTGCCCATATCTTTGAAAGTATATGTCGTCGAATGGTGAAATCGGTATTTTTAGAAAGATCTCGAAAATATACAGAAGATGACATGGTCTCAAACTTTCTAAACCGGTTAATTCCACTCGGAATTGACAGATATAGCGGATTTTGTAGTAGTTTTCGAGCAATATTCGGACAAATCTGCCCATATCTCCGAAACTATATGTCGTAGAACGGTGAAATCGGTATTTTTAGAAAGATCTCGAAAAAATACAGTAGATGACATGGTCTCAAACTTTCTAAACCGGTTAATTCTATTCGGAATTGCCAAAAATTCATATAACGCATTTTCAGCTATTTTCGAGCTATTTTCGGACAAATCAGCCCATATCTCTGAAACTATATATCGTAGGACGGTGAAATCGGTATTTTTGGAAAATCTCGTGAAAATACAGTAGATGAAATGGTTTCCAACTTTCTAAACCGGTTAATTCCACTCGGAATTGACAGATATAACGGATTTTGGAGTAGTTTTCGAGTAATATTCGGACAAATCTGCCCATATCTTTGAAACTATATGTCGTCGAATGGTGAAATCGGTATTTTTAGAAAGATCTCGAAAATATACAGAAGATGACATGGTTTCAAACTTTCTAAACCGGTTAATTCCACTCGGAATTGACAGATATAACGGATTTCGGAGTAGTTTTCGAGCAATATTCGGACAAATCTGCCCATATCTCCGAAACTATATGTCGTAGAACGGTGAAATCGGTATTTTTAGAAAGATCTCGAAAATATACAGTAGATGACATGGTCTCAAACTTTCTAAACCGGTTAATTCTATTCGGAATTGCCAAAAATTCATATAACGCATTTTCAGCTATTTTCGAGCAATATTCGGACAAATCTGCCCATATCTCCGAAACTATATGTCGTAGAACGGTGAAATCGGTATTTTTGAAAAGATCTCGTGAAAATACAGTAGATGACATGGTTTCAAACTTTCTAAACCGGTTAATTCCACTCGGAATTGACAGATATAGCGGATTTTGTAGTAGTTTTCGAGCAATATTCGGACAAATCTGCCCATATCTTTGAAAGTATATGTCGTCGAATGGTGAAATCGGTATTTTTAGAAAGATCTCGAAAATATACAGAAGATGACATGGTTTCAAACTTTCTAAACCGGTTAATTCCACTCGGAATTGACAGATATAGCGGATTTTGTAGTAGTTTTCGAGCAATATTCGTACAAATCTGCCCATATCTCCGAAACTATATGTCGTAGAAAGGTTAAAATGGATATTTTTAGAAAGATCTCGAAAAAATACAGTAGATGACATGGTCTCAAACTTTCTAAACCGGTTAATTCTATTCGGAATTGCCAAAAATTCATATAACGCATTTTCAGCTATTTTCGAGCTATTTTCGGACAAATCAGCCCATATCTCCGAAACTATATATCGTAGGACGGTGAAATCGGTATTTTTGGAAAATCTCGTGAAAATACAGTAGATGAAATGGTTTCCAACTTTCTAAACCGGTTAATTCCACTCGGAATTGACAGATATAACGGATTTTGGAGTAGTTTTCGAGTAATATTCGGACAAATCTGCCCATATCTTTGAAACTATATGTCGTCGAATGGTGAAATCGGTATTTTTAGAAAGATCTCGAAAATATACAGAAGATGACATGGTTTCAAACTTTCTAAACCGGTTAATTCCACTCGGAATTGACAGATATAACGGATTTCGGAGTAGTTTTCGAGCAATATTCGGACAAATCTGCCCATATCTCCGAAACTATATGTCGTAGAACGGTGAAATCGGTATTTTTAGAAAGATCTCGAAAAAATACAGTAGATGACATGGTCTCAAACTTTCTAAACCGGTTAATTCTATTCGGAATTGCCTAAAATTCATATAACGCATTTTCAGCTATTTTCGAGCTATTTTCGGACAAATCAGCCCATATCTCCGAAACTATATATCGTAGGACGGTGAAATCGGTATTTTTGGAAAATCTCGTGAAAATACAGTAGATGAAATGGTTTCCAACTTTCTAAACCGGTTAATTCCACTCGGAATTGACAGATATAACGGATTTTGGAGTAGTTTTCGAGTAATATTCGGACAAATCTGCCCATATCTTTGAAAGTATATGTCGTCGAATGGTGAAATCGGTATTTTTAGAAAGATCTCGAAAATATACAGAAGATGACATGGTTTCAAACTTTCTAAACCGGTTAATTCCACTCGGAATTGACAGATATAGCGGATTTTGTAGTAGTTTTCGAGCAATATTCGTACAAATCTGCCCATATCTCCGAAACTATATGTCGTAGAAAGGTTAAAATGGATATTTTTAGAAAGATCTCGAAAAAATACAGTAGATGACATGGTCTCAAACTTTCTAAACCGGTTAATTCTATTCGGAATTGCCAAAAATTCATATAACGCATTTTCAGCTATTTTCGAGCTATTTTCGGACAAATCAGCCCATATCTCCGAAACTATATATCGTAGGACGGTGAAATCGGTATTTTTGGAAAATCTCGTGAAAATACAGTAGATGAAATGGTTTCCAACTTTCTAAACCGGTTAATTCCACTCGGAATTGACAGATATAACGGATTTTGGAGTAGTTTTCGAGTAATATTCGGACAAATCTGCCCATATCTTTGAAAGTATATGTCGTCGAATGGTGAAATCGGTATTTTTAGAAAGATCTCGAAAATATACAGAAGATGACATGGTCTCAAACTTTCTAAACCGGTTAATTCCACTCGGAATTGACAGATATAGCGGATTTTGTAGTAGTTTTCGAGCAATATTCGGACAAATCTGCCAATATCTCCGAAACTATATGTCGTAGAACGGTGAAATCGATATTTTTAGAAAGATCTCGAAAAAATACAGTAGATGACATGGTCTCAAACTTTCTAAACCGGTTAATTCTATTCGGAATTGCCAAAAATTCATATAACGCATTTTCAGCTATTTTCGAGCTATTTTCGGACAAATCAGCCCATATCTCCGAAACTATATATCGTAGGACGGTGAAATCGGTATTTTTGGAAAATCTCTTGAAAATACAGTAGATGAAATGGTATCCAACTTTCTAAACCGGTTAATTCCACTCGGAATTGACAGATATAACGGATTTTGGAGTAGTTTTCGAGCAATATTCGGACAAATCTGCCCATATCTCCGAAACTATATGTCGTAGAACGGTGAAATCGGTATTTTTAGAAAGATCTCGAAAAAATACAGTAGATGACATGGTCTCAAACTTTCTAAACCGGTTAATTCTATTCGGAATTGCCAAAAATTCATATAACGCATTTTCAGCTATTTTCGAGCTATTTTCGGACAAATCAGCCCATATCTCCGAAACTATATATCGTAGGACGGTGAAATCGGTATTTTTGGAAAATCTCGTGAAAATACAGTAGATGAAATGGTTTCCAACTTTCTAAACCGGTTCATTCCACTCGGAATTGACAGATATAACGGATTTTGGAGTAGTTTTCGAGTAATATTCGGACAAATCTGCCCATATCTTTGAAACTATATGTCGTCGAATGGTGAAATCGGTATTTTTAGAAAGATCTCGAAAATATACAGAAGATGACATGGTTTCAAACTTTCTAAACCGGTTAATTCCACTCGGAATTGACAGATATAGCGGATTTTGTAGTAGTTTTCGAGCAATATTCGGACAAATCTGCCCATATCTCCGAAACTATATGTCGTAGAACGGTGAAATCGATATTTTTAGAAAGATCTCGTGAAAGTACAGTAGATGAAATGGTTTCCAACTTCCTAAACCGGTTAATTCCACTCGGAATTGACAGATATAACGGATTTTGGAGTAGTTTTCGAGCAATATTCGGACAAATCTTCCCATATCTCCGAAACTATATGTCGTCGAATGGTGAAATCGGTATTTTTAGAAAGATCTCGAAAATATACAGAAGATGACATGGTTTCAAACTTTCTAAACCGGTTAATTCCACTCGGAATTGACAGATATAACGGATTTTGGAGTAGTTTTCGAGCAATATTCGGACAAATCTTCCCATATCTCCGAAACTATATGTCGTCGAATGGTGAAATCGGTATTTTTAGAAAGATCTCGAAAATATACAGTAGATGACATGGTCTCAAACTTTCTAAACCGGTTAATTCTATTCGGAATTGCCAAAAATTCATATAACGCATTTTCAGCTATTTTCGAGCAATATTCGGACAAATCTGCCCATATCTCCGAAACTATATGTCGTAGAACGGTGAAATCGGTATTTTTGAAAAGATCTCGTGAAAATACAGTAGATGACATGGTTTCAAACTTTCTAAACCGGTTAATTCCACTCGGAATTGACAGATATAGCGGATTTTGTAGTAGTTTTCGAGCAATATTCGGACAAATCTGCCCATATCTCCGAAACTATATGTCGTAGAACGGTGAAATCGATATTTTTAGAAAGATCTCGTGAAAGTACAGTAGATGAAATGGTTTCCAACTTCCTAAACCGGTTAATTCCACTCGGAATTGACAGATATAACGGATTTTGGAGTAGTTTTCGAGCAATATTCGGACAAATCTGCCCATATCTCCGAAACTATATGTCGTAGAACGGTGAAATCGGTATTTTTAGAAAGATCTCGAAAAAATACAGTAGATGACATGGTCTCAAATTTTCTAAACCGGTTAATTCTATTCGGAATTGCCAAAAATTCATATAACGCATTTTCAGCTATTTTCGAGCTATTTTCGGACAAATCAGCCCATATCTCCGAAACTATATATCGTAGGACGGTGAAATCGGTATTTTTGGAAAATCTCGTGAAAATACAGTAGATGAAATGGTTTCCAACTTTCTAAACCGGTTAATTCCACTCGGAATTGACAGATATAACGGATTTTGGAGTAGTTTTCGAGTAATATTCGGACAAATCTGCCCATATCTTTGAAAGTATATGTCGTCGAATGGTGAAATCGGTATTTTTAGAAAGATCTCGAAAATATACAGAAGATGACATGGTTTCAAACTTTCTAAACCGGTTAATTCCACTCGGAATTGACAGATATAGCGGATTTTGTAGTAGTTTTCGAGCAATATTCGTACAAATCTGCCCATATCTCCGAAACTATATGTCGTAGAACGGTGAAATCGATATTTTTAGAAAGATCTCGAAAAAATACAGTAGATGACATGGTCTCAAACTTTCTAAACCGGTTAATTCTATTCGGAATTGCCAAAAATTCATATAACGCATTTTCAGCTATTTTCGAGCTATTTTCGGACAAATCAGCCCATATCTCCGAAACTATATATCGTAGGACGGTGAAATCGGTATTTTTGGAAAATCTCGTGAAAATACAGTAGATGAAATGGTTTCCAACTTTCTAAACCGGTTAATTCCACTCGGAATTGACAGATATAACGGATTTTGGAGTAGTTTTCGAGTAATATTCGGACAAATCTGCCCATATCTTTGAAAGTATATGTCGTCGAATGGTGAAATCGGTATTTTTAGAAAGATCTCGAAAATATACAGAAGATGACATGGTTTCAAACTTTCTAAACCGGTTAATTCCACTCGGAATTGACAGATATAGCGGATTTTGTAGTAGTTTTCGAGCAATATTCGTACAAATCTGCCCATATCTCCGAAACTA
Organism: Platypus cylindrus; assembly: GCA_949748235.1. Taxonomy (NCBI): domain Eukaryota; kingdom Metazoa; phylum Arthropoda; class Insecta; order Coleoptera; family Curculionidae; genus Platypus; species Platypus cylindrus. The sequence continues at coordinate 735,263 of CATIYE010000015.1, forward strand.
TATGTCGTAGAACGGTGAAATCGATATTTTTAGAAAGATCTCGAAAAAATACAGTAGATGACATGGTCTCAAACTTTCTAAACCGGTTAATTCTATTCGGAATTGCCAAAAATTCATATAACGCATTTTCAGCTATTTTCGAGCTATTTTCGGACAAATCAGCCCATATCTCCGAAACTATATATCGTAGGACGATGAAATCGGTATTTTTGGAAAATCTCGTGAAAATACAGTAGATGAAATGGTTTCCAACTTTCTAAACCGGTTAATTCCACTCGGAATTGACAGATATAACGGATTTTGGAGTAGTTTTCGAGTAATATTCGGACAAATCTGCCCATATCTTTGAAAGTATATGTCGTCGAATGGTGAAATCGGTATTTTTAGAAAGATCTCGAAAATATACAGAAGATGACATGGTCTCAAACTTTCTAAACCGGTTAATTCCACTCGGAATTGACAGATATAGCGGATTTTGTAGTAGTTTTCGAGCAATATTCGGACAAATCTGCCCATATCTCCGAAACTATATGTCGTAGAACGGTGAAATCGATATTTTTAGAAAGATCTCGAAAAAATACAGTAGATGACATGGTCTCAAACTTTCTAAACCGGTTAATTCTATTCGGAATTGCCAAAAATTCATATAACGCATTTTCAGCTATTTTCGAGCTATTTTCGGACAAATCAGCCCATATCTCCGAAACTATATATCGTAGGACGGTGAAATCGGTATTTTTGGAAAATCTCGTGAAAATACAGTAGATGAAATGGTTTCCAACTTTCTAAACCGGTTAATTCCACTCGGAATTGACAGATATAACGGATTTTGGAGTAGTTTTCGAGCAATATTCGGACAAATCTGCCCATATCTCCGAAACTATATGTCGTAGAACGGTGAAATCGGTATTTTTAGAAAGATCTCGAAAAAATACAGTAGATGACATGGTCTCAAACTTTCTAAACCGGTTAATTCTATTCGGAATTGCCAAAAATTCATATAACGCATTTTCAGCTGTTTTCGAGCTATTTTCGGACAAATCAGCCCATATCTCCGAAACTATATATCGTAGGACGGTGAAATCGGTATTTTTGGAAAATCTCGTGAAAATACAGTAGATGAAATGGTTTCCAACTTTCTAAACCGGTTAATTCCACTCGGAATTGACAGATATAACGGATTTTGGAGTAGTTTTCGAGTAATATTCGGACAAATCTGCCCATATCTTTGAAAGTATATGTCGTCGAATGGTGAAATCGGTATTTTTAGAAAGATCTCGAAAATATACAGAAGATGACATGGTTTCAAACTTTCTAAACCGGTTAATTCCACTCGGAATTGACAGATATAGCGGATTTTGTAGTAGTTTTCGAGCAATATTCGGACAAATCTGCCCATATCTCCGAAACTATATGTCGTAGAACGGTGAAATCGATATTTTTAGAAAGATCTCGAAAAAATACAGTAGATGACATGGTCTCAAACTTTCTAAACCGGTTAATTCTATTCGGAATTGCCAAAAATTCATATAACGCATTTTCAGCTATTTTCGAGCTATTTTCGGACAAATCAGCCCATATCTCCGAAACTATATATCGTAGGACGGTGAAATCGGTATTTTTGGAAAATCTCGTGAAAATACAGTAGATGAAATGGTTTCCAACTTTCTAAACCGGTTAATTCCACTCGGAATTGACAGATATAACGGATTTTGGAGTAGTTTTCGAGTAATATTCGGACAAATCTGCCCATATCTTTGAAAGTATATGTCGTCGAATGGTGAAATCGGTATTTTTAGAAAGATCTCGAAAATATACAGTAGATGAAATGGTTTCCAACTTTCTAAACCGGTTAATTCCACTCGGAATTGACAGATATAACGGATTTTGGAGTAGTTTTCGAGTAATATTCGGACAAATCTGCCCATATCTTTGAAACTATATGTCGTCGAATGGTGAAATCGGTATTTTTAGAAAGATCTCGAAAATATACAGAAGATGACATGGTTTCAAACTTTCTAAACCGGTTAATTCCACTCGGAATTGACAGATATAGCGGATTTTGTAGTAGTTTTCGAGCAATATTCGGACAAATCTGCCCATATCTCCGAAACTATATGTCGTAGAACGGTGAAATCGATATTTTTAGAAAGATCTCGTAAATGTACGGTAGATGAAATGGTTTCCAACTTCCTAAACCGGTTAATTCCACTCGGAATTGACAGATATAACGGATTTTGGAGTAGTTTTCGAGCAATATTCGGACAAATCTGCCCATATCTCCGAAACTATATGTCGTAGAACGGTGAAATCGGTATTTTTAGAAAGATCTCGTGAAAATGCAGTAGACGAAATGGTTTCCAGCTTTCTAAACCGGTTAATTCCACTCGGAATTGACAGATATAACGGATTTTGTAGTAGTTTTCGAGCAATATTCGGACAAATCTTCCCATATCTCCGAAACTATATGTCGTCGAATGGTGAAATCGGTATTTTTAGAAAGATCTCGAAAATATACAGAAGATGACATGGTTTCAAACTTTCTAAACCGGTTAATTCCACTCGGAATTGACAGATATAACGGATTTTGGAGTAGTTTTCGAGCAATATTCGGACAAATCTGCCCATATCTCCGAAACTATATGTCGTAGAACGGTGAAATCGGTATTTTTGGAAAGATCTCGAAAAAATACAGTAGATGACATGGTCTCAAACTTTCTAAACCGGTTAATTCTATTCGGAATTGCCAAAAATTCATATAACGCATTTTCAGCTATTTTCGAGCTATTTTCGGACAAATCAGCCCATATCTCTGAAACTATATATCGTAGGACGGTGAAATCGGTATTTTTGGAAAGATCTCGTGAAAATACAGTAGATGAAATGGTTTCCAACTTTCTAAACCGGTTAATTCCACTCGGAATTGACAGATATAACGGATTTTGGAGTAGTTTTCGAGTAATATTCGGACAAATCTGCCCATATCTTTGAAAGTATATGTCGTCGAATGGTGAAATCGGTATTTTTAGAAAGATCTCGAAAATATACAGAAGATGACATGGTTTCAAACTTTCTAAACCGGTTAATTCCACTCGGAATTGACAGATATAACGGATTTTGGAGTAGTTTTCGAGCAATATTCGGACAAATCTGCCCATATCTCCGAAACTATATGTCGTAGAACGGTGAAATCGGTATTTTTAGAAAGATCTCGAAAAAATACAGTAGATGACATGGTCTCAAACTTTCTAAACCGGTTAATTCTATTCGGAATTGCCAAAAATTCATATAACGCATTTTCAGCTATTTTCGAGCTATTTTCGGACAAATCAGCCCATATCTCCGAAACTATATATCGTAGGACGGTGAAATCGGTATTTTTGGAAAATCTCGTGAAAATACAGTAGATGAAATGGTTTCCAACTTTCTAAACCGGTTAATTCCACTCGGAATTGACAGATATAACGGATTTTGGAGTAGTTTTCGAGTAATATTCGGACAAATCTGCCCATATCTTTGAAACTATATGTCGTCGAATGGTGAAATCGGTATTTTTAGAAAGATCTCGAAAATATACAGAAGATGACATGGTTTCAAACTTTCTAAACCGGTTAATTCCACTCGGAATTGACAGATATAGCGGATTTTGTAGTAGTTTTCGAGCAATATTCGGACAAATCTGCCCATATCTCCGAAACTATATGTCGTAGAACGGTGAAATCGGTATTTTTGGAAAGATCTCGAAAAAATACAGTAGATGACATGGTCTCAAACTTTCTAAACCGGTTAATTCTATTCGGAATTGCCAAAAATTCATATAACGCATTTTCAGCTATTTTCGAGCTATTTTCGGACAAATCAGCCCATATCTCTGAAACTATATATCGTAGGACGGTGAAATCGGTATTTTTGGAAAGATCTCGTGAAAATACAGTAGATGAAATGGTTTCCAACTTTCTAAACCGGTTAATTCCACTCGGAATTGACAGATATAACGGATTTTGGAGTAGTTTTCGAGTAATATTCGGACAAATCTGCCCATATCTTTGAAACTATATGTCGTCGAATGGTGAAATCGGTATTTTTAGAAAGATCTCGAAAATATACAGAAGATGACATGGTTTCAAACTTTCTAAACCGGTTAATTCCACTCGGAATTGACAGATATAGCGGATTTTGTAGTAGTTTTCGAGCAATATTCGGACAAATCTGCCCATATCTCCGAAACTATATGTCGTAGAACGGTGAAATCGATATTTTTAGAAAGATCTCGTAAATGTACGGTAGATGAAATGGTTTCCAACTTCCTAAACCGGTTAATTCCACTCGGAATTGACAGATATAACGGATTTTGGAGTAGTTTTCGAGCAATATTCGGACAAATCTTCCCATATCTCCGAAACTATATGTCGTCGAATGGTGAAATCGGTATTTTTAGAAAGATCTCGAAAATATACAGAAGATGACATGGTTTCAAACTTTCTAAACCGGTTAATTCCACTCGGAATTGACAGATATAACGGATTTTGGAGTAGTTTTCGAGCAATATTCGGACAGATCTGCCCATATCTCCGAAACTATATGTCGTAGAACGGTGAAATCGGTATTTTTGGAAAGATCTCGAAAAAATACAGTAGATGACATGGTCTCAAACTTTCTAAACCGGTTAATTCTATTCGGAATTGCCAAAAATTCATATAACGCATTTTCAGCTATTTTCGAGCTATTTTCGGACAAATCAGCCCATATCTCTGAAACTATATATCGTAGGACGGTGAAATCGGTATTTTTGGAAAGATCTCGTGAAAATACAGTAGATGAAATGGTTTCCAACTTTCTAAACCGGTTAATTCCACTCGGAATTGACAGATATAACGGATTTTGGAGTAGTTTTCGAGTAATATTCGGACAAATCTGCCCATATCTTTGAAAGTATATGTCGTCGAATGGTGAAATCGGTATTTTTAGAAAGATCTCGAAAATATACAGAAGATGACATGGTTTCAAACTTTCTAAACCGGTTAATTCCACTCGGAATTGACAGATATAACGGATTTTGGAGTAGTTTTCGAGCAATATTCGGACAAATCTGCCCATATCTCCGAAACTATATGTCGTAGAACGGTGAAATCGGTATTTTTAGAAAGATCTCGAAAAAATACAGTAGATGACATGGTCTCAAACTTTCTAAACCGGTTAATTCTATTCGGAATTGCCAAAAATTCATATAACGCATTTTCAGCTATTTTCGAGCTATTTTCGGACAAATCAGCCCATATCTCCGAAACTATATATCGTAGGACGGTGAAATCGGTATTTTTGGAAAATCTCGTGAAAATACAGTAGATGAAATGGTTTCCAACTTTCTAAACCGGTTAATTCCACTCGGAATTGACAGATATAACGGATTTTGGAGTAGTTTTCGAGTAATATTCGGACAAATCTGCCCATATCTTTGAAACTATATGTCGTCGAATGGTGAAATCGGTATTTTTAGAAAGATCTCGAAAATATACAGAAGATGACATGGTTTCAAACTTTCTAAACCGGTTAATTCCACTCGGAATTGACAGATATAGCGGATTTTGTAGTAGTTTTCGAGCAATATTCGGACAAATCTGCCCATATCTCCGAAACTATATGTCGTAGAACGGTGAAATCGGTATTTTTGGAAAGATCTCGAAAAAATACAGTAGATGACATGGTCTCAAACTTTCTAAACCGGTTAATTCTATTCGGAATTGCCAAAAATTCATATAACGCATTTTCAGCTATTTTCGAGCTATTTTCGGACAAATCAGCCCATATCTCTGAAACTATATATCGTAGGACGGTGAAATCGGTATTTTTGGAAAGATCTCGTGAAAATACAGTAGATGAAATGGTTTCCAACTTTCTAAACCGGTTAATTCCACTCGGAATTGACAGATATAACGGATTTTGGAGTAGTTTTCGAGTAATATTCGGACAAATCTGCCCATATCTTTGAAACTATATGTCGTCGAATGGTGAAATCGGTATTTTTAGAAAGATCTCGAAAATATACAGAAGATGACATGGTTTCAAACTTTCTAAACCGGTTAATTCCACTCGGAATTGACAGATATAGCGGATTTTGTAGTAGTTTTCGAGCAATATTCGGACAAATCTGCCCATATCTCCGAAACTATATGTCGTAGAACGGTGAAATCGATATTTTTAGAAAGATCTCGTAAAAGTACAGTAGATGAAATGGTTTCCAACTTCCTAAACCGGTTAATTCCATTCGGAATTGACAGATATAACGGATTTTGGAGTAGTTTTCGAGCAATATTCGGACAAATCTTCCCATATCTCCGAAACTATATGTCGTCGAATGGTGAAATCGGTATTTTTAGAAAGATCTCGAAAATATACAGAAGATGACATGGTTTCAAACTTTCTAAACCGGTTAATTCCACTCGGAATTGACAGATATAACGGATTTTGGAGTAGTTTTCGAGCAATATTCGTACAAATCTGCCCATATCTCCGAAACTATATGTCGTAGAACGGTGAAATCGGTATTTTTGGAAAGATCTCGAAAAAATACAGTAGATGACATGGTCTCAAACTTTCTAAACCGGTTAATTCTATTCGGAATTGCCAAAAATTCATATAACGCATTTTCAGCTATTTTCGAGCTATTTTCGGACAAATCAGCCCATATCTCTGAAACTATATATCGTAGGACGGTGAAATCGGTATTTTTGGAAAATCTCGTGAAAATACAGTAGATGAAATGGTTTCCAACTTTCTAAACCGGTTAATTCCACTCGGAATTGACAGATATAACGGATTTTGGAGTAGTTTTCGAGTAATATTCGGACAAATCTGCCCATATCTTTGAAACTATATGTCGTCGAATGGTGAAATCGGTATTTTTAGAAAGATCTCGAAAATATACAGAAGATGACATGGTTTCAAACTTTCTAAACCGGTTAATTCCACTCGGAATTGACAGATATAACGGATTTTGGAGTAGTTTTCGAGCAATATTCGGACAAATCTGCCCATATCTCCGAAACTATATGTCGTAGAACGGTGAAATCGGTATTTTTAGAAAGATCTCGTGAAAATGCAGTAGATGAAATGGTTTCCAACTTTCTAAACCGGTTAATTCCACTCGGAATTAACAGATATAACGGATTTTGGAGTAGTTTTCGAGCAATATTCGGACAAATCTGCCCATATCTCCGAAACTATATGTCGTAGAACGGTGAAATCGGTATTTTTGAAAAGATCTCGTGAAAATACAGTAGATGACATGGTTTCAAACTTTCTAAACCGGTTAATTCCACTCGGAATTGACAGATATAGCGGATTTTGTAATAGTTTTCGAGCAATATTCGGACAAATCTGCCCATATCTCCGAAACTATATGTCGTAGAACGGTGAAATCGATATTTTTAGAAAGATCTCGTGAAAGTACAGTAGATGAAATGGTTTCCAACTTCCTAAACCGGTTAATTCCACTCGGAATTGACAGATATAACGGATTTTGGAGTAGTTTTCGAGCAATATTCGGACAAATCTTCCCATATCTCCGAAACTATAAGTCGTCGAATGGTGAAATCGGTATTTTTAGAAAGATCTCGAAAATATACAGAAGATGACATGGTTTCAAACTTTCTAAACCGGTTAATTCCACTCGGAATTGACAGATATAACGGATTTTGGAGTAGTTTTCGAGCAATATTCGGACAAATCTGCCCATATCTCCGAAACTATATGACGTAGAACGGTGAAATCGGTATTTTTAGAAAGATCTCGTGAAAATGCAGTAGATGAAATGGTTTCCAACTTTCTAAACCGGTTAATTCCACTCGGAATTGACAGATATAACGGATTTTGGAGTAGTTTTCGAGCAATATTCGGACAAATCTGCCCATATCTTTGAAACTTTATGTCGTCGAACGGTGAAATCAGTATTTTTAGAAAGATCTCGAAAAAATACAGAAGATGACATGGTTTCAAACTTTCTAAACCGGTTAATTCCACTCGGAATTGACAGATATAACGGATTTTGGAGTAGTTTTCGAGCAATATTCGGACCAATCTGCCCATATCTCCGAAACTATATGTCGTAGAAAGGGGAAATCGGTATTTTTAGAAAGATCTCGAAAAAATACAGTAGATGACATGGTCTGAAACTTTCTAAACCGGTTAATTCCACTCGGAATTGACAGATATATCGGATTTTGGAGTAGTTTTCGAGCAATATTCGGACAAATCTGCCCATATCTCCGAAACTATATGTCGTAGAACGGTGAAATCGGTATTTTTAGAAAGATATCGTGAAAATGCAGTAGATGAAATGGTTTCCAACTTTCTAAACCGGTTAATTCCACTCGGAATTGACAGATATAACGGATTTTGGAGTAGTTTTCGAGCAATATTCGGACAATTCTGCCCATATCTCCGAAACTATATGTCGTAGAACGGTGAAATAGGTATTTTTAGAAAGATCTCGTGAAAATACAGTAGATGAAATGGTTTCCAACTTTCTAAACCGGTTAATTCCACTCGGAATTGACAGATATAACGGATTTTGGAGTAGTTTTCGAGCAATATTCGGACAATTCTGCCCATATCTCCGAAACTATATGTCGTAGAACGGTGAAATCGGTATTTTTAGAAAGATCTCGTGAAAATGCAGTAGATGAAATGGTTTCCAACTTTCTAAACCGGTTAATTCCACTCGGAATTGACAGATATAACGGATTTTGGAGTAGTTTTCGAGCAATATTCGGACAATTCTGCCCATATCTCCGAAACTATATGTCGTAGAACGGTGAAATCGGCATTTTTAGAAAGATCTCGAAAAAATACAGTAGATGACATGGTCTCAAACTTTCTAAACCGGTTAATTCTATTCGGAATTGCCAAAAATTCATATAACGCATTTTCAGCTATTTTCGAGCTATTTTCGGACAAATCAGCCCATATCTCCGAAACTATATATCGTAGGACGGTGAAATCGGTATTTTTGGAAAATCTCGTGAAAATACAGTAGATGAAATGGTTTCCAACTTTCTAAACCGGTTAATTCCACTCGGAATTGACAGATATAACGGATTTTGGAGTAGTTTTCGAGTAATATTCGGACAAACCTGCCCATATCTTTGAAACTATATGTCGTCGAATGGTGAAATCGGTATTTTTAGAAAGATCTCGAAAATATACAGAAGATGACATGGTTTCAAACTTTCTAAACCGGTTAATTCCACTCGGAATTGACAGATATAACGGATTTTGGAGTAGTTTTCGAGCAATATTCGGACAAATCTGCCCATATCTCCGAAACTATATGACGTAGAACGGTGAAATCGGTATTTTTAGAAAGATCTCGTGAAAATGCAGTAGATGAAATGGTTTCCAACTTTCTAAACCGGTTAATTCCACTCGGAATTGACAGATATAACGGATTTTGGAGTAGTTTTCGAGCAATATTCGGACAAATCTGCCCATATCTTTGAAACTATATGTCGTCGAACGGTGAAATCAGTATTTTTAGAAAGATCTCGAAAAAATACAGAAGATGACATGGTTTCAAACTTTCTAAACCGGTTAATTCCACTCGGAATTGACAGATATAACGGATTTTGGAGTAGTTTTCGAGCAATATTCGGACAAATCTGCCCATATCTCCGAAACTATATGTCGTAGAAAGGGGAAATCGGTATTTTTAGAAAGATCTCGAAAAAATACAGTAGATGACATGGTCTGAAACTTTCTAAACCGGTTAATTCCACTCGGAATTGACAGATATATCGGATTTTGGAGTAGTTTTCGAGCAATATTCGGACAAATCTGCCCATATCTCCGAAACTATATGTCGTAGAACGGTGAAATCGGTATTTTTAGAAAGATCTCGTGAAAATGCAGTAGATGAAATGGTTTCCAACTTTCTAAACCGGTTAATTCCACTCGGAATTGACAGATATAACGGATTTTGGAGTAGTTTTCGAGCAATATTCGGACAATTCTGCCCATATCTCCGAAACTATATGTCGTAGAACGGTGAAATAGGTATTTTTAGAAAGATCTCGTGAAAATACAGTAGATGAAATGGTTTCCAACTTTCTAAACCGGTTAATTCCACTCGGAATTGACAGATATAACGGATTTTGGAGTAGTTTTCGAGTAATATTCGGACAAATCTGCCCATATCTTTGAAACTATATGTCTTCGAATGGTGAAATCGGTATTTTTAGAAAGATCTCGAAAATATACAGAAGATGACATGGTTTCAAACTTTCTAAACCGGTTAATTCCACTCGGAATTGACAGATATAGCGGATTTTGTAGTAGTTTTCGAGCAATATTCGGACAAATCTGCCCATATCTCCGAAACTATATGTCGTAGAACGGTGAAATCGATATTTTTAGAAAGATCTCGTAAATGTACGGTAGATGAAATGGTTTCCAACTTCCTAAACCGGTTAATTCCACTCGGAATTGACAGATATAACGGATTTTGGAGTAGTTTTCGAGCAATATTCGGACAAATCTTCCCATATCTCCGAAACTATATGTCGTCGAATGGTGAAATCGGTATTTTTAGAAAGATCTCGAAAATATACAGAAGATGACATGGTTTCAAACTTTCTAAACCGGTTAATTCCACTCGGAATTGACAGATATAACGGATTTTGGAGTAGTTTTCGAGCAATATTCGGACAAATCTGCCCATATCTCCGAAACTATATGTCGTAGAACGGTGAAATCGGTATTTTTGGAAAGATCTCGAAAAAATACAGTAGATGACATGGTCTCAAACTTTCTAAACCGGTTAATTCTATTCGGAATTGCCAAAAATTCATATAACGCATTTTCAGCTATTTTCGAGCTATTTTCGGACAAATCAGCCCATATCTCTGAAACTATATATCGTAGGACGGTGAAATCGGTATTTTTGGAAAGATCTCGTGAAAATACAGTAGATGAAATGGTTTCCAACTTTCTAAACCGGTTAATTCCACTCGGAATTGACAGATATAACGGATTTTGGAGTAGTTTTCGAGTAATATTCGGACAAATCTGCCCATATCTTTGAAACTATATGTCGTCGAATGGTGAAATCGGTATTTTTAGAAAGATCTCGAAAATATACAGAAGATGACATGGTTTCAAACTTTCTAAACCGGTTAATTCCACTCGGAATTGACAGATATAGCGGATTTTGTAGTAGTTTTCGAGCAATATTCGGACAAATCTGCCCATATCTCCGAAACTATATGTCGTAGAACGGTGAAATCGATATTTTTAGAAAGATCTCGTAAAAGTACAGTAGATGAAATGGTTTCCAACTTCCTAAACCGGTTAATTCCATTCGGAATTGACAGATATAACGGATTTTGGAGTAGTTTTCGAGCAATATTCGGACAAATCTTCCCATATCTCCGAAACTATATGTCGTCGAATGGTGAAATCGGTATTTTTAGAAAGATCTCGAAAATATACAGAAGATGACATGGTTTCAAACTTTCTAAACCGGTTAATTCCACTCGGAATTGACAGATATAACGGATTTTGGAGTAGTTTTCGAGCAATATTCGTACAAATCTGCCCATATCTCCGAAACTATATGTCGTAGAACGGTGAAATCGGTATTTTTGGAAAGATCTCGAAAAAATACAGTAGATGACATGGTCTCAAACTTTCTAAACCGGTTAATTCTATTCGGAATTGCCAAAAATTCATATAACGCATTTTCAGCTATTTTCGAGCTATTTTCGGACAAATCAGCCCATATCTCTGAAACTATATATCGTAGGACGGTGAAATCGGTATTTTTGGAAAATCTCGTGAAAATACAGTAGATGAAATGGTTTCCAACTTTCTAAACCGGTTAATTCCACTCGGAATTGACAGATATAACGGATTTTGGAGTAGTTTTCGAGTAATATTCGGACAAATCTGCCCATATCTTTGAAACTATATGTCGTCGAATGGTGAAATCGGTATTTTTAGAAAGATCTCGAAAATATACAGAAGATGACATGGTTTCAAACTTTCTAAACCGGTTAATTCCACTCGGAATTGACAGATATAACGGATTTTGGAGTAGTTTTCGAGCAATATTCGGACAAATCTGCCCATATCTCCGAAACTATATGTCGTAGAACGGTGAAATCGGTATTTTTAGAAAGATCTCGTGAAAATGCAGTAGATGAAATGGTTTCCAACTTTCTAAACCGGTTAATTCCACTCGGAATTAACAGATATAACGGATTTTGGAGTAGTTTTCGAGCAATATTCGGACAAATCTGCCCATATCTCCGAAACTATATGTCGTAGAACGGTGAAATCGGTATTTTTGAAAAGATCTCGTGAAAATACAGTAGATGACATGGTTTCAAACTTTCTAAACCGGTTAATTCCACTCGGAATTGACAGATATAGCGGATTTTGTAATAGTTTTCGAGCAATATTCGGACAAATCTGCCCATATCTCCGAAACTATATGTCGTAGAACGGTGAAATCGATATTTTTAGAAAGATCTCGTGAAAGTACAGTAGATGAAATGGTTTCCAACTTCCTAAACCGGTTAATTCCACTCGGAATTGACAGATATAACGGATTTTGGAGTAGTTTTCGAGCAATATTCGGACAAATCTTCCCATATCTCCGAAACTATAAGTCGTCGAATGGTGAAATCGGTATTTTTAGAAAGATCTCGAAAATATACAGAAGATGACATGGTTTCAAACTTTCTAAACCGGTTAATTCCACTCGGAATTGACAGATATAACGGATTTTGGAGTAGTTTTCGAGCAATATTCGGACAAATCTGCCCATATCTCCGAAACTATATGACGTAGAACGGTGAAATCGGTATTTTTAGAAAGATCTCGTGAAAATGCAGTAGATGAAATGGTTTCCAACTTTCTAAACCGGTTAATTCCACTCGGAATTGACAGATATAACGGATTTTGGAGTAGTTTTCGAGCAATATTCGGACAAATCTGCCCATATCTTTGAAACTTTATGTCGTCGAACGGTGAAATCAGTATTTTTAGAAAGATCTCGAAAAAATACAGAAGATGACATGGTTTCAAACTTTCTAAACCGGTTAATTCCACTCGGAATTGACAGATATAACGGATTTTGGAGTAGTTTTCGAGCAATATTCGGACCAATCTGCCCATATCTCCGAAACTATATGTCGTAGAAAGGGGAAATCGGTATTTTTAGAAAGATCTCGAAAAAATACAGTAGATGACATGGTCTGAAACTTTCTAAACCGGTTAATTCCACTCGGAATTGACAGATATATCGGATTTTGGAGTAGTTTTCGAGCAATATTCGGACAAATCTGCCCATATCTCCGAAACTATATGTCGTAGAACGGTGAAATCGGTATTTTTAGAAAGATATCGTGAAAATGCAGTAGATGAAATGGTTTCCAACTTTCTAAACCGGTTAATTCCACTCGGAATTGACAGATATAACGGATTTTGGAGTAGTTTTCGAGCAATATTCGGACAATTCTGCCCATATCTCCGAAACTATATGTCGTAGAACGGTGAAATAGGTATTTTTAGAAAGATCTCGTGAAAATACAGTAGATGAAATGGTTTCCAACTTTCTAAACCGGTTAATTCCACTCGGAATTGACAGATATAACGGATTTTGGAGTAGTTTTCGAGCAATATTCGGACAATTCTGCCCATATCTCCGAAACTATATGTCGTAGAACGGTGAAATCGGTATTTTTAGAAAGATCTCGTGAAAATGCAGTAGATGAAATGGTTTCCAACTTTCTAAACCGGTTAATTCCACTCGGAATTGACAGATATAACGGATTTTGGAGTAGTTTTCGAGCAATATTCGGACAATTCTGCCCATATCTCCGAAACTATATGTCGTAGAACGGTGAAATCGGCATTTTTAGAAAGATCTCGAAAAAATACAGTAGATGACATGGTCTCAAACTTTCTAAACCGGTTAATTCTATTCGGAATTGCCAAAAATTCATATAACGCATTTTCAGCTATTTTCGAGCTATTTTCGGACAAATCAGCCCATATCTCCGAAACTATATATCGTAGGACGGTGAAATCGGTATTTTTGGAAAATCTCGTGAAAATACAGTAGATGAAATGGTTTCCAACTTTCTAAACCGGTTAATTCCACTCGGAATTGACAGATATAACGGATTTTGGAGTAGTTTTCGAGTAATATTCGGACAAACCTGCCCATATCTTTGAAACTATATGTCGTCGAATGGTGAAATCGGTATTTTTAGAAAGATCTCGAAAATATACAGAAGATGACATGGTTTCAAACTTTCTAAACCGGTTAATTCCACTCGGAATTGACAGATATAACGGATTTTGGAGTAGTTTTCGAGCAATATTCGGACAAATCTGCCCATATCTCCGAAACTATATGACGTAGAACGGTGAAATCGGTATTTTTAGAAAGATCTCGTGAAAATGCAGTAGATGAAATGGTTTCCAACTTTCTAAACCGGTTAATTCCACTCGGAATTGACAGATATAACGGATTTTGGAGTAGTTTTCGAGCAATATTCGGACAAATCTGCCCATATCTTTGAAACTATATGTCGTCGAACGGTGAAATCAGTATTTTTAGAAAGATCTCGAAAAAATACAGAAGATGACATGGTTTCAAACTTTCTAAACCGGTTAATTCCACTCGGAATTGACAGATATAACGGATTTTGGAGTAGTTTTCGAGCAATATTCGGACAAATCTGCCCATATCTCCGAAACTATATGTCGTAGAAAGGGGAAATCGGTATTTTTAGAAAGATCTCGAAAAAATACAGTAGATGACATGGTCTGAAACTTTCTAAACCGGTTAATTCCACTCGGAATTGACAGATATATCGGATTTTGGAGTAGTTTTCGAGCAATATTCGGACAAATCTGCCCATATCTCCGAAACTATATGTCGTAGAACGGTGAAATCGGTATTTTTAGAAAGATCTCGTGAAAATGCAGTAGATGAAATGGTTTCCAACTTTCTAAACCGGTTAATTCCACTCGGAATTGACAGATATAACGGATTTTGGAGTAGTTTTCGAGCAATATTCGGACAATTCTGCCCATATCTCCGAAACTATATGTCGTAGAACGGTGAAATAGGTATTTTTAGAAAGATCTCGTGAAAATACAGTAGATGAAATGGTTTCCAACTTTCTAAACCGGTTAATTCCACTCGGAATTGACAGATATAACGGATTTTGGAGTAGTTTTCGAGTAATATTCGGACAAATCTGCCCATATCTTTGAAACTATATGTCTTCGAATGGTGAAATCGGTATTTTTAGAAAGATCTCGAAAATATACAGAAGATGACATGGTTTCAAACTTTCTAAACCGGTTAATTCCACTCGGAATTGACAGATATAGCGGATTTTGTAGTAGTTTTCGAGCAATATTCGGACAAATCTGCCCATATCTCCGAAACTATATGTCGTAGAACGGTGAAATCGATATTTTTAGAAAGATCTCGTAAATGTACGGTAGATGAAATGGTTTCCAACTTCCTAAACCGGTTAATTCCACTCGGAATTGACAGATATAACGGATTTTGGAGTAGTTTTCGAGCAATATTCGGACAAATCTTCCCATATCTCCGAAACTATATGTCGTCGAATGGTGAAATCGGTATTTTTAGAAAGATCTCGAAAATATACAGAAGATGACATGGTTTCAAACTTTCTAAACCGGTTAATTCCACTCGGAATTGACAGATATAACGGATTTTGGAGTAGTTTTCGAGCAATATTCGGACAAATCTGCCCATATCTCCGAAACTATATGTCGTAGAACGGTGAAATCGGTATTTTTGGAAAGATCTCGAAAAAATACAGTAGATGACATGGTCTCAAACTTTCTAAACCGGTTAATTCTATTCGGAATTGCCAAAAATTCATATAACGCATTTTCAGCTATTTTCGAGCTATTTTCGGACAAATCAGCCCATATCTCTGAAACTATATATCGTAGGACGGTGAAATCGGTATTTTTGGAAAGATCTCGTGAAAATACAGTAGATGAAATGGTTTCCAACTTTCTAAACCGGTTAATTCCACTCGGAATTGACAGATATAACGGATTTTGGAGTAGTTTTCGAGTAATATTCGGACAAATCTGCCCATATCTTTGAAAGTATATGTCGTCGAATGGTGAAATCGGTATTTTTAGAAAGATCTCGAAAATATACAGAAGATGACATGGTTTCAAACTTTCTAAACCGGTTAATTCCACTCGGAATTGACAGATATAACGGATTTTGGAGTAGTTTTCGAGCAATATTCGGACAAATCTGCCCATATCTCCGAAACTATATGTCGTAGAACGGTGAAATCGGTATTTTTAGAAAGATCTCGAAAAAATACAGTAGATGACATGGTCTCAAACTTTCTAAACCGGTTAATTCTATTCGGAATTGCCAAAAATTCATATAACGCATTTTCAGCTATTTTCGAGCTATTTTCGGACAAAACAGCCCATATCTCCGAAACTATATATCGTAGGACGGTGAAATCGGTATTTTTGGAAAATCTCGTGAAAATACAGTAGATGAAATGGTTTCCAACTTTCTAAACCGGTTAATTCCACTCGGAATTGACAGATATAACGGATTTTGGAGTAGTTTTCGAGTAATATTCGGACAAATCTGCCCATATCTTTGAAACTATATGTCGTCGAATGGTGAAATCGGTATTTTTAGAAAGATCTCGAAAATATACAGAAGATGACATGGTTTCAAACTTTCTAAACCGGTTAATTCCACTCGGAATTGACAGATATAGCGGATTTTGTAGTAGTTTTCGAGCAATATTCGGACAAATCTGCCCATATCTCCGAAACTATATGTCGTAGAACGGTGAAATCGATATTTTTAGAAAGATCTCGTAAAAGTACAGTAGATGAAATGGTTTCCAACTTCCTAAACCGGTTAATTCCACTCGGAATTGACAGATATAACGGATTTTGGAGTAGTTTTCGAGCAATATTCGGACAAATCTTCCCATATCTCCGAAACTATATGTCGTCGAATGGTGAAATCGGTATTTTTAGAAAGATCTCGAAAATATACAGAAGATGACATGGTTTCAAACTTTCTAAACCGGTTAATTCCACTCGGAATTGACAGATATAACGGATTTTGGAGTAGTTTTCGAGCAATATTCGGACAAATCTGCCCATATCTCCGAAACTATATGTCGTAGAACGGTGAAATCGGTATTTTTGGAAAGATCTCGAAAAAATACAGTAGATGACATGGTCTCAAACTTTCTAAACCGGTTAATTCTATTCGGAATTGCCAAAAATTCATATAACGCATTTTCAGCTATTTTCGAGCTATTTTCGGACAAATCAGCCCATATCTCTGAAACTATATATCGTAGGACGGTGAAATCGGTATTTTTGGAAAATCTCGTGAAAATACAGTAGATGAAATGGTTTCCAACTTTCTAAACCGGTTAATTCCACTCGGAATTGACAGATATAACGGATTTTGGAGTAGTTTTCGAGTAATATTCGGACAAATCTGCCCATATCTTTGAAACTATATGTCGTCGAATGGTGAAATCGGTATTTTTAGAAAGATCTCGAAAATATACAGAAGATGACATGGTTTCAAACTTTCTAAACCGGTTAATTCCACTCGGAATTGACAGATATAACGGATTTTGGAGTAGTTTTCGAGCAATATTCGGACAAATCTGCCCATATCTCCGAAACTATATGTCGTAGAACGGTGAAATCGGTATTTTTAGAAAGATCTCGTGAAAATGCAGTAGATGAAATGGTTTCCAACTTTCTAAACCGGTTAATTCCACTCGGAATTAACAGATATAACGGATTTTGGAGTAGTTTTCGAGCAATATTCGGACAAATCTGCCCATATCTCCGAAACTATATGTCGTAGAACGGTGAAATCGGTATTTTTGAAAAGATCTCGTGAAAATACAGTAGATGACATGGTTTCAAACTTTCTAAACCGGTTAATTCCACTCGGAATTGACAGATATAGCGGATTTTGTAATAGTTTTCGAGCAATATTCGGACAAATCTGCCCATATCTCCGAAACTATATGTCGTAGAACGGTGAAATCGATATTTTTAGAAAGATCTCGTGAAAGTACAGTAGATGAAATGGTTTCCAACTTCCTAAACCGGTTAATTCCACTCGGAATTGACAGATATAACGGATTTTGGAGTAGTTTTCGAGCAATATTCGGACAAATCTTCCCATATCTCCGAAACTATAAGTCGTCGAATGGTGAAATCGGTATTTTTAGAAAGATCTCGAAAATATACAGAAGATGACATGGTTTCAAACTTTCTAAACCGGTTAATTCCACTCGGAATTGACAGATATAACGGATTTTGGAGTAGTTTTCGAGCAATATTCGGACAAATCTGCCCATATCTCCGAAACTATATGACGTAGAACGGTGAAATCGGTATTTTTAGAAAGATCTCGTGAAAATGCAGTAGATGAAATGGTTTCCAACTTTCTAAACCGGTTAATTCCACTCGGAATTGACAGATATAACGGATTTTGGAGTAGTTTTCGAGCAATATTCGGACAAATCTGCCCATATCTTTGAAACTTTATGTCGTCGAACGGTGAAATCAGTATTTTTAGAAAGATCTCGAAAAAATACAGAAGATGACATGGTTTCAAACTTTCTAAACCGGTTAATTCCACTCGGAATTGACAGATATAACGGATTTTGGAGTAGTTTTCGAGCAATATTCGGACAAATCTGCCCATATCTCCGAAACTATATGTCGTAGAAAGGGGAAATCGGTATTTTTAGAAAGATCTCGAAAAAATACAGTAGATGACATGGTCTGAAACTTTCTAAACCGGTTAATTCCACTCGGAATTGACAGATATATCGGATTTTGGAGTAGTTTTCGAGCAATATTCGGACAAATCTGCCCATATCTCCGAAACTATATGTCGTAGAACGGTGAAATCGGTATTTTTAGAAAGATATCGTGAAAATGCAGTAGATGAAATGGTTTCCAACTTTCTAAACCGGTTAATTCCACTCGGAATTGACAGATATAACGGATTTTGGAGTAGTTTTCGAGCAATATTCGGACAATTCTGCCCATATCTCCGAAACTATATGTCGTAGAACGGTGAAATAGGTATTTTTAGAAAGATCTCGTGAAAATACAGTAGATGAAATGGTTTCCAACTTTCTAAACCGGTTAATTCCACTCGGAATTGACAGATATATCGGATTTTGGAGTAGTTTTCGAGCAATATTCGGACAATTCTGCCCATATCTCCGAAACTATATGTCGTAGAACGGTGAAATCGGTATTTTTAGAAAGATCTCGTGAAAATGCAGTAGATGAAATGGTTTCCAACTTTCTAAACCGGTTAATTCCACTCGGAATTGACAGATATAACGGATTTTGGAGTAGTTTTCGAGCAATATTCGGACAATTCTGCCCATATCTCCGAAACTATATGTCGTAGAACGGTGAAATCGGCATTTTTAGAAAGATCTCGAAAAAATACAGTAGATGACATGGTCTCAAACTTTCTAAACCGGTTAATTCTATTCGGAATTGCCAAAAATTCATATAACGCATTTTCAGCTATTTTCGAGCTATTTTCGGACAAATCAGCCCATATCTCCGAAACTATATATCGTAGGACGGTGAAATCGGTATTTTTGGAAAATCTCGTGAAAATACAGTAGATGAAATGGTTTCCAACTTTCTAAACCCGTTAATTCCACTCGGAATTGACAGATATAACGGATTTTGGAGTAGTTTTCGAGTAATATTCGGACAAACCTGCCCATATCTTTGAAACTATATGTCGTCGAATGGTGAAATCGGTATTTTTAGAAAGATCTCGAAAATATACAGAAGATGACATGGTTTCAAACTTTCTAAACCGGTTAATTCCACTCGGAATTGACAGATATAACGGATTTTGGAGTAGTTTTCGAGCAATATTCGGACAAATCTGCCCATATCTCCGAAACTATATGACGTAGAACGGTGAAATCGGTATTTTTAGAAAGATCTCGTGAAAATGCAGTAGATGAAATGGTTTCCAACTTTCTAAACCGGTTAATTCCACTCGGAATTGACAGATATAACGGATTTTGGAGTAGTTTTCGAGCAATATTCGGACAAATCTGCCCATATCTTTGAAACTATATGTCGTCGAACGGTGAAATCAGTATTTTTAGAAAGATCTCGAAAAAATACAGAAGATGACATGGTTTCAAACTTTCTAAACCGGTTAATTCCACTCGGAATTGACAGATATAACGGATTTTGGAGTAGTTTTCGAGCAATATTCGGACAAATCTGCCCATATCTCCGAAACTATATGTCGTAGAAAGGGGAAATCGGTATTTTTAGAAAGATCTCGAAAAAATACAGTAGATGACATGGTCTGAAACTTTCTAAACCGGTTAATTCCACTCGGAATTGACAGATATATCGGATTTTGGAGTAGTTTTCGAGCAATATTCGGACAAATCTGCCCATATCTCCGAAACTATATGTCGTAGAACGGTGAAATCGGTATTTTTAGAAAGATCTCGTGAAAATGCAGTAGATGAAATGGTTTCCAACTTTCTAAACCGGTTAATTCCACTCGGAATTGACAGATATAACGGATTTTGGAGTAGTTTTCGAGCAATATTCGGACAATTCTGCCCATATCTCCGAAACTATATGTCGTAGAACGGTGAAATAGGTATTTTTAGAAAGATCTCGTGAAAATACAGTAGATGAAATGGTTTCCAACTTTCTAAACCGGTTAATTCCACTCGGAATTGACAGATATAACGGATTTTGGAGTAGTTTTCGAGCAATATTCGGACAATTCTGCCCATATCTCCGAAACTATATGTCGTAGAACGGTGAAATAGGTATTTTTAGAAAGATCTCGTGAAAATACAGTAGATGAAATGGTTTCCAACTTTCTAAACCGGTTAATTCCACTCGGAATTGACAGATATAACGGATTTTGGAGTAGTTTTCGAGTAATATTCGGACAAACCTGCCCATATCTTTGAAACTATATGTCGTCGAATGGTGAAATCGGTATTTTTAGAAAGATCTCGAAAATATACAGAAGATGACATGGTTTCAAACTTTCTAAACCGGTTAATTCCACTCGGAATTGACAGATATAACGGATTTTGGAGTAGTTTTCGAGCAATATTCGGACAAATCTGCCCATATCTCCGAAACTATATGACGTAGAACGGTGAAATCGGTATTTTTAGAAAGATCTCGTGAAAATGCAGTAGATGAAATGGTTTCCAACTTTCTAAACCGGTTAATTCCACTCGGAATTGACAGATATAACGGATTTTGGAGTAGTTTTCGAGCAATATTCGGACAAATCTGCCCATATCTTTGAAACTATATGTCGTCGAACGGTGAAATCAGTATTTTTAGAAAGATCTCGAAAAAATACAGAAGATGACATGGTTTCAAACTTTCTAAACCGGTTAATTCCACTCGGAATTGACAGATATAACGGATTTTGGAGTAGTTTTCGAGCAATATTCGGACAAATCTGCCCATATCTCCGAAACTATATGTCGTAGAAAGGGGAAATCGGTATTTTTAGAAAGATCTCGAAAAAATACAGTAGATGACATGGTCTGAAACTTTCTAAACCGGTTAATTCCACTCGGAATTGACAGATATATCGGATTTTGGAGTAGTTTTCGAGCAATATTCGGACAAATCTGCCCATATCTCCGAAACTATATGTCGTAGAACGGTGAAATCGGTATTTTTAGAAAGATCTCGTGAAAATGCAGTAGATGAAATGGTTTCCAACTTTCTAAACCGGTTAATTCCACTCGGAATTGACAGATATAACGGATTTTGGAGTAGTTTTCGAGCAATATTCGGACAATTCTGCCCATATCTCCGAAACTATATGTCGTAGAACGGTGAAATAGGTATTTTTAGAAAGATCTCGTGAAAATACAGTAGATGAAATGGTTTCCAACTTTCTAAACCGGTTAATTCCACTCGGAATTGACAGATATAACGGATTTTGGAGTAGTTTTCGAGCAATATTCGGACAATTCTGCCCATATCTCCGAAACTATATGTCGTAGAACGGTGAAATCGGTATTTTTAGAAAGATCTCGTGAAAATGCAGTAGATGAAATGGTTTCCAACTTTCTAAACCGGTTAATTCCACTTGGAATTGACAGATATAACGGATTTTGGAGTAGTTTTCGAGCAATATTCGGACAATTCTGCCCATATCTCCGAAACTATATGTCGTAGAAGGGTGAAATAGGTATTTTTAGAAAGATCTCGTGAAAATACAGTAGATGAAATGGTTTCCAACTTTCTAAACCGGTTAATTCCACTAGGAATTGACAGATATAACGGATTTTGGAGTAGTTTTCGAGCAATATTCGGACAATTCTACCCATATCTCCGAAACTATATGTCGTAGAACGGTGAAATAGGTATTTTTAGAAAGATCTCGTGAAAATACAGTAGATGAAATGGTTTCTAACTTTCTAAACCGGTTAATTCCACTTGGAATTGACAGATATAACGGATTTTGGAGTAGTTTTCGAGCAATATTCGGACAATTCTGCCCATATCTCCGAAACTATATGTCGTAGAAGGGTGAAATAGGTATTTTTAGAAAGATCTCGTGAAAATACAGTAGATGAAATGGTTTCCAACTTTCTAAACCGGTTAATTCCACTCGGAATTGACAGATATAACGGATTCTGGAGTAGTTTTCGAGCAATATTCGGACAAATCTGCCCATATCTCCGAAACTATATGTCGTAGAATGGGGAAATCGGTATTTTTAGAAAGATCTCGAAAAAATACAGTAGATGACATGGTCTGAAACTTTATAAACCGGTTAATTCCACTCGGAATTGACAGATATAACGGATTTTGGAGTAGTTTTCGAGCAATATTCGAACAATTCTGCCCATATCTCCGAAACTATATGTCGTAGAACGGTGAAATAGGTATTTTTAGAAAGATCTCGTGAAAATACAGTAGATGAAATGGTTTCCAACTTTCTAAACCGGTTAATTCCACTCGGAATTGACAGATATAACGGATTTTGGAGTAGTTTTCGAGCAATATTCGGACAATTCTGCCCATATCTCCGAAACTATATGTCGTAGAACGGTGAAATAGGTATTTTTAGAAAGATCTCGTGAAAATACAGTAGATGAAATGGTTTCCAACTTTCTAAACCGGTTAATTCCACTCGGAATTGACAGATATAACGGATTTTGGAGTAGTTTTCGAGCAATATTCGGACAATTCTGCCCATATCTCCGAAACTATATGTCGTAGAACGGTGAAATAGGTATTTTTAGAAAGATCTCGTGAAAATACAGTAGATGAAATGGTTTCCAACTTTCTAAACAGGTTAATTCCACTCGGAATTGACAGATATAACGGATTCTGGAGTAGTTTTCGAGCAATATTCGGACAAATCTGCCCATATCTCCGAAACTATATGTCGTAGAAAGATGAAATCGGTATTTTTAGAAAGATCTCGAAAAAATATAGTAGATGACATGGTTTCAAACTTTCTAAACCGGTTAATTCCACTCGGAATTGACAGATATATCGGATTTTGGAGTAGTTTTCGAGCAATATTCGGACAAATCTGCCCATATCTCCGAAACTATATGTCGTAGAACGGTGAAATCGGTATTTTTAGAAAGATCTCGTGAAAAAGCAGTAGATGAAATGGTTTCCAACTTTCTAAACCAGTTAATTCCACTCGGAATTGACAGATATAACGGATTTTGGAGTAGTTTTCGAGCAATATTCGGACAATTCTGCCCATATCTCCGAAACTATATGTCGTAGAACGGTGAAATAGGTATTTTTAGAAAGATCTCGTGAAAATACAGTAGATGAAATGGTTTCCAACTTTCTAAACCGGTTAATTCCACTCGGAATTGACAGATATAACGGATTTTGGAGTAGTTTTCGAGCAATATTCGGACAATTCTGCCCATATCTCCGAAACTATATGTCGT
This sequence comes from Platypus cylindrus, assembly GCA_949748235.1. Classification (NCBI taxonomy): domain Eukaryota; kingdom Metazoa; phylum Arthropoda; class Insecta; order Coleoptera; family Curculionidae; genus Platypus; species Platypus cylindrus. The sequence continues at coordinate 759,328 of CATIYE010000015.1, forward strand.
AGAACGGTGAAATAGGTATTTTTAGAAAGATCTCGTGAAAATACAGTAGATGAAATGGTTTCCAACTTTCTAAACCGGTTAATTCCACTCGGAATTGACAGATATAACGGATTTTGGAGTAGTTTTCGAGCAATATTCGGACAATTCTGCCGATATCTCCGAAACTATATGTCGTAGAACGGTGAAATAGGTATTTTTAGAAAGATCTCGTGAAAATACAGTAGATGAAATGGTTTCCAACTTTCTAAACAGGTTAATTCCACTCGGAATTGACAGATATAACGGATTCTGGAGTAGTTTTCGAGCAATATTCGGACAAATCTGCCCATATCTCCGAAACTATATGTCGCAGAAAGATGAAATCGGTATTTTTAGAAAGATCTCGAAAAAATATAGTAGATGACATGGTTTCAAACTTTCTAAACCGGTTAATTCCACTCGGAATTGACAGATATATCGGATTTTGGAGTAGTTTTCGAGCAATATTCGGACAAATCTGCCCATATCTCCGAAACTATATGTCGTAGAACGGTGAAATCGGTATTTTTAGAAAGATCTCGTGAAAAAGCAGTAGATGAAATGGTTTCCAACTTTCTAAACCAGTTAATTCCACTCGGAATTGACAGATATAACGGATTTTGGAGTAGTTTTCGAGCAATATTCGGACAATTCTGCCCATATCTCCGAAACTATATGTCGTAGAACGGTGAAATAGGTATTTTTAGAAAGATCTCGTGAAAATACAGTAGATGAAATGGTTTCCAACTTTCTAAACCGGTTAATTCCACTCGGAATTGACAGATATAACGGATTTTGGAGTAGTTTTCGAGCAATATTCGGACAATTCTGCCCATATCTCCGAAACTATATGTCGTAGAACGGTGAAATCGGCATTTTTAGAAAGATCTCGAAAAAATACAGTAGATGACATGGTCTCAAACTTTCTAAACCGGTTAATTCTATTCGGAATTGCCAAAAATTCATATAACGCATTTTCAGCTATTTTCGAGCTATTTTCGGACAAATCAGCCCATATCTCCGAAACTATATATCGTAGGACGGTGAAATCGGTATTTTTGGAAAATCTCGTGAAAATACAGTAGATGAAATGGTTTCCAACTTTCTAAACCGGTTAATTCCACTCGGAATTGACAGATATAACGGATTTTGGAGTAGTTTTCGAGTAATATTCGGACAAACCTGCCCATATCTTTGAAACTATATGTCGTCGAATGGTGAAATCGGTATTTTTAGAAAGATCTCGAAAATATACAGAAGATGACATGGTTTCAAACTTTCTAAACCGGTTAATTCCACTCGGAATTGACAGATATAACGGATTTTGGAGTAGTTTTCGAGCAATATTCGAACAATTCTGCCCATATCTCCGAAACTATATGTCGTAGAACGGTGAAATAGGTATTTTTAGAAAGATCTCGTGAAAATACAGTAGATGAAATGGTTTCCAACTTTCTAAACCGGTTAATTCCACTCGGAATTGACAGATATAACGGATTTTGGAGTAGTTTTCGAGCAATATTCGGACAATTCTGCCCATATCTCCGAAACTATATGTCGTAGAACGGTGAAATAGGTATTTTTAGAAAGATCTCGTGAAAATACAGTAGATGAAATGGTTTAAAACTTTCTAAACCGGTTAATTCCACTCGGAATTGACAGATATAACGGATTCTGGAGTAGTTTTCGAGCAATATTCGGACAAATCTGCCCATATCTCCGAAACTATATGTCGTAGAAAGGGGAAATCGGTATTTTTAGAAAGATCTCGAAAAAATACAGTAGATGACATGGTCTGAAACTTTATAAACCGGTTAATTCCACTCGGAATTGACAGATATAACGGATTTTGGAGTAGTTTTCGAGCAATATTCGAACAATTCTGCCCATATCTCCGAAACTATATGTCGTAGAACGGTGAAATAGGTATTTTTAGAAAGATCTCGTGAAAATACAGTAGATGAAATGGTTTCCAACTTTCTAAACCGGTTAATTCCACTCGGAATTGACAGATATAACGGATTTTGGAGTAGTTTTCGAGCAATATTCGGACAATTCTGCCCATATCTCCGAAACTATATGTCGTAGAACGGTGAAATAGGTATTTTTAGAAAGATCTCGTGAAAATACAGTAGATGAAATGGTTTCCAACTTTCTAAACCGGTTAATTCCACTCGGAATTGACAGATATAACGGATTTTGGAGTAGTTTTCGAGCAATATTCGGACAATTCTGCCCATATCTCCGAAACTATATGTCGTAGAACGGTGAAATAGGTATTTTTAGAAAGATCTCGTGAAAATACAGTAGATGAAATGGTTTCCAACTTTCTAAACAGGTTAATTCCACTCGGAATTGACAGATATAACGGATTCTGGAGTAGTTTTCGAGCAATATTCGGACAAATCTGCCCATATCTCCGAAACTATATGTCGTAGAAAGATGAAATCGGTATTTTTAGAAAGATCTCGAAAAAATATAGTAGATGACATGGTTTCAAACTTTCTAAACCGGTTAATTCCACTCGGAATTGACAGATATATCGGATTTTGGAGTAGTTTTCGAGCAATATTCGGACAAATCTGCCCATATCTCCGAAACTATATGTCGTAGAACGGTGAAATCGGTATTTTTAGAAAGATCTCGTGAAAATGCAGTAGATGAAATGGTCTCAAACTTTCTAAACCGGTTAATTCTATTCGGAATTGCCAAAAATTCATATAACGCATTTTCAGCTATTTTCGAGCTATTTTCGGACAAATCAGCCCATATCTCCGAAACTATATATCGTAGGACGGTGAAATCGGTATTTTTGGAAAATCTCGTGAAAATACAGTAGATGAAATGGTTTCCAACTTTCTAAACCGGTTAATTCCACTCGGAATTGACAGATATAACGGATTTTGGAGTAGTTTTCGAGTAATATTCGGACAAACCTGCCCATATCTTTGAAACTATATGTCGTCGAATGGTGAAATCGGTATTTTTAGAAAGATCTCGAAAATATACAGAAGATGACATGGTTTCAAACTTTCTAAACCGGTTAATTCCACTCGGAATTGACAGATATAACGGATTTTGGAGTAGTTTTCGAGCAATATTCGGACAAATCTGCCCATATCTCCGAAACTATATGACGTAGAACGGTGAAATCGGTATTTTTAGAAAGATCTCGTGAAAATGCAGTAGATGAAATGGTTTCCAACTTTCTAAACCGGTTAATTCCACTCGGAATTGACAGATATAACGGATTTTGGAGTAGTTTTCGAGCAATATTCGGACAAATCTGCCCATATCTTTGAAACTATATGTCGTCGAACGGTGAAATCAGTATTTTTAGAAAGATCTCGAAAAAATACAGAAGATGACATGGTTTCAAACTTTCTAAACCGGTTAATTCCACTCGGAATTGACAGATATAACGGATTTTGGAGTAGTTTTCGAGCAATATTCGGACAAATCTGCCCATATCTCCGAAACTATATGTCGTAGAAAGGGGAAATCGGTATTTTTAGAAAGATCTCGAAAAAATACAGTAGATGACATAGTCTGAAACTTTCTAAACCGGTTAATTCCACTCGGAATTGACAGATATATCGGATTTTGAGGTAGTTTTCGAGCAATATTCGGACAAATCTGCCCATATCTCCGAAACTATATGTCGTAGAACGGTGAAATCGGTATTTTTAGAAAGATCTCGTGAAAATGCAGTAGATGAAATGGTTTCCAACTTTCTAAACCGGTTAATTCCACTCGGAATTGACAGATATAACGGATTTTGGAGTAGTTTTCGAGCAATATTCGGACAATTCTGCCCATATCTCCGAAACTATATGTCGTAGAACGGTGAAATAGGTATTTTTAGAAAGATCTCGTGAAAATACAGTAGATGAAATGGTTTCCAACTTTCTAAACCGGTTAATTCCACTCGGAATTGACAGATATAACGGATTTTGGAGTAGTTTTCGAGCAATATTCGGACAATTCTGCCCATATCTCCGAAACTATATGTCGTAGAACGGTGAAATCGGTATTTTTAGAAAGATCTCGTGAAAATGCAGTAGATGAAATGGTTTCCAACTTTCTAAACCGGTTAATTCCACTAGGAATTGACAGATATAACGGATTTTGGAGTAGTTTTCGAGCAATATTCGGACAATTCTGCCCATATCTCCGAAACTATATGTCGTAGAACGGTGAAATAGGTATTTTTAGAAAGATCTCGTGAAAATACAGTAGATGAAATGGTTTCTAACTTTCTAAACCGGTTAATTCCACTTGGAATTGACAGATATGACGGATTTTGGAGTAGTTTTCGAGCAATATTCGGACAATTCTGCCCATATCTCCGAAACTATATGTCGTAGAACGGTGAAATAGGTATTTTTAGAAAGATCTCGTGAAAATACAGTAGATGAAATGGTTTCCAACTTTCTAAACCGGTTAATTCCACTCGGAATTGACAGATATAACGGATTCTGGAGTAGTTTTCGAGCAATATTCGGACAAATCTGCCCATATCTCCGAAACTATATGTCGTAGAAAGGGGAAATCGGTATTTTTAGAAAGATCTCGAAAAAATACAGTAGATGACATGGTCTGAAACTTTATAAACCGGTTAATTCCACTCGGAATTGACAGATATAACGGATTTTGGAGTAGTTTTCGAGCAATATTCGGACAATTCTGCCCATATCTCCGAAACTATATGTCGTAGAACGGTGAAATAGGTATTTTTAGAAAGATCTCGTGAAAATACAGTAGATGAAATGGTTTCCAACTTTCTAAACCGGTTAATTCCACTCGGAATTGACAGATATAACGGATTTTGGAGTAGTTTTCGAGCAATATTCGGACAATTCTGCCCATATCTCCGAAACTATATGTCGTAGAACGGTGAAATAGATATTTTTAGAAAGATCCCGTGAAAATACAGTAGATGAAATGGTTTCCAGCTTTCTAAACCGGTTAATTCCACTCGGAATTGACAGATATATCGGATTTTGGAGTAGTTTTCGAGCAATATTCGGACAAATCTGCCCATATCTCCGAAACTATATGTCGTAGAACGGTGAAATAGGTATTTTTAGAAAGATCTCGTGAAAATACAGTAGATGAAATGGTTTCCAACTTTCTAAACAGGTTAATTCCACTCGGAATTGACAGATATAACGGATTCTGGAGTAGTTTTCGAGCAATATTCGGACAAATCTGCCCATATCTCCGAAACTATATGTCGTAGAAAGATGAAATCGGTATTTTTAGAAAGATCTCGAAAAAATATAGTAGATGACATGGTTTCAAACTTTCTAAACCGGTTAATTCCACTCGGAATTGACAGATATATCGGATTTTGGAGTAGTTTTCGAGCAATATTCGGACAAATCTGCCCATATCTCCGAAACTATATGTCGTAGAACGGTGAAATCGGTATTTTTAGAAAGATCTCGTGAAAATGCAGTAGATGAAATGGTTTCCAACTTTCTAAACCGGTTAATTCCACTCGGAATTGACAGATATAACGGATTTTGGAGTAGTTTTCGAGCAATATTCGGACAATTCTGCCCATATCTCCGAAACTATATGTCGTAGAACGGTGAAATAGGTATTTTTAGAAAGATCTCGTGAAAATACAGTAGATGAAATGGTTTCCAACTTTCTAAACCGGTTAATTCCACTCGGAATTGACAGATATAACGGATTTTGGAGTAGTTTTCGAGCAATATTCGGACAATTCTGCCCATATCTCCGAAACTATATGTCGTAGAACGGTGAAATAGGTATTTTTAGAAAGATCTCGTGAAAATACAGTAGATGAAATGGTTTCCAACTTTCTAAACCGGTTAATTCCACTCGGAATTGACAGATATAACGGATTTTGGAGTAGTTTTCGAGCAATATTCGGACAATTCTGCCCATATCTCCGAAACTATATGTCGTAGAACGGTGAAATAGGTATTTTTAGAAAGATCTCGTGAAAATACAGTAGATGAAATGGTTTCCAACTTTCTAAACAGGTTAATTCCACTCGGAATTGACAGATATAACGGATTCTGGAGTAGTTTTCGAGCAATATTCGGACAAATCTGCCCATATCTCCGAAACTATATGTCGTAGAAAGATGAAATCGGTATTTTTAGAAAGATCTCGAAAAAATATAGTAGATGACATGGTTTCAAACTTTCTAAACCGGTTAATTCCACTCGGAATTGACAGATATATCGGATTTTGGAGTAGTTTTCGAGCAATATTCGGACAAATCTGCCCATATCTCCGAAACTATATGTCGTAGAACGGTGAAATCGGTATTTTTAGAAAGATCTCGTGAAAATGCAGTAGATGAAATGGTTTCCAACTTTCTAAACCGGTTAATTCCACTCGGAATTGACAGATATAACGGATTTTGGAGTAGTTTTCGAGCAATATTCGGACAATTCTGCCCATATCTCCGAAACTATATGTCGTAGAACGGTGAAATAGGTATTTTTAGAAAGATCTCGTGAAAATACAGTAGATGAAATGGTTTCCAACTTTCTAAACCGGTTAATTCCACTCGGACTTGACAGATATAACGGATTCTGGAGTAGTTTTCGAGCAATATTCGGACAAATCTGCCCATATCTCCGAAACTATATGTCGTAGAAAGGGGAAATCGGTATTTTTAGAAAGATCTCGAAAAAATACAGAAGATGAAATGGTTTCCAACTTTCTAAACCGGTTAATTCCACTCGGAATTGACAGATATAACGGATTCTGGAGTAGTTTTCGAGCAATATTCGGACAAATCTGCCCATATCTCCGAAACTATATGTCGTAGAAAGGGGAAATCGGTATTTTTAGAAAGATCTCGAAAAAATACAGTAGATGACATGGTCTCAAACTTTCTAAACCGGTTAATTCTATTCGGAATTGCCAAAAATTCATATAACGCATTTTCAGCTATTTTCGAGCTATTTTCGGACAAATCAGCCCATATCTCCGAAACTATATATCGTAGGACGGTGAAATTGGTATTTTTGGAAAGATCTCGTGAAAATACAGTATATGAAATGGTTTCCAACTTTCTAAACCGGTTAATTCCACTCGGAATTGACAGATATAACGGATTTTGGAGTAGTTTTCGAGCAATATTCGGACAAATCTGCCCATATCTCCGAAACTATATTTCGTCGAACGGTGAAATCGGTATTTTTAGAAAGATCTCGAAAATATACAGAAGATGACATGGTTTAGAACTTTCTAAACCGGTTAATTCCACTCGGAATTGACAGATATAACGGATTTTGGAGTAGTTTTCGAGCAATATTCGGACAAATCTGCCCATATCTCCGAAACTATATGTCGTAGAACGGTGAAATCGGTATTTTTAGAAAGATCTCGTGAAAATACAGTAGATGAAATGGTTTCCAACTTTCTAAACCGGTTAATTCCACTCGGAATTGACAGATATAACGGATTTTGAAGTAGTTTTCGAGCAATATTCGGACAATTCTGCCCATATCTCCGAAACTATATGTCGTAGAACGGTGAAATAGGTATTTTTAGAAAGATCTCGTGAAAATACAGTAGATGAAATGGTTTCCAACTTTCTAAACCGGTTAATTCCACTCGGAATTGACAGATATAACGGATTTTGGAGTAGTTTTCGAGCAATATTCGGACAATTCTGCCCATATCTCCGAAACTATATGTCGTAGAACGGTGAAATCGGCATTTTTAGAAAGATCTCGAAAAAATACAGTAGATGAAATGGTTTCCAACTTTCTAAACCGGTTAATTCCACTCGGAATTGACAGATATAACGGATTTTGGAGTAGTTTTCGAGCAATATTCGGACAATTCTGCCCATATCTCCGAAACTATATGTCGTAGAACGGTGAAATAGGTATTTTTAGAAAGATCTCGTGAAAATACAGTAGATGAAATGGTTTCCAACTTTCTAAACCGGTTAATTCCACTCGGAATTGACAGATATAACGGATTCTGGAGTAGTTTTCGAGCAATATTCGGACAAATCTGCCCATATCTCCGAAACTATATGTCGTAGAAAGATGAAATCGGTATTTTTAGAAAGATCTCGTCAAAATGCAGTAGATGAAATGGTTTCCAACTTTCTAAACCGGTTAATTCCACTCGGAATTGACAGATATAACGGATTTTGGAGTAGTTTTCGAGCAATATTCGGACAATTCTGCCCATATCTCCGAAACTATATGTCGTAGAACGGTGAAATAGGTATTTTTAGAAAGATCTCGTGAAAATACAGTAGAAGAAATGGTTTCCAACTTTCTAAACCGGTTAATTCCACTCGGAATTGACAGATATAACGAATTTTGGAGTAGTTTTCGAGCAATATTCGGACAATTCTGCCCATATCTCCGAAACTATATGTCGTAGAACGGTGAAATAGGTATTTTTAGAAAGATCTCGTGAAAATACAGTAGATGAAATGGTTTCCAACTTTCTAAACCGGTTAATTCCACTCGGAATTGACAGATATAACGGATTCTGGAGTAGTTTTCGAGCAATATTCGGACAAATCTGCCCATATCTCCGAAACTATATGTCGTAGAAAGGGGAAATCGGTATTTTTAGAAAGATCTCGAAAATATACAGAAGATGAAATGGTTTCCAACTTTCTAAACCGGTTAATTCCACTCGGACTTGACAGATATAACGGATTCTGGAGTAGTTTTCGAGCAATATTCGGACAAATCTGCCCATATCTCCGAAACTATATGTCGTAGAAAGGGGAAATCGGTATTTTTAGAAAGATCTCGAAAATATACAGAAGATGAAATGGTTTCCAACTTTCTAAACCGGTTAATTCCACTCGGAATTGACAGATATAACGAATTTTGGAGTAGTTTTCGAGCAATATTCGGACAATTCTGCCCATATCTCCGAAACTATATGTCGTAGAACGGTGAAATAGGTATTTTTAGAAAGATCTCGTGAAAATACAGTAGATGAAATGGTTTCCAACTTTCTAAACCGGTTAATTCCACTCGGAATTGACAGATATAACGGATTCTGGAGTAGTTTTCGAGCAATATTCGGACAAATCTGCCCATATCTCCGAAACTATATGTCGTAGAAAGGGGAAATCGGTATTTTTAGAAAGATCTCGAAAATATACAGTAGATGAAATGGTTTCCAACTTTCTAAACCGGTTAATTCCACTCGGACTTGACAGATATAACGGATTCTGGAGTAGTTTTCGAGCAATATTCGGACAAATCTGCCCATATCTCCGAAACTATATGTCGTAGAAAGGGGAAATCGGTATTTTTAGAAAGATCTCGAAAAAATACAGAAGATGAAATGGTTTCCAACTTTCTAAACCGGTTAATTCCACTCGGAATTGACAGATATAACGGATTCTGGAGTAGTTTTCGAGCAATATTCGGACAAATCTGCCCATATCTCCGAAACTATATGTCGTAGAAAGGGGAAATCGGTATTTTTAGACAGATCTCGAAAAAATACAGTAGATGACATGGTCTCAAACTTTCTAAACCGGTTAATTCTATTCGGAATTGCCAAAAATTCATATAACGCATTTTCAGCTATTTTCGAGCTATTTTCGGACAAATCAGCCCATATCTCCGAAACTATATTTCGTCGAACGGTGAAATCGGTATTTTTAGAAAGATCTCGAAAATATACAGAAGATGACATGGTTTAGAACTTTCTAAACCGGTTAATTCCACTCGGAATTGACAGATATAACGGATTTTGGAGTAGTTTTCGAGCAATATTCGGACAAATCTGCCCATATCTCCGAAACTATATGTCGTAGAACGGTGAAATCGGTATTTTTAGAAAGATCTCGTGAAAATACAGTAGATGAAATGGTTTCCAACTTTCTAAACCGGTTAATTCCACTCGGAATTGACAGATATAACGGATTTTGAAGTAGTTTTCGAGCAATATTCGGACAATTCTGCCCATATCTCCGAAACTATATGTCGTAGAACGGTGAAATAGGTATTTTTAGAAAGATCTCGTGAAAATACAGTAGATGAAATGGTTTCCAACTTTCTAAACCGGTTAATTCCACTCGGAATTGACAGATATAACGGATTTTGGAGTAGTTTTCGAGCAATATTCGGACAATTCTGCCCATATCTCCGAAACTATATGTCGTAGAAAGGTGAAATCGGCATTTTTAGAAAGATCTCGAAAAAATACAGTAGATGAAATGGTTTCCAACTTTCTAAACCGGTTAATTCCACTCGGAATTGACAGATATAACGGATTTTGGAGTAGTTTTCGAGCAATATTCGGACAATTCTGCCCATATCTCCGAAACTATATGTCGTAGAACGGTGAAATAGGTATTTTTAGAAAGATCTCGTGAAAATACAGTAGATGAAATGGTTTCCAACTTTCTAAACCGGTTAATTCCACTCGGAATTGACAGATATAACGGATTCTGGAGTAGTTTTCGAGCAATATTCGGACAAATCTGCCCATATCTCCGAAACTATATGTCGTAGAAAGATGAAATCGGTATTTTTAGAAAGATCTCGTGAAAATGCAGTAGATGAAATGGTTTCCAACTTTCTAAACCGGTTAATTCCACTCGGAATTGACAGATATAACGGATTTTGGAGTAGTTTTCGAGCAATATTCGGACAATTCTGCCCATATCTCCGAAACTATATGTCGTAGAACGGTGAAATAGGTATTTTTAGAAAGATCTCGTGAAAATACAGTAGAAGAAATGGTTTCCAACTTTCTAAACCGGTTAATTCCACTCGGAATTGACAGATATAACGAATTTTGGAGTAGTTTTCGAGCAATATTCGGACAATTCTGCCCATATCTCCGAAACTATATGTCGTAGAACGGTGAAATAGGTATTTTTAGAAAGATCTCGTGAAAATACAGTAGATGAAATGGTTTCCAACTTTCTAAACCGGTTAATTCCACTCGGAATTGACAGATATAACGGATTCTGGAGTAGTTTTCGAGCAATATTCGGACAAATCTGCCCATATCTCCGAAACTATATGTCGTAGAAAGGGGAAATCGGTATTTTTAGAAAGATCTCGAAAATATACAGAAGATGACATGGTTTAGAACTTTCTAAACCGGTTAATTCCACTCGGAATTGACAGATATAACGGATTTTGGAGTAGTTTTCGAGCAATATTCGGACAAATCTGCCCATATCTCCGAAACTATATGTCGTAGAACGGTGAAATCGGTATTTTTAGAAAGATCTCGTGAAAATGCAGTAGATGAAATGGTTTCCAACTTTCTAAACTGGTTAATTCCACTCGGAATTGACAGATATAACGGATTTTGGAGTAGTTTTCGAGTAATATTAGGACAAATCTGCCCATATCTCCGAAACTATATCTCGTAGAACGGTGAAATCGGTATTTTTAGAAAGATCTCGTGAAAATACAGTAGATGAAATCGTTTCCAACTTTCTAAACCGGTTAATTCCACTCGGAATTGACAGATATATCGGATTTTGGAGTAGTTTTCGAGCAATATTCGGACAAATCAGCCCATATCTCCGAAACTATATGTCGTAGAACGGTGAGATCGGTATTTTTAGAAAGATCTCGTGAAAATGCAGTAGACGAAATGGTTTCGAACTTTCTAAACCGGTTAATTCCACTCGGAATTGACAGATATAACGGATTTTGGAGTAGTTTTCGAGCAATATTCGGACAAATCTGCCCATATCTCCGAAACTATATGTCGTAGAACGGTGAAATCGGTATTTTTAGAAAGATCTCGAAAAAATACAGTAGATGACATGGTTTCAAACTTTCTAAACCGGTTAATTCCACTCGGAATTGACAGATATATCGGATTTTGGAGTAGTTTTCGAGCAATATTCGGACAAATCTGCCCATATCTCCGAAACTATATGTCGTAGAACGGTGAAATCGGTATTTTTAGAAAGATCTCGTGAAAATGCAGTAGATGAAATGGTTTCCAACTTTCTAAACCGGTTAATTCCACTCGGAATTGACAGATATAACGGATTTTGTAGTAATTTTCGAGCAATATTCGGACAAATCTGCCCATATCTCCGAAACTATATGTCGTAGAACGGTGAAATTGGTATTTTTAGAAAGATCTCGTGAAAATACAGTAGATGAAATGGTTTCCAACTTTCTAAACCGGTTAATTCCACTCGGAATTGACAGATATATCGGATTTTGGAGTAGTTTTCGAGCAATATTCGGACAAATCTGCCCATATCTCCGAAACTATATGTCGTAGAACGGTGAAATCGGTATTTTTAGAAAGATCTCGTGAAAATGCAGTAGATGAAATGGTTTCCAACTTTCTAAACCGGTTAATTCCACTCGGAATTGACAGATATATCGGATTTTGGAGTAGTTTTCGAGCAATATTCGGACAAATCAGCCCATATCTCCGAAACTATATGTCGTAGAACGGTGAAATCGGTATTTTTAGAAAGATCTCGAAAAAATACAGAAGATGACATGGTTTCAAACTTTATAAACCGGTTAATTCCACTCGGAATTGACAGATATAACGGATTTTGGAGTAGTTTTCGAGCAATATTCGGTCAAATCTGCCCATATTTCCGAAACTATATGTCGTAGAAAGATGAAATCGGTATTTTTAGAAAGATCTCGAAAAAATACAGTAGATGACATGGTTTCAAACTTTCTAAACCGGTTAATTCCACTCGGAATTGACAGATATATCGGATTTTGGAGTAGTTTTCGAGCAATATTCGGACAAATCTGCCCATATCTCCGAAACTATATGTCGTAGAACGGTGAAATAGGTATTTTTAGAAAGATCTCGTGAAAATACAGTAGATGAAATGGTTTCCAACTTTCTAAACCGGTTAATTCCACTCGGAATTGACAGATATAACGGATTTTGGAGTAGTTTTCGAGCAATATTCGGACAATTCTGCCCATATCTCCGAAACTATATGTCGTAGAAAGGTGAAATCGGCATTTTTAGAAAGATCTCGAAAAAATACAGTAGATGAAATGGTTTCCAACTTTCTAAACCGGTTAATTCCACTCGGAATTGACAGATATAACGGATTTTGGAGTAGTTTTCGAGCAATATTCGGACAATTCTGCCCATATCTCCGAAACTATATGTCGTAGAACGGTGAAATAGGTATTTTTAGAAAGATCTCGTGAAAATACAGTAGATGAAATGGTTTCCAACTTTCTAAACCGGTTAATTCCACTCGGAATTGACAGATATAACGGATTCTGGAGTAGTTTTCGAGCAATATTCGGACAAATCTGCCCATATCTCCGAAACTATATGTCGTAGAAAGATGAAATCGGTATTTTTAGAAAGATCTCGTGAAAATGCAGTAGATGAAATGGTTTCCAACTTTCTAAACCGGTTAATTCCACTCGGAATTGACAGATATAACGGATTTTGGAGTAGTTTTCGAGCAATATTCGGACAATTCTGCCCATATCTCCGAAACTATATGTCGTAGAACGGTGAAATAGGTATTTTTAGAAAGATCTCGTGAAAATACAGTAGAAGAAATGGTTTCCAACTTTCTAAACCGGTTAATTCCACTCGGAATTGACAGATATAACGAATTTTGGAGTAGTTTTCGAGCAATATTCGGACAATTCTGCCCATATCTCCGAAACTATATGTCGTAGAACGGTGAAATAGGTATTTTTAGAAAGATCTCGTGAAAATACAGTAGATGAAATGGTTTCCAACTTTCTAAACCGGTTAATTCCACTCGGAATTGACAGATATAACGGATTCTGGAGTAGTTTTCGAGCAATATTCGGACAAATCTGCCCATATCTCCGAAACTATATGTCGTAGAAAGGGGAAATCGGTATTTTTAGAAAGATCTCGAAAATATACAGAAGATGACATGGTTTAGAACTTTCTAAACCGGTTAATTCCACTCGGAATTGACAGATATAACGGATTTTGGAGTAGTTTTCGAGCAATATTCGGACAAATCTGCCCATATCTCCGAAACTATATGTCGTAGAACGGTGAAATCGGTATTTTTAGAAAGATCTCGTGAAAATGCAGTAGATGAAATGGTTTCCAACTTTCTAAACTGGTTAATTCCACTCGGAATTGACAGATATAACGGATTTTGGAGTAGTTTTCGAGTAATATTAGGACAAATCTGCCCATATCTCCGAAACTATATCTCGTAGAACGGTGAAATCGGTATTTTTAGAAAGATCTCGTGAAAATACAGTAGATGAAATGGTTTCCAACTTTCTAAACCGGTTAATTCCACTCGGAATTGACAGATATAACGGATTTTGGAGTAGTTTTCGAGCAATATTCGGACAAATCTGCCCATATCTCCGAAACTATATGTCGTAGAACGGTGAAATCGGTATTTTTAGAAAGATCTCGTGAAAATACAGTAGATGAAATCGTTTCCAACTTTCTAAACCGGTTAATTCCACTCGGAATTGACAGATATATCGGATTTTGGAGTAGTTTTCGAGCAATATTCGGACAAATCAGCCCATATCTCCGAAACTATATGTCGTAGAACGGTGAGATCGGTATTTTTAGAAAGATCTCGTGAAAATGCAGTAGACGAAATGGTTTCGAACTTTCTAAACCGGTTAATTCCACTCGGAATTGACAGATATAACGGATTTTGGAGTAGTTTTCGAGCAATATTCGGACAAATCTGCCCATATCTCCGAAACTATATGTCGTAGAACGGTGAAATCGGTATTTTTAGAAAGATCTCGAAAAAATACAGTAGATGACATGGTTTCAAACTTTCTAAACCGGTTAATTCCACTCGGAATTGACAGATATATCGGATTTTGGAGTAGTTTTCGAGCAATATTCGGACAAATCTGCCCATATCTCCGAAACTATATGTCGTAGAACGGTGAAATCGGTATTTTTAGAAAGATCTCGTGAAAATGCAGTAGATGAAATGGTTTCCAACTTTCTAAACCGGTTAATTCCACTCGGAATTGACAGATATAACGGATTTTGTAGTAATTTTCGAGCAATATTCGGACAAATCTGCCCATATCTCCGAAACTATATGTCGTAGAACGGTGAAATTGGTATTTTTAGAAAGATCTCGTGAAAATACAGTAGATGAAATGGTTTCCAACTTTCTAAACCGGTTAATTCCACTCGGAATTGACAGATATATCGGATTTTGGAGTAGTTTTCGAGCAATATTCGGACAAATCTGCCCATATCTCCGAAACTATATGTCGTAGAACGGTGAAATCGGTATTTTTAGAAAGATCTCGTGAAAATGCAGTAGATGAAATGGTTTCCAACTTTCTAAACCGGTTAATTCCACTCGGAATTGACAGATATATCGGATTTTGGAGTAGTTTTCGAGCAATATTCGGACAAATCAGCCCATATCTCCGAAACTATATGTCGTAGAACGGTGAAATCGGTATTTTTAGAAAGATCTCGAAAAAATACAGAAGATGACATGGTTTCAAACTTTATAAACCGGTTAATTCCACTCGGAATTGACAGATATAACGGATTTTGGAGTAGTTTTCGAGCAATATTCGGTCAAATCTGCCCATATTTCCGAAACTATATGTCGTAGAAAGATGAAATCGGTATTTTTAGAAAGATCTCGAAAAAATACAGTAGATGACATGGTTTCAAACTTTCTAAACCGGTTAATTCCACTCGGAATTGACAGATATATCGGATTTTGGAGTAGTTTTCGAGCAATATTCGGACAAATCTGCCCATATCTCCGAAACTATATGTCGTAGAACGGTGAAATCGGTATTTTTAGAAAGATCTCGTGAAAATGCAGTAGATGAAATGGTTTCCAACTTTCTAAACCGGTTAATTCCACTCGGAATTGACAGATATAACGGATTTTGTAGTAGTTTTCGAGCAATATTTGGACAAATCAGCCCATATCTCCAAAACTATATGTCGTAGAACGGTGAAATCGGTATTTTTAGAAAGATCTCGTGAAAATACAGTAGATGACATGGTTTCAAACTTTCTAAACCGGTTAATTCCACTCGGAATTGACAGATATAACGGATTTTGGAGTAGTTTTCGAGCAATATTCGGACAAATCTGCCCATATCTCCGAAACTATATGTCGTAGAACGGTGAAATCGGTATTTTTAGAAAGATCTCGTGAAAATACAGTAGATGAAATGGTTTCCAACTTTCTAAACCGGTTAATTCCACTCGGAATTGACAGATATAACGGATTTTGTAGTAGTTTTCGAGCAATATTCGGACAAATCTGCCCATATCTCCGAAACTATATGTCGTAGAACGGTGAAATTGGTATTTTTAGAAAGATCTCGTGAAAATACAGTAGATGAAATGGTTTCCAACTTTCTAAACCGGTTAATTCCACTCGGAATTGACAGATATAACGAATTTTGGAGTAGTTTTCGAGCAATATTCGGACAATTCTGCCCATATCTCCGAAACTATATGTCGTAGAACGGTGAAATAGGTATTTTTAGAAAGATCTCGTGAAAATACAGTAGACGAAATGGTTTCCAACTTTCTAAACCGGTTAATTCCACTCGGAATTGACAGATATAACGGATTCTGGAGTAGTTTTCGAGCAATATTCGGACAAATCTGCCCATATCTCCGAAACTATATGTCGTAGAAAGGGGAAATCGGTATTTTTAGAAAGATCTCGAAAATATACAGAAGATGACATGGTTTAGAACTTTCTAAACCGGTTAATTCCACTCGGAATTGACAGATATAACGGATTTTGGAGTAGTTTTCGAGCAATATTCGGACAAATCTGCCCATATCTCCGAAACTATATGTCGTAGAACGGTGAAATCGGTATTTTTAGAAAGATCTCGTGAAAATGCAGTAGATGAAATGGTTTCCAACTTTCTAAACTGGTTAATTCCACTCGGAATTGACAGATATAACGGATTTTGGAGTAGTTTTCGAGCAATATTAGGACAAATCTGCCCATATCTCCGAAACTATATCTCGTAGAACGGTGAAATCGGTATTTTTAGAAAGATCTCGTGAAAATACAGTAGATGAAATGGTTTCCAACTTTCTAAACCGGTTAATTCCACTCGGAATTGACAGATATAACGGATTTTGGAGTAGTTTTCGAGCAATATTCGGACAAATCTGCCCATATCTCCGAAACTATATGTCGTAGAACGGTGAAATCGGTATTTTTAGAAAGATCTCGTGAAAATACAGTAGATGAAATCGTTTCCAACTTTCTAAACCGGTTAATTCCACTCGGAATTGACAGATATATCGGATTTTGGAGTAGTTTTCGAGCAATATTCGGACAAATCAGCCCATATCTCCGAAACTATATGTCGTAGAACGGTGAGATCGGTATTTTTAGAAAGATCTCGTGAAAATGCAGTAGACGAAATGGTTTCGAACTTTCTAAACCGGTTAATTCCACTCGGAATTGACAGATATAACGGATTTTGGAGTAGTTTTCGAGCAATATTCGGACAAATCTGCCCATATCTCCGAAACTATATGTCGTAGAACGGTGAAATCGGTATTTTTAGAAAGATCTCGAAAAAATACAGTAGATGACATGGTTTCAAACTTTCTAAACCGGTTAATTCCACTCGGAATTGACAGATATATCGGATTTTGGAGTAGTTTTCGAGCAATATTCGGACAAATCTGCCCATATCTCCGAAACTATATGTCGTAGAACGGTGAAATCGGTATTTTTAGAAAGATCTCGTGAAAATGCAGTAGATGAAATGGTTTCCAACTTTCTAAACCGGTTAATTCCACTCGGAATTGACAGATATAACGGATTTTGTAGTAATTTTCGAGCAATATTCGGACAAATCTGCCCATATCTCCGAAACTATATGTCGTAGAACGGTGAAATTGGTATTTTTAGAAAGATCTCGTGAAAATACAGTAGATGAAATGGTTTCCAACTTTCTAAACCGGTTAATTCCACTCGGAATTGACAGATATATCGGATTTTGGAGTAGTTTTCGAGCAATATTCGGACAAATCTGCCCATATCTCCGAAACTATATGTCGTAGAACGGTGAAATCGGTATTTTTAGAAAGATCTCGTGAAAATGCAGTACATGAAATGGTTTCCAACTTTCTAAACCGGTTAATTCCACTCGGAATTGACAGATATATCGGATTTTGGAGTAGTTTTCGAGCAATATTCGGACAAATCAGCCCATATCTCCGAAACTATATGTCGTAGAACGGTGAAATCGGTATTTTTAGAAAGATCTCGAAAAAATACAGAAGATGACATGGTTTCAAACTTTATAAACCGGTTAATTCCACTCGGAATTGACAGATATAACGGATTTTGGAGTAGTTTTCGAGCAATATTCGGTCAAATCTGCCCATATTTCCGAAACTATATGTCGTAGAAAGATGAAATCGGTATTTTTAGAAAGATCTCGAAAAAATACAGTAGATGACATGGTTTCAAACTTTCTAAACCGGTTAATTCCACTCGGAATTGACAGATATATCGGATTTTGGAGTAGTTTTCGAGCAATATTCGGACAAATCTGCCCATATCTCCGAAACTATATGTCGTAGAACGGTGAAATCGGTATTTTTAGAAAGATCTCGTGAAAATGCAGTAGATGAAATGGTTTCCAACTTTCTAAACCGGTTAATTCCACTCGGAATTGACAGATATAACGGATTTTGTAGTAGTTTTCGAGCAATATTTGGACAAATCAGCCCATATCTCCGAAACTATATGTCGTAGAACGGTGAAATCGGTATTTTTAGAAAGATCTCGTGAAAATACAGTAGATGACATGGTTTCAAACTTTCTAAACCGGTTAATTCCACTCGGAATTGACAGATATAACGGATTTTGGAGTAGTTTTCGAGCAATATTCGGACAAATCTGCCCATATCTCCGAAACTATATGTCGTAGAACGGTGAAATCGGTATTTTTAGAAAGATCTCGTGAAAATACAGTAGATGAAATGGTTTCCAACTTTCTAAACCGGTTAATTCCACTCGGAATTGACAGATATAACGGATTTTGTAGTAGTTTTCGAGCAATATTCGGACAAATCTGCCCATATCTCCGAAACTATATGTCGTAGAACGGTGAAATTGGTATTTTTAGAAAGATCTCGTGAAAATACAGTAGATGAAATGGTTTCCAACTTTCTAAACCGGTTAATTCCACTCGGAATTGACAGATATATCGGATTTTGGAGTAGTTTTCGAGCAATATTCGGACAAATCTGCCCATATCTCCGAAACTATATGTCGTAGAACGGTGAAATCGGTATTTTTAGAAAGATCTCGTGAAAATGCAGTAGATGAAATGGTTTCAAACTTTATAAACCGGTTAATTCCACTCGGAATTGACAGATATAACGGATTTTGGAGTAGTTTTCGAGCAATATTCGGTCAAATCTGCCCATATTTCCGAAACTATATGTCGTAGAAAGATGAAATCGGTATTTTTAGAAAGATCTCGAAAAAATACAGTAGATGACATGGTTTCAAACTTTCTAAACCGGTTAATTCCACTCGGAATTGACAGATATATCGGATTTTGGAGTAGTTTTCGAGCAATATTCGGACAAATCTGCCCATATCTCCGAAACTATATGTCGTAGAACGGTGAAATCGGTATTTTTAGAAAGATCTCGTGAAAATGCAGTAGATGAAATGGTTTCCAACTTTCTAAACCGGTTAATTCCACTCGGAATTGACAGATATAACGGATTTTGTAGTAGTTTTCGAGCAATATTTGGACAAATCAGCCCATATCTCCGAAACTATATGTCGTAGAACGGTGAAATCGGTATTTTTAGAAAGATCTCGTGAAAATACAGTAGATGACATGGTTTCAAACTTTCTAAACCGGTTAATTCCACTCGGAATTGACAGATATAACGGATTTTGGAGTAGTTTTCGAGCAATATTCGGACAAATCTGCCCATATCTCCGAAACTATATGTCGTAGAACGGTGAAATCGGTATTTTTAGAAAGATCTCATGAAAATACAGTAGATGAAATCGTTTCCAACTTTCTAAACCGGTTAATTCCACTCGGAATTGACAGATATATCGGATTTTGGAGTAGTTTTCGAGCAATATTCGGACAAATCAGCCCATATCTCCGAAACTATATGTCGTAGAACGGTGAGATCGGTATTTTTAGAAAGATCTCGTGAAAATGCAGTAGACGAAATGGTTTCGAACTTTCTAAACCGGTTAATTCCACTCGGAATTGACAGATATAACGGATTTTGGAGTAGTTTTCGAGCAATATTCGGACAAATCTGCCCATATCTCCGAAACTATATGTCGTAGAACGGTGAAATCGGTATTTTTAGAAAGATCTCGAAAAAATACAGTAGATGACATGGTTTCCAACTTTCTAAACCGGTTAATTCCACTCGGAATTGACAGATATAACGGATTTTGTAGTAGTTTTCGAGCAATATTCGGACAAATCTGCCCATATCTCCGAAACTATATGTCGTAGAACGGTGAAATTGGTATTTTTAGAAAGATCTCGTGAAAATACAGTAGATGAAATGGTTTCCAACTTTCTAAACCGGTTAATTCCACTCGGAATTGACAGATATATCGGATTTTGGAGTAGTTTTCGAGCAATATTCGGACAAATCAGCCCATATCTCCGAAACTATATGTCGTAGAACGGTGAAATCGGTATTTTTAGAAAGATCTCGAAAAAATACAGAAGATGACATGGTTTCAAACTTTATAAACCGGTTAATTCCACTCGGAATTGACAGATATAACGGATTTTGGAGTAGTTTTCGAGCAATATTCGGTCAAATCTGCCCATATTTCCGAAACTATATGTCGTAGAAAGATGAAATCGGTATTTTTAGAAAGATCTCGAAAAAATACAGTAGATGACATGGTTTCAAACTTTCTAAACCGGTTAATTCCACTCGGAATTGACAGATATATCGGATTTTGGAGTAGTTTTCGAGCAATATTCGGACAAATCTGCCCATATCTCCGAAACTATATGTCGTAGAACGGTGAAATCGGTATTTTTAGAAAGATCTCGTGAAAATGCAGTAGATGAAATCGTTTCCAACTTTCTAAACCGGTTAATTCCACTCGGAATTGACAGATATATCGGATTTTGGAGTAGTTTTCGAGCAATATTCGGACAAATCAGCCCATATCTCCGAAACTATATGTCGTAGAACGGTGAGATCGGTATTTTTAGAAAGATCTCGTGAAAATGCAGTAGACGAAATGGTTTCGAACTTTCTAAACCGGTTAATTCCACTCGGAATTGACAGATATAACGGATTTTGGAGTAGTTTTCGAGCAATATTCGGACAAATCTGAACATATCTCCGAAACTATATGTCGTAGAACGGTGAAATCGGTATTTTTAGAAAGATCTCGAAAAAATACAGTAGATGACATGGTTTCAAACTTTCTAAACCGGTTAATTCCACTCGGAATTGACAGATATATCGGATTTTGGAGTAGTTTTCGAGCAATATTCGGACAAATCTGCCCATATCTCCGAAACTATATGTCGTAGAACGGTGAAATCGGTATTTTTAGAAAGATCTCGTGAAAATGCAGTAGATGAAATGGTTTCCAACTTTCTAAACCGGTTAATTCCACTCGGAATTGACAGATATAACGGATTTTGTAGTAGTTTTCGAGCAATATTCGGACAAATCTGCCCATATCTCCGAAACTATATGTCGTAGAACGGTGAAATTGGTATTTTTAGAAAGATCTCGTGAAAATACAGTAGATGAAATGGTTTCCAACTTTCTAAACCGGTTAATTCCACTCGGAATTGACAGATATATCGGATTTTGGAGTAGTTTTCGAGCAATATTCGGACAAATCAGCCCATATCTCCGAAACTATATGTCGTAGAACGGTGAAATCGGTATTTTTAGAAAGATCTCGAAAAAATACAGAAGATGACATGGTTTCAAACTTTATAAACCGGTTAATTCCACTCGGAATTGACAGATATATCGGATTTTGGAGTAGTTTTCGAGCAATATTCGGACAAATCTGCCCATATCTCCGAAACTATATGTCGTAGAACGGTGAAATCGGTATTTTTAGAAAGACCTCGTGAAAATGCAGTAGATGAAATGGTTTCCAACTTTCTAAACCGGTTAATTCCACTCGGAATTGACAGATATAACGGATTTTGTAGTAGTTTTCGAGCAATATTCGGACAAATCTGCCCATATCTCCGAAACTATATGTCGTAGAAAGGGGAAATCGGTATTTTTAGAAAGATCTCGAAAATATACAGAAGATGACATGGTTTAGAACTTTCTAAACCGGTTAATTCCACTCGGAATTGACAGATATAACGGATTTTGGAGTAGTTTTCGAGCAATATTCGGACAAATCTGCCCATATCTCCGAAACTATATGTCGTAGAACGGTGAAATCGGTATTTTTAGAAAGATCTCGTGAAAATGCAGTAGATGAAATGGTTTCCAACTTTCTAAACTGGTTAATTCCACTCGGAATTGACAGATATAACGGATTTTGGAGTAGTTTTCGAGCAATATTAGGACAAATCTGCCCATATCTCCGAAACTATATCTCGTAGAACGGTGAAATCGGTATTTTTAGAAAGATCTCGTGAAAATACAGTAGATGAAATGGTTTCCAACTTTCTAAACCGGTTAATTCCACTCGGAATTGACAGATATAACGGATTTTGGAGTAGTTTTCGAGCAATATTCGGACAAATCTGCCCATATCTCCGAAACTATATGTCGTAGAACGGTGAAATCGGTATTTTTAGAAAGATCTCGTGAAAATACAGTAGATGAAATCGTTTCCAACTTTCTAAACCGGTTAATTCCACTCGGAATTGACAGATATATCGGATTTTGGAGTAGTTTTCGAGCAATATTCGGACAAATCAGCCCATATCTCCGAAACTATATGTCGTAGAACGGTGAGATCGGTATTTTTAGAAAGATCTCGTGAAAATGCAGTAGACGAAATGGTTTCGAACTTTCTAAACCGGTTAATTCCACTCGGAATTGACAGATATAACGGATTTTGGAGTAGTTTTCGAGCAATATTCGGACAAATCTGCCCATATCTCCGAAACTATATGTCGTAGAACGGTGAAATCGGTATTTTTAGAAAGATCTCGAAAAAATACAGTAGATGACATGGTTTCAAACTTTCTAAACCGGTTAATTCCACTCGGAATTGACAGATATATCGGATTTTGGAGTAGTTTTCGAGCAATATTCGGACAAATCTGCCCATATCTCCGAAACTATATGTCGTAGAACGGTGAAATCGGTATTTTTAGAAAGATCTCGTGAAAATGCAGTAGATGAAATGGTTTCCAACTTTCTAAACCGGTTAATTCCACTCGGAATTGACAGATATAACGGATTTTGTAGTAATTTTCGAGCAATATTCGGACAAATCTGCCCATATCTCCGAAACTATATGTCGTAGAACGGTGAAATTGGTATTTTTAGAAAGATCTCGTGAAAATACAGTAGATGAAATGGTTTCCAACTTTCTAAACCGGTTAATTCCACTCGGAATTGACAGATATATCGGATTTTGGAGTAGTTTTCGAGCAATATTCGGACAAATCTGCCCATATCTCCGAAACTATATGTCGTAGAACGGTGAAATCGGTATTTTTAGAAAGATCTCGTGAAAATGCAGTACATGAAATGGTTTCCAACTTTCTAAACCGGTTAATTCCACTCGGAATTGACAGATATATCGGATTTTGGAGTAGTTTTCGAGCAATATTCGGACAAATCAGCCCATATCTCCGAAACTATATGTCGTAGAACGGTGAAATCGGTATTTTTAGAAAGATCTCGAAAAAATACAGAAGATGACATGGTTTCAAACTTTATAAACCGGTTAATTCCACTCGGAATTGACAGATATAACGGATTTTGGAGTAGTTTTCGAGCAATATTCGGTCAAATCTGCCCATATTTCCGAAACTATATGTCGTAGAAAGATGAAATCGGTATTTTTAGAAAGATCTCGAAAAAATACAGTAGATGACATGGTTTCAAACTTTCTAAACCGGTTAATTCCACTCGGAATTGACAGATATATCGGATTTTGGAGTAGTTTTCGAGCAATATTCGGACAAATCTGCCCATATCTCCGAAACTATATGTCGTAGAACGGTGAAATCGGTATTTTTAGAAAGATCTCGTGAAAATGCAGTAGATGAAATGGTTTCCAACTTTCTAAACCGGTTAATTCCACTCGGAATTGACAGATATAACGGATTTTGTAGTAGTTTTCGAGCAATATTTGGACAAATCAGCCCATATCTCCGAAACTATATGTCGTAGAACGGTGAAATCGGTATTTTTAGAAAGATCTCGTGAAAATACAGTAGATGACATGGTTTCAAACTTTCTAAACCGGTTAATTCCACTCGGAATTGACAGATATAACGGATTTTGGAGTAGTTTTCGAGCAATATTCGGACAAATCTGCCCATATCTCCGAAACTATATGTCGTAGAACGGTGAAATCGGTATTTTTAGAAAGATCTCGTGAAAATACAGTAGATGAAATGGTTTCCAACTTTCTAAACCGGTTAATTCCACTCGGAATTGACAGATATAACGGATTTTGTAGTAGTTTTCGAGCAATATTCGGACAAATCTGCCCATATCTCCGAAACTATATGTCGTAGAACGGTGAAATTGGTATTTTTAGAAAGATCTCGTGAAAATACAGTAGATGAAATGGTTTCCAACTTTCTAAACCGGTTAATTCCACTCGGAATTGACAGATATATCGGATTTTGGAGTAGTTTTCGAGCAATATTCGGACAAATCTGCCCATATCTCCGAAACTATATGTCGTAGAACGGTGAAATCGGTATTTTTAGAAAGATCTCGTGAAAATGCAGTAGATGAAATGGTTTCAAACTTTATAAACCGGTTAATTCCACTCGGAATTGACAGATATAACGGATTTTGGAGTAGTTTTCGAGCAATATTCGGTCAAATCTGCCCATATTTCCGAAACTATATGTCGTAGAAAGATGAAATCGGTATTTTTAGAAAGATCTCGAAAAAATACAGTAGATGACATGGTTTCAAACTTTCTAAACCGGTTAATTCCACTCGGAATTGACAGATATATCGGATTTTGGAGTAGTTTTCGAGCAATATTCGGACAAATCTGCCCATATCTCCGAAACTATATGTCGTAGAACGGTGAAATCGGTATTTTTAGAAAGATCTCGTGAAAATGCAGTAGATGAAATGGTTTCCAACTTTCTAAACCGGTTAATTCCACTCGGAATTGACAGATATAACGGATTTTGTAGTAGTTTTCGAGCAATATTTGGACAAATCAGCCCATATCTCCGAAACTATATGTCGTAGAACGGTGAAATCGGTATTTTTAGAAAGATCTCGTGAAAATACAGTAGATGACATGGTTTCAAACTTTCTAAACCGGTTAATTCCACTCGGAATTGACAGATATAACGGATTTTGGAGTAGTTTTCGAGCAATATTCGGACAAATCTGCCCATATCTCCGAAACTATATGTCGTAGAACGGTGAAATCGGTATTTTTAGAAAGATCTCATGAAAATACAGTAGATGAAATCGTTTCCAACTTTCTAAACCGGTTAATTCCACTCGGAATTGACAGATATATCGGATTTTGGAGTAGTTTTCGAGCAATATTCGGACAAATCAGCCCATATCTCCGAAACTATATGTCGTAGAACGGTGAGATCGGTATTTTTAGAAAGATCTCGTGAAAATGCAGTAGACGAAATGGTTTCGAACTTTCTAAACCGGTTAATTCCACTCGGAATTGACAGATATAACGGATTTTGGAGTAGTTTTCGAGCAATATTCGGACAAATCTGCCCATATCTCCGAAACTATATGTCGTAGAACGGTGAAATCGGTATTTTTAGAAAGATCTCGAAAAAATACAGTAGATGACATGGTTTCCAACTTTCTAAACCGGTTAATTCCACTCGGAATTGACAGATATAACGGATTTTGTAGTAGTTTTCGAGCAATATTCGGACAAATCTGCCCATATCTCCGAAACTATATGTCGTAGAACGGTGAAATTGGTATTTTTAGAAAGATCTCGTGAAAATACAGTAGATGAAATGGTTTCCAACTTTCTAAACCGGTTAATTCCACTCGGAATTGACAGATATATCGGATTTTGGAGTAGTTTTCGAGCAATATTCGGACAAATCAGCCCATATCTCCGAAACTATATGTCGTAGAACGGTGAAATCGGTATTTTTAGAAAGATCTCGAAAAAATACAGAAGATGACATGGTTTCAAACTTTATAAACCGGTTAATTCCACTCGGAATTGACAGATATAACGGATTTTGGAGTAGTTTTCGAGCAATATTCGGTCAAATCTGCCCATATTTCCGAAACTATATGTCGTAGAAAGATGAAATCGGTATTTTTAGAAAGATCTCGAAAAAATACAGTAGATGACATGGTTTCAAACTTTCTAAACCGGTTAATTCCACTCGGAATTGACAGATATATCGGATTTTGGAGTAGTTTTCGAGCAATATTCGGACAAATCTGCCCATATCTCCGAAACTATATGTCGTAGAACGGTGAAATCGGTATTTTTAGAAAGATCTCGTGAAAATGCAGTAGATGAAATCGTTTCCAACTTTCTAAACCGGTTAATTCCACTCGGAATTGACAGATATATCGGATTTTGGAGTAGTTTTCGAGCAATATTCGGACAAATCAGCCCATATCTCCGAAACTATATGTCGTAGAACGGTGAGATCGGTATTTTTAGAAAGATCTCGTGAAAATGCAGTAGACGAAATGGTTTCGAACTTTCTAAACCGGTTAATTCCACTCGGAATTGACAGATATAACGGATTTTGGAGTAGTTTTCGAGCAATATTCGGACAAATCTGAACATATCTCCGAAACTATATGTCGTAGAACGGTGAAATCGGTATTTTTAGAAAGATCTCGAAAAAATACAGTAGATGACATGGTTTCAAACTTTCTAAACCGGTTAATTCCACTCGGAATTGACAGATATATCGGATTTTGGAGTAGTTTTCGAGCAATATTCGGACAAATCTGCCCATATCTCCGAAACTATATGTCGTAGAACGGTGAAATCGGTATTTTTAGAAAGATCTCGTGAAAATGCAGTAGATGAAATGGTTTCCAACTTTCTAAACCGGTTAATTCCACTCGGAATTGACAGATATAACGGATTTTGTAGTAGTTTTCGAGCAATATTCGGACAAATCTGCCCATATCTCCGAAACTATATGTCGTAGAACGGTGAAATTGGTATTTTTAGAAAGATCTCGTGAAAATACAGTAGATGAAATGGTTTCCAACTTTCTAAACCGGTTAATTCCACTCGGAATTGACAGATATATCGGATTTTGGAGTAGTTTTCGAGCAATATTCGGACAAATCAGCCCATATCTCCGAAACTATATGTCGTAGAACGGTGAAATCGGTATTTTTAGAAAGATCTCGAAAAAATACAGAAGATGACATGGTTTCAAACTTTATAAACCGGTTAATTCCACTCGGAATTGACAGATATATCGGATTTTGGAGTAGTTTTCGAGCAATATTCGGACAAATCTGCCCATATCTCCGAAACTATATGTCGTAGAACGGTGAAATCGGTATTTTTAGAAAGACCTCGTGAAAATGCAGTAGATGAAATGGTTTCCAACTTTCTAAACCGGTTAATTCCACTCGGAATTGACAGATATAACGGATTTTGTAGTAGTTTTCGAGCAATATTTGGACAAATCAGCCCATATCTCCGAAACTATATGTCGTAGAACGGTGAAATCGGTATTTTTAGAAAGATCTCGTGAAAATACAGTAGATGACATGGTTTCAAACTTTCTAAACCGGTTAATTCCACTCGGAATTGACAGATATAGCGGATTTTGGAGTAGTTTTCGAGCAATATTCGGACAAATCTTCCCATATCTCCGAAACTATATGTCGTAGAACGGTGAAATCGGCATTTTTAGAAAGATCTCGAAAAAATACAGTAGATGACATGGTTTCAAACTTTCTAAACCGGTTAATTCCACTCGGAATTGACAGATATATCGGATTTTGGAGTAGTTTTCGAGCAATATTCGGACAAATCTGCCCATATCTCCGAAACTATATGTCGTAGAACGGTGAAATCGGTATTTTTGGAAAGATCTCGTAAAAATACAGTAGATGAAATGGTTTCCAACTTTCTAAACCGGTTAATTCCACTCGGAATTGACAGATATAACGGATTTTGGAGTAGTTTTCGAGCAATATTCGGACAATTCTGCCCATATCTCCGAAACTATATGTCGTAGAACGGTGAAATAGGTATTTTTAGAAAGATCTCGTGAAAATACAGTAGATGAAATGGTTTCCAACTTTCTAAACCGGTTAATTCCACTCGGAATTGACAGATATAACGGATTCTGGAGTAGTTTTCGAGCAATATTCGGACAAATCTGCCCATATCTCCGAAACTATATGTCGTAGAAAGATGAAATCGGTATTTTTAGAAAGATCTCGAAAAAATACAGTAGATGACGTGGTTTTAAACTTTCTAAACCGGTTAATTCCACTCGGAATTGACAGATATATCGGATTTTGGAGTAGTTTTCGAGCAATATTCGGACAAATCTGCCCATATCTCCGAAACTATATGTCGTAGAACGGTGAAATCGGTATTTTTAGAAAGATCTCGTGAAAATGCAGTAGATGAAATGGTTTCCAACTTTCTAAACCGGTTAATTCCACTCGGAATTGACAGATATAACGGATTCTGGAGTAGTTTTCGAGCAATATTCGGACAAATCTGCCCATATCTCCGAAACTATATGTCGTAGAAAGATGAAATCGGTATTTTTAGAAAGATCTCGAAAAAATACAGTAGATGACATGGTTTCAAACTTTCTAAACCGGTTAATTCCACTCGGAATTGACAGATATATCGGATTTTGGAGTAGTTTTCGAGCAATATTCGGACAAATCTGCCCATATCTCCGAAACTATATGTCGTAGAACGGTGAAATCGGTATTTTTAGAAAGATCTCGTGAAAATGCAGTAGATGAAAAGGTTTCCAACTTTCTAAACCGGTTAATTCCACTCGGAATTGACAGATATAACGGATTTTGGAGTAGTTTTCGAGCAATATTCGGACAATTCTGCCCATATCTCCGAAACTATATGTCGTAGAACGGTGAAATAGGTATTTTTAGAAAGATCTCGTGAAAATACAGTAGATGAAATGGTTTCCAACTTTCTAAACCGGTTAATTCCACTCGGAATTGACAGATATAACGGATTCTGGAGTAGTTTTCGAGCAATATTCGGACAAATCTGGCCATATCTCCGAAACTATATGTCGTAGAAAGGGGAAATCGGTATTTTTAGAAAGATCTCGAAAAAATACAGAAGATGACATGGTTTACAACTTTCTAAACCGGTTAATTCCACTCGGAATTGACAGATATAACGGATTTTGGAGTAGTTTTCGAGCAATATTCGGACAATTCTGCCATATCTCCGAAACTATATGTCGTAGAACGGTGAAATAGGTATTTTTAGAAAGATCTCGTGAAAATACAGTAGATGAAATGGTTTCCAACTTTCTAAACCGGTTAATTCCACTCGGAATTGACAGATATAACGGATTCTGGAGTAGTTTTCGAGCAATATTCGGACAAATCTGCCCATATCTCCGAAACTATATGTCGTAGAAAGGGGAAATCGGTATTTTTAGAAAGATCTCGAAGAAATACAGTAGATGACATGGTCTCAAACTTTCTAAACCGGTTAATTCTATTCGAAATTGCCAAAAATTCATATAACGCATTTTCAGCTATTTTCGAGCTATTTTCGGACAAATCAGCCCATATCTCCGAAACTATATATCGTAGGACGGTGAAATTGGTATTTTTGGAAAGATCTCGTGAAAATACAGTATATGAAATGGTTTCCAACTTTCTAAACCGGTTAATTCCACTCGGAATTGACAGATATAACGGATTTTGGAGTAGTTTTCGAGCAATATTCGGACAAATCTGCCCATATCTCCGAAACTATATTTCGTCGAACGGTGAAATCGGTATTTTTAGAAAGATCTCGAAAATATACAGAAGATGACATGGTTTAGAACTTTCTAAACCGGTTAATTCCACTCGGAATTGACAGATATAACGGATTTTGGAGTAGTTTTCGAGCAATATTCGGACAAATCTGCCCATATCTCCGAAACTATATGTCGTAGAACGGTGAAATCGGTATTTTTAGAAAGATCTCGTGAAAATGCAGTAGATGAAATGGTTTCCAACTTTCTAAACCGGTTAATTCCACTCGGAATTGACAGATATAACGGATTTTGGAGTAGTTTTCGAGCAATATTAGGACAAATCTGCCCATATCTCCGAAACTATATTTCGTAGAACGGTGAAATCGGTATTTTTAGAAAGATCTCGTGAAAATACAGTAGATGAAATGGTTTCCAATTTTCTAAACCGGTTAATTCCACTCGGAATTGACAGATATAACGGATTTTGGAGTAGTTTTCGAGCAATATTAGGACAAATCTGCCCATATCTCCGAAACTATATTTCGTAGAACGGTGAAATCGGTATTTTTAGAAAGACCTCGTGAAAATACAGTAGATGAAATGGTTTCCAACTTTCTAAACCGGTTAATTCCACTCGGAATTGACAGATATAACGGATTTTGGAGTAGTTTTCGAGCAATATTAGGACAAATCTGCCCATATCTCCGAAACTATATTTCGTAGAACGGTGAAATCGGTATTTTTAGAAAGATCTCGTGAAAATACAGTAGATGAAATGGTTTCCAACTTTCTAAACCGGTTAATTCCACTCGGAATTGACAGATATAACGGATTTTGGAGTAGTTTTCGAGCAATATTCGGACAAATCTGCCCATATCTCCGAAACTATATGTCGTAGAGCGGTGAAATCGGTATTTTTAGAAAGATCTCGTGAAAATGCAGTAGACGAAGTGGTTTCGAACTTTCTAAACCGGTTAATTCCACTCGGAATTGACAGATATAACGGATTTTGGAGTAGTTTTCGAGCAATATTCGGACAAATCTGCCCATATCTCCGAAACTATATGTCGTAGAACGGTGAAATCGGTATTTTTAGAAAGATCTCGAAAAAATACAGAAGATGACATGGTTTCAAACTTTCTAAACCGGTTAATTCCACTCGGAATTGACAGATATAACGGATTTTGGAGTAGTTTTCGAGCAATATTCGGTCAAATCTGCCCATATTTCCGAAACTATATGTCGTAGAAAGATGAAATCGGTATTTTTAGAAAGATCTCGAAAAAATACAGTAGATGACATGGTTTCAAACTTTCTAAACCGGTTAATTCCACTCGGAATTGACAGATATATCGGATTTTGGAGTAGTTTTCGAGCAATATTCGGACAAATCTGCCCATATCTCCGAAACTATATGTCGTAGAACGGTGAAATCGGTATTTTTAGAAAGATCTCGTGAAAATGCAGTAGATGAAATGGTTTCCAACTTTCTAAACCGGTTAATTCCACTCGGAATTGACAGATATAACGGATTTTGTAGTAGTTTTCGAGCAATATTCGGACAAATCTGCCCATATCTCCGAAACTATATGTCGTAGAACGGTGAAATTGGTATTTTTCGAAAGATCTCGTGAAAATACAGTAGATGAAATGGTTTCCAACTTTCTAAACTGGTTAATTCCACTCGGAATTGACAGATATATCGGATTTTGGAGTAGTTTTCGAGCAATATTCGGACAAATCAGCCCATATCTCCGAAACTATATGTCGTAGAACGGTGAAATCGGTATTTTTAGAAAGATCTCGAAAAAATACAGAAGATGACATGGTTTCAAACTTTCTAAACCGGTTAATTCCACTCGGAATTGACAGATATAACGGATTTTGGAGTAGTTTTCGAGCAATATTCGGTCAAATCTGCCCATATTTCCGAAACTATATGTCGTAGAAAGATGAAATCGGTATTTTTAGAAAGATCTCGAAAAAATACAGTAGATGACATGGTGTCAAACTTTCTAAACCGGTTAATTCCACTCGGAATTGACAGATATATCGGATTTTGGAGTAGTTTTCGAGCAATATTCGGACAAATCTGCCCATATCTCCGAAACTATATGTCGTAGAACGGTGAAATCGGTATTTTTAGAAAGATCTCGTGAAAATGCAGTAGATGAAATGGTTTCCAACTTTCTAAACTGGTTAATTCCACTCGGAATTGACAGATATAACGGATTTTGGAGTAGTTTTCGAGCAATATTAGGACAAATCTGCCCATATCTCCGAAACTATATTTCGTAGAACGGTGAAATCGGTATTTTTAGAAAGATCTCGTGAAAATACAGTAGATGAAATGGTTTCCAACTTTCTAAACCGGTTAATTCCACTCGGAATTGACAGATATAACGGATTTTGGAGTAGTTTTCGAGCAATATTCGGACAAATCTGCCCATATCTCCGAAACTATATGTCGTAGAACGGTGAAATCGGTATTTTTAGAAAGATCTCGTGAAAATACAGTAGATGAAATCGTTTCCAACTTTCTAAACCGGTTAATTCCACTCGGAATTGACAGATATATCGGATTTTGGAGTAGTTTTCGAGCAATATTCGGACAAATCAGCCCATATCTCCGAAACTATATGTCGTAGAACGGTGAGATCGGTATTTTTAGAAAGATCTCGTGAAAATGCAGTAGACGAAATGGTTTCGAACTTTCTAAACCGGTTAATTCCACTCGGAATTGACAGATATAACGGATTTTGGAGTAGTTTTCGAGCAATATTCGGACAAATCTGCCCATATCTCCGAAACTATATGTCGTAGAACGGTGAAATCGGTATTTTTAGAAAGATCTCGAAAAAATACAGTAGATGACATGGTTTCAAACTTTCTAAACCGGTTAATTCCACTCGGAATTGACAGATATATCGGATTTTGGAGTAGTTTTCGAGCAATATTCGGACAAATCTGCCCATATCTCCGAAACTATATGTCGTAGAACGGTGAAATCGGTATTTTTAGAAAGATCTCGTGAAAATGCAGTAGATGAAATGGTTTCCAACTTTCTAAACCGGTTAATTCCACTCGGAATTGACAGATATAACGGATTTTGTAGTAGTTTTCGAGCAATATTCGGACAAATCTGCCCATATCTCCGAAACTATATGTCGTAGAACGGTGAAATTGGTATTTTTAGAAAGATCTCGTGAAAATACAGTAGATGAAATGGTTTCCAACTTTCTAAACCGGTTAATTCCACTCGGAATTGACAGATATATCGGATTTTGGAGTAGTTTTCGAGCAATATTCGGACAAATCAGCCCATATCTCCGAAACTATATGTCGTAGAACGGTGAAATCGGTATTTTTAGAAAGATCTCGAAAAAATACAGAAGATGACATGGTTTCAAACTTTCTAAACCGGTTAATTCCACTCGGAATTGACAGATATAACGGATTTTGGAGTAGTTTTCGAGCAATATTCGGTCAAATCTGCCCATATTTCCGAAACTATATGTCGTAGAAAGATGAAATCGGTATTTTTAGAAAGATCTCGAAAAAATACAGTAGATGACATGGTTTCAAACTTTCTAAACCGGTTAATTCCACTCGGAATTGACAGATATATCGGATTTTGGAGTAGTTTTCGAGCAATATTCGGACAAATCTGCCCATATCTCCGAAACTATATGTCGTAGAACGGTGAAATCGGTATTTTTAGAAAGATCTCGTGAAAATGCAGTAGATGAAATGGTTTCCAACTTTCTAAACCGGTTAATTCCACTCGGAATTGACAGATATAACGGATTTTGTAGTAGTTTTCGAGCAATATTTGGACAAATCAGCCCATATCTCCGAAACTATATGTCGTAGAACGGTGAAATCGGTATTTTTAGAAAGATCTCGTGAAAATACAGTAGATGACATGGTTTCAAACTTTCTAAACCGGTTAATTCCACTCGGAATTGACAGATATAGCGGATTTTGGAGTAGTTTTCGAGCAATATTCGGACAAATCTTCCCATATCTCCGAAACTATATGACGTAGAACGGTGAAATCGGCATTTTTAGAAAGATCTCGAAAAAATACAGTAGATGACATGGTCTCAAACTTTCTAAACCGGTTAATTCTATTCGGAATTGCCAAAAATTCATATAACGCATTTTCAGCTATTTTCGAGCTATTTTCGGACAAATCAGCCCATATCTCCGAAACTATATATCGTAGGACGGTGAAATCGGTATTTTTGGAAAGATCTCGTGAAAATACAGTAGATGAAATGGTCTGAAACTTTCTAAACCGGTTAATTCCACTCGGAATTGACAGATATAACGGATTCTGGAGTAGTTTTCGAGCAATATTCGGACAAATCTGACCATATCTCCGAAACTATATGTCGTAGAAAGGGGAAATCGGTATTTTTAGAAAGATCTCGAAAAAATACAGTAGATGACATGGTCTGAAACTTTCTAAACCGGTTAATTCCACTCGGAATTGACAGATATAACGGATTTTGGAGTAGTTTTCGAGCAATATTCGGACAATTCTGCCCATATCTCCGAAACTATATGTCGTAGAACGGTGAAATAGGTATTTTTAGAAAGATCTCGTGAAAATACAGTAGATGAAATGGTTTCCAACTTTCTAAACCGGTTAATTCCACTCGGAATTGACAGATATAACGGATTTTGGAGTAGTTTTCGAGCAAAATTCGGACAATTCTGCCCATATCTCCGAAACTATATGTCGTAGAACGGTGAAATAGGTATTTTTAGAAAGATCTCGTGAAAATACAGTAGATGAAATGGTTTCCAACTTTCTAAACCGGTTAATTCCACTCGGAATTGACAGATATATCGGATTTTGGAGTAGTTTTCGAGCAATATTCGGACAAATCTGCCCATATCTCCGAAACTATATGTCGTAGAACGGTGAAATCGGTATTTTTAGAAAGATCTCGTGAAAATGCAGTAGATGAAATGGTTTCCAACTTTCTAAACCGGTTAATTCCACTCGGAATTGACAGATATAACGGATTCTGGAGTAGTTTTCGAGCAATATTCGGACAAATCTGCCCATATCTCCGAAACTATATGTCGTAGAACGGTGAAATTGGTATTTTTAGAAAGATCTCGTGAAAATACAGTAGATGAAATGGTTTCCAACTTTCTAAACCGGTTAATTCCACTCGGAATTGACAGATATATCGGATTTTGGAGTAGTTTTCGAGCAATATTCGGACAAATCAGCCCATATCTCCGAAACTATATGTCGTAGAACGGTGAAATCGGTATTTTTAGAAAGATCTCGAAAAAATACAGAAGATGACATGGTTTCAAACTTTCTAAACCGGTTAATTCCACTCGGAATTGACAGATATAACGGATTTTGGAGTAGTTTTCGAGCAATATTCGGTCAAATCTGCCCATATTTCCGAAACTATATGTCGTAGAAAGATGAAATCGGTATTTTTAGAAAGATCTCGAAAAAATACAGTAGATGACATGGTTTCAAACTTTCTAAACCGGTTAATTCCACTCGGAATTGACAGATATATCGGATTTTGGAGTAGTTTTCGAGCAATATTCGGACAAATCTGCCCATATCTCCGAAACTATATGTCGTAGAACGGTGAAATCGGTATTTTTAGAAAGATCTCGTGAAAATACAGTAGATGAAATGGTCTGAGACTTTCTAAACCGGTTAATTCCACTCGGAATTGACAGATATAACGGATTCTGGAGTAGTTTTCGAGCAATATTCGGACAAATCTGACCATATCTCCGAAACTATATGTCGTAGAAAGGGGAAATCGGTATTTTTAGAAAGATCTCGAAAAAATACAGTAGATGACATGGTCTGAAACTTTCTAAACCGGTTAATTCCACTCGGAATTGACAGATATAACGGATTTTGGAGTAGTTTTCGAGCAATATTCGGACAATTCTGCCCATATCTCCGAAACTATATGTCGTAGAACGGTGAAATAGGTATTTTTAGAAAGATCTCGAAAAAATACAGAAGATGACATGGTTTCAAACTTTCTAAACCGGTTAATTCCACTCGGAATTGACAGATATAACGGATTTTGGAGTAGTTTTCGAGCAATATTCGGTCAAATCTGCCCATATTTCCGAAACTATATGTCGTAGAAAGATGAAATCGGTATTTTTAGAAAGATCTCGAAAAAATACAGTAGATGACATGGTTTCAAACTTTCTAAACCGGTTAATTCCACTCGGAATAGACAGATATATCGGATTTTGGAGTAGTTTTCGAGCAATATTCGGACAAATCTGCCCATATCTCCGAAACTATATGTCGTAGAACGGTGAAATCGGTATTTTTAGAAAGATCTCGTGAAAATGCAGTAGATGAAATGGTTTCCAACTTTCTAAACCGGTTAATTCCACTCGGAATTGACAGATATAACGGATTTTGTAGTAGTTTTCGAGCAATATTTGGACAAATCAGCCCATATCTCCGAAACTATATGTCGTAGAACGGTGAAATCGGTATTTTTAGAAAGATCTCGTGAAAATACAGTAGATGACATGGTTTCAAACTTTCTAAACCGGTTAATTCCACTCGGAATTGACAGATATAGCGGATTTTGGAGTAGTTTTCGAGCAATATTCGGACAAATCTTCCCATATCTCCGAAACTATATGTCGTAGAACGGTGAAATCGGCATTTTTAGAAAGATCTCGAAAAAATACAGTAGATGACATGGTCTCAAACTTTCTAAACCGGTTAATTCTATTCGGAATTGCCAAAAATTCATATAACGCATTTTCAGCTATTTTCGAGCTATTTTCGGACAAATCAGCCCATATCTCCGGAACTATATATCGTAGGACGGTGAAATCGGTATTTTTGGAAAGATCTCGTGAAAATACAGTAGATGAAATGGTCTGAAACTTTCTAAACCGGTTAATTCCACTCGGAATTGACAGATATAACGGATTCTGGAGTAGTTTTCGAGCAATATTCGGACAAATCTGACCATATCTCCGAAACTATATGTCGTAGAAAGGGGAAATCGGTATTTTTAGAAAGATCTCGAAAAAATACAGTAGATGACATGGTCTGAAACTTTCTAAACCGGTTAATTCCACTCGGAATTGACAGATATAACGGATTTTGGAGTAGTTTTCGAGCAATATTCGGACAATTCTGCCCATATCTCCGAAACTATATGTCGTAGAACGGTGAAATAGGTATTTTTAGAAAGATCTCGTGAAAATACAGTAGATGAAATGGTTTCCAACTTTCTAAACCGGTTAATTCCACTCGGAATTGACAGATATAACGGATTTTGGAGTAGTTTTCGAGCAATATTCGGACAATTCTGCCCATATCTCCGAAACTATATGTCGTAGAACGGTGAAATAGGTATTTTTAGAAAGATCTCGTGAAAATACAGTAGATGAAATGGTTTCCAACTTTCTAAACCGGTTAATTCCACTCGGAATTGACAGATATATCGGATTTTGGAGTAGTTTTCGAGCAATATTCGGACAAATCTGCCCATATCTCCGAAACTATATGTCGTAGAACGGTGAAATCGGTATTTTTAGAAAGATCTCGTGAAAATGCAGTAGATGAAATGGTTTCCAACTTTCTAAACCGGTTAATTCCACTCGGAATTGACAGATATAACGGATTCTGGAGTAGTTTTCGAGCAATATTCGGACAAATCTGCCCATATCTCCGAAACTATATGTCGTAGAAAGATGAAATCGGTATTTTTAGAAAGATCTCGAAAAAATACAGTAGATGACATGGTTTCAAACTTTCTAAACCGGTTAATTCCACTCGGAATTGACAGATATATCGGATTTTGGAGTAGTTTTCGAGCAATATTCGGACAAATCTGCCCATATCTCCGAAACTATATGTCGTAGAACGGTGAAATCGGTATTTTTAGAAAGATCTCGTGAAAATGCAGTAGATGAAATGGTTTCCAACTTTCTAAACCGGTTAATTCCACTCGGAATTGACAGATATAACGGATTTTGGAGTAGTTTTCGAGCAATATTCGGACAATTCTGCCCATATCTCCGAAACTATATGTCGTAGAACGGTGAAATAGGTATTTTTAGAAAGATCTCGTGAAAATACAGTAGATGAAATGGTTTCCAACTTTCTAAACCGGTTAATTCCACTCGGAATTGACAGATATAACGGATTCTGGAGTAGTTTTCGAGCAATATTCGGACAAATCTGGCCATATCTCCGAAACTATATGTCGTAGAAAGGGGAAATCGGTATTTTTAGAAAGATCTCGAAAAAATACAGAAGATGACATGGTTTACAACTTTCTAAACCGGTTAATTCCACTCGGAATTGACAGATATAACGGATTTTGGAGTAGTTTTCGAGCAATATTCGGACAATTCTGCCCATATCTCCGAAACTATATGTCGTAGAACGGTGAAATAGGTATTTTTAGAAAGATCTCGTGAAAATACAGTAGATGAAATGGTTTCCAACTTTCTAAACCGGTTAATTCCACTCGGAATTGACAGATATAACGGATTCTGGAGTAGTTTTCGAGCAATATTCGGACAAATCTGCCCATATCTCCGAAACTATATGTCGTAGAAAGGGGAAATCGGTATTTTTAGAAAGATCTCGAAAAAATACAGTAGATGACATGGTCTCAAACTTTCTAAACCGGTTAATTCCACTCGGAATTGACAGATATATCGGATTTTGGAGTAGTTTTCGAGCAATATTCGGACAAATCAGCCCATATCTCCGAAACTATATGTCGTAGAACGGTGAAATCGGTATTTTTAGAAAGATCTCGAAAAAATGCAGAAGATGACATGGTTTCAAACTTTCTAAACCGGTTAATTCCACTCGGAATTGACAGATATAACGGATTTTGGAGTAGTTTTCGAGCAATATTCGGTCAAATCTGCCCATATTTCCGAAACTATATGTCGTAGAAAGATGAAATCGGTATTTTTAGAAAGATCTCGAAAAAATACAGTAGATGACATGGTTTCAAACTTTCTAAACCGGTTAATTCCACTCGGAATTGACAGATATATCGGATTTTGGAGTAGTTTTCGAGCAATATTCGGACAAATCTGCCCATATCTCCGAAACTATATGTCGTAGAACGGTGAAATCGGTATTTTTAGAAAGATCTCGTGAAAATGCAGTAGATGAAATGGTTTCCAACTTTCTAAACCGGTTAATTCCACTCGGAATTGACAGATATAACGGATTTTGTAGTAGTTTTCGAGCAATATTTGGACAAATCAGCCCATATCTCCGAAACTATATGTCGTAGAACGGTGAAATCGGTATTTTTAGAAAGATCTCGTGAAAATACAGTAGATGACATGGTTTCAAACTTTCTAAACCGGTTAATTCCACTCGGAATTGACAGATATAGCGGATTTTGGAGTAGTTTTCGAGCAATATTCGGACAAATCTTCCCATATCTCCGAAACTATATGTCGTAGAACGGTGAAATCGGCATTTTTAGAAAGATCTCGAAAAAATACAGTAGATGACATGGTCTCAAACTTTCTAAACCGGTTAATTCTATTCGGAATTGCCAAAAATTCATATAACGCATTTTCAGCTATTTTCGAGCTATTTTCGGACAAATCAGCCCATATCTCCGAAACTATATATCGTAGGACGGTGAAATCGGTATTTTTGGAAAGATCTCGTGAAAATACAGTAGATGAAATGGTCTGAAACTTTCTAAACCGGTTAATTCCACTCGGAATTGACAGATATAACGGATTCTGGAGTAGTTTTCGAGCAATATTCGGACAAATCTGACCATATCTCCGAAACTATATGTCGTAGAAAGGGGAAATCGGTATTTTTAGAAAGATCTCGAAAAAATACAGTAGATGACATGGTCTGAAACTTTCTAAACCGGTTAATTCCACTCGGAATTGACAGATATAACGGATTTTGGAGTAGTTTTCGAGCAATATTCGGACAATTCTGCCCATATCTCCGAAACTATATGTCGTAGAACGGTGAAATAGGTATTTTTAGAAAGATCTCGTGAAAATACAGTAGATGAAATGGTTTCCAACTTTCTAAACCGGTTAATTCCACTCGGAATTGACAGATATAACGGATTTTGGAGTAGTTTTCGAGCAATATTCGGACAATTCTGCCCATATCTCCGAAACTATATGTCGTAGAACGGTGAAATAGGTATTTTTAGAAAGATCTCGTGAAAATACAGTAGATGAAATGGTTTCCAACTTTCTAAACCGGTTAATTCCACTCGGAATTGACAGATATATCGGATTTTGGAGTAGTTTTCGAGCAATATTCGGACAAATCTGCCCATATCTCCGAAACTATATGTCGTAGAACGGTGAAATCGGTATTTTTAGAAAGATCTCGTGAAAATGC
Organism: Platypus cylindrus; assembly: GCA_949748235.1. Taxonomy (NCBI): domain Eukaryota; kingdom Metazoa; phylum Arthropoda; class Insecta; order Coleoptera; family Curculionidae; genus Platypus; species Platypus cylindrus. The sequence goes on from CATIYE010000015.1 coordinate 799,834, forward strand.
AGTAGATGAAATGGTTTCCAACTTTCTAAACCGGTTAATTCCACTCGGAATTGACAGATATAACGGATTCTGGAGTAGTTTTCGAGCAATATTCGGACAAATCTGCCCATATCTCCGAAACTATATGTCGTAGAACGGTGAAATTGGTATTTTTAGAAAGATCTCGTGAAAATACAGTAGATGAAATGGTTTCCAACTTTCTAAACCGGTTAATTCCACTCGGAATTGACAGATATATCGGATTTTGGAGTAGTTTTCGAGCAATATTCGGACAAATCAGCCCATATCTCCGAAACTATATGTCGTAGAACGGTGAAATCGGTATTTTTAGAAAGATCTCGAAAAAATACAGAAGATGACATGGTTTCAAACTTTCTAAACCGGTTAATTCCACTCGGAATTGACAGATATAACGGATTTTGGAGTAGTTTTCGAGCAATATTCGGTCAAATCTGCCCATATTTCCGAAACTATATGTCGTAGAAAGATGAAATCGGTATTTTTAGAAAGATCTCGAAAAAATACAGTAGATGACATGGTTTCAAACTTTCTAAACCGGTTAATTCCACTCGGAATTGACAGATATATCGGATTTTGGAGTAGTTTTCGAGCAATATTCGGACAAATCTGCCCATATCTCCGAAACTATATGTCGTAGAACGGTGAAATCGGTATTTTTAGAAAGATCTCGTGAAAATGCAGTAGATGAAATGGTTTCCAACTTTCTAAACCGGTTAATTCCACTCGGAATTGACAGATATAACGGATTTTGTAGTAGTTTTCGAGCAATATTTGGACAAATCAGCCCATATCTCCGAAACTATATGTCGTAGAACGGTGAAATCGGTATTTTTAGAAAGATCTCGTGAAAATACAGTAGATGACATGGTTTCAAACTTTCTAAACCGGTTAATTCCACTCGGAATTGACAGATATAGCGGATTTTGGAGTAGTTTTCGAGCAATATTCGGACAAATCTTCCCATATCTCCGAAACTATATGTCGTAGAAAGGGGAAATCGGTATTTTTAGAAAGATCTCGAAAAAATACAGTAGATGACATGGTCTCAAACTTTCTAAACCGGTTAATTCTATTCGGAATTGCCAAAAATTCATATAACGCATTTTCAGCTATTTTCGAGCTATTTTCGGACAAATCAGCCCATATCTCCGGAACTATATATCGTAGGACGGTGAAATCGGTATTTTTGGAAAGATCTCGTGAAAATACAGTAGATGAAATGGTCTGAAACTTTCTAAACCGGTTAATTCCACTCGGAATTGACAGATATAACGGATTCTGGAGTAGTTTTCGAGCAATATTCGGACAAATCTGACCATATCTCCGAAACTATATGTCGTAGAAAGGGGAAATCGGTATTTTTAGAAAGATCTCGAAAAAATACAGTAGATGACATGGTCTCAAACTTTCTAAACCGGTTAATTCTATTCGGAATTGCCAAAAATTCATATAACGCATTTTCAGCTATTTTCGAGCTATTTTCGGACAAATCAGCCCATATCTCCGGAACTATATATCGTAGGACGGTGAAATCGGTATTTTTGGAAAGATCTCGTGAAAATACAGTAGATGAAATGGTCTGAAACTTTCTAAACCGGTTAATTCCACTCGGAATTGACAGATATAACGGATTCTGGAGTAGTTTTCGAGCAATATTCGGACAAATCTGACCATATCTCCGAAACTATATGTCGTAGAAAGGGGAAATCGGTATTTTTAGAAAGATCTCGAAAAAATACAGTAGATGACATGGTCTGAAACTTTCTAAACCGGTTAATTCCACTCGGAATTGACAGATATAACGGATTTTGGAGTAGTTTTCGAGCAATATTCGGACAATTCTGCCCATATCTCCGAAACTATATGTCGTAGAACGGTGAAATAGGTATTTTTAGAAAGATCTCGAAAAAATACAGAAGATGACATGGTTTCAAACTTTCTAAACCGGTTAATTCCACTCGGAATTGACAGATATAACGGATTTTGGAGTAGTTTTCGAGCAATATTCGGTCAAATCTGCCCATATTTCCGAAACTATATGTCGTAGAAAGATGAAATCGGTATTTTTAGAAAGATCTCGAAAAAATACAGTAGATGACATGGTTTCAAACTTTCTAAACCGGTTAATTCCACTCGGAATTGACAGATATATCGGATTTTGGAGTAGTTTTCGAGCAATATTCGGACAAATCTGCCCATATCTCCGAAACTATATGTCGTAGAACGGTGAAATCGGTATTTTTAGAAAGATCTCGTGAAAATGCAGTAGATGAAATGGTTTCCAACTTTCTAAACCGGTTAATTCCACTCGGAATTGACAGATATAACGGATTTTGTAGTAGTTTTCGAGCAATATTTGGACAAATCAGCCCATATCTCCGAAACTATATGTCGTAGAACGGTGAAATCGGTATTTTTAGAAAGATCTCGTGAAAATACAGTAGATGACATGGTTTCAAACTTTCTAAACCGGTTAATTCCACTCGGAATTGACAGATATAGCGGATTTTGGAGTAGTTTTCGAGCAATATTCGGACAAATCTTCCCATATCTCCGAAACTATATGTCGTAGAACGGTGAAATCGGCATTTTTAGAAAGATCTCGAAAAAATACAGTAGATGACATGGTCTCAAACTTTCTAAACCGGTTAATTCTATTCGGAATTGCCAAAAATTCATATAACGCATTTTCAGCTATTTTCGAGCTATTTTCGGACAAATCAGCCCATATCTCCGGAACTATATATCGTAGGACGGTGAAATCGGTATTTTTGGAAAGATCTCGTGAAAATACAGTAGATGAAATGGTCTGAAACTTTCTAAACCGGTTAATTCCACTCGGAATTGACAGATATAACGGATTCTGGAGTAGTTTTCGAGCAATATTCGGACAAATCTGACCATATCTCCGAAACTATATGTCGTAGAAAGGGGAAATCGGTATTTTTAGAAAGATCTCGAAAAAATACAGTAGATGACATGGTCTGAAACTTTCTAAACCGGTTAATTCCACTCGGAATTGACAGATATAACGGATTTTGGAGTAGTTTTCGAGCAATATTCGGACAATTCTGCCCATATCTCCGAAACTATATGTCGTAGAACGGTGAAATAGGTATTTTTAGAAAGATCTCGAAAAAATACAGAAGATGACATGGTTTCAAACTTTCTAAACCGGTTAATTCCACTCGGAATTGACAGATATAACGGATTTTGGAGTAGTTTTCGAGCAATATTCGGTCAAATCTGCCCATATTTCCGAAACTATATGTCGTAGAAAGATGAAATCGGTATTTTTAGAAAGATCTCGTGAAAATACAGTAGATGACATGGTTTCAAACTTTCTAAACCGGTTAATTCCACTCGGAATTGACAGATATAGCGGATTTTGGAGTAGTTTTCGAGCAATATTCGGACAAATCTTCCCATATCTCCGAAACTATATGTCGTAGAACGGTGAAATCGGCATTTTTAGAAAGATCTCGAAAAAATACAGTAGATGACATGGTCTCAAACTTTCTAAACCGGTTAATTCTATTCGGAATTGCCAAAAATTCATATAACGCATTTTCAGCTATTTTCGAGCTATTTTCGGACAAATCAGCCCATATCTCCGGAACTATATATCGTAGGACGGTGAAATCGGTATTTTTGGAAAGATCTCGTGAAAATACAGTAGATGAAATGGTCTGAAACTTTCTAAACCGGTTAATTCCACTCGGAATTGACAGATATAACGGATTCTGGAGTAGTTTTCGAGCAATATTCGGACAAATCTGACCATATCTCCGAAACTATATGTCGTAGAAAGGGGAAATCGGTATTTTTAGAAAGATCTCGAAAAAATACAGTAGATGACATGGTCTGAAACTTTCTAAACCGGTTAATTCCACTCGGAATTGACAGATATAACGGATTTTGGAGTAGTTTTCGAGCAATATTCGGACAATTCTGCCCATATCTCCGAAACTATATGTCGTAGAACGGTGAAATAGGTATTTTTAGAAAGATCTCGTGAAAATACAGTAGATGAAATGGTTTCCAACTTTCTAAACCGGTTAATTCCACTCGGAATTGACAGATATAACGGATTTTGGAGTAGTTTTCGAGCAATATTCGGACAATTCTGCCCATATCTCCGAAACTATATGTCGTAGAACGGTGAAATAGGTATTTTTAGAAAGATCTCGTGAAAATACAGTAGATGAAATGGTTTCCAACTTTCTAAACCGGTTAATTCCACTCGGAATTGACAGATATAACGGATTCTGGAGTAGTTTTCGAGCAATATTCGGACAAATCTGGCCATATCTCCGAAACTATATGTCGTAGAAAGGGGAAATCGGTATTTTTAGAAAGATCTCGAAAAAATACAGAAGATGACATGGTTTACAACTTTCTAAACCGGTTAATTCCACTCGGAATTGACAGATATAACGGATTTTGGAGTAGTTTTCGAGCAATATTCGGACAATTCTGCCCATATCTCCGAAACTATATGTCGTAGAACGGTGAAATCGGCATTTTTAGAAAGATCTCGAAAAAATACAGTAGATGACATGGTCTCAAACTTTCTAAACCGGTTAATTCTATTCGGAATTGCCAAAAATTCATATAACGCATTTTCAGCTATTTTCGAGCTATTTTCGGACAAATCAGCCCATATCTCCGGAACTATATATCGTAGGACGGTGAAATCGGTATTTTTGGAAAGATCTCGTGAAAATACAGTAGATGAAATGGTCTGAAACTTTCTAAACCGGTTAATTCCACTCGGAATTGACAGATATAACGGATTCTGGAGTAGTTTTCGAGCAATATTCGGACAAATCTGACCATATCTCCGAAACTATATGTCGTAGAAAGGGGAAATCGGTATTTTTAGAAAGATCTCGAAAAAATACAGTAGATGACATGGTTTCAAACTTTCTAAACCGGTTAATTCCACTCGGAATTGACAGATATATCGGATTTTGGAGTAGTTTTCGAGCAATATTCGGACAAATCTGCCCATATCTCCGAAACTATATGTCGTAGAACGGTGAAATCGGTATTTTTAGAAAGATCTCGTGAAAATGCAGTAGATGAAATGGTTTCCAACTTTCTAAACCGGTTAATTCCACTCGGAATTGACAGATATAACGGATTTTGGAGTAGTTTTCGAGCAATATTCGGACAATTCTGCCCATATCTCCGAAACTATATGTCGTAGAACGGTGAAATAGGTATTTTTAGAAAGATCTCGTGAAAATACAGTAGATGAAATGGTTTCCAACTTTCTAAACCGGTTAATTCCACTCGGAATTGACAGATATAACGGATTCTGGAGTAGTTTTCGAGCAATATTCGGACAAATCTGGCCATATCTCCGAAACTATATGTCGTAGAAAGGGGAAATCGGTATTTTTAGAAAGATCTCGAAAAAATACAGAAGATGACATGGTTTACAACTTTCTAAACCGGTTAATTCCACTCGGAATTGACAGATATAACGGATTTTGGAGTAGTTTTCGAGCAATATTCGGACAATTCTGCCCATATCTCCGAAACTATATGTCGTAGAACGGTGAAATAGGTACTTTTAGAAAGATCTCGTGAAAATACAGTAGATGAAATGGTTTCCAACTTTCTAAACCGGTTAATTCCACTCGGAATTGACAGATATAACGGATTCTGGAGTAGTTTTCGAGCAATAGTCGGACAAATCTGCCCATATCTCCGAAACTATATGTCGTAGAAAGGGGAAATCGGTATTTTTAGAAAGATCTCGAAAAAATACAGTAGATGACATGGTCTCAAACTTTCTAAACCGGTTAATTCTATTCGGAATTGCCAAAAATTCATATAACGCATTTTCAGCTATTTTCGAGCTATTTTCGGACAAATCAGCCCATATCTCCGAAACTATATATCGTAGGACGGTGAAATTGGTATTTTTGGAAAGATCTCGTGAAAATACAGTATATGAAATGGTTTCCAACTTTCTAAACCGGTTAATTCCACTCGGAATTGACAGATATAACGGATTTTGGAGTAGTTTTCGAGCAATATTCGGACAAATCTGCCCATATCTCCGAAACTATATTTCGTCGAACGGTGAAATCGGTATTTTTAGAAAGATCTCGAAAATATACAGAAGATGACATGGTTTAGAACTTTCTAAACCGGTTAATTCCACTCGGAATTGACAGATATAACGGATTTTGGAGTAGTTTTCGAGCAATATTCGGACAAATCTGCCCATATCTCCGAAACTATATGTCGTAGAACGGTGAAATCGGTATTTTTAGAAAGATCTCGTGAAAATGCAGTAGATGAAATGGTTTCCAACTTTCTAAACCGGTTAATTCCACTCGGAATTGACAGATATAACGGATTTTGGAGTAGTTTTCGAGCAATATTAGGACAAATCTGCCCATATCTCCGAAACTATATTTCGTAGAACGGTGAAATCGGTATTTTTAGAAAGATCTCGTGAAAATACAGTAGATGAAATGGTTTCCAACTTTCTAAACCGGTTAATTCCACTCGGAATTGACAGATATAACGGATTTTGGAGTAGTTTTCGAGCAATATTCGGACAAATCTGCCCATATCTCCGAAACTATATGTCGTAGAACGGTGAGATCGGTATTTTTAGAAAGATCTCGTGAAAATGCAGTAGACGAAATGGTTTCGAACTTTCTAAACCGGTTAATTCCACTCGGAATTGACAGATATAACGGATTTTGGAGTAGTTTTCGAGCAATATTCGGACAAATCTGCCCATATCTCCGAAACTATATGTCGTAGAACGGTGAAATCGGTATTTTTAGAAAGATCTCGAAAAAATACAGAAGATGACATGGTTTCAAACTTTCTAAACCGGTTAATTCCACTCGGAATTGACAGATATAACGGATTTTGGAGTAGTTTTCGAGCAATATTCGGTCAAATCTGCCCATATTTCCGAAACTATATGTCGTAGAAAGATGAAATCGGTATTTTTAGAAAGATCTCGAAAAAATACAGTAGATGACATGGTTTCAAACTTTCTAAACCGGTTAATTCCACTCGGAATTGACAGATATATCGGATTTTGGAGTAGTTTTCGAGCAATATTCGGACAAATCTGCCCATATCTCCGAAACTATATGTCGTAGAACGGTGAAATCGGTATTTTTAGAAAGATCTCGTGAAAATGCAGTAGATGAAATGGTTTCCAACTTTCTAAACCGGTTAATTCCACTCGGAATTGACAGATATAACGGATTTTGTAGTAGTTTTCGAGCAATATTCGGACAAATCTGCCCATATCTCCGAAACTATATGTCGTAGAACGGTGAAATTGGTATTTTTAGAAAGATCTCGTGAAAATACAGTAGATGAAATGGTTTCCAACTTTCTAAACCGGTTAATTCCACTCGGAATTGACAGATATATCGGATTTTGGAGTAGTTTTCGAGCAATATTCGGACAAATCAGCCCATATCTCCGAAACTATATGTCGTAGAACGGTGAAATCGGTATTTTTAGAAAGATCTCGAAAAAATACAGAAGATGACATGGTTTCAAACTTTCTAAACCGGATAATTCCACTCGGAATTGACAGATATAACGGATTTTGGAGTAGTTTTCGAGCAATATTCGGTCAAATCTGCCCATATTTCCGAAACTATATGTCGTAGAAAGATGAAATCGGTATTTTTAGAAAGATCTCGAAAAAATACAGTAGATGACATGGTTTCAAACTTTCTAAACCGGTTAATTCCACTCGGAATTGACAGATATATCGGATTTTGGAGTAGTTTTCGAGCAATATTCGGACAAATCTGCCCATATCTCTGAAACTATATGTCGTAGAACGGTGAAATCGGTATTTTTAGAAAGATCTCGTGAAAATGCAGTAGATGAAATGGTTTCCAACTTTCTAAACCGGTTAATTCCACTCGGAATTGACAGATATAACGGATTTTGGAGTAGTTTTCGAGCAATATTCGGACAAATCTGCCCATATCTCCGAAACTATATTTCGTCGAACGGTGAAATCGGTATTTTTAGAAAGATCTCGAAAATATACAGAAGATGACATGGTTTAGAACTTTCTAAACCGGTTAATTCCACTCGGAATTGACAGATATAACGGATTTTGGAGTAGTTTTCGAGCAATATTCGGACAAATCTGCCCATATCTCCGAAACTATATGTCGTAGAACGGTGAAATCGGTATTTTTAGAAAGATCTCGTGAAAATGCAGTAGATGAAATGGTTTCCAACTTTCTAAACCGGTTAATTCCACTCGGAATTGACAGATATAACGGATTTTGGAGTAGTTTTCGAGCAATATTAGGACAAATCTGCCCATATCTCCGAAACTATATTTCGTAGAACGGTGAAATCGGTATTTTTAGAAAGATCTCGTGAAAATACAGTAGATGAAATGGTTTCCAACTTTCTAAACCGGTTAATTCCACTCGGAATTGACAGATATAACGGATTTTGGAGTAGTTTTCGAGCAATATTCGGACAAATCTGCCCATATCTCCGAAACTATATGTCGTAGAACGGTGAGATCGGTATTTTTAGAAAGATCTCGTGAAAATGCAGTAGACGAAATGGTTTCGAACTTTCTAAACCGGTTAATTCCACTCGGAATTGACAGATATAACGGATTTTGGAGTAGTTTTCGAACAATATTCGGACAAATCTGCCCATATCTCCGAAACTATATGTCGTAGATTGGTGAAATCGGTATTTTTAGAAAGATCTCGTGAAAGTACAGTAGATGAAATGGTTTCCAACTTTCTAAACCGGTTAATTCCACTCGGAATTGACAGATATAACGGATTTTGTAGTAGTTTTCGAGCAATATTTGGACAAATCAGCCCATATCTCCGAAACTATATGTCGTAGAACGGTGAAATCGGTATTTTTAGAAAGATCTCGTGAAAATACAGTAGATGACATGGTTTCAAACTTTCTAAACCGGTTAATTCCACTCGGAATTGACAGATATAGCGGATTTTGGAGTAGTTTTCGAGCAATATTCGGACAAATCTTCCCATATCTCCGAAACTATATGTCGTAGAACGGTGAAATCGGCATTTTTAGAAAGATCTCGAAAAAATACCGTAGATGACATGGTCTCAAACTTTCTAAACCGGTTAATTCTATTCGGAATTGCCAAAAATTCATATAACGCATTTTCAGCTATTTTCGAGCTATTTTCGGACAAATCAGCCCATATCTCCGAAACTATATATCGTAGGACGGTGAAATCGGTATTTTTGGAAAGATCTCGTGAAAATACAGTAGATGAAATGGTTTCCAACTTTCTAAACCATTTAATTCCACTCGGAATTGACAGATATAACGGATTTTGGAGTAGTTTTCGAGTAATATTCGGACAAATCTGCCCATATCTTTGAAACTATATGTCGTCGAACGGTGAAATCGGTATTTTTAGAAAGATCTCGAAAAAATACAGAAGTTGACATGGTTTCAAACTTTCTAAACCGGTTAATTCCACTCGGAATTGACAGATATAACGGATTTTGGAGTAGTTTTCGAGCAATATTCGGACAAATCTGCCCATATCTCCGAAACCATATGTCGTAGAACGGTGAAATCAGTATTTTTAGAAAGATCTCGTGAAAATGCAGTAGATGAAATGGTTTCCAACGTTCTAAACCGGTTAATTCCACTCGGAATTGACAGATATAACGGATTTTGGAGTAGTTTTCGAACAATATTCGGACAAATCTGCCCATATCTCCGAAACTATATGTCGTAGATTGGTGAAATCGGTATTTTTAGAAAGATCTCGTGAAAGTACAGTAGATGAAATGGTTTCCAACTTTCTAAACCGGTTAATTCCACTCGGAATTGACAGATATAACGGATTTTGGAGTAGTTTTCGAACAATATTCGGACAATATTCGGACAAATCTGCCCATATCTCCGAAACTATATGTCGTAGAACGGTGAAATCGGTATTTTTAGAAAGATCTCGTGAAAATGCAGTAGACGAAATGGTTTCCAACTTTCTAAACCGGTTAATTCCACTCGGAATTGACAGATATAACGGATTTTGGAGTAGTTTTCGAGCAATATTCGGACAAATCTGCCCATATCTCCGAAACTATATGTCGTAGAACGGTGAAATCGGTATTTTTAGAAAGATCTCGAAAAAATACAGAAGATGACATGGTTTCAAACTTTCTAAACCGGTTAATTCCACTCGGAATTGACAGATATAACGGATTTTGGAGTAGTTTTCGAGCAATATTCGGTCAAATCTGCCCATATTTCCGAAACTATATGTCGTAGAAAGATGAAATCGGTATTTTTAGAAAGATCTCGAAAAAATACAGTAGATGACATGGTTTCAAACTTTCTAAACCGGTTAATTCCACTCGGAATTGACAGATATATCGGATTTTGGAGTAGTTTTCGAGCAATATTCGGACAAATCTGCCCATATCTCTGAAACTATATGTCGTAGAACGGTGAAATCGGTATTTTTAGAAAGATCTCGTGAAAATGCAGTAGATGAAATGGTTTCCAACTTTCTAAACCGGTTAATTCCACTCGGAATTGACAGATATAACGGATTTTGGAGTAGTTTTCGAGCAATATTCGGACAAATCTGCCCATATCTCCGAAACTATATTTCGTCGAACGGTGAAATCGGTATTTTTAGAAAGATCTCGAAAATATACAGAAGATGACATGGTTTAGAACTTTCTAAACCGGTTAATTCCACTCGGAATTGACAGATATAACGGATTTTGGAGTAGTTTTCGAGCAATATTCGGACAAATCTGCCCATATCTCCGAAACTATATGTCGTAGAACGGTGAAATCGGTATTTTTAGAAAGATCTCGTGAAAATGCAGTAGATGAAATGGTTTCCAACTTTCTAAACCGGTTAATTCCACTCGGAATTGACAGATATAACGGATTTTGGAGTAGTTTTCGAGCAATATTAGGACAAATCTGCCCATATCTCCGAAACTATATTTCGTAGAACGGTGAAATCGGTATTTTTAGAAAGATCTCGTGAAAATACAGTAGATGAAATGGTTTCCAACTTTCTAAACCGGTTAATTCCACTCGGAATTGACAGATATAACGGATTTTGGAGTAGTTTTCGAGCAATATTCGGACAAATCTGCCCATATCTCCGAAACTATATGTCGTAGAACGGTGAGATCGGTATTTTTAGAAAGATCTCGTGAAAATGCAGTAGACGAAATGGTTTCGAACTTTCTAAACCGGTTAATTCCACTCGGAATTGACAGATATAACGGATTTTGGAGTAGTTTTCGAGCAATATTCGGACAAATCTGCCCATATCTCCGAAACTATATGTCGTAGAACGGTGAAATCGGTATTTTTAGAAAGATCTCGAAAAAATACAGAAGATGACATGGTTTCAAACTTTCTAAACCGGTTAATTCCACTCGGAATTGACAGATATAACGGATTTTGGAGTAGTTTTCGAGCAATATTCGGTCAAATCTGCCCATATTTCCGAAACTATATGTCGTAGAAAGATGAAATCGGTATTTTTAGAAAGATCTCGAAAAAATACAGTAGATGACATGGTTTCAAACTTTCTAAACCGGTTAATTCCACTCGGAATTGACAGATATATCGGATTTTGGAGTAGTTTTCGAGCAATATTCGGACAAATCTGCCCATATCTCCGAAACTATATGTCGTAGAACGGTGAAATCGGTATTTTTAGAAAGATCTCGTGAAAATGCAGTAGATGAAATGGTTTCCAACTTTCTAAACCGGTTAATTCCACTCGGAATTGACAGATATAACGGATTTTGTAGTAGTTTTCGAGCAATATTCGGACAAATCTGCCCATATCTCCGAAACTATATGTCGTAGAACGGTGAAATTGGTATTTTTAGAAAGATCTCGTGAAAATACAGTAGATGAAATGGTTTCCAACTTTCTAAACCGGTTAATTCCACTCGGAATTGACAGATATATCGGATTTTGGAGTAGTTTTCGAGCAATATTCGGACAAATCAGCCCATATCTCCGAAACTATATGTCGTAGAACGGTGAAATCGGTATTTTTAGAAAGATCTCGAAAAAATACAGAAGATGACATGGTTTCAAACTTTCTAAACCGGATAATTCCACTCGGAATTGACAGATATAACGGATTTTGGAGTAGTTTTCGAGCAATATTCGGTCAAATCTGCCCATATTTCCGAAACTATATGTCGTAGAAAGATGAAATCGGTATTTTTAGAAAGATCTCGAAAAAATACAGTAGATGACATGGTTTCAAACTTTCTAAACCGGTTAATTCCACTCGGAATTGACAGATATATCGGATTTTGGAGTAGTTTTCGAGCAATATTCGGACAAATCTGCCCATATCTCTGAAACTATATGTCGTAGAACGGTGAAATCGGTATTTTTAGAAAGATCTCGTGAAAATGCAGTAGATGAAATGGTTTCCAACTTTCTAAACCGGTTAATTCCACTCGGAATTGACAGATATAACGGATTTTGTAGTAGTTTTCGAGCAATATTTGGACAAATCAGCCCATATCTCCGAAACTATATGTCGTAGAACGGTGAAATCGGTATTTTTAGAAAGATCTCGTGAAAATACAGTAGATGACATGGTTTCAAACTTTCTAAACCGGTTAATTCCACTCGGAATTGACAGATATAGCGGATTTTGGAGTAGTTTTCGAGCAATATTCGGACAAATCTTCCCATATCTCCGAAACTATATGTCGTAGAACGGTGAAATCGGCATTTTTAGAAAGATCTCGAAAAAATACCGTAGATGACATGGTCTCAAACTTTCTAAACCGGTTAATTCTATTCGGAATTGCCAAAAATTCATATAACGCATTTTCAGCTATTTTCGAGCTATTTTCGGACAAATCAGCCCATATCTCCGAAACTATATATCGTAGGACGGTGAAATCGGTATTTTTGGAAAGATCTCGTGAAAATACAGTAGATGAAATGGTTTCCAACTTTCTAAACCATTTAATTCCACTCGGAATTGACAGATATAACGGATTTTGGAGTAGTTTTCGAGTAATATTCGGACAAATCTGCCCATATCTTTGAAACTATATGTCGTCGAACGGTGAAATCGGTATTTTTAGAAAGATCTCGAAAAAATACAGAAGTTGACATGGTTTCAAACTTTCTAAACCGGTTAATTCCACTCGGAATTGACAGATATAACGGATTTTGGAGTAGTTTTCGAGCAATATTCGGACAAATCTGCCCATATCTCCGAAACCATATGTCGTAGAACGGTGAAATCAGTATTTTTAGAAAGATCTCGTGAAAATGCAGTAGATGAAATGGTTTCCAACGTTCTAAACCGGTTAATTCCACTCGGAATTGACAGATATAACGGATTTTGGAGTAGTTTTCGAACAATATTCGGACAAATCTGCCCATATCTCCGAAACTATATGTCGTAGATTGGTGAAATCGGTATTTTTAGAAAGATCTCGTGAAAGTACAGTAGATGAAATGGTTTCCAACTTTCTAAACCGGTTAATTCCACTCGGAATTGACAGATATAACGGATTTTGGAGTAGTTTTCGAACAATATTCGGACAATATTCGGACAAATCTGCCCATATCTCCGAAACTATATGTCGTAGAACGGTGAAATCGGTATTTTTAGAAAGATCTCGTGAAAATGCAGTAGACGAAATGGTTTCCAACTTTCTAAACCGGTTAATTCCACTCGGAATTGACAGATATAACGGATTTTGGAGTAGTTTTCGAGCAATATTCGGACAAATCTGCCCATATCTCCGAAACTATATGTCGTAGAACGGTGAAATCGGTATTTTTAGAAAGATCTCGAAAAAATACAGAAGATGACATGGTTTCAAACTTTCTAAACCGGTTAATTCCACTCGGAATTGACAGATATAACGGATTTTGGAGTAGTTTTCGAGCAATATTCGGTCAAATCTGCCCATATTTCCGAAACTATATGTCGTAGAAAGATGAAATCGGTATTTTTAGAAAGATCTCGAAAAAATACAGTAGATGACATGGTTTCAAACTTTCTAAACCGGTTAATTCCACTCGGAATTGACAGATATATCGGATTTTGGAGTAGTTTTCGAGCAATATTCGGACAAATCTGCCCATATCTCCGAAACTATATGTCGTAGAACGGTGAAATCGGTATTTTTAGAAAGATCTCGTGAAAATGCAGTAGATGAAATGGTTTCCAACTTTCTAAACCGGTTAATTCCACTCGGAATTGACAGATATAACGGATTTTGTAGTAGTTTTCGAGCAATATTCGGACAAATCTGCCCATATCTCCGAAACTATATGTCGTAGAACTTTGAAATCGGTATTTTTAGAAAGATCTCGAAAAAATACAGAAGATGACATGGTTTCAAACTTTCTAAACCGGTTAATTCCACTCGGAATTGACAGATATAACGGATTTTGGAGTAGTTTTCGAGCAATATTCGGTCAAATCTGCCCATATTTCCGAAACTATATGTCGTAGAAAGATGAAATCGGTATTTTTAGAAAGATCTCGAAAAAATACAGTAGATGACATGGTTTCAAACTTTCTAAACCGGTTAATTCCACTCGAAATTGACAGATATATCGGATTTTGGAGTAGTTTTCGAGCAATATTCGGACAAATCTGCCCATATCTCCGAAACTATATGTCGTAGAACGGTGAAATCGGTATTTTTAGAAAGATCTCGTGAAAATGCAGTAGATGAAATGGTTTCCAACTTTCTAAACCGGTTAATTCCACTCGGAATTGACAGATATAACGGATTTTGTAGTTGTTTTCGAGCAATATTCGGACAAATCAGCCCATATCTCCGAAACTATATGTCGTAGAACGGTGAAATCGGTATTTTTAGAAAGATCTCGTGAAAATACAGTAGATGACATGGTTTCAAACTTTCTAAACCGGTTAATTCCACTCGGAATTGACAGATATAGCGGATTTTGGAGTAGTTTTCGAGCAATATTCGGACAAATCTTCCCATATCTCCGAAGCTATATGTCGTAGAACGGTGAAATCGGTATTTTTAGAAAGATCTCGTGAAAATGCAGTAGACGAAATGGTTTCCAACTTTCTAAACCGGTTAATTCCACTCGGAATTGACAGATATAACGGATTTTGGAGTAGTTTTCGAACAATATTTGGACAAATCTGCCCATATCTCCGAAACTATATGTCGTAGAACGGTGAAATCGGTATTTTTAGAAAGATCTCGTGAAAGTACAGTAGATGAAATGGTTTCCAACTTTCTAAACCGGTTAATTCCACTCGGAATTGACAGATATAACGGATTTTGGAGTAGTTTTCGAACAATATTCGGACAAATCTGCCCATATCTCCGAAACTATATGTCGTAGAACGGTGAAATCGGTATTTTTAGAAAGATCTCGTGAAAGTACAGTAGATGAAATGGTTTCCAACTTTCTAAACCGGTTAATTCCACTCGGAATTGACAGATATAACGGATTTTGGAGTAGTTTTCGAGCAATATTCGGACAAATCTGCCCATATCTCCGAAACTATATGTCGTAGAACGGTGAAATCGGTATTTTTAGAAAGATCTCGTGAAAATGCAGTAGATGAAATGGTTTCCAACTTTCTAAACCGGTTAATTCCACTCGGAATTGACAGATATAACGGATTTTGGAGTAGTTTTCGAGCAATATTCGGACAAATCTGCCCATATCTCCGAAACTATATGTCGTACAACGGTGAAATCGGTATTTTTAGAAAGATCTCGTGAAAGTACAGTAGATGAAATGGTTTCCAACTTTCTAAACCGGTTAATTCTACTCGGAATTGACAGATATAACGGATTTTGGAGTAGTTTTCGAACAATATTCGGACAAATCTGCCCATATCTCCGAAACTATATGTCGTAGAACGGCGAAATCGGTATTTTTAGAAAGATCTCGTGAAAATGCAGTAGATGAAATGGTTTCCAACTTTCTAAACCGGTTAATTTCACTCGGAATTGACAGATATAACCGATTTTGGAGTAGTTTTCGAGCAATATTCGGACAAATCTGCCCATATCTTTGAAACTATATGTCGTCGAACGGTGAAATCGGTATTTTTAGAAAGATCTCGAAAAAATACAGAAGATGACATGGTTTCAAACTTTCTAAACCGGTTAATTCCACTCGGAATTGACAGATATAACGGATTTTGGAGTAGTTTTCGAGCAATATTCGGACAAATCTGCCCATATCTCCGAAACTATATGTCGTAGAACGGTGAAATCGGTATTTTTAGAAAGATCTCGTGAAAATGCAGTAGATGAAATGGTTTCCAACTTTCTAAACCGGTTAATTCCACTCGGAATTGACAGATATAACGGATTTTGGAGTAGTTTTCGAACAATATTCGGACAAATCTGCCCATATCTCCGAAACTATATGTCGTAGAACGGTGAAATCGGTATTTTTAGAAAGATCTCGTGAAAGTACAGTAGATGAAATGGTTTCCAACTTTCTAAACCGGTTAATTCCACTCGGAATTGACAGATATAACGGATTTTGGAGTAGTTTTCGAGCAATATTCGGACAAATCTTCCCATATCTCCGAAACTATATGTCGTAGAACGGTGAAATCGGCAATTTTAGAAAGATCGCGAAAAAATATAGTAGATGACATGGTCTCAAACTTTCTAAACCGGTTAATTCTATTCGGAATTGCCAAAAATTCATATAACGCATTTTCAGCTATTTTCGAGCTATTTTCGGACAAATCAGCCCATATCTCCGAAACTATATATCGTAGGACGGTGAAATCGGTATTTTTGGAAAGATCTCGTGAAAATACAGTAGATGAAATGGTTTCCAACTTTCTAAACCGGTTAATTCCACTCGGAATTGACAGATATAACGGATTTTGGAGTAGTTTTCGAGCAATATTCGGACAAATCTGCCCATATCTCCGAAACTATATGTCGTAGAACGGTGAAATCGGTATTTTTAGAAAGATCTCGTGAAAGTACAGTAGATGAAATGGTTTCCAACTTTCTAAATCGGTTAATTCCACTCGGAATTGACAGATATAACGGATTTTGGAGTAGTTTTCGAGCAATATTCGGACAAATCTTCCCATATCTACGAAACTATATGTCGTAGAACGGTGAAATCGGCATTTTTAGAAAGATCTCGAAAAAATACAGTAGATGACATGGTCTCAAACTTTCTAAACCGGTTAATTCTATTCGGAATTGCCAAAAATTCATATAACGCATTTTCAGCTATTTTCGAGCTATTTTCGGACAAATCAGCCCATATCTCCGAAACTATATATCGTAGGACGGTGAAATCGGTATTTTTGGAAAGATCTCGTGAAAATACAGTAGATGAAATGGTTTCCAACTTTCTAAACCATTTAATTCCACTCGGAATTGACAGATATAACGGATTTTGGAGTAGTTTTCGAGTAATATTCGGACAAATCTGCCCATATCTTTGAAACTATATGTCGTCGAACGGTGAAATCGGTATTTTTAGAAAGATCTCGAAAAAATACAGAAGTTGACATGGTTTCAAACTTTCTAAACCGGTTAATTCCACTCGGAATTGACAGATATAACGGATTTTGGAGTAGTTTTCGAGCAATATTCGGACAAATCTGCCCATATCTCCGAAACCATATGTCGTAGAACGGTGAAATCAGTATTTTTAGAAAGATCTCGTGAAAATGCAGTAGATGAAATGGTTTCCAACGTTCTAAACCGGTTAATTCCACTCGGAATTGACAGATATAACGGATTTTGGAGTAGTTTTCGAACAATATTCGGACAAATCTGCCCATATCTCCGAAACTATATGTCGTAGATTGGTGAAATCGGTATTTTTAGAAAGATCTCGTGAAAGTACAGTAGATGAAATGGTTTCCAACTTTCTAAACCGGTTAATTCCACTCGGAATTGACAGATATAACGGATTTTGGAGTAGTTTTCGAACAATATTCGGACAATATTCGGACAAATCTGCCCATATCTCCGAAACTATATGTCGTAGAACGGTGAAATCGGTATTTTTAGAAAGATCTCGTGAAAATGCAGTAGACGAAATGGTTTCCAACTTTCTAAACCGGTTAATTCCACTCGGAATTGACAGATATAACGGATTTTGGAGTAGTTTTCGAGCAATATTCGGACAAATCTGCCCATATCTCCGAAACTATATGTCGTAGAACGGTGAAATCGGTATTTTTAGAAAGATCTCGAAAAAATACAGAAGATGACATGGTTTCAAACTTTCTAAACCGGTTAATTCCACTCGGAATTGACAGATATAACGGATTTTGGAGTAGTTTTCGAGCAATATTCGGTCAAATCTGCCCATATTTCCGAAACTATATGTCGTAGAAAGATGAAATCGGTATTTTTAGAAAGATCTCGAAAAAATACAGTAGATGACATGGTTTCAAACTTTCTAAACCGGTTAATTCCACTCGGAATTGACAGATATATCGGATTTTGGAGTAGTTTTCGAGCAATATTCGGACAAATCTGCCCATATCTCCGAAACTATATGTCGTAGAACGGTGAAATCGGCAATTTTAGAAAGATCGCGAAAAAATATAGTAGATGACATGGTCTCAAACTTTCTAAACCGGTTAATTCTATTCGGAATTGCCAAAAATTCATATAACGCATTTTCAGCTATTTTCGAGCTATTTTCGGACAAATCAGCCCATATCTCCGAAACTATATATCGTAGGACGGTGAAATCGGTATTTTTGGAAAGATCTCGTGAAAATACAGTAGATGAAATGGTTTCCAACTTTCTAAACCGGTTAATTCCACTCGGAATTGACAGATATAACGGATTTTGGAGTAGTTTTCGAGCAATATTCGGACAAATCTTCCCATATCTCCGAAACTATATGTCGTAGAACGGTGAAATCGGCAATTTTAGAAAGATCGCGAAAAAATATAGTAGATGACATGGTCTCAAACTTTCTAAACCGGTTAATTCTATTCGGAATTGCCAAAAATTCATATAACGCATTTTCAGCTATTTTCGAGCTATTTTCGGACAAATCAGCCCATATCTCCGAAACTATATATCGTAGGACGGTGAAATCGGTATTTTTGGAAAGATCTCGTGAAAATACAGTAGATGAAATGGTTTCCAACTTTCTAAACCGGTTAATTCCACTCGGAATTGACAGATATAACGGATTTTGGAGTAGTTTTCGAGCAATATTCGGACAAATCTTCCCATATCTCCGAAACTATATGTCGTAGAACGGTGAAATCGGCAATTTTAGAAAGATCGCGAAAAAATATAGTAGATGACATGGTCTCAAACTTTCTAAACCGGTTAATTCTATTCGGAATTGCCAAAAATTCATATAACGCATTTTCAGCTATTTTCGAGCTATTTTCGGACAAATCAGCCCATATCTCCGAAACTATATATCGTAGGACGGTGAAATCGGTATTTTTGGAAAGATCTCGTGAAAATACAGTAGATGAAATGGTTTCCAACTTTCTAAACCGGTTAATTCCACTCGGAATTGACAGATATAACGGATTTTGGAGTAGTTTTCGAGCAATATTCGGACAAATCTGCCCATATCTCCGAAACTATATGTCGTAGAACGGTGAAATCGGTATTTTTAGAAAGATCTCGTGAAAGTACAGTAGATGAAATGGTTTCCAACTTTCTAAATCGGTTAATTCCACTCGGAATTGACAGATATAACGGATTTTGGAGTAGTTTTCGAGCAATATTCGGACAAATCTTCCCATATCTACGAAACTATATGTCGTAGAACGGTGAAATCGGCATTTTTAGAAAGATCTCGAAAAAATACAGTAGATGACATGGTCTCAAACTTTCTAAACCGGTTAATTCTATTCGGAATTGCCAAAAATTCATATAACGCATTTTCAGCTATTTTCGAGCTATTTTCGGACAAATCAGCCCATATCTCCGAAACTATATATCGTAGGACGGTGAAATCGGTATTTTTGGAAAGATCTCGTGAAAATACAGTAGATGAAATGGTTTCCAACTTTCTAAACCATTTAATTCCACTCGGAATTGACAGATATAACGGATTTTGGAGTAGTTTTCGAGTAATATTCGGACAAATCTGCCCATATCTTTGAAACTATATGTCGTCGAACGGTGAAATCGGTATTTTTAGAAAGATCTCGAAAAAATACAGAAGTTGACATGGTTTCAAACTTTCTAAACCGGTTAATTCCACTCGGAATTGACAGATATAACGGATTTTGGAGTAGTTTTCGAGCAATATTCGGACAAATCTGCCCATATCTCCGAAACCATATGTCGTAGAACGGTGAAATCAGTATTTTTAGAAAGATCTCGTGAAAATGCAGTAGATGAAATGGTTTCCAACGTTCTAAACCGGTTAATTCCACTCGGAATTGACAGATATAACGGATTTTGGAGTAGTTTTCGAACAATATTCGGACAAATCTGCCCATATCTCCGAAACTATATGTCGTAGATTGGTGAAATCGGTATTTTTAGAAAGATCTCGTGAAAGTACAGTAGATGAAATGGTTTCCAACTTTCTAAACCGGTTAATTCCACTCGGAATTGACAGATATAACGGATTTTGGAGTAGTTTTCGAACAATATTCGGACAATATTCGGACAAATCTGCCCATATCTCCGAAACTATATGTCGTAGAACGGTGAAATCGGTATTTTTAGAAAGATCTCGTGAAAATGCAGTAGACGAAATGGTTTCCAACTTTCTAAACCGGTTAATTCCACTCGGAATTGACAGATATAACGGATTTTGGAGTAGTTTTCGAGCAATATTCGGACAAATCTGCCCATATCTCCGAAACTATATGTCGTAGAACGGTGAAATCGGTATTTTTAGAAAGATCTCGAAAAAATACAGAAGATGACATGGTTTCAAACTTTCTAAACCGGTTAATTCCACTCGGAATTGACAGATATAACGGATTTTGGAGTAGTTTTCGAGCAATATTCGGTCAAATCTGCCCATATTTCCGAAACTATATGTCGTAGAAAGATGAAATCGGTATTTTTAGAAAGATCTCGAAAAAATACAGTAGATGACATGGTTTCAAACTTTCTAAACCGGTTAATTCCACTCGGAATTGACAGATATATCGGATTTTGGAGTAGTTTTCGAGCAATATTCGGACAAATCTGCCCATATCTCCGAAACTATATGTCGTAGAACGGTGAAATCGGTATTTTTAGAAAGATCTCGTGAAAATGCAGTAGATGAAATGGTTTCCAACTTTCTAAACCGGTTAATTCCACTCGGAATTGACAGATATAACGGATTTTGTAGTAGTTTTCGAGCAATATTCGGACAAATCTGCCCATATCTCCGAAACTATATGTCGTAGAACTTTGAAATCGGTATTTTTAGAAAGATCTCGAAAAAATACAGAAGATGACATGGTTTCAAACTTTCTAAACCGGTTAATTCCACTCGGAATTGACAGATATAACGGATTTTGGAGTAGTTTTCGAGCAATATTCGGTCAAATCTGCCCATATTTCCGAAACTATATGTCGTAGAAAGATGAAATCGGTATTTTTAGAAAGATCTCGAAAAAATACAGTAGATGACATGGTTTCAAACTTTCTAAACCGGTTAATTCCACTCGAAATTGACAGATATATCGGATTTTGGAGTAGTTTTCGAGCAATATTCGGACAAATCTGCCCATATCTCCGAAACTATATGTCGTAGAACGGTGAAATCGGTATTTTTAGAAAGATCTCGTGAAAATGCAGTAGATGAAATGGTTTCCAACTTTCTAAACCGGTTAATTCCACTCGGAATTGACAGATATAACGGATTTTGTAGTTGTTTTCGAGCAATATTCGGACAAATCAGCCCATATCTCCGAAACTATATGTCGTAGAACGGTGAAATCGGTATTTTTAGAAAGATCTCGTGAAAATACAGTAGATGACATGGTTTCAAACTTTCTAAACCGGTTAATTCCACTCGGAATTGACAGATATAGCGGATTTTGGAGTAGTTTTCGAGCAATATTCGGACAAATCTTCCCATATCTCCGAAGCTATATGTCGTAGAACGGTGAAATCGGTATTTTTAGAAAGATCTCGTGAAAATGCAGTAGACGAAATGGTTTCCAACTTTCTAAACCGGTTAATTCCACTCGGAATTGACAGATATAACGGATTTTGGAGTAGTTTTCGAACAATATTTGGACAAATCTGCCCATATCTCCGAAACTATATGTCGTAGAACGGTGAAATCGGTATTTTTAGAAAGATCTCGTGAAAGTACAGTAGATGAAATGGTTTCCAACTTTCTAAACCGGTTAATTCCACTCGGAATTGACAGATATAACGGATTTTGGAGTAGTTTTCGAACAATATTCGGACAAATCTGCCCATATCTCCGAAACTATATGTCGTAGAACGGTGAAATCGGTATTTTTAGAAAGATCTCGTGAAAGTACAGTAGATGAAATGGTTTCCAACTTTCTAAACCGGTTAATTCCACTCGGAATTGACAGATATAACGGATTTTGGAGTAGTTTTCGAGCAATATTCGGACAAATCTGCCCATATCTCCGAAACTATATGTCGTAGAACGGTGAAATCGGTATTTTTAGAAAGATCTCGTGAAAATGCAGTAGATGAAATGGTTTCCAACTTTCTAAACCGGTTAATTCCACTCGGAATTGACAGATATAACGGATTTTGGAGTAGTTTTCGAGCAATATTCGGACAAATCTGCCCATATCTCCGAAACTATATGTCGTACAACGGTGAAATCGGTATTTTTAGAAAGATCTCGTGAAAGTACAGTAGATGAAATGGTTTCCAACTTTCTAAACCGGTTAATTCTACTCGGAATTGACAGATATAACGGATTTTGGAGTAGTTTTCGAACAATATTCGGACAAATCTGCCCATATCTCCGAAACTATATGTCGTAGAACGGCGAAATCGGTATTTTTAGAAAGATCTCGTGAAAATGCAGTAGATGAAATGGTTTCCAACTTTCTAAACCGGTTAATTTCACTCGGAATTGACAGATATAACCGATTTTGGAGTAGTTTTCGAGCAATATTCGGACAAATCTGCCCATATCTTTGAAACTATATGTCGTCGAACGGTGAAATCGGTATTTTTAGAAAGATCTCGAAAAAATACAGAAGATGACATGGTTTCAAACTTTCTAAACCGGTTAATTCCACTCGGAATTGACAGATATAACGGATTTTGGAGTAGTTTTCGAGCAATATTCGGACAAATCTGCCCATATCTCCGAAACTATATGTCGTAGAACGGTGAAATCGGTATTTTTAGAAAGATCTCGTGAAAATGCAGTAGATGAAATGGTTTCCAACTTTCTAAACCGGTTAATTCCACTCGGAATTGACAGATATAACGGATTTTGGAGTAGTTTTCGAACAATATTCGGACAAATCTGCCCATATCTCCGAAACTATATGTCGTAGAACGGTGAAATCGGTATTTTTAGAAAGATCTCGTGAAAGTACAGTAGATGAAATGGTTTCCAACTTTCTAAACCGGTTAATTCCACTCGGAATTGACAGATATAACGGATTTTGGAGTAGTTTTCGAGCAATATTCGGACAAATCTTCCCATATCTCCGAAACTATATGTCGTAGAACGGTGAAATCGGCAATTTTAGAAAGATCGCGAAAAAATATAGTAGATGACATGGTCTCAAACTTTCTAAACCGGTTAATTCTATTCGGAATTGCCAAAAATTCATATAACGCATTTTCAGCTATTTTCGAGCTATTTTCGGACAAATCAGCCCATATCTCCGAAACTATATATCGTAGGACGGTGAAATCGGTATTTTTGGAAAGATCTCGTGAAAATACAGTAGATGAAATGGTTTCCAACTTTCTAAACCGGTTAATTCCACTCGGAATTGACAGATATAACGGATTTTGGAGTAGTTTTCGAGCAATATTCGGACAAATCTGCCCATATCTCCGAAACTATATGTCGTAGAACGGTGAAATCGGTATTTTTAGAAAGATCTCGTGAAAGTACAGTAGATGAAATGGTTTCCAACTTTCTAAACCGGTTAATTCCACTCGGAATTGACAGATATATCGGATTTTGGAGTAGTTTTCGAGCAATATTCGGACTAATCTTCCCATATCTCCGAAACTATATGTCGTAGAACGGTGAAATCGGCATTTTTAGAAAGATCGCGAAAAAATATAGTAGATGACATGGTCTCAAACTTTCTAAACCGGTTAATTCTATTCGGAATTGCCAAAAATTCATATAACGCATTTTCAGCTATTTTCGAGCTATTTTCGGACAAATCAGCCCATATCTCCGAAACTATATATCGTAGGACGGTGAAATCGGTATTTTTGGAAAGATCTCGAAAAAATACAGAAGATGACATAGTTTCAAACTTTCTAAACCGGTTAATTCCACTCGGAATTGACAGATATAACGGATTTTGTAGTAGTTTTCGAGCAATATTCGGACAAATCTGCCCATATCTCCGAAACTATATGTCGTAGAACGGTGAAATCGGTATTTTTAGAAAGATCTCGTGAAAATGCAGTAGATGAAATGGTTTCCAACTTTCTAAATCGGTTAATTCCACTCGGAA
This sequence comes from Platypus cylindrus, assembly GCA_949748235.1. Classification (NCBI taxonomy): domain Eukaryota; kingdom Metazoa; phylum Arthropoda; class Insecta; order Coleoptera; family Curculionidae; genus Platypus; species Platypus cylindrus. The sequence goes on from CATIYE010000015.1 coordinate 824,508, forward strand.
TTGACAGATATAACGGATTTTGGAGTAGTTTTCGAGCAATATTCGGACAAATCTGCCCATATCTCCGAAACTATATGTCGTAGAACGGTGAAATCGGTATTTTTAGAAAGATCTCGAAAAAATACAGAAGATGACATGGTTTCAAACTTTCTAAACCGGTTAATTCCACTCGGAATTGACAGATATAACGGATTTTGGAGTGGTTTTCGAGCAATATTCGGTCAAATCTGCCCATATTTCCGAAACTATATGTCGTAGAAAGATGAAATCGGTATTTTTAGAAAGATCTCGAAAAAATACAGTAGATGACATGGTTTCAAACTTTCTAAACCGGTTAATTCCACTCGGAATTGACAGATATATCGGATTTTGGAGTAGTTTTCGAGCAATATTCGGACAAATCTGCCCATATCTCCGAAACTATATGTCGTAGAACGGTGAAATCGGTATTTTTAGAAAGATCTCGTGAAAATGCAGTAGATGAAATGGTTTCCAACTTTCTAAACCGGTTAATTCCACTCGGAATTGACAGATATAACGGATTTTGTAGTAGTTTTCGAGCAATATTCGGACAAATCTGCCCATATCTCCGAAACTATATGTCGTAGAACGGTGAAATTGGTATTTTTAGAAAGATCTCGTGAAAATACAGTAGACGAAATGGTTTCCAACTTTCTAAACCGGATAATTCCACTCGGAATTGACAGATATATCGGATTTTGGAGTAGTTTTCGAGCAATATTCGGACAAATCAGCCCATATCTCCGAAACTATATGTCGTAGAACTTTGAAATCGGTATTTTTAGAAAGATCTCAAAAAAATACAGAAGATGACATGGTTTCAAACTTTCTAAACTGGTTAATTCCACTCGGAATTGACAGATATAACGGATTTTGGAGTAGTTTTCGAGCAATATTCGGTCAAATCTGCCCATATTTCCGAAACTATATGTCGTAGAAAGATGAAATCGGTATTTTTAGAAAGATCTCGAAAAAATACAGTAAATGACATGGTTTCAAACTTTCTAAACCGGTTAATTCCACCCGAAATTGACAGATATATCGGATTTTGGAGTAGTTTTCGAGCAATATTCGGACAAATCTGCCCATATCTCCGAAACTATATGTCGTAGAACGGTGAAATCGGTATTTTTAGAAAGATCTCGTGAAAATGCAGTAGATGAAATGGTTTCCAACTTTCTAAACCGGTTAATTCCACTCGGAATTGACAGATATAACGGATTTTGTAGTAGTTTTCGAGCAATATTCGGACAAATCTGCCCATATCTCCGAAACTATATGGCGTAGAACGGTGAAATCGGTATTTTTAGAAAGATCTCGTGAAAATACAGTAGATGAAATGGTTTCCAACTTTCTAAACCGGTTAATTCCACTCGGAATTGACAGATATATCGGATTTTGGAGTAGTTTTCGAGCAATATTTGGACAAATCAGCCCATATCTCCGAAACTATATGTCGTAGAACGGTGAAATCGGTATTTTTAGAAAGATCTCGTGAAAGTACAGTAGATGAAATAGTTTCCAACTTTCTAAACCGGTTAATTCCACTCGGAATTGACAGATATAGCGGATTTTGGAGTAGTTTTCGAGCAATATTCGGACAAATCTTCCCATATCTCCGAAGCTATATGTCGTAGAACGGTGAAATCGGTATTTTTAGAAAGATCTCGTGAAAATGCAGTAGATGAAATAGTTTCCAACTTTCTAAACCGGTTAATTCCACTCGGAATTGACAGATATAACGGATTTTGGAGTAGTTTTCGAACAATATTTGGACAAATCTGCCCATATCTCCGAAACTATATGTCGTAGAACGGTGAAATCGGTATTTTTAGAAAGATCTCGTGAAAGTACAGTAGATGAAATAGTTTCCAACTTTCTAAACCGGTTAATTCCACTCGGAATTGACAGATATAACGGATTTTGGAGTAGTTTTCGAACAATATTCGGACAAATCTGCCCATATCTCCGAAACTATATGTCGTAGAACGGTGAAATCGGTATTTTTAGAAAGATCTCGTGAAAGTACAGTAGATGAAATGGTTTCCAACTTTCTAAACCGGTTAATTCCACTCGGAATTGACAGATATAACGGATTTTGGAGTAGTTTTCGAGCAATATTCGGACAAATCTGCCCATATCTCCGAAACTATATGTCGTAGAACGGTGAAATCGGTATTTTTAGAAAGATCTCGTGAAAATGCAGTAGATGAAATGGTTTCCAACTTTCTAAACCGGTTAATTCCACTCGGAATTGACAGATATAACGGATTTTGGAGTAGTTTTCGAGCAATATTCGGACAAATCTGCCCATATCTCCGAAACTATATGTCGTACAACGGTGAAATCGGTATTTTTAGAAAGATCTCGTGAAAGTACAGTAGATGAAATGGTTTCCAACTTTCTAAACCGGTTAATTCCACTCGGAATTGACAGATATAACGGATTTTGGAGTAGTTTTCGAACAATATTCGGACAAATCTGCCCATATCTCCGAAACTATATGTCGTAGAACGGCGAAATCGGTATTTTTAGAAAGATCTCGTGAAAATGCAGTAGATGAAATGGTTTCCAACTTTCTAAACCGGTTAATTCCACTCGGAATTGACAGATATAACCGATTTTGGAGTAGTTTTCGAGCAATATTCGGACAAATCTGCCCATATCTTTGAAACTATATGTCGTCGAACGGTGAAATCGGTATTTTTAGAAAGATCTCGAAAAAATACAGAAGATGACATGGTTTCATACTTTCTAAACCGGTTAATTCCACTCGGAATTGACAGATATAACGGATTTTGGAGTAGTTTTCGAGCAATATTCGGACAAATCTGCCCATATCTCCGAAACTATATGTCGTAGAACGGTGAAATCGGTATTTTTAGAAAGATCTCGTGAAAATGCAGTAGATGAAATGGTTTCCAACTTTCTAAACCGGTTAATTCCACTCGGAATTGACAGATATAACGGATTTTGGAGTAGTTTTCGAACAATATTCGGACAAATCTGCCCATATCTCCGAAACTATATGTCGTAGAACGGTGAAATCGGTATTTTTAGAAAGATCTCGTGAAAGTACAGTAGATGAAATGGTTTCCAACTTTCTAAACCGGTTAATTCCACTCGGAATTGACAGATATAACGGATTTTGGAGTAGTTTTCGAGCAATATTCGGACAAATCTTCCCATATCTCCGAAACTATATGTCGTAGAACGGTGAAATCGGAAATTTTAGAAAGATCGCGAAAAAATATAGTAGATGACATGGTCTCAAACTTTCTAAACCGGTTAATTCTATTCGGAATTGCCAAAAATTCATATAACGCATTTTCAGCTATTTTCGAGCTATTTTCGGACAAATCAGCCCATATCTCCGAAACTATATATCGTAGGACGGTGAAATCGGTATTTTTGGAAAGATCTCGTGAAAATACAGTAGATGAAATGGTTTCCAACTTTCTAAACCGGTTAATTCCACTCGGAATTGACAGATATAACGGATTTTGGAGTAGTTTTCGAGCAATATTCGGACAAATCTGCCCATATCTCCGAAACTATATGTCGTAGAACGGTGAAATCGGTATTTTTAGAAAGATCTCGTGAAAGTACAGTAGATGAAATGGTTTCCAACTTTCTAAACCGGTTAATTCCACTCGGAATTGACAGATATAACGGATTTTGGAGTAGTTTTCGAGCAATATTCGGACAAATCTGCCCATATCTCCGAAACTATATGTCGTAGAACGGTGAAATCGGTATTTTTAGAAAGATCTCGTGAAAGTACAGTAGATGAAATGGTTTCAAACTTTCTAAACCGGTTAATTCCACTCGGAATTGACAGATATAACGGATTTTGGAGTAGTTTTCGAGCAATATTCGGTCAAATCTGCCCATATTTCCGAAACTATATGTCGTAGAAAGATGAAATCGGTATTTTTAGAAAGATCTCGAAAAAATACAGTAAATGACATGGTTTCAAACTTTCTAAACCGGTTAATTCCACTCGAAATTGACAGATATATCGGATTTTGGAGTAGTTTTCGAGCAATATTCGGACAAATCTGCCCATATCTCCGAAACTATATGTCGTAGAACGGTGAAATCGGTATTTTTAGAAAGATCTCGTGAAAATACAGTAGATGAAATGGTTTCCAACTTTCTAAACCGGTTAATTCCACTCGGAATTGACAGATATATCGGATTTTGGAGTAGTTTTCGAGCAATATTTGGACAAATCAGCCCATATCTCCGAAACTATATGTCGTAGAACGGTGAAATCGGTATTTTTAGAAAGATCTCGTGAAAATACAGTAGATGACATGGTTTCAAACTTTCTAAACCGGTTAATTCCACTCGGAATTGACAGATATAACGGATTTTGGAGTAGTTTTCGAGCAATATTCGGACAAATCTTCCCATATCTCCGAAGCTATATGTCGTAGAACGGTGAAATCGGTATTTTTAGAAAGATCTCGTGAAAATGCAGTAGATGAAATAGTTTCCAACTTTCTAAACCGGTTAATTCCACTCGGAATTGACAGATATAACGGATTTTGGAGTAGTTTTCGAACAATATTTGGACAAATCTGCCCATATCTCCGAAACTATATGTCGTAGAACGGTGAAATCGGTATTTTTAGAAAGATCTCGTGAAAGTACAGTAGATGAAATGGTTTCCAACTTTCTAAACCGGTTAATTCCACTCGGAATTGACAGATATAACGGATTTTGGAGTAGTTTTCGAACAATATTCGGACAAATCTGCCCATATCTCCGAAACTATATGTCGTAGAACGGTGAAATCGGTATTTTTAGAAAGATCTCGTGAAAATACAGTAGATGAAATGGTTTCCAACTTTCTAAACCGGTTAATTCCACTCGGAATTGACAGATATAACGGATTTTGGAGTAGTTTTCGAGCAATATTCGGACAAATCTGCCCATATCTCCGAAACTATATGTCGTAGAACGGTGAAATCGGTATTTTTAGAAAGATCTCGTGAAAATGCAGTAGATGAAATGGTTTCCAACTTTCTAAACCGGTTAATTCCACTCGGAATTGACAGATATAACGGATTTTGGAGTAGTTTTCGAGCAATATTCGGACAAATCTGCCCATATCTCCGAAACTATATGTCGTACAACGGTGAAATCGGTATTTTTAGAAAGATCTCGTGAAAGTACAGTAGATGAAATGGTTTCCAACTTTCTAAACCGGTTAATTCCACTCGGAATTGACAGATATAACGGATTTTGGAGTAGTTTTCGAACAATATTCGGACAAATCTGCACATATCTCCGAAACTATATGTCGTAGAACGGCGAAATCGGTATTTTTAGAAAGATCTCGTGAAAATGCAGTAGATGAAATGTTTTCCAACTTTCTAAACCGGTTAATTCCACTCGGAATTGACAGATATAACCGATTTTGGAGTAGTTTTCGAGCAATATTCGGACAAATCTGCCCATATCTTTGAAACTATATGTCGTCGAACGGTGAAATCGGTATTTTTAGAAAGATCTCGAAAAAATACAGAAGATGACATGGTTTCAAACTTTCTAAACCGGTTAATTCCACTCGGAATTGACAGATATAACGGATTTTGGAGTAGTTTTCGAGCAATATTCGGACAAATCTGCCCATATCTCCGAAACTATATGTCGTAGAACGGTGAAATCGGTATTTTTAGAAAGATCTCGTGAAAATGCAGTAGATGAAATGGTTTCCAACTTTCTAAACCGGTTAATTCCACTCGGAATTGACAGATATAACGGATTTTGGAGTAGTTTTCGAACAATATTCGGACAAATCTGCCCATATCTCCGAAACTATATGTCGTAGAACGGTGAAATCGGTATTTTTAGAAAGATCTCGTGAAAGTACAGTAGATGAAATGGTTTCCAACTTTCTAAACCGGTTAATTCCACTCGGAATTGACAGATATAACGGATTTTGGAGTAGTTTTCGAGCAATATTCGGACAAATCTTCCCATATCTCCGAAACTATATGTCGTAGAACGGTGAAATCGGCAATTTTAGAAAGATCGCGAAAAAATATAGTAGATGACATGGTCTCAAACTTTCTAAACCGGTTAATTCTATTCGGAATTGCCAAAAATTCATATAACGCATTTTCAGCTATTTTCGAGCTATTTTCGGACAAATCAGCCCATATCTCCGAAACTATATATCGTAGGACAGTGAAATCGGTATTTTTGGAAAGATCTCGTGAAAGTACAGTAGATGAAATGGTTTCCAACTTTCTAAACCGGTTAATTCCACTCGGAATTGACAGATATAACGGATTTTGGAGTAGTTTTCGAGCAATATTCGGACAAATCTGCCCATATCTCCGAAACTATATGTCGTAGAACGGTGAAATCGGTATTTTTAGAAAGATCTCGTGAAAGTACAGTAGATGAAATGGTTTCCAACTTTCTAAACCGGTTAATTCCACTCGGAACTGACAGATATATCGGATTTTGGAGTAGTTTTCGAGCAATATTCGGACAAATCTGCCCATATCTCCGAAACTATATGTCGTAGAACGGTGAAATCGGTATTTTTAGAAAGATCTCGTGAAAGTACAGTAGATGAAATGGTTTCCAACTTTCTAAACCGGTTAATTCCACTCGGAATTGACAGATATAACGGATTTTGGAGTAGTTTTCGAGCAATATTCGGACAAATCTTCCCATATCTCCGAAACTATATGTCGTAGAACGGTGAAATCGGCATTTTTAGAAAGATCGCGAAAAAATATAGTAGATGACATGGTCTCAAACTTTCTAAACCGGTTAATTCTATTCGGAATTGCCAAAAATTCATATAACGCATTTTCAGCTATTTTCGAGCTATTTTCGGACAAATCAGCCCATATCTCCGAAACTATATATCGTAGGACGGTGAAATCGGTATTTTTGGAAAGATCTCGTGAAAATACAGTAGATGAAATGGTTTCCAACTTTCTAAACCGGTTAATTCCACTCGGAATTGACAGATATAACGGATTTTGTAGTAGTTTTCGAGCAATATTCGGACAAATCTGCCCATATCTCCGAAACTATATGTCGTAAAAAGGTGAAATCGGTATTTTTAGAAAGATCTCGTGAAAGTACAGTAGATGAAATGGTTTCCAACTTTGTAAACCGGTTAATTCCACTCGGAATTGACAGATATAACGGATTTTGGAGTAGTTTTCGAGCAATATTCGGACAATTCTGCCCATATCTCCGAAACTATATGTCGTAGAACGGTGAAATCGGTATTTTTAGAAAGATCTCGTGAAAATGCAGTAGATGAAATGGTTTCCAACTTTCTAAATCGGTTAATTCCACTCGGAATTGACAGATATAACGGATTTTGGAGTAGTTTTCGAGCAATATTCGGACAAATCTTCCCATATCTACGAAACTATATGTCGTAGAACGGTGAAATCGGCATTTTTAGAAAGATCTCGAAAAAATACAGTAGATGACATGGTCTCAAACTTTCTAAACCGGTTAATTCTATTCGGAATTGCCAAAAATTCATATAACGCATTTTCAGCTATTTTCGAGCTATTTTCGGACAAATCTGCCCATATCTCCGAAACTATATGTCGTAGAACGGTGAAATCGATATTTTTAGAAAGATCTCGAAAAAATACAGAAGATGACATGATTTCAAACTTTCTAAACCGGTTAATTCCACTCGGAATTGACAGATATAACGGATTTTAGAGTAGTTTTCGAGCAATATTCGGACAAATCTTCCCATATCTCCGAAACTATATGTCGTAGAACGGTGAAATCGGTATTTTTAGAAAGATCTCGTGAAAATGCAGTAGATGAAATGGTTTCCAACTTTCTAAACCGGTTAATTCCACTCGGAATTGACAGATATAACGGATTTTGGAGTAGTTTTCGAACAATATTCGGACAAATCTGCCCATATCTCCGAAACTATATGTCGTAGAACGGTGAAATCGGTATTTTTAGAAAGATCTCGTGAAAGTACAGTAGATGAAATGGTTTCCAACTTTCTAAACCGGTTAATTCCACTCGGAATTGACAGATATAACGGATTTTGGAGTAGTTTTCGAACAATATTCGGACAAATCTGCCCATATCTCCGAAACTATATGTCGTAGAACGGTGAAATCGGTATTTTTAGAAAGATCTCGTGAAAGTACAGTAGATGAAATGGTTTCCAACTTTCTAAACCGGTTAATTCCACTCGGAATTGACAGATATAACGGATTTTGGAATAGTTTTCGAGCAATATTCGGACAAATCTGCCCATATCTCCGAAACTATATGTCGTAGAACGGTGAAATCGGTATTTTTAGAAAGATCTCGAAAAAATACAGAAGATGACATGGTTTCAAACTTTCTAAACCGGTTAATTCCACTCGGAATTGACAGATATAACGGATTTTGGAGTAGTTTTCGAGCAATATTCGGTCAAATCTGCCCATATTTCCGAAACTATATGTCGTAGAAAGATGAAATCGGTATTTTTAGAAAGATCTCGAAAAAATACAGTAGATGACATGGTTTCAAACTTTCTAAACCGGTTAATTCCACTCGGAATTGACAGATATATCGGATTTTGGAGTAGTTTTCGAGCAATATTCGGACAAATCTGCCCATATCTCCGAAACTATATGTCGTAGAACGGTGAAATCGGTATTTTTAGAAAGATCTCGTGAAAATGCAGTAGATGAAATGGTTTCCAACTTTCTAAACCGGTTAATTCCACTCGGAATTGACAGATATAACGGATTTTGTAGTAGTTTTCGAGCAATATTCGGACAAATCTGCCCATATCTCCGAAACTATATGTCGTAGAACGGTGAAATTGGTATTTTTAGAAAGATCTCGTGAAAATACAGTAGATGAAATGGTTTCCAACTTTCTAAACCGGTTAATTCCACTCGGAATTGACAGATATATCGGATTTTGGAGTAGTTTTCGAGCAATATTCGGACAAATCAGCCCATATCTCCGAAACTATATGTCGTAGAACTTTGAAATCGGTATTTTTAGAAAGATCTCGAAAAAATACAGAAGATGACATGGTTTCAAACTTTCTAAACCGGTTAATTCCACTCGGAATTGACAGATATAACGGATTTTGGAGTAGTTTTCGAGCAATATTCGGACAAATCTGCCCATATCTCCGAAACTATATGTCGTAGAACGGTGAAATCGGTATTTTTAGAAAGATCTCGTGAAAATGCAGTAGATGAAATGGTTTCCAACTTTCTAAACCGGTTAATTCCACTCGGAATTGACAGATATAACGGATTTTGTAGTAGTTTTCGAGCAATATTCGGACAAATCTGCCCATATCTCCGAAACTATATGTCGTAGAACGGTGAAATCGGTATTTTTAGAAAGATCTCGTGAAAATACAGTAGATGAAATGGTTTCCAACTTTCTAAACCGGTTAATTCCACTCGGAATTGACAGATATATCGGATTTTGGAGTAGTTTTCGAGCAATATTTGAACAAATCAGCCCATATCTCCGAAACTATATGTCGTAGAACGGTGAAATCGGTATTTTTAGAAAGATCTCGTCAAAATACAGTAGATGACATGGTTTCAAACTTTCTAAACCGGCTAATTCCACTCGGAATTGACAGATATAGCGGATTTTGGAGTAGTTTTCGAGCAATATTCGGACAAATCTGCCCATATCTCCGAAACTATATGTCGTAGAACGGTGAAATCGGTATTTTTAGAAAGATCTCGTGAAAATGCAGTAGATGAAATGGTTTCTAACTTTCTAAACCGGTTAATTCCACTCGGAATTGACAGATATAACGGATTTTGGAGTAGTTTTCGAACAATATTTGGACAAATCTGCCCATATCTCCGAAACTATATGTCGTAGAACGGTGAAATCGGTATTTTTAGAAAGATCTCGTGAAAGTACAGTAGATGAAATGGTTTCCAACTTTCTAAACCGGTTAATTCCACTCGGAATTGACAGATATAACGGATTTTGGAGTAGTTTTCGAGCAATATTCGGACAAATCTTCCCATATCTACGAAACTATATGTCGTAGAACGGTGAAATCGGCATTTTTAGAAAGATCTCGAAAAAATACAGTAGATGACATGGTCTCAAACTTTCTAAACCGGTTAATTCTATTCGGAATTGCCAAAAATTCATATAACGCATTTTCAGCTATTTTCGAGCTATTTTCGGACAAATCTGCCCATATCTCCGAAACTATATGTCGTAGAACGGTGAAATCGATATTTTTAGAAAGATCTCGAAAAAATACAGAAGATGACATGATTTCAAACTTTCTAAACCGGTTAATTCCACTCGGAATTGACAGATATAACGGATTTTAGAGTAGTTTTCGAGCAATATTCGGACAAATCTTCCCATATCTCCGAAACTATATGTCGTAGAACGGTGAAATCGGTATTTTTAGAAAGATCTCGTGAAAATGCTGTAGATGAAATGGTTTCCAACTTTCTAAACCGGTTAATTCCACTCGGAATTGACAGATATAACGGATTTTGGAGTAGTTTTCGAACAATATTCGGACAAATCTGCCCATATCTCCGAAACTATATGTCGTAGAACGGTGAAATCGGTATTTTTAGAAAGATCTCGTGAAAGTACAGTAGATGAAATGGTTTCCAACTTTCTAAACCGGTTAATTCCACTCGGAATTGACAGATATAACGGATTTTGGAGTAGTTTTCGAACAATATTCGGACAAATCTGCCCATATCTCCGAAACTATATGTCGTAGAACGGTGAAATCGGTATTTTTAGAAAGATCTCGTGAAAGTACAGTAGATGAAATGGTTTCCAACTTTCTAAACCGGTTAATTCCACTCGGAATTGACAGATATAACGGATTTTGGAATAGTTTTCGAGCAATATTCGGACAAATCTGCCCATATCTCCGAAACTATATGTCGTAGAACGGTGAAATCGGTATTTTTAGAAAGATCTCGAAAAAATACAGAAGATGACATGGTTTCAAACTTTCTAAACCGGTTAATTCCACTCGGAATTGACAGATATAACGGATTTTGGAGTAGTTTTCGAGCAATATTCGGTCAAATCTGCCCATATTTCCGAAACTATATGTCGTAGAAAGATGAAATCGGTATTTTTAGAAAGATCTCGAAAAAATACAGTAGATGACATGGTTTCAAACTTTCTAAACCGGTTAATTCCACTCGGAATTGACAGATATATCGGATTTTGGAGTAGTTTTCGAGCAATATTCGGACAAATCTGCCCATATCTCCGAAACTATATGTCGTAGAACGGTGAAATCGGTATTTTTAGAAAGATCTCGTGAAAATGCAGTAGATGAAATGGTTTCCAACTTTCTAAACCGGTTAATTCCACTCGGAATTGACAGATATAACGGATTTTGTAGTAGTTTTCGAGCAATATTCGGACAAATCTGCCCATATCTCCGAAACTATATGTCGTAGAACGGTGAAATCGGTATTTTTAGAAAGATCTCGTGAAAGTACAGTAGATGAAATGGTTTCCAACTTTCTAAACCGGTTAATTCCACTCGGAATTGACAGATATAACGGATTTTGGAGTAGTTTTCGAGCAATATTCGGACAAATCTGCCCATATCTCCGAAACTATATGTCGTAGAACGGTGAAATCGGTATTTTTAGAAAGATCTCGTGAAAATGCAGTAGATGAAATGGTTTCCAACTTTCTAAACCGGTTAATTCCACTCGGAATTGACAGATATAACGGATTTTGTAGTAGTTTTCGAGCAATATTCGGACAAATCTGCCCATATCTCCGAAACTATATGTCGTAGAACGGTGAAATCGGTATTTTTAGAAAGATCTCGTGAAAATACAGTAGATGAAATGGTTTCCAACTTTCTAAACCGGTTAATTCCACTCGGAATTGACAGATATATCGGATTTTGGAGTAGTTTTCGAGCAATATTTGAACAAATCAGCCCATATCTCCGAAACTATATGTCGTAGAACGGTGAAATCGGTATTTTTAGAAAGATCTCGTCAAAATACAGTAGATGACATGGTTTCAAACTTTCTAAACCGGCTAATTCCACTCGGAATTGACAGATATAGCGGATTTTGGAGTAGTTTTCGAGCAATATTCGGACAAATCTGCCCATATCTCCGAAACTATATGTCGTAGAACGGTGAAATCGGTATTTTTAGAAAGATCTCGTGAAAATGCAGTAGATGAAATGGTTTCCAACTTTCTAAACCGGTTAATTCCACTCGGAATTGACAGATATAACGGATTTTGGAGTAGTTTTCGAACAATATTTGGACAAATCTGCCCATATCTCCGAAACTATATGTCGTAGAACGGTGAAATCGGTATTTTTAGAAAGATCTCGTGAAAGTACAGTAGATGAAATGGTTTCCAACTTTCTAAACCGGTTAATTCCACTCGGAATTGACAGATATAACGGATTTTGGAGTAGTTTTCGAGCAATATTCGGACAAATCTGCCCATATCTCCGAAACTATATGTCGTAGAACGGTGAAATCGGTATTTTTAGAAAGATCTCGAAAAAATACAGAAGATGACATGGTTTCAAACTTTCTAAACCGGTTAATTCCACTCGGAATTGACAGATATAACGGATTTTGGAGTAGTTTTCGAGCAATATTCGGTCAAATCTGCCCATATTTCCGAAACTATATGTCGTAGAAAGATGAAATCGGTATTTTTAGAAAGATCTCGAAAAAATACAGTAGATGACATGGTTTCCAACTTTCTAAACCGGTTAATTCCACTCGGAATTGACAGATATAACGGATTTTGGAGTAGTTTTCGAGCAATATTCGGACAAATCTGCCCATATCTCCGAAACTATATGTCGTAGAACGGTGAAATCGGTATTTTTAGAAAGATCTCGTGAAAGTACAGTAGATGAAATGGTTTCCAACTTTCTAAACCGGTTAATTCCACTCGGAATTGACAGATATAACGGATTTTGGAGTAGTTTTCGAGCAATATTCGGACAAATCTTCCCATATCTACGAAACTATATGTCGTAGAACGGTGAAATCGGCATTTTTAGAAAGATCTCGAAAAAATACAGTAGATGACATGGTCTCAAACTTTCTAAACCGGTTAATTCTATTCGGAATTGCCAAAAATTCATATAACGCATTTTCAGCTATTTTCGAGCTATTTTCGGACAAATCTGCCCATATCTCCGAAACTATATGTCGTAGAACGGTGAAATCGATATTTTTAGAAAGATCTCGAAAAAATACAGAAGATGACATGATTTCAAACTTTCTAAACCGGTTAATTCCACTCGGAATTGACAGATATAACGGATTTTAGAGTAGTTTTCGAGCAATATTCGGACAAATCTTCCCATATCTCCGAAACTATATGTCGTAGAACGGTGAAATCGGTATTTTTAGAAAGATCTCGTGAAAATGCAGTAGATGACATGGTTTCAAACTTTCTAAACCGGCTAATTCCACTCGGAATTGACAGATATAGCGGATTTTGGAGTAGTTTTCGAGCAATATTCGGACAAATCTGCCCATATCTCCGAAACTATATGTCGTAGAAAGATGAAATCGGTATTTTTAGAAAGATCTCGAAAAAATACAGTAGATGACATGGTTTCAAACTTTCTAAACCGGCTAATTCCACTCGGAATTGACAGATATAGCGGATTTTGGAGTAGTTTTCGAGCAATATTCGGACAAATCTGCCCATATCTCCGAAACTATATGTCGTAGAACGGTGAAATCGGTATTTTTAGAAAGATCTCGTGAAAATGCAGTAGATGAAATGGTTTCCAACTTTCTAAACCGGTTAATTCCACTCGGAATTGACAGATATAACGGATTTTGGAGTAGTTTTCGAACAATATTTGGACAAATCTGCCCATATCTCCGAAACTATATGTCGTAGAACGGTGAAATCGGTATTTTTAGAAAGATCTCGTGAAAGTACAGTAGATGAAATGGTTTCCAACTTTCTAAACCGGTTAATTCCACTCGGAATTGACAGATATAACGGATTTTGGAGTAGTTTTCGAGCAATATTCGGACAAATCTGCCCATATCTCCGAAACTATATGTCGTAGAACGGTGAAATCGGTATTTTTAGAAAGATCTCGAAAAAATACAGAAGATGACATGGTTTCAAACTTTCTAAACCGGTTAATTCCACTCGGAATTGACAGATATAACGGATTTTGGAGTAGTTTTCGAGCAATATTCGGTCAAATCTGCCCATATTTCCGAAACTATATGTCGTAGAAAGATGAAATCGGTATTTTTAGAAAGATCTCGAAAAAATACAGTAGATGACATGGTTTCCAACTTTCTAAACCGGTTAATTCCACTCGGAATTGACAGATATAACGGATTTTGGAGTAGTTTTCGAGCAATATTCGGACAAATCTGCCCATATCTCCGAAACTATATGTCGTAGAACGGTGAAATCGGTATTTTTAGAAAGATCTCGTGAAAGTACAGTAGATGAAATGGTTTCCAACTTTCTAAACCGGTTAATTCCACTCGGAATTGACAGATATAACGGATTTTGGAGTAGTTTTCGAGCAATATTCGGACAAATCTTCCCATATCTACGAAACTATATGTCGTAGAACGGTGAAATCGGCATTTTTAGAAAGATCTCGAAAAAATACAGTAGATGACATGGTCTCAAACTTTCTAAACCGGTTAATTCTATTCGGAATTGCCAAAAATTCATATAACGCATTTTCAGCTATTTTCGAGCTATTTTCGGACAAATCTGCCCATATCTCCGAAACTATATGTCGTAGAACGGTGAAATCGATATTTTTAGAAAGATCTCGAAAAAATACAGAAGATGACATGATTTCAAACTTTCTAAACCGGTTAATTCCACTCGGAATTGACAGATATAACGGATTTTAGAGTAGTTTTCGAGCAATATTCGGACAAATCTTCCCATATCTCCGAAACTATATGTCGTAGAACGGTGAAATCGGTATTTTTAGAAAGATCTCGTGAAAATGCAGTAGATGACATGGTTTCAAACTTTCTAAACCGGCTAATTCCACTCGGAATTGACAGATATAGCGGATTTTGGAGTAGTTTTCGAGCAATATTCGGACAAATCTGCCCATATCTCCGAAACTATATGTCGTAGAAAGATGAAATCGGTATTTTTAGAAAGATCTCGAAAAAATACAGTAGATGACATGGTTTCAAACTTTCTAAACCGGCTAATTCCACTCGGAATTGACAGATATAGCGGATTTTGGAGTAGTTTTCGAGCAATATTCGGACAAATCTGCCCATATCTCCGAAACTATATGTCGTAGAACGGTGAAATCGGTATTTTTAGAAAGATCTCGTGAAAATGCAGTAGATGAAATGGTTTCTAACTTTCTAAACCGGTTAATTCCACTCGGAATTGACAGATATAACGGATTTTGGAGTAGTTTTCGAACAATATTTGGACAAATCTGCCCATATCTCCGAAACTATATGTCGTAGAACGGTGAAATCGGTATTTTTAGAAAGATCTCGTGAAAGTACAGTAGATGAAATGGTTTCCAACTTTCTAAACCGGTTAATTCCACTCGGAATTGACAGATATAACGGATTTTGGGGTAGTTTTCGAGCAATATTCGGACAAATCTTCCCATATCTACGAAACTATATGTCGTAGAAAGATGAAATCGGTATTTTTAGAAAGATCTCGAAAAAATACAGTAGATGACATGGTTTCCAACTTTCTAAACCGGTTAATTCCACTCGGAATTGACAGATATAACGGATTTTGGAGTAGTTTTCGAGCAATATTCGGACAAATCTGCCCATATCTCCGAAACTATATGTCGTAGAACGGTGAAATCGGTATTTTTAGAAAGATCTCGTGAAAGTACAGTAGATGAAATGGTTTCCAACTTTCTAAACCGGTTAATTCCACTCGGAATTGACAGATATAACGGATTTTGGAGTAGTTTTCGAGCAATATTCGGACAAATCTTCCCATATCTACGAAACTATATGTCGTAGAACGGTGAAATCGGCATTTTTAGAAAGATCTCGAAAAAATACAGTAGATGACATGGTCTCAAACTTTCTAAACCGGTTAATTCTATTCGGAATTGCCAAAAATTCATATAACGCATTTTCAGCTATTTTCGAGCTATTTTCGGACAAATCTGCCCATATCTCCGAAACTATATGTCGTAGAACGGTGAAATCGATATTTTTAGAAAGATCTCGAAAAAATACAGAAGATGACATGATTTCAAACTTTCTAAACCGGTTAATTCCACTCGGAATTGACAGATATAACGGATTTTAGAGTAGTTTTCGAGCAATATTCGGACAAATCTTCCCATATCTCCGAAACTATATGTCGTAGAACGGTGAAATCGGTATTTTTAGAAAGATCTCGTGAAAATGCAGTAGATGACATGGTTTCAAACTTTCTAAACCGGCTAATTCCACTCGGAATTGACAGATATAGCGGATTTTGGAGTAGTTTTCGAGCAATATTCGGACAAATCTGCCCATATCTCCGAAACTATATGTCGTAGAAAGATGAAATCGGTATTTTTAGAAAGATCTCGAAAAAATACAGTAGATGACATGGTTTCAAACTTTCTAAACCGGCTAATTCCACTCGGAATTGACAGATATAGCGGATTTTGGAGTAGTTTTCGAGCAATATTCGGACAAATCTGCCCATATCTCCGAAACTATATGTCGTAGAACGGTGAAATCGGTATTTTTAGAAAGATCTCGTGAAAATGCAGTAGATGAAATGGTTTCTAACTTTCTAAACCGGTTAATTCCACTCGGAATTGACAGATATAACGGATTTTGGAGTAGTTTTCGAACAATATTTGGACAAATCTGCCCATATCTCCGAAACTATATGTCGTAGAACGGTGAAATCGGTATTTTTAGAAAGATCTCGTGAAAGTACAGTAGATGAAATGGTTTCCAACTTTCTAAACCGGTTAATTCCACTCGGAATTGACAGATATAACGGATTTTGGAGTAGTTTTCGAGCAATATTCGGACAAATCTTCCCATATCTACGAAACTATATGTCGTAGAACGGTGAAATCGGCATTTTTAGAAAGATCTCGAAAAAATACAGTAGATGACATGGTCTCAAACTTTCTAAACCGGTTAATTCTATTCGGAATTGCCAAAAATTCATATAACGCATTTTCAGCTATTTTCGAGCTATTTTCGGACAAATCTGCCCATATCTCCGAAACTATATGTCGTAGAACGGTGAAATCGATATTTTTAGAAAGATCTCGAAAAAATACAGAAGATGACATGATTTCAAACTTTCTAAACCGGTTAATTCCACTCGGAATTGACAGATATAACGGATTTTAGAGTAGTTTTCGAGCAATATTCGGACAAATCTTCCCATATCTCCGAAACTATATGTCGTAGAACGGTGAAATCGGTATTTTTAGAAAGATCTCGTGAAAATGCAGTAGATGAAATGGTTTCCAACTTTCTAAACCGGTTAATTCCACTCGGAATTGACAGATATAACGGATTTTGGAGTAGTTTTCGAACAATATTCGGACAAATCTGCCCATATCTCCGAAACTATATGTCGTAGAACGGTGAAATCGGTATTTTTAGAAAGATCTCGTGAAAGTACAGTAGATGAAATGGTTTCCAACTTTCTAAACCGGTTAATTCCACTCGGAATTGACAGATATAACGGATTTTGGAGTAGTTTTCGAACAATATTCGGACAAATCTGCCCATATCTCCGAAACTATATGTCGTAGAACGGTGAAATCGGTATTTTTAGAAAGATCTCGTGAAAGTACAGTAGATGAAATGGTTTCCAACTTTCTAAACCGGTTAATTCCACTCGGAATTGACAGATATAACGGATTTTGGAATAGTTTTCGAGCAATATTCGGACAAATCTGCCCATATCTCCGAAACTATATGTCGTAGAACGGTGAAATCGGTATTTTTAGAAAGATCTCGAAAAAATACAGAAGATGACATGGTTTCAAACTTTCTAAACCGGTTAATTCCACTCGGAATTGACAGATATAACGGATTTTGGAGTAGTTTTCGAGCAATATTCGGTCAAATCTGCCCATATTTCCGAAACTATATGTCGTAGAAAGATGAAATCGGTATTTTTAGAAAGATCTCGAAAAAATACAGTAGATGACATGGTTTCAAACTTTCTAAACCGGTTAATTCCACTCGGAATTGACAGATATATCGGATTTTGGAGTAGTTTTCGAGCAATATTCGGACAAATCTGCCCATATCTCCGAAACTATATGTCGTAGAACGGTGAAATCGGTATTTTTAGAAAGATCTCGTGAAAATGCAGTAGATGAAATGGTTTCCAACTTTCTAAACCGGTTAATTCCACTCGGAATTGACAGATATAACGGATTTTGTAGTAGTTTTCGAGCAATATTCGGACAAATCTGCCCATATCTCCGAAACTATATGTCGTAGAACGGTGAAATTGGTATTTTTAGAAAGATCTCGTGAAAATACAGTAGATGAAATGGTTTCCAACTTTCTAAACCGGTTAATTCCACTCGGAATTGACAGATATATCGGATTTTGGAGTAGTTTTCGAGCAATATTCGGACAAATCAGCCCATATCTCCGAAACTATATGTCGTAGAACGGTGAAATCGGTATTTTTAGAAAGATCTCGTGAAAATGCAGTAGATGAAATGGTTTCCAACTTTCTAAACTGGTTAATTCCACTCGGAATTGACAGATATAACGGATTTTGTAGTAGTTTTCGAGCAATATTCGGACAAATCTGCCCATATCTCCGAAACTATATGTCGTAGAACGGTGAAATCGGTATTTTTAGAAAGATATCGTGAAAATACAGTAGATGAAATGGTTTCCAACTTTCTAAACCGGTTAATTCCACTCGGAATTGACAGATATATCGGATTTTGGAGTAGTTTTCGAGCAATATTTGAACAAATCAGCCCATATCTCCGAAACTATATGTCGTAGAACGGTGAAATCGGTATTTTTAGAAAGATCTCGTCAAAATACAGTAGATGACATGGTTTCAAACTTTCTAAACCGGCTAATTCCACTCGGAATTGACAGATATAGCGGATTTTGGAGTAGTTTTCGAGCAATATTCGGACAAATCTGCCCATATCTCCGAAACTATATGTCGTAGAACGGTGAAATCGGTATTTTTAGAAAGATCTCGTGAAAATGCAGTAGATGAAATGGTTTCCAACTTTCTAAACCGGTTAATTCCACTCGGAATTGACAGATATAACGGATTTTGGAGTAGTTTTCGAACAATATTTGGACAAATCTGCCCATATCTCCGAAACTATATGTCGTAGAACGGTGAAATCGGTATTTTTAGAAAGATCTCGTGAAAGTACAGTAGATGAAATGGTTTCCAACTTTCTAAACCGGTTAATTCCACTCGGAATTGACAGATATAACGGATTTTGGAGTAGTTTTCGAGCAATATTCGGACAAATCTGCCCATATCTCCGAAACTATATGTCGTAGAACGGTGAAATCGGTATTTTTAGAAAGATCTCGAAAAAATACAGAAGATGACATGGTTTCAAACTTTCTAAACCGGTTAATTCCACTCGGAATTGACAGATATAACGGATTTTGGAGTAGTTTTCGAGCAATATTCGGTCAAATCTGCCCATATTTCCGAAACTATATGTCGTAGAAAGATGAAATCGGTATTTTTAGAAAGATCTCGAAAAAATACAGTAGATGACATGGTTTCCAACTTTCTAAACCGGTTAATTCCACTCGGAATTGACAGATATAACGGATTTTGGAGTAGTTTTCGAGCAATATTCGGACAAATCTGCCCATATCTCCGAAACTATATGTCGTAGAACGGTGAAATCGGTATTTTTAGAAAGATCTCGTGAAAGTACAGTAGATGAAATGGTTTCCAACTTTCTAAACCGGTTAATTCCACTCGGAATTGACAGATATAACGGATTTTGGAGTAGTTTTCGAACAATATTCGGACAAATCTGCCCATATCTCCGAAACTATATGTCGTAGAACGGCGAAATCGGTATTTTTAGAAAGATCTCGTGAAAATGCAGTAGATGAAATGGTTTCCAACTTTCTAAACCGGTTAATTCCACTCGGAATTGACAGATATAACCGATTTTGGAGTAGTTTTCGAGCAATATTCGGACAAATCTGCCCATATCTTTGAAACTATATGTCGTAGAACGGTGAAATCGGTATTTTTAGAAAGATCTCGAAAAAATACAGAAGATGGCATGGTTTCAAACTTTCTAAACCGGTTAATTCCACTCGGAATTGACAGATATAACGGATTTTGGAGTAGTTTTCGAGCAATATTCGGACAAATCTGCCCATATCTCCGAAACTATATGTCGTAGAACGGTGAAATCGGTATTTTTAGAAAGATCTCGTGAAAATGCAGTAGATGAAATGGTTTCCAACTTTCTAAACCGGTTAATTCCACTCGGAATTGACAGATATAACGGATTTTGGAGTAGTTTTCGAACAATATTCGGACAAATCTGCCCATATCTCCGAAACTATATGTCGTAGAACGGTGAAATCGGTATTTTTAGAAAGATCTCGTGAAAGTACAGTAGATGAAATGGTTTCCAACTTTCTAAGCCGGTTAATTCCACTCGGAATTGACAGATATAACGGATTTTGGAGTAGTTTTCGAGCAATATTCGGTCAAATCTGCCCATATTTCCGAAACTATATGTCGTAGAAAGATGAAATCGGTATTTTTAGAAAGATCTCGAAAAAATACAGTAGATGACATGGTTTCCAACTTTCTAAACCGGTTAATTCCACTCGGAATTGACAGATATAACGGATTTTGGAGTAGTTTTCGAGCAATATTCGAACAAATCTGCCCATATCTCCGAAACTATATGTCGTAGAACGGTGAAATCGGTATTTTTAGAAAGATCTCGTGAAAGTACAGTAGATGAAATGGTTTCCAACTTTCTAAACCGGTTAATTCCACTCGGAATTGACAGATATAACGGATTTTGGAGTAGTTTTCGAACAATATTCGGACAAATCTGCCCATATCTCCGAAACTATATGTCGTAGAACGGCGAAATCGGTATTTTTAGAAAGATCTCGTGAAAATGCAGTAGATGAAATGGTTTCCAACTTTCTAAACCGGTTAATTCCACTCGGAATTGACAGATATAACCGATTTTGGAGTAGTTTTCGAGCAATATTCGGACAAATCTGCCCATATCTTTGAAACTATATGTCGTCGAACGGTGAAATCGGTATTTTTAGAAAGATCTCGAAAAAATACAGAAGATGACATGGTTTCAAACTTTCTAAACCGGTTAATTCCACTCGGAATTGACAGATATAACGGATTTTGGAGTAGTTTTCGAGCAATATTCGGACAAATCTGCCCATATCTCCGAAACTATATGTCGTAGAACGGTGAAATCGGTATTTTTAGAAAGATCTCGTGAAAGTACAGTAGATGAAATGGTTTCCAACTTTCTAAGCCGGTTAATTCCACTCGGAATTGACAGATATAACGGATTTTGGAGTAGTTTTCGAGCAATATTCGGACAAATCTTCCCATATCTCCGAAACTATATGTCGTAGAACGGTGAAATCGGCAATTTTAGAAAGATCGCGAAAAAATATAGTAGATGACATGGTCTCAAACTTTCTAAACCGGTTAATTCTATTCGGAATTGCCAAAAATTCATATAACGCATTTTCAGCTATTTTCGAGCAATATTCGGACAAATCTTCCCATATCTCCGAAACTATATGTCGTAGAACGGTGAAATCGGTATTTTTAGAAAGATCTCGTGAAAATGCAGTAGATGAAATGGTTTCCAACTTTCTAAACCGGTTAATTCCACTCGGAATTGACAGATATAACGGATTTTGGAGTAGTTTTCGAACAATATTCGGACAAATCTGCCCATATCTCCGAAACTATATGTCGTAGAACGGTGAAATCGGTATTTTTAGAAAGATCTCGTGAAAGTACAGTAGATGAAATGGTTTCCAACTTTCTAAGCCGGTTAATTCCACTCGGAATTGACAGATATAACGGATTTTGGAGTAGTTTTCGAGCAATATTCGGTCAAATCTGCCCATATTTCCGAAACTATATGTCGTAGAAAGATGAAATCGGTATTTTTAGAAAGATCTCGAAAAAATACAGTAGATGACATGGTTTCCAACTTTCTAAACCGGTTAATTCCACTCGGAATTGACAGATATAACGGATTTTGGAGTAGTTTTCGAGCAATATTCGAACAAATCTGCCCATATCTCCGAAACTATATGTCGTAGAACGGTGAAATCGGTATTTTTAGAAAGATCTCGTGAAAGTACAGTAGATGAAATGGTTTCCAACTTTCTAAACCGGTTAATTCCACTCGGAATTGACAGATATAACGGATTTTGGAGTAGTTTTCGAACAATATTCGGACAAATCTGCCCATATCTCCGAAACTATATGTCGTAGAACGGCGAAATCGGTATTTTTAGAAAGATCTCGTGAAAATGCAGTAGATGAAATGGTTTCCAACTTTCTAAACCGGTTAATTCCACTCGGAATTGACAGATATAACCGATTTTGGAGTAGTTTTCGAGCAATATTCGGACAAATCTGCCCATATCTTTGAAACTATATGTCGTCGAACGGTGAAATCGGTATTTTTAGAAAGATCTCGAAAAAATACAGAAGATGACATGGTTTCAAACTTTCTAAACCGGTTAATTCCACTCGGAATTGACAGATATAACGGATTTTGGAGTAGTTTTCGAGCAATATTCGGACAAATCTGCCCATATCTCCGAAACTATATGTCGTAGAACGGTGAAATCGGTATTTTTAGAAAGATCTCGTGAAAATGCAGTAGACGAAATGGTTTCCAACTTTCTAAACCGGTTAATTCCACTCGGAATTGACAGATATAACGGATTTTGGAGTAGTTTTCGAGCAATATTCGGACAAATCTTCCCATATCTCCGAAACTATATGTCGTAGAACGGTGAAATCGGCAATTTTAGAAAGATCGCGAAAAAATATAGTAGATGACATGGTCTCAAACTTTCTAAACCGGTTAATTCTATTCGGAATTGCCAAAAATTCATATAACGCATTTTCAGCTATTTTCGAGCAATATTCGGACAAATCTTCCCATATCTCCGAAACTATATGTCGTAGAACGGTGAAATCGGTATTTTTAGAAAGATCTCGTGAAAATGCAGTAGATGAAATGGTTTCCAACTTTCTAAACCGGTTAATTCCACTCGGAATTGACAGATATAACGGATTTTGGAGTAGTTTTCGAACAATATTCGGACAAATCTGCCCATATCTCCGAAACTATATGTCGTAGAACGGTGAAATCGGTATTTTTAGATAGATCTCGTGAAAGTACAGTAGATGAAATGGTTTCCAACTTTCTAAACCGGTTAATTCCACTCGGAATTGACAGATATAACGGATTTTGGAGTAGTTTTCGAACAATATTCGGACAAATCTGCCCATATCTCCGAAACTATATGTCGTAGAACGGTGAAATCGGTATTTTTAGAAAGATCTCGTGAAAATGCAGTAGACGAAATGGTTTCCAACTTTCTAAACCGGTTAATTCCACTCGGAATTGACAGATATAACGGATTTTGGAGTAGTTTTCGAGCAATATTCGGACAAATCTGCCCATATCTCCGAAACTATATGTCGTAGAACGGTGAAATCGGTATTTTTAGAAAGATCTCGAAAAAATACAGAAGATGACATGGTCTCAAACTTTCTAAACCGGTTAATTCCACTCGGAATTGACAGATATAACCGATTTTGGAGTAGTTTTCGAGCAATATTCGGACAAATCTGCCCATATCTTTGAAACTATATGTCGTCGAACGGTGAAATCGGTATTTTTAGAAAGATCTCGAAAAAATACAGAAGATGACATGGTTTCAAACTTTCTAAACCGGTTAATTCCACTCGGAATTGACAGATATAACGGATTTTGGAGTAGTTTTCGAACAATATTCGGACAAATCTGCCCATATCTCCGAAACTATATGTCGTAGAACGGTGAAATCGGTATTTTTAGAAAGATCTCGTGAAAATGCAGTCGACGAAATGGTTTCCAACTTTCTAAACCGGTTAATTCCACTCGGAATTGACAGATATAACGGATTTTGGAGTAGTTTTCGAGCAATATTCGGACAAATCTGCCCATATCTCCGAAACTATATGTCGTAGAACGGTGAAATCGGTATTTTTAGAAAGATCTCGAAAAAATACAGAAGATGACATGGTTTCAAACTTTCTAAACCGGTTAATTCCACTCGGAATTGACAGATATAACGGATTTTGGAGTTGTTTTCGAGCAATATTCGGTCAAATCTGCCCATATTTCCGAAACTATATGTCCTAGAAAGATGAAATCGGTATTTTTAGAAAGATCTCGAAAAAATACAGTAGATGACATGGTTTCAAACTTTCTAAACCGGTTAATTCCACTCGGAATTGACAGATATAACGGATTTTGGAGTAGTTTTCGAGCAATATTCGGACAAATCTTCCCATATCTCCGAAACTATATGTCGTCGAACGGTGAAATCGGTATTTTTAGAAAGATCTCGAAAAAATACAGAAGATGACATGGTTTCAAACTTTCTAAACCGGTTAATTCCACTCGGAATTGACAGATATAACGGATTTTGGAGTAGTTTTCGAGCAATATTCGGACAAATCTGCCCATATCTCCGAAACTATATGTCGTAGAACGGTGAAATCGGTATTTTTAGAAAGATCTCGTGAAAATGCAGTAGATGAAATGGTTTCCAACTTTCTAAACCGGTTAATTCCACTCGGAATTGACAGATATAACGGATTTTGGAGTAGTTTTCGAACAATATTCGGACAAATCTGCCCATATCTCCGAAACTATATGTCGTAGAACGGCGAAATCGGTATTTTTAGAAAGATCTCGTGAAAATGCAGTAGATGAAATGGTTTCCAACTTTCTAAACCGGTTAATTCCACTCGGAATTGACAGATATAACGGATTTTGGAGTAGTTTTCGAGCAATATTCGGACAAATCTTCCCATATCTCCGAAACTATATGTCGTAGAACGGTGAAATCGGCAATTTTAGAAAGATCGCGAAAAAATATAGTAGATGACATGGTCTCAAACTTTCTAAACCGGTTAATTCTATTCGGAATTGCCAAAAATTCATATAACGCATTTTCAGCTATTTTCGAGCAATATTCGGACAAATCTTCCCATATCTCCGAAACTATATGTCGTAGAACGGTGAAATCGGTATTTTTAGAAAGATCTCGTGAAAATGCAGTAGATGAAATGGTTTCCAACTTTCTAAACCGGTTAATTCCACTCGGAATTGACAGATATAACGGATTTTGGAGTAGTTTTCGAACAATATTCGGACAAATCTGCCCATATCTCCGAAACTATATGTCGTAGAACGGTGAAATCGGTATTTTTAGAAAGATCTCGTGAAAGTACAGTAGATGAAATGGTTTCCAACTTTCTAAACCGGTTAATTCCACTCGGAATTGACAGATATAACGGATTTTGGAGTAGTTTTCGAACAATATTCGGACAAATCTGCCCATATCTCCGAAACTATATGTCGTAGAACGGTGAAATCGGTATTTTTAGAAAGATCTCGTGAAAATGCAGTAGACGAAATGGTTTCCAACTTTCTAAACCGGTTAATTCCACTCGGAATTGACAGATATAACGGATTTTGGAGTAGTTTTCGAGCAATATTCGGACAAATCTGCCCATATCTCCGAAACTATATGTCGTAGAACGGTGAAATCGGTATTTTTAGAAAGATCTCGAAAAAATACAGAAGATGACATGGTTTCAAACTTTCTAAACCGGTTAATTCCACTCGGAATTGACAGATATAACGGATTTTGGAGTAGTTTTCGAGCAATATTCGGTCAAATCTGCCCATATTTCCGAAACTATATGTCGTAGAAAGATGAAATCGGTATTTTTAGAAAGATCTCGAAAAAATACAGTAGATGACATGGTTTCAAACTTTCTAAACCGGTTAATTCCACTCGGAATTGACAGATATATCGGATTTTGGAGTAGTTTTCGAGCAATATTCGGACAAATCTGCCCATATCTCCGAAACTATATGTCGTAGAACGGTGAAATCGGTATTTTTAGAAAGATCTCGTGAAAGTACAGTAGATGAAATGGTTTCCAACTTTCTAAACCGGTTAATTCCACTCGGAATTGACAGATATAACCGATTTTGGAGTAGTTTTCGAACAATATTCGGACAAATCTGCCCATATCTCCGAAACTATATGTCGTAGAACGGCGAAATCGGTATTTTTAGAAAGATCTCGTGAAAATGCAGTAGATGAAATGGTTTCCAACTTTCTAAACCGGTTAATTCCACTCGGAATTGACAGATATAACCGATTTTGGAGTAGTTTTCGAGCAATATTCGGACCAATCTGCCCATATCTTTGAAACTATATGTCGTCGAACGGTGAAATCGGTATTTTTAGAAAGATCTCGAAAAAATACAGAAGATGACATGGTTTCAAACTTTCTAAACCGGTTAATTCCACTCGGAATTGACAGATATAACGGATTTTGGAGTAGTTTTCGAGCAATATTCGGACAAATCTGCCCATATCTCCGAAACTATATGTCGTAGAACGGTGAAATCGGTATTTTTAGAAAGATCTCGTGAAAATGCAGTAGATGAAATGGTTTCCAACTTTCTAAACCGGTTAATTCCACTCGGAATTGACAGATATAACGGATTTTGGAGTAGTTTTCGAGCAATATTCGGTCAAATCTGCCCATATTTCTGAAACTATATGTCGTAGAAAGATGAAATCGGTATTTTTAGAAAGATCTCGAAAAAATACAGTAGATGACATGGTTTCAAACTTTCTAAACCGGTTAATTCCACTCGGAATTGACAGATATATCGGATTTTGGAGTAGTTTTCGAGCAATATTCGGACAAATCTGCCCATATCTCCGAAACTATATGTCGTAGAACGGTGAAATCGGTATTTTTAGAAAGATCTCGTGAAAGTACAGTAGATGAAATGGTTTCCAACTTTCTAAACCGGTTAATTCCACTCGGAATTGACAGATATAACGGATTTTGGAGTAGTTTTCGAACAATATTCGGACAAATCTGCCCATATCTCCGAAACTATATGTCGTAGAACGGCGAAATCGGTATTTTTAGAAAGATCTCGTGAAAATGCAGTAGATGAAATGGTTTCCAACTTTCTAAACCGGTTAATTCCACTCGGAATTGACAGATATAACCGATTTTGGAGTAGTTTTCGAGCAATATTCGGACAAATCTGCCCATATCTTTGAAACTATATGTCGTCGAACGGTGAAATCGGTATTTTTAGAAAGATCTCGAAAAAATACAGAAGATGACATGGTTTCAAACTTTCTAAACCGGTTAATTCCACTCGGAATTGACAGATATAACGGATTTTGGAGTAGTTTTCGAGCAATATTCGGACAAATCTGCCCATATCTCCGAAACTATATGTCGTAGAACGGTGAAATCGGTATTTTTAGAAAGATCTCGTGAAAATGCAGTAGATGAAATGGTTTCCAACTTTCTAAACCGGTTAATTCCACTCGGAATTGACAGATATAACGGATTTTGGAGTAGTTTTCGAACAATATTCGGACAAATCTGCCCATATCTCCGAAACTATATGTCGTAGAACGGTGAAATCGGTATTTTTAGAAAGATCTCGTGAAAGTACAGTAGATGAAATGGTTTCCAACTTTCTAAACCGGTTAATTCCACTCGGAATTGACAGATATAACGGATTTTGGAGTAGTTTTCGAGCAATATTCGGACAAATCTTCCCATATCTCCGAAACTATATGTCGTAGAACGGTGAAATCGGCAATTTTAGAAAGATCGCGAAAAAATATAGTAGATGACATGGTCTCAAACTTTCTAAACCGGTTAATTCTATTCGGAATTGCCAAAAATTCATATAACGCATTTTCAGCTATTTTCGAGCAATATTCGGACAAATCTTCCCATATCTCCGAAACTATATGTCGTAGAACGGTGAAATCGGTATTTTTAGAAAGATCTCGTGAAAATGCAGTAGATGAAATGGTTTCCAACTTTCTAAACCGGTTAATTCCACTCGGAATTGACAGATATAACGGATTTTGGAGTAGTTTTCGAACAATATTCGGACAAATCTGCCCATATCTCCGAAACTATATGTCGTAGAACGGTGAAATCGGTATTTTTAGAAAGATCTCGTGAAAGTACAGTAGATGAAATGGTTTCCAACTTTCTAAACCGGTTAATTCCACTCGGAATTGACAGATATAACGGATTTTGGAGTAGTTTTCGAGCAATATTCGGTCAAATCTGCCCATATTTCCGAAACTATATGTCGTAGAAAGATGAAATCGGTATTTTTAGAAAGATCTCGAAAAAATACAGTAGATGACATGGTTTCAAACTTTCTAAACCGGTTAATTCCACTCGGAATTGACAGATATATCGGATTTTGGAGTAGTTTTCGAGCAATATTCGGACAAATCTGCCCATATCTCCGAAACTATATGTCGTAGAACGGTGAAATCGGTATTTTTAGAAAGATCTCGTGAAAGTACAGTAGATGAAATGGTTTCCAACTTTCTAAACCGGTTAATTCCACTCGGAATTGACAGATATAACGGATTTTGGAGTAGTTTTCGAACAATATTCGGACAAATCTGCCCATATCTCCGAAACTATATGTCGTAGAACGGTGAAATCGGTATTTTTAGAAAGATCTCGTGAAAGTACAGTAGATGAAATGGTTTCCAACTTTCTAAACCGGTTAATTCCACTCGGAATTGACAGATATAACGGATTTTGGAGTAGTTTTCGAGCAATATTCGGTCAAATCTGCCCATATTTCCGAAACTATATGTCGTAGAAAGATGAAATCGGTATTTTTAGAAAGATCTCGAAAAAATACAGTAGATGACATGGTTTCAAACTTTCTAAACCGGTTAATTCCACTCGGAATTGACAGATATATCGGATTTTGGAGTAGTTTTCGAGCAATATTCGGACAAATCTGCCCATATCTCCGAAACTATATGTCGTAGAACGGTGAAATCGGTATTTTTAGAAAGATCTCGTGAAAGTACAGTAGATGACATGGTTTCAAACTTTCTAAACCGGTTAATTCCACTCGGAATTGACAGATATAACGGATTTTGGAGTAGTTTTCGAACAATATTCGGACAAATCTGCCCATATCTCCGAAACTATATGTCGTAGAACGGTGAAATCGGTATTTTTAGAAAGATCTCGTGAAAGTACAGTAGATGAAATGGTTTCCAACTTTCTAAACCGGTTAATTCCACTCGGAATTGACAGATATAACGGATTTTGGAGTAGTTTTCGAACAATATTCGGACAAATCTGCCCATATCTCCGAAACTATATGTCGTAGAACGGTGAAATCGGTATTTTTAGAAAGATCTCGTGAAAATGCAGTAGATGAAATGGTTTCCAACTTTCTAAACCGGTTAATTCCACTCGGAATTGACAGATATAACGGATTTTGGAGTAGTTTTCGAGCAATATTCGGTCAAATCTGCCCATATTTCCGAAACTATATGTCGTAGAAAGATGAAATCGGTATTTTTAGAAAGATCTCGAAAAAATACAGTAGATGACATGGTTTCAAACTTTCTAAACCGGTTAATTCCACTCGGAATTGACAGATATATCGGATTTTGGAGTAGTTTTCGAGCAATATTCGGACAAATCTGCCCATATCTCCGAAACTATATGTCGTAGAACGGTGAAATCGGTATTTTTAGAAAGATCTCGTGAAAGTACAGTAGATGAAATGGTTTCCAACTTTCTAAACCGGTTAATTCCACTCGGAATTGACAGATATAACGGATTTTGGAGTAGTTTTCGAACAATATTCGGACAAATCTGCCCATATCTCCGAAACTATATGTCGTAGAACGGCGAAATCGGTATTTTTAGAAAGATCTCGTGAAAATGCAGTAGATGAAATGGTTTCCAAATTTCTAAACCGGTTAATTCCACTCGGAATTGACAGATATAACCGATTTTGGAGTAGTTTTCGAGCAATATTCGGACAAATCTGCCCATATCTTTGAAACTATATGTCGTCGAACGGTGAAATCGGTATTTTTAGAAAGATCTCGAAAAAATACAGAAGATGACATGGTTTCAAACTTTCTAAACCGGTTAATTCCACTCGGAATTGACAGATATAACGGATTTTGGAGTAGTTTTCGAGCAATATTCGGACAAATCTGCCCATATCTCCGAAACTATATGTCGTAGAACGGTGAAATCGGTATTTTTAGAAAGATCTCGTGAAAATGCAGTAGATGAAATGGTTTCCAACTTTCTAAACCGGTTAATTCCACTCGGAATTGACAGATATAACGGATTTTGGAGTAGTTTTCGAGCAATATTCGGTCAAATCTGCCCATATTTCCGAAACTATATGTCGTAGAAAGATGAAATCGGTATTTTTAGAAAGATCTCGAAAAAATACAGTAGATGACATGGTTTCAAACTTTCTAAACCGGTTAATTCCACTCGGAATTGACAGATATATCGGATTTTGGAGTAGTTTTCGAGCAATATTCGGACAAATCTGCCCATATCTCCGAAACTATATGTCGTAGAACGGTGAAATCGGTATTTTTAGAAAGATCTCGTGAAAGTACAGTAGATGAAATGGTTTCCAACTTTCTAAACCGGTTAATTCCACTCGGAATTGACAGATATAACGGATTTTGGAGTAGTTTTCGAACAATATTCGGACAAATCTGCCCATATCTCCGAAACTATATGTCGTAGAACGGCGAAATCGGTATTTTTAGAAAGATCTCGTGAAAATGCAGTAGATGAAATGGTTTCCAACTTTCTAAACCGGTTAATTCCACTCGGAATTGACAGATATAACCGATTTTGGAGTAGTTTTCGAGCAATATTCGGACAAATCTGCCCATATCTTTGAAACTATATGTCGTCGAACGGTGAAATCGGTATTTTTAGAAAGATCTCGAAAAAATACAGAAGATGACATGGTTTCAAACTTTCTAAACCGGTTAATTCCACTCGGAATTGACAGATATAACGGATTTTGGAGTAGTTTTCGAGCAATATTCGGACAAATCTGCCCATATCTCCGAAACTATATGTCGTAGAACGGTGAAATCGGTATTTTTAGAAAGATCTCGTGAAAATGCAGTAGATGAAATGGTTTCCAACTTTCTAAACCGGTTAATTCCACTCGGAATTGACAGATATAACGGATTTTGGAGTAGTTTTCGAACAATATTCGGACAAATCTGCCCATATCTCCGAAACTATATGTCGTAGAACGGTGAAATCGGTATTTTTAGAAAGATCTCGTGAAAGTACAGTAGATGAAATGGTTTCCAACTTTCTAAACCGGTTAATTCCACTCGGAATTGACAGATATAACGGATTTTGGAGTAGTTTTCGAGCAATATTCGGACAAATCTTCCCATATCTCCGAAACTATATGTCGTAGAACGGTGAAATCGGCAATTTTAGAAAGATCGCGAAAAAATATAGTAGATGACATGGTCTCAAACTTTCTAAACCGGTTAATTCTATTCGGAATTGCCAAAAATTCATATAACGCATTTTCAGCTATTTTCGAGCAATATTCGGACAAATCTTCCCATATCTCCGAAACTATATGTCGTAGAACGGTGAAATCGGTATTTTTAGAAAGATCTCGTGAAAATGCAGTAGATGAAATGGTTTCCAACTTTCTAAACCGGTTAATTCCACTCGGAATTGACAGATATAACGGATTTTGGAGTAGTTTTCGAACAATATTCGGACAAATCTGCCCATATCTCCGAAACTATATGTCGTAGAACGGTGAAATCGGTATTTTTAGAAAGATCTCGTGAAAATGCAGTAGACGAAATGGTTTCCAACTTTCTAAACCGGTTAATTCCACTCGGAATTGACAGATATAACGGATTTTGGAGTAGTTTTCGAGCAATATTCGGACAAATCTGCCCATATCTCCGAAACTATATGTCGTAGAACGGTGAAATCGGTATTTTTAGAAAGATCTCGAAAAAATACAGAAGATGACATGGTTTCAAACTTTCTAAACCGGTTAATTCCACTCGGAATTGACAGATATAACGGATTTTGGAGTAGTTTTCGAGCAATATTCGGTCAAATCTGCCCATATTTCCGAAACTATATGTCGTAGAAAGATGAAATCGGTATTTTTAGAAAGATCTCGAAAAAATACAGTAGATGACATGGTTTCAAACTTTCTAAACCGGTTAATTCCACTCGGAATTGACAGATATAACGGATTTTGGAGTAGTTTTCGAGCAATATTCGGACAAATCTTCCCATATCTCCGAAACTATATGTCGTAGAACGGTGAAATCGGCATTTTTAGAAAGATCTCGAAAAAATACAGTAGATGACATGGTCTCAAACTTTCTAAACCGGTTAATTCTATTCGGAATTGCCAAAAATTCATATAACGCATTTTCAGCTATTTTCGAGCTATTTTCGGACAAATCTGCCCATATCTCCGAAACTATATGTCGTAGAACGGTGAAATCGATATTTTTAGAAAGATCTCGAAAAAATACAGTAGATGACATGGTCTCAAACTTTCTAAACCGGTTAATTCCACTCGGAATTGACAGATATAACCGATTTTGGAGTAGTTTTCGAGCAATATTCGGACAAATCTGCCCATATCTTTGAAACTATATGTCATCGAACGGTGAAATCGGTACTTTTAGAAAGATCTCGAAAAAATACAGAAGATGACATGGTTTCAAACTTTCTAAACCGGTTAATTCCACTCGGAATTGACAGATATAACGGATTTTGGAGTAGTTTTCGAGCAATATTCGGACAAATCTGCCCATATCTCCGAAACTATATGTCGTAGAACGGTGAAATCGGTATTTTTAGAAAGATCTCGTGAAAATGCAGTAGATGAAATGGTTTCCAACTTTCTAAACCGGTTAATTCCACTCGGAATTGACAGATATAACGGATTTTAGAGTAGTTTTCGAACAATATTCGGACAAATCTGCCCATATCTCCGAAACTATATGTCGTAGAACGGTGAAATCGGTATTTTTAGAAAGATCTCGTGAAAGTACAGTAGATGAAATGGTTTCCAACTTTCTAAACCGGTTAATTCCACTCGGAATTGACAGATATAACGGATTTTGGAGTAGTTTTCGAACAATATTCGGACAAATCTGCCCATATCTCCGAAACTATATGTCGTAGAACGGTGAAATCGGTATTTTTAGAAAGATCTCGTGAAAATGCAGTAGACGAAATGGTTTCCAACTTTCTAAACCGGTTAATTCCACTCGGAATTGACAGATATAACGGATTTTGGAGTAGTTTTCGAGCAATATTCGGACAAATCTGCCCATATCTCCGAAACTATATGTCGTAGAACGGTGAAATCGGTATTTTTAGAAAGATCTCGAAAAAATACAGAAGATGACATGGTTTCAAACTTTCTAAACCGGTTAATTCCACTCGGAATTGACAGATATAACGGATTTTGGAGTAGTTTTCGAGCAATATTCGGTCAAATCTGCCCATATTTCCGAAACTATATGTCGTAGAAAGATGAAATCGGTATTTTTAGAAAGATCTCGAAAAAATACAGTAGATGACATGGTTTCAAACTTTCTAAACCGGTTAATTCCACTCGGAATTGACAGATATATCGGATTTTGGAGTAGTTTTCGAGCAATATTCGGACAAATCTGCCCATATCTCCGAAACTATATGTCGTAGAACGGTGAAATCGGTATTTTTAGAAAGATCTCGTGAAAGTACAGTAGATGAAATGGTTTCCAACTTTCTAAACCGGTTAATTCCACTCGGAATTGACAGATATAACGGATTTTGGAGTAGTTTTCGAACAATATTCGGACAAATCTGCCCATATCTCCGAAACTATATGTCGTAGAACGGCGAAATCGGTATTTTTAGAAAGATCTCGTGAAAATGCAGTAGATGAAATGGTTTCCAACTTTCTAAACCGGTTAATTCCACTCGGAATTGACAGATATAACCGATTTTGGAGTAGTTTTCGAGCAATATTCGGACAAATCTGCCCATATCTTTGAAACTATATGTCGTCGAACGGTGAAATCGGTATTTTTAGAAAGATCTCGAAAAAATACAGAAGATGACATGGTTTCAAACTTTCTAAACCGGTTAATTCCACTCGGAATTGACAGATATAACGGATTTTGGAGTAGTTTTCGAGCAATATTCGGACAAATCTGCCCGTATCTCCGAAACTATATGTCGTAGAACGGTGAAATCGGTATTTTTAGAAAGATCTCGTGAAAATGCAGTAGATGAAATGGTTTCCAACTTTCTAAACCGGTTAATTCCACTCGGAATTGACAGATATAACGGATTTTGGAGTAGTTTTCGAGCAATATTCGGTCAAATCTGCCCATATTTCCGAAACTATATGTCGTAGAAAGATGAAATCGGTATTTTTAGAAAGATCTCGAAAAAATACAGTAGATGACATGGTTTCAAACTTTCTAAACCGGTTAATTCCACTCGGAATTGACAGATATATCGGATTTTGGAGTAGTTTTCGAGCAATATTCGGACAAATCTGCCCATATCTCCGAAACTATATGTCGTAGAACGGTGAAATCGGTATTTTTAGAAAGATCTCGTGAAAGTACAGTAGATGAAATGGTTTCCAACTTTCTAAACCGGTTAATTCCACTCGGAATTGACAGATATAACGGATTTTGGAGTAGTTTTCGAACAATATTCGGACAAATCTGCCCATATCTCCGAAACTATATGTCGTAGAACGGCGAAATCGGTATTTTTAGAAAGATCTCGTGAAAATGCAGTAGATGAAATGGTTTCCAACTTTCTAAACCGGTTAATTCCACTCGGAATTGACAGATATAACCGATTTTGGAGTAGTTTTCGAGCAATATTCGGACAAATCTGCCCATATCTTTGAAACTATATGTCGTCGAACGGTGAAATCGGTATTTTTAGAAAGATCTCGAAAAAATACAGAAGATGACATGGTTTCAAACTTTCTAAACCGGTTAATTCCACTCGGAATTGACAGATATAACGGATTTTGGAGTAGTTTTCGAGCAATATTCGGACAAATCTGCCCATATCTCCGAAACTATATGTCGTAGAACGGTGAAATCGGTATTTTTAGAAAGATCTCGTGAAAATGCAGTAGATGAAATGGTTTCCAACTTTCTAAACCGGTTAATTCCACTCGGAATTGACAGATATAACGGATTTTGGAGTAGTTTTCGAACAATATTCGGACAAATCTGCCCATATCTCCGAAACTATATGTCGTAGAACGGTGAAATCGGTATTTTTAGAAAGATCTCGTGAAAGTACAGTAGATGAAATGGTTTCCAACTTTCTAAACCGGTTAATTCCACTCGGAATTGACAGATATAACGGATTTTGGAGTAGTTTTCGAGCAATATTCGGACAAATCTTCCCATATCTCCGAAACTATATGTCGTAGAACGGTGAAATCGGCAATTTTAGAAAGATCGCGAAAAAATATAGTAGATGACATGGTCCCAAACTTTCTAAACCGGTTAATTCTATTCGGAATTGCCAAAAATTCATATAACGCATTTTCAGCTATTTTCGAGCAATATTCGGACAAATCTTCCCATATCTCCGAAACTATATGTCGTAGAACGGTGAAATCGGTATTTTTAGAAAGATCTCGTGAAAATGCAGTAGATGAAATGGTTTCCAACTTTCTAAACCGGTTAATTCCACTCGGAATTGACAGATATTACGGATTTTGGAGTAGTTTTCGAACAATATTCGGACAAATCTGCCCATATCTCCGAAACTATATGTCGTAGAACGGTGAAATCGGTATTTTTAGAAAGATCTCGTAAAAGTACAGTAGATGAAATGGTTTCCAACTTTCTAAACCGGTTAATTCCACTCGGAATTGACAGATATAACGGATTTTGGAGTAGTTTTCGAACAATATTCGGACAAATCTGCCCATATCTCCGAAACTATATGTCGTAGAACGGTGAAATCGGTATTTTTAGAAAGATCTCGTGAAAATGCAGTAGACGAAATGGTTTCCAACTTTCTAAACCGGTTAATTCCACTCGGAATTGACAGATATAACCGATTTTGGAGTAGTTTTCGAGCTATTTTCGGACAAATCTGCCCATATCTTTGAAACTATATGTCGTCGAACGGTGAAATCGGTATTTTTAGAAAGATCTCGAAAAAATACAGAAGATGACATGGTTTCAAACTTTCTAAACCGGTTAATTCCACTCGGAATTGACAGATATAACGGATTTTGGAGTAGTTTTCGAGCAATATTCGGACAAATCTGCCCATATCTCCGAAACTATATGTCGTAGAACGGTGAAATCGGTATTTTTAGAAAGATCTCGTGAAAATGCAGTAGATGAAATGGTTTCCAACTTTCTAAACCGGTTAATTCCACTCGGAATTGACAGATATAACGGATTTTGGAGTAGTTTTCGAGCAATATTCGGTCAAATCTGCCCATATTTCCGAAACTATATGTCGTAGAAAGATGAAATCGGTATTTTTAGAAAGATCTCGAAAAAATACAGTAGATGACATGGTTTCAAACTTTCTAAACCGGTTAATTCCACTCGGAATTGACAGATATATCGGATTTTGGAGTAGTTTTCGAGCAATATTCGGACAAATCTGCCCATATCTCCGAAACTATATGTCGTAGAACGGTGAAATCGGTATTTTTAGAAAGATCTCGTGAAAGTACAGTAGATGAAATGGTTTCCAACTTTCTAAACCGGTTAATTCCACTCGGAATTGACAGATATAACGGATTTTGGAGTAGTTTTCGAACAATATTCGGACAAATCTGCCCATATCTCCGAAACTATATGTCGTAGAATGGTGAAATCGGTATTTTTAGAAAGATCTCGTGAAAGTACAGTAGATGAAATGGTTTCCAACTTTCTAAACCGGTTAATTCCACTCGGAATTGACAGATATAACGGATTTTGGAGTAGTTTTCGAGCAATATTCGGACAAATCTTCCCATATCTCCGAAACTATATGTTGTAGAACGGTGAAATCGGCAATTTTAGAAAGATCGCGAAAAAATATAGTAGATGACATGGTCTCAAACTTTCTAAACCGGTTAATTCTATTCGGAATTGCCAAAAATTCATATAACGCATTTTCAGCTATTTTCGAGCAATATTCGGACAAATCTTCCCATATCTCCGAAACTATATGTCGTAGAACGGTGAAATCGGTATTTTTAGAAAGATCTCGTGAAAATGCAGTAGATGAAATGGTTTCCAACTTTCTAAACCGGTTAATTCCACTCGGAATTGACAGATATAACGGATTTTGGAGTAGTTTTCGAGCAATATTCGGTCAAATCTGCCCATATTTCCGAAACTATATGTCGTAGAAAGATGAAATCGGTATTTTTAGAAAGATCTCGAAAAAATACAGTAGATGACATGGTTTCAAACTTTCTAAACCGGTTAATTCCACTCGGAATTGACAGATATATCGGATTTTGGAGTAGTTTTCGAGCAATATTCGGACAAATCTGCCCATATCTCCGAAACTATATGTCGTAGAACGGTGAAATCGGTATTTTTAGAAAGATCTCGTGAAAGTACAGTAGATGAAATTGTTTCCAACTTTCTAAACCGGTTAATTCCACTCGGAATTGACAGATATAACGGATTTTGGAGTAGTTTTCGAACAATATTCGGACAAATCTGCCCATATCTCCGAAACTATATGTCGTAGAACGGCGAAATCGGTATTTTTAGAAAGATCTCGTGAAAATGCAGTAGATGAAATGGTTTCCAACTTTCTAAACCGGTTAATTCCACTCGGAATTGACAGATATAACCGATTTTGGAGTAGTTTTCGAGCAATATTCGGACAAATCTGCCCATATCTTTGAAACTATATGTCGTCGAACGGTGAAATCGGTATTTTTAGAAAGATCTCGAAAAAATACAGAAGATGACATGGTTTCAAACTTTCTAAACCGGTTAATTCCACTCGGAATTGACAGATATAACGGATTTTGGAGTAGTTTTCGAGCAATATTCGGACAAATCTGCCCATATCTCCGAAACTATATGTCGTAGAACGGTGAAATCGGTATTTTTAGAAAGATCTCGTGAAAATGCAGTAGATGAAATGGTTTCCAACTTTCTAAACCGGTTAATTCCACTCGGAATTGACAGATATAACGGATTTTGGAGTAGTTTTCGAACAATATTCGGACAAATCTGCCCATATCTCCGAAACTATATGTCGTAGAACGGTGAAATCGGTATTTTTAGAAAGATCTCGTGAAAGTACAGTAGATGAAATGGTTTCCAACTTTCTAAACCGGTTAATTCCACTCGGAATTGACAGATATAACGGATTTTGGAGTAGTTTTCGAGCAATATTCGGACAAATCTTCCCATATCTCCGAAACTATATGTCGTAGAACGGTGAAATCGGCAATTTTAGAAAGATCTCGTGAAAGTACAGTAGATGAAATGGTTTCCAACTTTCTAAACCGGTTAATTCCACTCGGAATTGACAGATATAACGGATTTTGGAGTAGTTTTCGAACAATATTCGGACAAATCTGCCCATATCTCCGAAACTATATGTCGTAGAACGGTGAAATCGGTATTTTTAGAAAGATCTCGTGAAAATGCAGTAGACGAAATGGTTTCCAACTTTCTAAACCGGTTAATTCCACTCGGAATTGACAGATATAACCGATTTTGGAGTAGTTTTCGAGCTATTTTCGGACAAATCTGCCCATATCTTTGAAACTATATGTCGTCGAACGGTGAAATCGGTATTTTTAGAAAGATCTCGAAAAAATACAGAAGATGACATGGTTTCAAACTTTCTAAACCGGTTAATTCCACTCGGAATTGACAGATATAACGGATTTTGGAGTAGTTTTCGAGCAATATTCGGACAAATCTGCCCATATCTCCGAAACTATATGTCGTAGAACGGTGAAATCGGTATTTTTAGAAAGATCTCGTGAAAATGCAGTAGATGAAATGGTTTCCAACTTTCTAAACCGGTTAATTCCACTCGGAATTGACAGATATAACGGATTTTGGAGTAGTTTTCGAGCAATATTCGGTCAAATCTGCCCATATTTCCGAAACTATATGTCGTAGAAAGATGAAATCGGTATTTTTAGAAAGATCTCGAAAAAATACAGTAGATGACATGGTTTCAAACTTTCTAAACCGGTTAATTCCACTCGGAATTGACAGATATATCGGATTTTGGAGTAGTTTTCGAGCAATATTCGGACAAATCTGCCCATATCTCCGAAACTATATGTCGTAGAACGGTGAAATCGGTATTTTTAGAAAGATCTCGTGAAAGTACAGTAGATGAAATGGTTTCCAACTTTCTAAACCGGTTAATTCCACTCGGAATTGACAGATATAACCGATTTTGGAGTAGTTTTCGAGCAATATTCGGACAAATCTGCCCATATCTTTGAAACTATATGTCGTCGAACGGTGAAATCGGTATTTTTAGAAAGATCTCGAAAAAATACAGAAGATGACATGGTTTCAAACTTTCTAAACCGGTTAATTCCACTCGGAATTGACAGATATAACGGATTTTGGAGTAGTTTTCGAGCAATATTCGGACAAATCTGCCCATATCTCCGAAACTATATGTCGTAGAACGGTGAAATCGGTATTTTTAGAAAGATCTCGTGAAAATGCAGTAGATGAAATGGTTTCCAACTTTCTAAACCGGTTAATTCCACTCGGAATTGACAGATATAACGGATTTTGGAGTAGTTTTCGAACAATATTCGGACAAATCTGCCCATATCTCCGAAACTATATGTCGTAGAACGGTGAAATCGGTATTTTTAGAAAGATCTCGTGAAAGTACAGTAGATGAAATGGTTTCCAACTTTCTAAACCGGTTAATTCCACTCGGAATTGACAGATATAACGGATTTTGGAGTAGTTTTCGAGCAATATTCGGACAAATCTTCCCATATCTCCGAAACTATATGTCGTAGAACGGTGAAATCGGCAATTTTAGAAAGATCGCGAAAAAATATAGTAGATGACATGGTCTCAAACTTTCTAAACCGGTTAATTCTATTCGGAATTGCCAAAAATTCATATAACGCATTTTCAGCTATTTTCGAGCAATATTCGGACAAATCTTCCCATATCTCCGAAACTATATGTCGTAGAACGGTGAAATCGGTATTTTTAGAAAGATCTCGTGAAAATGCAGTAGATGAAATGGTTTCCAACTTTCTAAACCGGTTAATTCCACTCGGAATTGACAGATATAACGGATTTTGGAGTAGTTTTCGAACAATATTCGGACAAATCTGCCCATATCTCCGAAACTATATGTCGTAGAACGGTGAAATCGGTATTTTTAGAAAGATCTCGTGAAAGTACAGTAGATGAAATGGTTTCCAACTTTCTAAACCGGTTAATTCCATTCGGAATTGACAGATATAACGGATTTTGGAGTAGTTTTCGAACAATATTCGGACAAATCTGCCCATATCTCCGAAACTATATGTCGTAGAACGGTGAAATCGGTATTTTTAGAAAGATCTCGTGAAAATGCAGTAGACGAAATGGTTTCCAACTTTCTAAACCGGTTAATTCCACTCGGAATTGACAGATATAACGGATTTTGGAGTAGTTTTCGAGCAATATTCGGACAAATCTGCCCATATCTCCGAAACTATATGTCGTAGAACGGTGAAATCGGTATTTTTAGAAAGATCTCGAAAAAATACAGAAGATGACATGGTTTCAAACTTTCTAAACCGGTTAATTCCACTCGGAATTGACAGATATAACGGATTTTGGAGTAGTTTTCGAGCAATATTCGGTCAAATCTGCCCATATTTCCGAAACTATATGTCGTAGAAAGATGAAATCGGTATTTTTAGAAAGATCTCGAAAAAATACAGTAGATGACATGGTTTCAAACTTTCTAAACCGGTTAATTCCACTCGGAATTGACAAATATAACGGATTTTGGAGTAGTTTTCGAGCAATATTCGGACAAATCTTCCCATATCTCCGAAACTATATGTCGTAGAACGGTGAAATCGGCATTTTTAGAAAGATCTCGAAAAAATACAGTAGATGACATGGTCTCAAACTTTCTAAACCGGTTAATTCTATTCGGAATTGCCAAAAATTCATATAACGCATTTTCAGCTATTTTCGAGCTATTTTCGGACAAATCTGCCCATATCTCCGAAACTATATGTCGTAGAACGGTGAAATCGATATTTTTAGAAAGATCTCGAAAAAATACAGTAGATGACATGGTCTCAAACTTTCTAAACCGGTTAATTCCACTCGGAATTGACAGATATAACCGATTTTGGAGTAGTTTTCGAGCAATATTCGGACAAATCTGCCCATATCTTTGAAACTATATGTCGTCGAACGGTGAAATCGGTATTTTTAGAAAGATCTCGAAAAAATACAGAAGATGACATGGTTTCAAACTTTCTAAACCGGTTAATTCCACTCGGAATTGACAGATATAACGGATTTTGGAGTAGTTTTCGAGCAATATTCGGACAAATCTGCCCATATCTCCGAAACTATATGTCGTAGAACGGTGAAATCGGTATTTTTAGAAAGATCTCGTGAAAATGCAGTAGATGGAATGGTTTCCAACTTTCTAAACCGGTTAATTCCACTCGGAATTGACAGATATAACGGATTTTGGAGTAGTTTTCGAACAATATTCGGACAAATCTGCCCATATCTCCGAAACTATATGTCGTAGAACGGTGAAATCGGTATTTTTAGAAAGATCTCGTGAAAGTGCAGTAGATGAAATGGTTTCCAACTTTCTAAACCGGTTAATTCCACTCGGAATTGACAGATATAACGGATTTTGGAGTAGTTTTCGAGCAATATTCGGACAAATCTTCCCATATCTCCGAAACTATATGTCGTAGAACGGTGAAATCGGCAATTTTAGAAAGATCGCGAAAAAATATAGTAGATGACATGGTCTCAAACTTTCTGAACCGGTTAATTCTATTCGGAATTGACAGATATAACGGATTTTGGAGTAGTTTTCGAACAATATTCGGACAAATCTGCCCATATCTCCGAAACTATATGTCGTAGAACGGTGAAATCGGTATTTTTAGAAAGATCTCGTGAAAATGCAGTAGATGAAATGGTTTCCAACTTTCTAAACCGGTTAATTCCACTCGGAATTGACAGATATAACGGATTTTGGAGTAGTTTTCGAACAATATTCGGACAAATCTGCCCATATCTCCGAAACTATATGTCGTAGAACGGTGAAATCGGTATTTTTAGAAAGATCTCGTGAAAATGCAGTAGATGAAATGGTTTCCAACTTTCTAAACCGGTTAATTCCACTCGGAATTGACAGATATAACGGATTTTGGAGTAGTTTTCGAGCAATATTCGGACAAATCTGCCCATATCTCCGAAACTATATGTCGTAGAACGGTGAAATCGATATTTTTAGAAAGATCTCGAAAAAATACAGAAGATGACATGGTTTCAAACTTTCTAAACCGGTTAATTCCACTCGGAATTGACAGATATAACGGATTTTGGAGTAGTTTTCGAGCAATATTCGGACAAATCTGCCCATATCTCCGAAACTATATGTCGTAGAACGGTGAAATCGGTATTTTTAGAAAGATCTCGTGAAAATGCAGTAGATGAAATGGTTTCCAACTTTCTAAACCGGTTAATTCCACTCGGAATTGACAGATATAACGGATTTTGGAGTAGTTTTCGAACAATATTCGGACAAATCTGCCCATATCTCCGAAACTATATGTCGTAGAACGGTGAAATCGGTATTTTTAGAAAGATCTCGTGAAAATGCAGTAGATGAAATGGTTTCCAACTTTCTAAACCGGTTAATTCCACTCGGAATTGACAGATATAACGGATTTTGGAGTAGTTTTCGAACAATATTCGGACAAAT
Source organism: Platypus cylindrus (assembly GCA_949748235.1). Lineage (NCBI taxonomy): Eukaryota > Metazoa > Arthropoda > Insecta > Coleoptera > Curculionidae > Platypus > Platypus cylindrus. The sequence continues at coordinate 867,705 of CATIYE010000015.1, forward strand.
CTGCCCATATCTCCGAAACTATATGTCGTAGAACGGTGAAATCGGTATTTTTAGAAAGATCTCGTGAAAATACAGTAGATGAAATGGTTTCCAACTTTCTAAACCGGTTAATTCCACTCGGAATTGACAGATATAACGGATTTTGGAGTAGTTTTCGAGCAATATTCGGACAAATCTTCCCATATCTCCGAAACTATATGTCGTAGAACGGTGAAATCGGCAATTTTAGAAAGATCGCGAAAAAATATAGTAGATGACATGGTCTCAAACTTTCTAAACCGGTTAATTCTATTCGGAATTGCCAAAAATTCATATAACGCATTTTCAGCTATTTTCGAGCAATATTCGGACAAATCTTCCCATATCTCCGAAACTATATGTCGTAGAACGGTGAAATCGGTATTTTTAGAAAGATCTCGTGAAAATGCAGTAGATGAAATGGTTTCCAACTTTCTAAACCGGTTAATTCCACTCGGAATTGACAGATATAACGGATTTTGGAGTAGTTTTCGAACAATATTCGGACAAATCTGCCCATATCTCCGAAACTATATGTCGTAGAACGGTGAAATCGGTATTTTTAGAAAGATCTCGTGAAAGTACAGTAGATGAAATGGTTTCCAACTTTCTAAACCGGTTAATTCCACTCGGAATTGACAGATATAACGGATTTTGGAGTAGTTTTCGAACAATATTCGGACAAATCTGCCCATATCTCCGAAACTATATGTCGTAGAACGGTGAAATCAGTATTTTTAGAAAGATCTCGTGAAAATGCAGTAGACGAAATGGTTTCCAACTTTCTAAACCGGTTAATTCCACTCGGAATTGACAGATATAACGGATTTTGGAGTAGTTTTCGAGCAATATTCGGACAAATCTGCCCATATCTCCGAAACTATATGTCGTAGAACGGTGAAATCGGTATTTTTAGAAAGATCTCGAAAAAATACAGAAGATGACATGGTTTCAAACTTTCTAAACCGGTTAATTCCACTCGGAATTGACAGATATAACGGATTTTGGAGTAGTTTTCGAGCAATATTCGGTCAAATCTGCCCATATTTCCGAAACTATATGTCGTAGAAAGATGAAATCGGTATTTTTAGAAAGATCTCGAAAAAATACAGTAGATGACATGGTTTCAAACTTTCTAAACCGGTTAATTCCACTCGGAATTGACAGATATATCGGATTTTGGAATAGTTTTCGAGCAATATTCGGACAAATCTGCCCATATCTCCGAAACTATATGTCGTAGAACGGTGAAATCGGCAATTTTAGAAAGATCTCGAAAAAATACAGTAGATGACATGGTTTCAAACTTTCTAAACCGGTTAATTCCACTCGGAATTGACAGATATAACGGATTTTGGAGTAGTTTTCGAGCAATATTCGGACAAATCTTCCCATATCTCCGAAACTATATGTCGTAGAACGGTGAAATCGGCATTTTTAGAAAGATCTCGAAAAAATACAGTAGATGACATGGTTTCCAACTTTCTAAACCGGTTAATTCCACTCGGAATTGACAGATATAACGGATTTTGGAGTAGTTTTCGAGCAATATTCGGTCAAATCTGCCCATATCTCCGAAACTATATGTCGTAGAACGGTGAAATCGGTATTTTTAGAAAGATCTCGTGAAAATGCAGTAGATGAAATGGTTTCCAACTTTCTAAACCGGTTAATTCCACTCGGAAATGACAGATATAACGGATTTTGGAGTAGTTTTCGAGCAATATTCGGTCAAATCTGCCCATATTTCCGAAACTATATGTCGTAGAAAGATGAAATCGGTATTTTTAGAAAGATCTCGAAAAAATACAGTAGATGACATGGTTTCAAACTTTCTAAACCGGTTAATTCCACTCGGAATTGACAGATATAACGGATTTTGGAGTAGTTTTCGAGCAATATTCGGACAAATCTTCCCATATCTCCGAAACTATATGTCGTAGAACGGTGAAATCGGCATTTTTAGAAAGATCTCGAAAAAATACAGTAGATGACATGGTCTCAAACTTTCTAAACCGGTTAATTCTATTCGGAATTGCCAAAAATTCATATAACGCATTTTCAGCTATTTTCGAGCTATTTTCGGACAAATCTGCCCATATCTCCGAAACTATATGTCGTAGAACGGTGAAATCGATATTTTTAGAAAGATCTCGAAAAAATACAGTAGATGACATGGTCTCAAACTTTCTAAACCGGTTAATTCCACTCGGAATTGACAGATATAACCGATTTTGGAGTAGTTTTCGAGCAATATTCGGACAAATCTGCCCATATCTTTGAAACTATATGTCGTCGAACGGTGAAATCGGTATTTTTAGAAAGATCTCGAAAAAATACAGAAGATGACATGGTTTCAAACTTTCTAAACCGGTTAATTCCACTCGGAATTGACAGATATAACGGATTTTGGAGTAGTTTTCGAGCAATATTCGGACAAATCTGCCCATATCTCCGAAACTATATGTCGTAGAACGGTGAAATCGGTATTTTTAGAAAGATCTCGTGAAAATGCAGTAGATGAAATGGTTTCCAACTTTCTAAACCGGTTAATTCCACTCGGAATTGACAGATATAACGGATTTTGGAGTAGTTTTCGAACAATATTCGGACAAATCTGCCCATATCTCCGAAACTATATGTCGTAGAACGGTGAAATCGGTATTTTTAGAAAGATCTCGTGAAAGTACAGTAGATGAAATGGTTTCCAACTTTCTAAACCGGTTAATTCCACTCGGAATTGACAGATATAACGGATTTTGGAGTAGTTTTCGAACAATATTCGGACAAATCTTCCCATATCTCCGAAACTATATGTCGTAGAACGGTGAAATCGGCAATTTTAGAAAGATCGCGAAAAAATATAGTAGATGACATGGTCTCAAACTTTCTGAACCGGTTAATTCTATTCGGAATTGACAGATATAACGGATTTTGGAGTAGTTTTCGAACAATATTCGGACAAATCTGCCCATATCTCCGAAACTATATGTCGTAGAACGGTGAAATCGGTATTTTTAGAAAGATCTCGTGAAAATGCAGTAGATGAAATGGTTTCCAACTTTCTAAACCGGTTAATTCCACTCGGAATTGACAGATATAACGGATTTTGGAGTAGTTTTCGAACAATATTCGGACAAATCTGCCCATATCTCCGAAACTATATGTCGTAGAACGGTGAAATCGGTATTTTTAGAAAGATCTCGTGAAAATGCAGTAGATGAAATGGTTTCCAACTTTCTAAACCGGTTAATTCCACTCGGAATTGACAGATATAACGGATTTTGGAGTAGTTTTCGAGCAATATTCGGACAAATCTGCCCATATCTCCGAAACTATATGTCGTAGAACGGTGAAATCGGTATTTTTAGAAAGATCTCGAAAAAATACAGAAGATGACATGGTTTCAAACTTTCTAAACCGGTTAATTCCACTCGGAATTGACAGATATAACGGATTTTGGAGTAGTTTTCGAGCAATATTCGGACAAATCTGCCCATATCTCCGAAACTATATGTCGTAGAACGGTGAAATCGGTATTTTTAGAAAGATCTCGAAAAAATACAGAAGATGACATGGTTTCAAACTTTCTAAACCGGTTAATTCCACTCGGAATTGACAGATATAACGGATTTTGGAGTAGTTTTCGAGCAATATTCGGTCAAATCTGCCCATATTTCCGAAACTATATGTCGTAGAAAGATGAAATCGGTATTTTTAGAAAGATCTCGAAAAAATACAGTAGATGACATGGTTTCAAACTTTCTAAACCGGCTAATTCCACTCGGAATTGACAGATATATCGGATTTTGGAATAGTTTTCGAGCAATATTCGGACAAATCTGCCCATATCTCCGAAACTATATGTCGTAGAACGGTGAAATCGGCAATTTTAGAAAGATCGCGAAAAAATATAGTATATGACATGGTCTCAAACTTTCTAAACCGGTTAATTCTATTCGGAATTGACAGATATAACGGATTTTGGAGTAGTTTTCGAACAATATTCGGACAAATCTGCCCATATCTCCGAAACTATATGTCGTAGAACGGTGAAATCGGTATTTTTAGAAAGATCTCGTGAAAATGCAGTAGATGAAATGGTTTCCAACTTTCTAAACCGGTTAATTCCACTCGGAATTGACAGATATAACGGATTTTGGAGTAGTTTTCGAACAATATTCGGACAAATCTGCCCATATCTCCGAAACTATATGTCGTAGAACGGTGAAATCGGTATTTTTAGAAAGATCTCGTGAAAATGCAGTAGATGAAATGGTTTCCAACTTTCTAAACCGGTTAATTCCACTCGGAATTGACAGATATAACGGATTTTGGAGTAGTTTTCGAGCAATATTCGGACAAATCTGCCCATATCTCCGAAACTATATGTCGTAGAACGGTGAAATCGGTATTTTTAGAAAGATCTCGAAAAAATACAGAAGATGACATGGTTTCAAACTTTCTAAACCGGTTAATTCCACTCGGAATTGACAGATATAACGGATTTTGGAGTAGTTTTCGAGCAATATTCGGACAAATCTGCCCATATCTCCGAAACTATATGTCGTAGAACGGTGAAATCGGTATTTTTAGAAAGATCTCGTGAAAATGCAGTAGATGAAATGGTTTCCAACTTTCTAAACCGGTTAATTCCACTCGGAATTGACAGATATAACGGATTTTGGAGTAGTTTTCGAGCAATATTCGGACAAATCTGCCCATATCTCCGAAACTATATGTCGTAGAACGGTGAAATCGGTATTTTTAGAAAGATCTCGAAAAAATACAGAAGATGACATGGTTTCAAACTTTCTAAACCGGTTAATTCCACTCGGAATTGACAGATATAACGGATTTTGGAGTAGTTTTCGAACAATATTCGGACAAATCTGCCCATATCTCCGAAACTATATGTCGTAGAACGGTGAAATCGGTATTTTTAGAAAGATCTCGTGAAAATGCAGTAGATGAAATGGTTTCCAACTTTCTAAACCGGTTAATTCCACTCGGAATTGACAGATATAACGGATTTTGGAGTAGTTTTCGAGCAATATTCGGACAAATCTGCCCATATCTCCGAAACTATATGTCGTAGAACGGTGAAATCGGTATTTTTAGAAAGATCTCGTGAAAATGCAGTAGATGAAATGGTTTCCAACTTTCTAAACCGGTTAATTCCACTCGGAATTGACAGATATAACGGATTTTGGAGTAGTTTTCGAACAATATTCGGACAAATCTGCCCATATCTCCGAAACTATATGTCGTAGAACGGTGAAATCGGTATTTTTAGAAAGATCTCGTGAAAATGCAGTAGATGAAATGGTTTCCAACTTTCTAAACCGGTTAATTCCACTCGGAATTGACAGATATAACGGATTTTGGAGTAGTTTTCGAACAATATTCGGACAAATCTGCCCATATCTCCGAAACTATATGTCGTAGAACGGTGAAATCGGTATTTTTAGAAAGATCTCGTGAAAATGCAGTAGATGAAATGGTTTCCAACTTTCTAAACCGGTTAATTCCACTCGGAATTGACAGATATAACGGATTTTGGAGTAGTTTTCGAACAATATTCGGACAAATCTGCCCATATCTCCGAAACTATATGTCGTAGAACGGTGAAATCGGTATTTTTAGAAAGATCTCGTGAAAATACAGTAGATGAAATGGTTTCCAACTTTCTAAACCGGTTAATTCCACTCGGAATTGACAGATATAACGGATTTTGGAGTAGTTTTCGAGCAATATTCGGACAAATCTTCCCATATCTCCGAAACTATATGTCGTAGAACGGTGAAATCGGCAATTTTAGAAAGATCGCGAAAAAATATAGTAGATGACATGGTCTCAAACTTTCTAAACCGGTTAATTCTATTCGGAATTGCCAAAAATTCATATAACGCATTTTCAGCTATTTTCGAGCAATATTCGGACAAATCTTCCCATATCTCCGAAACTATATGTCGTAGAACGGTGAAATCGGTATTTTTAGAAAGATCTCGTGAAAATGCAGTAGATGAAATGGTTTCCAACTTTCTAAACCGGTTAATTCCACTCGGAATTGACAGATATAACGGATTTTGGAGTAGTTTTCGAACAATATTCGGACAAATCTGCCCATATCTCCGAAACTATATGTCGTAGAACGGTGAAATCGGTATTTTTAGAAAGATCTCGTGAAAGTACAGTAGATGAAATGGTTTCCAACTTTCTAAACCGGTTAATTCCACTCGGAATTGACAGATATAACGGATTTTGGAGTAGTTTTCGAACAATATTCGGACAAATCTGCCCATATCTCCGAAACTATATGTCGTAGAACGGTGAAATCGGTATTTTTAGAAAGATCTCGTGAAAATGCAGTAGACGAAATGGTTTCCAACTTTCTAAACCGGTTAATTCCACTCGGAATTGACAGATATAACGGATTTTGGAGTAGTTTTCGAGCAATATTCGGACAAATCTGCCCATATCTCCGAAACTATATGTCGTAGAACGGTGAAATCGGTATTTTTAGAAAGATCTCGAAGAAATACAGAAGATGACATGGTTTCAAACTTTCTAAACCGGTTAATTCCACTCGGAATTGACAGATATAACGGATTTTGGAGTAGTTTTCGAGCAATATTCGGTCAAATCTGCCCATATTTCCGAAACTATATGTCGTAGAAAGATGAAATCGGTATTTTTAGAAAGATCTCGAAAAAATACAGTAGATGACATGGTTTCAAACTTTCTAAACCGGTTAATTCCACTCGGAATTGACAGATATATCGGATTTTGGAATAGTTTTCGAGCAATATTCGGACAAATCTGCCCATATCTCCGAAACTATATGTCGTAGAACGGTGAAATCGGTATTTTTAGAAAGATCTCGTGAAAATGCAGTAGATGAAATGGTTTCCAACTTTCTAAACCGGTTAATTCCACTCGGAATTGACAGATATAACGGATTTTGTAGTAGTTTTCGAGCAATATTCGGACAAATCTGCCCATATCTCCGAAACTATATGTCGTAGAACGGTGAAATTGGTATTTTTAGAAAGATCTCGTGAAAATACAGTAGATGAAATGGTTTCCAACTTTCTAAACCGGTTAATTCCACTCGGAATTGACAGATATATCGGATTTTGGAGTAGTTTTCGAGCAATATTCGGACAAATCAGCCCATATCTCCGAAACTATATGTCGTAGAACTTTGAAATCGGTATTTTTAGAAAGATCTCGAAAAAATACAGAAGATGACATGGTTTCAAACTTTCTAAACCGGTTAATTCCACTCGGAATTGACAGATATAACGGATTTTGGAGTAGTTTTCAAGCAATATTCGGTCAAATCTGCCCATATTTCCGAAACTATATGTCGTAGAAAGATGAAATCGGTATTTTTAGAAAGATCTCGAAAAAATACAGTAGATGACATGGTTTCAAACTTTCTAAACCGGTTAATTCCACTCGAAATTGACAGATATATCGGATTTTGGAGTAGTTTTCGAGCAATATTCGGACAAATCTGCCCATATCTCCGAAACTATATGTCGTAGAACGGTGAAATCGGTATTTTTAGAAAGATCTCGTGAAAATGCAGTAGATGAAATGGTTTCCAACTTTCTAAACCGGTTAATTTCACTCGGAATTGACAGATATAACGGATTTTGTAGTAGTTTTCGAGCAATATTCGGACAAATCTGCCCATATCTCCGAAACTATATGTCGTAGAACGGTGAAATCGGTATTTTTAGAAAGATCTCGTGAAAATACAGTAGATGAAATGGTTTCCAACTTTCTAAACCGGTTAATTCCACTCGGAATTGACAGATATATCGGATTTTGGAGTAGTTTTCGAGCAATATTTGAACAAATCTGCCCATATCTCCGAAACTATATGTCGTAGAACGGTGAAATCGGTATTTTTAGAAAGATCTCGTGAAAATGCAGTAGATGAAATGGTTTCCAACTTTCTAAACCGGTTAATTCCACTCGGAATTGACAGATATAACGGATTTTGGAGTAGTTTTCGAACAATATTCGGACAAATCTGCCCATATCTCCGAAACTATATGTCGTAGAACGGTGAAATCGGTATTTTTAGAAAGATCTCGTGAAAATGCAGTAGATGAAATGGTTTCCAACTTTCTAAACCGGTTAATTCCACTCGGAATTGACAGATATAACGGATTTTGGAGTAGTTTTCGAACAATATTCGGACAAATCTGCCCATATCTCCGAAACTATATGTCGTAGAACGGTGAAATCGGTATTTTTAGAAAGATCTCGTGAAAATGCAGTAGATGAAATGGTTTCCAACTTTCTAAACCGGTTAATTCCACTCGGAATTGACAGATATAACGGATTTTGGAGTAGTTTTCGAACAATATTCGGACAAATCTGCCCATATCTCCGAAACTATATGTCGTAGAACGGTGAAATCGGTATTTTTAGAAAGATCTCGTGAAAATACAGTAGATGAAATGGTTTCCAACTTTCTAAACCGGTTAATTCCACTCGGAATTGACAGATATAACGGATTTTGGAGTAGTTTTCGAGCAATATTCGGACAAATCTTCCCATATCTCCGAAACTATATGTCGTAGAACGGTGAAATCGGCAATTTTAGAAAGATCGCGAAAAAATATAGTAGATGACATGGTCTCAAACTTTCTAAACCGGTTAATTCTATTCGGAATTGCCAAAAATTCATATAACGCATTTTCAGCTATTTTCGAGCAATATTCGGACAAATCTTCCCATATCTCCGAAACTATATGTCGTAGAACGGTGAAATCGGTATTTTTAGAAAGATCTCGTGAAAATGCAGTAGATGAAATGGTTTCCAACTTTCTAAACCGGTTAATTCCACTCGGAATTGACAGATATAGCGGATTTTGGAGTAGTTTTCGAACAATATTCGGACAAATCTGCCCATATCTCCGAAACTATATGTCGTAGAACGGTGAAATCGGTATTTTTAGAAAGATCTCGTGAAAGTACAGTAGATGAAATGGTTTCCAACTTTCTAAACCGGTTAATTCCACTCGGAATTGACAGATATAACGGATTTTGGAGTAGTTTTCGAACAATATTCGGACAAATCTGCCCATATCTCCGAAACTATATGTCGTAGAACGGTGAAATCGGTATTTTTAGAAAGATCTCGTGAAAATGCAGTAGACGAAATGGTTTCCAACTTTCTAAACCGGTTAATTCCACTCGGAATTGACAGATATAACGGATTTTGGAGTAGTTTTCGAGCAATATTCGGACAAATCTGCCCATATCTCCGAAACTATATGTCGTAGAACGGTGAAATCGGTATTTTTAGAAAGATCTCGAAAAAATACAGAAGATGACATGGTTTCAAACTTTCTAAACCGGTTAATTCCACTCGGAATTGACAGATATAACGGATTTTGGAGTAGTTTTCGAGCAATATTCGGTCAAATCTGCCCATATTTCCGAAACTATATGTCGTAGAAAGATGAAATCGGTATTTTTAGAAAGATCTCGAAAAAATACAGTAGATGACATGGTTTCAAACTTTCTAAACCGGTTAATTCCACTCGGAATTGACAGATATATCGGATTTTGGAATAGTTTTCGAGCAATATTCGGACAAATCTGCCCATATCTCCGAAACTATATGTCGTAGAACGGTGAAATCGGTATTTTTAGAAAGATCTCGTGAAAATGCAGTAGATGAAATGGTTTCCAACTTTCTAAACCGGTTAATTCCACTCGGAATTGACAGATATAACGGATTTTGTAGTAGTTTTCGAGCAATATTCGGACAAATCTGCCCATATCTCCGAAACTATATGTCGTAGAACGGTGAAATTGGTATTTTTAGAAAGATCTCGTGAAAATACAGTAGATGAAATGGTTTCCAACTTTCTAAACCGGTTAATTCCACTCGGAATTGACAGATATATCGGATTTTGGAGTAGTTTTCGAGCAATATTCGGACAAATCAGCCCATATCTCCGAAACTATATGTCGTAGAACTTTGAAATCGGTATTTTTAGAAAGATCTCGAAAAAATACAGAAGATGACATGGTTTCAAACTTTCTAAACCGGTTAATTCCACTCGGAATTGACAGATATAACGGATTTTGGAGTAGTTTTCAAGCAATATTCGGTCAAATCTGCCCATATCTCCGAAACTATATGTCGTAGAACGGTGAAATCGGTATTTTTAGAAAGATCTCGAAAAAATACAGAAGATGACATGGTTTCAAACTTTCTAAACCGGTTAATTCCACTCGGAATTGACAGATATAACGGATTTTGGAGTAGTTTTCGAGCAATATTCGGTCAAATCTGCCCATATTTCCGAAACTATATGTCGTAGAAAGATGAAATCGGTATTTTTAGAAAGATCTCGAAAAAATACAGTAGATGACATGGTTTCAAACTTTCTAAACCGGTTAATTCCACTCGGAATTGACAGATATATCGGATTTTGGAATAGTTTTCGAGCAATATTCGGACAAATCTGCCCATATCTCCGAAACTATATGTCGTAGAACGGTGAAATCGGTATTTTTAGAAAGATCTCGTGAAAATGCAGTAGATGAAATGGTTTCCAACTTTCTAAACCGGTTAATTCCACTCGGAATTGACAGATATAACGGATTTTGTAGTAGTTTTCGAGCAATATTCGGACAAATCTGCCCATATCTCCGAAACTATATGTCGTAGAACGGTGAAATTGGTATTTTTAGAAAGATCTCGTGAAAATACAGTAGATGAAATGGTTTCCAACTTTCTAAACCGGTTAATTCCACTCGGAATTGACAGATATATCGGATTTTGGAGTAGTTTTCGAGCAATATTCGGACAAATCAGCCCATATCTCCGAAACTATATGTCGTAGAACTTTGAAATCGGTATTTTTAGAAAGATCTCGAAAAAATACAGAAGATGACATGGTTTCAAACTTTCTAAACCGGTTAATTCCACTCAGAATTGACAGATATAACGGATTTTGGAGTAGTTTTCAAGCAATATTCGGTCAAATCTGCCCATATTTCCGAAACTATATGTCGTAGAAAGATGAAATCGGTATTTTTAGAAAGATCTCGAAAAAATACAGTAGATGACATGGTTTCAAACTTTCTAAACCGGTTAATTCCACTCGAAATTGACAGATATATCGGATTTTGGAGTAGTTTTCGAGCAATATTCGGACAAATCTGCCCATATCTCCGAAACTATATGTCGTAGAACGGTGAAATCGGTATTTTTAGAAAGATCTCGTGAAAATGCAGTAGATGAAATGGTTTCCAACTTTCTAAACCGGTTAATTTCACTCGGAATTGACAGATATAACGGATTTTGTAGTAGTTTTCGAGCAATATTCGGACAAATCTGCCCATATCTCCGAAACTATATGTCGTAGAACGGTGAAATCGGTATTTTTAGAAAGATCTCGTGAAAATACAGTAGATGAAATGGTTTCCAACTTTCTAAACCGGTTAATTCCACTCGGAATTGACAGATATATCGGATTTTGGAGTAGTTTTCGAGCAATATTTGAACAAATCTGCCCATATCTCCGAAACTATATGTCGTAGAACGGTGAAATCGGTATTTTTAGAAAGATCTCGTGAAAATGCAGTAGATGAAATGGTTTCCAACTTTCTCAACCGGTTAATTCCACTCGGAATTGACAGATATAACGGATTTTGTAGTAGTTTTCGAGCAATATTCGGACAAATCTGCCCATATCTCCGAAACTATATGTCGTAGAACGGTGAAATTGGTATTTTTAGAAAGATCTCGTGAAAATGCAGTAGACGAAATGGTTTCCAACTTTCTAAACCGGTTAATTCCACTCGGAATTGACAGATATAACGGATTTTGGAGTAGTTTTCGAGCAATATTCGGTCAAATCTGCCCATATTTCCGAAACTATATGTCGTAGAAAGATGAAATCGGTATTTTTAGAAAGATCTCGAAAAAATACAGTAGATGACATGGTTTCAAACTTTCTAAACCGGTTAATTCCACTCGGAATTGACAGATATATCGGATTTTGGAATAGTTTTCGAGCAATATTCGGACAAATCTGCCCATATCTCCGAAACTATATGTCGTAGAACGGTGAAATCGGCAATTTTAGAAAGATCGCGAAAAAATATAGTAGATGACATGGTCTCAAACTTTCTAAACCGGTTAATTCTATTCGGAATTGACAGATATAACGGATTTTGGAGTAGTTTTCGAACAATATTCGGACAAATCTGCCCATATCTCCGAAACTATATGTCGTAGAACGGTGAAATTGGTATTTTTAGAAAGATCTCGTGAAAATGCAGTAGATGAAATGGTTTCCAACTTTCTAAACCGGTTAATTCCACTCGGAATTGACAGATATAACGGATTTTGGAGTAGTTTTCGAACAATATTCGGACAAATCTGCCCATATCTCCGAAACTATATGTCGTAGAACGGTGAAATCGGTATTTTTAGAAAGATCTCGTGAAAATGCAGTAGATGAAATGGTTTCCAACTTTCTAAACCGGTTAATTCCACTCGGAATTGACAGATATAACGGATTTTGGAGTAGTTTTCGAGCAATATTCGGACAAATCTGCCCATATCTCCGAAACTATATGTCGTAGAACGGTGAAATCGGTATTTTTAGAAAGATCTCGAAAAAATACAGAAGATGACATGGTTTCAAACTTTCTAAACCGGTTAATTCCACTCGGAATTGACAGATATAACGGATTTTGGAGTAGTTTTCGAGCAATATTCGGACAAATCTGCCCATATCTCCGAAACTATATGTCGTAGAACGGTGAAATCGGTATTTTTAGAAAGATCTCGTGAAAATGCAGTAGATGAAATGGTTTCCAACTTTCTAAACCGGTTAATTCCACTCGGAATTGACAGATATATCGGATTTTGGAGTAGTTTTCGAGCAATATTTGAACAAATCTGCCCATATCTCCGAAACTATATGTCGTAGAACGGTGAAATCGGTATTTTTAGAAAGATCTCGTGAAAATGCAGTAGATGAAATGGTTTCCAACTTTCTCAACCGGTTAATTCCACTCGGAATTGACAGATATAACGGATTTTGGAGTAGTTTTCGAGCAATATTCGGACAAATCTGCCCATATCTCCGAAACTATATGTCGTAGAACGGTGAAATCGGTATTTTTAGAAAGATCTCGAAAAAATACAGAAGATGACATGGTTTCAAACTTTCTAAACCGGTTAATTCCACTCGGAATTGACAGATATAACGGATTTTGGAGTAGTTTTCGAGCAATATTCGGACAAATCTGCCCATATCTCCGAAACTATATGTCGTAGAACGGTGAAATCGGTATTTTTAGAAAGATCTCGTGAAAGTACAGTAGATGAAATGGTTTCCAACTTTCTAAACCGGTTAATTCCACTCGGAATTGACAGATATATCGGATTTTGGAGTAGTTTTCGAGCAATATTTGAACAAATCTGCCCATATCTCCGAAACTATATGTCGTAGAACGGTGAAATCGGTATTTTTAGAAAGATCTCGTGAAAATGCAGTAGATGAAATGGTTTCCAACTTTCTCAACCGGTTAATTCCACTCGGAATTGACAGATATAACGGATTTTGTAGTAGTTTTCGAGCAATATTCGGACAAATCTGCCCATATCTCCGAAACTATATGTCGTAGAACGGTGAAATTGGTATTTTTAGAAAGATCTCGTGAAAATGCAGTAGACGAAATGGTTTCCAACTTTCTAAACCGGTTAATTCCACTCGGAATTGACAGATATAACGGATTTTGGAGTAGTTTTCGAGCAATATTCGGTCAAATCTGCCCATATTTCCGAAACTATATGTCGTAGAAAGATGAAATCGGTATTTTTAGAAAGATCTCGAAAAAATACAGTAGATGACATGGTTTCAAACTTTCTAAACCGGTTAATTCCACTCGGAATTGACAGATATATCGGATTTTGGAATAGTTTTCGAGCAATATTCGGACAAATCTGCCCATATCTCCGAAACTATATGTCGTAGAACGGTGAAATCGGCAATTTTAGAAAGATCGCGAAAAAATATAGTAGATGACATGGTCTCAAACTTTCTAAACCGGTTAATTCTATTCGGAATTGACAGATATAACGGATTTTGGAGTAGTTTTCGAACAATATTCGGACAAATCTGCCCATATCTCCGAAACTATATGTCGTAGAACGGTGAAATTGGTATTTTTAGAAAGATCTCGTGAAAATGCAGTAGATGAAATGGTTTCCAACTTTCTAAACCGGTTAATTCCACTCGGAATTGACAGATATAACGGATTTTGGAGTAGTTTTCGAACAATATTCGGACAAATCTGCCCATATCTCCGAAACTATATGTCGTAGAACGGTGAAATCGGTATTTTTAGAAAGATCTCGTGAAAATGCAGTAGATGAAATGGTTTCCAACTTTCTAAACCGGTTAATTCCACTCGGAATTGACAGATATAACGGATTTTGGAGTAGTTTTCGAGCAATATTCGGACAAATCTGCCCATATCTCCGAAACTATATGTCGTAGAACGGTGAAATCGGTATTTTTAGAAAGATCTCGAAAAAATACAGAAGATGACATGGTTTCAAACTTTCTAAACCGGTTAATTCCACTCGGAATTGACAGATATAACGGATTTTGGAGTAGTTTTCGAGCAATATTCGGACAAATCTGCCCATATCTCCGAAACTATATGTCGTAGAACGGTGAAATCGGTATTTTTAGAAAGATCTCGTGAAAATGCAGTAGATGAAATGGTTTCCAACTTTCTAAACCGGTTAATTCCACTCGGAATTGACAGATATAACGGATTTTGGAGTAGTTTTCGAACAATATTCGGACAAATCTGCCCATATCTCCGAAACTATATGTCGTAGAACGGTGAAATCGGTATTTTTAGAAAGATCTCGTGAAAATGCAGTAGATGAAATGGTTTCCAACTTTCTAAACCGGTTAATTCCACTCGGAATTGACAGATATAACGGATTTTGGAGTAGTTTTCGAACAATATTCGGACAAATCTGCCCATATCTCCGAAACTATATGTCGTAGAACGGTGAAATCGGTATTTTTAGAAAGATCTCGTGAAAATGCAGTAGATGAAATGGTTTCCAACTTTCTAAACCGGTTAATTCCACTCGGAATTGACATATATAACGGATTTTGGAGTAGTTTTCGAACAATATTCGGACAAATCTGCCCATATCTCCGAAACTATATGTCGTAGAACGGTGAAATCGGTATTTTTAGAAAGATCTCGTGAAAATACAGTAGATGAAATGGTTTCCAACTTTCTAAACCGGTTAATTCCACTCGGAATTGACAGATATAACGGATTTTGGAGTAGTTTTCGAGCAATATTCGGACAAATCTTCCCATATCTCCGAAACTATATGTCGTAGAACGGTGAAATCGGCAATTTTAGAAAGATCGCGAAAAAATATAGTAGATGACATGGTCTCAAACTTTCTAAACCGGTTAATTCTATTCGGAATTGCCAAAAATTCATATAACGCATTTTCAGCTATTTTCGAGCAATATTCGGACAAATCTTCCCATATCTCCGAAACTATATGTCGTAGAACGGTGAAATCGGTATTTTTAGAAAGATCTCGTGAAAATGCAGTAGATGAAATGGTTTCCAACTTTCTAAACCGGTTAATTCCACTCGGAATTGACAGATATAACGGATTTTGGAGTAGTTTTCGAACAATATTCGGACAAATCTGCCCATATCTCCGAAACTATATGTCGTAGAACGGTGAAATCGGTATTTTTAGAAAGATCTCGTGAAAGTACAGTAGATGAAATGGTTTCCAACTTTCTAAACCGGTTAATTCCACTCGGAATTGACAGATATAACGGATTTTGGAGTAGTTTTCGAACAATATTCGGACAAATCTGCCCATATCTCCGAAACTATATGTCGTAGAACGGTGAAATCGGTATTTTTAGAAAGATCTCGTGAAAATGCAGTAGACGAAATGGTTTCCAACTTTCTAAACCGGTTAATTCCACTCGGAATTGACAGATATAACGGATTTTGGAGTAGTTTTCGAGCAATATTCGGACAAATCTGCCCATATCTCCGAAACTATATGTCGTAGAACGGTGAAATCGGTATTTTTAGAAAGATCTCGAAAAAATACAGAAGATGACATGGTTTCAAACTTTCTAAACCGGTTAATTCCACTCGGAATTGACAGATATAACGGATTTTGGAGTAGTTTTCGAGCAATATTCGGACAAATCTGCCCATATCTCCGAAACTATATGTCGTAGAACGGTGAAATCGGTATTTTTAGAAAGATCTCGTGAAAATGCAGTAGATGAAATGGTTTCCAACTTTCTAAACCGGTTAATTCCACTCGGAATTGACAGATATAACGGATTTTGGAGTAGTTTTCGAACAATATTCGGACAAATCTGCCCATATCTCCGAAACTATATGTCGTAGAACGGTGAAATCGGTATTTTTAGAAAGATCTCGTGAAAATGCAGTAGATGAAATGGTTTCCAACTTTCTAAACCGGTTAATTCCACTCGGAATTGACAGATATAACGGATTTTGGAGTAGTTTTCGAACAATATTCGGACAAATCTGCCCATATCTCCGAAACTATATGTCGTAGAACGGTGAAATCGGTATTTTTAGAAAGATCTCGTGAAAATGCAGTAGATGAAATGGTTTCCAACTTTCTAAACCGGTTAATTCCACTCGGAATTGACATATATAACGGATTTTGGAGTAGTTTTCGAACAATATTCGGACAAATCTGCCCATATCTCCGAAACTATATGTCGTAGAACGGTGAAATCGGTATTTTTAGAAAGATCTCGTGAAAATACAGTAGATGAAATGGTTTCCAACTTTCTAAACCGGTTAATTCCACTCGGAATTGACAGATATAACGGATTTTGGAGTAGTTTTCGAGCAATATTCGGACAAATCTTCCCATATCTCCGAAACTATATGTCGTAGAACGGTGAAATCGGCAATTTTAGAAAGATCGCGAAAAAATATAGTAGATGACATGGTCTCAAACTTTCTAAACCGGTTAATTCTATTCGGAATTGCCAAAAATTCATATAACGCATTTTCAGCTATTTTCGAGCAATATTCGGACAAATCTTCCCATATCTCCGAAACTATATGTCGTAGAACGGTGAAATCGGTATTTTTAGAAAGATCTCGTGAAAATGCAGTAGATGAAATGGTTTCCAACTTTCTAAACCGGTTAATTCCACTCGGAATTGACAGATATAACGGATTTTGGAGTAGTTTTCGAACAATATTCGGACAAATCTGCCCATATCTCCGAAACTATATGTCGTAGAACGGTGAAATCGGTATTTTTAGAAAGATCTCGTGAAAGTACAGTAGATGAAATGGTTTCCAACTTTCTAAACCGGTTAATTCCACTCGGAATTGACAGATATAACGGATTTTGGAGTAGTTTTCGAACAATATTCGGACAAATCTGCCCATATCTCCGAAACTATATGTCGTAGAACGGTGAAATCGGTATTTTTAGAAAGATCTCGTGAAAATGCAGTAGACGAAATGGTTTCCAACTTTCTAAACCGGTTAATTCCACTCGGAATTGACAGATATAACGGATTTTGGAGTAGTTTTCGAGCAATATTCGGACAAATCTGCCCATATCTCCGAAACTATATGTCGTAGAACGGTGAAATCGGTATTTTTAGAAAGATCTCGAAAAAATACAGAAGATGACATGGTTTCAAACTTTCTAAACCGGTTAATTCCACTCGGAATTGACAGATATAACGGATTTTGGAGTAGTTTTCGAGCAATATTCGGTCAAATCTGCCCATATTTCCGAAACTATATGTCGTAGAAAGATGAAATCGGTATTTTTAGAAAGATCTCGAAAAAATACAGTAGATGACATGGTTTCAAACTTTCTAAACCGGTTAATTCCACTCGGAATTGACAGATATATCGGATTTTGGAATAGTTTTCGAGCAATATTCGGACAAATCTGCCCATATCTCCGAAACTATATGTCGTAGAACGGTGAAATCGGTATTTTTAGAAAGATCTCGTGAAAATGCAGTAGATGAAATGGTTTCCAACTTTCTAAACCGGTTAATTCCACTCGGAATTGACAGATATAACGGATTTTGTAGTAGTTTTCGAGCAATATTCGGACAAATCTGCCCATATCTCCGAAACTATATGTCGTAGAACGGTGAAATTGGTATTTTTAGAAAGATCTCGTGAAAATACAGTAGATGAAATGGTTTCCAACTTTCTAAACCGGTTAATTCCACTCGGAATTGACAGATATATCGGATTTTGGAGTAGTTTTCGAGCAATATTCGGACAAATCAGCCCATATCTCCGAAACTATATGTCGTAGAACTTTGAAATCGGTATTTTTAGAAAGATCTCGAAAAAATACAGAAGATGACATGGTTTCAAACTTTCTAAACCGGTTAATTCCACTCGGAATTGACAGATATAACGGATTTTGGAGTAGTTTTCAAGCAATATTCGGTCAAATCTGCCCATATTTCCGAAACTATATGTCGTAGAAAGATGAAATCGGTATTTTTAGAAAGATCTCGAAAAAATACAGTAGATGACATAGTTTCAAACTTTCTAAACCGGTTAATTCCACTCGAAATTGACAGATATATCGGATTTTGGAGTAGTTTTCGAGCAATATTCGGACAAATCTGCCCATATCTCCGAAACTATATGTCGTAGAACGGTGAAATCGGTATTTTTAGAAAGATCTCGTGAAAATGCAGTAGATGAAATGGTTTCCAACTTTCTAAACCGGTTAATTTCACTCGGAATTGACAGATATAACGGATTTTGTAGTAGTTTTCGAGCAATATTCGGACAAATCTGCCCATATCTCCGAAACTATATGTCGTAGAACGGTGAAATCGGTATTTTTAGAAAGATCTCGTGAAAATACAGTAGATGAAATGGTTTCCAACTTTCTAAACCGGTTAATTCCACTCGGAATTGACAGATATATCGGATTTTGGAGTAGTTTTCGAGCAATATTTGAACAAATCAGCCCATATCTCCGAAACTATATGTCGTAGAACGGGGAAATCGGTATTTTTAGAAAGGTCTCGTGAAAATACAGTAGATGACATGGTTTCAAACTTTCTAAACCGGTTAATTCCACTCGGAATTGACAGATATAGCGGATTTTGGAGTAGTTTTCGAGCAATATTCGGACAAATCTTCCCATATCTCCGAAGCTATATGTCGTAGAACGGTGAAATCGGTATTTTTAGAAAGATCTCGAAAAAATACAGAAGATGACATGGTTTCAAACTTTCTAAACCGGTTAATTCCACTCGGAATTGACAGATATAACGGATTTTGGAGTAGTTTTCGAGCAATATTCGGTCAAATCTGCCCATATTTCCGAAACTATATGTCGTAGAAAGATGAAATCGGTATTTTTAGAAAGATCTCGAAAAAATACAGTAGATGACATGGTTTCAAACTTTCTAAACCGGTTAATTCCACTCGAAATTGACAGATATATCGGATTTTGGAGTAGTTTTCGAGCAATATTCGGACAAATCTGCCCATATCTCCGAAACTATATGTCGTAGAACGGTGAAATCGGTATTTTTAGAAAGATCTCGTGAAAATGCAGTAGATGAAATGGTTTCCAACTTTCTAAACCGGTTAATTCCACTCGGAATTGACAGATATAACGGATTTTGTAGTAGTTTTCGAGCAATATTCGGACAAATCTGCCCATATCTCCGAAACTATATGTCGTAGAACGGTGAAATCGGTATTTTTAGAAAGATCTCGTGAAAATACAGTAGATGAAATGGTTTCCAACTTTCTAAACCGGTTAATTCCACTCGGAATTGACAGATATAACGGATTTTGGAGTAGTTTTCGAACAATATTTGGACAAATCTGCCCATATCTCCGAAACTATATGTCGTAGAACGGTGAAATCGGTATTTTTAGAAAGATCTCGTGAAAGTACAGTAGATGACATAGTTTCAAACTTTCTAAACCGGTTAATTCCACTCGAAATTGACAGATATATCGGATTTTGGAGTAGTTTTCGAGCAATATTCGGACAAATCTGCCCATATCTCCGAAACTATATGTCGTAGAACGGTGAAATCGGTATTTTTAGAAAGATCTCGTGAAAATGCAGTAGATGAAATGGTTTCCAACTTTCTAAACCGGTTAATTTCACTCGGAATTGACAGATATAACGGATTTTGTAGTAGTTTTCGAGCAATATTCGGACAAATCTGCCCATATCTCCGAAACTATATGTCGTAGAACGGTGAAATCGGTATTTTTAGAAAGATCTCGTGAAAATACAGTAGATGAAATGGTTTCCAACTTTCTAAACCGGTTAATTCCACTCGGAATTGACAGATATATCGGATTTTGGAGTAGTTTTCGAGCAATATTTGAACAAATCAGCCCATATCTCCGAAACTATATGTCGTAGAACGGGGAAATCGGTATTTTTAGAAAGGTCTCGTGAAAATACAGTAGATGACATGGTTTCAAACTTTCTAAACCGGTTAATTCCACTCGGAATTGACAGATATAGCGGATTTTGGAGTAGTTTTCGAGCAATATTCGGACAAATCTTCCCATATCTCCGAAGCTATATGCCGTAGAACGGTGAAATCGGTATTTTTAGAAAGATCTCGAAAAAATACAGAAGATGACATGGTTTCAAACTTTCTAAACCGGTTAATTCCACTCGGAATTGACAGATATAACGGATTTTGGAGTAGTTTTCGAGCAATATTCGGTCAAATCTGCCCATATTTCCGAAACTATATGTCGTAGAAAGATGAAATCGGTATTTTTAGAAAGATCTCGAAAAAATACAGTAGATGACATGGTTTCAAACTTTCTAAACCGGTTAATTCCACTCGAAATTGACAGATATATCGGATTTTGGAGTAGTTTTCGAGCAATATTCGGACAAATCTGCCCATATCTCCGAAACTATATGTCGTAGAACGGTGAAATCGGTATTTTTAGAAAGATCTCGTGAAAATGCAGTAGATGAAATGGTTTCCAACTTTCTAAACCGGTTAATTCCACTCGGAATTGACAGATATAACGGATTTTGTAGTAGTTTTCGAGCAATATTCGGACAAATCTGCCCATATCTCCGAAACTATATGTCGTAGAACGGTGAAATCGGTATTTTTAGAAAGATCTCGTGAAAATACAGTAGATGAAATGGTTTCCAACTTTCTAAACCGGTTAATTCCACTCGGAATTGACAGATATAACGGATTTTGGAGTAGTTTTCGAACAATATTTGGACAAATCTGCCCATATCTCCGAAACTATATGTCGTAGAACGGTGAAATCGGTATTTTTAGAAAGATCTCGTGAAAGTACAGTAGATGAAATGGTTTCCAACTTTCTAAACCGGTTAATTCCACTCGGAATTGACAGATATAACGGATTTTGGAGTAGTTTTCGAACAATATTCGGACAAATCTGCCCATATCTCCGAAACTATATGTCGTAGAACGGTGAAATCGGTATTTTTAGAAAGATCTCGTGAAAATGCAGTAGATGAAATGGTTTCCAACTTTCTAAACCGGTTAATTCCACTCGGAATTGACAGATATAACGGATTTTGGAGTAGTTTTCGAGCAATATTCGGACAAATCTGCCCATATCTCCGAAACTATATGTCGTAGAACGGTGAAATCGGTATTTTTAGAAAGATCTCGTGAAAGTACAGTAGATGAAATGGTTTCCAACTTTCTAAACCGGTTAATTCCACTCGGAATTGACAGATATAACGGATTTTGGAGTAGTTTTCGAACAATATTCGGACAAATCTGCCCATATCTCCGAAACTATATGTCGTAGAACGGCGAAATCGGTATTTTTAGAAGGATCTCGTGAAAATGCAGTAGATGAAATGGTTTCCAACTTTCTAAACCGGTTAATTCCACTCGGAATTGACAGATATAACCGATTTTGGAGTAGTTTTCGAGCAATATTCGGACAAATCTGCCCATATCTTTGAAACTATATGTCGTCGAACGGTGAAATCGGTATTTTTAGAAAGATCTCGAAAAAATACAGAAGATGACATGGTTTCAAACTTTCTAAACCGGTTAATTCCACTCGGAATTGACAGATATAACGGATTTTGGAGTAGTTTTCGAGCAATATTCGGACAAATCTGCCCATATCTCCGAAACTATATGTCGTAGAACGGTGAAATCGGTATTCTTAGAAAGATCTCGTGAAAATGCAGTAGATGAAATGGTTTCCAACTTTCTAAACCGGTTAATTCCACTCGGAATTGACAGATATAACGGATTTTGGAGTAGTTTTCGAGCAATATTCGGACAAATCTGCCCATATCTCCGAAACTATATGTCGTAGAACGGTGAAATCGGTATTTTTAGAAAGATCTCGTGAAAGTACAGTAGATGAAATGGTTTCCAACTTTCTTAACCGGTTAATTCCACTCGGAATTGACAGATATAACGGATTTTGGAGTAGTTTTCGAACAATATTCGGACAAATCTGCCCATATCTCCGAAACTATATGTCGTAGAACGGCGAAATCGGTATTTTTAGAAAGATCTCGTGAAAATGCAGTAGATGAAATGGTTTCCAACTTTCTAAACCGTTTAATTCCACTCGGAATTGACAGATATAACCGATTTTGGAGTAGTTTTCGAGCAATATTCGGACAAATCTGCCCATATCTTTGAAACTATATGTCGTAGAACGGTGAAATCGGTATTTTTAGAAAGATCTCGAAAAAATACAGTAGATGACATGGTTTCAAACTTTCTAAACCGGTTAATTCCACTCGAAATTGACAGATATATCGGATTTTGGAGTAGTTTTCGAGCAATATTCGGACAAATCTGCCCATATCTCCGAAACTATATGTCGTAGAACGGTGAAATCGGTATTTTTAGAAAGATCTCGTGAAAATGCAGTAGATGAAATGGTTTCCAACTTTCTAAACCGGTTAATTCCACTCGGAATTGACAGATATAACGGATTTTGTAGTAGTTTTCGAGCAATATTCGGACAAATCTGCCCATATCTCCGAAACTATATGTCGTAGAACGGTGAAATCGGTATTTTTAGAAAGATCTCGTGAAAATACAGTAGATGAAATGGTTTCCAACTTTCTAAACCGGTTAATTCCACTCGGAATTGACAGATATATCGGATCTTGGAGTAGTTTTCGAGCAATATTTGAACAAATCAGCCCATATCTCCGAAACTATATGTCGTAGAACGGTGAAATCGGTATTTTTAGAAAGATCTCGTGAAAATACAGTAGATGACATGGTTTCAAACTTTCTAAACCGGTTAATTCCACTCGGAATTGACAGATATAGCGGATTTTGGAGTAGTTTTCGAGCAATATTCGGACAAATCTTCCCATATCTCCGAAGCCATATGTCGTAGACCGGTGAAATCGGTATTTTTAGAAAGATCTCGTGAAAATGCAGTAGATGAAATGGTTTCCAACTTTCTAAACCGGTTAATTCCACTCGGAATTGACAGATATAACGGATTTTGGAGTAGTTTTCGAACAATATTTGGACAAATCTGCCCATATCTCCGAAACTATATGTCGTAGAACGGTGAAATCGGTATTTTTAGAAAGATCTCGTGAAAGTACAGTAGATGAAATGGTTTCCAACTTTCTAAACCGGTTAATTCCACTCGGAATTGACAGATATAACGGATTTTGGAGTAGTTTTCGATCAATATTCGGACAAATCTGCCCATATCTCCGAAACTATATGTCGTAGAACGGTGAAATCGCTATTTTTAGAAAGATCTCGTGAAAGTACAGTAGATGAAATGGTTTCCAACTTTCTAAACCGGTTAATTCCACTCGGAATTGACAGATATAACGGATTTTGGAGTAGTTTTCGAGCAATATTCGGACAAATCTGCCCATATCTCCGAAACTATATGTCGTAGAACGGTGAAATCGGTATTTTTAGAAAGATCTCGTGAAAATGCAGTAGATGAAATGGTTTCCAACTTTCTAAACCGGTTAATTCCACTCGGAATTGACAGATATAACGGATTTTGGAGTAGTTTCGAGCAATATTCGGACAAATCTGCCCATATCTCCGAAACTATATGTCGTAGAACGGTGAAATCGGCAATTTTAGAAAGATCGCGAAAAAATATAGTAGATGACATGGTCTCAAACTTTCTAAACCGGTTAATTCTATTCGGAATTGCCAAAAATTCATATAACGCATTTTCAGCTATTTTCGAGCAATATTCGGACAAATCTTCCCATATCTCCGAAACTATATGTCGTAGAACGGTGAAATCGGTATTTTTAGAAAGATCTCGTGAAAATGCAGTAGATGAAATGGTTTCCAACTTTCTAAACCGGTTAATTCCACTCGGAATTGACAGATATAACGGATTTTGGAGTAGTTTTCGAACAATATTCGGACAAATCTGCCCATATCTCCGAAACTATATGTCGTAGAACGGTGAAATCGGTATTTTTAGAAAGATCTCGTGAAAGTACAGTAGATGAAATGGTTTCCAACTTTCTAAACCGGTTAATTCCACTCGGAATTGACAGATATAACGGATTTTGGAGTAGTTTTCGAACAATATTCGGACAAATCTGCCCATATCTCCGAAACTATATGTCGTAGAACGGTGAAATCGGTATTTTTAGAAAGATCTCGTGAAAATGCAGTAGACGAAATGGTTTCCAACTTTCTAAACCGGTTAATTCCACTCGGAATTGACAGATATAACGGATTTTGGAGTAGTTTTCGAGCAATATTCGGACAAATCTGCCCATATCTCCGAAACTATATGTCGTAGAACGGTGAAATCGGTATTTTTAGAAAGATCTCGAAAAAATACAGAAGATGACATGGTTTCAAACTTTCTAAACCGGTTAATTCCACTCGGAATTGACAGATATAACGGATTTTGGAGTAGTTTTCGAGCAATATTCGGTCAAATCTGCCCATATTTCCGAAACTATATGTCGTAGAAAGATGAAATCGGTATTTTTAGAAAGATCTCGAAAAAATACAGTAGATGACATGGTTTCAAACTTTCTAAACCGGATAATTCCACTCGGAATTGACAGATATATCGGATTTTGGAATAGTTTTCGAGCAATATTCGGACAAATTTGCCCATATCTCCGAAACTATATGTCGTAGAACGGTGAAATCGGTATTTTTAGAAAGATCTCGTGAAAATGCAGTAGATGAAATGGTTTCAAACTTTCTAAACCGGTTAATTCCACTCGGAATTGACAGATATAACGGATTTTGTAGTAATTTTCGAGCAATATTCGGACAAATCTGCCCATATCTCCGAAACTATATGTCGTAGAACGGTGAAATTGGTATTTTTAGAAAGATCTCGTGAAAATACAGTAAATGAAATGGTTTCCAACTTTCTAAACCGGTTAATTCCACTCGGAATTGACAGATATATCGGATTTTGGAGTAGTTTTCGAGCAATATTCGGACAAATCAGCCCATATCTCCGAAACTATATGTCGTAGAACTTTGAAATCGGTATTTTTAGAAAGATCTCGAAAAAATACAGAAGATGACATGGTTTCAAACTTTCTAAACCGGTTAATTCCACTCGGAATTGACAGATATAACGGATTTTGGAGTAGTTTTCAAGCAATATTCGGTCAAATCTGCCCATATTTCCGAAACTATATGTCGTAGAAAGATGAAATCGGTATTTTTAGAAAGATCTCGAAAAAATACAGTAGATGACATGGTTTCAAACTTTCTAAACCGGTTAATTCCACTCGAAATTGACAGATATATCGGATTTTGGAGTAGTTTTCGAGCAATATTCGGACAAATCTGCCCATATCTCCGAAACTATATGTCGTAGAACGGTGAAATCGGTATTTTTAGAAAGATCTCGTGAAAATGCAGTAGATGAAATGGTTTCCAACTTTCTAAACCGGTTAATTCCACTCGGAATTGACAGATATAACGGATTTTGTAGTAGTTTTCGAGCAATATTCGGACAAATCTGCCCATATCTCCGAAACTATATGTCGTAGAACGGTGAAATCGGTATTTTTAGAAAGATCTCGTGAAAATACAGTAGATGAAATGGTTTCCAACTTTCTAAACCGGTTAATTCCACTCGGAATTGACAGATATATCGGATTTTGGAGTAGTTTTCGAGCAATATTTGAACAAATCAGCCCATATCTCCGAAACTATATGTCGTAGAACGGTGAAATCGGTATTTTTAGAAAGATCTCGTGAAAATACAGTAGATGACATGGTTTCAAACTTTCTAAACCGGTTAATTCCACTCGGAATTGACAGATATAGCGGATTTTGGAGTAGTTTTCGAGCAATATTCGGACAAATCTTCCCATATCTCCGAAGCTATATGTCGTAGAACGGTGAAATCGGTATTTTTAGAAAGATCTCGAAAAAATACAGAAGATGACATGGTTTCAAACTTTCTAAACCGGTTAATTCCACTCGGAATTGACAGATATAACGGATTTTGGAGTAGTTTTCGAGCAATATTCGGTCAAATCTGCCCATATTTCCGAAACTATATGTCGTAGAACGGTGAAATCGGTATTTTTAGAAAGATCTCGTGAAAATGCAGTAGATGAAATGGTTTCCAACTTTCTAAACCGGTTAATTCCACTCGGAATTGACAGATATAACGGATTTTGTAGTAGTTTTCGAGCAATATTCGGACAAATCTGCCCATATCTCCGAAACTATATGTCGTAGAACGGTGAAATCGGTATTTTTAGAAAGATCTCGTGAAAATACAGTAGATGAAATGGTTTCCAACTTTCTAAACCGGTTAATTCCACTCGGAATTGACAGATATATCGGATTTTGGAGTAGTTTTCGAGCAATATTTGAACAAATCAGCCCATATCTCCGAAACTATATGTCGTAGAACGGTGAAATCGGTATTTTTAGAAAGATCTCGTGAAAATACAGTAGATGACATGGTTTCAAACTTTCTAAACCGGTTAATTCCACTCGGAATTGACAGATATATCGGATTTTGGAATAGTTTTCGAGCAATATTCGGACAAATCTGCCCATATCTCCGAAACTATATGTCGTAGAACGGTGAAATCGGTATTTTTAGAAAGATCTCGTGAAAATGCAGTAGATGAAATGGTTTCAAACTTTCTAAACCGGTTAATTCCACTCGGAATTGACAGATATAACGGATTTTGTAGTAGTTTTCGAGCAATATTCGGACAAATCTGCCCATATCTCCGAAACTATATGTCGTAGAACGGTGAAATTGGTATTTTTAGAAAGATCTCGTGAAAATACAGTAAATGAAATGGTTTCCAACTTTCTAAACCGGTTAATTCCACTCGGAATTGACAGATATATCGGATTTTGGAGTAGTTTTCGAGCAATATTCGGACAAATCAGCCCATATCTCCGAAACTATATGTCGTAGAACTTTGAAATCGGTATTTTTAGAAAGATCTCGAAAAAATACAGAAGATGACATGGTTTCAAACTTTCTAAACCGGTTAATTCCACTCGGAATTGACAGATATAACGGATTTTGGAGTAGTTTTCAAGCAATATTCGGTCAAATCTGCCCATATTTCCGAAACTATATGTCGTAGAAAGATGAAATCGGCATTTTTAGAAAGATCTCGAAAAAATACAGTAGATGACATGGTTTCAAACTTTCTAAACCGGTTAATTCCACTCGAAATTGACAGATATATCGGATTTTGGAGTAGTTTTCGAGCAATATTCGGACAAATCTGCCCATATCTCCGAAACTATATGTCGTAGAACGGTGAAATCGGTATTTTTAGAAAGATCTCGTGAAAATGCAGTAGATGAAATGGTTTCCAACTTTCTAAACCGGTTAATTCCACTCGGAATTGACAGATATAACGGATTTTGTAGTAGTTTTCGAGCAATATTCGGACAAATCTGCCCATATCTCCGAAACTATATGTCGTAGAACGGTGAAATCGGTATTTTTAGAAAGATCTCGTGAAAATACAGTAGATGAAATGGTTTCCAACTTTCTAAACCGGTTAATTCCACTCGGAATTGACAGATATATCGGATTTTGGAGTAGTTTTCGAGCAATATTTGAACAAATCAGCCCATATCTCCGAAACTATATGTCGTAGAACGGTGAAATCGGTATTTTTAGAAAGATCTCGTGAAAATACAGTAGATGACATGGTTTCAAACTTTCTAAACCGGTTAATTCCACTCGGAATTGACAGATATAGCGGATTTTGGAGTAGTTTTCGAGCAATATTCGGACAAATCTTCCCATATCTCCGAAGCTATATGTCGTAGAACGGTGAAATCGGTATTTTTAGAAAGATCTCGAAAAAATACAGAAGATGACATGGTTTCAAACTTTCTAAACCGGTTAATTCCACTCGGAATTGACAGATATAACGGATTTTGGAGTAGTTTTCGAGCAATATTCGGTCAAATCTGCCCATATTTCCGAAACTATATGTCGTAGAAAGATGAAATCGGTATTTTTAGAAAGATCTCGAAAAAATACAGTAGATGACATGGTTTCAAACTTTCTAAACCGGTTAATTCCACTCGAAATTGACAGATATATCGGATTTTGGAGTAGTTTTCGAGCAATATTCGGACAAATCTGCCCATATCTCCGAAACTATATGTCGTAGAACGGTGAAATCGGTATTTTTAGAAAGATCTCGTGAAAATGCAGTAGATGAAATGGTTTCCAACTTTCTAAACCGGTTAATTCCACTCGGAATTGACAGATATATCGGATTTTGGAGTAGTTTTCGAGCAATATTCGGACAAATCTGCCCATATCTCCGAAACTATATGTCGTAGAACGGTGAAATCGGTATTTTTAGAAAGATCTCGTGAAAATACAGTAGATGAAATGGTTTCCAACTTTCTAAACCGGTTAATTCCACTCGGAATTGACAGATATATCGGATTTTGGAGTAGTTTTCGAGCAATATTTGAACAAATCAGCCCATATCTCCGAAACTATATGTCGTAGAACGGTGAAATCGGTATTTTTAGAAAGATCTCGTGAAAATACAGTAGATGACATGGTTTCAAACTTTCTAAACCGGTTAATTCCACTCGGAATTGACAGATATAGCGGATTTTGGAGTAGTTTTCGAGCAATATTCGGACAAATCTTCCCATATCTCCGAAGCCATATGTCGTAGAACGGTGAAATCGGTATTTTTAGAAAGATCTCGTGAAAATGCAGTAGATGAAATGGTTTCCAACTTTCTAAACCGGTTAATTCCACTCGGAATTGACAGATATAACGGATTTTGGAGTAGTTTTCGAACAATATTTGGACAAATCTGCCCATATCTCCGAAACTATATGTCGTAGAACGGTGAAATCGGTATTTTTAGAAAGATCTCGTGAAAGTACAGTAGATGAAATGGTTTCCAACTTTCTAAACCGGTTAATTCCACTCGGAATTGACAGATATAACGGATTTTGGAGTAGTTTTCGAACAATATTCGGACAAATCTGCCCATATCTCCGAAACTATATGTCGTAGAACGGTGAAATCGGTATTTTTAGAAAGATCTCGTGAAAGTACAGTAGATGAAATGGTTTCCAACTTTCTAAACCGGTTAATTCCACTCGGAATTGACAGATATAACGGATTTTGGAGTAGTTTTCGAGCAATATTCGGACAAATCTGCCCATATCTCCGAAACTATATGTCGTAGAACGGTGAAATCGGTATTTTTAGAAAGATCTCGTGAAAATGCAGTAGATGAAATGGTTTCCAACTTTCTAAACCGGTTAATTCCACTCGGAATTGACAGATATAACGGATTTTGGAGTAGTTTTCGAGCAATATTCGGACAAATCTGCCCATATCTCCGAAACTATATGTCGTAGAACGGTGAAATCGGTATTTTTAGAAAGATCTCGTGAAAGTACAGTAGATGAAATGGTTTCCAACTTTCTAAACCGGTTAATTCCACTCGGAATTGACAGATATAACGGATTTTGGAGTAGTTTTCGAACAATATTCGGACAAATCTGCCCATATCTCCGAAACTATATGTCGTAGAACGGCGAAATCGGTATTTTTAGAAAGATCTCGTGAAAATGCAGTAGATGAAATGGTTTCCAACTTTCTAAACCGGTTAATTCCACTCGGAATTGACAGATATAACCGATTTTGGAGTAGTTTTCGAGCAATATTCGGACAAATCTGCCCATATCTTTGAAACTATATGTCGTCGAACGGTGAAATCGGTATTTTTAGAAAGATCTCGAAAAAATACAGAAGATGACATGGTTTCAAACTTTCTAAACCGGTTAATTCCACTCGGAATTGACAGATATAACGGATTTTGGAGTAGTTTTCGAGCAATATTCGGACAAATCTGCCCATATCTCCGAAACTATATGTCGTAGAACGGTGAAATCGGTATTTTTAGAAAGATCTCGTGAAAATGCAGTAGATGAAATGGTTTCCAACTTTCTAAACCGGTTAATTCCACTCGGAATTGACAGATATAACGGATTTTGGAGTAGTTTTCGAGCAATATTCGGACAAATCTGCCCATATCTCCGAAACTATATGTCGTAGAACGGTGAAATCGGTATTTTTAGAAAGATCTCGTGAAAATACAGTAGATGACATGGTTTCAAACTTTCTAAACCGGTTAATTCCACTCGGAATTGACAGATATAGCGGATTTTGGAGTAGTTTTCGAGCAATATTCGGACAAATCTTCCCATATCTCCGAAGCTATATGTCGTAGAACGGTGAAATCGGTATTTTTAGAAAGATCTCGAAAAAATACAGAAGATGACATGGTTTCAAACTTTCTAAACCGGTTAATTCCACTCGGAATTGACAGATATAACGGATTTTGGAGTAGTTTTCGAGCAATATTCGGTCAAATCTGCCCATATTTCCGAAACTATATGTCGTAGAAAGATGAAATCGGTATTTTTAGAAAGATCTCGAAAAAATACAGTAGATGACATGGTTTCAAACTTTCTAAACCGGTTAATTCCACTCGAAATTGACAGATATATCGGATTTTGGAGTAGTTTTCGAGCAATATTCGGACAAATCTGCCCATATCTCCGAAACTATATGTCGTAGAACGGTGAAATCGGTATTTTTAGAAAGATCTCGTGAAAATGCAGTAGATGAAATGGTTTCCAACTTTCTAAACCGGTTAATTCCACTCGGAATTGACAGATATAACGGATTTTGTAGTAGTTTTCGAGCAATATTCGGACAAATCTGCCCATATCTCCGAAACTATATGTCGTAGAACGGTGAAATCGGTATTTTTAGAAAGATCTCGTGAAAATACAGTAGATGAAATGGTTTCCAACTTTCTAAACCGGTTAATTCCACTCGGAATTGACAGATATATCGGATTTTGGAGTAGTTTTCGAGCAATATTTGAACAAATCAGCCCATATCTCCGAAACTATATGTCGTAGAACGGTGAAATCGGTATTTTTAGAAATATCTCGTGAAAATACAGTAGATGACATGGTTTCAAACTTTCTAAACCGGTTAATTCCACTCGGAATTGACAGATATAGCGGATTTTGGAGTAGTTTTCGAGCAATATTCGGACAAATCTTCCCATATCTCCGAAGCCATATGTCGTAGAACGGTGAAATCGGTATTTTTAGAAAGATCTCGTGAAAATGCAGTAGATGAAATGGTTTCCAACTTTCTAAACCGGTTAATTCCACTCGGAATTGACAGATATAACGGATTTTGGAGTAGTTTTCGAACAATATTTGGACAAATCTGCCCATATCTCCGAAACTATATGTCGTAGAACGGTGAAATCGGTATTTTTAGAAAGATCTCGTGAAAGTACAGTAGATGAAATGGTTTCCAACTTTCTAAACCGGTTAATTCCACTCGGAATTGACAGATATAACGGATTTTGGAGTAGTTTTCGAACAATATTTGGACAAATCTGCCCATATCTCCGAAACTATATGTCGTAGAACGGTGAAATCGGTATTTTTAGAAAGATCTCGTGAAAGTACAGTAGATGAAATGGTTTCCAACTTTCTAAACCGGTTAATTCCACTCGGAATTGACAGATATAGCGGATTTTGGAGTAGTTTTCGAGCAATATTCGGACAAATCTTCCCATATCTCCGAAGCCATATGTCGTAGAACGGTGAAATCGGTATTTTTAGAAAGATCTCGTGAAAATGCAGTAGATGAAATGGTTTCCAACTTTCTAAACCGGTTAATTCCACTCGGAATTGACAGATATAACGGATTTTGGAGTAGTTTTCGAACAATATTTGGACAAATCTGCCCATATCTCCGAAACTATATGTCGTAGAACGGTGAAATCGGTATTTTTAGAAAGATCTCGTGAAAGTACAGTAGATGAAATGGTTTCCAACTTTCTAAACCGGTTAATTCCACTCGGAATTGACAGATATAACGGATTTTGGAGTAGTTTTCGAACAATATTCGGACAAATCTGCCCATATCTCCGAAACTATATGTCGTAGAACGGTGAAATCGGTATTTTTAGAAAGATCTCGTGAAAGTACAGTAGATGAAATGGTTTCCAACTTTCTAAACCGGTTAATTCCACTCGGAATTGACAGATATAACGGATTTTGGAGTAGTTTTCGAGCAATATTCGGACAAATCTGCCCATATCTCCGAAACTATATGTCGTAGAACGGTGAAATCGGTATTTTTAGAAAGATCTCGTGAAAATGCAGTAGATGAAATGGTTTCCAACTTTCTAAACCGGTTAATTCCACTCGGAATTGACAGATATAACGGATTTTGGAGTAGTTTTCGAGCAATATTCGGACAAATCTGCCCATATCTCCGAAACTATATGTCGTAGAACGGTGAAATCGGTATTTTTAGAAAGATCTCGTGAAAGTACAGTAGATGAAATGGTTTCCAACTTTCTAAACCGGTTAATTCCACTCGGAATTGACAGATATAACGGATTTTGGAGTAGTTTTCGAACAATATTCGGACAAATCTGCCCATATCTCCGAAACTATATGTCGTAGAACGGCGAAATCGGTATTTTTAGAAAGATCTCGTGAAAATGCAGTAGATGAAATGGTTTCCAACTTTCTAAACCGGTTAATTCCACTCGGAATTGACAGATATAACCGATTTTGGAGTAGTTTTCGAGCAATATTCGGACAAATCTGCCCATATCTTTGAAACTATATGTCGTCGAACGGTGAAATCGGTATTTTTAGAAAGATCTCGAAAAAATACAGAAGATGACATGGTTTCAAACTTTCTAAACCGGTTAATTCCACTCGGAATTGACAGATATAACGGATTTTGGAGTAGTTTTCGAGCAATATTCGGACAAATCTGCCCATATCTCCGAAACTATATGTCGTAGAACGGTGAAATCGGTATTTTTAGAAAGATCTCGTGAAAATGCAGTAGATGAAATGGTTTCCAACTTTCTAAACCGGTTAATTCCACTCGGAATTGACAGATATAACGGATTTTGGAGTAGTTTTCGAGCAATATTCGGACAAATCTGCCCATATCTCCGAAACTATATGTCGTAGAACGGTGAAATCGGTATTTTTAGAAAGATCTCGTGAAAGTACAGTAGATGAAATGGTTTCCAACTTTCTAAACCGGTTAATTCCACTCGGAATTGACAGATATAACGGATTTTGGAGTAGTTTTCGAACAATATTCGGACAAATCTGCCCATATCTCCGAAACTATATGTCGTAGAACGGCGAAATCGGTATTTTTAGAAAGATCTCGTGAAAATGCAGTAGATGAAATGGTTTCCAACTTTCTAAACCGTTTAATTCCACTCGGAATTGACAGATATAACCGATTTTGGAGTAGTTTTCGAGCAATATTCGGACAAATCTGCCCATATCTTTGAAACTATATGTCTTAGAACGGTGAAATCGGTATTTTTAGAAAGATCTCGAAAAAATACAGTAGATGACATGGTTTCAAACTTTCTAAACCGGTTAATTCCACTCGAAATTGACAGATATATCGGACTTGGAGTAGTTTTCGAGCAATATTCGGACAAATCTGCCCATATCTCCGAAACTATATGTCGTAGAACGGTGAAATCGGTATTTTTAGAAAGATCTCGTGAAAATGCAGTAGATGAAATGGTTTCCAACTTTCTAAACCGGTTAATTCCACTCGGAATTGACATATATAACGGATTTTGTAGTAGTTTTCGAGCAATATTCGGACAAATCTGCCCATATCTCCGAAACTATATGTCGTAGAACGGTGAAATCGGTATTTTTAGAAAGATCTCGTGAAAATACAGTAGATGAAATGGTTTCCAACTTTCTAAACCGGTTAATTCCACTCGGAATTGACAGATATATCGGATTTTGGAGTAGTTTTCGAGCAATATTTGAACAAATCAGCCCATATCTCCGAAACTATATGTCGTAGAACGGTGAAATCGGTATTTTTAGAAAGATCTCGTGAAAATACAGTAGATGACATGGTTTCAAACTTTCTAAACCGGTTAATTCCACTCGGAATTGACAGATATAGCGGATTTTGGAGTAGTTTTCGAGCAATATTCGGACAAATCTTCCCATATCTCCGAAGCCATATGTCGTAGACTGGTGAAATCGGTATTTTTAGAAAGATCTCGTGAAAATGCAGTAGATGAAATGGTTTCCAACTTTCTAAACCGGTTAATTCCACTCGGAATTGACAGATATAACGGATTTTGGAGTAGTTTTCGAACAATATTTGGACAAATCTGCCCATATCTCCGAAACTATATGTCGTAGAACGGTGAAATCGGTATTTTTAGAAAGATCTCGTGAAAGTACAGTAGATGAAATGGTTTCCAACTTTCTAAACCGGTTAATTCCACTCGGAATTGACAGATATAACGGATTTTGGAGTAGTTTTCGAACAATATTCGGACAAATCTGCCCATATCTCCGAAACTATATGTCGTAGAACGGTGAAATCGGTATTTTTAGAAAGATCTCGTGAAAGTACAGTAGATGAAATGGTTTCCAACTTTCTAAACCGGTTAATTCCACTCGGAATTGACAGATATAACGGATTTTGGAGTAGTTTTCGAGCAATATTCGGACAAATCTGCCCATATCTCCGAAACTATATGTCGTAGAACGGTGAAATCGGTATTTTTAGAAAGATCTCGTGAAAATGCAGTAGATGAAATGGTTTCCAACTTTCTAAACCGGTTAATTCCACTCGGAATTGACAGATATAACGGATTTTGGAGTAGTTTTCGAGCAATATTCGGACAAATCTGCCCATATCTCCGAAACTATATGTCATAGAACGGTGAAATCGGTATTTTTAGAAAGATCTCGTGAAAGTACAGTAGATGAAATGGTTTCCAACTTTCTAAACCGGTTAATTCCACTCGGAATTGACAGATATAACGGATTTTGGAGTAGTTTTCGAACAATATTCGGACAAATCTGCCCATATCTCCGAAACTATATGTCGTAGAACGGCGAAATCGGTATTTTTAGAAAGATCTCGTGAAAATGCAGTAGATGAAATGGTTTCCAACTTTCTAAACCGGTTAATTCCACTCGGAATTGACAGATATAACCGATTTTGGAGTAGTTTTCGAGCAATATTCGGACAAATCTGCCCATATCTTTGAAACTATATGTCGTCGAACGGTGAAATCGGTATTTTTAGAAAGATCTCGAAAAAATACAGAAGATGACATGGTTTCAAACTTTCTAAACCGGTTAATTCCACTCGGAATTGACAGATATAACGGATTTTGGAGTAGTTTTCGAGCAATATTCGGACAAATCTGCCCATATCTCCGAAACTATATGTCGTAGAACGGTGAAATCGGTATTTTTAGAAAGATCTCGTGAAAATGCAGTAGATGAAATGGTTTCCAACTTTCTAAACCGGTTAATTCCACTCGGAATTGACAGATATAACGGATTTTGGAGTAGTTTTCGAACAATATTCGGACAAATCTGCCCATATCTCCGAAACTATATGTCGTAGAACGGTGAAATCGGTATTTTTAGAAAGATCTCGTGAAAGTACAGTAGATGAAATGGTTTCCAACTTTCTAAACCGGTTAATTCCACTCGGAATTGACAGATATAACGGATTTTGGAGTAGTTTTCGAGCAATATTCGGACAAATCTTCCCATATCTCCGAAACTATATGTCGTAGAACGGTGAAATCGGCAATTTTAGAAAGATTGCGAAAAAATATAGTAGATGACATGGTCTCAAACTTTCTAAACCGGTTAATTCTATTCGGAATTGCCAAAAATTCATATAACGCATTTTCAGCTATTTTCGAGCTATTTTCGGACAAATCAGCCCATATCTCCGAAACTATATATCGTAGGACGGTGAAATCGGTATTTTTGGAAAGATCTCGTGAAAATACAGTAGATGAAATGGTTTTCAACTTTCTAAACCGGTTAATTCCACTCGGAATTGACAGATATAACGGATTTTGGAGTAGTTTTCGAGCAATATTCGGACAAATCTGCCCATATCTCCGAAACTATATGTCGTAGAACGGTGAAATCGGTATTTTTAGAAAGATCTCGTGAAAGTACAGTAGATGAAATGGTTTCCAACTTTCTAAACCGGTTAATTCCACTCGGAATTGACAGATATATCGGATTTTGGAGTAGTTTTCGAGCAATATTCGGACTAATCTTCCCATATTTCCGAAACTATATGTCGTAGAACGGTGAAATCAGCATTTTTAGAAAGATCGCGAAAAAATATAGTAGATGACATGGTCTCAAACTTTCTAAACCGGTTAATTCTATTCGGAATTGCCAAAAATTCATATAACGCATTTTCAGCTATTTTCGAGCTATTTTCGGACAAATCAGCCCATATCTCCGAAACTATATATCGTAGGACGGTGAAATCGGTATTTTTGGAAAGATCTCGTGAAAATACAGTAGATGAAATGGTTTCCAACTTTCTAAACCGGTTAATTCCACTCGGAATTGACAGATATAACGGATTTTGGAGTAGTTTTCGAGCAATATTCGGACAAATCTGCCCATATCTCCGAAACTATATGTCGTAGAACGGTGAAATCGGTATTTTTAGAAAGATCTCGTGAAAATGCAGTAGATGAAATGGTTTCCAACTTTCTAAACCGGTTAATTCCACTCGGAATTGACAGATATAACGGATTTTGTAGTAGTTTTCGAGCAATATTCGGACAAATCTGCCCATATCTCCGAAACTATATGTCGTAGAACGGTGAAATCGGTATCTTTAGAAAGATCTCGTGAAAATACAGTAGATGAAATGGTTTCCAACTTTCTAAACCGGTTAATTCCACTCGGAATTGACAGATATATCGGATTTTGGAGTAGTTTTCGAGCAATATTTGAACAAATCAGCCCATATCTCCGAAACTATATGTCGTAGAACGGTGAAATCGGTATTTTTAGAAAGATCTCGTGAAAATACAGTAGATGACATGGTTTCAAACTTTCTAAACCGGTTAATTCCACTCGGAATTGACAGATATAGCGGATTTTGGAGTAGTTTTCGAGCAATATTCGGACAAATCTTCCCATATCTCCGAAGCTATATGTCGTAGAACGGTGAAATCGGTATTTTTAGAAAGATCTCGAAAAAATACAGAAGATGACATGGTTTCAAACTTTCTAAACCGGTTAATTCCACTCGGAATTGACAGATATAACGGATTTTGGAGTAGTTTTCGAGCAATATTCGGTCAAATCTGCCCATATTTCCGAAACTATATGTCGTAGAAAGATGAAATCGGTATTTTTAGAAAGATCTCGAAAAAATACAGTAGATGACATGGTTTCAAACTTTCTAAACCGGTTAATTCCACTCGAAATTGACAGATATATCGGATTTTGGAGTAGTTTTCGAGCAATATTCGGACAAATCTGCCCATATCTCCGAAACTATATGTCGTAGAACGGTGAAATCGGTATTTTTAGAAAGATCTCGTGAAAACGCAGTAGATGAAATGGTTTCCAACTTTCTAAACCGGTTAATTCCACTCGGAATTGACAGATATAACGGATTTTGTAGTAGTTTTCGAGCAATATTCGGACAAATCTGCCCATATCTCCGAAACTATATGTCGTAGAACGGTGAAATCGGTATTTTTAGAAAGATCTCGTGAAAATACAGTAGATGAAATGGTTTCCAACTTTCTAAACCGGTTAATTCCACTCGGAATTGACAGATATATCGGATTTTGGAGTAGTTTTCGAGCAATATTTGAACAAATCAGCCCATATCTCCGAAACTATATGTCGTAGAACGGTGAAATCGGTATTTTTAGAAAGATCTCGTGAAAATACAGTAGATGACATGGTTTCAAACTTTCTAAACCGGTTAATTCCACTCGGAATTGACAGATATAGCGGATTTTGGAGTAGTTTTCGAGCAATATTCGGACAAATCTTCCCATATCTCCGAAGCCATATGTCGTAGAACGGTGAAATCGGTATTTTTAGAAAGATCTCGTGAAAATGCAGTAGATGAAATGGTTTCCAACTTTCTAAACCGGTTAATTCCACTCGGAATTGACAGATATAACGGATTTTGGAGTAGTTTTCGAACAATATTTGGACCAATCTGCCCATATCTCCGAAACTATATGTCGTAGAACGGTGAAATCGGTATTTTTAGAAAGATCTCGTGAAAATGCAGTAGATGAAATGGTTTCCAACTTTCTAAACCGGTTAATTCCACTCGGAATTGACAGATATAACCGATTTTGGAGTAGTTTTCGAGCAATATTCGGACAAATCTGCCCATATCTTTGAAACTATATGTCGTCGAACGGTGAAATCGGTATTTTTAGAAAGATCTCGAAAAAATACAGAAGATGACATGGTTTCAAACTTTCTAAACCGGTTAATTCCACTCGGAATTGACAGATATAACGGATTTTGGAGTAGTTTTCGAGCAATATTCGGACAAATCTGCCCATATCTCCGAAACTATATGTCGTAGAACGGTGAAATCGGTATTTTTAGAAAGATCTCGTGAAAATGCAGTAGATGAAATGGTTTCCAACTTTCTAAACCGGTTAATTCCACTCGGAATTGACAGATATAACGGATTTTGGAGTAGTTTTCGAGCAATATTCGGACAAATCTGCCCATATCTCCGAAACTATATGTCGTAGAACGGTGAAATCGGTATTTTTAGAAAGATCTCGTGAAAGTACAGTAGATGAAATGGTTTCCAACTTTCTAAACCGGTTAATTCCACTCGGAATTGACAGATATAACGGATTTTGGAGTAGTTTTCGAACAATATTCGGACAAATCTGCCCATATCTCCGAAACTATATGTCGTAGAACGGCGAAATCGGTATTTTTAGAAAGATCTCGTGAAAATGCAGTAGATGAAATGGTTTCCAACTTTCTAAACCGTTTAATTCCACTCGGAATTGACAGATATAACCGATTTTGGAGTAGTTTTCGAGCAATATTCGGACAAATCTGCCCATATCTTTGAAACTATATGTCGTAGAACGGTGAAATCGGTATTTTTAGAAAGATCTCGAAAAAATACAGTAGATGACATGGTTTCAAACTTTCTAAACCGGTTAATTCCACTCGAAATTGACAGATATATCGGACTTGGAGTAGTTTTCGAGCAATATTCGGACAAATCTTCCCATATCTCCGAAACTATATGTCGTAGAACGGTGAAATCGGCAATTTTAGAAAGATCTCGAAAAAATACAGTAGATGACATGGTTTCAAACTTTCTAAACCGGTTAATTCCACTCGAAATTGACAGATATATCGGACTTGGAGTAGTTTTCGAGCAATATTCGGACAAATCTGCCCATATCTCCGAAACTATATGTCGTAGAACGGCGAAATCGGTATTTTTAGAAAGATCTCGTGAAAATGCAGTAGATGAAATGGTTTCCAACTTTCTAAACCGGTTAATTCCACTCGGAATTGACAGATATAACGGATTTTGGAGTAGTTTTCGAACAATATTCGGACAAATCTGCCCATATCTCCGAAACTATATGTCGTAGAACGGTGAAATCGGTATTTTTAGAAAGATCTCGTGAAAGTACAGTAGATGAAATGGTTTCCAACTTTCTAAACCGGTTAATTCCACTCGGAATTGACAGATATAACGGATTTTGGAGTAGTTTTCGAGCAATATTCGGACAAATCTTCCCATATCTCCGAAACTATATGTCGTAGAACGGTGAAATCGGCAATTTTAGAAAGATTGCGAAAAAATATAGTAGATGACATGGTCTCAAACTTTCTAAACCGGTTAATTCTATTCGGAATTGCCAAAAATTCATATAACGCATTTTCAGCTATTTTCGAGCTATTTTCGGACAAATCAGCCCATATCTCCGAAACTATATATCGTAGGACGGTGAAATCGGTATTTTTGGAAAGATCTCGTGAAAATACAGTAGATGAAATGGTTTTCAACTTTCTAAACCGGTTAATTCCACTCGGAATTGACAGATATAACGGATTTTGGAGTAGTTTTCGAGCAATATTCGGACAAATCTGCCCATATCTCCGAAACTATATGTCGTAGAACGGTGAAATCGGTATTTTTAGAAAGATCTCGTGAAAGTACAGTAGATGAAATGGTTTCCAACTTTCTAAACCGGTTAATTCCACTCGGAATTGACAGATATATCGGATTTTGGAGTAGTTTTCGAGCAATATTCGGACTAATCTTCCCATATTTCCGAAACTATATGTCGTAGAACGGTGAAATCAGCATTTTTAGAAAGATCGCGAAAAAATATAGTAGATGACATGGTCTCAAACTTTCTAAACCGGTTAATTCTATTCGGAATTGCCAAAAATTCATATAACGCATTTTCAGCTATTTTCGAGCTATTTTCGGACAAATCAGCCCATATCTCCGAAACTATATATCGTAGGACGGTGAAATCGGTATTTTTGGAAAGATCTCGTGAAAATACAGTAGATGAAATGGTTTCCAACTTTCTAAACCGGTTAATTCCACTCGGAATTGACAGATATAACGGATTTTGGAGTAGTTTTCGAGCAATATTCGGACAAATCTGCCCATATCTCCGAAACTATATGTCGTAGAACGGTGAAATCGGTATTTTTAGAAAGATCTCGTGAAAATGCAGTAGATGAAATGGTTTCCAACTTTCTAAACCGGTTAATTCCACTCGGAATTGACAGATATAACGGATTTTGTAGTAGTTTTCGAGCAATATTCGGACAAATCTGCCCATATCTCCGAAACTATATGTCGTAGAACGGTGAAATCGGTATCTTTAGAAAGATCTCGTGAAAATACAGTAGATGAAATGGTTTCCAACTTTCTAAACCGGTTAATTCCACTCGGAATTGACAGATATATCGGATTTTGGAGTAGTTTTCGAGCAATATTTGAACAAATCAGCCCATATCTCCGAAACTATATGTCGTAGAACGGTGAAATCGGTATTTTTAGAAAGATCTCGTGAAAATACAGTAGATGACATGGTTTCAAACTTTCTAAACCGGTTAATTCCACTCGGAATTGACAGATATAGCGGATTTTGGAGTAGTTTTCGAGCAATATTCGGACAAATCTTCCCATATCTCCGAAGCTATATGTCGTAGAACGGTGAAATCGGTATTTTTAGAAAGATCTCGAAAAAATACAGAAGATGACATGGTTTCAAACTTTCTAAACCGGTTAATTCCACTCGGAATTGACAGATATAACGGATTTTGGAGTAGTTTTCGAGCAATAT
Organism: Platypus cylindrus; assembly: GCA_949748235.1. Classification (NCBI taxonomy): domain Eukaryota; kingdom Metazoa; phylum Arthropoda; class Insecta; order Coleoptera; family Curculionidae; genus Platypus; species Platypus cylindrus. The sequence continues at coordinate 909,571 of CATIYE010000015.1, forward strand.
TCGGTCAAATCTGCCCATATTTCCGAAACTATATGTCGTAGAAAGATGAAATCGGTATTTTTAGAAAGATCTCGAAAAAATACAGTAGATGACATGGTTTCAAACTTTCTAAACCGGTTAATTCCACTCGAAATTGACAGATATATCGGATTTTGGAGTAGTTTTCGAGCAATATTCGGACAAATCTGCCCATATCTCCGAAACTATATGTCGTAGAACGGTGAAATCGGTATTTTTAGAAAGATCTCGTGAAAACGCAGTAGATGAAATGGTTTCCAACTTTCTAAACCGGTTAATTCCACTCGGAATTGACAGATATAACGGATTTTGTAGTAGTTTTCGAGCAATATTCGGACAAATCTGCCCATATCTCCGAAACTATATGTCGTAGAACGGTGAAATCGGTATTTTTAGAAAGATCTCGTGAAAATACAGTAGATGAAATGGTTTCCAACTTTCTAAACCGGTTAATTCCACTCGGAATTGACAGATATATCGGATTTTGGAGTAGTTTTCGAGCAATATTTGAACAAATCAGCCCATATCTCCGAAACTATATGTCGTAGAACGGTGAAATCGGTATTTTTAGAAAGATCTCGTGAAAATACAGTAGATGACATGGTTTCAAACTTTCTAAACCGGTTAATTCCACTCGGAATTGACAGATATAGCGGATTTTGGAGTAGTTTTCGAGCAATATTCGGACAAATCTTCCCATATCTCCGAAGCCATATGTCGTAGAACGGTGAAATCGGTATTTTTAGAAAGATCTCGTGAAAATGCAGTAGATGAAATGGTTTCCAACTTTCTAAACCGGTTAATTCCACTCGGAATTGACAGATATAACGGATTTTGGAGTAGTTTTCGAACAATATTTGGACCAATCTGCCCATATCTCCGAAACTATATGTCGTAGAACGGTGAAATCGGTATTTTTAGAAAGATCTCGTGAAAATGCAGTAGATGAAATGGTTTCCAACTTTCTAAACCGGTTAATTCCACTCGGAATTGACAGATATAACCGATTTTGGAGTAGTTTTCGAGCAATATTCGGACAAATCTGCCCATATCTTTGAAACTATATGTCGTCGAACGGTGAAATCGGTATTTTTAGAAAGATCTCGAAAAAATACAGAAGATGACATGGTTTCAAACTTTCTAAACCGGTTAATTCCACTCGGAATTGACAGATATAACGGATTTTGGAGTAGTTTTCGAGCAATATTCGGACAAATCTGCCCATATCTCCGAAACTATATGTCGTAGAACGGTGAAATCGGTATTTTTAGAAAGATCTCGTGAAAATGCAGTAGATGAAATGGTTTCCAACTTTCTAAACCGGTTAATTCCACTCGGAATTGACAGATATAACGGATTTTGGAGTAGTTTTCGAGCAATATTCGGACAAATCTGCCCATATCTCCGAAACTATATGTCGTAGAACGGTGAAATCGGTATTTTTAGAAAGATCTCGTGAAAGTACAGTAGATGAAATGGTTTCCAACTTTCTAAACCGGTTAATTCCACTCGGAATTGACAGATATAACGGATTTTGGAGTAGTTTTCGAACAATATTCGGACAAATCTGCCCATATCTCCGAAACTATATGTCGTAGAACGGCGAAATCGGTATTTTTAGAAAGATCTCGTGAAAATGCAGTAGATGAAATGGTTTCCAACTTTCTAAACCGTTTAATTCCACTCGGAATTGACAGATATAACCGATTTTGGAGTAGTTTTCGAGCAATATTCGGACAAATCTGCCCATATCTTTGAAACTATATGTCGTAGAACGGTGAAATCGGTATTTTTAGAAAGATCTCGAAAAAATACAGTAGATGACATGGTTTCAAACTTTCTAAACCGGTTAATTCCACTCGAAATTGACAGATATATCGGACTTGGAGTAGTTTTCGAGCAATATTCGGACAAATCTTCCCATATCTCCGAAGCCATATGTCGTAGAACGGTGAAATCGGTATTTTTAGAAAGATCTCGTGAAAATGCAGTAGATGAAATGGTTTCCAACTTTCTAAACCGGTTAATTCCACTCGGAATTGACAGATATAACGGATTTTGGAGTAGTTTTCGAACAATATTTGGACCAATCTGCCCATATCTCCGAAACTATATGTCGTAGAACGGTGAAATCGGTATTTTTAGAAAGATCTCGTGAAAGTACAGTAGATGAAATGGTTTCCAACTTTCTAAACCGGTTAATTCCACTCGGAATTGACAGATATAACGGATTTTGGAGTAGTTTTCGAACAATATTCGGACAAATCTGCCCATATCTCCGAAACTATATGTCGTAGAACGGTGAAATCGGTATTTTTAGAAAGATCTCGTGAAAGTACAGTAGATGAAATGGTTTCCAACTTTCTAAACCGGTTAATTCCACTCGGAATTGACAGATATAACGGATTTTGGAGTAGTTTTCGAGCAATATTCGGACAAATCTGCCCATATCTCCGAAACTATATGTCGTAGAACGGTGAAATCGGTATTTTTAGAAAGATCTCGTGAAAGTACAGTAGATGAAATGGTTTCCAACTTTCTAAACCGGTTAATTCCACTCGGAATTGACAGATATAACGGATTTTGGAGTAGTTTTCGAACAATATTCGGACAAATCTGCCCATATCTCCGAAACTATATGTCGTAGAACGGCGAAATCGGTATTTTTAGAAAGATCTCGTGAAAATGCAGTAGATGAAATGGTTTCCAACTTTCTAAACCGGTTAATTCCACTCGGAATTGACAGATATAACCGATTTTGGAGTAGTTTTCGAGCAATATTCGGACAAATCTGCCCATATCTTTGAAACTATATGTCGTCGAACGGTGAAATCGGTATTTTTAGAAAGATCTCGAAAAAATACAGAAGATGACATGGTTTCAAACTTTCTAAACCGGTTAATTCCACTCGGAATTGACAGATATAACGGATTTTGGAGTAGTTTTCGAGCAATATTCGGACAAATCTGCCCATATCTCCGAAACTATATGTCGTAGAACGGTGAAATCGGTATTTTTAGAAAGATCTCGTGAAAATGCAGTAGATGAAATGGTTTCCAACTTTCTAAACCGGTTAATTCCACTCGGAATTGACAGATATAACGGATTTTGGAGTAGTTTTCGAGCAATATTCGGACAAATCTGCCCATATCTCCGAAACTATATGTCGTAGAACGGTGAAATCGGTATTTTTAGAAAGATCTCGTGAAAGTACAGTAGATGAAATGGTTTCCAACTTTCTAAACCGGTTAATTCCACTCGGAATTGACAGATATAACGGATTTTTGAGTAGTTTTCGAACAATATTCGGACAAATCTGCCCATATCTCCGAAACTATATGTCGTAGAACGGCGAAATCGGTATTTTTAGAAAGATCTCGTGAAAATGCAGTAGATGAAATGGTTTCCAACTTTCTAAACCGTTTAATTCCACTCGGAATTGACAGATATAACCGATTTTGGAGTAGTTTTCGAGCAATATTCGGACAAATCTGCCCATATCTTTGAAACTATATGTCGTAGAACGGTGAAATCGGTATTTTTAGAAAGATCTCGAAAAAATACAGTAGATGACATGGTTTCAAACTTTCTAAACCGGTTAATTCCACTCGAAATTGACAGATATATCGGACTTGGAGTAGTTTTCGAGCAATATTCGGACAAATCTGCCCATATCTCCGAAACTATATGTCGTAGAACGGTGAAATCGGTATTTTTAGAAAGATCTCGTGAAAATGCAGTAGATGAAATGGTTTCCAACTTTCTAAACCGGTTAATTCCACTCGGAATTGACAGATATAACGGATTTTGTAGTAGTTTTCGAGCAATATTCGGACAAATCTGCCCATATCTCCGAAACTATATGTCGTAGAACGGTGAAATCGGTATTTTTAGAAAGATCTCGTGAAAATACAGTAGATGAAATGGTTTCCAACTTTCTAAACCGGTTAATTCCACTCGGAATTGACAGATATATCGGATTTTGGAGTAGTTTTCGAGCAATATTTGAACAAATCAGCCCATATCTCCGAAACTATATGTCGTAGAACGGTGAAATCGGTATTTTTAGAAAGATCTCGTGAAAATACAGTAGATGACATGGTTTCAAACTTTCTAAACCGGTTAATTCCACTCGGAATTGACAGATATAGCGGATTTTGGAGTAGTTTTCGAGCAATATTCGGACAAATCTTCCCATATCTCCGAAGCCATATGTCGTAGACCGGTGAAATCGGTATTTTTAGAAAGATCTCGTGAAAATGCAGTAGATGAAATGGTTTCCAACTTTCTAAACCGGTTAATTCCACTCGGAATTGACAGATATAACGGATTTTGGAGTAGTTTTCGAACAATATTTGGACAAATCTGCCCATATCTCCGAAACTATATGTCGTAGAACGGTGAAATCGGTATTTTTAGAAAGATCTCGTGAAAGTACAGTAGATGAAATGGTTTCCAACTTTCTAAACCGGTTAATTCCACTCGGAATTGACAGATATAACGGATTTTGGAGTAGTTTTCGAACAATATTCGGACAAATCTGCCCATATCTCCGAAACTATATGTCGTAGAACGGTGAAATCGGTATTTTTAGAAAGATCTCGTGAAAGTACAGTAGATGAAATGGTTTCCAACTTTCTAAACCGGTTAATTCCACTCGGAATTGACAGATATAACGGATTTTGGAGTAGTTTTCGAGCAATATTCGGACAAATCTGCCCATATCTCCGAAACTATATGTCGTAGAACGGTGAAATCGGTATTTTTAGAAAGATCTCGTGAAAATGCAGTAGATGAAATGGTTTCCAACTTTCTAAACCGGTTAATTCCACTCGGAATTGACAGATATAACGGATTTTGGAGTAGTTTTCGAGCAATATTCGGACAAATCTGCCCATATCTCCGAAACTATATGTCATAGAACGGTGAAATCGGTATTTTTAGAAAGATCTCGTGAAAGTACAGTAGATGAAATGGTTTCCAACTTTCTAAACCGGTTAATTCCACTCGGAATTGACAGATATAACGGATTTTGGAGTAGTTTTCGAACAATATTCGGACAAATCTGCCCATATCTCCGAAACTATATGTCGTAGAACGGCGAAATCGGTATTTTTAGAAAGATCTCGTGAAAATGCAGTAGATGAAATGGTTTCCAACTTTCTAAACCGGTTAATTCCACTCGGAATTGACAGATATAACCGATTTTGGAGTAGTTTTCGAGCAATATTCGGACAAATCTGCCCATATCTTTGAAACTATATGTCGTCGAACGGTGAAATCGGTATTTTTAGAAAGATCTCGAAAAAATACAGAAGATGACATGGTTTCAAACTTTCTAAACCGGTTAATTCCACTCGGAATTGACAGATATAACGGATTTTGGAGTAGTTTTCGAGCAATATTCGGACAAATCTGCCCATATCTCCGAAACTATATGTCGTAGAACGGTGAAATCGGTATTTTTAGAAAGATCTCGTGAAAATGCAGTAGATGAAATGGTTTCCAACTTTCTAAACCGGTTAATTCCACTCGGAATTGACAGATATAACGGATTTTGGAGTAGTTTTCGAACAATATTCGGACAAATCTGCCCATATCTCCGAAACTATATGTCGTAGAACGGTGAAATCGGTATTTTTAGAAAGATCTCGTGAAAGTACAGTAGATGAAATGGTTTCCAACTTTCTAAACCGGTTAATTCCACTCGGAATTGACAGATATAACGGATTTTGGAGTAGTTTTCGAGCAATATTCGGACAAATCTTCCCATATCTCCGAAACTATATGTCGTAGAACGGTGAAATCGGCAATTTTAGAAAGATCGCGAAAAAATATAGTAGATGACATGGTCTCAAACTTTCTAAACCGGTTAATTCTATTCGGAATTGCCAAAAATTCATATAACGCATTTTCAGCTATTTTCGAGCTATTTTCGGACAAATCAGCCCATATCTCCGAAACTATATATCGTAGGACGGTGAAATCGGTATTTTTGGAAAGATCTCGTGAAAATACAGTAGATGAAATGGTTTTCAACTTTCTAAACCGGTTAATTCCACTCGGAATTGACAGATATAACGGATTTTGGAGTAGTTTTCGAGCAATATTCGGACAAATCTGCCCATATCTCCGAAACTATATGTCGTAGAACGGTGAAATCGGTATTTTTAGAAAGATCTCGTGAAAGTACAGTAGATGAAATCGTTTCCAACTTTCTAAACCGGTTAATTCCACTCGGAATTGACAGATATATCGGATTTTGGAGTAGTTTTCGAGCAATATTCGGACTAATCTTCCCATATCTCCGAAACTATATGTCGTAGAACGGTGAAATCGGCATTTTTAGAAAGATCGCGAAAAAATATAGTAGATGACATGGTCTCAAACTTTCTAAACCGGTTAATTCTATTCGGAATTGCCAAAAATTCATATAACGCATTTTCAGCTATTTTCGAGCTATTTTCGGACAAATCAGCCCATATCTCCGAAACTATATATCGTAGGACGGTGAAATCGGTATTTTTGGAAAGATCTCGTGAAAATACAGTAGATGAAATGGTTTCCAACTTTCTAAACCGGTTAATTCCACTCGGAATTGACAGATATAACGGATTTTGGAGTAGTTTTCGAGCAATATTCGGACAAATCTGCCCATATCTCCGAAACTATATGTCGTAGAACGGTGAAATCGGTATTTTTAGAAAGATCTCGTGAAAGTACAGTAGATGAAATGGTTTCCAACTTTCTAAACCGGTTAATTCCTCACGGAATTGACAGATATAACGGATTTTGGAGTAGTTTTCGAGCAATATTCGGACAATTCTGCCCATATCTCCGAAACTATATGTCGTAGAACGGTGAAATCGGTATTTTTAGAAAGATCTCGTGAAAATACAGTAGATGAAATGGTTTCCAACTTTCTAAACCGGTTAATTCCACTCGGAATTGACAGATATAACGGATTTTGGAGTAGTTTTCGAGCAATATTCGGACAAATCTGCCCATATCTCCGAAACTATATGTCGTAGAACGGTGAAATCGGTATTTTTAGAAAGATCTCGTGAAAATGCAGTAGATGAAATGGTTTCCAACTTTCTAAATCGGTTAATTCCACTCGGAATTGACAGATATAACGGATTTTGGAGTAGTTTTCGAGCAATATTCGGACAAATCTTCCCATATCTCCGAAACTATATGTCGTAGAACGGTGAAATCGGCATTTTTAGAAAGATCGCGAAAAAATATAGTAGATGACATGGTCTCAAACTTTCTAAACCGGTTAATTCTATTCGGAATTGCCAAAAATTCATATAACGCATTTTCAGCTATTTTCGAGCTATTTTCGGACAAATCAGCCCATATCTCCGAAACTATATATCGTAGGACGGTGAAATCGGTATTTTTGGAAAGATCTCGTGAAAATACAGTAGATGAAATGGTTTCCAACTTTCTAAACCGGTTAATTCCACTCGGAATTGACAGATATAACGGATTTTGGAGTAGTTTTCGAGCAATATTCGGACAAATCTGCCCATATCTCCGAAACTATATGTCGCAGAACGGTGAAATCGGTATTTTTAGAAAGATCTCGTGAAAGTACAGTAGATGAAATGGTTTCCAACTTTCTAAACCGGTTAATTCCTCACGGAATTGACAGATATAACGGATTTTGGAGTAGTTTTCGAGCAATATTCGGACAATTCTGCCCATATCTCCGAAACTATATGTCGTAGAACGGTGAAATCGGCATTTTTAGAAAGATCTCGAAAAAATACAGTAGATGACATGGTCTCAAACTTTCTAAACCGGTTAATTCTATTCGGAATTGCCAAAAATTCATATAACGCATTTTCAGCTATTTTCGAGCTATTTTCGGACAAATCTGCCCATATCTCCGAAACTATATGTCGTAGAACGGTGAAATCGATATTTTTAGAAAGATCTCGAAAAAATACAGTAGATGACATGGTCTCAAACTTTCTAAACCGGTTAATTCTATTCGGAATTGCCAAAAATTCATATAACGCATTTTCAGCTATTTTCGAGCTATTTTCGGACAAATCTGCCCATATCTCCGAAACTATATGTCGTAGAACGGTGAAATCGATATTTTTAGAAAGATCTCGAAAAAATACAGAAGATGACATGGTTTCCAACTTTCTAAACCGGTTAATTCCACTCGGAATTGACAGATATAGCGGATTTTGGAGTAGTTTTCGAGCAATATTCGGACAAATCTTCCCATATCTCCGAAACTATATGTCGTAGAACGGTGAAATCGGCATTTTTAGAAAGATCTCGAAAAAATACAGTAGATGACATGGTCTCAAACTTTCTAAACCGGTTAATTCTATTCGGAATTGCCAAAAATTCATATAACGCATTTTCAGCTATTTTCGAGCTATTTTCGGACAAATCTGCCCATATCTCCGAAACTATATGTCGTAGAACGGTGAAATCGATATTTTTAGAAAGATCTCGAAAAAATACAGAAGATGACATGGTTTCCAACTTTCTAAACCGGTTAATTCCACTCGGAATTGACAGATATAGCGGATTTTGGAGTAGTTTTCGAGCAATATTCGGACAAATCTGCCCATATCTCCGAAACTATATGTCGTAGAACGGTGAAATCGGTATTTTTAGAAAGATCTCGTGAAAATGCAGTAGATGAAATGGTTTCCAGCTTTCTAAACCGGTTAATTCCACTCGGAATTGACAGATATAACGGATTTTGGAGTAGTTTTCGAGCAATATTCGGACAAATCTGCCCATATCTCCGAAACTATATGTCGTAGAAAGGGGAAATCGGTATTTTTAGAAAGATCTCGAAAAAATACAGTAGATGACATGGTCTCAAACTTTCTAAACCGGTTAATTCTATTCGGAATTGCCAAAAATTCATATAACGCATTTTCAGCTATTTTCGAGCTATTTTCGGACAAATCAGCCCATATCTCCGAAACTATATATCGTAGGACGGTGAAATCGGTATTTTTGGAAAGATCTCGTGAAAATACAGTAGATGAAATGGTTTCCAACTTTCTAAACCGGTTAATTCCACTCGGAATTGACAGATATAACGGATTTTGGAGTAGTTTTCGAGTAATATTCGGACAAATCTGCCCATATCTTTGAAACTATATGTCGTCGAACGGTGAAATCGGTATTTTTAGAAAGATCTCGAAAATATACAGAAGATGACATGGTTTCAAACTTTCTAAACCGGTTAATTCCACTCGGAATTGACAGATATAACGGATTTTAGAGTAGTTTTCGAGCAATATTCGAACAAATCTGCCCATATCTCCAAAACTATATGTCGTAGAACGGTGAAATCGGTATTTTTAGAAAGATCTCGTGAAAATGCAGTAGATGAAATGGTTTCCAACTTTCTAAACCGGTTAATTCCACTCGGAATTGACAGATATAACGGATTTTGGAGTAGTTTTCGAGCAATATTAGGACAAATCTGCCCATATCTCCGAAACTATATTTCGTAGAACGGTGAAATCGGTATTTTTAGAAAGATCTCGTGAAAATACAGTAGATGAAATGGTTTCCAACTTTCTAAACCGGTTAATTCCACTCGGAATTGACAGATATAACGGATTTTTGAGTAGTTTTCGAGCAATATTCGGACAAATCTGCCCATATCTCCGAAACTATATGTCGTAGAAAGGGGAAATCCGTATTTTTAGAAAGATCTCGTGAAAATACAGTAGATGAAATGGTTTCCAACTTTCTAAACCGGTTAATTCCACTCGGAATTGACAGATATAACCGATTTTGGAGTAGTTTTCGAGCAATATTCGGACAAATCTTCCCATATCTCCGAAACTATATGTCGTAGAACGGTGAAATCGGCATTTTTAGAAAGATCGCGAAAAAATATAGTAGATGACATGGTCTCAAACTTTCTAAACCGGTTAATTCTATTCGGAATTGCCAAAAATTCACATAACGCATTTTCAGCTATTTTCGAGCTATTTTCGGACAAATCAGCCCATATCTCCGAAACTATATATCGTAGGACGGTGAAATCGGTATTTTTAGAAAGATCTCGTGAAAGTACAGTAGATGAAATGGTTTCCAACTTTCTAAACCGGTTAATTCCATTCGCAATTGACAGATATAACGGATTTTGGAGTAGTTTTCGAGCAATATTCGGACAATTCTGCCCATATCTCCGAAACTATATGTCGTAGAACGGTGAAATCGGTATTTTTAGAAAGATCTCGTGAAAACACAGTAGATGAAATGGTTTCCAACTTTCAAAACCGGTTAATTCCACTCGGAATTGACAGATATAACGGATTTTGGAGTAGTTTTCGAGCAATATTCGGACAAATCTGCCCATATCTCCGAAACTATATGTCGTAGAACGGTGAAATCGGTATTTTTAGAAAGATCTCGTGAAAATGCAGTAGATGACATGGTCTCAAACTTTCTAAACCGGTTAAATCTATTCGGAATTGCCAAAAATTCATATAACGCTTTTTCAGCTATTTTCGAGCTATTTTCGGACAAATCAGCCCATATCTCCGAAACTATATATCGTAGGACGGTGAAATCGGTATTTTTGGAAAGATCTCGTGAAAATACAGTAGATGAAATGGTTTCCAACTTTCTAAACCGGTTAATTCCACTCGGAATTGACAGATATAACGGATTTTGGAGTAGTTTTCGAGCAATATTCGGACAAATCTGCCCATATCTCCGAAACTATATGTCGTAGAACGGTGAAATCGGTATTTTTAGAAAGATCTCGTGAAAATGCAGTAGACGAAATGGTTTCCAACTTTCTAAACCGGTTAATTCCACTCGGAATTGACAGATATAACGGATTTTGGAGTAGTTTTCGAGCAATATTCGGACAAATCTGCCCATATCTCCGAAACTATATGTCGTAGAAAGGGGAAATCGGTATTTTTAGAAAGATCTCGAAAAAATACAGTAGATGACATGGTCTCAAACTTTCTAAACCGGTTAATTCTATTCGTAATTGCCAAAAATTCATATAACGCATTTTCAGCTATTTTCGAGCTATTTTCGGACAAACCAGCCCATATCTCCGAAACTATATATCGTAGGAAGGTGAAATCGGTATTTTTGGAAAGATCTCGTGAAAATACAGTAGATGAAATGGTTTCCAACTTTCTAAACCGGTTAATTCCACTCGGAATTGACAGATATAACGGATTTTGGAGTAGTTTTCGAGCAATATTCGGACTAATCTTCCCATATCTCCGAAACTATATGTCGTAGAACGGTGAAATCGGCATTTTTAGAAAGATCGCGAAAAAATATAGTAGATGACATGGTCTCAAACTTTCTAAACCGGTTAATTCCACTCGGAATTGACAGATATAACGGATTTTAGAGTAGTTTTCGAGCAATATTCGAACAAATCTGCCCATATCTCCAAAACTATATGTCGTAGAACGGTGAAATCGGTATTTTTAGAAAGATCTCGTGAAAATGCAGTAGATGAAATGGTTTCCAACTTTCTAAACCGGTTAATTCCACTCGGAATTGACAGATATAACGGATTTTGGAGTAGTTTTCGAGCAATATTAGGACAAATCTGCCCATATCTCCGAAACTATATTTCGTAGAACGGTGAAATCGGTATTTTTAGAAAGATCTCGTGAAAATACAGTAGATGAAATGGTTTCCAACTTTCTAAACCGGTTAATTCCACTCGGAATTGACAGATATAACGGATTTTTGAGTAGTTTTCGAGCAATATTCGGACAAATCTGCCCATATCTCCGAAACTATATGTCGTAGAAAGGGGAAATCCGTATTTTTAGAAAGATCTCGTGAAAATACAGTAGATGAAATGGTTTCCAACTTTCTAAACCGGTTAATTCCACTCGGAATTGACAGATATAACCGATTTTGGAGTAGTTTTCGAGCAATATTCGGACAAATCTTCCCATATCTCCGAAACTATATGTCGTAGAACGGTGAAATCGGCATTTTTAGAAAGATCGCGAAAAAATATAGTAGATGACATGGTCTCAAACTTTCTAAACCGGTTAATTCTATTCGGAATTGCCAAAAATTCATATAACGCATTTTCAGCTATTTTCGAGCTATTTTCGGACAAATCAGCCCATATCTCCGAAACTATATATCGTAGGACGGTGAAATCGGTATTTTTAGAAAGATCTCGTGAAAGTACAGTAGATGAAATGGTTTCCAACTTTCTAAACCGGTTAATTCCATTCGGAATTGACAGATATAACGGATTTTGGAGTAGTTTTCGAGCAATATTCGGACAATTCTGCCCATATCTCCGAAACTATATGTCGTAGAACGGTGAAATCGGTATTTTTAGAAAGATCTCGTGAAAATACAGTAGATGAAATGGTTTCCAACTTTCTAAACCGGTTAATTCCACTCGGAATTGACAGATATAACGGATTTTGGAGTAGTTTTCGAGCAATATTCGGACAAATCTGCCCATATCTCCGAAACTATATGTCGTAGAACGGTGAAATCGGTATTTTTAGAAAGATCTCGTGAAAATGCAGTAGATGACATGGTCTCAAACTTTCTAAACCGGTTAAATCTATTCGGAATTGCCAAAAATTCATATAACGCTTTTTCAGCTATTTTCGAGCTATTTTCGGACAAATCAGCCCATATCTCCGAAACTATATATCGTAGGACGGTGAAATCGGTATTTTTGGAAAGATCTCGTGAAAATACAGTAGATGAAATGGTTTCCAACTTTCTAAACCGGTTAATTCCACTCGGAATTGACAGATATAACGGATTTTGGAGTAGTTTTCGAGCAATATTCGGACAAATCTGCCCATATCTCCGAAACTATATGTCGTAGAACGGTGAAATCGGTATTTTTAGAAAGATCTCGTGAAAATGCAGTAGACGAAATGGTTTCCAACTTTCTAAACCGGTTAATTCCACTCGGAATTGACAGATATAACGGATTTTGGAGTAGTTTTCGAGCAATATTCGGACAAATCTGCCCATATCTCCGAAACTATATGTCGTAGAAAGGGGAAATCGGTATTTTTAGAAAGATCTCGAAAAAATACAGTAGATGACATGGTCTCAAACTTTCTAAACCGGTTAATTCTATTCGTAATTGCCAAAAATTCATATAACGCATTTTCAGCTATTTTCGAGCTATTTTCGGACAAACCAGCCCATATCTCCGAAACTATATGTCGTAGAACGGTGAAATCGGTATTTTTAGAAAGATCTCGTGAAAATGCAGTAGATGAAATGGTTTCCAACTTTCTAAATCGGTTAATTCCACTCGGAATTGACAGATATAACGGATTTTGGAGTAGTTTTCGAGCAATATTCGGACAAATCTTCCCATATCTCCGAAACTATATGTCGTAGAACGGTGAAATCGGCATTTTTAGAAAGATCTCGAAAAAATACAGTAGATGAAATGGTTTCCAACTTTCTAAATCGGTTAATTCCACTCGGAATTGACAGATATAACGGATTTTGGAGTAGTTTTCGAGCAATATTCGGACAAATCTTCCCATATCTCCGAAACTATATGTCGTAGAACGGTGAAATCGGTATTTTTAGAAAGATCTCGTGAAAATGCAGTAGATGAAATGGTTTCCAACTTTCTAAATCGGTTAATTCCACTCGGAATTGACAGATATAACGGATTTTGGAGTAGTTTTCGAGCAATATTCGGACAAATCTGCCCATATCTCCGAAACTATATGTCGTAGAACGGTGAAATCGGTATTTTTAGAAAGATCTCGTGAAAATGCAGTAGATGAAATGGTTTCCAACTTTCTAAATCGGTTAATTCCACTCGGAATTGACAGATATAACGGATTTTGGAGTAGTTTTCGAGCAATATTCGGACAAATCTTCCCATATCTCCGAAACTATATGTCGTAGAACGGTGAAATCGGCATTTTTAGAAAGATCTCGAAAAAATACAGTAGATGACATGGTCTCAAACTTTCTAAACCGGTTAATTCTATTCGGAATTGCCAAAAATTCATATAACGCATTTTCAGCTATTTTCGAGCTATTTTCGGACAAATCTGCCCATATCTCCGAAACTATATGTCGTAGAACGGTGAAATCGATATTTTTAGAAAGATCTCGAAAAAATACAGTAGATGACATGGTCTCAAACTTTCTAAACCGGTTAATTCTATTCGGAATTGCCAAAAATTCATATAACGCATTTTCAGCTATTTTCGAGCTATTTTCGGACAAATCTGCCCATATCTCCGAAACTATATGTCGTAGAACGGTGAAATCGATATTTTTAGAAAGATCTCGAAAAAATACAGAAGATGACATGGTTTCCAACTTTCTAAACCGGTTAATTCCACTCGGAATTGACAGATATAGCGGATTTTGGAGTAGTTTTCGAGCAATATTCGGACAAATCTGCCCATATCTCCGAAACTATATGTCGTAGAACGGTGAAATCGGTATTTTTAGAAAGATCTCGTGAAAATGCAGTAGATGAAATGGTTTCCAGCTTTCTAAACCGGTTAATTCCACTCGGAATTGACAGATATAACGGATTTTGGAGTAGTTTTCGAGCAATATTCGGACAAATCTGCCCATATCTCCGAAACTATATGTCGTAGAAAGGGGAAATCGGTATTTTTAGAAAGATCTCGAAAAAATACAGTAGATGACATGGTCTCAAACTTTCTAAACCGGTTAATTCTATTCGGAATTGCCAAAAATTCATATAACGCATTTTCAGCTATTTTCGAGCTATTTTCGGACAAATCAGCCCATATCTCCGAAACTATATATCGTAGGACGGTGAAATCGGTATTTTTGGAAAGATCTCGTGAAAATACAGTAGATGAAATGGTTTCCAACTTTCTAAACCGGTTAATTCCACTCGGAATTGACAGATATAACGGATTTTGGAGTAGTTTTCGAGCAATATTCGGACAAATCTGCCCATATCTCCGAAACTATATGTCGTAGAAAGGGGAAATCGGTATTTTTAGAAAGATCTCGAAAAAATACAGTAGATGACATGGTCTCAAACTTTCTAAACCGGTTAATTCTATTCGTAATTGCCAAAAATTCATATAACGCATTTTCAGCTATTTTCGAGCTATTTTCGGACAAACCAGCCCATATCTCCGAAACTATATGTCGTAGAACGGTGAAATCGGTATTTTTAGAAAGATCTCGTGAAAATGCAGTAGATGAAATGGTTTCCAACTTTCTAAATCGGTTAATTCCACTCGGAATTGACAGATATAACGGATTTTGGAGTAGTTTTCGAGCAATATTCGGACAAATCTTCCCATATCTCCGAAACTATATGTCGTAGAACGGTGAAATCGGCATTTTTAGAAAGATCTCGAAAAAATACAGTAGATGAAATGGTTTCCAACTTTCTAAATCGGTTAATTCCACTCGGAATTGACAGATATAACGGATTTTGGAGTAGTTTTCGAGCAATATTCGGACAAATCTTCCCATATCTCCGAAACTATATGTCGTAGAACGGTGAAATCGGTATTTTTAGAAAGATCTCGTGAAAATGCAGTAGATGAAATGGTTTCCAACTTTCTAAATCGGTTAATTCCACTCGGAATTGACAGATATAACGGATTTTGGAGTAGTTTTCGAGCAATATTCGGACAAATCTGCCCATATCTCCGAAACTATATGTCGTAGAACGGTGAAATCGGTATTTTTAGAAAGATCTCGTGAAAATGCAGTAGATGAAATGGTTTCCAACTTTCTAAATCGGTTAATTCCACTCGGAATTGACAGATATAACGGATTTTGGAGTAGTTTTCGAGCAATATTCGGACAAATCTTCCCATATCTCCGAAACTATATGTCGTAGAACGGTGAAATCGGCATTTTTAGAAAGATCTCGAAAAAATACAGTAGATGACATGGTCTCAAACTTTCTAAACCGGTTAATTCTATTCGGAATTGCCAAAAATTCATATAACGCATTTTCAGCTATTTTCGAGCTATTTTCGGACAAATCTGCCCATATCTCCGAAACTATATGTCGTAGAACGGTGAAATCGATATTTTTAGAAAGATCTCGAAAAAATACAGTAGATGACATGGTCTCAAACTTTCTAAACCGGTTAATTCTATTCGGAATTGCCAAAAATTCATATAACGCATTTTCAGCTATTTTCGAGCTATTTTCGGACAAATCTGCCCATATCTCCGAAACTATATGTCGTAGAACGGTGAAATCGATATTTTTAGAAAGATCTCGAAAAAATACAGAAGATGACATGGTTTCCAACTTTCTAAACCGGTTAATTCCACTCGGAATTGACAGATATAGCGGATTTTGGAGTAGTTTTCGAGCAATATTCGGACAAATCTGCCCATATCTCCGAAACTATATGTCGTAGAACGGTGAAATCGGTATTTTTAGAAAGATCTCGTGAAAATGCAGTAGATGAAATGGTTTCCAGCTTTCTAAACCGGTTAATTCCACTCGGAATTGACAGATATAACGGATTTTGGAGTAGTTTTCGAGCAATATTCGGACAAATCTGCCCATATCTCCGAAACTATATGTCGTAGAAAGGGGAAATCGGTATTTTTAGAAAGATCTCGAAAAAATACAGTAGATGACATGGTCTCAAACTTTCTAAACCGGTTAATTCTATTCGGAATTGCCAAAAATTCATATAACGCATTTTCAGCTATTTTCGAGCTATTTTCGGACAAATCAGCCCATATCTCCGAAACTATATATCGTAGGACGGTGAAATCGGTATTTTTGGAAAGATCTCGTGAAAATACAGTAGATGAAATGGTTTCCAACTTTCTAAACCGGTTAATTCCACTCGGAATTGACAGATATAACGGATTTTGGAGTAGTTTTCGAGTAATATTCGGACAAATCTGCCCATATCTTTGAAACTATATGTCGTCGAACGGTGAAATCGGTATTTTTAGAAAGATCTCGAAAATATACAGAAGATGACATGGTTTCAAACTTTCTAAACCGGTTAATTCCACTCGGAATTGACAGATATAACGGATTTTAGAGTAGTTTTCGAGCAATATTCGAACAAATCTGCCCATATCTCCAAAACTATATGTCGTAGAACGGTGAAATCGGTATTTTTAGAAAGATCTCGTGAAAATGCAGTAGATGAAATGGTTTCCAACTTTCTAAACCGGTTAATTCCACTCGGAATTGACAGATATAACGGATTTTGGAGTAGTTTTCGAGCAATATTAGGACAAATCTGCCCATATCTCCGAAACTATATTTCGTAGAACGGTGAAATCGGTATTTTTAGAAAGATCTCGTGAAAATACAGTAGATGAAATGGTTTCCAACTTTCTAAACCGGTTAATTCCACTCGGAATTGACAGATATAACGGATTTTTGAGTAGTTTTCGAGCAATATTCGGACAAATCTGCCCATATCTCCGAAACTATATGTCGTAGAAAGGGGAAATCCGTATTTTTAGAAAGATCTCGTGAAAATACAGTAGATGAAATGGTTTCCAACTTTCTAAACCGGTTAATTCCACTCGGAATTGACAGATATAACCGATTTTGGAGTAGTTTTCGAGCAATATTCGGACAAATCTTCCCATATCTCCGAAACTATATGTCGTAGAACGGTGAAATCGGCATTTTTAGAAAGATCGCGAAAAAATATAGTAGATGACATGGTCTCAAACTTTCTAAACCGGTTAATTCTATTCGGAATTGCCAAAAATTCATATAACGCATTTTCAGCTATTTTCGAGCTATTTTCGGACAAATCAGCCCATATCTCCGAAACTATATATCGTAGGACGGTGAAATCGGTATTTTTAGAAAGATCTCGTGAAAGTACAGTAGATGAAATGGTTTCCAACTTTCTAAACCGGTTAATTCCATTCGGAATTGACAGATATAACGGATTTTGGAGTAGTTTTCGAGCAATATTCGGACAATTCTGCCCATATCTCCGAAACTATATGTCGTAGAACGGTGAAATCGGTATTTTTAGAAAGATCTCGTGAAAATACAGTAGATGAAATGGTTTCCAACTTTCTAAACCGGTTAATTCCACTCGGAATTGACAGATATAACGGATTTTGGAGTAGTTTTCGAGCAATATTCGGACAAATCTGCCCATATCTCCGAAACTATATGTCGTAGAACGGTGAAATCGGTATTTTTAGAAAGATCTCGTGAAAATGCAGTAGATGACATGGTCTCAAACTTTCTAAACCGGTTAAATCTATTCGGAATTGCCAAAAATTCATATAACGCTTTTTCAGCTATTTTCGAGCTATTTTCGGACAAATCAGCCCATATCTCCGAAACTATATATCGTAGGACGGTGAAATCGGTATTTTTGGAAAGATCTCGTGAAAATACAGTAGATGAAATGGTTTCCAACTTTCTAAACCGGTTAATTCCACTCGGAATTGACAGATATAACGGATTTTGGAGTAGTTTTCGAGCAATATTCGGACAAATCTGCCCATATCTCCGAAACTATATGTCGTAGAACGGTGAAATCGGTATTTTTAGAAAGATCTCGTGAAAATGCAGTAGACGAAATGGTTTCCAACTTTCTAAACCGGTTAATTCCACTCGGAATTGACAGATATAACGGATTTTGGAGTAGTTTTCGAGCAATATTCGGACAAATCTGCCCATATCTCCGAAACTATATGTCGTAGAAAGGGGAAATCGGTATTTTTAGAAAGATCTCGAAAAAATACAGTAGATGACATGGTCTCAAACTTTCTAAACCGGTTAATTCTATTCGTAATTGCCAAAAATTCATATAACGCATTTTCAGCTATTTTCGAGCTATTTTCGGACAAACCAGCCCATATCTCCGAAACTATATATCGTAGGACGGTGAAATCGGTATTTTTGGAAAGATCTCGTGAAAATACAGTAGATGAAATGGTTTCCAACTTTCTAAACCGGTTAATTCCACTCGGAATTGACAGATATAACGGATTTTGGAGTAGTTTTCGAGCAATATTCGGACTAATCTTCCCATATCTCCGAAACTATATGTCGTAGAACGGTGAAATCGGCATTTTTAGAAAGATCGCGAAAAAATATAGTAGATGACATGGTCTCAAACTTTCTAAACCGGTTAATTCCACTCGGAATTGACAGATATAACGGATTTTAGAGTAGTTTTCGAGCAATATTCGAACAAATCTGCCCATATCTCCAAAACTATATGTCGTAGAACGGTGAAATCGGTATTTTTAGAAAGATCTCGTGAAAATGCAGTAGATGAAATGGTTTCCAACTTTCTAAACCGGTTAATTCCACTCGGAATTGACAGATATAACGGATTTTGGAGTAGTTTTCGAGCAATATTAGGACAAATCTGCCGATATCTCCGAAACTATATTTCGTAGAACGGTGAAATCGGTATTTTTAGAAAGATCTCGTGAAAATACAGTAGATGAAATGGTTTCCAACTTTCTAAACCGGTTAATTCCACTCGGAATTGACAGATATAACGGATTTTTGAGTAGTTTTCGAGCAATATTCGGACAAATCTGCCCATATCTCCGAAACTATATGTCGTAGAAAGGGGAAATCCGTATTTTTAGAAAGATGTCGTGAAAATACAGTAGATGAAATGGTTTCCAACTTTCTAAACCGGTTAATTCCACTCGGAATTGACAGATATAACGGATTTTGGAGTAGTTTTCGAGTAATATTCGGACAAATCGTCCCATATCTCCGAAACTATATGTCGTAGAACGGTGAAATCGGTATTTTTAGAAAGATCTCGAAAATATACAGAAGATGACATGGTTTCAAACTTTCTAAACCGGTTAATTCCACTCGGAATTGACAGATATAACGGATTTTAGAGTAGTTTTCGAGCAATATTCGAACAAATCTGCCCATATCTCCAAAACTATATGTCGTAGAACGGTGAAATCGGTATTTTTAGAAAGATCTCGTGAAAATGCAGTAGATGAAATGGTTTCCAACTTTCTAAACCGGTTAATTCCACTCGGAATTGACAGATATAACGGATTTTGGAGTAGTTTTCGAGCAATATTAGGACAAATCTGCCCATATCTCCGAAACTATATTTCGTAGAACGGTGAAATCGGTATTTTTAGAAAGATCTCGTGAAAATACAGTAGATGAAATGGTTTCCAACTTTCTAAACCGGTTAATTCCACTCGGAATTGACAGATATAACGGATTTTTGAGTAGTTTTCGAGCAATATTCGGACAAATCTGCCCATATCTCCGAAACTATATGTCGTAGAAAGGGGAAATCCGTATTTTTAGAAAGATCTCGTGAAAATACAGTAGATGAAATGGTTTCCAACTTTCTAAACCGGTTAATTCCACTCGGAATTGACAGATATAACCGATTTTGGAGTAGTTTTCGAGCAATATTCGGACAAATCTTCCCATATCTCCGAAACTATATGTCGTAGAACGGTGAAATCGGCATTTTTAGAAAGATCGCGAAAAAATATAGTAGATGACATGGTCTCAAACTTTCTAAACCGGTTAATTCTATTCGGAATTGCCAAAAATTCATATAACGCATTTTCAGCTATTTTCGAGCTATTTTCGGACAAATCAGCCCATATCTCCGAAACTATATATCGTAGGACGGTGAAATCGGTATTTTTGGAAAGATCTCGTGAAAATACAGTAGATGAAATGGTTTCCAACTTTCTAAACCGGTTAATTCCACTCGGAATTGACAGATATAACGGATTTTGGAGTAGTTTTCGAGCAATATTCGGACAAATCTGCCCATATCTCCGAAACTATATGTCGTAGAACGGTGAAATCGGTATTTTTAGAAAGATCTCGTGAAAATGCAGTAGACGAAATGGTTTCCAACTTTCTAAACCGGTTAATTCCACTCGGAATTGACAGATATAACGGATTTTGGAGTAGTTTTCGAGCAATATTCGGACAAATCTGCCCATATCTCCGAAACTATATGTCGTAGAAAGGGGAAATCGGTATTTTTAGAAAGATCTCGAAAAAATACAGTAGATGACATGGTCTCAAACTTTCTAAACCGGTTAATTCTATTCGTAATTGCCAAAAATTCATATAACGCATTTTCAGCTATTTTCGAGCTATTTTCGGACAAACCAGCCCATATCTCCGAAACTATATATCGTAGGAAGGTGAAATCGGTATTTTTGGAAAGATCTCGTGAAAATACAGTAGATGAAATGGTTTCCAACTTTCTAAACCGGTTAATTCCACTCGGAATTGACAGATATAACGGATTTTGGAGTAGTTTTCGAGCAATATTCGGACTAATCTTCCCATATCTCCGAAACTATATGTCGTAGAACGGTGAAATCGGCATTTTTAGAAAGATCGCGAAAAAATATAGTAGATGACATGGTCTCAAACTTTCTAAACCGGTTAATTCCACTCGGAATTGACAGATATAACGGATTTTAGAGTAGTTTTCGAGCAATATTCGAACAAATCTGCCCATATCTCCAAAACTATATGTCGTAGAACGGTGAAATCGGTATTTTTAGAAAGATCTCGTGAAAATGCAGTAGATGAAATGGTTTCCAACTTTCTAAACCGGTTAATTCCACTCGGAATTGACAGATATAACGGATTTTGGAGTAGTTTTCGAGCAATATTAGGACAAATCTGCCCATATCTCCGAAACTATATTTCGTAGAACGGTGAAATCGGTATTTTTAGAAAGATCTCGTGAAAATACAGTAGATGAAATGGTTTCCAACTTTCTAAACCGGTTAATTCCACTCGGAATTGACAGATATAACGGATTTTTGAGTAGTTTTCGAGCAATATTCGGACAAATCTGCCCATATCTCCGAAACTATATGTCGTAGAAAGGGGAAATCCGTATTTTTAGAAAGATCTCGTGAAAATACAGTAGATGAAATGGTTTCCAACTTTCTAAACCGGTTAATTCCACTCGGAATTGACAGATATAACCGATTTTGGAGTAGTTTTCGAGCAATATTCGGACAAATCTTCCCATATCTCCGAAACTATATGTCGTAGAACGGTGAAATCGGCATTTTTAGAAAGATCGCGAAAAAATATAGTAGATGACATGGTCTCAAACTTTCTAAACCGGTTAATTCTATTCGGAATTGCCAAAAATTCATATAACGCATTTTCAGCTATTTTCGAGCTATTTTCGGACAAATCAGCCCATATCTCCGAAACTATATATCGTAGGACGGTGAAATCGGTATTTTTAGAAAGATCTCGTGAAAGTACAGTAGATGAAATGGTTTCCAACTTTCTAAACCGGTTAATTCCATTCGGAATTGACAGATATAACGGATTTTGGAGTAGTTTTCGAGCAATATTCGGACAATTCTGCCCATATCTCCGAAACTATATGTCGTAGAACGGTGAAATCGGTATTTTTAGAAAGATCTCGTGAAAATACAGTAGATGAAATGGTTTCCAACTTTCTAAACCGGTTAATTCCACTCGGAATTGACAGATATAACGGATTTTGGAGTAGTTTTCGAGCAATATTCGGACAAATCGGCCCATATCTCCGAAACTATATGTCGTAGAACGGTGAAATCGGTATTTTTAGAAAGATCTCGTGAAAATGCAGTAGATGACATGGTCTCAAACTTTCTAAACCGGTTAAATCTATTCGGAATTGCCAAAAATTCATATAACGCTTTTTCAGCTATTTTCGAGCTATTTTCGGACAAATCAGCCCATATCTCCGAAACTATATATCGTAGGACGGTGAAATCGGTATTTTTGGAAAGATCTCGTGAAAATACAGTAGATGAAATGGTTTCCAACTTTCTAAACCGGTTAATTCCACTCGGAATTGACAGATATAACGGATTTTGGAGTAGTTTTCGAGCAATATTCGGACAAATCTGCCCATATCTCCGAAACTATATGTCGTAGAACGGTGAAATCGGTATTTTTAGAAAGATCTCGTGAAAGTACAGTAGATGAAATGGTTTCCAACTTTCTAAACCGGTTAATTCCTCACGGAATTGACAGATATAACGGATTTTGGAGTAGTTTTCGAGCAATATTCGGACAATTCTGCCCATATCTCCGAAACTATATGTCGTAGAACGGTGAAATCGGTATTTTTAGAAAGATCTCGTGAAAATACAGTAGATGAAATGGTTTCCAACTTTCTAAACCGGTTAATTCCACTCGGAATTGACAGATATAACGGATTTTGGAGTAGTTTTCGAGCAATATTCGGACAAATCTGCCCATATCTCCGAAACTATATGTCGTAGAACGGTGAAATCGGTATTTTTAGAAAGATCTCGTGAAAATGCAGTAGATGAAATGGTTTCCAACTTTCTAAATCGGTTAATTCCACTCGGAATTGACAGATATAACGGATTTTGGAGTAGTTTTCGAGCAATATTCGGACAAATCTTCCCATATCTCCGAAACTATATGTCGTAGAACGGTGAAATCGGCATTTTTAGAAAGATCTCGAAAAAATACAGTAGATGACATGGTCTCAAACTTTCTAAACCGGTTAATTCTATTCGGAATTGCCAAAAATTCATATAACGCATTTTCAGCTATTTTCGAGCTATTTTCGGACAAATCTGCCCATATCTCCGAAACTATATGTCGTAGAACGGTGAAATCGATATTTTTAGAAAGATCTCGAAAAAATACAGTAGATGACATGGTCTCAAACTTTCTAAACCGGTTAATTCTATTCGGAATTGCCAAAAATTCATATAACGCATTTTCAGCTATTTTCGAGCTATTTTCGGACAAATCTGCCCATATCTCCGAAACTATATGTCGTAGAACGGTGAAATCGATATTTTTAGAAAGATCTCGAAAAAATACAGAAGATGACATGGTTTCCAACTTTCTAAACCGGTTAATTCCACTCGGAATTGACAGATATAGCGGATTTTGGAGTAGTTTTCGAGCAATATTCGGACAAATCTGCCCATATCTCCGAAACTATATGTCGTAGAACGGTGAAATCGGTATTTTTAGAAAGATCTCGTGAAAATGCAGTAGATGAAATGGTTTCCAGCTTTCTAAACCGGTTAATTCCACTCGGAATTGACAGATATAACGGATTTTGGAGTAGTTTTCGAGCAATATTCGGACAAATCTGCCCATATCTCCGAAACTATATGTCGTAGAAAGGGGAAATCGGTATTTTTAGAAAGATCTCGAAAAAATACAGTAGATGACATGGTCTCAAACTTTCTAAACCGGTTAATTCTATTCGGAATTGCCAAAAATTCATATAACGCATTTTCAGCTATTTTCGAGCTATTTTCGGACAAATCAGCCCATATCTCCGAAACTATATATCGTAGGACGGTGAAATCGGTATTTTTGGAAAGATCTCGTGAAAATACAGTAGATGAAATGGTTTCCAACTTTCTAAACCGGTTAATTCCACTCGGAATTGACAGATATAACGGATTTTGGAGTAGTTTTCGAGTAATATTCGGACAAATCTGCCCATATCTTTGAAACTATATGTCGTCGAACGGTGAAATCGGTATTTTTAGAAAGATCTCGAAAATATACAGAAGATGACATGGTTTCAAACTTTCTAAACCGGTTAATTCCACTCGGAATTGACAGATATAACGGATTTTAGAGTAGTTTTCGAGCAATATTCGAACAAATCTGCCCATATCTCCAAAACTATATGTCGTAGAACGGTGAAATCGGTATTTTTAGAAAGATCTCGTGAAAATGCAGTAGATGAAATGGTTTCCAACTTTCTAAACCGGTTAATTCCACTCGGAATTGACAGATATAACGGATTTTGGAGTAGTTTTCGAGCAATATTAGGACAAATCTGCCCATATCTCCGAAACTATATTTCGTAGAACGGTGAAATCGGTATTTTTAGAAAGATCTCGTGAAAATACAGTAGATGAAATGGTTTCCAACTTTCTAAACCGGTTAATTCCACTCGGAATTGACAGATATAACGGATTTTTGAGTAGTTTTCGAGCAATATTCGGACAAATCTGCCCATATCTCCGAAACTATATGTCGTAGAAAGGGGAAATCCGTATTTTTAGAAAGATCTCGTGAAAATACAGTAGATGAAATGGTTTCCAACTTTCTAAACCGGTTAATTCCACTCGGAATTGACAGATATAACCGATTTTGGAGTAGTTTTCGAGCAATATTCGGACAAATCTTCCCATATCTCCGAAACTATATGTCGTAGAACGGTGAAATCGGCATTTTTAGAAAGATCGCGAAAAAATATAGTAGATGACATGGTCTCAAACTTTCTAAACCGGTTAATTCTATTCGGAATTGCCAAAAATTCATATAACGCATTTTCAGCTATTTTCGAGCTATTTTCGGACAAATCAGCCCATATCTCCGAAACTATATATCGTAGGACGGTGAAATCGGTATTTTTAGAAAGATCTCGTGAAAGTACAGTAGATGAAATGGTTTCCAACTTTCTAAACCGGTTAATTCCATTCGGAATTGACAGATATAACGGATTTTGGAGTAGTTTTCGAGCAATATTCGGACAATTCTGCCCATATCTCCGAAACTATATGTCGTAGAACGGTGAAATCGGTATTTTTAGAAAGATCTCGTGAAAATACAGTAGATGAAATGGTTTCCAACTTTCTAAACCGGTTAATTCCACTCGGAATTGACAGATATAACGGATTTTGGAGTAGTTTTCGAGCAATATTCGGACAAATCTGCCCATATCTCCGAAACTATATGTCGTAGAACGGTGAAATCGGTATTTTTAGAAAGATCTCGTGAAAATGCAGTAGATGACATGGTCTCAAACTTTCTAAACCGGTTAAATCTATTCGGAATTGCCAAAAATTCATATAACGCTTTTTCAGCTATTTTCGAGCTATTTTCGGACAAATCAGCCCATATCTCCGAAACTATATATCGTAGGACGGTGAAATCGGTATTTTTGGAAAGATCTCGTGAAAATACAGTAGATGAAATGGTTTCCAACTTTCTAAACCGGTTAATTCCACTCGGAATTGACAGATATAACGGATTTTGGAGTAGTTTTCGAGCAATATTCGGACAAATCTGCCCATATCTCCGAAACTATATGTCGTAGAACGGTGAAATCGGTATTTTTAGAAAGATCTCGTGAAAATGCAGTAGACGAAATGGTTTCCAACTTTCTAAACCGGTTAATTCCACTCGGAATTGACAGATATAACGGATTTTGGAGTAGTTTTCGAGCAATATTCGGACAAATCTGCCCATATCTCCGAAACTATATGTCGTAGAAAGGGGAAATCGGTATTTTTAGAAAGATCTCGAAAAAATACAGTAGATGACATGGTCTCAAACTTTCTAAACCGGTTAATTCTATTCGTAATTGCCAAAAATTCATATAACGCATTTTCAGCTATTTTCGAGCTATTTTCGGACAAACCAGCCCATATCTCCGAAACTATATATCGTAGGAAGGTGAAATCGGTATTTTTGGAAAGATCTCGTGAAAATACAGTAGATGAAATGGTTTCCAACTTTCTAAACCGGTTAATTCCACTCGGAATTGACAGATATAACGGATTTTGGAGTAGTTTTCGAGCAATATTCGGACAAATCTTCCCATATCTCCGAAACTATATGTCGTAGAACGGTGAAATCGGCATTTTTAGAAAGATCGCGAAAAAATATAGTAGATGACATGGTCTCAAACTTTCTAAACCGGTTAATTCTATTCGGAATTGCCAAAAATTCATATAACGCATTTTCAGCTATTTTCGAGCTATTTTCGGACAAATCAGCCCATATCTCCGAAACTATATATCGTAGGACGGTGAAATCGGTATTTTTAGAAAGATCTCGTGAAAGTACAGTAGATGAAATGGTTTCCAACTTTCTAAACCGGTTAATTCCATTCGGAATTGACAGATATAACGGATTTTGGAGTAGTTTTCGAGCAATATTCGGACAATTCTGCCCATATCTCCGAAACTATATGTCGTAGAACGGTGAAATCGGTATTTTTAGAAAGATCTCGTGAAAATACAGTAGATGAAATGGTTTCCAACTTTCTAAACCGGTTAATTCCACTCGGAATTGACAGATATAACGGATTTTGGAGTAGTTTTCGAGCAATATTCGGACAAATCTGCCCATATCTCCGAAACTATATGTCGTAGAACGGTGAAATCGGTATTTTTAGAAAGATCTCGTGAAAATGCAGTAGATGACATGGTCTCAAACTTTCTAAACCGGTTAAATCTATTCGGAATTGCCAAAAATTCATATAACGCTTTTTCAGCTATTTTCGAGCTATTTTCGGACAAATCAGCCCATATCTCCGAAACTATATATCGTAGGACGGTGAAATCGGTATTTTTGGAAAGATCTCGTGAAAATACAGTAGATGAAATGGTTTCCAACTTTCTAAACCGGTTAATTCCACTCGGAATTGACAGATATAACGGATTTTGGAGTAGTTTTCGAGCAATATTCGGACAAATCTGCCCATATCTCCGAAACTATATGTCGTAGAACGGTGAAATCGGTATTTTTAGAAAGATCTCGTGAAAATGCAGTAGACGAAATGGTTTCCAACTTTCTAAACCGGTTAATTCCACTCGGAATTGACAGATATAACGGATTTTGGAGTAGTTTTCGAGCAATATTCGGACAAATCTGCCCATATCTCCGAAACTATATGTCGTAGAAAGGGGAAATCGGTATTTTTAGAAAGATCTCGAAAAAATACAGTAGATGACATGGTCTCAAACTTTCTAAACCGGTTAATTCTATTCGTAATTGCCAAAAATTCATATAACGCATTTTCAGCTATTTTCGAGCTATTTTCGGACAAACCAGCCCATATCTCCGAAACTATATATCGTAGGACGGTGAAATCGGTATTTTTGGAAAGATCTCGTGAAAATACAGTAGATGAAATGGTTTCCAACTTTCTAAACCGGTTAATTCCACTCGGAATTGACAGATATAACGGATTTTGGAGTAGTTTTCGAGCAATATTCGGACTAATCTTCCCATATCTCCGAAACTATATGTCGTAGAACGGTGAAATCGGCATTTTTAGAAAGATCGCGAAAAAATATAGTAGATGACATGGTCTCAAACTTTCTAAACCGGTTAATTCCACTCGGAATTGACAGATATAACGGATTTTAGAGTAGTTTTCGAGCAATATTCGAACAAATCTGCCCATATCTCCAAAACTATATGTCGTAGAACGGTGAAATCGGTATTTTTAGAAAGATCTCGTGAAAATGCAGTAGATGAAATGGTTTCCAACTTTCTAAACCGGTTAATTCCACTCGGAATTGACAGATATAACGGATTTTGGAGTAGTTTTCGAGCAATATTAGGACAAATCTGCCGATATCTCCGAAACTATATTTCGTAGAACGGTGAAATCGGTATTTTTAGAAAGATCTCGTGAAAATACAGTAGATGAAATGGTTTCCAACTTTCTAAACCGGTTAATTCCACTCGGAATTGACAGATATAACGGATTTTTGAGTAGTTTTCGAGCAATATTCGGACAAATCTGCCCATATCTCCGAAACTATATGTCGTAGAAAGGGGAAATCCGTATTTTTAGAAAGATGTCGTGAAAATACAGTAGATGAAATGGTTTCCAACTTTCTAAACCGGTTAATTCCACTCGGAATTGACAGATATAACGGATTTTGGAGTAGTTTTCGAGTAATATTCGGACAAATCGTCCCATATCTCCGAAACTATATGTCGTAGAACGGTGAAATCGGTATTTTTAGAAAGATCTCGAAAATATACAGAAGATGACATGGTTTCAAACTTTCTAAACCGGTTAATTCCACTCGGAATTGACAGATATAACGGATTTTAGAGTAGTTTTCGAGCAATATTCGAACAAATCTGCCCATATCTCCAAAACTATATGTCGTAGAACGGTGAAATCGGTATTTTTAGAAAGATCTCGTGAAAATGCAGTAGATGAAATGGTTTCCAACTTTCTAAACCGGTTAATTCCACTCGGAATTGACAGATATAACGGATTTTGGAGTAGTTTTCGAGCAATATTAGGACAAATCTGCCCATATCTCCGAAACTATATTTCGTAGAACGGTGAAATCGGTATTTTTAGAAAGATCTCGTGAAAATACAGTAGATGAAATGGTTTCCAACTTTCTAAACCGGTTAATTCCACTCGGAATTGACAGATATAACGGATTTTTGAGTAGTTTTCGAGCAATATTCGGACAAATCTGCCCATATCTCCGAAACTATATGTCGTAGAAAGGGGAAATCCGTATTTTTAGAAAGATCTCGTGAAAATACAGTAGATGAAATGGTTTCCAACTTTCTAAACCGGTTAATTCCACTCGGAATTGACAGATATAACCGATTTTGGAGTAGTTTTCGAGCAATATTCGGACAAATCTTCCCATATCTCCGAAACTATATGTCGTAGAACGGTGAAATCGGCATTTTTAGAAAGATCGCGAAAAAATATAGTAGATGACATGGTCTCAAACTTTCTAAACCGGTTAATTCTATTCGGAATTGCCAAAAATTCATATAACGCATTTTCAGCTATTTTCGAGCTATTTTCGGACAAATCAGCCCATATCTCCGAAACTATATATCGTAGGACGGTGAAATCGGTATTTTTAGAAAGATCTCGTGAAAGTACAGTAGATGAAATGGTTTCCAACTTTCTAAACCGGTTAATTCCATTCGGAATTGACAGATATAACGGATTTTGGAGTAGTTTTCGAGCAATATTCGGACAATTCTGCCCATATCTCCGAAACTATATGTCGTAGAACGGTGAAATCGGTATTTTTAGAAAGATCTCGTGAAAATACAGTAGATGAAATGGTTTCCAACTTTCTAAACCGGTTAATTCCACTCGGAATTGACAGATATAACGGATTTTGGAGTAGTTTTCGAGCAATATTCGGACAAATCTGCCCATATCTCCGAAACTATATGTCGTAGAACGGTGAAATCGGTATTTTTAGAAAGATCTCGTGAAAATGCAGTAGATGACATGGTCTCAAACTTTCTAAACCGGTTAAATCTATTCGGAATTGCCAAAAATTCATATAACGCTTTTTCAGCTATTTTCGAGCTATTTTCGGACAAATCAGCCCATATCTCCGAAACTATATATCGTAGGACGGTGAAATCGGTATTTTTGGAAAGATCTCGTGAAAATACAGTAGATGAAATGGTTTCCAACTTTCTAAACCGGTTAATTCCACTCGGAATTGACAGATATAACGGATTTTGGAGTAGTTTTCGAGCAATATTCGGACAAATCTGCCCATATCTCCGAAACTATATGTCGTAGAACGGTGAAATCGGTATTTTTAGAAAGATCTCGTGAAAATGCAGTAGACGAAATGGTTTCCAACTTTCTAAACCGGTTAATTCCACTCGGAATTGACAGATATAACGGATTTTGGAGTAGTTTTCGAGCAATATTCGGACAAATCTGCCCATATCTCCGAAACTATATGTCGTAGAAAGGGGAAATCGGTATTTTTAGAAAGATCTCGAAAAAATACAGTAGATGACATGGTCTCAAACTTTCTAAACCGGTTAATTCTATTCGTAATTGCCAAAAATTCATATAACGCATTTTCAGCTATTTTCGAGCTATTTTCGGACAAACCAGCCCATATCTCCGAAACTATATATCGTAGGAAGGTGAAATCGGTATTTTTGGAAAGATCTCGTGAAAATACAGTAGATGAAATGGTTTCCAACTTTCTAAACCGGTTAATTCCACTCGGAATTGACAGATATAACGGATTTTGGAGTAGTTTTCGAGCAATATTCGGACTAATCTTCCCATATCTCCGAAACTATATGTCGTAGAACGGTGAAATCGGCATTTTTAGAAAGATCGCGAAAAAATATAGTAGATGACATGGTCTCAAACTTTCTAAACCGGTTAATTCCACTCGGAATTGACAGATATAACGGATTTTAGAGTAGTTTTCGAGCAATATTCGAACAAATCTGCCCATATCTCCAAAACTATATGTCGTAGAACGGTGAAATCGGTATTTTTAGAAAGATCTCGTGAAAATGCAGTAGATGAAATGGTTTCCAACTTTCTAAACCGGTTAATTCCACTCGGAATTGACAGATATAACGGATTTTGGAGTAGTTTTCGAGCAATATTAGGACAAATCTGCCCATATCTCCGAAACTATATTTCGTAGAACGGTGAAATCGGTATTTTTAGAAAGATCTCGTGAAAATACAGTAGATGAAATGGTTTCCAACTTTCTAAACCGGTTAATTCCACTCGGAATTGACAGATATAACGGATTTTTGAGTAGTTTTCGAGCAATATTCGGACAAATCTGCCCATATCTCCGAAACTATATGTCGTAGAAAGGGGAAATCCGTATTTTTAGAAAGATCTCGTGAAAATACAGTAGATGAAATGGTTTCCAACTTTCTAAACCGGTTAATTCCACTCGGAATTGACAGATATAACCGATTTTGGAGTAGTTTTCGAGCAATATTCGGACAAATCTTCCCATATCTCCGAAACTATATGTCGTAGAACGGTGAAATCGGCATTTTTAGAAAGATCGCGAAAAAATATAGTAGATGACATGGTCTCAAACTTTCTAAACCGGTTAATTCTATTCGGAATTGCCAAAAATTCATATAACGCATTTTCAGCTATTTTCGAGCTATTTTCGGACAAATCAGCCCATATCTCCGAAACTATATATCGTAGGACGGTGAAATCGGTATTTTTAGAAAGATCTCGTGAAAGTACAGTAGATGAAATGGTTTCCAACTTTCTAAACCGGTTAATTCCATTCGGAATTGACAGATATAACGGATTTTGGAGTAGTTTTCGAGCAATATTCGGACAATTCTGCCCATATCTCCGAAACTATATGTCGTAGAACGGTGAAATCGGTATTTTTAGAAAGATCTCGTGAAAATACAGTAGATGAAATGGTTTCCAACTTTCTAAACCGGTTAATTCCACTCGGAATTGACAGATATAACGGATTTTGGAGTAGTTTTCGAGCAATATTCGGACAAATCGGCCCATATCTCCGAAACTATATGTCGTAGAACGGTGAAATCGGTATTTTTAGAAAGATCTCGTGAAAATGCAGTAGATGACATGGTCTCAAACTTTCTAAACCGGTTAAATCTATTCGGAATTGCCAAAAATTCATATAACGCTTTTTCAGCTATTTTCGAGCTATTTTCGGACAAATCAGCCCATATCTCCGAAACTATATATCGTAGGACGGTGAAATCGGTATTTTTGGAAAGATCTCGTGAAAATACAGTAGATGAAATGGTTTCCAACTTTCTAAACCGGTTAATTCCACTCGGAATTGACAGATATAACGGATTTTGGAGTAGTTTTCGAGCAATATTCGGACAAATCTGCCCATATCTCCGAAACTATATGTCGTAGAACGGTGAAATCGGTATTTTTAGAAAGATCTCGTGAAAGTACAGTAGATGAAATGGTTTCCAACTTTCTAAACCGGTTAATTCCTCACGGAATTGACAGATATAACGGATTTTGGAGTAGTTTTCGAGCAATATTCGGACAATTCTGCCCATATCTCCGAAACTATATGTCGTAGAACGGTGAAATCGGTATTTTTAGAAAGATCTCGTGAAAATACAGTAGATGAAATGGTTTCCAACTTTCTAAACCGGTTAATTCCACTCGGAATTGACAGATATAACGGATTTTGGAGTAGTTTTCGAGCAATATTCGGACAAATCTGCCCATATCTCCGAAACTATATGTCGTAGAACGGTGAAATCGGTATTTTTAGAAAGATCTCGTGAAAATGCAGTAGATGAAATGGTTTCCAACTTTCTAAATCGGTTAATTCCACTCGGAATTGACAGATATAACGGATTTTGGAGTAGTTTTCGAGCAATATTCGGACAAATCTTCCCATATCTCCGAAACTATATGTCGTAGAACGGTGAAATCGGCATTTTTAGAAAGATCTCGAAAAAATACAGTAGATGACATGGTCTCAAACTTTCTAAACCGGTTAATTCTATTCGGAATTGCCAAAAATTCATATAACGCATTTTCAGCTATTTTCGAGCTATTTTCGGACAAATCTGCCCATATCTCCGAAACTATATGTCGTAGAACGGTGAAATCGATATTTTTAGAAAGATCTCGAAAAAATACAGTAGATGACATGGTCTCAAACTTTCTAAACCGGTTAATTCTATTCGGAATTGCCAAAAATTCATATAACGCATTTTCAGCTATTTTCGAGCTATTTTCGGACAAATCTGCCCATATCTCCGAAACTATATGTCGTAGAACGGTGAAATCGATATTTTTAGAAAGATCTCGAAAAAATACAGAAGATGACATGGTTTCCAACTTTCTAAACCGGTTAATTCCACTCGGAATTGACAGATATAGCGGATTTTGGAGTAGTTTTCGAGCAATATTCGGACAAATCTGCCCATATCTCCGAAACTATATGTCGTAGAACGGTGAAATCGGTATTTTTAGAAAGATCTCGTGAAAATGCAGTAGATGAAATGGTTTCCAGCTTTCTAAACCGGTTAATTCCACTCGGAATTGACAGATATAACGGATTTTGGAGTAGTTTTCGAGCAATATTCGGACAAATCTGCCCATATCTCCGAAACTATATGTCGTAGAAAGGGGAAATCGGTATTTTTAGAAAGATCTCGAAAAAATACAGTAGATGACATGGTCTCAAACTTTCTAAACCGGTTAATTCTATTCGGAATTGCCAAAAATTCATATAACGCATTTTCAGCTATTTTCGAGCTATTTTCGGACAAATCAGCCCATATCTCCGAAACTATATATCGTAGGACGGTGAAATCGGTATTTTTGGAAAGATCTCGTGAAAATACAGTAGATGAAATGGTTTCCAACTTTCTAAACCGGTTAATTCCACTCGGAATTGACAGATATAACGGATTTTGGAGTAGTTTTCGAGTAATATTCGGACAAATCTGCCCATATCTTTGAAACTATATGTCGTCGAACGGTGAAATCGGTATTTTTAGAAAGATCTCGAAAATATACAGAAGATGACATGGTTTCAAACTTTCTAAACCGGTTAATTCCACTCGGAATTGACAGATATAACGGATTTTAGAGTAGTTTTCGAGCAATATTCGAACAAATCTGCCCATATCTCCAAAACTATATGTCGTAGAACGGTGAAATCGGTATTTTTAGAAAGATCTCGTGAAAATGCAGTAGATGAAATGGTTTCCAACTTTCTAAACCGGTTAATTCCACTCGGAATTGACAGATATAACGGATTTTGGAGTAGTTTTCGAGCAATATTAGGACAAATCTGCCCATATCTCCGAAACTATATTTCGTAGAACGGTGAAATCGGTATTTTTAGAAAGATCTCGTGAAAATACAGTAGATGAAATGGTTTCCAACTTTCTAAACCGGTTAATTCCACTCGGAATTGACAGATATAACGGATTTTTGAGTAGTTTTCGAGCAATATTCGGACAAATCTGCCCATATCTCCGAAACTATATGTCGTAGAAAGGGGAAATCCGTATTTTTAGAAAGATCTCGTGAAAATACAGTAGATGAAATGGTTTCCAACTTTCTAAACCGGTTAATTCCACTCGGAATTGACAGATATAACCGATTTTGGAGTAGTTTTCGAGCAATATTCGGACAAATCTTCCCATATCTCCGAAACTATATGTCGTAGAACGGTGAAATCGGCATTTTTAGAAAGATCGCGAAAAAATATAGTAGATGACATGGTCTCAAACTTTCTAAACCGGTTAATTCTATTCGGAATTGCCAAAAATTCATATAACGCATTTTCAGCTATTTTCGAGCTATTTTCGGACAAATCAGCCCATATCTCCGAAACTATATATCGTAGGACGGTGAAATCGGTATTTTTAGAAAGATCTCGTGAAAGTACAGTAGATGAAATGGTTTCCAACTTTCTAAACCGGTTAATTCCATTCGGAATTGACAGATATAACGGATTTTGGAGTATTTTCGAGCAATATTCGGACAATTCTGCCCATATCTCCGAAACTATATGTCGTAGAACGGTGAAATCGGTATTTTTAGAAAGATCTCGTGAAAATACAGTAGATGAAATGGTTTCCAACTTTCTAAACCGGTTAATTCCACTCGGAATTGACAGATATAACGGATTTTGGAGTAGTTTTCGAGCAATATTCGGACAAATCTGCCCATATCTCCGAAACTATATGTCGTAGAACGGTGAAATCGGTATTTTTAGAAAGATCTCGTGAAAATGCAGTAGATGACATGGTCTCAAACTTTCTAAACCGGTTAAATCTATTCGGAATTGCCAAAAATTCATATAACGCTTTTTCAGCTATTTTCGAGCTATTTTCGGACAAATCAGCCCATATCTCCGAAACTATATATCGTAGGACGGTGAAATCGGTATTTTTGGAAAGATCTCGTGAAAATACAGTAGATGAAATGGTTTCCAACTTTCTAAACCGGTTAATTCCACTCGGAATTGACAGATATAACGGATTTTGGAGTAGTTTTCGAGCAATATTCGGACAAATCTGCCCATATCTCCGAAACTATATGTCGTAGAACGGTGAAATCGGTATTTTTAGAAAGATCTCGTGAAAATGCAGTAGACGAAATGGTTTCCAACTTTCTAAACCGGTTAATTCCACTCGGAATTGACAGATATAACGGATTTTGGAGTAGTTTTCGAGCAATATTCGGACAAATCTGCCCATATCTCCGAAACTATATGTCGTAGAAAGGGGAAATCGGTATTTTTAGAAAGATCTCGAAAAAATACAGTAGATGACATGGTCTCAAACTTTCTAAACCGGTTAATTCTATTCGTAATTGCCAAAAATTCATATAACGCATTTTCAGCTATTTTCGAGCTATTTTCGGACAAACCAGCCCATATCTCCGAAACTATATATCGTAGGAAGGTGAAATCGGTATTTTTGGAAAGATCTCGTGAAAATACAGTAGATGAAATGGTTTCCAACTTTCTAAACCGGTTAATTCCACTCGGAATTGACAGATATAACGGATTTTGGAGTAGTTTTCGAGCAATATTCGGACTAATCTTCCCATATCTCCGAAACTATATGTCGTAGAACGGTGAAATCGGCATTTTTAGAAAGATCGCGAAAAAATATAGTAGATGACATGGTCTCAAACTTTCTAAACCGGTTAATTCCACTCGGAATTGACAGATATAACGGATTTTAGAGTAGTTTTCGAGCAATATTCGAACAAATCTGCCCATATCTCCAAAACTATATGTCGTAGAACGGTGAAATCGGTATTTTTAGAAAGATCTCGTGAAAATGCAGTAGATGAAATGGTTTCCAACTTTCTAAACCTGTTAATTCCACTCGGAATTGACAGATATAACGGATTTTGGAGTAGTTTTCGAGCAATATTAGGACAAATCTGCCCATATCTCCGAAACTATATTTCGTAGAACGGTGAAATCGGTATTTTTAGAAAGATCTCGTGAAAATACAGTAGATGAAATGGTTTCCAACTTTCTAAACCGGTTAATTCCACTCGGAATTGACAGATATAACGGATTTTTGAGTAGTTTTCGAGCAATATTCGGACAAATCTGCCCATATCTCCGAAACTATATGTCGTAGAAAGGGGAAATCCGTATTTTTAGAAAGATCTCGTGAAAATACAGTAGATGAAATGGTTTCCAACTTTCTAAACCGGTTAATTCCACTCGGAATTGACAGATATAACCGATTTTGGAGTAGTTTTCGAGCAATATTCGGACAAATCTTCCCATATCTCCGAAACTATATGTCGTAGAACGGTGAAATCGGCATTTTTAGAAAGATCGCGAAAAAATATAGTAGATGACATGGTCTCAAACTTTCTAAACCGGTTAATTCTATTCGGAATTGCCAAAAATTCATATAACGCATTTTCAGCTATTTTCGAGCTATTTTCGGACAAATCAGCCCATATCTCCGAAACTATATATCGTAGGACGGTGAAATCGGTATTTTTAGAAAGATCTCGTGAAAGTACAGTAGATGAAATGGTTTCCAACTTTCTAAACCGGTTAATTCCATTCGGAATTGACAGATATAACGGATTTTGGAGTAGTTTTCGAGCAATATTCGGACAATTCTGCCCATATCTCCGAAACTATATGTCGTAGAACGGTGAAATCGGTATTTTTAGAAAGATCTCGTGAAAATACAGTAGATGAAATGGTTTCCAACTTTCTAAACCGGTTAATTCCACTCGGAATTGACAGATATAACGGATTTTGGAGTAGTTTTCGAGCAATATTCGGACAAATCTGCCCATATCTCCGAAACTATATGTCGTAGAACGGTGAAATCGGTATTTTTAGAAAGATCTCGTGAAAATGCAGTAGATGACATGGTCTCAAACTTTCTAAACCGGTTAAATCTATTCGGAATTGCCAAAAATTCATATAACGCTTTTTCAGCTATTTTCGAGCTATTTTCGGACAAATCAGCCCATATCTCCGAAACTATATATCGTAGGACGGTGAAATCGGTATTTTTGGAAAGATCTCGTGAAAATACAGTAGATGAAATGGTTTCCAACTTTCTAAACCGGTTAATTCCACTCGGAATTGACAGATATAACGGATTTTGGAGTAGTTTTCGAGCAATATTCGGACAAATCTGCCCATATCTCCGAAACTATATGTCGTAGAAAGGGGAAATCGGTATTTTTAGAAAGATCTCGAAAAAATACAGTAGATGACATGGTCTCAAACTTTCTAAACCGGTTAATTCTATTCGTAATTGCCAAAAATTCATATAACGCATTTTCAGCTATTTTCGAGCTATTTTCGGACAAACCAGCCCATATCTCCGAAACTATATGTCGTAGAACGGTGAAATCGGTATTTTTAGAAAGATCTCGTGAAAATGCAGTAGATGAAATGGTTTCCAACTTTCTAAATCGGTTAATTCCACTCGGAATTGACAGATATAACGGATTTTGGAGTAGTTTTCGAGCAATATTCGGACAAATCTTCCCATATCTCCGAAACTATATGTCGTAGAACGGTGAAATCGGCATTTTTAGAAAGATCTCGAAAAAATACAGTAGATGAAATGGTTTCCAACTTTCTAAATCGGTTAATTCCACTCGGAATTGACAGATATAACGGATTTTGGAGTAGTTTTCGAGCAATATTCGGACAAATCTTCCCATATCTCCGAAACTATATGTCGTAGAACGGTGAAATCGGTATTTTTAGAAAGATCTCGTGAAAATGCAGTAGATGAAATGGTTTCCAACTTTCTAAATCGGTTAATTCCACTCGGAATTGACAGATATAACGGATTTTGGAGTAGTTTTCGAGCAATATTCGGACAAATCTGCCCATATCTCCGAAACTATATGTCGTAGAACGGTGAAATCGGTATTTTTAGAAAGATCTCGTGAAAATGCAGTAGATGAAATGGTTTCCAACTTTCTAAATCGGTTAATTCCACTCGGAATTGACAGATATAACGGATTTTGGAGTAGTTTTCGAGCAATATTCGGACAAATCTTCCCATATCTCCGAAACTATATGTCGTAGAACGGTGAAATCGGCATTTTTAGAAAGATCTCGAAAAAATACAGTAGATGACATGGTCTCAAACTTTCTAAACCGGTTAATTCTATTCGGAATTGCCAAAAATTCATATAACGCATTTTCAGCTATTTTCGAGCTATTTTCGGACAAATCTGCCCATATCTCCGAAACTATATGTCGTAGAACGGTGAAATCGATATTTTTAGAAAGATCTCGAAAAAATACAGTAGATGACATGGTCTCAAACTTTCTAAACCGGTTAATTCTATTCGGAATTGCCAAAAATTCATATAACGCATTTTCAGCTATTTTCGAGCTATTTTCGGACAAATCTGCCCATATCTCCGAAACTATATGTCGTAGAACGGTGAAATCGATATTTTTAGAAAGATCTCGAAAAAATACAGAAGATGACATGGTTTCCAACTTTCTAAACCGGTTAATTCCACTCGGAATTGACAGATATAGCGGATTTTGGAGTAGTTTTCGAGCAATATTCGGACAAATCTGCCCATATCTCCGAAACTATATGTCGTAGAACGGTGAAATCGGTATTTTTAGAAAGATCTCGTGAAAATGCAGTAGATGAAATGGTTTCCAGCTTTCTAAACCGGTTAATTCCACTCGGAATTGACAGATATAACGGATTTTGGAGTAGTTTTCGAGCAATATTCGGACAAATCTGCCCATATCTCCGAAACTATATGTCGTAGAAAGGGGAAATCGGTATTTTTAGAAAGATCTCGAAAAAATACAGTAGATGACATGGTCTCAAACTTTCTAAACCGGTTAATTCTATTCGGAATTGCCAAAAATTCATATAACGCATTTTCAGCTATTTTCGAGCTATTTTCGGACAAATCAGCCCATATCTCCGAAACTATATATCGTAGGACGGTGAAATCGGTATTTTTGGAAAGATCTCGTGAAAATACAGTAGATGAAATGGTTTCCAACTTTCTAAACCGGTTAATTCCACTCGGAATTGACAGATATAACGGATTTTGGAGTAGTTTTCGAGTAATATTCGGACAAATCTGCCCATATCTTTGAAACTATATGTCGTCGAACGGTGAAATCGGTATTTTTAGAAAGATCTCGAAAATATACAGAAGATGACATGGTTTCAAACTTTCTAAA
This sequence comes from Platypus cylindrus, assembly GCA_949748235.1. Classification (NCBI taxonomy): domain Eukaryota; kingdom Metazoa; phylum Arthropoda; class Insecta; order Coleoptera; family Curculionidae; genus Platypus; species Platypus cylindrus. The sequence goes on from CATIYE010000015.1 coordinate 949,321, forward strand.
CCGGTTAATTCCACTCGGAATTGACAGATATAACGGATTTTAGAGTAGTTTTCGAGCAATATTCGAACAAATCTGCCCATATCTCCAAAACTATATGTCGTAGAACGGTGAAATCGGTATTTTTAGAAAGATCTCGTGAAAATGCAGTAGATGAAATGGTTTCCAACTTTCTAAACCGGTTAATTCCACTCGGAATTGACAGATATAACGGATTTTGGAGTAGTTTTCGAGCAATATTAGGACAAATCTGCCCATATCTCCGAAACTATATTTCGTAGAACGGTGAAATCGGTATTTTTAGAAAGATCTCGTGAAAATACAGTAGATGAAATGGTTTCCAACTTTCTAAACCGGTTAATTCCACTCGGAATTGACAGATATAACGGATTTTTGAGTAGTTTTCGAGCAATATTCGGACAAATCTGCCCATATCTCCGAAACTATATGTCGTAGAAAGGGGAAATCCGTATTTTTAGAAAGATCTCGTGAAAATACAGTAGATGAAATGGTTTCCAACTTTCTAAACCGGTTAATTCCACTCGGAATTGACAGATATAACCGATTTTGGAGTAGTTTTCGAGCAATATTCGGACAAATCTTCCCATATCTCCGAAACTATATGTCGTAGAACGGTGAAATCGGCATTTTTAGAAAGATCGCGAAAAAATATAGTAGATGACATGGTCTCAAACTTTCTAAACCGGTTAATTCTATTCGGAATTGCCAAAAATTCATATAACGCATTTTCAGCTATTTTCGAGCTATTTTCGGACAAATCAGCCCATATCTCCGAAACTATATATCGTAGGACGGTGAAATCGGTATTTTTAGAAAGATCTCGTGAAAGTACACTAGATGAAATGGTTTCCAACTTTCTAAACCGGTTAATTCCATTCGGAATTGACAGATATAACGGATTTTGGAGTAGTTTTCGAGCAATATTCGGACAATTCTGCCCATATCTCCGAAACTATATGTCGTAGAACGGTGAAATCGGTATTTTTAGAAAGATCTCGTGAAAATACAGTAGATGAAATGGTTTCCAACTTTCTAAACCGGTTAATTCCACTCGGAATTGACAGATATAACGGATTTTGGAGTAGTTTTCGAGCAATATTCGGACAAATCTGCCCATATCTCCGAAACTATATGTCGTAGAACGGTGAAATCGGTATTTTTAGAAAGATCTCGTGAAAATGCAGTAGATGACATGGTCTCAAACTTTCTAAACCGGTTAAATCTATTCGGAATTGCCAAAAATTCATATAACGCTTTTTCAGCTATTTTCGAGCTATTTTCGGACAAATCAGCCCATATCTCCGAAACTATATATCGTAGGACGGTGAAATCGGTATTTTTGGAAAGATCTCGTGAAAATACAGTAGATGAAATGGTTTCCAACTTTCTAAACCGGTTAATTCCACTCGGAATTGACAGATATAACGGATTTTGGAGTAGTTTTCGAGCAATATTCGGACAAATCTGCCCATATCTCCGAAACTATATGTCGTAGAACGGTGAAATCGGTATTTTTAGAAAGATCTCGTGAAAATGCAGTAGACGAAATGGTTTCCAACTTTCTAAACCGGTTAATTCCACTCGGAATTGACAGATATAACGGATTTTGGAGTAGTTTTCGAGCAATATTCGGACAAATCTGCCCATATCTCCGAAACTATATGTCGTAGAAAGGGGAAATCGGTATTTTTAGAAAGATCTCGAAAAAATACAGTAGATGACATGGTCTCAAACTTTCTAAACCGGTTAATTCTATTCGTAATTGCCAAAAATTCATATAACGCATTTTCAGCTATTTTCGAGCTATTTTCGGACAAACCAGCCCATATCTCCGAAACTATATATCGTAGGAAGGTGAAATCGGTATTTTTGGAAAGATCTCGTGAAAATACAGTAGATGAAATGGTTTCCAACTTTCTAAACCGGTTAATTCCACTCGGAATTGACAGATATAACGGATTTTGGAGTAGTTTTCGAGCAATATTCGGACAAATCTGCCCATATCTCCGAAACTATATGTCGTAGAACGGTGAAATCGGTATTTTTAGAAAGATCTCGTGAAAATGCAGTAGACGAAATGGTTTCCAACTTTCTAAACCGGTTAATTCCACTCGGAATTGACAGATATAACGGATTTTGGAGTAGTTTTCGAGCAATATTCGGACAAATCTGCCCATATCTCCGAAACTATATGTCGTAGAAAGGGGAAATCGGTATTTTTAGAAAGATCTCGAAAAAATACAGTAGATGACATTGTCTCAAACTTTCTAAACCGGTTAATTCTATTCGTAATTGCCAAAAATTCATATAACGCATTTTCAGCTATTTTCGAGCTATTTTCGGACAAACCAGCCCATATCTCCGAAACTATATATCGTAGGAAGGTGAAATCGGTATTTTTGGAAAGATCTCGTGAAAATACAGTAGATGAAATGGTTTCCAACTTTCTAAACCGGTTAATTCCACTCGGAATTGACAGATATAACGGATTTTGGAGTAGTTTTCGAGCAATATTCGGACTAATCTTCCCATATCTCCGAAACTATATGTCGTAGAACGGTGAAATCGGCATTTTTAGAAAGATCGCGAAAAAATATAGTAGATGACATGGTCTCAAACTTTCTAAACCGGTTAATTCCACTCGGAATTGACAGATATAACGGATTTTAGAGTAGTTTTCGAGCAATATTCGAACAAATCTGCCCATATCTCCAAAACTATATGTCGTAGAACGGTGAAATCGGTATTTTTAGAAAGATCTCGTGAAAATGCAGTAGATGAAATGGTTTCCAACTTTCTAAACCTGTTAATTCCACTCGGAATTGACAGATATAACGGATTTTGGAGTAGTTTTCGAGCAATATTAGGACAAATCTGCCCATATCTCCGAAACTATATTTCGTAGAACGGTGAAATCGGTATTTTTAGAAAGATCTCGTGAAAATACAGTAGATGAAATGGTTTCCAACTTTCTAAACCGGTTAATTCCACTCGGAATTGACAGATATAACGGATTTTTGAGTAGTTTTCGAGCAATATTCGGACAAATCTGCCCATATCTCCGAAACTATATGTCGTAGAAAGGGGAAATCCGTATTTTTAGAAAGATCTCGTGAAAATACAGTAGATGAAATGGTTTCCAACTTTCTAAACCGGTTAATTCCACTCGGAATTGACAGATATAACCGATTTTGGAGTAGTTTTCGAGCAATATTCGGACAAATCTTCCCATATCTCCGAAACTATATGTCGTAGAACGGTGAAATCGGCATTTTTAGAAAGATCGCGAAAAAATATAGTAGATGACATGGTCTCAAACTTTCTAAACCGGTTAATTCTATTCGGAATTGCCAAAAATTCATATAACGCATTTTCAGCTATTTTCGAGCTATTTTCGGACAAATCAGCCCATATCTCCGAAACTATATATCGTAGGACGGTGAAATCGGTATTTTTAGAAAGATCTCGTGAAAGTACAGTAGATGAAATGGTTTCCAACTTTCTAAACCGGTTAATTCCATTCGGAATTGACAGATATAACGGATTTTGGAGTAGTTTTCGAGCAATATTCGGACAATTCTGCCCATATCTCCGAAACTATATGTCGTAGAACGGTGAAATCGGTATTTTTAGAAAGATCTCGTGAAAATACAGTAGATGAAATGGTTTCCAACTTTCTAAACCGGTTAATTCCACTCGGAATTGACAGATATAACGGATTTTGGAGTAGTTTTCGAGCAATATTCGGACAAATCTGCCCATATCTCCGAAACTATATGTCGTAGAACGGTGAAATCGGTATTTTTAGAAAGATCTCGTGAAAATGCAGTAGATGACATGGTCTCAAACTTTCTAAACCGGTTAAATCTATTCGGAATTGCCAAAAATTCATATAACGCTTTTTCAGCTATTTTCGAGCTATTTTCGGACAAATCAGCCCATATCTCCGAAACTATATATCGTAGGACGGTGAAATCGGTATTTTTGGAAAGATCTCGTGAAAATACAGTAGATGAAATGGTTTCCAACTTTCTAAACCGGTTAATTCCACTCGGAATTGACAGATATAACGGATTTTGGAGTAGTTTTCGAGCAATATTCGGACAAATCTGCCCATATCTCCGAAACTATATGTCGTAGAACGGTGAAATCGGTATTTTTAGAAAGATCTCGTGAAAATGCAGTAGACGAAATGGTTTCCAACTTTCTAAACCGGTTAATTCCACTCGGAATTGACAGATATAACGGATTTTGGAGTAGTTTTCGAGCAATATTCGGACAAATCTGCCCATATCTCCGAAACTATATGTCGTAGAAAGGGGAAATCGGTATTTTTAGAAAGATCTCGAAAAAATACAGTAGATGACATGGTCTCAAACTTTCTAAACCGGTTAATTCTATTCGTAATTGCCAAAAATTCATATAACGCATTTTCAGCTATTTTCGAGCTATTTTCGGACAAACCAGCCCATATCTCCGAAACTATATGTCGTAGAACGGTGAAATCGGTATTTTTAGAAAGATCTCGTGAAAATGCAGTAGATGAAATGGTTTCCAACTTTCTAAATCGGTTAATTCCACTCGGAATTGACAGATATAACGGATTTTGGAGTAGTTTTCGAGCAATATTCGGACAAATCTTCCCATATCTCCGAAACTATATGTCGTAGAACGGTGAAATCGGCATTTTTAGAAAGATCTCGAAAAAATACAGTAGATGAAATGGTTTCCAACTTTCTAAATCGGTTAATTCCACTCGGAATTGACAGATATAACGGATTTTGGAGTAGTTTTCGAGCAATATTCGGACAAATCTTCCCATATCTCCGAAACTATATGTCGTAGAACGGTGAAATCGGTATTTTTAGAAAGATCTCGTGAAAATGCAGTAGATGAAATGGTTTCCAACTTTCTAAATCGGTTAATTCCACTCGGAATTGACAGATATAACGGATTTTGGAGTAGTTTTCGAGCAATATTCGGACAAATCTGCCCATATCTCCGAAACTATATGTCGTAGAACGGTGAAATCGGTATTTTTAGAAAGATCTCGTGAAAATGCAGTAGATGAAATGGTTTCCAACTTTCTAAATCGGTTAATTCCACTCGGAATTGACAGATATAACGGATTTTGGAGTAGTTTTCGAGCAATATTCGGACAAATCTTCCCATATCTCCGAAACTATATGTCGTAGAACGGTGAAATCGGCATTTTTAGAAAGATCTCGAAAAAATACAGTAGATGACATGGTCTCAAACTTTCTAAACCGGTTAATTCTATTCGGAATTGCCAAAAATTCATATAACGCATTTTCAGCTATTTTCGAGCTATTTTCGGACAAATCTGCCCATATCTCCGAAACTATATGTCGTAGAACGGTGAAATCGATATTTTTAGAAAGATCTCGAAAAAATACAGTAGATGACATGGTCTCAAACTTTCTAAACCGGTTAATTCTATTCGGAATTGCCAAAAATTCATATAACGCATTTTCAGCTATTTTCGAGCTATTTTCGGACAAATCTGCCCATATCTCCGAAACTATATGTCGTAGAACGGTGAAATCGATATTTTTAGAAAGATCTCGAAAAAATACAGAAGATGACATGGTTTCCAACTTTCTAAACCGGTTAATTCCACTCGGAATTGACAGATATAGCGGATTTTGGAGTAGTTTTCGAGCAATATTCGGACAAATCTGCCCATATCTCCGAAACTATATGTCGTAGAACGGTGAAATCGGTATTTTTAGAAAGATCTCGTGAAAATGCAGTAGATGAAATGGTTTCCAGCTTTCTAAACCGGTTAATTCCACTCGGAATTGACAGATATAACGGATTTTGGAGTAGTTTTCGAGCAATATTCGGACAAATCTGCCCATATCTCCGAAACTATATGTCGTAGAAAGGGGAAATCGGTATTTTTAGAAAGATCTCGAAAAAATACAGTAGATGACATGGTCTCAAACTTTCTAAACCGGTTAATTCTATTCGGAATTGCCAAAAATTCATATAACGCATTTTCAGCTATTTTCGAGCTATTTTCGGACAAATCAGCCCATATCTCCGAAACTATATATCGTAGGACGGTGAAATCGGTATTTTTGGAAAGATCTCGTGAAAATACAGTAGATGAAATGGTTTCCAACTTTCTAAACCGGTTAATTCCACTCGGAATTGACAGATATAACGGATTTTGGAGTAGTTTTCGAGTAATATTCGGACAAATCTGCCCATATCTTTGAAACTATATGTCGTCGAACGGTGAAATCGGTATTTTTAGAAAGATCTCGAAAATATACAGAAGATGACATGGTTTCAAACTTTCTAAACCGGTTAATTCCACTCGGAATTGACAGATATAACGGATTTTAGAGTAGTTTTCGAGCAATATTCGAACAAATCTGCCCATATCTCCAAAACTATATGTCGTAGAACGGTGAAATCGGTATTTTTAGAAAGATCTCGTGAAAATGCAGTAGATGAAATGGTTTCCAACTTTCTAAACCGGTTAATTCCACTCGGAATTGACAGATATAACGGATTTTGGAGTAGTTTTCGAGCAATATTAGGACAAATCTGCCCATATCTCCGAAACTATATTTCGTAGAACGGTGAAATCGGTATTTTTAGAAAGATCTCGTGAAAATACAGTAGATGAAATGGTTTCCAACTTTCTAAACCGGTTAATTCCACTCGGAATTGACAGATATAACGGATTTTTGAGTAGTTTTCGAGCAATATTCGGACAAATCTGCCCATATCTCCGAAACTATATGTCGTAGAAAGGGGAAATCCGTATTTTTAGAAAGATCTCGTGAAAATACAGTAGATGAAATGGTTTCCAACTTTCTAAACCGGTTAATTCCACTCGGAATTGACAGATATAACCGATTTTGGAGTAGTTTTCGAGCAATATTCGGACAAATCTTCCCATATCTCCGAAACTATATGTCGTAGAACGGTGAAATCGGCATTTTTAGAAAGATCGCGAAAAAATATAGTAGATGACATGGTCTCAAACTTTCTAAACCGGTTAATTCTATTCGGAATTGCCAAAAATTCATATAACGCATTTTCAGCTATTTTCGAGCTATTTTCGGACAAATCAGCCCATATCTCCGAAACTATATATCGTAGGACGGTGAAATCGGTATTTTTAGAAAGATCTCGTGAAAGTACACTAGATGAAATGGTTTCCAACTTTCTAAACCGGTTAATTCCATTCGGAATTGACAGATATAACGGATTTTGGAGTAGTTTTCGAGCAATATTCGGACAATTCTGCCCATATCTCCGAAACTATATGTCGTAGAACGGTGAAATCGGTATTTTTAGAAAGATCTCGTGAAAATACAGTAGATGAAATGGTTTCCAACTTTCTAAACCGGTTAATTCCACTCGGAATTGACAGATATAACGGATTTTGGAGTAGTTTTCGAGCAATATTCGGACAAATCTGCCCATATCTCCGAAACTATATGTCGTAGAACGGTGAAATCGGTATTTTTAGAAAGATCTCGTGAAAATGCAGTAGATGACATGGTCTCAAACTTTCTAAACCGGTTAAATCTATTCGGAATTGCCAAAAATTCATATAACGCTTTTTCAGCTATTTTCGAGCTATTTTCGGACAAATCAGCCCATATCTCCGAAACTATATATCGTAGGACGGTGAAATCGGTATTTTTGGAAAGATCTCGTGAAAATACAGTAGATGAAATGGTTTCCAACTTTCTAAACCGGTTAATTCCACTCGGAATTGACAGATATAACGGATTTTGGAGTAGTTTTCGAGCAATATTCGGACAAATCTGCCCATATCTCCGAAACTATATGTCGTAGAACGGTGAAATCGGTATTTTTAGAAAGATCTCGTGAAAATGCAGTAGACGAAATGGTTTCCAACTTTCTAAACCGGTTAATTCCACTCGGAATTGACAGATATAACGGATTTTGGAGTAGTTTTCGAGCAATATTCGGACAAATCTGCCCATATCTCCGAAACTATATGTCGTAGAAAGGGGAAATCGGTATTTTTAGAAAGATCTCGAAAAAATACAGTAGATGACATGGTCTCAAACTTTCTAAACCGGTTAATTCTATTCGTAATTGCCAAAAATTCATATAACGCATTTTCAGCTATTTTCGAGCTATTTTCGGACAAACCAGCCCATATCTCCGAAACTATATATCGTAGGAAGGTGAAATCGGTATTTTTGGAAAGATCTCGTGAAAATACAGTAGATGAAATGGTTTCCAACTTTCTAAACCGGTTAATTCCACTCGGAATTGACAGATATAACGGATTTTGGAGTAGTTTTCGAGCAATATTCGGACTAATCTTCCCATATCTCCGAAACTATATGTCGTAGAACGGTGAAATCGGCATTTTTAGAAAGATCTCGTGAAAATACAGTAGATGAAATGGTTTCCAACTTTCTAAACCGGTTAATTCCACTCGGAATTGACAGATATAACGGATTTTTGAGTAGTTTTCGAGCAATATTCGGACAAATCTGCCCATATCTCCGAAACTATATGTCGTAGAAAGGGGAAATCCGTATTTTTAGAAAGATGTCGTGAAAATACAGTAGATGAAATGGTTTCCAACTTTCTAAACCGGTTAATTCCACTCGGAATTGACAGATATAACGGATTTTGGAGTAGTTTTCGAGTAATATTCGGACAAATCTTCCCATATCTCCGAAACTATATGTCGTAGAACGGTGAAATCGGTATTTTTAGAAAGATCTCGAAAATATACAGAAGATGACATGGTTTCAAACTTTCTAAACCGGTTAATTCCACTCGGAATTGACAGATATAACGGATTTTAGAGTAGTTTTCGAGCAATATTCGAACAAATCTGCCCATATCTCCAAAACTATATGTCGTAGAACGGTGAAATCGGTATTTTTAGAAAGATCTCGTGAAAATGCAGTAGATGAAATGGTTTCCAACTTTCTAAACCGGTTAATTCCACTCGGAATTGACAGATATAACGGATTTTGGAGTAGTTTTCGAGCAATATTAGGACAAATCTGCCCATATCTCCGAAACTATATTTCGTAGAACGGTGAAATCGGTATTTTTAGAAAGATCTCGTGAAAATACAGTAGATGAAATGGTTTCCAACTTTCTAAACCGGTTAATTCCACTCGGAATTGACAGATATAACGGATTTTTGAGTAGTTTTCGAGCAATATTCGGACAAATCTGCCCATATCTCCAAAACTATATGTCGTAGAACGGTGAAATCGGTATTTTTAGAAAGATCTCGTGAAAATGCAGTAGATGAAATGGTTTCCAACTTTCTAAACCGGTTCATTCCACTCGGAATTGACAGATATAACGGATTTTGGAGTAGTTTTCGAGCAATATTAGGACAAATCTGCCCATATCTCCGAAACTATATTTCGTAGAACGGTGAAATCGGTATTTTTAGAAAGATCTCGTGAAAATACAGTAGATGAAATGGTTTCCAACTTTCTAAACCGGTTAATTCCACTCGGAATTGACAGATATAACGGATTTTTGAGTAGTTTTCGAGCAATATTCGGACAAATCTGCCCATATCTCCGAAACTATATTTCGTAGAACGGTGAAATCGGTATTTTTAGAAAGATCTCGTGAAAATACAGTAGATGAAATGGTTTCCAACTTTCTAAACCGGTTAATTCCACTCGGAATTGACAGATATAACGGATTTTTGAGTAGTTTTCGAGCAATATTCGGACAAATCTGCCCATATCTCCGAAACTATATGTCGTAGAAAGGGGAAATCCGTATTTTTAGAAAGATGTCGTGAAAATACAGTAGATGAAATGGTTTCCAACTTTCTAAACCGGTTAATTCCACTCGGAATTGACAGATATAACGGATTTTGGAGTAGTTTTCGAGTAATATTCGGACAAATCTTCCCATATCTCCGAAACTATATGTCGTAGAACGGTGAAATCGGTATTTTTAGAAAGATCTCGAAAATATACAGAAGATGACATGGTTTCAAACTTTCTAAACCGGTTAATTCCACTCGGAATTGACAGATATAACGGATTTTAGAGTAGTTTTCGAGCAATATTCGAACAAATCTGCCCATATCTCCAAAACTATATGTCGTAGAACGGTGAAATCGGTATTTTTAGAAAGATCTCGTGAAAATGCAGTAGATGAAATGGTTTCCAACTTTCTAAACCGGTTAATTCCACTCGGAATTGACAGATATAACGGATTTTGGAGTAGTTTTCGAGCAATATTAGGACAAATCTGCCCATATCTCCGAAACTATATTTCGTAGAACGGTGAAATCGGTATTTTTAGAAAGATCTCGTGAAAATACAGTAGATGAAATGGTTTCCAACTTTCTAAACCGGTTAATTCCACTCGGAATTGACAGATATAACGGATTTTTGAGTAGTTTTCGAGCAATATTCGGACAAATCTGCCCATATCTCCGAAACTATATGTCGTAGAAAGGGGAAATCCGTATTTTTAGAAAGATCTCGTGAAAATACAGTAGATGAAATGGTTTCCAACTTTCTAAACCGGTTAATTCCACTCGGAATTGACAGATATAACCGATTTTGGAGTAGTTTTCGAGCAATATTCGGACAAATCTTCCCATATCTCCGAAACTATATGTCGTAGAACGGTGAAATCGGCATTTTTAGAAAGATCGCGAAAAAATATAGTAGATGACATGGTCTCAAACTTTCTAAACCGGTTAATTCTATTCGGAATTGCCAAAAATTCATATAACGCATTTTCAGCTATTTTCGAGCTATTTTCGGACAAATCAGCCCATATCTCCGAAACTATATATCGTAGGACGGTGAAATCGGTATTTTTAGAAAGATCTCGTGAAAGTACAGTAGATGAAATGGTTTCCAACTTTCTAAACCGGTTAATTCCATTCGGAATTGACAGATATAACGGATTTTGGAGTAGTTTTCGAGCAATATTCGGACAATTCTGCCCATATCTCCGAAACTATATGTCGTAGAACGGTGAAATCGGTATTTTTAGAAAGATCTCGTGAAAATACAGTAGATGAAATGGTTTCCAACTTTCTAAACCGGTTAATTCCACTCGGAATTGACAGATATAACGGATTTTGGAGTAGTTTTCGAGCAATATTCGGACAAATCTGCCCATATCTCCGAAACTATATGTCGTAGAACGGTGAAATCGGTATTTTTAGAAAGATCTCGTGAAAATGCAGTAGATGACATGGTCTCAAACTTTCTAAACCGGTTAAATCTATTCGGAATTGCCAAAAATTCATATAACGCTTTTTCAGCTATTTTCGAGCTATTTTCGGACAAATCAGCCCATATCTCCGAAACTATATATCGTAGGACGGTGAAATCGGTATTTTTGGAAAGATCTCGTGAAAATACAGTAGATGAAATGGTTTCCAACTTTCTAAACCGGTTAATTCCACTCGGAATTGACAGATATAACGGATTTTGGAGTAGTTTTCGAGCAATATTCGGACAAATCTGCCCATATCTCCGAAACTATATGTCGTAGAACGGTGAAATCGGTATTTTTAGAAAGATCTCGTGAAAATGCAGTAGACGAAATGGTTTCCAACTTTCTAAACCGGTTAATTCCACTCGGAATTGACAGATATAACGGATTTTGGAGTAGTTTTCGAGCAATATTCGGACAAATCTGCCCATATCTCCGAAACTATATGTCGTAGAAAGGGGAAATCGGTATTTTTAGAAAGATCTCGAAAAAATACAGTAGATGACATGGTCTCAAACTTTCTAAACCGGTTAATTCTATTCGTAATTGCCAAAAATTCATATAACGCATTTTCAGCTATTTTCGAGCTATTTTCGGACAAACCAGCCCATATCTCCGAAACTATATATCGTAGGAAGGTGAAATCGGTATTTTTGGAAAGATCTCGTGAAAATACAGTAGATGAAATGGTTTCCAACTTTCTAAACCGGTTAATTCCACTCGGAATTGACAGATATAACGGATTTTGGAGTAGTTTTCGAGCAATATTCGGACTAATCTTCCCATATCTCCGAAACTATATGTCGTAGAACGGTGAAATCGGCATTTTTAGAAAGATCGCGAAAAAATATAGTAGATGACATGGTCTCAAACTTTCTAAACCGGTTAATTCCACTCGGAATTGACAGATATAACGGATTTTAGAGTAGTTTTCGAGCAATATTCGAACAAATCTGCCCATATCTCCAAAACTATATGTCGTAGAACGGTGAAATCGGTATTTTTAGAAAGATCTCGTGAAAATGCAGTAGATGAAATGGTTTCCAACTTTCTAAACCGGTTAATTCCACTCGGAATTGACAGATATAACGGATTTTGGAGTAGTTTTCGAGCAATATTAGGACAAATCTGCCCATATCTCCGAAACTATATTTCGTAGAACGGTGAAATCGGTATTTTTAGAAAGATCTCGTGAAAATACAGTAGATGAAATGGTTTCCAACTTTCTAAACCGGTTAATTCCACTCGGAATTGACAGATATAACGGATTTTTGAGTAGTTTTCGAGCAATATTCGGACAAATCTGCCCATATCTCCGAAACTATATGTCGTAGAAAGGGGAAATCCGTATTTTTAGAAAGATCTCGTGAAAATACAGTAGATGAAATGGTTTCCAACTTTCTAAACCGGTTAATTCCACTCGGAATTGACAGATATAACCGATTTTGGAGTAGTTTTCGAGCAATATTCGGACAAATCTTCCCATATCTCCGAAACTATATGTCGTAGAACGGTGAAATCGGCATTTTTAGAAAGATCGCGAAAAAATATAGTAGATGACATGGTCTCAAACTTTCTAAACCGGTTAATTCTATTCGGAATTGCCAAAAATTCATATAACGCATTTTCAGCTATTTTCGAGCTATTTTCGGACAAATCAGCCCATATCTCCGAAACTATATATCGTAGGACGGTGAAATCGGTATTTTTAGAAAGATCTCGTGAAAGTACAGTAGATGAAATGGTTTCCAACTTTCTAAACCGGTTAATTCCATTCGGAATTGACAGATATAACGGATTTTGGAGTAGTTTTCGAGCAATATTCGGACAAATCTGCCCATATCTCCGAAACTATATGTCGTAGAACGGTGAAATCGGTATTTTTAGAAAGATCTCGTGAAAATGCAGTAGATGACATGGTCTCAAACTTTCTAAACCGGTTAAATCTATTCGGAATTGCCAAAAATTCATATAACGCTTTTTCAGCTATTTTCGAGATATTTTCGGACAAATCAGCCCATATCTCCGAAACTATATATCGTAGGACGGTGAAATCGGTATTTTTGGAAAGATCTCGTGAAAATACAGTAGATGAAATGGTTTCCAACTTTCTAAACCGGTTAATTCCACTCGGAATTGACAGATATAACGGATTTTGGAGTAGTTTTCGAGCAATATTCGGACAAATCTGCCCATATCTCCGAAACTATATGTCGTAGAACGGTGAAATCGGTATTTTTAGAAAGATCTCGTGAAAATGCAGTAGACGAAATGGTTTCCAACTTTCTAAACCGGTTAATTCCACTCGGAATTGACAGATATAACGGATTTTGGAGTAGTTTTCGAGCAATATTCGGACAAATCTGCCCATATCCCCGAAACTATATGTCGTAGAAAGGGGAAATCGGTATTTTTAGAAAGATCTCGAAAAAATACAGTAGATGACATGGTCTCAAACTTTCTAAACCGGTTAATTCTATTCGTAATTGCCAAAAATTCATATAACGCATTTTCAGCTATTTTCGAGCTATTTTCGGACAAACCAGCCCATATCTCCGAAACTATATATCGTAGGAAGGTGAAATCGGTATTTTTGGAAAGATCTCGTGAAAATACAGTAGATGAAATGGTTTCCAACTTTCTAAACCGGTTAATTCCACTCGGAATTGACAGATATAACGGATTTTGGAGTAGTTTTCGAGTAATATTCGGACAAATCTGCCCATATCTTTGAAACTATATGTCGTCGAACGGTGAAATCGGTATTTTTAGAAAGATCTCGAAAATATACAGAAGATGACATGGTTTCAAACTTTCTAAACCGGTTAATTCCACTCGGAATTGACAGATATATCGGATTTTGGAGTAGTTTTCGAGCAATATTCGGACAAATCTGCCCATATCTCCGAAACTATATGTCGTAGAAAGGGGAAATCCGTATTTTTAGAAAGATCTCGTGAAAATACAGTAGATGAAATGGTTTCCAACTTTCTAAACCGGTTAATTCCACTCGGAATTGACAGATATAACCGATTTTGGAGTAGTTTTCGAGCAATATTCGGACAAATCTTCCCATATCTCCGAAACTATATGTCGTAGAACGGTGAAATCGGCATTTTTAGAAAGATCGCGAAAAAATATAGTAGATGACATGGTCTCAAACTTTCTAAACCGGTTAATTCTATTCGGAATTGCCAAAAATTCATATAACGCATTTTCAGCTATTTTCGAGCTATTTTCGGACAAATCAGCCCATATCTCCGAAACTATATATCGTAGGACGGTGAAATCGGTATTTTTAGAAAGATCTCGTGAAAGTACAGTAGATGAAATGGTTTCCAACTTTCTAAACCGGTTAATTCCATTCGGAATTGACAGATATAACGGATTTTGGAGTAGTTTTCGAGCAATATTCGGACAATTCTGCCCATATCTCCGAAACTATATGTCGTAGAACGGTGAAATCGGTATTTTTAGAAAGATCTCGTGAAAATACAGTAGATGAAATGGTTTCCAACTTTCTAAACCGGTTAATTCCACTCGGAATTGACAGATATAACGGATTTTGGAGTAGTTTTCGAGCAATATTCGGACAAATCTGCCCATATCTCCGAAACTATATGTCGTAGAACGGTGAAATCGGTATTTTTAGAAAGATCTCGTGAAAATGCAGTAGATGACATGGTCTCAAACTTTCTAAACCGGTTAAATCTATTCGGAATTGCCAAAAATTCATATAACGCTTTTTCAGCTATTTTCGAGCTATTTTCGGACAAATCAGCCCATATCTCCGAAACTATATATCGTAGGACGGTGAAATCGGTATTTTTGGAAAGATCTCGTGAAAATACAGTAGATGAAATGGTTTCCAACTTTCTAAACCGGTTAATTCCACTCGGAATTGACAGATATAACGGATTTTGGAGTAGTTTTCGAGCAATATTCGGACAAATCTGCCCATATCTCCGAAACTATATGTCGTAGAACGGTGAAATCGGTATTTTTAGAAAGATCTCGTGAAAATGCAGTAGACGAAATGGTTTCCAACTTTCTAAACCGGTTAATTCCACTCGGAATTGACAGATATAACGGATTTTGGAGTAGTTTTCGAGCAATATTCGGACAAATCTGCCCATATCTCCGAAACTATATGTCGTAGAAAGGGGAAATCGGTATTTTTAGAAAGATCTCGAAAAAATACAGTAGATGACATGGTCTCAAACTTTCTAAACCGGTTAATTCTATTCGTAATTGCCAAAAATTCATATAACGCATTTTCAGCTATTTTCGAGCTATTTTCGGACAAACCAGCCCATATCTCCGAAACTATATATCGTAGGAAGGTGAAATCGGTATTTTTGGAAAGATCTCGTGAAAATACAGTAGATGAAATGGTTTCCAACTTTCTAAACCGGTTAATTCCACTCGGAATTGACAGATATAACGGATTTTGGAGTAGTTTTCGAGCAATATTCGGACTAATCTTCCCATATCTCCGAAACTATATGTCGTAGAACGGTGAAATCGGCATTTTTAGAAAGATCGCGAAAAAATATAGTAGATGACATGGTCTCAAACTTTCTAAACCGGTTAATTCCACTCGGAATTGACAGATATAACGGATTTTAGAGTAGTTTTCGAGCAATATTCGAACAAATCTGCCCATATCTCCAAAACTATATGTCGTAGAACGGTGAAATCGGTATTTTTAGAAAGATCTCGTGAAAATGCAGTAGATGAAATGGTTTCCAACTTTCTAAACCGGTTAATTCCACTCGGAATTGACAGATATAACGGATTTTGGAGTAGTTTTCGAGCAATATTAGGACAAATCTGCCCATATCTCCGAAACTATATTTCGTAGAACGGTGAAATCGGTATTTTTAGAAAGATCTCGTGAAAATACAGTAGATGAAATGGTTTCCAACTTTCTAAACCGGTTAATTCCACTCGGAATTGACAGATATAACGGATTTTTGAGTAGTTTTCGAGCAATATTCGGACAAATCTGCCCATATCTCCGAAACTATATGTCGTAGAAAGGGGAAATCCGTATTTTTAGAAAGATCTCGTGAAAATACAGTAGATGAAATGGTTTCCAACTTTCTAAACCGGTTAATTCCACTCGGAATTGACAGATATAACCGATTTTGGAGTAGTTTTCGAGCAATATTCGGACAAATCTTCCCATATCTCCGAAACTATATGTCGTAGAACGGTGAAATCGGCATTTTTAGAAAGATCGCGAAAAAATATAGTAGATGACATGGTCTCAAACTTTCTAAACCGGTTAATTCTATTCGGAATTGCCAAAAATTCATATAACGCATTTTCAGCTATTTTCGAGCTATTTTCGGACAAATCAGCCCATATCTCCGAAACTATATATCGTAGGACGGTGAAATCGGTATTTTTAGAAAGATCTCGTGAAAGTACAGTAGATGAAATGGTTTCCAACTTTCTAAACCGGTTAATTCCATTCGGAATTGACAGATATAACGGATTTTGGAGTAGTTTTCGAGCAATATTCGGACAAATCTGCCCATATCTCCGAAACTATATGTCGTAGAACGGTGAAATCGGTATTTTTAGAAAGATCTCGTGAAAATGCAGTAGATGACATGGTCTCAAACTTTCTAAACCGGTTAAATCTATTCGGAATTGCCAAAAATTCATATAACGCTTTTTCAGCTATTTTCGAGCTATTTTCGGACAAATCAGCCCATATCTCCGAAACTATATATCGTAGGACGGTGAAATCGGTATTTTTGGAAAGATCTCGTGAAAATACAGTAGATGAAATGGTTTCCAACTTTCTAAACCGGTTAATTCCACTCGGAATTGACAGATATAACGGATTTTGGAGTAGTTTTCGAGCAATATTCGGACAAATCTGCCCATATCTCCGAAACTATATGTCGTAGAACGGTGAAATCGGTATTTTTAGAAAGATCTCGTGAAAATGCAGTAGACGAAATGGTTTCCAACTTTCTAAACCGGTTAATTCCACTCGGAATTGACAGATATAACGGATTTTGGAGTAGTTTTCGAGCAATATTCGGACAAATCTGCCCATATCCCCGAAACTATATGTCGTAGAAAGGGGAAATCGGTATTTTTAGAAAGATCTCGAAAAAATACAGTAGATGACATGGTCTCAAACTTTCTAAACCGGTTAATTCTATTCGTAATTGCCAAAAATTCATATAACGCATTTTCAGCTATTTTCGAGCTATTTTCGGACAAACCAGCCCATATCTCCGAAACTATATATCGTAGGAAGGTGAAATCGGTATTTTTGGAAAGATCTCGTGAAAATACAGTAGATGAAATGGTTTCCAACTTTCTAAACCGGTTAATTCCACTCGGAATTGACAGATATAACGGATTTTGGAGTAGTTTTCGAGTAATATTCGGACAAATCTGCCCATATCTTTGAAACTATATGTCGTCGAACGGTGAAATCGGTATTTTTAGAAAGATCTCGAAAATATACAGAAGATGACATGGTTTCAAACTTTCTAAACCGGTTAATTCCACTCGGAATTGACAGATATATCGGATTTTGGAGTAGTTTTCGAGCAATATTCGGACAAATCTGCCCATATCTCCGAAACTATATGTCGTAGAACGGTGAAATCGGTATTTTTAGAAAGATCTCGTGAAAATGCAGTAGATGAAATGGTTTCCAACTTTCTAAACCGGTTAATTCCACTCGGAATTGACAGATATAACGGATTTTGTAGTAGTTTTCGAGCAATATTCGGACAAATCTGCCCATATCTCCGAAACTATATGTCGTAGAACGGTGAAATCGGTATTTTTAGAAAGATCTCGTGAAAATACAGTAGATGAAATGGTTTCCAACTTTCTAAACCGGTTAATTCCACTCGGAATTGACAGATATAACGGATTTTGGAGTAGTTTTCGAGCAATATTCGGACAAATCTGCCCATATCTCCGAAACTATATGTCGTAGAACGGTGAAATCGGTATTTTTAGAAAGATCTCGTGAAAATGCAGTAGATGACATGGTCTCAAACTTTCTAAACCGGTTAAATCTATTCGGAATTGCCAAAAATTCATATAACGCTTTTTCAGCTATTTTCGAGCTATTTTCGGACAAATCAGCCCATATCTCCGAAACTATATATCGTAGGACGGTGAAATCGGTATTTTTGGAAAGATCTCGTGAAAGTACAGTAGATGAAATGGTTTCCAACTTTCTAAACCGGTTAATTCCACTCGGAATTGACAGATATAACGGATTTTGGAGTAGTTTTCGAGCAATATTCGGACAAATCTGCCCATATCTCCGAAACTATATGTCGTAGAACGGTGAAATCGGTATTTTTAGAAAGATCTCGTGAAAATGCAGTAGACGAAATGGTTTCCAACTTTCTAAACCGGTTAATTCCACTCGGAATTGACAGATATAACGGATTTTGGAGTAGTTTTCGAGCAATATTCGGACAAATCTGCCCATATCTCCGAAACTATATGTCGTAGAAAGGGGAAATCGGTATTTTTAGAAAGACCTCGAAAAAATACAGTAGATGACATGGTCTCAAACTTTCTAAACCGGTTAATTCTATTCGTAATTGCCAAAAATTCATATAACGCATTTTCAGCTATTTTCGAGCTATTTTCGGACAAACCAGCCCATATCTCCGAAACTATATATCGTAGGAAGGTGAAATCGGTATTTTTGGAAAGATCTCGTGAAAATACAGTAGGTGAAATGGTTTCCAACTTTCTAAACCGGTTAATTCCACTCGGAATTGACAGATATAACGGATTTTGGAGTAGTTTTCGAGTAATATTCGGACAAATCTGCCCATATCTTTGAAACTATATGTCGTCGAACGGTGAAATCGGTATTTTTAGAAAGATCTCGAAAATATACAGAAGATGACATGGTTTCAAACTTTCTAAACCGGTTAATTCCACTCGGAATTGACAGATCTCGAAAATATACAGAAGATGACATGGTTTCAAACTTTCTAAACCGGTTAATTCCACTCGGAATTGACAGATATATCGGATTTTGGAGTAGTTTTCGAGCAATATTCGGACAAATCTGCCCATATCTCCGAAACTATATGTCGTAGAACGGTGAAATCGGTATTTTTAGAAAGATCTCGTGAAAATGCAGTAGATGAAATGGTTTCCAACTTTCTAAACCGGTTAATTCCACTCGGAATTGACAGATATAACGGATTTTGTAGTAGTTTTCGAGCAATATTCGGACAAATCTTCCCATATCTCCGAAACTATATGTCGTAGAACGGTGAAATAGGCATTTTTAGAAAGATCGCGAAAAAATATAGTAGATGACATGGTCTCAAACTTTCTAAACCGGTTAATTCTATTCGGAATTGCCAAAAATTCATATAACGCATTTTCAGCTATTTTCGAGCTATTTTCGGACAAATCAGCCCATATCTCCGAAACTATATATCGTAGGACGGTGAAATCGGTATTTTTAGAAAGATCTCGTGAAAGTACAGTAGACGAAATGGTTTCCAACTTTCTAAACCGGTTAATTCCATTCGGAATTGACAGATATAACGGATTTTGGAGTAGTTTTCGAGCAATATTCGGACAATTCTGCCCATATCTCCGAAACTATATGTCGTAGAACGGTGAAATCGGTATTTTTAGAAAGATCTCGTGAAAGTACAGTAGATGAAATGGTTTCCAACTTTCTAAACCGGTTAATTCCACTCGGAATTGACAGATATAACGGATTTTGGAGTAGTTTTCGAGCAATATTCGGACAAATCTGCCCATATCTCCGAAACTATATGTCGTAGAACGGTGAAATCGGTATTTTTAGAAAGATCTCGTGAAAATGCAGTAGACGAAATGGTTTCCAACTTTCTAAACCGGTTAATTCCACTCGGAATTGACAGATATAACGGATTTTGGAGTAGTTTTCGAGCAATATTCGGACAAATCTGCCCATATCTCCGAAACTATATGTCGTAGAAAGGGGAAATCGGTATTTTTAGAAAGATCTCGAAAAAATACAGTAGATGACATGGTCTCAAACTTTCTAAACCGGTTAAATCTATTCGGAATTGCCAAAAATTCATATAACGCTTTTTCAGCTATTTTCGAGCTATTTTCGGACAAATCAGCCCATATCTCCGAAACTATATATCGTAGGACGGTGAAATCGGTATTTTTGGAAAGATCTCGTGAAAATACAGTAGATGAAATGGTTTCCAACTTTCTAAACCGGTTAATTCCACTCGGAATTGACAGATATAACGGATTTTGTAGTAGTTTTCGAGTAATATTCGGACAAATCAGCCCATATCTTTGAAACTATATGTCGTCGAACGGTGAAATCGGTATTTTTAGAAAGATCTCGAAAATATACAGAAGATGACATGGTTTCAAACTTTCTAAACCGGTTAATTCCACTCGGAATTGACAGATATATCGGATTTTGAAGTAGTTTTCGAGCAATATTCGGACAAATCAGCTCATATCTCCGAAACTATATGTCGTAGAACGGTGAAATCGGTATTTTTAGAGAGATCTCGTGAAAATACAGTAGATGACATGGTTTCAAACTTTCTAAACCGGTTAATTCCACTCGGAATTGACAGATATAGCGGATTTTGGAGTAGTTTTCGAGCAATATTCGGACATATCTGCCCATATCTCCGAAACTATATGTCGTAGAACGGTGAAATCGATATTTTTAGAAAGATCTCGTGAAAGTACAGTAGATGAAATGGTTTCCAACTTTCTAAACCGGTTAATTCCACTCGGAATTGACAGATATAACGGATTTTGGAGTAGTTTTCGAGCAATATTCGGACAAATCTTCCCATATCTCCGAAACTATATGTCGTAGAACGGTGAAATCGGCATTTTTAGAAAGATCTCGAAAAAATACAGTAGATGACATGGTCTCAAACTTTCTAAACCGGTTAATTCTATTCGGAATTGCCAAAAATTCATATAACGCATTTTCAGCTATTTTCGAGCTATTTTCGGACAAATCTGCCCATATCTCCGAAACTATATGTCGTAGAACGGTGAAATCGATATTTTTAGAAAGATCTCGTGAAAGTACAGTAGGTGAAATGGTTTCCAACTTTCTAAACCGGTTAATTCCACTCGGAATTGACAGATATAACGGATTTTGGAGTAGTTTTCGAGCAATATTCGGACAATTCTGCCCATATCTCCGAAACTATATGTCGTAGAACGGTGAAATCGGTATTTTTAGAAAGATCTCGTGAAAATACAGTAGATGAAATGGTTTCCAACTTTCTAAACCGGTTAATTCCACTCGGAATTGACAGATATAACCGATTTTGGAGTAGTTTTCGAGCAATATTCGGACAAATCTGCCCATATCTCCGAAACTATATGTCGTAGAACGGTGAAATAGGCATTTTTAGAAAGATCGCGAAAAAATATAGTAGATGACATGGTCTCAAACTTTCTAAACCGGTTAATTCCACTCGGAATTGACAGATATAACGGATTTTGGAGTAGTTTTCGAGCAATATTCGGACAATTCTGCCCATATCTCCGAAACTATATGTCGTAGAACGGTGAAATCGATATTTTTAGAAAGATCTCGTGAAAATGCAGTAGACGAAATGGTTTCCAACTTTCTAAACCGGTTAATTCCACTCGGAATTGACAGGTATAACGGATTTTGGAGTAGTTTTCGAGCAATATTCGGACAAATCTGCCCATATCTCCGAAACTATATGTCGTAGAACGGTGAAATCGGTATTTTTAGAAAGATCTCGTGAAAATGCAGTAGACGAAATGGTTTCCAACTTTCTAAACCGGTTAATTCCACTCGGAATTGACAGATATAACGGATTTTGGAGTAGTTTTCGAGCAATATTCGGACAAATCTGCCCATATCTCCGAAACTATATGTCGTAGAAAGGGGAAATCGGTATTTTTAGAAAGATCTCGAAAAAATACAGTAGATGACATGGTCTCAAACTTTCTAAACCGGTTAAATCTATTCGGAATTGCCAAAAATTCATATAACGCTTTTTCAGCTATTTTCGAGCTATTTTCGGACAAATCAACCCATATCTCCGAAACTATATATCGTAGGACGGTGAAATCGGTATTTTTGGAAAGATCTCGTGAAAATACAGTAGATGAAATGGTTTCCAACTTTCTAAACCGGTTAATTCCACTCGGAATTGACAGATATAACGGATTTTGTAGTAGTTTTCGAGTAATATTCGGACAAATCAGCCCATATCTTTGAAACTATATGTCGTCGAACGGTGAAATCGGTATTTTTAGAAAGATCTCGAAAATATACAGAAGATGACATGGTTTCAAACTTTCTAAACCGGTTAATTCCACTCGGAATTGACAGATATATCGGATTTTGAAGTAGTTTTCGAGCAATATTCGGACAAATCAGCTCATATCTCCGAAACTATATGTCGTAGAACGGTGAAATCGGTATTTTTAGAGAGATCTCGTGAAAATACAGTAGATGACATGGTTTCAAACTTTCTAAACCGGTTAATTCCACTCGGAATTGACAGATATAGCGGATTTTGGAGTAGTTTTCGAGCAATATTCGGACAAATCTGCCCATATCTCCGAAACTATATGTCGTAGAACGGTGAAATCGATATTTTTAGAAAGATCTCGTGAAAGTACAGTAGATGAAATGGTTTCCAACTTTCTAAACCGGTTAATTCCACTCGGAATTGACAGATATAACGGATTTTGGAGTAGTTTTCGAGCAATATTCGGACAAATCTTCCCATATCTCCGAAACTATATGTCGTAGAACGGTGAAATCAGCATTTTTAGAAAGATCTCGAAAAAATACAGTAGATGACATGGTCTCAAACTTTCTAAACCGGTTAATTCTATTCGGAATTGCCAAAAATTCATATAACGCATTTTCAGCTATTTTCGAGCTATTTTCGGACAAATCTGCCCATATCTCCGAAACTATATGTCGTAGAACGGTGAAATCGATATTTTTAGAAAGATCTCGTGAAAGTACAGTAGGTGAAATGGTTTCCAACTTTCTAAACCGGTTAATTCCACTCGGAATTGACAGATATAACGGATTTTGGAGTAGTTTTCGAGTAATATTCGGACAAATCTGCCCATATCTTTGAAACTATATGTCGTAGAACGGTGAAATCGGTATTTTTAGAAAGATCTCGTGAAAATACAGTAGATGACATGGTTTCAAACTTTCTAAACCGGTTAATTCCACTCGGAATTGACAGATATAGCGGATTTTGGAGTAGTTTTCGAGCAATATTCGGACAAATCTGCCCATATCTCCGAAACTATATGTCGTAGAACGGTGAAATCGGCATTTTTAGAAAGATCTCGTGAAAATGCAGTAGATGAAATGGTTTCCAACTTTCTAAACCGGTTAATTCCACTCGGAATTGACAGATATAACGGATTTTGGAGTAGTTTTCGAACAATATTCGGACAAATCTGCCCATATCTCCGAAACTAAATGTCGTAGAACGGTGAAATCGGTATTTTCAGAAAGATCTCGTGAAAATGCAGTAGATGAAATGGTTTCCAACTTTCTAAACCGGTTAATTCCACTCGGAATTGACAGATATATCGGATTTTGGAGTAGTTTTCGAGCAATATTCGGACAAATCAGCTCATATCTCCGAATCTATATGTCGTAGAACGGTGAAATCGGTATTTTTAGAAAGATCTCGTGAAAATACAGAAGATGTCATGGTTTCAAACTTTCTAAACCGGTTAATTCCACTCGGAATTGACAGATATAGCGGATTTTGGAGTAGTTTTCGAGCAATATTCGGACAAATCTGCCCATATCTCCGAAACTATATGTCGTAGAACGGTGAAATCGATATTTTTAGAAAGATCTCGAAAAAATACAGAAGATGACATGATTTCAAACTTTCTAAACCGGTTAATTCCACTCGGAATTGACAGATATAACGGATTTTGGAGTAGTTTTCGAGCAATATTCGGACAAATCTGCCCATATCTCCGAAACTATATGTCGTAGAACGGTGAAATCGATATTTTTAGAAAGATCTCGTGAAAGTACAGTAGATGAAATGGTTTCCAACTTTCTAAACCGGTTAATTCCACTCGGAATTGACAGATATAACGGATTTTGGAGTAGTTTTCGAGCAATATTCGGACAAATCTTCCCATATCTCCGAAACTATATGTCGTAGAACGGTGAAATCGGCATTTTTAGAAAGATCTCGAAAAAATACAGTAGATGACATGGTCTCAAACTTTCTAAACCGGTTAATTCTATTCGGAATTGCCAAAAATTCATATAACGCATTTTCAGCTATTTTCGAGCTATTTTCGGACAAATCTGCCCATATCTCCGAAACTATATGTCGTAGAACGGTGAAATTGATAATTTTAGAAAGATCTCGAAAAAATACAGAAGATGACATGATTTCAGACTTTCTAAACCGGTTAATTCCACTCGGAATTGACAGATATAACGGATTTTGGAGTAGTTTTCGAGCAATATTCGGACAAATCTGCCCATATCTCCGAAACTATATGTCGTAGAACGGTGAAATCGATATTTTTAGAAAGATCTCGTGAAGGTACAGTAGATGAAATGGTTTCCAACTTTCTAAACCGGTTAATTCCACTCGGAATTGACAGATATAACGGATTTTGGAGTAGTTTTCGAGCAATATTCGGACAAATCTTCCCATATCTCCGAAACTATATGTCGTAGAACGGTGAAATCGGCATTTTTAGAAAGATCTCGAAAAAATACAGTAGATGACATGGTCTCAAACTTTCTAAACCGGTTAATTCTATTCGGAATTGCCAAAAATTCATATAACGCATTTTCAGCTATTTTCGAGCTATTTTCGGACAAATCTGCCCATATCTCCGAAACTATATGTCGTAGAACGGTGAAATCGGCATTTTTAGAAGGATCTCGTCAAAATACAGTAGATGAAATGGCTTCCAACTTTCTAAACCGGTTAATTCCACTCGGAATTGACAGATATAGCGGATTTTGGAGTAGTTTTCGAGCAATATTCGGACAAATCTGCCCATATCTCCGAAACTATATGCCGTAGAACGGTGAAATCGGTATTTTTAGAAAGATCTCGTGAAAATGCAGTAGATGAAATGGTTTCCAGCTTTCTAAACCGGTTAATTCCACTCGGAATTGACAGATATAACGGATTTTGGAGTAGTTTTCGAGCAATATTCGGACAAATCTGCCCATATCTCCGAAACTATATGTCGTAGAAAGGGGAAATCGGTATTTTTAGAAAGATCTCGAAAAAATACAGTAGATGACATGGTCTCAAACTTTCTAAACCGGTTAATTCTATTCGGAATTGCCAAAAATTCATATAACGCATTTTCAGCTATTTTCGAGCTATTTTCGGACAAATCAGCCCATATCTCCGAAACTATATATCGTAGGACGGTGAAATCGGTATTTTTAGAAAGATCTCGTGAAAGTACAGTAGATGAAATGGTTTCCAACTTTCTAAACCGGTTAATTCCATTCGGAATTGACAGATATAACGGATTTTGGAGTAGTTTTCGAGCAATATTCGGACAATTCTGCCCATATCTCCGAAACTATATGTCGTAGAACGGAGAAATCGGTATTTCTGAAAAGATCTCGAGAAAATACATTAGATGACATGGTTTTAAACTTGCTAAACCGGTTAATTCTATTCGGAATTGACAGATATATCGGATTTTGGAGTAGTTTTCGAGCAATATTCGGACAAATCAGCTCATATCTCCGAAACTATATGTCGTAGAACGGTGAAATCGGTATTTTTAGAAAGATCTCGTGAAAATACAGTAGATGACATGGTCTCAAACTTTCTAAACCGGTTAATTCTATTCGGAATTGCCAGATATAGCGGATTTTCGAGTAGTTTTCGAGCAATATTCGGACAAATCTGCCCATATCTTCGAAACTATATGTCGTAGAACGGTGAAATCGGTATTTTTAGAAAGATCTCGTGAAAATACAGTAGATGACATGGTTTCAAACTTTCTAAACCGGTTAATTCCACTCGGAATTGACAGATATAGCGGATTTTGGAGTAGTTTTCGAGCAATATTCGGACAAATTTGCCCATATCTCCGAAACTATATGTCGTAGAACGGTGAAATCGGTATTTTCAGAAAGATCTCGTGAAAATGCAGTAGATGAAATGGTTTCCAACTTTCTAAACCGGTTAATTCCACTCGGAATTGACAGATATATCGGATTTTGGAGTAGTTTTCGAGCAATATTCGGACAAATCAGCTCATATCTCCGAAACTATATGTCGTAGAACGGTGAAATCGGTATTTTTAGAAAGATCTCGTGAAAATACAGTAGATGACATGGTTTCAAACTTTCTAAACCGGTTAATTCCACTCGGAATTGACAGATATAGCGGATTTTGGAGTAGTTTTCGAGCAATATTCGGACAAATCTGCCCATATCTCCGAAACTATATGTCGTAGAACGGTGAAATCGATATTTTTAGAAAGATCTCGAAAAAATACAGAAGATGACATGATTTCAAACTTTCTAAACCGGTTAATTCCACTCGGAATTGACAGATATAACGGATTTTGGAGTAGTTTTCGAGCAATATTCGGACAAATCTGCCCATATCTCCGAAACTATATGTCGTAGAACGGTGAAATCGATATTTTTAGAAAGATCTCGTGAAAGTACAGTAGATGAAATGGTTTCCAACTTTCTAAACCGGTTAATTCCACTCGGAATTGACAGATATAACGGATTTTGGAGTAGTTTTCGAGCAATATTCGGACAAATCTTCCCATATCTCCGAAACTATATGTCGTAGAACGGTGAAATCGGCATTTTTAGAAAGATCTCGAAAAAATACAGTAGATGACATGGTCTCAAACTTTCTAAACCGGTTAATTCTATTCGGAATTGCCAAAAATTCATATAACGCATTTTCAGCTATTTTCGAGCTATTTTCGGACAAATCTGCCCATATCTCCGAAACTATATGTCGTAGAACGGTGAAATCGATATTTTTAGAAAGATCTCGTCAAAATACAGTAGATGAAATGGTTTCCAACTTTCTAAACCGGTTAATTCCACTCGGAATTGACAGATATAGCGGATTTTGGAGTAGTTTTCGAACAATATTCGGACAAATCTGCCCATATCTCCGAAACTATATGTCGTAGAACGGTGAAATCGATATTTTTAGAAAGATCTCGTGAAGGTACAGTAGATGAAATGGTTTCCAACTTTCTAAACCGGTTAATTCCACTCGGAATTGACAGATATAACGGATTTTGGAGTAGTTTTCGAGCAATATTCGGACAAATCTTCCCATATCTCCGAAACTATATGTCGTAGAACGGTGAAATCGGCATTTTTAGAAAGATCTCGAAAAAATACAGTAGATGACATGGTCTCAAACTTTCTAAACCGGTTAATTCTATTCGGAATTGCCAAAAATTCATATAACGCATTTTCAGCTATTTTCGAGCTATTTTCGGACAAATCTGCCCATATCTCCGAAACTATATGTCGTAGAACGGTGAAATCGGCATTTTTAGAAGGATCTCGTCAAAATACAGTAGATGAAATGGCTTCCAACTTTCTAAACCGGTTAATTCCACTCGGAATTGACAGATATAGCGGATTTTGGAGTAGTTTTCGAGCAATATTCGGACAAATCTGCCCATATCTCCGAAACTATATGCCGTAGAACGGTGAAATCGGTATTTTTAGAAAGATCTCGTGAAAATGCAGTAGATGAAATGGTTTCCAGCTTTCTAAACCGGTTAATTCCACTCGGAATTGACAGATATAACGGATTTTGGAGTAGTTTTCGAGCAATATTCGGACAAATCTGCCCATATCTCCGAAACTATATGTCGTAGAAAGGGGAAATCGGTATTTTTAGAAAGATCTCGAAAAAATACAGTAGATGACATGGTCTCAAACTTTCTAAACCGGTTAATTCTATTCGGAATTGCCAAAAATTCATATAACGCATTTTCAGCTATTTTCGAGCTATTTTCGGACAAATCAGCCCATATCTCCGAAACTATATATCGTAGGACGGTGAAATCGGTATTTTTAGAAAGATCTCGTGAAAGTACAGTAGATGAAATGGTTTCCAACTTTCTAAACCGGTTAATTCCATTCGGAATTGACAGATATAACGGATTTTGGAGTAGTTTTCGAGCAATATTCGGACAATTCTGCCCATATCTCCGAAACTATATGTCGTAGAACGGAGAAATCGGTATTTCTGAAAAGATCTCGAGAAAATACATTAGATGACATGGTTTTAAACTTGCTAAACCGGTTAATTCTATTCGGAATTGACAGATATATCGGATTTTGGAGTAGTTTTCGAGCAATATTCGGACAAATCAGCTCATATCTCCGAAACTATATGTCGTAGAACGGTGAAATCGGTATTTTTAGAAAGATCTCGTGAAAATACAGTAGATGACATGGTCTCAAACTTTCTAAACCGGTTAATTCTATTCGGAATTGCCAGATATAGCGGATTTTCGAGTAGTTTTCGAGCAATATTCGGACAAATCTGCCCATATCTTCGAAACTATATGTCGTAGAACGGTGAAATCGGTATTTTTAGAAAGATCTCGTGAAAATACAGTAGATGACATGGTTTCAAACTTTCTAAACCGGTTAATTCCACTCGGAATTGACAGATATAGCGGATTTTGGAGTAGTTTTCGAGCAATATTCGGACAAATTTGCCCATATCTCCGAAACTATATGTCGTAGAACGGTGAAATCGGTATTTTCAGAAAGATCTCGTGAAAATGCAGTAGATGAAATGGTTTCCAACTTTCTAAACCGGTTAATTCCACTCGGAATTGACAGATATATCGGATTTTGGAGTAGTTTTCGAGCAATATTCGGACAAATCAGCTCATATCTCCGAAACTATATGTCGTAGAACGGTGAAATCGGTATTTTTAGAAAGATCTCGTGAAAATACAGTAGATGACATGGTTTCAAACTTTCTAAACCGGTTAATTCCACTCGGAATTGACAGATATAGCGGATTTTGGAGTAGTTTTCGAGCAATATTCGGACAAATCTGCCCATATCTCCGAAACTATATGTCGTAGAACGGTGAAATCGATATTTTTAGAAAGATCTCGAAAAAATACAGAAGATGACATGATTTCAAACTTTCTAAACCGGTTAATTCCACTCGGAATTGACAGATATAACGGATTTTGGAGTAGTTTTCGAGCAATATTCGGACAAATCTGCCCATATCTCCGAAACTATATGTCGTAGAACGGTGAAATCGATATTTTTAGAAAGATCTCGTGAAAGTACAGTAGATGAAATGGTTTCCAACTTTCTAAACCGGTTAATTCCACTCGGAATTGACAGATATAACGGATTTTGGAGTAGTTTTCGAGCAATATTCGGACAAATCTTCCCATATCTCCGAAACTATATGTCGTAGAACGGTGAAATCGGCATTTTTAGAAAGATCTCGAAAAAATACAGTAGATGACATGGTCTCAAACTTTCTAAACCGGTTAATTCTATTCGGAATTGCCAAAAATTCATATAACGCATTTTCAGCTATTTTCGAGCTATTTTCGGACAAATCTGCCCATATCTCCGAAACTATATGTCGTAGAACGGTGAAATCGATATTTTTAGAAAGATCTCGTCAAAATACAGTAGATGAAATGGTTTCCAACTTTCTAAACCGGTTAATTCCACTCGGAATTGACAGATATAGCGGATTTTGGAGTAGTTTTCGAACAATATTCGGACAAATCTGCCCATATCTCCGAAACTATATGTCGTAGAACGGTGAAATCGGTATTTTTAGAAAGATCTCGTGAAAATGCAGTAGATGAAATGGTTTCCAGCTTTCTAAACCGGTTAATTCCACTCGGAATTGACAGATATAACGGATTTTGGAGTAGTTTTCGAGCAATATTCGGACAAATCAGCACATATCTCCGAAACTATATGTCGTAGAACGGTGAAATCGGTATTTTTAGAAAGATCTCGAAAAAATACAGTAGATGACATGGTCTCAAACTTTCTAAACCGGTTAAATCTATTCGGAATTGCCAAAAATTCATATAACGCTTTTTCAGCTATTTTCGAGCTATTTTCGGACAAATCAGCCCATATCTCCGAAACTATATATCGTAGGACGGTGAAATCGGTATTTTTGGAAAGATCTAGTGAAAATACAGTAGATGAAATGATTTCCAACTTTCTAAACCGGTTAATTCCACTCGGAATTGACAGATATAACGGATTTTGGAGTAGTTTTCGAGCAATATTCGGACAAATCTGCCCATATCTCCGAAACTATATGTCGTAGAACGGTGAAATCGGTATTTTCAGAAAGATCTCGTGAAAATGCAGTAGATGAAATGGTTTCCAACTTTCTAAACCGGTTAATTCCACTCGGAATTGACAGATATATCGGATTTTGGAGTAGTTTTCGAGCAATATTCGGACAAATCAGCTCATATCTCCGAAACTATATGTCGTAGAACGGTGAAATCGGTATTTTTAGAAAGATCTCGTGAAAATACAGTAGATGACATGGTTTCAAACTTTCTAAACCGGTTAATTCCACTCGGAATTGACAGATATAGCGGATTTTGGAGTAGTTTTCGAGCAATATTCGGACAAATCTGCCCATATCTCCGAAACTATATGTCGTAGAACGGTGAAATCGATATTTTTAGAAAGATCTCGAAAAAATACAGAAGATGACATGATTTCAAACTTTCTAAACCGGTTAATTCCACTCGGAATTGACAGATATAACGGATTTTGGAGTAGTTTTCGAGCAATATTCGGACAAATCTGCCCATATCTCCGAAACTATATGTCGTAGAACGGTGAAATCGATATTTTTAGAAAGATCTCGTGAAAGTACAGTAGATGAAATGGTTTCCAACTTTCTAAACCGGTTAATTCCACTCGGAATTGACAGATATAACGGATTTTGGAGTAGTTTTCGAGCAATATTCGGACAAATCTTCCCATATCTCCGAAACTATATGTCGTAGAACGGTGAAATCGGCATTTTTAGAAAGATCTCGAAAAAATACAGTAGATGACATGGTCTCAAACTTTCTAAACCGGTTAATTCTATTCGGAATTGCCAAAAATTCATATAACGCATTTTCAGCTATTTTCGAGCTATTTTCGGACAAATCTGCCCATATCTCCGAAACTATATGTCGTAGAACGGTGAAATCGATATTTTTAGAAAGATCTCGTCAAAATACAGTAGATGAAATGGTTTCCAACTTTCTGAACCGGTTAATTCCACTCGGAATTGACAGATATAGCGGATTTTGGAGTAGTTTTCGAGCAATATTCGGACAAATCTGACCATATCTCCGAAACTATATGTCGTAGAACGGTGAAATCGGTATTTTTAGAAAGATCTCGTGAAAATGCAGTAGATGAAATGGTTTCCAGCTTTCTAAACCGGTTAATTCCACTCGGAATTGACAGATATAACGGATTTTGGAGTAGTTTTCGAGCAATATTCGGACAAATCTGCCCATATCTCCGAAACTATATGTCGTAGAAAGGGGAAATCGGTATTTTTAGAAAGATCTCGAAAAAATACAGTAGATGACATGGTCTCAAACTTTCTAAACCGGTTAATTCTATTCGGAATTGCCAAAAATTCATATAACGCATTTTCAGCTATTTTCGAGCTATTTTCGGACAAATCAGCCCATATCTCCGAAACTATATATCGTAGGACGGTGAAATCGGTATTTTTGGAAAGATCTGGTGAAAATTCAGTAGATGAAATGGTTTCCAACTTTCTAAACCGGTTAATTCCACTCGGAATTGACAGATATAACGGATTTTGGAGTAGTTTTCGAGTAATATTCGGACAAATCTGCCCATATCTCCGAAACTATATGTCGTAGAACGGTGAAATCGGTATTTTTAGAAAGATCTCGTGAAAATGCAGTAGATGAAATGATTTCCAACTTTCTAAACCGGTTAATTCCACTCGGAATTGACAGATATAACGGATTTTGGAGTAGTTTTCGAGCAATATTCGGACAAATCTGCCCATATCTCCGAAACTATATGTCGTAGAACGGTGAAATCGGTATTTTTAGAAAGATCTCGTGAAAATGCAGTAGATGAAATGGTTTCCAACTTTCTAAACCGGTTAATTCCACTCGGAATTGACAGATATAACGGATTTTGGAGTAGTTTTCGAGCAATATTCGGACAAATCTGCCCATATCTCCGAAACTATATGTCGTAGAACGGTGAAATCGGTATTTTCAGAAAGATCTCGTGAAAATGCAGTAGATGAAATGGTTTACAACTTTCTAAACCGGTTAATTCCACTCGGAATTGACAGATATAACGGATTTTGGAGTAGTTTTCGAGCAATATTCGGACAATTCTGCCCATATCTCCGAAACTATATGTCGTAGAACGGTGAAATAGGTATTTTTAGAAAGATCTCGTGAAAATACAGTAGATGAAATGGTTTCCAACTTTCTAAACCGGTTAATTCCACTCGGAATTGACAGATATAACGGATTTTGGAGTAGTTTTCGAGCAATATTCGGACAAATTTGCCCATATCTCCGAAACTATATGTCGTAGAAAGGGGAAATCGGTATTTTTAGAAAGATCTCGAAAAAATACAGTAGATGACATGGTCTCAAACTTTCTAAACCGGTTAATTCTATTCGGAATTGCCAAAAATTCATATAACGCATTTTCAGCTATTTCCGAGCTATTTTCGGACAAATCAGCCCATATCTCCGAAACTATATATCGTAGGACGGTGAAATCGGTATTTTTGGAAAGATCTCGTGAAAATACAGTAGATGAAATGGTTTCCAACTTTCTAGACCGGTTAATTCCACTCGGAATTGACAGATATAACGGATTTTGGAGTAGTTTTCGAGTAATATTCGGACAAATTTGCCCATATCTCCGAAACTATATGTCGTAGAAAGGGGAAATCGGTATTTTTAGAAAGATCTCGAAAAAATACAGTAGATGACATGGTCTCAAACTTTCTAAACCGGTTAATTCTATTCGGAATTGCCAAAAATTCATATAACACATTTTCAGCTATTTCCGAGCTATTTTCGGACAAATCAGCCCATATCTCCGAAACTATATATCGTAGGACGGTGAAATCGGTATTTTTGGAAAGATCTCGTGAAAATACAGTAGATGAAATGGTTTCCAACTTTCTAAACCGGTTAATTCCACTCGGAATTGACAGATATAACGGATTTTGGAGTAGTTTTCGAGTAATATTCGGACAAATCTGCCCATATCTCCGAAACTATATGTCGTAGAACGGTGAAATCGGTATTTTTAGAAAGATCTCGTGAAAATGCAGTAGATGAAATGGTTTCCAACTTTCGAAACCGGTTAATTCCACTCGGAATTGACAGATATAACGGATTTTGGAGTAGTTTTCGAGCAATATTCGGACAAATCTGCCCATATCTCCGAAACTATATGTCGTAGAAAGGGGAAATCGGTATTTTTAGAAAGATCTCGAAAAAATACAGTAGATGACATGGTCTCAAACTTTCTAAACCGGTTAAATCTATTCGGTATTGCCAAAAATTCATATAACGCTTTTTCAGCTATTTTCGAGCTATTTTCGGACAAATCAGCCCATATCTCCGAAACTATATATCGTAGGACGGTGAAATCGGTATTTTTGGAAAGATCTCGTGAAAATACAGTAGATGAAATGGTTTCCAACTTTCTAAACCGGTTAATTCCACTCGGAATTGACAGATATAACGGATTTTGGAGTAGTTTTCGAACAATATTTGGACAAATCTTCCCATATCTCCGAAGCTATATGTCGTAGAACGGTGAAATCGGTATTTTTAGAAAGATCTCGTGAAAATGCAGTAGATGAAATGGTTTCCAACTTTCTAAACCGGTTAATTCCACTCGGAATTGACAGATATAACGGATTTTGGAGTAGTTTTCGAACAATATTTGGACAAATCTGCCCATATCTCCGAAACTATATGTCGTAGAAAGGGGAAATCGGTATTTTTAGAAAGATCTCGAAAAAATACAGTAGATGACATGGTTTCCAACTTTCTAAACCGGTTAATTCCACTCGGAATTGACAGATATAACGGATTTTGGAGTAGTTTTCGAACAATATTTGGACAAATCTTCCCATATCTCCGAAGCTATATGTCGTAGAACGGTGAAATCGGTATTTTTAGAAAGATCTCGTGAAAATGCAGTAGATGAAATGGTTTCCAACTTTCTAAACCGGTTAATTCCACTCGGAATTGACAGATATAACGGATTTTGGAGTAGTTTTCGAACAATATTTGGACAAATCTGCCCATATCTCCGAAACTATATGTCGTAGAAAGGGGAAATCGGTATTTTTAGAAAGATCTCGAAAAAATACAGTAGATGACATGGTTTCCAACTTTCTAAACCGGTTAATTCCACTCGGAATTGACAGATATAACGGATTTTGGAGTAGTTTTCGAACAATATTTGGACAAATCTTCCCATATCTCCGAAGCTATATGTCGTAGAACGGTGAAATCGGTATTTTTAGAAAGATCTCGTGAAAATGCAGTAGATGAAATGGTTTCCAACTTTCTAAACCGGTTAATTCCACTCGGAATTGACAGATATAACGGATTTTGGAGTAGTTTTCGAGCAATATTCGGACAAATCTGCCCATATCTCCGAAACTATATGTCGTAGAAAGGGGAAATCGGTATTTTTAGAAAGATCTCGAAAAAATACAGTCGATGACATGGTTTCCAACTTTCTAAACCGGTTAATTCCACTCGGAATTGACAGATATAACGGATTTTGGAGTAGTTTTCGAACAATATTTGGACAAATCTTCCCATATCTCCGAAGCTATATGTCGTAGAACGGTGAAATCGGTATTTTTAGAAAGATCTCGTGAAAATACAGTAGATGACATGGTCTCAAACTTTCTAAACCGGTTAATTCTATTCGGAATTGCCAAAAATTCATATAACGCATTTTCAGCTATTTTCGAGCTATTTTCGGACAAATCTGCCCATATCTCCGAAACTATATGTCGTAGAACGGTGAAATCGATATTTTTAGAAAGATCTCGTCAAAATACAGTAGATGAAATGGTTTCCAACTTTCTAAACCGGTTAATTCCACTCGGAATTGACAGATATAGCGGATTTTGGAGTAGTTTTCGAGCAATATTCGGACAAATCTGCCCATATCTCCGAAACTATATGTCGTAGAACGGTGAAATCGGTATTTTTAGAAAGATCTCGTGAAAATGCAGTAGATGAAATGGTTTCCAGCTTTCTAAACCGGTTAATTCCACTCGGAATTGACAGATATAACGGATTTTGGAGTAGTTTTCGAGCAATATTCGGACAAATCTGCCCATATCTCCGAAACTATATGTCGTAGAAAGGGGAAATCGGTATTTTTAGAAAGATCTCGAAAAAATACAGTAGATGACATGGTCTCAAACTTTCTAAACCGGTTAATTCTATTCGGAATTGCCAAAAATTCATATAACGCATTTTCAGCTATTTTCGAGCTATTTTCGGACAAATCAGCCCATATCTCCGAAACTATATATCGTAGGACGGTGAAATCGGTATTTTTGGAAAGATCTCGTGAAAATACAGTAGATGAAATGGTTTCCAACTTTCTAAACCGGTTAATTCCACTCGGAATTGACAGATATAACGGATTTTGGAGTAGTTTTCGAGCAATATTCGGACAAATCTGCCCATATTTCCGAAACTATATGTCGTAGAACGGTGAAATCGGTATTTTCAGAAAGATCTCGTGAAAATGCAGTAGATGAAATGGTTTCCAACTTTCTAAACCGGTTAATTCCACTCGGAATTGACAGATATATCGGATTTTGGAGTAGTTTTCGAGCAATATTCGGACAAATCAGCTCATATCTCCGAAACTATATGTCGTAGAACGGTGAAATCGGTATTTTTAGAAAGATCTCGTGAAAATACAGTAGATGACATGGTTTCAAACTTTCTAAACCGGTTAATTCCACTCGGAATTGACAGATATAGCGGATTTTGGAGTAGTTTTCGAGCAATATTCGGACAAATCTGCCCATATCTCCGAAACTATATGTCGTAGAACGGTGAAATCGATATTTTTAGAAAGATCTCGAAAAAATACAGAAGATGACATGATTTCAAACTTTCTAAACCGGTTAATTCCACTCGGAATTGACAGATATAACGGATTTTGGAGTAGTTTTCGAGCAATATTCGGACAAATCTGCCCATATCTCCGAAACTATATGTCGTAGAACGGTGAAATCGATATTTTTAGAAAGATCTCGTGAAAGTACAGTAGATGAAATGGTTTCCAACTTTCTAAACCGGTTAATTCCACTCGGAATTGACAGATATAACGGATTTTGGAGTAGTTTTCGAGCAATATTCGGACAAATCTTCCCATATCTCCGAAACTATATGTCGTAGAACGGTGAAATCGGCATTTTTAGAAAGATCTCGAAAAAATACAGTAGATGACATGGTCTCAAACTTTCTAAACCGGTTAATTCTATTCGGAATTGCCAAAAATTCATATAACGCATTTTCAGCTATTTTCGAGCTATTTTCGGACAAATCTGCCCATATCTCCGAAACTATATGTCGTAGAACGGTGAAATCGATATTTTTAGAAAGATCTCGTCAAAATACAGTAGATGAAATGGTTTCCAACTTTCTAAACCGGTTAATTCCACTCGGAATTGACAGATATAGCGGATTTTGGAGTAGTTTTCGAGCAATATTCGGACAAATCTGCCCATATCTCCGAAACTATATGTCGTAGAAAGGGGAAATCGGTATTTTTAGAAAGATCTCGAAAAAATACAGTAGATGACATGGTCTCAAACTTTCTAAACCGGTTAATTCTATTCGGAATTGCCAAAAATTCATATAACGCATTTTCAGCTATTTTCGAGCTATTTTCGGACAAATCTGCCCATATCTCCGAAACTATATGTCGTAGAACGGTGAAATCGATATTTTTAGAAAGATCTCGTCAAAATACAGTAGATGAAATGGTTTCCAACTTTCTAAACCGGTTAATTCCACTCGGAATTGACAGATATAGCGGATTTTGGAGTAGTTTTCGAGCAATATTCGGACAAATCTGCCCATATCTCCGAAACTATATGTCGTAGAAAGGGGAAATCGGTATTTTTAGAAAGATCTCGAAAAAATACAGTAGATGACATGGTCTCAAACTTTCTAAACCGGTTAATTCTATTCGGAATTGCCAAAAATTCATATAACGCATTTTCAGCTATTTTCGAGCTATTTTCGGACAAATCTGCCCATATCTCCGAAACTATATGTCGTAGAACGGTGAAATCGGTATTTTTAGAAAGATCTCGTGAAAATGCAGTAGATGAAATGGTTTCCAGCTTTCTAAACTGGTTAATTCCACTCGGAATTGACAGATATAACGGATTTTGGAGTAGTTTTCGAGCAATATTCGGACAAATCTGCCCATATCTCCGAAACTATATGTCGTAGAAAGGGGAAATCGGTATTTTTAGAAAGATCTCGAAAAAATACAGTAGATGACATGGTCTCAAACTTTCTAAACCGGTTAATTCTATTCGGAATTGCCAAAAATTCATATAACGCATTTTCAGCTATTTTCGAGCTATTTTCGGACAAATCAGCCCATATCTCCGAAACTATATATCGTAGGACGGTGAAATCGGTATTTTTGGAAAGATCTCGTGAAAATACAGTAGATGAAATGGTTTCCAACTTTCTAAACCGGTTAATTCCACTCGGAATTGACAGATATAACGGATTTTGGAGTAGTTTTCGAGTAATATTCGGACAAATCTGCCCATATCTCCGAAACTATATGTCGTAGAACGGTGAAATCGGTATTTTTAGAAAGATCTCGTGAAAATGCAGTAGATGAAATGATTTCCAACTTTCTAAACCGGTTAATTCCACTCGGAATTGACAGATATAACGGATTTTGGAGTAGTTTTCGAGCAATATTCGGACAAATCTGCCCATATCTCCGAAACTATATGTCGTAGAACGGTGAAATCGGTATTTTTAGAAAGATCTCGTGAAAATGCAGTAGATGAAATGGTTTCCAACTTTCTAAACCGGTTAATTCCACTCGGAATTGACAGATATAACGGATTTTGGAGTAGTTTTCGAGCAATATTCGGACAAATCTGCCCATATCTCCGAAACTATATGTCGTAGAACGGTGAAATCGGTATTTTCAGAAAGATCTCGTGAAAATGCAGTAGATGAAATGGTTTACAACTTTCTAAACCGGTTAATTCCACTCGGAATTGACAGATATAACGGATTTTGGAGTAGTTTTCGAGCAATATTCGGACAATTCTGCCCATATCTCCGAAACTATATGTCGTAGAACGGTGAAATCGGTATTTTTAGAAAGATCTCGTGAAAATGCAGTAGATGAAATGGTTTCCAGCTTTCTAAACTGGTTAATTCCACTCGGAATTGACAGATATAACGGATTTTGGAGTAGTTTTCGAGCAATATTCGGACAATTCTGCCCATATCTCCGAAACTATATGTCGTAGAACGGTGAAATAGGTATTTTTAGAAAGATCTCGTGAAAATACAGTAGATGAAATGGTTTCCAACTTTCTAAACCGGTTAATTCCACTCGGAATTGACAGATATAACGGATTTTGGAGTAGTTTTCGAGCAATATTCGGACAAATTTTCCCATATCTCCGAAACTATATGTCGTAGAAAGGGGAAATCGGTATTTTTAGAAAGATCTCGAAAAAATACAGTAGATGACATGGTCTCAAACTTTCTAAACCGGTTAATTCTATTCGGAATTGCCAAAAATTCATATAACGCATTTTCAGCTATTTCCGAGCTATTTTCGGACAAATCAGCCCATATCTCCGAAACTATATATCGTAGGACGGTGAAATCGGTATTTTTGGAAAGATCTCGTGAAAATACAGTAGATGAAATGGTTTCCAACTTTCTAAACCGGTTAATTCCACTCGGAATTGACAGATATAGCGGATTTTGGAGTAGTTTTCGAGCAATATTCGGACAAATCTGCCCATATCTCCGAAACTATATGTCGTAGAAAGGGGAAATCGGTATTTTTAGAAAGATCTCGAAAAAATACAGTAGATGACATGGTCTCAAACTTTCTAAACCGGTTAATTCTATTCGGAATTGCCAAAAATTCATATAACGCATTTTCAGCTATTTTCGAGCTATTTTCGGACAAATCTGCCCATATCTCCGAAACTATATGTCGTAGAACGGTGAAATCGATATTTTTAGAAAGATCTCGTCAAAATACAGTAGATGAAATGGTTTCCAACTTTCTAAACCGGTTAATTCCACTCGGAATTGACAGATATAGCGGATTTTGGAGTAGTTTTCGAGCAATATTCGGACAAATCTGCCCATATCTCCGAAACTATATGTCGTAGAAAGGGGAAATCGGTATTTTTAGAAAGATCTCGAAAAAATACAGTAGATGACATGGTCTCAAACTTTCTAAACCGGTTAATTCTATTCGGAATTGCCAAAAATTCATATAACGCATTTTCAGCTATTTTCGAGCTATTTTCGGACAAATCTGCCCATATCTCCGAAACTATATGTCGTAGAACGGTGAAATCGGTATTTTTAGAAAGATCTCGTGAAAATGCAGTAGATGAAATGGTTTCCAGCTTTCTAAACTGGTTAATTCCACTCGGAATTGACAGATATAACGGATTTTGGAGTAGTTTTCGAGCAATATTCGGACAAATCTGCCCATATCTCCGAAACTATATGTCGTAGAAAGGGGAAATCGGTATTTTTAGAAAGATCTCGAAAAAATACAGTAGATGACATGGTCTCAAACTTTCTAAACCGGTTAATTCTATTCGGAATTGCCAAAAATTCATATAACGCATTTTCAGCTATTTTCGAGCTATTTTCGGACAAATCAGCCCATATCTCCGAAACTATATATCGTAGGACGGTGAAATCGGTATTTTTGGAAAGATCTCGTGAAAATACAGTAGATGAAATGGTTTCCAACTTTCTAAACCGGTTAATTCCACTCGGAATTGACAGATATAACGGATTTTGGAGTAGTTTTCGAGTAATATTCGGACAAATCTGCCCATATCTCCGAAACTATATGTCGTAGAACGGTGAAATCGGTATTTTTAGAAAGATCTCGTGAAAATGCAGTAGATGAAATGGTTTCCAACTTTCTAAACCGGTTAATTCCACTCGGAATTGACAGATATAACGGATTTTGGAGTAGTTTTCGAGCAATATTCGGACAAATCTGCCCATATCTCCGAAACTATATGTCGTAGAACGGTGAAATCGGTATTTTCAGAAAGATCTCGTGAAAATGCAGTAGATGAAATGGTTTACAACTTTCTAAACCGGTTAATTCCACTCGGAATTGACATATATAACGGATTTTGGAGTAGTTTTCGAACAATATTCGGACAAATCTGCCCATATCTCCGAAACTATATGTCGTAGAACGGTGAAATCGGTATTTTTAGAAAGATCTCGTGAAAATGCAGTAGATGAAATGGTTTCCAACTTTCTAAACCGGTTAATTCCACTCGGAATTGACAGATATAACGGATTTTGGAGTAGTTTTCGAGCAATATTCGGACAAATCTGCCCATATCTCCGAAACTATATGTCGTAGAACGGTGAAATCGGTATTTTCAGAAAGATCTCGTGAAAATGCAGTAGATGAAATGGTTTACAACTTTCTAAACCGGTTAATTCCACTCGGAATTGACAGATATAACGGATTTTGGAGTAGTTTTCGAGCAATATTCGGACAATTCTGCCCATATCTCCGAAACTATATGTCGTAGAACGGTGAAATAGGTATTTTTAGAAAGATCTCGTGAAAATACAGTAGATGAAATGGTTTCCAACTTTCTAAACCGGTTAATTCCACTCGGAATTGACAGATATAACGGATTTTGGAGTAGTTTTCGAGTAATATTCGGACAAATCTGCCCATATCTCCGAAACTATATGTCGTAGAACGGTGAAATCGGTATTTTTAGAAAGATCTCGTGAAAATGCAGTAGATGAAATGGTTTCCAACTTTCGAAACCGGTTAATTCCACTCGGAATTGACAGATATAACGGATTTTGGAGTAGTTTTCGAACAATATTTGGACAAATCTTCCCATATCTCCGAAGCTATATGTCGTAGAACGGTGAAATCGGTATTTTTAGAAAGATCTCGTGAAAATGCAGTAGATGAAATGGTTTCCAACTTTCTAAACCGGTTAATTCCACTCGGAATTGACAGATATAACGGATTTTGGAGTAGTTTTCGAACAATATTTGGACAAATCTGCCCATATCTCCGAAACTATATGTCGTAGAAAGGGGAAATCGGTATTTTTAGAAAGATCTCGAAAAAATACAGTAGATGACATGGTTTCCAACTTTCTAAACCGGTTAATTCCATTCGGAATTGACAGATATAACGGATTTTGGAGTAGTTTTCGAACAATATTTGGACAAATCTTCCCATATCTCCGAAGCTATATGTCGTAGAACGGTGAAATCGGTATTTTTAGAAAGATCTCGTGAA
This sequence comes from Platypus cylindrus, assembly GCA_949748235.1. Classification (NCBI taxonomy): domain Eukaryota; kingdom Metazoa; phylum Arthropoda; class Insecta; order Coleoptera; family Curculionidae; genus Platypus; species Platypus cylindrus. The sequence goes on from CATIYE010000015.1 coordinate 991,283, forward strand.
AATGCAGTAGATGAAATGGTTTCCAACTTTCTAAACCGGTTAATTCCACTCGGAATTGACAGATATAACGGATTTTGGAGTAGTTTTCGAACAATATTTGGACAAATCTGCCCATATCTCCGAAACTATATGTCGTAGAAAGGGGAAATCGGTATTTTTAGAAAGATCTCGAAAAAATACAGTAGATGACATGGTTTCCAACTTTCTAAACCGGTTAATTCCACTCGGAATTGACAGATATAACGGATTTTGGAGTAGTTTTCGAACAATATTTGGACAAATCTTCCCATATCTCCGAAGCTATATGTCGTAGAACGGTGAAATCGGTATTTTTAGAAAGATCTCGTGAAAATGCAGTAGATGAAATGGTTTCCAACTTTCTAAACCGGTTAATTCCACTCGGAATTGACAGATATATCGGATTTTGGAGTAGTTTTCGAGCAATATTCGGACAAATCTGCCCATATTTCCGAAACTATACGTCGTAGAAAGATGAAATCGGTATTTTTAGAAAGATCTCGAAAAAATACAGTAGATGAAATGGTTTCCAACTTTCTAAACCGGTTAATTCCACTCGGAATTGACAGATATAACGGATTTTGGAGTAGTTTTCGAGCAATATTCGGACAAATCTGCCCATATCTCCGAAACTATATGTCGTAGAAAGGGGAAATCGGTATTTTTAGAAAGATCTCGAAAAAATACAGTCGATGACATGGTTTCCAACTTTCTAAACCGGTTAATTCCACTCGGAATTGACAGATATAACGGATTTTGGAGTAGTTTTCGAACAATATTTGGACAAATCTTCCCATATCTCCGAAGCTATATGTCGTAGAACGGTGAAATCGGTATTTTTAGAAAGATCTCGTGAAAATACAGTAGATGACATGGTCTCAAACTTTCTAAACCGGTTAATTCTATTCGGAATTGCCAAAAATTCATATAACGCATTTTCAGCTATTTTCGAGCTATTTTCGGACAAATCTGCCCATATCTCCGAAACTATATGTCGTAGAACGGTGAAATCGATATTTTTAGAAAGATCTCGTCAAAATACAGTAGATGAAATGGTTTCCAACTTTCTAAACCGGTTAATTCCACTCGGAATTGACAGATATAGCGGATTTTGGAGTAGTTTTCGAGCAATATTCGGACAAATCTGCCCATATCTCCGAAACTATATGTCGTAGAACGGTGAAATCGGTATTTTTAGAAAGATCTCGTGAAAATGCAGTAGATGAAATGGTTTCCAGCTTTCTAAACCGGTTAATTCCACTCGGAATTGACAGATATAACGGATTTTGGAGTAGTTTTCGAGCAATATTCGGACAAATCTGCCCATATCTCCGAAACTATATGTCGTAGAAAGGGGAAATCGGTATTTTTAGAAAGATCTCGAAAAAATACAGTAGATGACATGGTCTCAAACTTTCTAAACCGGTTAATTCTATTCGGAATTGCCAAAAATTCATATAACGCATTTTCAGCTATTTTCGAGCTATTTTCGGACAAATCAGCCCATATCTCCGAAACTATATATCGTAGGACGGTGAAATCGGTATTTTTGGAAAGATCTCGTGAAAATACAGTAGATGAAATGGTTTCCAACTTTCTAAACCGGTTAATTCCACTCGGAATTGACAGATATAACGGATTTTGGAGTAGTTTTCGAGCAATATTCGGACAAATCTGCCCATATTTCCGAAACTATATGTCGTAGAACGGTGAAATCGGTATTTTCAGAAAGATCTCGTGAAAATGCAGTAGATGAAATGGTTTCCAACTTTCTAAACCGGTTAATTCCACTCGGAATTGACAGATATATCGGATTTTGGAGTAGTTTTCGAGCAATATTCGGACAAATCAGCTCATATCTCCGAAACTATATGTCGTAGAACGGTGAAATCGGTATTTTTAGAAAGATCTCGTGAAAATACAGTAGATGACATGGTTTCAAACTTTCTAAACCGGTTAATTCCACTCGGAATTGACAGATATAGCGGATTTTGGAGTAGTTTTCGAGCAATATTCGGACAAATCTGCCCATATCTCCGAAACTATATGTCGTAGAACGGTGAAATCGATATTTTTAGAAAGATCTCGAAAAAATACAGAAGATGACATGATTTCAAACTTTCTAAACCGGTTAATTCCACTCGGAATTGACAGATATAACGGATTTTGGAGTAGTTTTCGAGCAATATTCGGACAAATCTGCCCATATCTCCGAAACTATATGTCGTAGAACGGTGAAATCGATATTTTTAGAAAGATCTCGTGAAAGTACAGTAGATGAAATGGTTTCCAACTTTCTAAACCGGTTAATTCCACTCGGAATTGACAGATATAACGGATTTTGGAGTAGTTTTCGAGCAATATTCGGACAAATCTTCCCATATCTCCGAAACTATATGTCGTAGAACGGTGAAATCGGCATTTTTAGAAAGATCTCGAAAAAATACAGTAGATGACATGGTCTCAAACTTTCTAAACCGGTTAATTCTATTCGGAATTGCCAAAAATTCATATAACGCATTTTCAGCTATTTTCGAGCTATTTTCGGACAAATCTGCCCATATCTCCGAAACTATATGTCGTAGAACGGTGAAATCGATATTTTTAGAAAGATCTCGTCAAAATACAGTAGATGAAATGGTTTCCAACTTTCTAAACCGGTTAATTCCACTCGGAATTGACAGATATAGCGGATTTTGGAGTAGTTTTCGAGCAATATTCGGACAAATCTGCCCATATCTCCGAAACTATATGTCGTAGAAAGGGGAAATCGGTATTTTTAGAAAGATCTCGAAAAAATACAGTAGATGACATGGTCTCAAACTTTCTAAACCGGTTAATTCTATTCGGAATTGCCAAAAATTCATATAACGCATTTTCAGCTATTTTCGAGCTATTTTCGGACAAATCTGCCCATATCTCCGAAACTATATGTCGTAGAACGGTGAAATCGATATTTTTAGAAAGATCTCGTCAAAATACAGTAGATGAAATGGTTTCCAACTTTCTAAACCGGTTAATTCCACTCGGAATTGACAGATATAGCGGATTTTGGAGTAGTTTTCGAGCAATATTCGGACAAATCTGCCCATATCTCCGAAACTATATGTCGTAGAAAGGGGAAATCGGTATTTTTAGAAAGATCTCGAAAAAATACAGTAGATGACATGGTCTCAAACTTTCTAAACCGGTTAATTCTATTCGGAATTGCCAAAAATTCATATAACGCATTTTCAGCTATTTTCGAGCTATTTTCGGACAAATCTGCCCATATCTCCGAAACTATATGTCGTAGAACGGTGAAATCGGTATTTTTAGAAAGATCTCGTGAAAATGCAGTAGATGAAATGGTTTCCAGCTTTCTAAACTGGTTAATTCCACTCGGAATTGACAGATATAACGGATTTTGGAGTAGTTTTCGAGCAATATTCGGACAAATCTGCCCATATCTCCGAAACTATATGTCGTAGAAAGGGGAAATCGGTATTTTTAGAAAGATCTCGAAAAAATACAGTAGATGACATGGTCTCAAACTTTCTAAACCGGTTAATTCTATTCGGAATTGCCAAAAATTCATATAACGCATTTTCAGCTATTTTCGAGCTATTTTCGGACAAATCAGCCCATATCTCCGAAACTATATATCGTAGGACGGTGAAATCGGTATTTTTGGAAAGATCTCGTGAAAATACAGTAGATGAAATGGTTTCCAACTTTCTAAACCGGTTAATTCCACTCGGAATTGACAGATATAACGGATTTTGGAGTAGTTTTCGAGTAATATTCGGACAAATCTGCCCATATCTCCGAAACTATATGTCGTAGAACGGTGAAATCGGTATTTTTAGAAAGATCTCGTGAAAATGCAGTAGATGAAATGATTTCCAACTTTCTAAACCGGTTAATTCCACTCGGAATTGACAGATATAACGGATTTTGGAGTAGTTTTCGAGCAATATTCGGACAAATCTGCCCATATCTCCGAAACTATATGTCGTAGAACGGTGAAATCGGTATTTTTAGAAAGATCTCGTGAAAATGCAGTAGATGAAATGGTTTCCAACTTTCTAAACCGGTTAATTCCACTCGGAATTGACAGATATAACGGATTTTGGAGTAGTTTTCGAGCAATATTCGGACAAATCTGCCCATATCTCCGAAACTATATGTCGTAGAACGGTGAAATCGGTATTTTCAGAAAGATCTCGTGAAAATGCAGTAGATGAAATGGTTTACAACTTTCTAAACCGGTTAATTCCACTCGGAATTGACAGATATAACGGATTTTGGAGTAGTTTTCGAGCAATATTCGGACAATTCTGCCCATATCTCCGAAACTATATGTCGTAGAACGGTGAAATCGGTATTTTTAGAAAGATCTCGTGAAAATACAGTAGATGAAATGGTTTCCAACTTTCTAAACCGGTTAATTCCACTCGGAATTGACAGATATAACGGATTTTTGAGTAGTTTTCGAGCAATATTCGGACAAATCTGCCCATATCTCCGAAACTATATGTCGTAGAAAGGGGAAATCCGTATTTTTAGAAAGATCTCGTGAAAATACAGTAGATGAAATGGTTTCCAACTTTCTAAACCGGTTAATTCCACTCGGAATTGACAGATATAACCGATTTTGGAGTAGTTTTCGAGCAATATTCGGACAAATCTTCCCATATCTCCGAAACTATATGTCGTAGAACGGTGAAATCGGCATTTTTAGAAAGATCGCGAAAAAATATAGTAGATGACATGGTCTCAAACTTTCTAAACCGGTTAATTCTATTCGGAATTGCCAAAAATTCATATAACGCATTTTCAGCTATTTTCGAGCTATTTTCGGACAAACCAGCCCATATCTCCGAAACTATATATCGTAGGAAGGTGAAATCGGTATTTTTGGAAAGATCTCGTGAAAATACAGTAGATGAAATGGTTTCCAACTTTCTAAACCGGTTAATTCCACTCGGAATTGACAGATATAACGGATTTTGGAGTAGTTTTCGAGCAATATTCGGACAAATCTGCCCATATCTCCGAAACTATATGTCGTAGAAAGGGGAAATGGGTATTCTTAGAAAGATCTCGAAAAAATACAGTAGATGACATGGTCTCAAACTTTCTAAACCGGTTAATTCCACTCGGAATTGACAGATATAACCGATTTTGGAGTAGTTTTCGAGCAATATTCGGACAAATCTTCCCATATCTCCGAAACTATATGTCGTAGAACGGTGAAATCGGTATTTTTAGAAAGATCTCGAAAAAATACAGTAGATGACATGGTGTCAAACTTTCTAAACCGGTTAATTCTATTCGGAATTGCCAAAAATTCATATAACGCATTTTCAGCTATTTTCGAGCTATTTTCGGACAAACCAGCCCATATCTCCGAAACTATATATCGTAGGAAGGTGAAATCGGTATTTTTGGAAAGATCTCGTGAAAATACAGTAGATGAAATGGTTTCCAACTTTCTAAACCGGTTAATTCCACTCGGAATTGACAGATATAACGGATTTTGGAGTAGTTTTCGAGCAATATTCGGACAAATCTGCCCATATCTCCGAAACTATATGTCGTAGAAAGGGGAAATGGGTATTCTTAGAAAGATCTCGAAAAAATACAGTAGATGACATGGTCTCAAACTTTCTAAACCGGTTAAATCTATTCGGAATTGCCAAAAATTCATATAACGCTTTTTCAGCTATTTTCGAGCTATTTTCGGACAAATCAGCCCATATCTCCGAAACTATATATCGTAGGACGGTGAAATCGGTATTTTTGGAAAGATCTCGTGAAAATACAGTAGATGAAATGGTTTCCAACTTTCTAAACCGGTTAATTCCACTCGGAATTGACAGATATAACGGATTTTGGAGTAGTTTTCGAGCAATATTCGGACAATTCTGCCCATATCTCCGAAACTATATGTCGTAGAACGGTGAAATCGGTATTTTTAGAAAGATCTCGAAAAAATACAGTAGATGACATGGTGTCAAACTTTCTAAACCGGTTAATTCTATTCGGAATTGCCAAAAATTCATATAACGCATTTTCAGCTATTTTCGAGCTATTTTCGGACAAACCAGCCCATATCTCCGAAACTATATATCGTAGGAAGGTGAAATCGGTATTTTTGGAAAGATCTCGTGAAAATACAATAGATGAAATGGTTTCCAACTTTCTAAACCGGTTAATTCCACTCGGAATTGACAGATATAACGGATTTTGGAGTAGTTTTCGAGCAATATTCGGACAAATCTGCCCATATCTCCGAAACTATATGTCGTAGAAAGGGGAAATGGGTATTTTTAGAAAGATCTCGAAAAAATACAGTAGATGACATGGTCTCAAACTTTCTAAACCGGTTAAATCTATTCGGAATTGCCAAAAATTCATATAACGCTTTTTCAGCTATTTTCGAGCTATTTTCGGACAAATCAGCCCATATCTCCGAAACTATATATCGTAGGACGGTGAAATCGGTATTTTTGGAAAGATCTCGTGAAAATACAGTAGATGAAATGGTTTCCAACTTTCTAAACCGGTTAATTCCACTCGGAATTGACAGATATAACGGATTTTGGAGTAGTTTTCGAGCAATATTCGGACAAATCTGCCCATATCTCCGAAACTATATGTCGTAGAAAGGGGAAATCGGTATTTTTAGAAAGATCTCGAAAAAATACAGTAGATGACATGGTGTCAAACTTTCTAAACCGGTTAATTCTATTCGGAATTGCCAAAAATTCATATAACGCATTTTCAGCTATTTTCGAGCTATTTTCGGACAAACCAGCCCATATCTCCGAAACTATATATCGTAGGAAGGTGAAATCGGTATTTTTGGAAAGATCTCGTGAAAATACAGTAGATGAAATGGTTTCCAACTTTCTAAACCGGTTAATTCCACTCGGAATTGACAGATATAACGGATTTTGGAGTAGTTTTCGAGTAATATTCGGACAAATCTGCCCATATCTTTGAAACTATATGTCGTCGAACGGTGAAATCGGTATTTTTAGAAAGATCTCGAAAATATACAGAAGATGACATGGTTTCAAACTTTCTAAACCGGTTAATTCCACTCGGAATTGACAGATATATCGGATTTTGGAGTAGTTTTCGAGCAATATTCGGACAAATCTGCCCATATCTCCGAAACTATATGTCGTAGAACGGTGAAATCGGTATTTTTAGAAAGATCTCGTGAAAATACAGTAGATGAAATGGTTTCCAACTTTCTAAACCGGTTAATTCCACTCGGAATTGACAGATATATCGGATTTTGGAGTAGTTTTCGAGCAATATTCGGACAAATCAGCTCATATCTCCGAAACTATATGTCGTAGAACGGTGAAATCGGTATTTTTAGAAAGATCTCGTGAAAATACAGTAGATGAAATGGTTTCCAACTTTCTAAACCGGTTAATTCCACTCGGAATTGACAGATATAACGGATTTTGTAGTAGTTGTCGAGCAATATTCGGACAAATCTGCCCATATCTCCGAAACTATATGTCGTAGAACGGTGAAATCGGTATTTTTAGAAAGATCTCGTGAAAATACAGTAGATGAAATGGTTTCCAACTTTCTAAACCGGTTAATTCCACTCGGAATTGACAGATATATCGGATTTTGGAGTAGTTTTCGAGCAATATTCGGACAAATCAGCTCATATCTCCGAAACTATATGTCGTAGAACGGTGAAATCGGTATTTTTAGAAAGACCTCGTGAAAATGCAGTAGATGAAATGGTTTCCAACTTTCTAAACCGGTTAATTCCACTCGGAATTGACAGATATAACGGATTTTGTAGTAGTTGTCGAGCAATATTCGGACAAATCTGCCCATATCTCCGAAACTATATGTCGTAGAACGGTGAAATCGGTATTTTTAGAAAGATCTCGTGAAAATACAGTAGATGAAATGGTTTCCAACTTTCTAAACCGGTTAATTCCACTCGGAATTGACAGATATATCGGATTTTGGAGTAGTTTTCGAGCAATATTCGGACAAATCAGCTCATATCTCCGAAACTGTATGTCGTAGAACGGTGAAATCGGTATTTTTAGAAAGATCTCGTGAAAATACAGTAGATGACATGGTCTCAAACTTTCTAAACCGGTTAATTCCACTCGGAATTGACAGGTATAACGGATTTTGGAGTAGTTTTCGAGCAATATTCGGACAAATCTTCCCATATCTCCGAAGCTATATGTCGTAGAACGGTGAAATCGGCATTTTTAGAAAGATCGCGAAAAAATATAGTAGATGACATGGTCTCAAACTTTCTAAACCGGTTAATTCTATTCGGAATTGCCAAAAATTCATATAACGCATTTTCAGCTATTTTCGAGCTATTTTCGGACAAATCAGCCCATATCTCCGAAACTATATATCGTAGGACGGTGAAATCGGTATTTTTAGAAAGATCTCGTGAAAGTACAGTAGACGAAATGGTTTCCAACTTTCTAAACCGGTTAATTCCATTCGGAATTGACAGATATAACGGATTTTGGAGTAGTTTTCGAGCAATATTCGGACAATTCTGCCCATATCTCCGAAACTATATGTCGTAGAACGGTGAAATCGGTATTTTTAGAAAGATCTCGTGAAAATACAGTAGATGAAATGGTTTCCAACTTTCTAAACCGGTTAATTCCACTCGGAATTGACAGATATAACGGATTTTGGAGTAGTTTTCGAGCAATATTCGGACAAATCTGCCCATATCTCCGAAACTATATGTCGTAGAACGGTGAAATCGGTATTTTTAGAAAGATCTCGTGAAAATGCAGTAGACGAAATGGTTTCCAACTTTCTAAACCGGTTAATTCCACTCGGAATTGACAGATATAACGGATTTTGGAGTAGTTTTCGAGCAATATTCGGACAAATCTGCCCATATCTCCGAAACTATATGTCGTAGAAAGGGGAAATCGGTATTTTTAGAAAGATCTCGTGAAAATACAGTAGATGAAATGGTTTCCAACTTTCTAAACCGGTTAATTCCACTAGGAATTGACAGATATAACGGATTTTGGAGTAGTTTTCGAACAATATTCGGACAAATCTGCCCATATCTCCGAAACTATATGTCGTAGAACGGTGAAATCGGTATTTTTAGAAAGATCTCGAAAAAATACAGAAGATGACATGGTTTCAAACTTTCTAAACCGGTTAATTCCACTCGGAATTGACAGATATAACGGATTTTGGAGTAGTTTTCGAGCAATATTCGGACAAATCTGCCCATATCTCCGAAACTATATGTCGTAGAACGGTGAAATCGGTATTTTTAGAAAGATCTCGTGAAAATGCAGTAGATGAAATGGTTTCCAACTTTCTAAACCGGTCAATTCCACTCGGAATTGACAGATATAACGGATTTTGTAGTAGTTTTCGAACAATATTCGGACAAATCTGCCCATATCTCCGAAACTATATGTCGTAGAACGGTGAAATCGGTATTTTTAGAAAGATCTCGTGAAAGTACAGTAGATGAAATGGTTTCCAACTTTCTAAACCGGTTAATTCCACTCGGAATTGACAGATATAACGGATTTTGGAGTAGTTTTGGAACAATATTCGGACAAATCTGCCCATATCTCCGAAACTATATGTCGTAGAACGGTGAAATCGGTATTTTTAGAAAGATCTCGTGAAAGTACAGTAGATGAAATGGTTTCCAACTTTCTAAACCGGTTAATTCCACTCGGAATTGACAGATATAACGGATTTTGGAGTAGTTTTCGAGCAATATTCGGACAAATCTGCCCATATCTCCGAAACTATATGTCGTAGAACGGTGAAATCGGTATTTTTAGAAAGATCTCGTGAAAATGCAGTAGATGAAATGGTTTCCAACTTTCTAAACCGGTTAATTCCACTCGGAATCGACAGATATAACCGATTTTGGAGTAGTTTTCGAGCAATATTCGGACAAATCTGCCCATATCTTTGAAACTATATGTCGTCGAACGGTGAAATCGGTATTTTTAGAAAGATCTCGAAAAAATACAGAAGATGACATGGTTTCAAACTTTCTAAACCGGTTAATTCCACTCGGAATTGACAGATATAACGGATTTTGGAGTAGTTTTCGAGCAATATTCGGACAAATCTGCCCATATCTCCGAAACTATATGTCGTAGAACGGTGAAATCGGTATTTTTCGAAAGATCTCGTGAAAATGCAGTAGATGAAAAGGTTTCCAACTTTCTAAACCGGTTAATTCCACTCGGAATTGACAGATATAACGGATTTTGGAGTAGTTTTCGAACAATATTCGGACAAATCTGCCCATATCTCCGAAACTATATGTCGTAGAACGGTGAAATCGATATTTTTAGAAAGATCTCGTGAAAGTACAGTAGATGAAATGGTTTCCAACTTTCTAAACCGGTTAATTCCACTCGGAATTGACAGATATAACGGATTTTGGAGTAGTTTTCGAGTAATATTCGGACAAATCTGCCCATATCTTTGAAACTATATGTCGTCGAACGGTGAAATCGGTATTTTTAGAAAGATCTCGAAAATATACAGAAGATGACATGGTTTCAAACTTTCTAAACCGGTTAATTCCACTCGGAATTGACAGATATATCGGATTTTGGAGTAGTTTTCGAGCAATATTCGGACAAATCTGCCCATATCTCCGAAACTATATGTCGTAGAACGGTGAAATCGGTATTTTTAGAAAGATCTCGTGAAAATGCAGTAGATGAAATGGTTTCCAACTTTCTAAACCGGTTAATTCCACTCGGAATTGACAGATATAACGGATTTTGTAGTAGTTTTCGAGCAATATTCGGACAAATCTGCCCATATCTCCGAAACTATATGTCGTAGAACGGTGAAATCGGTATTTTTAGAAAGATCTCGTGAAAATACAGTAGATGAAATGGTTTCCAACTTTCTAAACCGGTTAATTCCACTCGGAATTGACAGATATATCGGATTTTGGAGTAGTTTTCGAGCAATATTCGGACAAATCAGCTCATATCTCCGAAACTATATGTCGTAGAACGGTGAAATCGGTATTTTTAGAAAGATCTCATGAAAATACAGTAGATGACATGGTCTCAAACTTTCTAAACCGGTTAATTCCACTCGGAATTGACAGGTATAACGGATTTTGGAGTAGTTTTCGAGCAATATTCGGACAAATCTTCCCATATCTCCGAAACTATATGTCGTAGAACGGTGAATTCGGCATTTTTAGAAAGATCGCGAAAAAATATAGTAGATGACATGGTCTCAAACTTTCTAAACCGGTTAATTCTATTCGGAATTGCCAAAAATTCATATAACGCATTTTCAGCTATTTTCGAGCTATTTTCGGACAAATCAGCCCATATCTCCAAAACTATATATCGTAGGACGGTGAAATCGGTATTTTTAGAAAGATCTCGTGAAAGTACAGTAGACGAAATGGTTTCCAACTTTCTAAACCGGTTAATTCCATTCGGAATTGACAGATATAACGGATTTTGGAGTAGTTTTCGAGCAATATTCGGACAATTCTGCCCATATCTCCGAAACTATATGTCGTAGAACGGTGAAATCGGTATTTTTAGAAAGATCTCGTGAAAATGCAGTAGACGAAATGGTTTCCAACTTTCTAAACCGGTTAATTCCACTCGGAATTGACAGATATAACGGATTTTGGAGTAGTTTTCGAGCAATATTCGGACAAATCTGCCCATATCTCCGAAACTATATGTCGTAGAAAGGGGAAATCGGTATTTTTAGAAAGATCTCGTGAAAATACAGTAGACGAAATGGTTTCCAACTTTCTAAACCGGTTAATTCCACTCGGAATTGACAGATATAACGGATTTTGGAGTAGTTTTCGAACAATATTCGGACAAATCTGCCCATATCTCCGAAACTATATGTCGTAGAACGGTGAAATCGATATTTTTAGAAAGATCTCGTGAAAGTACAGTAGATGAAATGGTTTCCAACTTTCTAAACCGGTTAATTCCACTCGGAATTGACAGATATAACGGATTTTGGAGTAGTTTTCGAGTAATATTCGGACAAATCTGCCCATATCTTTGAAACTATATGTCGTCGAACGGTGAAATCGGTATTTTTAGAAAGATCTCGAAAATATACAGAAGATGACATGGTTTCAAACTTTCTAAACCGGTTAATTCCACTCGGAATTGACAGATATATCGGATTTTGGAGTAGTTTTCGAGCAATATTCGGACAAATCTGCCCATATCTCCGAAACTATATGTCGTAGAACGGTGAAATCGGTATTTTTAGAAAGATCTCGTGAAAATGCAGTAGATGAAATGGTTTCCAACTTTCTAAACCGGTTAATTCCACTCGGAATTGACAGATATAACGGATTTTGTAGTAGTTTTCGAGCAATATTCGGACAAATCTGCCCATATCTCCGAAACTATATGTCGTAGAACGGTGAAATCGGTATTTTTAGAAAGATCTCGTGAAAATACAGTAGATGAAATGGTTTCCAACTTTCTAAACCGGTTAATTCCACTCGGAATTGACAGATATATCGGATTTTGGAGTAGTTTTCGAGCAATATTCGGACAAATCAGCTCATATCTCCGAAACTATATGTCGTAGAACGGTGAAATCGGTATTTTTAGAAAGATCTCATGAAAATACAGTAGATGACATGGTCTCAAACTTTCTAAACCGGTTAATTCCACTCGGAATTGACAGGTATAACGGATTTTGGAGTAGTTTTCGAGCAATATTCGGACAAATCTTCCCATATCTCCGAAACTATATGTCGTAGAACGGTGAAATCGGCATTTTTAGAAAGATCGCGAAAAAATATAGTAGATGACATGGTCTCAAACTTTCTAAACCGGTTAATTCTATTCGGAATTGCCAAAAATTCATATAACGCATTTTCAGCTATTTTCGAGCTATTTTCGGACAAATCAGCCCATATCTCCAAAACTATATATCGTAGGACGGTGAAATCGGTATTTTTAGAAAGATCTCGTGAAAGTACAGTAGACGAAATGGTTTCCAACTTTCTAAACCGGTTAATTCCATTCGGAATTGACAGATATAACGGATTTTGGAGTAGTTTTCGAGCAATATTCGGACAATTCTGCCCATATCTCCGAAACTATATGTCGTAGAACGGTGAAATTGGTATTTTTAGAAAGATCTCGTGAAAATGCAGTAGACGAAATGGTTTCCAACTTTCTAAACCGGTTAATTCCACTCGGAATTGACAGATATAACGGATTTTGGAGTAGTTTTCGAGCAATATTCGGACAAATCTGCCCATATCTCCGAAACTATATGTCGTAGAAAGGGGAAATCGGTATTTTTAGAAAGATCTCGTGAAAATACAGTAGACGAAATGGTTTCCAACTTTCTAAACCGGTTAATTCCACTCGGAATTGACAGATATAACGGATTTTGGAGTAGTTTTCGAACAATATTCGGACAAATCTGCCCATATCTCCGAAACTATATGTCGTAGAACGGTGAAATCGATATTTTTAGAAAGATCTCGTGAAAGTACAGTAGATGAAATGGTTTCCAACTTTCTAAACCGGTTAATTCCACTCGGAATTGACAGATATAACGGATTTTGGAGTAGTTTTCGAGTAATATTCGGACAAATCTGCCCATATCTTTGAAACTATATGTCGTCGAACGGTGAAATCGGTATTTTTAGAAAGATCTCGAAAATATACAGAAGATGACATGGTTTCAAACTTTCTAAACCGGTTAATTCCACTCGGAATTGACAGATATATCGGATTTTGGAGTAGTTTTCGAGCAATATTCGGACAAATCTGCCCATATCTCCGAAACTATATGTCGTAGAACGGTGAAATCGGTATTTTTAGAAAGATCTCGTGAAAATGCAGTAGATGAAATGGTTTCCAACTTTCTAAACCGGTTAATTCCACTCGGAATTGACAGATATAACGGATTTTGTAGTAGTTTTCGAGCAATATTCGGACAAATCTGCCCATATCTCCGAAACTATATGTCGTAGAACGGTGAAATCGGTATTTTTAGAAAGATCTCGTGAAAATACAGTAGATGAAATGGTTTCCAACTTTCTAAACCGGTTAATTCCACTCGGAATTGACAGATATATCGGATTTTGGAGTAGTTTTCGAGCAATATTCGGACAAATCAGCTCATATCTCCGAAACTATATGTCGTAGAACGGTGAAATCGGTATTTTTAGAAAGATCTCATGAAAATACAGTAGATGACATGGTCTCAAACTTTCTAAACCGGTTAATTCCACTCGGAATTGACAGGTATAACGGATTTTGGAGTAGTTTTCGAGCAATATTCGGACAAATCTTCCCATATCTCCGAAACTATATGTCGTAGAACGGTGAAATCGGCATTTTTAGAAAGATCGCGAAAAAATATAGTAGATGACATGGTCTCAAACTTTCTAAACCGGTTAATTCTATTCGGAATTGCCAAAAATTCATATAACGCATTTTCAGCTATTTTCGAGCTATTTTCGGACAAATCAGCCCATATCTCCAAAACTATATATCGTAGGACGGTGAAATCGGTATTTTTAGAAAGATCTCGTGAAAGTACAGTAGACGAAATGGTTTCCAACTTTCTAAACCGGTTAATTCCATTCGGAATTGACAGATATAACGGATTTTGGAGTAGTTTTCGAGCAATATTCGGACAATTCTGCCCATATCTCCGAAACTATATGTCGTAGAACGGTGAAATTGGTATTTTTAGAAAGATCTCGTGAAAATGCAGTAGACGAAATGGTTTCCAACTTTCTAAACCGGTTAATTCCACTCGGAATTGACAGATATAACGGATTTTGGAGTAGTTTTCGAGCAATATTCGGACAAATCTGCCCATATCTCCGAAACTATATGTCGTAGAAAGGGGAAATCGGTATTTTTAGAAAGATCTCGTGAAAATACAGTAGACGAAATGGTTTCCAACTTTCTAAACCGGTTAATTCCACTCGGAATTGACAGATATAACGGATTTTGGAGTAGTTTTCGAACAATATTCGGACAAATCTGCCCATATCTCCGAAACTATATGTCGTAGAACGGTGAAATCGATATTTTTAGAAAGATCTCGTGAAAGTACAGTAGATGAAATGGTTTCCAACTTTCTAAACCGGTTAATTCCACTCGGAATTGACAGATATAACGGATTTTGGAGTAGTTTTCGAGTAATATTCGGACAAATCTGCCCATATCTTTGAAACTATATGTCGTCGAACGGTGAAATCGGTATTTTTAGAAAGATCTCGAAAATATACAGAAGATGACATGGTTTCAAACTTTCTAAACCGGTTAATTCCACTCGGAATTGACAGATATATCGGATTTTGGAGTAGTTTTCGAGCAATATTCGGACAAATCTGCCCATATCTCCGAAACTATATGTCGTAGAACGGTGAAATCGGTATTTTTAGAAAGATCTCGTGAAAATGCAGTAGATGAAATGGTTTCCAACTTTCTAAACCGGTTAATTCCACTCGGAATTGACAGATATAACGGATTTTGTAGTAGTTTTCGAGCAATATTCGGACAAATCTGCCCATATCTCCGAAACTATATGTCGTAGAACGGTGAAATCGGTATTTTTAGAAAGATCTCGTGAAAATACAGTAGATGAAATGGTTTCCAACTTTCTAAACCGGTTAATTCCACTCGGAATTGACAGATATATCGGATTTTGGAGTAGTTTTCGAGCAATATTCGGACAAATCAGCTCATATCTCCGAAACTATATGTCGTAGAACGGTGAAATCGGTATTTTTAGAAAGATCTCATGAAAATACAGTAGATGACATGGTCTCAAACTTTCTAAACCGGTTAATTCCACTCGGAATTGACAGGTATAACGGATTTTGGAGTAGTTTTCGAGCAATATTCGGACAAATCTTCCCATATCTCCGAAACTATATGTCGTAGAACGGTGAAATCGGCATTTTTAGAAAGATCGCGAAAAAATATAGTAGATGACATGGTCTCAAACTTTCTAAACCGGTTAATTCTATTCGGAATTGCCAAAAATTCATATAACGCATTTTCAGCTATTTTCGAGCTATTTTCGGACAAATCAGCCCATATCTCCAAAACTATATATCGTAGGACGGTGAAATCGGTATTTTTAGAAAGATCTCGTGAAAGTACAGTAGACGAAATGGTTTCCAACTTTCTAAACCGGTTAATTCCATTCGGAATTGACAGATATAACGGATTTTGGAGTAGTTTTCGAGCAATATTCGGACAATTCTGCCCATATCTCCGAAACTATATGTCGTAGAACGGTGAAATCGGTATTTTTAGAAAGATCTCGTGAAAATGCAGTAGACGAAATGGTTTCCAACTTTCTAAACCGGTTAATTCCACTCGGAATTGACAGATATAACGGATTTTGGAGTAGTTTTCGAGCAATATTCGGACAAATCTGCCCATATCTCCGAAACTATATGTCGTAGAAAGGGGAAATCGGTATTTTTAGAAAGATCTCGTGAAAATACAGTAGACGAAATGGTTTCCAACTTTCTAAACCGGTTAATTCCACTCGGAATTGACAGATATAACGGATTTTGGAGTAGTTTTCGAGCAATATTCGGACAAATCTGCCCATATCTCCGAAACTATATGTCGTAGAACGGTGAAATCGGTATTTTTAGAAAGATCTCGTGAAAATGCAGTAGACGAAATGGTTTCCAACTTTCTAAACCGGTTAATTCCACTCGGAATTGACAGATATAATGGATTTTGGAGTAGTTTTCGAGCAATATTCGGACAAATCTGCCCATATCTCCGAAACTATATGTCGTAGAAAGGGGAAATCGGTATTTTTAGAAAGATCTCGTGAAAATACAGTAGATGAAATGGTTTCCAACTTTCTAAACCGGTTAATTCCACTCGGTATTGACAGATATAACGGATTTTGGAGTAGTTTTCGAGCAATATTCGGACAAATCTGCCCATATCTCCGAAACTATATGTCGTAGAAAGGGGAAATCGGTATTTTTAGAAAGATCTCGTGAAAATAGAGTAGATGAAATGGTTTCCAACTTTCTAAACCGGTTAATTCCACTCGGAATTGACAGATATAACGGATTTTGGAGTAGTTTTCGAGCAATATTCGGACAAATCTGCCCATATCTCCGAAACTATATGTCGTAGAACGGTGAAATCGGTATTTTTAGAAAGATCTCGTGAAAATGCAGTAGACGAAATGGTTTCCAACTTTCTAAACCGGTTAATTCCACTCGGAATTGACAGATATAACGGATTTTGGAGTAGTTTTCGAGCAATATTCGGACAAATCTGCCCATATCTCCGAAACTATATGTCGTAGAAAGGGGAAATCGGTATTTTTAGAAAGATCTCGTGAAAATACAGTAGATGAAATGGTTTCCAACTTTCTAAACCGGTTAATTCCACTCGGTATTGACAGATATAACGGATTTTGGAGTAATTTTCGAACAATATTCGGACAAATCTGCCCATATCTCCGAAACTATATGTCGTAGAACGGTGAAATCGGTATTTTTAGAAAGATCTCGAAAAAATACAGAAGAAGACATGGTTTCAAACTTTCTAAACCGGTTAATTCCACTCGGAATTGACAGATATAACGGATTTTGGAGTAGTTTTCGAGCAATATTCGGACAAATCTGCCCATATCTCCGAAACTATATGTCGTAGAACGGTGAAATCGGTATTTTTAGAAAGATCTCGTGAAAATACAGTAGATGACATGGTCTCAAACTTTCTAAACCGGTTAATTCCACTCGGAATTGACAGGTATAACGGATTTTGGAGTAGTTTTCGAGCAATATTCGGACAAATCTTCCCATATCTCCGAAACTATATGTCGTAGAACGGTGAAATCGGCATTTTTAGAAATATCGCGAAAAAATATAGTAGATGACATGGTCTCAAACTTTCTAAACCGGTTAATTCTATTCGGAATTGCCAAAAATTCATATAACGCATTTTCAGCTATTTTCGAGCTATTTTCGGACAAATCAGCCCATATCTCCGAAACTATATATCGTAGGACGGTGAAATCGGTATTTTTAGAAAGATCTCGTGAAAGTACAGTAGACGAAATGGTTTCCAACTTTCTAAACCGGTTAATTCCACTCGGAATTGACAGATATAACGGATTTTGGAGTAGTTTTCGAGCAATATTCGGACAATTCTGCCCATATCTCCGAAACTATATGTCGTAGAACGGTGAAATCGGTATTTTTAGAAAGATCTCGTGAAAATACAGTAGATGAAATGGTTTCCAACTTTCTAAACCGGTTAATTCCACTCGGAATTGACAGATATAACGGATTTTGGAGTAGTTTTCGAGCAATATTCGGACAAATCTGCCCATATCTCCGAAACTATATGTCGTAGAACGGTGAAATCGGTATTTTTAGAAAGATCTCGTGAAAATGCAGTAGACGAAATGGTTTCCAACTTTCTAAACCGGTTAATTCCACTCGGAATTGACAGATATAACGGATTTTGGAGTAGTTTTCGAGCAATATTCGGACAAATCTGCCCATATCTCCGAAACTATATGTCGTAGAAAGGGGAAATCGGTATTTTTAGAAAGATCTCGAAAAAATACAGTAGATGAAATGGTTTCCAACTTTCTAAACCGGTTAATTCCACTCGGTATTGACAGATATAACGGATTTTGGAGTAGTTTTCGAACAATATTCGGACAAATCTGCCCATATCTCCGAAACTATATGTCGTAGAACGGTGAAATCGGTATTTTTAGAAAGATCTCGAAAAAATACAGAAGATGACATGGTTTCAAACTTTCTAAACCGGTTAATTCCACTCGGAATTGACAGATATAACGGATTTTGGAGTAGTTTTCGAGCAATATTCGGACAAACCTGCCCATATCTCCGAAACTATATGTCGTAGAACGGTGAAATCGGTATTTTTAGAAAGATCTCGTGAAAATGCAGTAGATGAAATGGTTTCCAACTTTCTAAACCGGTTAATTCCACTCGGAATTGACAGATATAACGGATTTTGGAGTATTTTTCGAACAATATTCGGACAAATCTGCCCATATCTCCGAAACTATATGTCGTAGAACGGTGAAATCGGTATTTTTAGAAAGATCTCGTGAAAGTACAGTAGATGAAATGGTTTCCAACTTTCTAAACCGGTTAATTCCACTCGGAATTGACAGATATAACGGATTTTGGAGTAGTTTTGGAACAATATTCGGACAAATCTGCCCATATCTCCGAAACTATATGTCGTAGAACGGTGAAATCGGTATTTTTAGAAAGATCTCGTGAAAGTACAGTAGATGAAATGGTTTCCAACTTTCTAAACCGGTTAATTCCACTCGGAATTGACAGATATAACGGATTTTGGAGTAGTTTTCGAGCAATATTCGGACAAATCTGCCCATATCTCCGAAACTATATGTCGTAGAACGGTGAAATCGGTATTTTTAGAAAGATCTCGTGAAAGTACAGTAGATGAAATGGTTTCCAACTTTCTAAACCGGTTAATTCCACTCGGAATTGACAGATATAACGGATTTTGGAGTAGTTTTCGAGCAATATTCGGACAAATCTGCCCATATCTCCGAAACTATATGTCGTAGAAAGGGGAAATCGGTATTTTTAGAAAGATCTCGAAAAAATACAGTAGATGACATGGTCTCAAACTTTCTAAACCGGTTAATTCTATTCGGAATTGCCAAAAATTCATATAACGCATTTTCAGCTATTTTCGAGCTATTTTCGGACAAACCAGCCCATATCTCCGAAACTATATATCGTAGGAAGGTGAAATCGGTATTTTTGGAAAGATCTCGTGAAAATACAGTAGATGAAATGGTTTCCAACTTTCTAAACCGGTTAATTCCACTCGGAATTGACAGATATATCGGATTTTGGAGTAGTTTTCGAGCAATATTCGGACAAATCTGCCCATACCTCCGAAACTATATGTCGTAGAACGGTGAAATCGGTATTTTTAGAAAGATCTCGTGAAAATGCAGTAGATGAAATGGTTTCCAACTTTCTAAACCGGTTAATTCCACTCGGAATTGACAGATATAACGGATTTTGTAGTAGTTTTCGAGCAATATTCGGACAAATCTGCCCATATCTCCGAAACTATATGTCGTAGAACGGTGAAATCGGTATTTTTAGAAAGATCGCGAAAAAATATAGTAGATGACATGGTCTCAAACTTTCTAAACCGGTTAATTCTATTCGGAATTGCCAAAAATTCATATAACGCATTTTCAGCTATTTTCGAGCTATTTTCGGACAAATCAGCCCATATCTCCGAAACTATATATCGTAGGAAGGTGAAATCGATATTTTTGGAAAGATCTCGTGAAAATACAGTAGATGAAATGGTTTCCAACTTTCTAAACCGGTTAATTCCACTCGGAATAGACAGATATATCGGATTTTGGAGTAGTTTTCGAGCAATATTCGGACAAATCTGCCCATATCTCCGAAACTATATGTCGTAGAACGGTGAAATCGGTATTTTTAGAAAGATCTCGTGAAAATACAGTAGATGAAATGGTTTCCAACTTTCTAAACCGGTTAATTCCACTCGGAATTGACAGATATAACGGATTTTGGAGTAGTTTTCGAGCAATATTCGGACAAATCTGCCCATATCTCCGAAACTATATGTCGTAGAAAGGGGAAATCGGTATTTTTAGAAAGATCTCGAAAAAATACAGTAGATGACATGGTCTCAAACTTTCTAAACCGGTTAATTCTATTCGGAATTGCCAAAAATTCATATAACGCATTTTCAGCTATTTTCGAGCTATTTTCGGACAAACCAGCCCATATCTCCGAAACTATATATCGTAGGAAGGTGAAATCGATATTTTTGGAAAGATCTCGTGAAAATACAGTAGATGAAATGGTTTCCAACTTTCTAAACCGGTTAATTCCACTCGGAATAGACAGATATATCGGATTTTGGAGTAGTTTTCGAGCAATATTCGGACAAATCTGCCCATATCTCCGAAACTATATGTCGTAGAACGGTGAAATCGGTATTTTTAGAAAGATCTCGTGAAAATACAGTAGATGAAATGGTTTCCAACTTTCTAAACCGGTTAATTCCACTCGGAATTGACAGATATAACGGATTTTGGAGTAGTTTTCGAGCAATATTCGGACAAATCTGCCCATATCTCCGAAACTATATGTCGTAGAACGGTGAAATCGGTATTTTTAGAAAGATCTCGTGAAAATGCAGTAGACGAAATGGTTTCCAACTTTCTAAACCGGTTAATTCCACTCGGAATTGACAGATATAACGGATTTTGGAGTAGTTTTCGAGCAATATTCGGACAAATCTGCCCATATCTCCGAAACTATATGTCGTAGAAAGGGGAAATCGGTATTTTTAGAAAGATCTCGAAAAAATACAGTAGATGAAATGGTTTCCAACTTTCTAAACCGGTTAATTCCACTCGGTATTGACAGATATAACGGATTTTGGAGTAGTTTTCGAACAATATTCGGACAAATCTGCCCATATCTCCGAAACTATATGTCGTAGAACGGTGAAATCGGTATTTTTAGAAAGATCTCGAAAAAATACAGAAGATGACATGGTTTCAAACTTTCTAAACCGGTTAATTCCACTCGGAATTGACAGATATAACGGATTTTGGAGTAGTTTTCGAGCAATATTCGGACAAACCTGCCCATATCTCCGAAACTATATGTCGTAGAACGGTGAAATCGGTATTTTTAGAAAGATCTCGTGAAAATGCAGTAGATGAAATGGTTTCCAACTTTCTAAACCGGTTAATTCCACTCGGAATTGACAGATATAACGGATTTTGGAGTATTTTTCGAACAATATTCGGACAAATCTGCCCATATCTCCGAAACTATATGTCGTAGAACGGTGAAATCGGTATTTTTAGAAAGATCTCGTGAAAGTACAGTAGATGAAATGGTTTCCAACTTTCTAAACCGGTTAATTCCACTCGGAATTGACAGATATAACGGATTTTGGAGTAGTTTTGGAACAATATTCGGACAAATCTGCCCATATCTCCGAAACTATATGTCGTAGAACGGTGAAATCGGTATTTTTAGAAAGATCTCGTGAAAGTACAGTAGATGAAATGGTTTCCAACTTTCTAAACCGGTTAATTCCACTCGGAATTGACAGATATAACGGATTTTGGAGTAGTTTTCGAGCAATATTCGGACAAATCTGCCCATATCTCCGAAACTATATGTCGTAGAACGGTGAAATCGGTATTTTTAGAAAGATCTCGTGAAAGTACAGTAGATGAAATGGTTTCCAACTTTCTAAACCGGTTAATTCCACTCGGAATTGACAGATATAACGGATTTTGGAGTAGTTTTCGAGCAATATTCGGACAAATCTGCCCATATCTCCGAAACTATATGTCGTAGAAAGGGGAAATCGGTATTTTTAGAAAGATCTCGAAAAAATACAGTAGATGACATGGTCTCAAACTTTCTAAACCGGTTAATTCTATTCGGAATTGCCAAAAATTCATATAACGCATTTTCAGCTATTTTCGAGCTATTTTCGGACAAACCAGCCCATATCTCCGAAACTATATATCGTAGGAAGGTGAAATCGGTATTTTTGGAAAGATCTCGTGAAAATACAGTAGATGAAATGGTTTCCAACTTTCTAAACCGGTTAATTCCACTCGGAATTGACAGATATATCGGATTTTGGAGTAGTTTTCGAGCAATATTCGGACAAATCTGCCCATATCTCCGAAACTATATGTCGTAGAACGGTGAAATCGGTATTTTTAGAAAGATCTCGTGAAAATGCAGTAGATGAAATGGTTTCCAACTTTCTAAACCGGTTAATTCCACTCGGAATTGACAGATATAACGGATTTTGTAGTAGTTTTCGAGCAATATTCGGACAAATCTGCCCATATCTCCGAAACTATATGTCGTAGAACGGTGAAATCGGTATTTTTAGAAAGATCTCGTGAAAATACAGTAGATGAAATGGTTTCCAACTTTCTAAACCGGTTAATTCCACTCGGAATTGACAGATATATCGGATTTTGGAGTAGTTTTCGAGCAATATTCGGACAAATCAGCTCATATCTCCGAAACTATATGTCGTAGAACGGTGAAATCGGTATTTTTAGAAAGATCTCGTGAAAATACAGTAGATGACATGGTCTCAAACTTTCTAAACCGGTTAATTCCACTCGGAATTGACAGGTATAACGGATTTTGGAGTAGTTTTCGAGCAATATTCGGACAAATCTTCCCATATCTCCGAAACTATATGTCGTAGAACGGTGAAATCGGCATTTTTAGAAAGATCGCGAAAAAATATAGTAGATGACATGGTCTCAAACTTTCTAAACCGGTTAATTCTATTCGGAATTGCCAAAAATTCATATAACGCATTTTCAGCTATTTTCGAGCTATTTTCGGACAAATCAGCCCATATCTCCGAAACTATATATCGTAGGACGGTGAAATCGGTATTTTTAGAAAGATCTCGTGAAAGTACAGTAGACGAAATGGTTTCCAACTTTCTAAACCGGTTAATTCCATTCGGAATTGACAGATATAACGGATTTTGGAGTAGTTTTCGAGCAATATTCGGACAATTCTGCCCATATCTCCGAAACTATATGTCGTAGAACGGTGAAATCGGTATTTTTAGAAAGATCTCGTGAAAATACAGTAGATGAAATGGTTTCCAACTTTCTAAACCGGTTAATTCCACTCGGAATTGACAGATATAACGGATTTTGGAGTAGTTTTCGAGCAATATTCGGACAAATCTGCCCATATCTCCGAAACTATATGTCGTAGAAAGGGGAAATCGGTATTTTTAGAAAGATCTCGAAAAAATACAGTAGATGACATGGTCTCAAACTTTCTAAACCGGTTAATTCTATTCGGAATTGCCAAAAATTCATATAACGCATTTTCAGCTATTTTCGAGCTATTTTCGGACAAACCAGCCCATATCTCCGAAACTATATATCGTAGGAAGGTGAAATCGATATTTTTGGAAAGATCTCGTGAAAATACAGTAGATGAAATGGTTTCCAACTTTCTAAACCGGTTAATTCCACTCGGAATAGACAGATATATCGGATTTTGGAGTAGTTTTCGAGCAATATTCGGACAAATCTGCCCATATCTCCGAAACTATATGTCGTAGAACGGTGAAATCGGTATTTTTAGAAAGATCTCGTGAAAATGCAGTAGATGAAATGGTTTCCAACTTTCTAAACCGGTTAATTCCACTCGGAATTGACAGATATAACGGATTTTGGAGTAGTTTTCGAGCAATATTCGGACAAATCTGCCCATATCTCCGAAACTATATGTCGTAGAACGGCGAAATCGGTATTTTTAGAAAGATCTCGAGAAAATGCAGTAGATGAAATGGTTTCCAACTTTCTAAACCGGTTAATTCCACTCGGAATTGACAGATATAACGGATTTTGTAGTAGTTTTCGAGCAATATTCGGACAAATCTGCCCATATCTCCGAAACTATATGTCGTAGAACGGTGAAATCGGTATTTTTAGAAAGATCTCGTGAAAATACAGTAGATGAAATGGTTTCCAACTTTCTAAACCGGTTAATTCCACTCGGAATTGACAGATATATCGGATTTTGGAGTAGTTTTCGAGCAATATTCGGACAAATCAGCTCATATCTCCGAAACTATATGTCGTAGAACGGTGAAATCGGTATTTTTAGAAAGATCTCGTGAAAATACAGTAGATGACATGGTCTCAAACTTTCTAAACCGGTTAATTCCACTCGGAATTGACAGGTATAACGGATTTTGGAGTAGTTTTCGAGCAATATTCGGACAAATCTTCCCATATCTCCGAAACTATATGTCGTAGAACGGTGAAATCGGCATTTTTAGAAAGATCGCGAAAAAATATAGTAGATGACATGGTCTCAAACTTTCTAAACCGGTTAATTCTATTCGGAATTGCCAAAAATTCATATAACGCATTTTCAGCTATTTTCGAGCTATTTTCGGACAAATCAGCCCATATCTCCGAAACTATATATCGTAGGACGGTGAAATCGGTATTTTTAGAAAGATCTCGTGAAAGTACAGTAGACGAAATGGTTTCCAACTTTCTAAACCGGTTAATTCCATTCGGAATTGACAGATATAACGGATTTTGGAGTAGTTTTCGAGCAATATTCGGACAATTCTGCCCATATCTCCGAAACTATATGTCGTAGAACGGTGAAATCGGTATTTTTAGAAAGATCTCGTGAAAATACAGTAGATGAAATGGTTTCCAACTTTCTAAACCGGTTAATTCCACTCGGAATTGACAGATATAACGGATTTTGGAGTAGTTTTCGAGCAATATTCGGACAAATCTGCCCATATCTCCGAAACTATATGTCGTAGAACGGCGAAATCGGTATTTTTAGAAAGATCTCGTGAAAATGCAGTAGACGAAATGGTTTCCAACTTTCTAAACCGGTTAATTCCACTCGGAATTGACAGATATAACGGATTTTGGAGTAGTTTTCGAGCAATATTCGGACAAATCTGCCCATATCTCCGAAACTATATGTCGTAGAAAGGGGAAATCGGTATTTTTAGAAAGATCTCGTGAAAATACAGTAGATGAAATGGTTTCCAACTTTCTAAACCGGTTAATTCCACTCGGAATTGACAGATATAACGGATTTTGGAGTAGTTTTCGAACAATATTCGGACAAATCTGCCCATATCTCCGAAACTATATGTCGTAGAACGGTGAAATCGGTATTTTTAGAAAGATCTCGAAAAAATACAGAAGATGACATGGTTTAAAACTTTCTAAACCGGTTAATTCCACTCGGAATTGACAGATATAACGGATTTTGGAGTAGTTTTCGAGCAATATTCGGACAAATCTGCCCATATCTCCGAAACTATATGTCGTAGAACGGCGAAATCGGTATTTTTAGAAAGATCTCGTGAAAATGCAGTAGACGAAATGGTTTCCAACTTTCTAAACCGGTTAATTCCACTCGGAATTGACAGATATAACGGATTTTGGAGTAGTTTTCGAGCAATATTCGGACAAATCTGCCCATATCTCCGAAACTATATGTCGTAGAAAGGGGAAATCGGTATTTTTAGAAAGATCTCGTGAAAATACAGTAGATGAAATGGTTTCCAACTTTCTAAACCGGTTAATTCCACTCGGAATTGACAGATATAACGGATTTTGGAGTAGTTTTCGAACAATATTCGGACAAATCTGCCCATATCTCCGAAACTATATGTCGTAGAACGGTGAAATCGGTATTTTTAGAAAGATCTCGAAAAAATACAGAAGATGACATGGTTTAAAACTTTCTAAACCGGTTAATTCCACTCGGAATTGACAGATATAACGGATTTTGGAGTAGTTTTCGAGCAATATTCGGACAAATCTGCCCATATCTCCGAAACTATATGTCGTAGAACGGTGAAATCGGTATTTTTAGAAAGATCTCGAAAAAATACAGAAGATGACATGGTTTAAAACTTTCTAATACGGTTAATTCCACTCGGAATTGACAGATATAACGGATTTTGGAGTAGTTTTCGAGCAATATTCGGACAAATCTGCCCATATCTCCGAAACTATATGTCGTAGAACGGTGAAATCGGTATTTTTAGAAAGATCTCGTGAAAATGCAGTAGATGAAATGGTTTCCAACTTTCTAAACCGGTTAATTCCACTCGGAATTGACAGATATAACGGATTTTGGAGTATTTTTCGAACAATATTCGGACAAATCTGCCCATATCTCCGAAACTATATGTCGTAGAACGGTGAAATCGGTATTTTTAGAAAGATCTCGTGAAAGTACAGTAGATGAAATGGTTTCCAACTTTCTAAACCGGTTAATTCCACTCGGAATTGACAGATATAACGGATTTTGGAGTAGTTTTGGAACAATATTCGGACAAATCTGCCCATATCTCCGAAACTATATGTCGTAGAACGGTGAAATCGGTATTTTTAGAAAGATCTCGTGAAAGTACAGTAGATGAAATGGTTTCCAACTTTCTAAACCGGTTAATTCCACTCGGAATTGACAGATATAACGGATTTTGGAGTAGTTTTCGAGCAATATTCGGACAAATCTGCCCATATCTCCGAAACTATATGTCGTAGAAAGGGGAAATCGGTATTTTTAGAAAGATCTCGAAAAAATACAGTAGATGACATGGTCTCAAACTTTCTAAACCGGTTAATTCTATTCGGAATTGCCAAAAATTCATATAACGCATTTTCAGCTATTTTCGAGCTATTTTCGGACAAACCAGCCCATATCTCCGAAACTATATATCGTAGGAAGGTGAAATCGATATTTTTGGAAAGATCTCGTGAAAATACAGTAGATGAAATGGTTTCCAACTTTCTAAACCGGTTAATTCCACTCGGAATAGACAGATATATCGGATTTTGGAGTAGTTTTCGAGCAATATTCGGACAAATCTGCCCATATCTCCGAAACTATATGTCGTAGAACGGTGAAATCGGTATTTTTAGAAAGATCTCGTGAAAATGCAGTAGATGAAATGGTTTCCAACTTTCTAAACCGGTTAATTCCACTCGGAATTGACAGATATAACGGATTTTGGAGTAGTTTTCGAGCAATATTCGGACAAATCTGCCCATATCTCCGAAACTATATGTCGTAGAACGGCGAAATCGGTATTTTTAGAAAGATCTCGTGAAAATGCAGTAGACGAAATGGTTTCCAACTTTCTAAACCGGTTAATTCCACTCGGAATTGACAGATATAACGGATTTTGGAGTAGTTTTCGAGCAATATTCGGACAAATCTGCCCATATCTCCGAAACTATATGTCGTAGAAAGGGGAAATCGGTATTTTTAGAAAGATCTCGTGAAAATACAGTAGATGAAATGGTTTCCAACTTTCTAAACCGGTTAATTCCACTCGGAATTGACAGATATAACGGATTTTGGAGTAGTTTTCGAACAATATTCGGACAAATCTGCCCATATCTCCGAAACTATATGTCGTAGAACGGTGAAATCGGTATTTTTAGAAAGATCTCGAAAAAATACAGAAGATGACATGGTTTAAAACTTTCTAAACCGGTTAATTCCACTCGGAATTGACAGATATAACGGATTTTGGAGTAGTTTTCGAGCAATATTCGGACAAATCTGCCCATATCTCCGAAACTATATGTCGTAGAACGGTGAAATCGGTATTTTTAGAAAGATCTCGTGAAAATGCAGTAGATGAAATGGTTTCCAACTTTCTAAACCGGTTAATTCCACTCGGAATTGACAGATATAACGGATTTTGGAGTAGTTTTCGAACAATATTCGGACAAATCTGCCCATATCTCCGAAACTATATGTCGTAGAACGGTGAAATCGGTATTTTTAGAAAGATCTCGTGAAAGTACAGTAGATGAAATGGTTTCCAACTTTCTAAACCGGTTAATTCCACTCGGAATTGACAGATATAGCGGATTTTGGAGTAGTTTTGGAACAATATTCGGACAAATCTGCCCATATCTCCGAAACTATATGTCGTAGAACGGTGAAATCGGTATTTTTAGAAAGATCTCGTGAAAGTACAGTAGATGAAATGGTTTCCAACTTTCTAAACCGGTTAATTCCACTCGGAATTGACAGATATAACGGATTTTGGAGTAGTTTTCGAGCAATATTCGGACAAATCTGCCCATATCTCCGAAACTATATGTCGTAGAACGGTGAAATCGGTATTTTTAGAAAGATCTCGTGAAAATGCAGTAGATGAAATGGTTTCCAACTTTCTAATACGGTTAATTCCACTCGGAATTGACAGATATAACGGATTTTGGAGTAGTTTTCGAGCAATATTCGGACAAATCTGCCCATATCTCCGAAACTATATGTCGTAGAACGGTGAAATCGGTATTTTTAGAAAGATCTCGTGAAAATACAGTAGATGAAATGGTTTCCAACTTTCTAAACCGGTTAATTCCACTCGGAATTGACAGATATAACGGATTTTGTAGTAGTTTTCGAGCAATATTCGGACAAATCTGCCCATATCTCCGAAACTATATGTCGTAGAACGGTGAAATCGGTATTTTTAGAAAGATCTCGTGAAAATACAGTAGATGAAATGGTTTCCAACTTTCTAAACCGGTTAATTCCACTCGGAATTGACAGATATATCGGATTTTGGAGTAGTTTTCGAGCAATATTCGGACAAATCAGCTCATATCTCCGAAACTATATGTCGTAGAACGGTGAAATCGGTATTTTTAGAAGGATCTCGTGAAAATACAGTAGATGACATGGTCTCAAACTTTCTAAACCGGTTAATTCCACTCGGAATTGACAGGTATAACGGATTTTGGAGTAGTTTTCGAGCAATATTCGGACAAATCTTCCCATATCTCCGAAACTATATGTCGTAGAACGGTGAAATCGGCATTTTTAGAAAGATCGCGAAAAAATATAGTAGATGACATGGTCTCAAACTTTCTAAACCGGTTAATTCTATTCGGAATTGCCAAAAATTCATATAACGCATTTTCAGCTATTTTCGAGCTATTTTCGGACAAATCAGCCCATATCTCCGAAACTATATATCGTAGGACTGTGAAATCGGTATTTTTAGAAAGATCTCGTGAAAGTACAGTAGACGAAATGGTTTCCAACTTTCTAAACCGGTTAATTCCATTCGGAATTGACAGATATAACGGATTTTGGAGTAGTTTTCGAGCAATATTCGGACAATTCTGCCCATATCTCCGAAACTATATGTCGTAGAACGGTGAAATCGGTATTTTTAGAAAGATCTCGTGAAAATACAGTAGATGAAATGGTTTCCAACTTTCTAAACCGGTTAATTCCACTCGGAATTGACAGATATAACGGATTTTGGAGTAGTTTTCGAGCAATATTCGGACAAATCTGCCCATATCTCCGAAACTATATGTCGTAGAACGGCGAAATCGGTATTTTTAGAAAGATCTCGTGAAAATGCAGTAGACGAAATGGTTTCCAACTTTCTAAACCGGTTAATTCCACTCGGAATTGACAGATATAACGGATTTTGGAGTAGTTTTCGAGCAATATTCGGACAAATCTGCCCATATCTCCGAAACTATATGTCGTAGAAAGGGGAAATCGGTATTTTTAGAAAGATCTCGTGAAAATACAGTAGATGAAATGGTTTCCAACTTTCTAAACCGGTTAATTCCACTCGGAATTGACAGATATAACGGATTTTGGAGTAGTTTTCGAACAATATTCGGACAAATCTGCCCATATCTCCGAAACTATATGTCGTAGAACGGTGAAATCGGTATTTTTAGAAAGATCTCGAAAAAATACAGAAGATGACATGGTTTAAAACTTTCTAAACCGGTTAATTCCACTCGGAATTGACAGATATAACGGATTTTGGAGTAGTTTTCGAGCAATATTCGGACAAATCTGCCCATATCTCCGAAACTATATGTCGTAGAACGGTGAAATCGGTATTTTTAGAAAGATCTCGAAAAAATACAGAAGATGACATGGTTTAAAACTTTCTAAACCGGTTAATTCCACTCGGAATTGACAGATATAACGGATTTTGGAGTAGTTTTCGAGCAATATTCGGACAAATCTGCCCATATCTCCGAAACTATATGTCGTAGAACGGTGAAATCGGTATTTTTAGAAAGATCTCGTGAAAATGCAGTAGATGAAATGGTTTCAAACTTTCTAAACCGGTTAATTCCACTCGGAATTGACAGATATAACGGATTTTGGAGTAGTTTTCGAGCAATATTCGGACAAATCTGCCCATATCTCCGAAACTATATGTCGTAGAACGGTGAAATCGGTATTTTTAGAAAGATCTCGTGAAAATGCAGTAGATGAAATGGTTTCCAACTTTCTAAACCGGTTAATTCCACTCGGAATTGACAGATATAACGGATTTTGGAGTATTTTTCGAACAATATTCGGACAAATCTGCCCATATCTCCGAAACTATATGTCGTAGAACGGTGAAATCGGTATTTTTAGAAAGATCTCGTGAAAGTACAGTAGATGAAATGGTTTCCAACTTTCTAAACCGGTTAATTCCACTCGGAATTGACAGATATAACGGATTTTGGAGTAGTTTTGGAACAATATTCGGACAAATCTGCCCATATCTCCGAAACTATATGTCGTAGAACGGTGAAATCGGTATTTTTAGAAAGATCTCGTGAAAGTACAGTAGATGAAATGGTTTCCAACTTTCTAAACCGGTTAATTCCACTCGGAATTGACAGATATAACGGATTTTGGAGTAGTTTTCGAGCAATATTCGGACAAATCTGCCCATATCTCCGAAACTATATGTCGTAGAAAGGGGAAATCGGTATTTTTAGAAAGATCTCGAAAAAATACAGTAGATGACATGGTCTCAAACTTTCTAAACCGGTTAATTCTATTCGGAATTGCCAAAAATTCATATAACGCATTTTCAGCTATTTTCGAGCTATTTTCGGACAAACCAGCCCATATCTCCGAAACTATATATCGTAGGAAGGTGAAATCGATATTTTTGGAAAGATCTCGTGAAAATACAGTAGATGAAATGGTTTCCAACTTTCTAAACCGGTTAATTCCACTCGGAATAGACAGATATATCGGATTTTGGAGTAGTTTTCGAGCAATATTCGGACAAATCTGCCCATATCTCCGAAACTATATGTCGTACAACGGTGAAATCGGTATTTTTAGAAAGATCTCGTGAAAATGCAGTAGATGAAATGGTTTCCAACTTTCTAAACCGGTTAATTCCACTCGGAATTGACAGATATAACGGATTTTGGAGTAGTTTTCGAGCAATATTCGGACAAATCTGCCCATATCTCCGAAACTATATGTCGTAGAACGGCGAAATCGGTATTTTTAGAAAGATCTCGTGAAAATGCAGTAGACGAAATGGTTTCCAACTTTCTAAACCGGTTAATTCCACTCGGAATTGACAGATATAACGGATTTTGGAGTAGTTTTCGAGCAATATTCGGACAAATCTGCCCATATCTCCGAAACTATATGTCGTAGAAAGGGGAAATCGGTATTTTTAGAAAGATCTCGTGAAAATACAGTAGATGAAATGGTTTCCAACTTTCTAAACCGGTTAATTCCACTCGGAATTGACAGATATAACGGATTTTGGAGTAGTTTTCGAACAATATTCGGACAAATCTGCCCATATCTCCGAAACTATATGTCGTAGAACGGTGAAATCGGTATTTTTAGAAAGATCTCGATAAAATACAGAAGATGACATGGTTTAAAACTTTCTAAACCGGTTAATTCCACTCGGAATTGACAGATATAACGGATTTTGGAGTAGTTTTCGAGCAATATTCGGACAAATCTGCCCATATCTCCGAAACTATATGTCGTAGAACGGTGAAATCGGTATTTTTAGAAAGATCTCGTGAAAATGCAGTAGATGAAATGGTTTCCAACTTTCTAAACCGGTTAATTCCACTCGGAATTGACAGATATAACGGATTTTGGAGTAGTTTTCGAACAATATTCGGACAAATCTGCCCATATCTCCGAAACTATATGTCGTAGAACGGTGAAATCGGTATTTTTAGAAAGATCTCGTGAAAGTACAGTAGATGAAATGGTTTCCAACTTTCTAAACCGGTTAATTCCACTCGGAATTGACAGATATAGCGGATTTTGGAGTAGTTTTGGAACAATATTCGGACAAATCTGCCCATATCTCCGAAACTATATGTCGTAGAACGGTGAAATCGGTATTTTTAGAAAGATCTCGTGAAAGTACAGTAGATGAAATGGTTTCCAACTTTCTAAACCGGTTAATTCCACTCGGAATTGACAGATATAACGGATTTTGGAGTAGTTTTCGAGCAATATTCGGACAAATCTGCCCATATCTCCGAAACTATATGTCGTAGAACGGTGAAATCGGTATTTTTAGAAAGATCTCGTGAAAATGCAGTAGATGAAATGGTTTCCAACTTTCTAATACGGTTAATTCCACTCGGAATTGACAGATATAACGGATTTTGGAGTAGTTTTCGAGCAATATTCGGACAAATCTGCCCATATCTCCGAAACTATATGTCGTAGAACGGTGAAATCGGTATTTTTAGAAAGATCTCGTGAAAATACAGTAGATGAAATGGTTTCCAACTTTCTAAACCGGTTAATTCCACTCGGAATTGACAGATATAACGGATTTTGTAGTAGTTTTCGAGCAATATTCGGACAAATCTGCCCATATCTCCGAAACTATATGTCGTAGAACGGTGAAATCGGTATTTTTAGAAAGATCTCGTGAAAATACAGTAGATGAAATGGTTTCCAACTTTCTAAACCGGTTAATTCCACTCGGAATTGACAGATATATCGGATTTTGGAGTAGTTTTCGAGCAATATTCGGACAAATCAGCTCATATCTCCGAAACTATATGTCGTAGAACGGTGAAATCGGTATTTTTAGAAGGATCTCGTGAAAATACAGTAGATGACATGGTCTCAAACTTTCTAAACCGGTTAATTCCACTCGGAATTGACAGGTATAACGGATTTTGGAGTAGTTTTCGAGCAATATTCGGACAAATCTTCCCATATCTCCGAAACTATATGTCGTAGAACGGTGAAATCGGCATTTTTAGAAAGATCGCGAAAAAATATAGTAGATGACATGGTCTCAAACTTTCTAAACCGGTTAATTCTATTCGGAATTGCCAAAAATTCATATAACGCATTTTCAGCTATTTTCGAGCTATTTTCGGACAAATCAGCCCATATCTCCGAAACTATATATCGTAGGACTGTGAAATCGGTATTTTTAGAAAGATCTCGTGAAAGTACAGTAGACGAAATGGTTTCCAACTTTCTAAACCGGTTAATTCCATTCGGAATTGACAGATATAACGGATTTTGGAGTAGTTTTCGAGCAATATTCGGACAATTCTGCCCATATCTCCGAAACTATATGTCGTAGAACGGTGAAATCGGTATTTTTAGAAAGATCTCGTGAAAATACAGTAGATGAAATGGTTTCCAACTTTCTAAACCGGTTAATTCCACTCGGAATTGACAGATATAACGGATTTTGGAGTAGTTTTCGAGCAATATTCGGACAAATCTGCCCATATCTCCGAAACTATATGTCGTAGAAAGGGGAAATCGGTATTTTTAGAAAGATCTCGTGAAAATACAGTAGATGAAATGGTTTCCAACTTTCTAAACCGGTTAATTCCACTCGGAATTGACAGATATAACGGATTTTGGAGTAGTTTTCGAACAATATTCGGACAAATCTGCCCATATCTCCGAAACTATATGTCGTAGAACGGTGAAATCGGTATTTTTAGAAAGATCTCGAAAAAATACAGAAGATGACATGGTTTAAAACTTTCTAAACCGGTTAATTCCACTCGGAATTGACAGATATAACGGATTTTGGAGTAGTTTTCGAGCAATATTCGGACAAATCTGCCCATATCTCCGAAACTATATGTCGTAGAACGGTGAAATCGGTATTTTTAGAAAGATCTCGAAAAAATACAGAAGATGACATGGTTTAAAACTTTCTAAACCGGTTAATTCCACTCGGAATTGACAGATATAACGGATTTTGGAGTAGTTTTCGAGCAATATTCGGACAAATCTGCCCATATCTCCGAAACTATATGTCGTAGAACGGTGAAATCGGTATTTTTAGAAAGATCTCGTGAAAATGCAGTAGATGAAATGGTTTCAAACTTTCTAAACCGGTTAATTCCACTCGGAATTGACAGATATAACGGATTTTGGAGTAGTTTTCGAGCAATATTCGGACAAATCTGCCCATATCTCCGAAACTATATGTCGTAGAACGGTGAAATCGGTATTTTTAGAAAGATCTCGTGAAAATGCAGTAGATGAAATGGTTTCCAACTTTCTAAACCGGTTAATTCCACTCGGAATTGACAGATATAACGGATTTTGGAGTATTTTTCGAACAATATTCGGACAAATCTGCCCATATCTCCGAAACTATATGTCGTAGAACGGTGAAATCGGTATTTTTAGAAAGATCTCGTGAAAGTACAGTAGATGAAATGGTTTCCAACTTTCTAAACCGGTTAATTCCACTCGGAATTGACAGATATAACGGATTTTGGAGTAGTTTTGGAACAATATTCGGACAAATCTGCCCATATCTCCGAAACTATATGTCGTAGAACGGTGAAATCGGTATTTTTAGAAAGATCTCGTGAAAGTACAGTAGATGAAATGGTTTCCAACTTTCTAAACCGGTTAATTCCACTCGGAATTGACAGATATAACGGATTTTGGAGTAGTTTTCGAGCAATATTCGGACAAATCTGCCCATATCTCCGAAACTATATGTCGTAGAAAGGGGAAATCGGTATTTTTAGAAAGATCTCGAAAAAATACAGTAGATGACATGGTCTCAAACTTTCTAAACCGGTTAATTCTATTCGGAATTGCCAAAAATTCATATAACGCATTTTCAGCTATTTTCGAGCTATTTTCGGACAAACCAGCCCATATCTCCGAAACTATATATCGTAGGAAGGTGAAATCGATATTTTTGGAAAGATCTCGTGAAAATACAGTAGATGAAATGGTTTCCAACTTTCTAAACCGGTTAATTCCACTCGGAATAGACAGATATATCGGATTTTGGAGTAGTTTTCGAGCAATATTCGGACAAATCTGCCCATATCTCCGAAACTATATGTCGTAGAACGGTGAAATCGGTATTTTTAGAAAGATCTCGTGAAAATGCAGTAGATGAAATGGTTTCCAACTTTCTAAACCGGTTAATTCCACTCGGAATTGACAGATATAACGGATTTTGGAGTAGTTTTCGAGCAATATTCGGACAAATCTGCCCATATCTCCGAAACTATATGTCGTAGAAAGGGGAAATCGGTATTTTTAGAAAGATCTCGTGAAAATACAGTAGATGAAATGGTTTCCAACTTTCTAAACCGGTTAATTCCACTCGGAATTGACAGATATAACGGATTTTGGAGTAGTTTTCGAACAATATTCGGACAAATCTGCCCATATCTCCGAAACTATATGTCGTAGAACGGTGAAATCGGTATTTTTAGAAAGATCTCGAAAAAATACAGAAGATGACATGGTTTAAAACTTTCTAAACCGGTTAATTCCACTCGGAATTGACAGATATAACGGATTTTGGAGTAGTTTTCGAGCAATATTCGGACAAATCTGCCCATATCTCCGAAACTATATGTCGTAGAACGGTGTAATCGGTATTTTTAGAAAGATCTCGTGAAAATGCAGTAGATGAAATGGTTTCCAACTTTCTAAACCGGTTAATTCCACTCGGAATTGACAGATATAACGGATTTTGGAGTAGTTTTCGAACAATATTCGGACAAATCTGCCCATATCTCCGAAACTATATGTCGTAGAACGGTGAAATCGGTATTTTTAGAAAGATCTCGTGAAAGTACAGTAGATGAAATGGTTTCCAACTTTCTAAACCGGTTAATTCCACTCGGAATTGACAGATATAGCGGATTTTGGAGTAGTTTTGGAACAATATTCGGACAAATCTGCCCATATCTCCGAAACTATATGTCGTAGAACGGTGAAATCGGTATTTTTAGAAAGATCTCGTGAAAGTACAGTAGATGAAATGGTTTCCAACTTTCTAAACCGGTTAATTCCACTCGGAATTGACAGATATAACGGATTTTGGAGTAGTTTTCGAGCAATATTCGGACAAATCTGCCCATATCTCCGAAACTATATGTCGTAGAACGGTGAAATCGGTATTTTTAGAAAGATCTCGTGAAAATGCAGTAGATGAAATGGTTTCCAACTTTCTAATACGGTTAATTCCACTCGGAATTGACAGATATAACGGATTTTGGAGTAGTTTTCGAGCAATATTCGGACAAATCTGCCCATATCTCCGAAACTATATGTCGTAGAACGGTGAAATCGGTATTTTTAGAAAGATCTCGTGAAAATACAGTAGATGAAATGGTTTCCAACTTTCTAAACCGGTTAATTCCACTCGGAATTGACAGATATAACGGATTTTGTAGTAGTTTTCGAGCAATATTCGGACAAATCTGCCCATATCTCCGAAACTATATGTCGTAGAACGGTGAAATCGGTATTTTTAGAAAGATCTCGTGAAAATACAGTAGATGAAATGGTTTCCAACTTTCTAAACCGGTTAATTCCACTCGGAATTGACAGATATATCGGATTTTGGAGTAGTTTTCGAGCAATATTCGGACAAATCAGCTCATATCTCCGAAACTATATGTCGTAGAACGGTGAAATCGGTATTTTTAGAAGGATCTCGTGAAAATACAGTAGATGACATGGTCTCAAACTTTCTAAACCGGTTAATTCCACTCGGAATTGACAGGTATAACGGATTTTGGAGTAGTTTTCGAGCAATATTCGGACAAATCTTCCCATATCTCCGAAACTATATGTCGTAGAACGGTGAAATCGGCATTTTTAGAAAGATCGCGAAAAAATATAGTAGATGACATGGTCTCAAACTTTCTAAACCGGTTAATTCTATTCGGAATTGCCAAAAATTCATATAACGCATTTTCAGCTATTTTCGAGCTATTTTCGGACAAATCAGCCCATATCTCCGAAACTATATATCGTAGGACTGTGAAATCGGTATTTTTAGAAAGATCTCGTGAAAGTACAGTAGACGAAATGGTTTCCAACTTTCTAAACCGGTTAATTCCATTCGGAATTGACAGATATAACGGATTTTGGAGTAGTTTTCGAGCAATATTCGGACAATTCTGCCCATATCTCCGAAACTATATGTCGTAGAACGGTGAAATCGGTATTTTTAGAAAGATCTCGTGAAAATACAGTAGATGAAATGGTTTCCAACTTTCTAAACCGGTTAATTCCACTCGGAATTGACAGATATAACGGATTTTGGAGTAGTTTTCGAGCAATATTCGGACAAATCTGCCCATATCTCCGAAACTATATGTCGTAGAAAGGGGAAATCGGTATTTTTAGAAAGATCTCGTGAAAATACAGTAGATGAAATGGTTTCCAACTTTCTAAACCGGTTAATTCCACTCGGAATTGACAGATATAACGGATTTTGGAGTAGTTTTCGAACAATATTCGGACAAATCTGCCCATATCTCCGAAACTATATGTCGTAGAACGGTGAAATCGGTATTTTTAGAAAGATCTCGAAAAAATACAGAAGATGACATGGTTTAAAACTTTCTAAACCGGTTAATTCCACTCGGAATTGACAGATATAACGGATTTTGGAGTAGTTTTCGAGCAATATTCGGACAAATCTGCCCATATCTCCGAAACTATATGTCGTAGAACGGTGAAATCGGTATTTTTAGAAAGATCTCGAAAAAATACAGAAGATGACATGGTTTAAAACTTT
Organism: Platypus cylindrus; assembly: GCA_949748235.1. Lineage (NCBI taxonomy): Eukaryota > Metazoa > Arthropoda > Insecta > Coleoptera > Curculionidae > Platypus > Platypus cylindrus. The sequence continues at coordinate 1,029,793 of CATIYE010000015.1, forward strand.
CTAAACCGGTTAATTCCACTCGGAATTGACAGATATAACGGATTTTGGAGTAGTTTTCGAGCAATATTCGGACAAATCTGCCCATATCTCCGAAACTATATGTCGTAGAACGGTGAAATCGGTATTTTTAGAAAGATCTCGTGAAAATGCAGTAGATGAAATGGTTTCAAACTTTCTAAACCGGTTAATTCCACTCGGAATTGACAGATATAACGGATTTTGGAGTAGTTTTCGAGCAATATTCGGACAAATCTGCCCATATCTCCGAAACTATATGTCGTAGAACGGTGAAATCGGTATTTTTAGAAAGATCTCGTGAAAATGCAGTAGATGAAATGGTTTCCAACTTTCTAAACCGGTTAATTCCACTCGGAATTGACAGATATAACGGATTTTGGAGTATTTTTCGAACAATATTCGGACAAATCTGCCCATATCTCCGAAACTATATGTCGTAGAACGGTGAAATCGGTATTTTTAGAAAGATCTCGTGAAAGTACAGTAGATGAAATGGTTTCCAACTTTCTAAACCGGTTAATTCCACTCGGAATTGACAGATATAACGGATTTTGTAGTAGTTTTGGAACAATATTCGGACAAATCTGCCCATATCTCCGAAACTATATGTCGTAGAACGGTGAAATCGGTATTTTTAGAAAGATCTCGTGAAAGTACAGTAGATGAAATGGTTTCCAACTTTCTAAACCGGTTAATTCCACTCGGAATTGACAGATATAACGGATTTTGGAGTAGTTTTCGAGCAATATTCGGACAAATCTGCCCATATCTCCGAAACTATATGTCGTAGAAAGGGGAAATCGGTATTTTTAGAAAGATCTCGAAAAAATACAGTAGATGACATGGTCTCAAACTTTCTAAACCGGTTAATTCTATTCGGAATTGCCAAAAATTCATATAACGCATTTTCAGCTATTTTCGAGCTATTTTCGGACAAACCAGCCCATATCTCCGAAACTATATATCGTAGGAAGGTGAAATCGGTATTTTTGGAAAGATCTCGTGAAAATACAGTAGATGAAATGGTTTCCAACTTTCTAAACCGGTTAATTCCACTCGGAATAGACAGATATATCGGATTTTGGAGTAGTTTTCGAGCAATATTCGGACAAATCTGCCCATATCTCCGAAACTATATGTCGTAGAACGGTGAAATCGGTATTTTTAGAAAGATCTCGTGAAAATGCAGTAGATGAAATGGTTTCCAACTTTCTAAACCGGTTAATTCCACTCGGAATTGACAGATATAACGGATTTTGTAGTAGTTTTCGAGCAATATTCGGACAAATCTGCCCATATCTCCGAAACTATATGTCGTAGAACGGTGAAATCGGTATTTTTAGAAAGATCTCGTGAAAATGCAGTAGATGAAATGGTTTCCAACTTTCTAAACCGGTTAATTCCACTCGGAATTGACAGATATAACGGATTTTGTAGTAGTTTTCGAGCAATATTCGGACAAATCTGCCCATATCTCCGAAACTATATGTCGTAGAAAGGGGAAATCGGTATTTTTAGAAAGATCTCGAAAAAATACAGTAGATGACATGGTCTCAAACTTTCTAAACCGGTTAATTCTATTCGGAATTGCCAAAAATTCATATAACGCATTTTCAGCTATTTTCGAGCTATTTTCGGACAAACCAGCCCATATCTCCGAAACTATATATCGTAGGAAGGTGAAATCGGTATTTTTGGAAAGATCTCGTGAAAATACAGTAGATGAAATGGTTTCCAACTTTCTAAACCGGTTAATTCCACTCGGAATAGACAGATATATCGGATTTTGGAGTAGTTTTCGAGCAATATTCGGACAAATCTGCCCATATCTCCGAAACTATATGTCGTAGAACGGTGAAATCGGTATTTTTAGAAAGATCTCGTGAAAATGCAGTAGATGAAATGGTTTCCAACTTTCTAAACCGGTTAATTCCACTCGGAATTGACAGATATATCGGATTTTGGAGTAGTTTTCGAGCAATATTCGGACAAATCAGCTCATATCTCCGAAACTATATGTCGTAGAACGGTGAAATCGGTATTTTTAGAAAGATCTCGTGAAAATACAGTAGATGACATGGTCTCAAACTTTCTAAACCGGTTAATTCCACTCGGAATTGACAGGTATAACGGATTTTGGAGTAGTTTTCGAGCAATATTCGGACAAATCTTCCCATATCTCCGAAACTATATGTCGTAGAACGGTGAAATCGGCATTTTTAGAAAGATCGCGAAAAAATATAGTAGATGACATGGTCTCAAACTTTCTAAACCGGTTAATTCTATTCGGAATTGCCAAAAATTCATATAACGCATTTTCAGCTATTTTCGAGCTATTTTCGGACAAATCAGCCCATATCTCCGAAACTATATATCGTAGGACGGTGAAATCGGTATTTTTAGAAAGATCTCGTGAAAGTACAGTAGACGAAATGGTTTCCAACTTTCTAAACCGGTTAATTCCATTCGGAATTGACAGATATAACGGATTTTGGAGTAGTTTTCGAGCAATATTCGGACAATTCTGCCCATATCTCCGAAACTATATGTCGTAGAACGGTGAAATCGGTATTTTTAGAAAGATCTCGTGAAAATACAGTAGATGAAATGGTTTCCAACTTTCTAAACCGGTTAATTCCACTCGGAATTGACAGATATAACGGATTTTGGAGTAGTTTTCGAGCAATATTCGGACAAATCTGCCCATATCTCCGAAACTATATGTCGTAGAACGGCGAAATCGGTATTTTTAGAAAGATCTCGTGAAAATGCAGTAGACGAAATGGTTTCCAACTTTCTAAACCGGTTAATTCCACTCGGAATTGACAGATATAACGGATTTTGGAGTAGTTTTCGAGCAATATTCGGACAAATCTGCCCATATCTCCGAAACCATATGTCGTAGAAAGGGGAAATCGGTATTTTTAGAAAGATCTCGTGAAAATACAGTAGACGAAATGGTTTCCAACTTTCTAAACCGGTTAATTCCACTCGGAATTGACAGATATAACGGATTTTGGAGTAGTTTTCGAACAATATTCGGACAAATCTGCCCATATCTCCGAAACTATATGTCGTAGAACGGTGAAATCGGTATTTTTAGAAAGATCTCGAAAAAATACAGAAGATGACATGGTTTAAAACTTTCTAAACCGGTTAATTCCACTCGGAATTGACAGATATAACGGATTTTGGAGTAGTTTTCGAGCAATATTCGGACAAATCTGCCCATATCTCCGAAACTATATGTCGTAGAACGGTGAAATCGGTATTTTTAGAAAGATCTCGTGAAAATGCAGTAGATGAAATGGTTTCCAACTTTCTAAACCGGTTAATTCCACTCGGAATTGACAGATATAACGGATTTTGGAGTAGTTTTCGAACAATATTCGGACAAATCTGCCCATATCTCCGAAACTATATGTCGTAGAACGGTGAAATCGGTATTTTTAGAAAGATCTCGTGAAAGTACAGTAGATGAAATGGTTTCCAACTTTCTAAACCGGTTAATTCCACTCGGAATTGACAGATATAACGGATTTTGGAGTAGTTTTGGAACAATATTCGGACAAATCTGCCCATATCTCCGAGACTATATGTCGTAGAACGGTGAAATCGGTATTTTTAGAAAGATCTCGTGAAAATGCAGTAGATGAAATGGTTTCCAACTTTCTAAACCGGTTAATTCCACTCGGAATTGACAGATATAACGGATTTTGGAGTAGTTTTCGAGCAATATTCGGACAAATCTGCCCATATCTCCGAAACTATATGTCGTAGAACGGTGAAATCGGTATTTTTAGAAAGATCTCGTGAAAATGCAGTAGATGAAATGGTTTCCAACTTTCTAAACCGGTTAATTCCACTCGGAATCGACAGATATAACCGATTTTGGAGTAGTTTTCGAGCAATATTCGGACAAATCTGCCCATATCTTTGAAACTATATGTCGTCGAACGGTGAAATCGGTATTTTTAGTAAGATCTCGAAAAAATACAGAAGATGACATGGTTTCAAACTTTCTAAACCGGTTAATTCCACTCGGAATTGACAGATATAACGGATTTTGGAGTAGTTTTCGAGCAATATTCGGACAAATCTGCCCATATCTCCGAAACTATATGTCGTAGAACGGTGAAATCGGCATTTTTAGAAAGATCTCGTGAAAATGCAGTAGATGAAATGGTTTCCAACTTTCTAAACCGGTTAATTCCACTCGGAATTGACAGATATAACGGATTTTGGAGTAGTTTTCGAACAATATTCGGACAAATCTGCCCATATCTCCGAAACTATATGTCGTAGAACGGTGAAATCGGTATTTTTAGAAAGATCTCGTGAAAATGCAGTAGATGAAATGATTTCCAACTTCCTAAACCGGTTAATTCCATTCGGAATTGACAGATATAACGGATTTTGGAGTAGTTTTCGAGCAATATTCGGACAAATCTGCCCATATCTCCGAAACTATATGTCGTAGAACGGTGAAATCAGTATTTTTAGAAAGATCTCGTGAAAATGCAGTAGATGAAATGGTTTACAACTTTCTAAACCGGTTAATTCCACTCGGAATTGACAGATATAACGGATTTTGGAGTAGTTTTCGAGCAATATTCGGACAAATCTGCCCATATCTCCGAAACTATATGTCGTAGAACGGTGAAATCGGTATTTTTAGAAAGATCTCGTGAAAATGCAGTAGATGAAATGATTTCCAACTTTCTAAACCGGTTAATTCCACTCGGAATTGACAGATATAACGGATTTTGGAGTAGTTTTCGAGCAATATTCGGACAAATCTGCCCATATCTCCGAAACTATATGTCGTAGAACGGTGAAATCGGTATTTTTAGAAAGATCTCGTGAAAATACAGTAGATGAAATGGTTTCCAACTTTCTAAACCGGTTAATTCCACTCGGAATTGACAGATATAACGGATTTTGGAGTAGTTTTCGAGCAATATTCGGACAAATCTGCCCATATCTCCGAAACTACATGTCGTAGAACGGTGAGATCGGTATGTTTAGAAAGATCTCGTGAAAATGCAGTAGACGGAATGGTTTCCAACTTTCTAAACCGGTTAATTCCACTCGGAATTGACAGATATAACGGATTTTGGAGTAGTTTTCGAGCAATATTCGGACAAATCTGCCCATATCTCCGAAACTATATGTCGTAGAACGGTGAAATCGGTATTTTTAGAAAGATCTCGTGAAAATGCAGTAGACGGAATGGTTTCCAACTTTCTAAACCGGTTAATTCCACTCGGAATTGACAGATATAACGGATTTTGGAGTAGTTTTCGAACAATATTCGGACAAATCTGCCCATATCTCCGAAACTATATGTCGTAGAACGGTGAAATCGGTATTTTTAGAAAGATCTCGTGAAAGTACAGTAGATGAAATGGTTTCCAACTTTCTAAACCGGTTAATTCCACTCGGAATTGACAGATATAACGGATTTTGGAGTAGTTTTGGAACAATATTCGGACAAATCTGCCCATATCTCCGAAACTATATGTCGTAGAACGGTGAAATCGGTATTTTTAGAAAGATCTCGTGAAAATGCAGTAGATGAAATGGTTTCCAACTTTCTAAACCGGTTAATTCCACTCGGAATTGACAGATATAACGGATTTTGGAGTAGTTTTCGAGCAATATTCGGACAAATCTGCCCATATCTCCGAAACTATATGTCGTAGAACGGTGAAATCGGTATTTTTAGAAAGATCTCGTGAAAATGCAGTAGATGAAATGGTTTCCAACTTTCTAAACCGGTTAATTCCACTCGGAATCGACAGATATAACCGATTTTGGAGTAGTTTTCGAGCAATATTCGGACAAATCTGCCCATATCTTTGAAACTATATGTCGTCGAACGGTGAAATCGGTATTTTTAGTAAGATCTCGAAAAAATACAGAAGATGACATGGTTTCAAACTTTCTAAACCGGTTAATTCCACTCGGAATTGACAGATATAACGGATTTTGGAGTAGTTTTCGAGCAATATTCGGACAAATCTGCCCATATCTCCGAAACTATATGTCGTAGAACGGTGAAATCGGTATTTTTAGAAAGATCTCGTGAAAGTACAGTAGATGAAATGGTTTCCAACTTTCTAAACCGGTTAATTCCACTCGGAATTGACAGATATAACGGATTTTGGAGTAGTTTTCGAACAATATTCGGACAAATCTGCCCATATCTCCGAAACTATATGTCGTAGAACGGTGAAATCGGTATTTTTAGAAAGATCTCGTGAAAATGCAGTAGATGAAATGATTTCCAACTTTCTAAACCGGTTAATTCCATTCGGAATTGACAGATATAACGGATTTTGGAGTAGTTTTCGAGCAATATTCGGACAAATCTGCCCATATCTCCGAAACTATATGTCGTAGAACGGTGAAATCAGTATTTTTAGAAAGATCTCGTGAAAATGCAGTAGATGAAATGGTTTACAACTTTCTAAACCGGTTAATTCCACTCGGAATTGACAGATATAACGGATTTTGGAGTAGTTTTCGAGCAATATTCGGACAAATCTGCCCATATCTCCGAAACTATATGTCGTAGAACGGTGAAATCGGTATTTTTAGAAAGATCTCGTGAAAATGCAGTAGATGAAATGATTTCCAACTTTCTAAACCGGTTAATTCCACTCGGAATTGACAGATATAACGGATTTTGGAGTAGTTTTCGAGCAATATTCGGACAAATCTGCCCATATCTCCGAAACTATATGTCGTAGAACGGTGAAATCGGTATTTTTAGAAAGATCTCGTGAAAATACAGTAGATGAAATGGTTTCCAACTTTCTAAACCGGTTAATTCCACTCGGAATTGACAGATATAACGGATTTTGGAGTAGTTTTCGAGCAATATTCGGACAAATCTGCCCATATCTCCGAAACTATATGTCGTAGAACGGTGAAATCGGTATTTTTAGAAAGATCTCGTGAAAATACAGTAGATGAAATGGTTTCCAACTTTCTAAACCGGTTAATTCCACTCGGAATTGACAGATATAACGGATTTTGGAGTAGTTTTCGAGCAATATTCGGACAAATCTGCCCATATCTTTGAAACTATATGTCGTCGAACGGTGAAATCGGTATTTTTAGTAAGATCTCGAAAAAATACAGAAGATGACATGGTTTCCAACTTTCTAAACCGGTTAATTCCACTCGGAATTGACAGATATAACGGATTTTGGAGTAGTTTTCGAACAATATTCGGACAAATCTGCCCATATCTCCGAAACTATATGTCGTAGAACGGTGAAATCGGCATTTTTAGAAAGATCTCGTGAAAATGCAGTAGATGAAATGGTTTCCAACTTTCTAAACCGGTTAATTCCACTCGGAATTGACAGATATAACGGATTTTGGAGTAGTTTTCGAACAATATTCGGACAAATCTGCCCATATCTCCGAAACTATATGTCGTAGAACGGTGAAATCGGTATTTTTAGAAAGATCTCGTGAAAATGCAGTAGATGAAATGATTTCCAACTTTCTAAACCGGTTAATTCCATTCGGAATTGACAGATATAACGGATTTTGGAGTAGTTTTCGAGCAATATTCGGACAAATCTGCCCATATCTCCGAAACTATATGTCGTAGAACGGTGAAATCAGTATTTTTAGAAAGATCTCGTGAAAATGCAGTAGATGAAATGGTTTACAACTTTCTAAACCGGTTAATTCCACTCGGAATTGACAGATATAACGGATTTTGGAGTAGTTTTCGAGCAATATTCGGACAAATCTGCCCATATCTCCGAAACTATATGTCGTAGAACGGTGAAATCGGTATTTTTAGAAAGATCTCGTGAAAATGCAGTAAATGAAATGATTTCCAACTTTCTAAACCGGTTAATTCCACTCGGAATTGACAGATATAACGGATTTTGGAGTAGTTTTCGAGCAATATTCGGACAAATCTGCCCATATCTCCGAAACTATATGTCGTAGAACGGTGAAATCGGTATTTTTAGAAAGATCTCGTGAAAATACAGTAGATGAAATGGTTTCCAACTTTCTAAACCGGTTAATTCCACTCGGAATTGACAGATATAACGGATTTTGGAGTAGTTTTCGAGCAATATTCGGACAAATCTGCCCATATCTCCGAAACTATATGTCGTAGAACGGTGAAATCGGTATTTTTAGAAAGATCTCGTGAAAATACAGTAGATGAAATGGTTTCCAACTTTCTAAACCGGTTAATTCCACTCGGAATTGACAGATATAACGGATTTTGGAGTAGTTTTCGAGCAATATTCGGACAAATCTGCCCATATCTCCGAAACTACATGTCGTAGAACGGTGAGATCGGTATGTTTAGAAAGATCTCGTGAAAATGCAGTAGACGGAATGGTTTCCAACTTTCTAAACCGGTTAATTCCACTCGGAATTGACAGATATAACGGATTTTGGAGTAGTTTTCGAGCAATATTCGGACAAATCTGCCCATATCTCCGAAACTATATGTCGTAGAACTGTGAAATCGGTATTTTTAGAAAGATCTCGTGAAAATGCAGTAGATGAAATGGTTTCCAACTTTCTAAACCGGTTAATTCCACTCGGAATTGACAGATATAACGGATTTTGGAGTAGTTTTCGAGCAATATTCGGACAAATCTGCCCATATCTCCGAAACTATATGTCGTAGAACGGTGAAATCGGCATTTTTAGAAAGATCTCGAAAAAATACAGTAGATGACATGGTCTCAAACTTTCTAAACCGGTTAATTCTATTCGGAATTGCCAAAAATTCATATAACGCATTTTCAGCTATTTTCGAGCTATTTTCGGACAAATCAGCCCATATCTCCGAAACTATATATCGTAGGACGGTAAAATCGGTATTTTTGGAAAGATCTCGTGAAAATGCAGTAGATGAAATGGTTTCCAACTTTCTAAACCGGTTAATTCCACTCGGAATTGACAGATATAACGGATTTTGGAGTAGTTTTCGAGCAATATTCGGACAAATCTGCCCATATCTCCGAAACTATATGTCGTAGAACGGTGAAATCGGCATTTTTAGAAAGATCTCGAAAAAATACAGTAGATGACATGGTCTCAAACTTTCTAAACCGGTTAATTCTATTCGGAATTGCCAAAAATTCATATAACGCATTTTCAGCTATTTTCGAGCTATTTTCGGACAAATCAGCCCATATCTCCGAAACTATATATCGTAGGACGGTAAAATCGGTATTTTTGGAAAGATCGCGTGAAAATGCAGTAGATGAAATGGTTTCCAACTTTCTAAACCGGTTAATTCCACTCGGAATTGACAGATATATCGGATTTTGGAGTAGTTTTCGAGCAATATTCGGACAAATCTGCCCATATCTCCGAAACTATATGTCGTAGAACGGTGAAATCGGTATTTTTAGAAAGATCTCGTGAAAATGCAGTAGATGAAATGGTTTCCAACTTTCTAAACCGGTTAATTCCACTCGGAATTGACAGATATAACGGATTTTGGAGTAGTTTTCGAGCAATATTCGGACAAATCAGCCCATATCTCCGAAACTATATGTCGTAGAACGGTGAAATCGGTATTTTTAGAAAGATCGCGTGAAAATGCAGTAGATGAAATGGTTTCCAACTTTCTAAACCGGTTAATTCCACTCGGAATTGACAGATATATCGGATTTTGGAGTAGTTTTCGAGCAATATTCGGACAAATCTGCCCATATCTCCGAAACTATATGTCGTAGAACGGTGAAATCGGTATTTTTAGAAAGATCTCGTGAAAATACAGTAGATGAAATGGTTTCCAACTTTCTAAACCGGTTAATTCCACTCGGAATTGACAGATATAACGGATTTTGGAGTAGTTTTCGAGCAATATTCGGACAAATCTGCCCATATCTTTGAAACTATATGTCGTCGAACGGTGAAATCGGTATTTTTAGAAAGATCTCGAAAAAATACAGAAGATGACATGGTTTCAAACTTTCTAAACCGGTTAATTCCACTCGGAATTGACAGATATAACGGATTTTGGAGTAGTTTTCGAGCAATATTCGGACAAATCTGTCCATATCTCCGAAACTATATATCGTAGAACGGTGAAATCGGTATTTTTGGAAAGATCTCGTGAAAATGCAGTAGACGAAATGGTTTCCAACTTTCTAAACCGGTTAATTCCACTCGGAATTGACAGATATAACGGATTTTGGAGTAGTTTTCGAGCAATATTCGGACAAATCAGCCCATATCTCCGAAACTATATGTCGTAGAACGGTGAAATCGGTATTTTTAGAAAGATCGCGAGAAAATGCAGTAGATGAAATGGTTTCCAACTTTCTAAACCGGTTAATTCCACTCGGAATTGACAGATATATCGGATTTTGGAGTAGTTTTCGAGCAATATTCGGACAAATCTGCCCATATCTCCGAAACTATATGTCGTAGAACGGTGAAATCGGTATTTTTAGAAAGATCTCGTGAAAATACAGTAGATGAAATGGTTTCCAACTTTCTAAACAGGTTAATTCCACTTGGAATTGACAGATATAACGGATTTTGGAGTAGTTTTCGAGCAATATTCGGACAAATCTGCCCATATCTTTGAAACTATATGTCGTCGAACGGTGAAATCGGTATTTTTAGAAAGATCTCGAAAAAATACAGAAGATGACATGGTTTCAAACTTTCTAAACCGGTTAATTCCACTCGGAATTGACAGATATAACGGATTTTGGAGTAGTTTTCGAGCAATATTCGGACAAATCTGCCCATATCTCCGAAACTACATGTCGTAGAACGGTGAGATCGGTATGTTTAGAAAGATCTCGTGAAAATGCAGTAGACGGAATGGTTTCCAACTTTCTAAACCGGTTAATTCCACTCGGAATTGACAAATATAACGGATTTTGGAGTAGTTTTCGAGCAATATTCGGACAAATCTGCCCATATCTCCGAAACTATATGTCGTAGAACGGTGAAATCGGTATTTTTAGAAAGATCTCGTGAAAATGCAGTAGATGAAATGGTTTCCAACTTTCTAAACCGGTTAATTCCACTCGGAATTGACAGATATAACGGATTTTGGAGTAGTTTTCGAGCAATATTCGGACAAATCTGCCCATATCTCCGAAACTATATGTCGTAGAACGGTGAAATCGGCATTTTTAGAAAGATCTCGAAAAAATACAGTAGATGACATGGTCTCAAACTTTCTAAACCGGTTAATTCTATTCGGAATTGCCAAAAATTCATATAACGCATTTTCAGCTATTTTCGAGCTATTTTCGGACAAATCAGCCCATATCTCCGAAACTATATATCGTAGGACGGTAAAATCGGTATTTTTGGAAAGATCTCGTGAAAATGCAGTAGATGAAATGGTTTCCAACTTTCTAAACCGGTTAATTCCACTCGGAATTGACAGATATAACGGATTTTGGAGTAGTTTTCGAGCAATATTCGGACAAATCTGCCCATATCTCCGAAACTATATGTCGTAGAACGGTGAAATCGGTATTTTTAGAAAGATCTCGTGAAAGTACAGTAGATGAAATGGTTTCCAACTTTCTAAACCGGTTAATTCCACTCGGAATTGACAGATATAACGGATTTTGGAGTAGTTTTCGAACAATATTCGGACGAATCTGCCCATATCTCCGAAACTATATTTCGTAGAACGGTGAAATCGGTATTTTTAGAAAGATCTCGTGAAAATACAGTAGATGAAATGGTTTCCAACTTTCTAAACCGGTTAATTCCGCTCGGAATTGACAGATATAACGGATTTTTGAGTAGCTTTCGAGCAATATTCGGACAAATCTGCCCATATCTCCGAAACTATATGTCGTAGAAAGGGGAAATCCGTATTTTTAGAAAGATCTCGAAAAAATACTGTAGATGACATGGTTTCAAACTTTCTAAACCGGTTAATTCCACTCGGAATTGACAGATATAGCGGATTTTGGAGGAGTTTTCGAGCAATATTCGGACAAATCTGCCCATATCTCCGAAACTATATGTCGTAGAACGGTGAAATCGGTATTTTTAGAAAGATCTCGTGAAAATGCAGTAGATGAAATGGTTTCCAACTTTCTAAACCGGTTAATTCCACTCGGAATTGACAGATATAACGGATTTTGGAGTAGTTTTCGAGCAATATTCGGACAAATCTGCCCATATCTCCGAAACTATATGTCGTAGAACGGTGAAATCGGTATTTTTAGAAAGATCTCGTGAAAGTACAGTAGATGAAATGGTTTCCAACTTTCTAAACCGGTTAATTCCACTCGGAATTGACAGATATAACGGATTTTGGAGTAGTTTTCGAGCAATATTAGGACAAATCTGCCCATATCTCCGAAACTATATGTCGTAGAAAGGGGAAATCCGTATTTTTAGAAAGATCTCGAAAAAATACAGTAGATGACATGGTTTCAAACTTTCTAAACCGGTTAATTCCACTCGGAATTGACAGATATAGCGGATTTTGGAGTAGTTTTCGAGCAATATTCGGACAAATCTGCCCATATCTCCGAAACTATATGTCGTAGAACGGTGAAATCGGTATTTTTAGAAAGATCTCGTGAAAATGCAGTAGATGAAATGGTTTCCAACTTTCTAAACCGGTTAATTCCACTCGGAATTGACAGATATAACGGATTTTGGAGTAGTTTTCGAGCAATATTCGGACAAATCTGCCCATATCTCCGAAACTATATGTCGTAGAACGGTGAAATCGGCATTTTTAGAAAGATCGCGAAAAAATATAGTAGATGACATGGTCTCAAACTTTCTAAACCGGTTAATTCTATTCGGAATTGCCAAAAATTCATATAACCCATTTTCAGCTATTTTCGAGCTATTTTCGGACAAATCAGCCCATATCTCCGAAACTATATATCGTAGGACGGTAAAATCGGTATTTTTGGAAAGATCTCGTGAAAATGCAGTAGATGAAATGGTTTCCAACTTTCTAAACCGGTTAATTCCACTCGGAATTGACAGATATAACGGATTTTGGAGTAGTTTTCGAACAATATTCGGACGAATCTGCCCATATCTCCGAAACTATATGTCGTAGAACGGTGAAATCGGTATTTTTAGAAAGATCTCGTGAAAATGCAGTAGATGAAATGGTTTCCAACTTTCTAAACCGGTTAATTCCACTCGGAATTGACAGATATAACGGATTTTGGAGTAGTTTTCGAGCAATATTCGGACAAATCTGCCCATATCTCCGAAACTATATGTCGTAGAACGGTGAAATCGGCATTTTTAGAAAGATCGCGAAAAAATATAGTAGATGACATGGTCTCAAACTTTCTAAACCGGTTAATTCTATTCGGAATTGCCAAAAATTCATATAACCCATTTTCAGCTATTTTCGAGCTATTTTCGGACAAATCAGCCCATATCTCCGAAACTATATATCGTAGGACGGTAAAATCGGTATTTTTGGAAAGATCTCGTGAAAATGCAGTAGATGAAATGGTTTCCAACTTTCTAAACCGGTTAATTCCACTCGGAATTGACAGATATAACGGATTTTGGAGTAGTTTTCGAACAATATTCGGACGAATCTGCCCATATCTCCGAAACTATATGTCGTAGAACGGTGAAATCGGTATTTTTAGAAAGATCTCGTGAAAATACAGTAGATGAAATGGTTTCCAACTTTCTAAACCGGTTAATTCCACTCGGAATTGACAGATATAACGGATTTTTGAGTAGTTTTCGAGCAATATTCGGACAAATCTGCCCATATCTCCGAAACTATATGTCGTAGAAAGGGGAAATCCGTATTTTTAGAAAGATCTCGAAAAAATACAGTAGATGACATGGTTTCAAACTTTCTAAACCGGTTAATTCCACTCGGAATTGACAGATATAGCGGATTTTGGAGTAGTTTTCGAGCAATATTCGGACAAATCTGCCCATATCTCCGAAACTATATGTCGTAGAACGGTGAAATCGGTATTTTTAGAAAGATCTCGTGAAAATGCAGTAGATGAAATGGTTTCCAACTTTCTAAACCGGTTAATTCCACTCGGAATTGACAGATATAACGGATTTTGGAGTAGTTTTCGAGCAATATTCGGACAAATCTGCCCATATCTCCGAAACTATATTTCGTAGAACGGTGAAATCGGTATTTTTAGAAAGATCTCGTGAAAGTACAGTAGATGAAATGGTTTCCAACTTTCTCAACCGGTTAATTCCACTCGGAATTGACAGATATAACGGATTTTGGAGTAGTTTTCGAGCAATATTCGGACAAATCTGCCCATATCTCCGAAACTATATGTCGTAGAACGGTGAAATCGGTATTTTTAGAAAGATCTCGTGAAAGTACAGTAGATGAAATGGTTTCCAACTTTCTAAACCGGTTAATTCCACTCGGAATTGACAGATATAACGGATTTTGGAGTAGTTTTCGAACAATATTCGGACGAATCTGCCCATATCTCCGAAACTATATGTCGTAGAACGGTGAAATCGGCATTTTTAGAAAGATCGCGAAAAAATATAGTAGATGACATGGTCTCAAACTTTCTAAACCGGTTAATTCTATTCGGAATTGCCAAAAATTCATATAACCCATTTTCAGCTATTTTCGAGCTATTTTCGGACAAATCAGCCCATATCTCCGAAACTATATATCGTAGGACGGTAAAATCGGTATTTTTGGAAAGATCTCGTGAAAATGCAGTAGATGAAATGGTTTCCAACTTTCTAAACCGGTTAATTCCACTCGGAATTGACAGATATAACGGATTTTGGAGTAGTTTTCGAACAATATTCGGACGAATCTGCCCATATCTCCGAAACTATATGTCGTAGAACGGTGAAATCGGTATTTTTAGAAAGATCTCGTGAAAATACAGTAGATGAAATGGTTTCCAACTTTCTAAACCGGTTAATTCCACTCGGAATTGACAGATATAACGGATTTTTGAGTAGTTTTCGAGCAATATTCGGACAAATCTGCCCATATCTCCGAAACTATATGTCGTAGAAAGGGGAAATCCGTATTTTTAGAAAGATCTCGAAAAAATACAGTAGATGACATGGTTTCAAACTTTCTAAACCGGTTAATTCCACTCGGAATTGACAGATATAGCGGATTTTGGAGTAGTTTTCGAGCAATATTCGGACAAATCTGCCCATATCTCCGAAACTATATGTCGTAGAACGGTGAAATCGGTATTTTTAGAAAGATCTCGTGAAAATGCAGTAGATGAAATGGTTTCCAACTTTCTAAACCGGTTAATTCCACTCGGAATTGACAGATATAACGGATTTTGGAGTAGTTTTCGAGCAATATTCGGACAAATCTGCCCATATCTCCGAAACTATATTTCGTAGAACGGTGAAATCGGTATTTTTAGAAAGATCTCGTGAAAGTACAGTAGATGAAATGGTTTCCAACTTTCTCAACCGGTTAATTCCACTCGGAATTGACAGATATAACGGATTTTGGAGTAGTTTTCGAGCAATATTCGGACAAATCTGCCCATATCTCCGAAACTATATGTCGTAGAACGGTGAAATCGGTATTTTTAGAAAGATCTCGTGAAAGTACAGTAGATGAAATGGTTTCCAACTTTCTAAACCGGTTAATTCCACTCGGAATTGACAGATATAACGGATTTTGGAGTAGTTTTCGAACAATATTCGGACGAATCTGCCCATATCTCCGAAACTATATTTCGTAGAACGGTGAAATCGGTATTTTTAGAAAGATCTCGTGAAAATACAGTAGATGAAATGGTTTCCAACTTTCTAAACCGGTTAATTCCGCTCGGAATTGACAGATATAACGGATTTTTGAGTAGCTTTCGAGCAATATTCGGACAAATCTGCCCATATCTCCGAAACTATATGTCGTAGAAAGGGGAAATCCGTATTTTTAGAAAGATCTCGAAAAAATACTGTAGATGACATGGTTTCAAACTTTCTAAACCGGTTAATTCCACTCGGAATTGACAGATATAGCGGATTTTGGAGGAGTTTTCGAGCAATATTCGGACAAATCTGCCCATATCTCCGAAACTATATGTCGTAGAACGGTGAAATCGGTATTTTTAGAAAGATCTCGTGAAAATGCAGTAGATGAAATGGTTTCCAACTTTCTAAACCGGTTAATTCCACTCGGAATTGACAGATATAACGGATTTTGGAGTAGTTTTCGAGCAATATTCGGACAAATCTGCCCATATCTCCGAAACTATATGTCGTAGAACGGTGAAATCGGTATTTTTAGAAAGATCTCGTGAAAGTACAGTAGATGAAATGGTTTCCAACTTTCTAAACCGGTTAATTCCACTCGGAATTGACAGATATAACGGATTTTGGAGTAGTTTTCGAGCAATATTAGGACAAATCTGCCCATATCTCCGAAACTATATGTCGTAGAAAGGGGAAATCCGTATTTTTAGAAAGATCTCGAAAAAATACAGTAGATGACATGGTTTCAAACTTTCTAAACCGGTTAATTCCACTCGGAATTGACAGATATAGCGGATTTTGGAGTAGTTTTCGAGCAATATTCGGACAAATCTGCCCATATCTCCGAAACTATATGTCGTAGAACGGTGAAATCGGTATTTTTAGAAAGATCTCGTGAAAATGCAGTAGATGAAATGGTTTCCAACTTTCTAAACCGGTTAATTCCACTCGGAATTGACAGATATAACGGATTTTGGAGTAGTTTTCGAGCAATATTCGGACAAATCTGCCCATATCTCCGAAACTATATGTCGTAGAACGGTGAAATCGGCATTTTTAGAAAGATCGCGAAAAAATATAGTAGATGACATGGTCTCAAACTTTCTAAACCGGTTAATTCTATTCGGAATTGCCAAAAATTCATATAACCCATTTTCAGCTATTTTCGAGCTATTTTCGGACAAATCAGCCCATATCTCCGAAACTATATATCGTAGGACGGTAAAATCGGTATTTTTGGAAAGATCTCGTGAAAATGCAGTAGATGAAATGGTTTCCAACTTTCTAAACCGGTTAATTCCACTCGGAATTGACAGATATAACGGATTTTGGAGTAGTTTTCGAACAATATTCGGACGAATCTGCCCATATCTCCGAAACTATATGTCGTAGAACGGTGAAATCGGTATTTTTAGAAAGATCTCGTGAAAATACAGTAGATGAAATGGTTTCCAACTTTCTAAACCGGTTAATTCCACTCGGAATTGACAGATATAACGGATTTTTGAGTAGTTTTCGAGCAATATTCGGACAAATCTGCCCATATCTCCGAAACTATATGTCGTAGAAAGGGGAAATCCGTATTTTTAGAAAGATCTCGAAAAAATACAGTAGATGACATGGTTTCAAACTTTCTAAACCGGTTAATTCCACTCGGAATTGACAGATATAGCGGATTTTGGAGTAGTTTTCGAGCAATATTCGGACAAATCTGCCCATATCTCCGAAACTATATGTCGTAGAACGGTGAAATCGGTATTTTTAGAAAGATCTCGTGAAAATGCAGTAGATGAAATGGTTTCCAACTTTCTAAACCGGTTAATTCCACTCGGAATTGACAGATATAACGGATTTTGGAGTAGTTTTCGAGCAATATTCGGACAAATCTGCCCATATCTCCGAAACTATATGTCGTAGAACGGTGAAATCGGTATTTTTAGAAAGATCTCGTGAAAGTACAGTAGATGAAATGGTTTCCAACTTTCTCAACCGGTTAATTCCACTCGGAATTGACAGATATAACGGATTTTGGAGTAGTTTTCGAGCAATATTCGGACAAATCTGCCCATATCTCCGAAACTATATGTCGTAGAACGGTGAAATCGGTATTTTTAGAAAGATCTCGTGAAAATGCAGTAGATGAAATGGTTTCCAACTTTCTAAACCGGTTAATTCCATTCGGAATTGACAGATATAACGGATTTTGGAGTAGTTTTCGAGCAATATTCGGACAAATCTGCCCATATCTCCGAAACTATATGTCGTAGAACGGTGAAATCGGCATTTTTAGAAAGATCTCGAAAAAATACAGTAGATGACATGGTCTCATACTTTCTAAACCGGTTAATTCTATTCGGAATTGCCAAAAATTCATATAACGCATTTTCAGCTATTTTCGAGTAATATTCGGACAAATCTGCCCATATCTTTGAAACTATATGTCGTCGAACGGTAAAATCGGTATTTTTAGAAAGATCTCGAAAAAATACAGAAGATGACATAGTTTCAAACTTTCTAAACCGGTTAATTCCACTCGGAATTGACAGATATAGCGGATTTTGGAGTAGTTTTCGAGCAATATTCGGGCAAATCTGCCCATATCTCCGAAACTATATGTCGTAGAACGGTGAAATCGGTATTTTTAGAAAGATCTCGTGAAAATGGAGTAGATGAAATGGTTTCCAACTTTCTAAACCGGTTAATTCCACTCGGAATTGACAGATATAACCGATTTTGGAGTAGTTTTCGAGCAATATTCGGACAAATCTGCCCATATCTTTGAAACTATATGTCGTCGAACGGTGAAATCGGTATTTTTAGAAAGATCTCGAAAAAATACAGAAGATGACATGGTTTCAAACTTTCTAAACCGGTTAATTCCACTCGGAATTGACAGATATAACGGATTTTGGAGTAGTTTTCGAGCAATATTCGGACAAATCTGCCCATATCTCCGAAACTATATGTCGTAGAACGGTGAAATCGGTATTTTTAGAAAGATCTCGTGAAAGTACAGTAGATGAAATGGTTTCCAACTTTCTAAACCGGTTAATTCCACTCGGAATTGACAGATATAACGGATTTTGGAGTAGTTTTCGAGCAATATTCGGACAAATCTGCCCATATCTCCGAAACTATATGTCGTAGAACGGTGAAATCGGCATTTTTAGAAAGATCTCGAAAAAATACAGTAGATGACATGGTCTCAAACTTTCTAAACCGGTTAATTCTATTCGGAATTGCCAAAAATTCATATAACGCATTTTCAGCTATTTTCGAGCTATTTTCGGACAAATCAGCCCATATCTCCGAAACTATATATCGTAGGACGGTAAAATCGGTATTTTTGGAAAGATCGCGTGAAAATGCAGTAGATGAAATGGTTTCCAACTTTCTAAACCGGTTAATTCCACTCGGAATTGACAGATATATCGGATTTTGGAGTAGTTTTCGAGCAATATTCGGACAAATCTGCCCATATCTCCGAAACTATATGTCGTAGAACGGTGAAATCGGTATTTTTAGAAAGATCTCGTGAAAATGCAGTAGATGAAATGGTTTCCAACTTTCTAAACCGGTTAATTCCACTCGGAATTGACAGATATAACGGATTTTGGAGTAGTTTTCGAGCAATATTCGGACAAATCAGCCCATATCTCCGAAACTATATGTCGTAGAACGGTGAAATCGGTATTTTTAGAAAGATCGCGTGAAAATGCAGTAGATGAAATGGTTTCCAACTTTCTAAACCGGTTAATTCCACTCGGAATTGACAGATATATCGGATTTTGGAGTAGTTTTCGAGCAATATTCGGACAAATCTGCCCATATCTCCGAAACTATATGTCGTAGAACGGTGAAATCGGTATTTTTAGAAAGATCTCGTGAAAATACAGTAGATGAAATGGTTTCCAACTTTCTAAACCGGTTAATTCCACTCGGAATTGACAGATATAACGGATTTTGCAGTAGTTTTCGAGCAATATTCGGACAAATCTGCCCATATCTTTGAAACTATATGTCGTCGAACGGTGAAATCGGTATTTTTAGAAAGATCTCGAAAAAATACAGAAGATGACATGGTTTCAAACTTTCTAAACCGGTTAATTCCACTCGGAATTGACAGATATAACGGATTTTGGAGTAGTTTTCGAGCAATATTCGGACAAATCTGTCCATATCTCCGAAACTATATATCGTAGAACGGTGAAATCGGTATTTTTGGAAAGATCTCGTGAAAATGCAGTAGACGAAATGGTTTCCAACTTTCTAAACCGGTTAATTCCACTCGGAATTGACAGATATAACGGATTTTGGAGTAGTTTTCGAGCAATATTCGGACAAATCAGCCCATATCTCCGAAACTATATGTCGTAGAACGGTGAAATCGGTATTTTTAGAAAGATCGCGAGAAAATGCAGTAGATGAAATGGTTTCCAACTTTCTAAACCGGTTAATTCCACTCGGAATTGACAGATATATCGGATTTTGGAGTAGTTTTCGAGCAATATTCGGACAAATCTGCCCATATCTCCGAAACTATATGTCGTAGAACGGTGAAATCGGTATTTTTAGAAAGATCTCGTGAAAATACAGTAGATGAAATGGTTTCCAACTTTCTAAACAGGTTAATTCCACTCGGAATTGACAGATATAACGGATTTTGGAGTAGTTTTCGAGCAATATTCGGACAAATCTGCCCATATCTTTGAAACTATATGTCGTCGAACGGTGAAATCGGTATTTTTAGAAAGATCTCGAAAAAATACAGAAGATGACATGGTTTCAAACTTTCTAAACCGGTTAATTCCACTCGGAATTGACAGATATAACGGATTTTGGAGTAGTTTTCGAGCAATATTCGGACAAATCTGCCCATATCTCCGAAACTACATGTCGTAGAACGGTGAGATCGGTATGTTTAGAAAGATCTCGTGAAAATGCAGTAGACGGAATGGTTTCCAACTTTCTAAACCGGTTAATTCCACTCGGAATTGACAAATATAACGGATTTTGGAGTAGTTTTCGAGCAATATTCGGACAAATCTGCCCATATCTCCGAAACTATATGTCGTAGAACGGTGAAATCGGTATTTTTAGAAAGATCTCGTGAAAATGCAGTAGATGAAATGGTTTCCAACTTTCTAAACCGGTTAATTCCACTCGGAATTGACAGATATAACGGATTTTGGAGTAGTTTTCGAGCAATATTCGGACAAATCTGCCCATATCTCCGAAACTATATGTCGTAGAACGGTGAAATCGGCATTTTTAGAAAGATCTCGAAAAAATACAGTAGATGACATGGTCTCAAACTTTCTAAACCGGTTAATTCTATTCGGAATTGCCAAAAATTCATATAACGCATTTTCAGCTATTTTCGAGCTATTTTCGGACAAATCAGCCCATATCTCCGAAACTATATATCGTAGGACGGTAAAATCGGTATTTTTGGAAAGATCTCGTGAAAATGCAGTAGATGAAATGGTTTCCAACTTTCTAAACCGGTTAATTCCACTCGGAATTGACAGATATAACGGATTTTGGAGTAGTTTTCGAGCAATATTCGGACAAATCTGCCCATATCTCCGAAACTATATGTCGTAGAACGGTGAAATCGGTATTTTTAGAAAGATCTCGTGAAAGTACAGTAGA
Organism: Platypus cylindrus; assembly: GCA_949748235.1. Lineage (NCBI taxonomy): Eukaryota > Metazoa > Arthropoda > Insecta > Coleoptera > Curculionidae > Platypus > Platypus cylindrus. The sequence goes on from CATIYE010000015.1 coordinate 1,051,189, forward strand.
TGAAATGGTTTCCAACTTTCTAAACCGGTTAATTCCACTCGGAATTGACAGATATAACGGATTTTGGAGTAGTTTTCGAACAATATTCGGACGAATCTGCCCATATCTCCGAAACTATATTTCGTAGAACGGTGAAATCGGTATTTTTAGAAAGATCTCGTGAAAATACAGTAGATGAAATGGTTTCCAACTTTCTAAACCGGTTAATTCCGCTCGGAATTGACAGATATAACGGATTTTTGAGTAGCTTTCGAGCAATATTCGGACAAATCTGCCCATATCTCCGAAACTATATGTCGTAGAAAGGGGAAATCCGTATTTTTAGAAAGATCTCGAAAAAATACTGTAGATGACATGGTTTCAAACTTTCTAAACCGGTTAATTCCACTCGGAATTGACAGATATAGCGAATTTTGGAGGAGTTTTCGAGCAATATTCGGACAAATCTGCCCATATCTCCGAAACTATATGTCGTAGAACGGTGAAATCGGTATTTTTAGAAAGATCTCGTGAAAATGCAGTAGATGAAATGGTTTCCAACTTTCTAAACCGGTTAATTCCACTCGGAATTGACAGATATAACGGATTTTGGAGTAGTTTTCGAGCAATATTCGGACAAATCTGCCCATATCTCCGAAACTATATGTCGTAGAACGGTGAAATCGGTATTTTTAGAAAGATCTCGTGAAAGTACAGTAGATGAAATGGTTTCCAACTTTCTAAACCGGTTAATTCCACTCGGAATTGACAGATATAACGGATTTTGGAGTAGTTTTCGAGCAATATTAGGACAAATCTGCCCATATCTCCGAAACTATATGTCGTAGAAAGGGGAAATCCGTATTTTTAGAAAGATCTCGAAAAAATACAGTAGATGACATGGTTTCAAACTTTCTAAACCGGTTAATTCCACTCGGAATTGACAGATATAGCGGATTTTGGAGTAGTTTTCGAGCAATATTCGGACAAATCTGCCCATATCTCCGAAACTATATGTCGTAGAACGGTGAAATCGGTATTTTTAGAAAGATCTCGTGAAAATGCAGTAGATGAAATGGTTTCCAACTTTCTAAACCGGTTAATTCCACTCGGAATTGACAGATATAACGGATTTTGGAGTAGTTTTCGAGCAATATTCGGACAAATCTGCCCATATCTCCGAAACTATATGTCGTAGAACGGTGAAATCGGCATTTTTAGAAAGATCGCGAAAAAATATAGTAGATGACATGGTCTCAAACTTTCTAAACCGGTTAATTCTATTCGGAATTGCCAAAAATTCATATAACCCATTTTCAGCTATTTTCGAGCTATTTTCGGACAAATCAGCCCATATCTCCGAAACTATATATCGTAGGACGGTAAAATCGGTATTTTTGGAAAGATCTCGTGAAAATGCAGTAGATGAAATGGTTTCCAACTTTCTAAACCGGTTAATTCCACTCGGAATTGACAGATATAACGGATTTTGGAGTAGTTTTCGAACAATATTCGGACGAATCTGCCCATATCTCCGAAACTATATGTCGTAGAACGGTGAAATCGGTATTTTTAGAAAGATCTCGTGAAAATACAGTAGATGAAATGGTTTCCAACTTTCTAAACCGGTTAATTCCACTCGGAATTGACAGATATAACGGATTTTTGAGTAGTTTTCGAGCAATATTCGGACAAATCTGCCCATATCTCCGAAACTATATGTCGTAGAAAGGGGAAATCCGTATTTTTAGAAAGATCTCGAAAAAATACAGTAGATGACATGGTTTCAAACTTTCTAAACCGGTTAATTCCACTCGGAATTGACAGATATAGCGGATTTTGGAGTAGTTTTCGAGCAATATTCGGACAAATCTGCCCATATCTCCGAAACTATATGTCGTAGAACGGTGAAATCGGCATTTTTAGAAAGATCTCGAAAAAATACAGTAGATGAAATGGTCTCAAACTTTCTAAACCGGTTAATTCTATCCAGAATTGCCAAAAACTCATATAACGCATTTTCAGCTATTTTCGGACAAATCTGCCCATATCTCCGAAACTGTATTTCGTAGAACGGTGAAATCGGTATTTTTAGAAAGATCTCGTGAAAATACAGTAGATGAAATGGTTTCCAACTTTCTAAACCGGTTAATTCCACTCTGAATTGACAGATATAACGGATTTTGGAGTAGTTTTCGAGCAATATTCGGACAAATCTGCCCATATCTCCGAAACTATATGTCGTAGAAGGGGGAAATCGGTATTTTTAGAAAGATCTCGAAAAAATACAGTAGATGACATGGTTTCAAACTTTCTAAACCGGTTAATTCCACTCGGAATTGACAGATATAGCGGATTTTGGAGTAGTTTTCGAGCAATATTCGGACAAATCTGCCCATATTTCCGAAACTATATGTCGTAGAACGGTGAAATCGGTATTTTTAGAAAGATCTCGTGAAAATGCAGTAGATGAAATGGTTTCCAACTTTCTAAACCGGTTAATTCCACTCGGAATTGACAGATATATCGGATTTTGGAGTAGTTTTCGAGCAATATTCGGACAAATCTGCCCATATCTCCGAAACTATATGTCGTAGAACGGTGAAATCGGCATTTTTAGAAAGATCGCGAAAAAATATAGTAGATGACATGGTCTCAAACTTTCTAAACCGGTTAATTCTATTCGGAATTGCCAAAAATTCATATAACCCATTTTCAGCTATTTTCGAGCTATTTTCGGACAAATCAGCCCATATCTCCGAAACTATATATCGTAGGACGGTAAAATCGGTATTTTTGGAAAGATCTCGTGAAAATGCAGTAGATGAAATGGTTTCCAACTTTCTAAACCGGTTAATTCCACTCGGAATTGACAGATATAACGGATTTTGGAGTAGTTTTCGAACAATATTCGGACGAATCTGCCCATATCTCCGAAACTATATGTCGTAGAACGGTGAAATCGGTATTTTTAGAAGGATCTCGTGAAAATACAGTAGATGAAATGGTTTCCAACTTTCTAAACCGGTTAATTCCACTCGGAATTGACAGATATAACGGATTTTTGAGTAGTTTTCGAGCAATATTCGGACAAATCTGCCCATATCTCCGAAACTATATGTCGTAGAAAGGGGAAATCCGTATTTTTAGAAAGATCTCGAAAAAATACAGTAGATGACATGGTTTCAAACTTTCTAAACCGGTTAATTCCACTCGGAATTGACAGATATAGCGGATTTTGGAGTAGTTTTCGAGCAATATTCGGACAAATCTGCCCATATCTCCGAAACTATATGTCGTAGAACGGTGAAATCGGCATTTTTAGAAAGATCTCGAAAAAATACAGTAGATGAAATGGTCTCAAACTTTCTAAACCGGTTAATTCTATCCAGAATTGCCAAAAACTCATATAACGCATTTTCAGCTATTTTCGGACAAATCTGCCCATATCTCCGAAACTGTATTTCGTAGAACGGTGAAATCGGTATTTTTAGAAAGATCTCGTGAAAATACAGTAGATGAAATGGTTTCCAACTTTCTAAACCGGTTAATTCCACTCTGAATTGACAGATATAACGGATTTTGGAGTAGTTTTCGAGCAATATTCGGACAAATCTGCCCATATCTCCGAAACTATATGTCGTAGAAGGGGGAAATCGGTATTTTTAGAAAGATCTCGAAAAAATACAGTAGATGACATGGTTTCAAACTTTCTAAACCGGTTAATTCCACTCGGAATTGACAGATATAGCGGATTTTGGAGTAGTTTTCGAGCAATATTCGGACAAATCTGCCCATATTTCCGAAACTATATGTCGTAGAACGGTGAAATCGGTATTTTTAGAAAGATCTCGTGAAAATACAGTAGATGACATGGCTTCAAACTTTCTAAACCGGTTAATTCCACTCGGAATTGACAGATATAACGGATTTTGGAGTAGTTTTCGAGCAATATTCGGACAAATCTGCCCATATCTCCGAAACTATATGTCTTAGAACGGTGAAATCGGTATTTTTAGAAAGATCTCGTGAAAGTACAGTAGATTAAATGGTTTCCAACTTTCTAAACCGGTTAATTCCACTCGGAATTGACAGATATAACGGATTTTGGAGTAGTTTTCGAGCAATATTCGGACAAATCTGCCCATATCTCCGAAACTATATATCGTAGGACGGTAAAATCGGTATTTTTGGAAAGATCTCGTGAAAATGCAGTAGATGAAATGGTTTCCAACTTTCTAAACCGGTTAATTCCACTCGGAATTGACAGATATAACGGATTTTGGAGTAGTTTTCGAACAATATTCGGACGAATCTGCCCATATCTCCGAAACTATATGTCGTAGAACGGTGAAATCGGTATTTTTAGAAGGATCTCGTGAAAATACAGTAGATGAAATGGTTTCCAACTTTCTAAACCGGTTAATTCCACTCGGAATTGACAGATATAACGGATTTTTGAGTAGTTTTCGAGCAATATTCGGACAAATCTGCCCATATCTCCGAAACTATATGTCGTAGAAAGGGGAAATCCGTATTTTTAGAAAGATCTCGAAAAAATACAGTAGATGACATGGTTTCAAACTTTCTAAACCGGTTAATTCCACTCGGAATTGACAGATATAGCGGATTTTGGAGTAGTTTTCGAGCAATATTCGGACAAATCTGCCCATATCTCCGAAACTATATGTCGTAGAACGGTGAAATCGGCATTTTTAGAAAGATCTCGAAAAAATACAGTAGATGAAATGGTCTCAAACTTTCTAAACCGGTTAATTCTATCCAGAATTGCCAAAAACTCATATAACGCATTTTCAGCTATTTTCGGACAAATCTGCCCATATCTCCGAAACTGTATTTCGTAGAACGGTGAAATCGGTATTTTTAGAAAGATCTCGTGAAAATACAGTAGATGAAATGGTTTCCAACTTTCTAAACCGGTTAATTCCACTCTGAATTGACAGATATAACGGATTTTGGAGTAGTTTTCGAGCAATATTCGGACAAATCTGCCCATATCTCCGAAACTATATGTCGTAGAAGGGGGAAATCGGTATTTTTAGAAAGATCTCGAAAAAATACAGTAGATGACATGGTTTCAAACTTTCTAAACCGGTTAATTCCACTCGGAATTGACAGATATAGCGGATTTTGGAGTAGTTTTCGAGCAATATTCGGACAAATCTGCCCATATTTCCGAAACTATATGTCGTAGAACGGTGAAATCGGTATTTTTAGAAAGATCTCGTGAAAATACAGTAGATGACATGGCTTCAAACTTTCTAAACCGGTTAATTCCACTCGGAATTGACAGATATATCGGATTTTGGAGTAGTTTTCGAGCAATATTCGGACAAATCTGCCCATATTTCCGAAACTATATGTCGTAGAAAGATGAAATCGGTATTTTTAGAAAGATCTCGAAAAAATACTGTAGATGACATGGTTTCCAACTTTCTAAACCGGTTAATTCCACTCAGAATTGACAGATATATCGGATTTTGGAGTAGTTTTCGAGCAATATTCGGACAAATCTGCCCATATTTCCGAAACTATATGACGTAGAAAGATGAAATCGGTATTTTTAGAAAGATCTCGAAAAAATACAGTAGATGACATGGTTTCAAACTTTCTAAACCGGTTAATTTCACTCGGAATTGACAGATATAGCGGATTCTGTAGTAGTTTTCGAGCAATATTCGGACAAATCTGTCCATATCTCCGAAACTATATGTCGTAGAAGGGGGAAATCGGTATTTTTAGAAAGATCTCGAAAAAATACAGTAGATGACATGGTTTCAAACTTTCTAAACCGGTTAATTCCACTCGGAATTGACAGATATAGCGGATTTTGGAGTAGTTTTCGAGCAATATTCGGACAAATCTGCCCATATCTCCGAAACTATATGTCGTAGAACGGTGAAATCGGTATTTTTAGAAAGATCTCGTGAAAATGCAGTAGATGAAATGGTTTCCAACTTTCTAAACCGGTTAATTCCACTCGGAATTGACAGATATAACGGATTTTGGAGTAGTTTTCGAGCAATATTAGGACAAATCTGCCCATATCTCCGAAACTGTATTTCGTAGAACGGTGAAATCGGTATTTTTAGAAAGATCTCGTGAAAATATAGTAGATGAAATGGTTTCCAACTTTCTAAACCGGTTAATTCCACTCGGAATTGACAGATATAACGGATTTTGGAGTAGTTTTCGAGCAATATTCGGACAAATCTGCCCATATCTCCGAAACTGTATGTCGTAGTACGGTGAAATCGGTATTTTTAGAAAGATCTCGTGAAAATGCAGTAGATGAAATGGTTTCCAACTTTCTAAACCGGTTAATTCCACTCGGAATTGACAGATATAACGGATTTTGGAGTAGTTTTCGAGCAATATTCGGACAAATCTTCCCATATCTCCGAAACTATATGTCGTAGAACGGTGAAATCGGCATTTTTAGAAAGATCTCGAAAAAATACAGTAGATGACATGGTCTCAAACTTTCTAAACCGGTTAATTCTATCCAGAATTGCCAAAAACTCATATAACGCATTTTCAGCTATTTTCGAGCTATTTTCGTACAAATCAGCCCATATCTCCGAAACTATATGTCGTAGAACGGTGAAATCGGCATTTTTAGAAAGATCTCGAAAAAATACAGTAGATGACATGGTCTCAAACTTTCTAAACCGGTTAATTCTATCCAGAATTGCCAAAAACTCATATAACGAATTTTAAGCTATTTTCGAGCTATTTTCGTACAAATCAGCCCATATCTCCGAAACTATATATCGTAGGACGGTGAAATCGTTATTTTTGGAAAGATCTCGTGAAAATACAGTAGATGACATGGTTTCAAACTTTCTAAACCGGTTAATTCTATTCGGAATTGCCAAAAACTCATATAACGCATTTTCAGCTATTTTCGGACAAATCTGCCCATATCTCCGAAACTATATTTCGTAGAACGGTGAAATCGGTATTTTTAGAAAGATCTCGTGAAAATACAGTAGATGAAATGGTTTCCAACTTTCTAAACCGGTTAATTCCACTCTGAATTGACAGATATAACGGATTTTGGAGTAGTTTTCGAGCAATATTCGGACAAATCTGCCCATATCTCCGAAACTATATGTCGTAGAAGGGGGAAATCGGTATTTTTAGAAAGATCTCGAAAAAATACAGTAGATGACATGGTTTCAAACTTTCCAAACCGGTTAATTCCACTCGGAATTGACAGATATAGCGGATTTTGGAGTAGTTTTCAAGCAATATTCGGACAAATCTGCCCATATTTCCGAAACTATATGTCGTAGAACGGTGAAATCGGTATTTTTAGAAAGATCTCGTGAAAATGCAGTAGATGAAATGGTTCCCAACTTTCTAAACCGGTTAATTCCACTCGGAATTGACAGATATATCGGATTTTGGAGTAGTTTTCGAGCAATATTAGGACAAATCTGCCCATATCTCCGAAACTATATTTCGTAGAACGGTGAAATCGGTATTTTTAGAAAGATCTCGTGAAAATACAGTAGATGAAATGGTTTCCAACTTTCTAAACCGGTTAATTCCACTCTGAATTGACAGATATAACGGATTTTGGAGTAGTTTTCGAGCAATATTCGGACAAATCTGGCCATATCTCCGAAACTATATGTCGTAGAAGGGGGAAATCGGTATTTTTAGAAAGATCTCGAAAAAATACAGTAGATGACATGGTTTCAAACTTTCTAAACCGGTTAATTCCACTCGGAATTGACAGATATATCGGATTTTGGAGTAGTTTTCGAGCAATATTCGGACAAATCTGCCCATATTTCCGAAACTATATGTCGTAGAAAGATGAAATCGGTATTTTTAGAAAGATCTCGAAAAAATACAGTAGATGACATGGTTTCAAACTTTCTAAACCGGTTAATTCCACTCGGAATTGACAGATATAGCGGATTTTGGAGTAGTTTTCGAGCAATATTCGGACAAATCTGCCCATATCTCCGAAACTATATATCGTAGGACGGTGAAATCATTATTTTTGGAAAGATCTCGTGAAAATACAGTAGATGACATGGTTTCAAACTTTCTAAACCGGTTAATTCTATTCGGAATTGCCAAAAACTCATATAACGCATTTTCAGCTATTTTCGGACAAATCTGCCCATATCTCCGAAACTATATGTCGTAGAACGGTGAAATCGGTATTTTTAGAAAGATCTCGTGAAAGTACAGTAGATGAAATGGTTTCCAACTTTCTAAACCGGTTAATTCCACTCGGAATTGACAGATATAACGGATTTTGGAGTAGTTTTCGAGCAATATTCGGACAAATCTTCCCATATCTCCGAAACTATATGTCGTAGAACGGTGAAATCGGCATTTTTAGAAAGATCTCGAAAAAACACAGTAGATGACATGGTCTCAAACATTCTAAACCGGTTAATTCTATCCAGAATTGCCAAAAACTCATATAACGCATTTTCAGCTATTTTCGAGCTATTTTCGTACAAATCAGCCCATATCTCCGAAACTATATGTCGTAGAACGGTGAAATCGGTATTTTTAGAAAGATCTTGTGAAAATACAGTAGATGAAATGGTTTCCAACTTTCTAAACCGGTTAATTCCACTCTGAATTGACAGATATAACGGATTTTGGAGTAGTTTTCGAGCAATATTCGGACAAATCTGCCCATATCTCCGAAACTATATGTCGTAGTACGGTGAAATCGGTATTTTTAGAAAGATCTCGTGAAAATGCAGTAGATGAAATGGTTTCCAACTTTCTAAACCGGTTAATTCCACTCGGAATTGACAGATATAACGGATTTTGGAGTAGTTTTCGAGCAATATTAGGACAAATCTGCCCATATCTCCGAAACCGTATTTCGTAGAACGGTGAAATCGGTATTTTTAGAAAGATCTCGTGAAAATACAGTAGAAGAAATGGTTTCCAACTTTCTAAACCGGTTAATTCCACTCGGAATTGACAGATATAACGGATTTTGGAGTAGTTTTCGAGCAATATTCGGACAAATCTGCCCATATCTCCGAAACTATATGTCTTAGAACGGTGAAATCGGTATTTTTAGAAAGATCTCGTGAAAGTACAGTAGATTAAATGGTTTCCAACTTTCTAAACCGGTTAATTCCACTCGGAATTGACAGATATAACGGATTTTGGAGTAGTTTTCGAGCAATATTCGGACAAATCTGCCCATATCTCCGAAACTATATGTCGTAGTACGGTGAAATCGGTATTTTTAGAAAGATCTCGTGAAAATGCAGTAGATGAAATGGTTTCCAACTTTCTAAACCGGTTAATTCCACTCGGAATTGACAGATAGAACGGATTTTGGAGTAGTTTTCGAGCAATATTCGGACAAATCTGCCCATATCTCCGAAACTGTATTTCGTAGAACGGTGAAATCGGTATTTTTAGAAAGATCTCGTGAAAATACAGTAGAAGAAATGGTTTCCAACTTTCTAAACCGGTTAATTCCACTCGGAATTGACAGATAGAACGGATTTTGGAGTAGTTTTCGAGCAATATTCGGACAAATCTGCCCATATCTCCGAAACTATATGTCGTAGTACGGTGAAATCGGTATTGTTAGAAAGATCTCGTGAAAATGCAGTAGATGAAATGGTTTCCAACTTTCTAAACCGGTTAATTCCACTCGGAATTGACAGATATAACGGATTTTGGAGTAGTTTTCGAGCAATATTCGGACAAATCTGCCCATATCTCCGAAACTGTATTTCGTAGAACGGTGAAATCGGTATTTTTAGAAAGATCTCGTGAAAATACAGTAGAAGAAATGGTTTCCAACTTTCTAAACCGGTTAATTCCACTCGGAATTGACAGATATAACGGATTTTGGAGTAGTTTTCGAGCAATATTCGGACAAATCTGCCCATATCTCCGAAACTATATGTCGTAGAACGGTGAAATCGGTATTTTTAGAAAGATCTCGTGAAAGTACAGTAGATGAAATGGTTTCCAACTTTCTAAACCGGTTAATTCCACTCGGAATTGACAGATATAGCGGATTTTGGAGTAGTTTTCGAGCAATATTCGGACAAATCTGCCCATATCTCCGAAACTATATATCGTAGGACGGTGAAATCATTATTTTTGGAAAGATCTCGTGAAAATACAGTAGATGACATGGTTTCAAACTTTCTAAACCGGTTAATTCTATTCGGAATTGCCAAAAACTCATATAACGCATTTTCAGCTATTTTCGGACAAATCTGCCCATATCTCCGAAACTATATGTCGTAGAACGGTGAAATCGGTATTTTTAGAAAGATCTCGTGAAAGTACAGTAGATGAAATGGTTTCCAACTTTCTAAACCGGTTAATTCCACTCGGAATTGACAGATATAACGGATTTTGGAGTAGTTTTCGAGCAATATTCGGACAAATCTTCCCATATCTCCGAAACTATATGTCGTAGAACGGTGAAATCGGCATTTTTAGAAAGATCTCGAAAAAACACAGTAGATGACATGGTCTCAAACATTCTAAACCGGTTAATTCTATCCAGAATTGCCAAAAACTCATATAACGCATTTTCAGCTATTTTCGAGCTATTTTCGTACAAATCAGCCCATATCTCCGAAACTATATGTCGTAGAACGGTGAAATCGGTATTTTTAGAAAGATCTCGTGAAAATACAGTAGATGAAATGGTTTCCAACTTTCTAAACCGGTTAATTCCACTCTGAATTGACAGATATAACGGATTTTGGAGTAGTTTTCGAGCAATATTCGGACAAATCTGCCCATATCTCCGAAACTATATGTCGTAGTACGGTGAAATCGGTATTTTTAGAAAGATCTCGTGAAAATGCAGTAGATGAAATGGTTTCCAACTTTCTAAACCGGTTAATTCCACTCGGAATTGACAGATATAACGGATTTTGGAGTAGTTTTCGAGCAATATTAGGACAAATCTGCCCATATCTCCGAAACCGTATTTCGTAGAACGGTGAAATCGGTATTTTTAGAAAGATCTCGTGAAAATACAGTAGAAGAAATGGTTTCCAACTTTCTAAACCGGTTAATTCCACTCGGAATTGACAGATATAACGGATTTTGGAGTAGTTTTCGAGCAATATTCGGACAAATCTGCCCATATCTCCGAAACTATATGTCTTAGAACGGTGAAATCGGTATTTTTAGAAAGATCTCGTGAAAGTACAGTAGATTAAATGGTTTCCAACTTTCTAAACCGGTTAATTCCACTCGGAATTGACAGATATAACGGATTTTGGAGTAGTTTTCGAGCAATATTCGGACAAATCTGCCCATATCTCCGAAACTATATGTCGTAGTACGGTGAAATCGGTATTTTTAGAAAGATCTCGTGAAAATGCAGTAGATGAAATGGTTTCCAACTTTCTAAACCGGTTAATTCCACTCGGAATTGACAGATAGAACGGATTTTGGAGTAGTTTTCGAGCAATATTCGGACAAATCTGCCCATATCTCCGAAACTGTATTTCGTAGAACGGTGAAATCGGTATTTTTAGAAAGATCTCGTGAAAATACAGTAGAAGAAATGGTTTCCAACTTTCTAAACCGGTTAATTCCACTCGGAATTGACAGATAGAACGGATTTTGGAGTAGTTTTCGAGCAATATTCGGACAAATCTGCCCATATCTCCGAAACTATATGTCGTAGTACGGTGAAATCGGTATTGTTAGAAAGATCTCGTGAAAATGCAGTAGATGAAATGGTTTCCAACTTTCTAAACCGGTTAATTCCACTCGGAATTGACAGATATAACGGATTTTGGAGTAGTTTTCGAGCAATATTCGGACAAATCTGCCCATATCTCCGAAACTGTATTTCGTAGAACGGTGAAATCGGTATTTTTAGAAAGATCTCGTGAAAATACAGTAGAAGAAATGGTTTCCAACTTTCTAAACCGGTTAATTCCACTCGGAATTGACAGATATAACGGATTTTGGAGTAGTTTTCGAGCAATATTCGGACAAATCTGCCCATATCTCCGAAACTATATGTCGTAGTACGGTGAAATCGGTATTTTTAGAAAGATCTCATGAAAATACAGTAGAAGAAATGGTTTCCAACTTTCTAAACCGGTTAATTCCACTCGGAATTGACAGATATAACGGATTTTGGAGTAGTTTTCGAGCAATATTCGGACAAATCTGCCCATATCTCCGAAACTATATGTCGTAGTACGGTGAAATCGGTATTTTTAGAAAGATCTCGTGAAAATGCAGTAGATTAAATGGTTTCCAACTTTCTAAACCGGTTAATTCCACTCGGAATTGACAGATATAACGGATTTTGGAGTAGTTTTCGAGCAATATTCGGACAAATCTGCCCATATCTCCGAAACCGTATTTCGTAGAACGGTGAAATCGGTATTTTTAGAAAGATCTCGTGAAAATACAGTAGAAGAAATGGTTTCCAACTTTCTAAACCGGTTAATTCCACTCGGAATTGACAGATATAACGGATTTTGGAGTAGTTTTCGAGCAATATTCGGACAAATCTGCCCATATCTCCGAAACTATATGTCGTAGAACGGTGAAATCGGTATTTTTAGAAAGATCTCGTGAAAGTACAGTAGATTAAATGGTTTCCAACTTTCTAAACCGGTTAATTCCACTCGGAATTGACAGATATAACGGATTTTGGAGTAGTTTTCGAGCAATATTCGGACAAATCTGCCCATATCTCCGAAACTATATGTCGTAGTACGGTGAAATCGGTATTTTTAGAAAGATCTCGTGAAAATGCAGTAGATGAAATGGTTTCCAACTTTCTAAACCGGTTAATTCCACTCGGAATTGACAGATATAACGGATTTTGGAGTAGTTTTCGAGCAATATTCGGACAAATCTGCCCATATCTCCGAAACTATATGTCGTAGAACGGTGAAATCGGTATTTTTAGAAAGATCTCGTGAAAGTACAGTAGATTAAATGGTTTCCAACTTTCTAAACCGGTTAATTCCACTCGGAATTGACAGATATAACGGATTTTGGAGTAGTTTTCGAGCAATATTCGGACAAATCTGCCCATATCTCCGAAACTATATGTCGTAGTACGGTGAAATCGGTATTTTTAGAAAGATCTCGTGAAAATGCAGTAGATGAAATGGTTTCCAACTTTCTAAACCGGTTAATTCCACTCGGAATTGACAGATATAACGGATTTTGTAGTAGTTTTCGAGCAATATTAGGACAAATCTGCCCATATCTCCGAAACTGTATTTCGTAGAACGGTGAAATCGGTATTTTTAGAAAGATCTCGTGAAAATACAGTAGAAGAAATGGTTTCCAACTTTCTAAACCGGTTAATTCCACTCGGAATTGACAGATATAACGGATTTTGGAGTAGTTTTCGAGCAATATTCGGACAAATCTGCCCATATCTCCGAAACTATATGTCGTAGTACGGTGAAATCGGTATTGTTAGAAAGATCTCGTGAAAATGCAGTAGATGAAATGGTTTCCAACTTTCTAAACCGGTTAATTCCACTCGGAATTGACAGATATAGCGGATTTTGGAGTAGTTTTCGAGCAATATTCGGACAAATCTGCCCATATCTCCGAAACTATATGTCGTAGTACGGTGAAATCGGTATTGTTAGAAAGATCTCGTGAAAATGCAGTAGATGAAATGGTTTCCAACTTTCTAAACCGGTTAATTCCACTCGGAATTGACAGATATAGCGGATTTTGGAGTAGTTTTCGAGCAATATTCGGACAAATCTGCCCATATCTCCGAAACTATATGTCGTAGTACGGTGAAATCGGTATTGTTAGAAAGATCTCGTGAAAATGCAGTAGATGAAATGGTTTCCAACTTTCTAAACCGGTTAATTCCACTCGGAATTGACAGATATAGCGGATTTTGGAGTAGTTTCGAGCAATATTAGGACAAATCTGCCCATATCTCCGAAACTGTATTTCGTAGAACGGTGAAATCGGTATTTTTAGAAAGATCTCGTGAAAATACAGTCGATGAAATGGTTTCTAACTTTCTAAACCGGTTAATTCCACTCGGAATTGACAGATATAACGGATTTTGGAGTAGTTTTCGAGCAATATTCGGACAAATCTGCCCATATCTCCGAAACTATATGTCGTAGAACGGTGAAATCGGTATTTTTAGAAAGATCTCGTGAAAATGCAGTAGATGAAATGGTTTCCAACTTTCTAAACCGGTTAATTCCACTCGGAATTGACATATATATCGGATTTTGGAGTAGTTTTCGAGCAATATTCGGACAAATCTGCCCATATTTCCGAAACTATATGTCGTAGAAAGATGAAATCGGTATTTTTAGAAAGATCTCGAAAAAATACAGTAGATGACATGGTTTCAAACTTTCTAAACCGGTTAATTCCACTCGGAATTGACAGATATAACGGATTTTGTAGTAGTTTTCGAGCAATATTCGGACAAATCTGCCCATATCTCCGAAACTATATGTCGTAGAAGGGGGAAATCGGTATTTTTAGAAAGATCTCGAAAAAATACAGTAGATGACATGGTTTCAAACTTTCTAAACCGGTTAATTCCACTCTGAATTGACAGATATAACGGATTTTGGAGTAGTTTTCGAGCAATATTCGGACAAATCTGCCCATATCTCCGAAACTATATGTCGTAGAACGGTGAAATCGGTATTTTTAGAAAGATCTCGTGAAAATGCAGTAGATGAAAGTGTTTCCAACTTTCTAAACCGGTTAATTCCACTCGGAATTGACAGATATATCGGATTTTGGAGTAGTTTTCGAGCAATATTAGGACAAATCTGCCCATATCTCCGAAACTATATTTCGTAGAACGGTGAAATCGGTATTTTTAGAAAGATCTCGTGAAAATACAGTAGATGAAATGGTTTCCAACTTTCTAAACCGGTTAATTCCACTCTGAATTGACAGATATAACGGATTTTGGAGTAGTTTTCGAGCAATATTCGGACAAATCTGGCCATATCTCCGAAACTATATGTCGTAGAAGGGGGAAATCGGTATTTTTAGAAAGATCTCGAAAAAATACAGTAGATGACATGGTTTCAAACTTTCTAAACCGGTTAATTCCACTCGGAATTGACAGATATAGCGGATTTTGGAGTAGTTTTCGAGCAATATTCGGACAAATCTGCCCATATTTCCGAAACTATATGTCGTAGAACGGTGAAATCGGTATTTTTAGAAAGATCTCGTGAAAATACAGTAGATGACATGGTTTCAAGCTTTCTAAACCGGTTAATTCCACTCGGAATTGACAGATATATCGGATTTTGGAGTAGTTTTCGAGCAATATTCGGACAAATCTGCCCATATTTCCGAAACTATATGTCGTAGAAAGATGAAATCGGTATTTTTAGAAAGATCTCGAAAAAATACTGTAGATGACATGGTTTCAAACTTTCTAAACCGGTTAATTCCACTCGGAATTGACAGATATATCGGATTTTGAAGTAGTTTTCGAGCAATATTCGGACAAATCTGCCCATATCTCCGAAACTATATTTCGTAGAACGGTGAAATCGGTATTTTTAGAAAGATCTCGTGAAAATACAGTAGATGAAATGGTTTCCAACTTTCTAAACCGGTTAATTCCACTCTGAATTGACAGATATAACGGATTTTGGAGTAGTTTTCGAGCAATATTCGGACAAATCTGCCCATATCTCCGAAACTATATGTCGTAGAACGGTGAAATCGGTATTTTTAGAAAGATCTCGTGAAAATGCAGTAGATGAAATGGTTTCCAACTTTCTAAACCGGTTAATTCCACTCGGAATTGACAGATATATCGGATTTTGGAGTAGTTTTCGAGCAATATTAGGACAAATCTGCCCATATCTCCGAAACTATATTTCGTAGAACGGTGAAATCGGTATTTTTAGAAAGATCTCGTGAAAATACAGTAGATGAAATGGTTTCCAACTTTCTAAACCGGTTAATTCCACTCTGAATTGACAGATATAACGGATTTTGGAGTAGTTTTCGAGCAATATTCGGACAAATCAGCCCATATCTCCGAAACTATATATCGTAGGACGGTGAAATCGGCATTTTTAGAAAGATCTCGAAAAAATACAGTAGATGACATGGTTTCAAGCTTTCTAAACCGGTTAATTCCACTCGGAATTGACAGATATATCGGATTTTGGAGTAGTTTTCGAGCAATATTCGGACAAATCTGCCCATATTTCCGAAACTATATGTCGTAGAAAGATGAAATCGGTATTTTTAGAAAGATCTCGAAAAAATACTGTAGATGACATGGTTTCAAACTTTCTAAACCGGTTAATTCCACTCGGAATTGACAGATATATCGGATTTTGAAGTAGTTTTCGAGCAATATTCGGACAAATCTGCCCATATCTCCGAAACTATATTTCGTAGAACGGTGAAATCGGTATTTTTAGAAAGATCTCGTGAAAATACAGTAGATGAAATGGTTTCCAACTTTCTAAACCGGTTAATTCCACTCTGAATTGACAGATATATCGGATTTTGGAGTAGTTTTCGAGCAATATTAGGACAAATCTGCCCATATCTCCGAAACTATATTTCGTAGAACGGTGAAATCGGTATTTTTAGAAAGATCTCGTGAAAATACAGTAGATGAAATGGTTTCCAACTTTCTAAACCGGTTAATTCCACTCGGAATTGACAGATATAGCGGATTTTGGAGTAGTTTTCGAGCAATATTCGGACAAATCTGCCCATATTTCCGAAACTATATGTCGTAGAACGGTGAAATCGGTATTTTTAGAAAGATCTCGTGAAAATACAGTAGATGACATGGTTTCAAGCTTTCTAAACCGGTTAATTCCACTCGGAATTGACAGATATATCGGATTTTGGAGTAGTTTTCGAGCAATATTCGGACAAATCTGCCCATATTTCCGAAACTATATGTCGTAGAAAGATGAAATCGGTATTTTTAGAAAGATCTCGAAAAAATACTGTAGATGACATGGTTTCAAACTTTCTAAACCGGTTAATTCCACTCGGAATTGACAGATATATCGGATTTTGAAGTAGTTTTCGAGCAATATTCGGACAAATCTGCCCATATCTCCGAAACTATATTTCGTAGAACGGTGAAATCGGTATTTTTAGAAAGATCTCGTGAAAATACAGTAGATGAAATGGTTTCCAACTTTCTAAACCGGTTAATTCCACTCTGAATTGACAGATATAACGGATTTTGGAGTAGTTTTCGAGCAATATTCGGACAAATCTGCCCATATCTCCGAAACTATATGTCGTAGAACGGTGAAATCGGTATTTTTAGAAAGATCTCGTGAAAATGCAGTAGATGACATGGTTTCAAGCTTTCTAAACCGGTTAATTCCACTCGGAATTGACAGATATATCGGATTTTGGAGTAGTTTTCGAGCAATATTCGGACAAATCTGCCCATATTTCCGAAACTATATGTCGTAGAAAGATGAAATCGGTATTTTTAGAAAGATCTCGAAAAAATACTGTAGATGACATGGTTTCAAACTTTCTAAACCGGTTAATTCCACTCGGAATTGACAGATATATCGGATTTTGGAGTAGTTTTCGAGCAATATTCGGACAAATCTGCCCATATCTCCGAAACTATATGTCGTAGTACGGTGAAATCGGTATTTTTAGAAAGATCTCGTGAAAATGCAGTAGATGAAATGGTTTCCAACTTTCTAAACCGGTTAATTCCACTCGGAATTGACAGATATAACGGATTTTGGAGTAGTTTTCGAGCAATATTCGGACAAATCTGCCCATATCTCCGAAACTATATGTCGTAGAACGGTGAAATCGGTATTTTTAGAAAGATCTCGTGAAAGTACAGTAGATTAAATGGTTTCCAACTTTCTAAACCGGTTAATTCCACTCGGAATTGACAGATATAACGGATTTTGGAGTAGTTTTCGAGCAATATTCGGACAAATCTGCCCATATCTCCGAAACTATATGTCGTAGTACGGTGAAATCGGTATTTTTAGAAAGATCTCGTGAAAATGCAGTAGATGAAATGGTTTCCAACTTTCTAAACCGGTTAATTCCACTCGGAATTGACAGATATAACGGATTTTGTAGTAGTTTTCGAGCAATATTAGGACAAATCTGCCCATATCTCCGAAACTGTATTTCGTAGAACGGTGAAATCGGTATTTTTAGAAAGATCTCGTGAAAATACAGTAGAAGAAATGGTTTCCAACTTTCTAAACCGGTTAATTCCACTCGGAATTGACAGATATAACGGATTTTGGAGTAGTTTTCGAGCAATATTCGGACAAATCTGCCCATATCTCCGAAACTATATGTCGTAGTACGGTGAAATCGGTATTGTTAGAAAGATCTCGTGAAAATGCAGTAGATGAAATGGTTTCCAACTTTCTAAACCGGTTAATTCCACTCGGAATTGACAGATATAGCGGATTTTGGAGTAGTTTTCGAGCAATATTAGGACAAATCTGCCCATATCTCCGAAACTGTATTTCGTAGAACGGTGAAATCGGTATTTTTAGAAAGATCTCGTGAAAATACAGTCGATGAAATGGTTTCTAACTTTCTAAACCGGTTAATTCCACTCGGAATTGACAGATATAACGGATTTTGGAGTAGTTTTCGAGCAATATTCGGACAAATCTGCCCATATCTCCGAAACTATATGTCGTAGAACGGTGAAATCGGTATTTTTAGAAAGATCTCGTGAAAATGCAGTAGATGAAATGGTTTCCAACTTTCTAAACCGGTTAATTCCACTCGGAATTGACATATATATCGGATTTTGGAGTAGTTTTCGAGCAATATTCGGACAAATCTGCCCATATTTCCGAAACTATATGTCGTAGAAAGATGAAATCGGTATTTTTAGAAAGATCTCGAAAAAATACAGTAGATGACATGGTTTCAAACTTTCTAAACCGGTTAATTCCACTCGGAATTGACAAAAACTCATATAACGCATTTTCAGCTATTTTCGGACAAATCTGCCCATATCTCCGAAACTATATTTCGTAGAACGGTGAAATCGGTATTTTTAGAAAGATCTCGTGAAAATACAGTAGATGAAATGGTTTCCAACTTTCTAAACCGGTTAATTCCACTCTGAATTGACAGATATAACGGATTTTGGAGTAGTTTTCGAGCAATATTCGGACAAATCTGCCCATATCTCCGAAACTATATGTCGTAGAACGGTGAAATCGGTATTTTTAGAAAGATCTCGTGAAAATGCAGTAGATGAAATGGTTTCCAACTTTCTAAACCGGTTAATTCCACTCGGAATTGACAGATATATCGGATTTTGGAGTAGTTTTCGAGCAATATTAGGACAAATCTGCCCATATCTCCGAAACTATATTTCGTAGAACGGTGAAATCGGTATTTTTAGAAAGATCTCGTGAAAATACAGTAGATGAAATGGTTTCCAACTTTCTAAACCGGTTAATTCCACTCTGAATTGACAGATATAACGGATTTTGGAGTAGTTTTCGAGCAATATTCGGACAAATCTGGCCATATCTCCGAAACTATATGTCGTAGAAGGGGGAAATCGGTATTTTTAGAAAGATCTCGAAAAAATACAGTAGATGACATGGTTTCAAACTTTCTAAACCGGTTAATTCCACTCGGAATTGACAGATATAGCGGATTTTGGAGTAGTTTTCGAGCAATATTCGGACAAATCTGCCCATATTTCCGAAACTATATGTCGTAGAACGGTGAAATCGGTATTTTTAGAAAGATCTCGTGAAAATACAGTAGATGACATGGTTTCAAGCTTTCTAAACCGGTTAATTCCACTCGGAATTGACAGATATATCGGATTTTGGAGTAGTTTTCGAGCAATATTCGGACAAATCTGCCCATATTTCCGAAACTATATGTCGTAGAAAGATGAAATCGGTATTTTTAGAAAGATCTCGAAAAAATACTGTAGATGACATGGTTTCAAACTTTCTAAACCGGTTAATTCCACTCGGAATTGACAGATATATCGGATTTTGAAGTAGTTTTCGAGCAATATTCGGACAAATCTGCCCATATCTCCGAAACTATATGTCGTAGAAGGGGGAAATCGGTATTTTTAGAAAGATCTCGAAAAAATACAGTAGATGACATGGTTTCAAACTTTCTAAACCGGTTAATTCCACTCGGAATTGACAGATATAGCGGATTTTGGAGTAGTTTTCGAGCAATATTCGGACAAATCTGCCCATATCTCCGAAACTATATGTCGTAGAACGGTGAAATCGGTATTTTT
Organism: Platypus cylindrus; assembly: GCA_949748235.1. Classification (NCBI taxonomy): domain Eukaryota; kingdom Metazoa; phylum Arthropoda; class Insecta; order Coleoptera; family Curculionidae; genus Platypus; species Platypus cylindrus. Next base: position 1,071,449 of record CATIYE010000015.1, read on the forward strand.
AGAAAGATCTCGTGAAAATGCAGTAGATGAAATGGGTTCCAACTTTCTAAACCGGTTAATTCCACTCGGAATTGACAGATATATCGGATTTTGGAGTAGTTTTCGAGCAATATTCGGACAAATCTGCCCATATCTCCGAAACTATATGTCGTAGAACGGTGAAATCGGTATTTTTAGAAAGATCTCGTGAAAGTACAGTAGATGAAATGGTTTCCAACTTTCTAAACCGGTTAATTCCACTCGGAATTGCCAAAAACTCATATAACGCATTTTCAGCTATTTTCGGACAAATCTGCCCATATCTCCGAAACTATATTTCGTAGAACGGTGAAATCGGTATTTTTAGAAAGATCTCGTGAAAATACAGTAGATGAAATGGTTTCCAACTTTCTAAACCGGTTAATTCCACTCTGAATTGACAGATATAACGGATTTTGGAGTAGTTTTCGAGCAATATTCGGACAAATCTGCCCATATCTCCGAAACTATATGTCGTAGAACGGTGAAATCGGTATTTTTAGAAAGATCTCGTGAAAATGCAGTAGATGAAATGGTTTCCAACTTTCTAAACCGGTTAATTCCACTCGGAATTGACAGATATATCGGATTTTGGAGTAGTTTTCGAGCAATATTAGGACAAATCTGCCCATATCTCCGAAACTATATTTCGTAGAACGGTGAAATCGGTATTTTTAGAAAGATCTCGTGAAAATACAGTAGATGAAATGGTTTCCAACTTTCTAAACCGGTTAATTCCACTCTGAATTGACAGATATAACGGATTTTGGAGTAGTTTTCGAGCAATATTCGGACAAATCTGGCCATATCTCCGAAACTATATGTCGTAGAAGGGGGAAATCGGTATTTTTAGAAAGATCTCGAAAAAATACAGTAGATGACATGGTTTCAAACTTTCTAAACCGGTTAATTCCACTCGGAATTGACAGATATAGCGGATTTTGGAGTAGTTTTCGAGCAATATTCGGACAAATCTGCCCATATTTCCGAAACTATATGTCGTAGAACGGTGAAATCGGTATTTTTAGAAAGATCTCGTGAAAATACAGTAGATGACATGGTTTCAAGCTTTCTAAACCGGTTAATTCCACTCGGAATTGACAGATATATCGGATTTTGGAGTAGTTTTCGAGCAATATTCGGACAAATCTGCCCATATTTCCGAAACTATATGTCGTAGAAAGATGAAATCGGTATTTTTAGAAAGATCTCGAAAAAATACTGTAGATGACATGGTTTCAAACTTTCTAAACCGGTTAATTCCACTCGGAATTGACAGATATATCGGATTTTGAAGTAGTTTTCGAGCAATATTCGGACAAATCTGCCCATATCTCCGAAACTATATTTCGTAGAACGGTGAAATCGGTATTTTTAGAAAGATCTCGTGAAAATACAGTAGATGAAATGGTTTCCAACTTTCTAAACCGGTTAATTCCACTCTGAATTGACAGATATAACGGATTTTGGAGTAGTTTTCGAGCAATATTCGGACAAATCTGCCCATATCTCCGAAACTATATGTCGTAGAACGGTGAAATCGGTATTTTTAGAAAGATCTCGTGAAAATGCAGTAGATGAAATGGTTTCCAACTTTCTAAACCGGTTAATTCCACTCGGAATTGACAGATATATCGGATTTTGGAGTAGTTTTCGAGCAATATTAGGACAAATCTGCCCATATCTCCGAAACTATATTTCGTAGAACGGTGAAATCGGTATTTTTAGAAAGATCTCGTGAAAATACAGTAGATGAAATGGTTTCCAACTTTCTAAACCGGTTAATTCCACTCTGAATTGACAGATATAACGGATTTTGGAGTAGTTTTCGAGCAATATTCGGACAAATCAGCCCATATCTCCGAAACTATATATCGTAGGACGGTGAAATCGGCATTTTTAGAAAGATCTCGAAAAAATACAGTAGATGACATGGTCTCAAACTTTCTAAACCGGTTAATTCTATCCAGAATTGCCAAAAACTCATATAACGCATTTTCAGCTATTTTCGAGCTATTTTCGTACAAATCAGCCCATATCTCCGAAACTATATATCGTAGAACGGTGAAATCGGCATTTTTAGAAAGATCTCGAAAAAATACAGTAGATGACATGGTCTCAAACTTTCTAAACCGGTTAATTCTATCCAGAATTGCCAAAAACTCATATAACGCATTTTCAGCTATTTTCGAGCTATTTTCGTACAAATCAGCCCATATCTCCGAAACTATATATCGTAGGACGGTGAAATCGTTATTTTTGGAAAGATCTCGTGAAAATACAGTAGATGACATGGTTTCAAACTTTCTAAACCGGTTAATTCTATTCGGAATTGCCAAAAACTCATATAACGCATTTTCAGCTATTTTCGGACAAATCTGCCCATATCTCCGAAACTATATTTCGTAGAACGGTGAAATCGGTATTTTTAGAAAGATCTCGTGAAAATACAGTAGATGACATGGTTTCAAACTTTCTAAACCGGTTAATTCCACTCGGAATTGACAGATATAGCGGATTTTGTAGTAGTTTTCGAGCAATATTCGGACAAATCTGCCCATATCTCCGAAACTATATGTCGTAGAAGGGGGAAATCGGTATTTTTAGAAAGATCTCGAAAAAATGCAGTAGAAGAAATGGTTTCCAACTTTCTAAACCGGTTAATTCCACTCTGAATTGACAGATATAACGGATTTTGGAGTAGTTTTCGAGCAATATTCGGACAAATCTGCCCATATCTCCGAAACTATATGTCGTAGAAGGGGGAAATCGGTATTTTTAGAAAGATCTCGAAAAAATACAGTAGATGACATGGTTTCAAACTTTCTAAACCGGTTAATTCCACTCGGAATTGACAGATATAGCGGATTTTGGAGTAGTTTTCGAGCAATATTCGGACAAATCTGCCCATATTTCCGAAACTATATGTCGTAGAACGGTGAAATCGGTATTTTTAGAAAGATCTCGTGAAAATACAGTAGATGACATGGTTTCAAACTTTCTAAACCGGTTAATTCCACTCGGAATTGACAGATATATCGGATTTTGGAGTAGTTTTCGAGCAATATTCGGACAAATCTGCCCATATTTCCGAAACTATATGTCGTAGAAAGATGAAATCGGTATTTTTAGAAAGATCTCGAAAAAATACTGTAGATGACATGGTTTCCAACTTTCTAAACCGGTTAATTTCACTCGGAATTGACAGATATAGCGGATTTTGTAGTAGTTTTCGAGCAATATTCGGACAAATCTGCCCATATCTCCGAAACTATATGTCGTAGAAGGGGGAAATCGGTATTTTTAGAAAGATCTCGAAAAAATACAGTAGATGACATGGTTTCAAACTTTCTAAACCGGTTAATTCCACTCGGAATTGACAGATATAGCGGATTTTGGAGTAGTTTTCGAGCAATATTCGGACAAATCTGCCCATATCTCCGAAACTATATGTCGTAGAACGGTGAAATCTGTATTTTTAGAAAGATCTCGTGAAAATGCAGTAGATGAAATGGTTTCCAACTTTCTAAACCGGTTAATTCCACTCGGAATTGACAGATATAACGGATTTTGGAGTAGTTTTCGAGCAATATTAGGACAAATCTGCCCATATCTCCGAAACTGTATTTCGTAGAACGGTGAAATCGGTATTTTTAGAAAGATCTCGTGAAAATACAGTAGAAGGAATGGTTTCCAACTTTCTAAACCGGTTAATTCCACTCGGAATTGACAGATATAACGGATTTTGGAGTAGTTTTCGAGCAATATTCGGACAAATCTGCCCATATCTCCGAAACTGTATGTCGTAGTACGGTGAAATCGGTATTTTTAGAAAGATCTCGTGAAAATGCAGTAGATGAAATGGTTTCGAACTTTCTAAACCGGTTAATTCCACTCGGAATTGACAGATATAACGGATTTTGGAGTAGTTTTCGAGCAATATTCGGACAAATCTTCCCATATCTCCGAAACTATATGTCGTAGAACGGTGAAATCGGCATTTTTAGAAAGATCTCGAAAAAATACAGTAGATGACATGGTCTCAAACTTTCTAAACCGGTTAATTCTATCCAGAATTGCCAAAAACTCATATAACGCATTTTCAGCTATTTTCGAGCTATTTTCGTACAAATCAGCCCATATCTCCGAAACTATATATCGTAGGACGGTGAAATCGGCATTTTTAGAAAGATCTCGAAAAAATACAGTAGATGACATGGTCTCAAACTTTCTAAACCGGTTAATTCTATCCAGAATTGCCAAAAACTCATATAACGCATTTTCAGCTATTTTCGAGCTATTTTCGTACAAATCAGCCCATATCTCCGAAACTATATATCGTAGGACGGTGAAATCGTTATTTTTGGAAAGATCTCGTGAAAATACAGTAGATGACATGGTTTCAAACTTTCTAAACCGGTTAATTCTATTCGGAATTGCCAAAAACTCATATAACGCATTTTCAGCTATTTTCGGACAAATCTGCCCATATCTCCGAAACTATATTTCGTAGAACGGTGAAATCGGTATTTTTAGAAAGATCTCGCGAAAATACAGTAGATGAAATGGTTTCCAACTTTCTAAACCGGTTAATTCCACTCTGAATTGACAGATATAACGGATTTTGGAGTAGTTTTCGAGCAATATTCGGACAAATCTGCCCATATCTCCGAAACTATATGTCGTAGAAGGGGGAAATCGGTATTTTTAGAAAGATCTCGAAAAAATACAGTAGATGACATGGTTTCAAACTTTCTAAACCGGTTAATTCCACTCGGAATTGACAGATATAGCGGATTTTGAAGTAGTTTTCGAGCAATATTCGGACAAATCTGCCCATATTTCCGAAACTATATGTCGTAGAACGGTGAAATCGGTATTTTTAGAAAGATCTCGTGAAAATACAGTAGATGACATGGTTTCAAACTTTCTAAACCGGTTAATTCCACTCGGAATTGACAGATATATCGGATTTTGGAGTAGTTTTCGAGCAATATTCGGACAAATCTGCCCATATTTCCGAAACTATATGTCGTAGAAAGATGAAATCGGTATTTTTAGAAAGATCTCGAAAAAATACTGTAGATGACATGGTTTCCAACTTTCTAAACCGGTTAATTCCACTCGGAATTGACAGATATATCGGATTTTGGAGTAGTTTTCGAGCAATATTCGGACAAATCTGCCCATATTTCCGAAACTATATGTCGTAGAAAGATGAAATCGGTATTTTTAGAAAGATCTCGAAAAAATACAGTAGACGACATGGTTTCAAACTTTCTAAACAGGTTAATTCTATTCGGAATTGCCAAAAACTCATATAACGCATTTTCAGCTATTTTCGAGCTATTTTCGGACAAATCTGCCCATATCTCCGAAACTATATGTCGTAGAACGGTGAAATCGGCATTTTTAGAAAGATCTCGAAAAAATACAGTAGATGACATGGTCTCAAACTTTCTAAACCGGTTAATTCTATTCGGAATTGCCAAAAATTCATATAACGCATTTTCAGCTATTTTCGAGCTATTTTGGGACAAATCAGCCCATATCTCCGAAACTATATATCCTAAGACGGTGAAATCGTTATTTTTGGAAAGATCTCGGGAAAATACAGTAGATGACATGGTTTCAAACTTTCTAAACCGGTTAATTTCACTCGGAATTGACAGATATAGCGGATTTTGTAGTAGTTTTCGAGCAATATTCGGACAAATCTGCCCATATTTCCGAAACTATATGTCGTAGAACGGTGAAATCGGTATTTTTAGAAAGATCTCGTGAAAATACAGTAGATGACATGGTTTCAAACTTTCTAAACCGGTTAATTCCACTCGGAATTGACAGATATATCGGATTTTGGAGTAGTTTTCGAGCAATATTCGGACAAATCTGCCCATATTTCCGAAACTATATGTCGTAGAAAGATGAAATCGGTATTTTTAGAAAGATCTCGAAAAAATACTGTAGATGACATGGTTTCCAACTTTCTAAACCGGTTAATTCCACTCGGAATTGACAGATATATCGGATTTTGGAGTAGTTTTCGAGCAATATTCGGACAAATCTGCCCATATTTCCGAAACTATATGTCGTAGAAAGATGAAATCGGTATTTTTAGAAAGATCTCGAAAAAATACAGTAGATGACATGGTTTCAAACTTTCTAAACCGGTTAATTTCACTCGGAATTGTCAGATATAGCGGATTTTGTAGTAGTTTTCGAGCAATATTCGGACAAATCTGCCCATATCTCCGAAACTATATGTCGTAGAAGGGGGAAATCGGTATTTTTAGAAAGATCTCGAAAAAATGCAGTAGAAGAAATGGTTTCCAACTTTCTAAACCGGTTAATTCCACTCGGAATTGACAGATATAACGGATTTTGGAGTAGTTTTCGAGCAATATTCGGACAAATCTGCCCATATCTCCGAAACTATATGTCGTAGTACGGTGAAATCGGTATTTTTAGAAAGATCTCGTGAAAGTGCAGTAGATGAAATGGTTTCCAACTTTCTAAACCGGTTAATTCCACTCGGAATTGACAGATATAACGGATTTTGGAGTAGTTTTCGAGCAATATTCGGACAAATCTTCCCATATCTCCGAAACTATATGTCGTAGAACGGTGAAATCGGCATTTTTAGAAAGATCTCGAAAAAATACAGTAGATGACATGGTCTCAAACTTTCTAAACCGGTTAATTCTATCCAGAATTGCCAAAAACTCATATAACGCATTTTCAGCTATTTTCGAGCTATTTTCGTACAAATCAGCCCATATCTCCGAAACTATATATCGTAGGACGGTGAAATCGTTATTTTTGGAAAGATCTCGTGAAAATACAGTAGATGACATGGTTTCAAACTTTCTAAACCGGTTAATTCTATTCGGAATTGCCAAAAACTCATATAACGCATTTTCAGCTATTTTCGGACAAATCTGCCCATATCTCCGAAACTATATGTCGTAGAACGGTGAAATCGGTATTTTTAGAAAGATCTCGTGAAAATGCAGTAGATGAAATGGTTTCCAACTTTCTAAACCGGTTAATTCCACTCGGAATTGACAGATATATCGGATTTTGGAGTAGTTTTCGAGCAATATTCGGACAAATCTGCCCATATTTCCGAAACTATATGTCGTAGAAAGATGAAATCGGTATTTTTAGAAAGATCTCGAAAAAATACAGTAGATGACATGGTTTCAAACTTTCTAAACCGGTTAATTCCACTCGGAATTGACAGATATAACGGATTTTGGAGTAGTTTTCGAGCAATATTAGGACAAATCTGCCCATATCTCCGAAACTATATTTCGTAGAACGGTGAAATCGGTATTTTTAGAAAGATCTCGTGAAAATGCAGTAGATGAAATGGTTTCCAACTTTCTAAACCGGTTAATTCCACTCGGAATTGACAGATATAACGGATTTTGGAGTAGTTTTCGAGCAATATTCGGACAAATCTGCCCATATCTCCGAAACTGTATGTCGTAGTACGGTGAAATCGGTATTTTTAGAAAGATCTCGTGAAAATGCAGTAGATGAAATGGTTTCGAACTTTCTAAACCGGTTAATTCCACTCGGAATTGACAGATATAACGGATTTTGGAGTAGTTTTCGAGCAATATTCGGACAAATCTTCCCATATCTCCGAAACTATATGTCGTAGAACGGTGAAATCGGCATTTTTAGAAAGATCTCGAAAAAATACAGTAGATGACATGGTCTCAAACTTTCTAAACCGGTTAATTCTATCCAGAATTGCCAAAAACTCATATAACGCATTTTCAGCTATTTTCGAGCTATTTTCGTACAAATCAGCCCATATCTCCGAAACTATATATCGTAGGACGGTGAAATCGTTATTTTTGGAAAGATCTCGTGAAAATACAGTAGATGACATGGTTTCAAACTTTCTAAACCGGTTAATTCTATTCGGAATTGCCAAAAACTCATATAACGCATTTTCAGCTATTTTCGGACAAATCTGCCCATATCTCCGAAACTATATTTCGTAGAACGGTGAAATCGGTATTTTTAGAAAGATCTCGCGAAAATACAGTAGATGAAATGGTTTCCAACTTTCTAAACCGGTTAATTCCACTCTGAATTGACAGATATAACGGATTTTGGAGTAGTTTTCGAGCAATATTCGGACAAATCTGCCCATATCTCCGAAACTATATGTCGTAGAAGGGGGAAATCGGTATTTTTAGAAAGATCTCGAAAAAATACAGTAGATGACATGGTTTCAAACTTTCTAAACCGGTTAATTCCACTCGGAATTGACAGATATAGCGGATTTTGAAGTAGTTTTCGAGCAATATTCGGACAAATCTGCCCATATTTCCGAAACTATATGTCGTAGAACGGTGAAATCGGTATTTTTAGAAAGATCTCGTGAAAATACAGTAGATGACATGGTTTCAAACTTTCTAAACCGGTTAATTCCACTCGGAATTGACAGATATATCGGATTTTGGAGTAGTTTTCGAGCAATATTCGGACAAATCTGCCCATATTTCCGAAACTATATGTCGTAGAAAGATGAAATCGGTATTTTTAGAAAGATCTCGAAAAAATACTGTAGATGACATGGTTTCCAACTTTCTAAACCGGTTAATTCCACTCGGAATTGACAGATATATCGGATTTTGGAGTAGTTTTCGAGCAATATTCGGACAAATCTGCCCATATTTCCGAAACTATATGTCGTAGAAAGATGAAATCGGTATTTTTAGAAAGATCTCGAAAAAATACAGTAGACGACATGGTTTCAAACTTTCTAAACAGGTTAATTCTATTCGGAATTGCCAAAAACTCATATAACGCATTTTCAGCTATTTTCGAGCTATTTTCGGACAAATCTGCCCATATCTCCGAAACTATATGTCGTAGAACGGTGAAATCGGCATTTTTAGAAAGATCTCGAAAAAATACAGTAGATGACATGGTCTCAAACTTTCTAAACCGGTTAATTCTATTCGGAATTGCCAAAAATTCATATAACGCATTTTCAGCTATTTTCGAGCTATTTTCGGACAAATCAGCCCATATCTCCGAAACTATATATCCTAAGACGGTGAAATCGTTATTTTTGGAAAGATCTCGGGAAAATACAGTAGATGACATGGTTTCAAACTTTCTAAACCGGTTAATTTCACTCGGAATTGACAGATATAGCGGATTTTGTAGTAGTTTTCGAGCAATATTCGGACAAATCTGCCCATATTTCCGAAACTATATGTCGTAGAACGGTGAAATCGGTATTTTTAGAAAGATCTCGTGAAAATACAGTAGATGACATGGTTTCAAACTTTCTAAACCGGTTAATTCCACTCGGAATTGACAGATATATCGGATTTTGGAGTAGTTTTCGAGCAATATTCGGACAAATCTGCCCATATTTCCGAAACTATATGTCGTAGAAAGATGAAATCGGTATTTTTAGAAAGATCTCGAAAAAATACTGTAGATGACATGGTTTCCAACTTTCTAAACCGGTTAATTCCACTCGGAATTGACAGATATATCGGATTTTGGAGTAGTTTTCGAGCAATATTCGGACAAATCTGCCCATATTTCCGAAACTATATGTCGTAGAAAGATGAAATCGGTATTTTTAGAAAGATCTCGAAAAAATACAGTAGATGACATGGTTTCAAACTTTCTAAACCGGTTAATTTCACTCGGAATTGTCAGATATAGCGGATTTTGTAGTAGTTTTCGAGCAATATTCGGACAAATCTGCCCATATCTCCGAAACTATATGTCGTAGAAGGGGGAAATCGGTATTTTTAGAAAGATCTCGAAAAAATGCAGTAGAAGAAATGGTTTCCAACTTTCTAAACCGGTTAATTCCACTCGGAATTGACAGATATAACGGATTTTGGAGTAGTTTTCGAGCAATATTCGGACAAATCTGCCCATATCTCCGAAACTATATGTCGTAGTACGGTGAAATCGGTATTTTTAGAAAGATCTCGTGAAAGTGCAGTAGATGAAATGGTTTCCAACTTTCTAAACCGGTTAATTCCACTCGGAATTGACAGATATAACGGATTTTGGAGTAGTTTTCGAGCAATATTCGGACAAATCTTCCCATATCTCCGAAACTATATGTCGTAGAACGGTGAAATCGGCATTTTTAGAAAGATCTCGAAAAAATACAGTAGATGACATGGTCTCAAACTTTCTAAACCGGTTAATTCTATCCAGAATTGCCAAAAACTCATATAACGCATTTTCAGCTATTTTCGAGCTATTTTCGTACAAATCAGCCCATATCTCCGAAACTATATATCGTAGGACGGTGAAATCGTTATTTTTGGAAAGATCTCGTGAAAATACAGTAGATGACATGGTTTCAAACTTTCTAAACCGGTTAATTCTATTCGGAATTGCCAAAAACTCATATAACGCATTTTCAGCTATTTTCGGACAAATCTGCCCATATCTCCGAAACTATATGTCGTAGAACGGTGAAATCGGTATTTTTAGAAAGATCTCGAAAAAATACAGTAGATGACATGGTTTCAAACTTTCTAAACCGGTTAATTCCACTCGGAATTGACAGATATAGCGGATTTTGGAGTAGTTTTCGAGCAATATTAGGACAAATCTGCCCATATCTCCGAAACTATATTTCGTAGAACGGTGAAATCGGTATTTTTAGAAAGATCTCGTGAAAATACAGTAGATGAAATGGTTTCCAACTTTCTAAACCGGTTAATTCCACTCTGAATTGACAGATATAACGGATTTTGGAGTAGTTTTCGAGCAATATTCGGACAAATCTGCCCATATCTCTGAAACTATATGTCGTAGAAGGGGGAAATCGGTATTTTTAGAAAGATCTCGAAAAAATACAGTAGATGACATGGTTTCAAACTTTCTAAACCGGTTAATTCCACTCGGAATTGACAGATATAGCGGATTTTGGAGTAGTTTTCGAGCAATATTCGGACAAATCTGCCCATATTTCCGAAACTATATGTCGTAGAACGGTGAAATCGGTATTTTTAGAAAGATCTCGTGAAAGTACAGTAGATGAAATGGTTTCCAACTTTCTAAACCGGTTAATTCCACTCGGAATTGACAGATATAACGGATTTTGGAGTAGTTTTCGAGCAATATTCGGACAAATCTTCCCATATCTCCGAAACTATATGTCGTAGAACGGTGAAATCGGCATTTTTAGAAAGATCTCGAAAAAATACAGTAGACGACATGGTTTCAAACTTTCTAAACAGGTTAATTCTATTCGGAATTGCCAAAAACTCATATAACGCATTTTCAGCTATTTTCGAGCTATTTTCGGACAAATCTGCCCATATCTCCGAAACTATATGTCGTAGAACGGTGAAATCGGCATTTTTAGAAAGATCTCGAAAAAATACAGTAGATGACATGGTTTCAAACTTTCTAAACCGGTTATTTCTATTCGGAATTGCCAAAAACTCATATAACGCATTTTCAGCTATTTTCGGACAAATCTGCCCATATCTCCGAAACTATATGTCGTAGAACGGTGAAATCGGTATTTTTAGAAAGATCTCGTGAAAATACAGTAGATGACATGGTTTCCAACTTTCTAAACCGGTTAATTCCACTCGGAATTGACAGATATATCGGATTTTGGAGTAGTTTTCGAGCAATATTCGGACATATCTGCCCATATCTCCGAAGCTATATGTCATAGAAAGGAGAAATCGGTATTTTTGGAAAGATCTCGAGAAAATACATTAGATGACATGGTTTTAAACTTGCTAAACCGGTTAATTTCACTCGGAATTGACAGATATAGCGGATTTTGTAGTAGTTTTCGAGCAATATTCGGACAAATCTGCCCATATTTCCGAAACTATATGTCGTAGAACGGTGAAATCGGTATTTTTAGAAAGATCTCGTGAAAATACAGTAGATGACATGGTTTCAAACTTTCTAAACCGGTTAATTCCACTCGGAATTGACAGATATATCGGATTTTGGAGTAGTTTTCGAGCAATATTCGGACAAATCTGCCCATATTTCCGAAACTATATGTCGTAGAAAGATGAAATCGGTATTTTTAGAAAGATCTCGAAAAAATACTGTAGATGACATGGTTTCCAACTTTCTAAACCGGTTAATTCCACTCGGAATTGACAGATATATCGGATTTTGGAGTAGTTTTCGAGCAATATTCGGACAAATCTGCCCATATTTCCGAAACTATATGTCGTAGAAAGATGAAATCGGTATTTTTAGAAAGATCTCGAAAAAATACAGTAGATGACATGGTTTCAAACTTTCTAAACCGGTTAATTTCACTCGGAATTGACAGATATAGCGGATTTTGGAGTAGTTTTCGAGCAATATTCGGACAAATCTGCCAATATCTCCGAAACTATATGTCGTAGAACGGTGAAATCGGTATTTTTAGAAAGATCTCGAAAAAATGCAGTAGAAGAAATGGTTTCCAACTTTCTAAACCGGTTAATTCCACTCGGAATTGACAGATATAACGGATTTTGGAGTAGTTTTCGAGCAATATTCGGACAAATCTGCCCATATCTCCGAAACTATATGTCGTAGAACGGTGAAATCGATATTTTTAGAAAGATCTCGTGAAGGTACAGTAGATGAAATGGTTTCCAACTTTCTAAACCGGTTAATTCCACTCGGAATTGACAGATATAACGGATTTTGGAGTAGTTTTCGAGCAATATTCGGACAAATCTTCCCATATCTCCGAAACTATATGTCGTAGATCGGTGAAATCGGCATTTTTAGAAAGATCTCGAAAAAATACAGTAGATGACATGGTCTCAAACTTTCTAAACCGGTTAATTCTATCCAGAATTGCCAAAAACTCATATAACGCATTTTCAGCTATTTTCGAGCTATTTTCGTACAAATCAGCCCATATCTCCGAAACTATATATCGTAGGACGGTGAAATCATTATTTTTGGAAAGATCTCGTGAAAATACAGTAGATGACATGGTTTCAAACTTTCTAAACCGGTTAATTCTATTCGGAATTGCCAAAAACTCATATAACGCATTTTCAGCTATTTTCGAGCTATTTTCGGACAAATCTGCCCATATCTCCGAAACTATATGTCGTAGGACGGTGAAATCGTTATTTTTGGAAAGATCTCGTGAAAATACAGTAGATGACATGGTTTCAAACTTTCTAAACCGGTTAATTCTATTCGGAATTGCCAAAAACTCATATAACGCATTTTCAGCTATTTTCGGACAAATCTGCCCATATCTCCGAAACTATATGTCGTAGAACGGTGAAATCGGTATTTTTAGAAAGATCTCGAAAAAATACAGTAGATGACATGGTTTCAAACTTTCTAAACCGGTTAATTCCACTCGGAATTGACAGATATAGCGGATTTTGGAGTAGTTTTCGAGCAATATTAGGACAAATCTGCCCATATCTCCGAAACTATATTTCGTAGAACGGTGAAATCGGTATTTTTAGAAAGATCTCGTGAAAATACAGTAGATGAAATGGTTTCCAACTTTCTAAACCGGTTAATTCCACTCTGAATTGACAGATATAACGGATTTTGGAGTAGTTTTCGAGCAATATTCGGACAAATCTGCCCATATCTCTGAAACTATATGTCGTAGAAGGGGGAAATCGGTATTTTTAGAAAGATCTCGAAAAAATACAGTAGATGACATGGTTTCAAACTTTCTAAACCGGTTAATTCCACTCGGAATTGACAGATATAGCGGATTTTGGAGTAGTTTTCGAGCAATATTCGGACAAATCTGCCCATATTTCCGAAACTATATGTCGTAGAACGGTGAAATCGGTATTTTTAGAAAGATCTCGTGAAAGTACAGTAGATGAAATGGTTTCCAACTTTCTAAACCGGTTAATTCCACTCGGAATTGACAGATATAACGGATTTTGGAGTAGTTTTCGAGCAATATTCGGACAAATCTTCCCATATCTCCGAAACTATATGTCGTAGAACGGTGAAATCGGCATTTTTAGAAAGATCTCGAAAAAATACAGTAGACGACATGGTTTCAAACTTTCTAAACAGGTTAATTCTATTCGGAATTGCCAAAAACTCATATAACGCATTTTCAGCTATTTTCGAGCTATTTTCAGACAAATCTGCCCATATCTCCGAAACTATATGTCGTAGAACGGTGAAATCGGCATTTTTAGAAAGATCTCGAAAAAATACAGTAGATGACATGGTTTCAAACTTTCTAAACCGGTTATTTCTATTCGGAATTGCCAAAAACTCATATAACGCATTTTCAGCTATTTTCGGACAAATCTGCCCATATCTCCGAAACTATATGTCGTAGAACGGTGAAATCGGTATTTTTAGAAAGATCTCGTGAAAATACAGTAGATGACATGGTTTCCAACTTTCTAAACCGGTTAATTCCACTCGGAATTGACAGATATATCGGATTTTGGAGTAGTTTTCGAGCAATATTCGGACATATCTGCCCATATCTCCGAAGCTATATGTCATAGAAAGGAGAAATCGGTATTTTTGGAAAGATCTCGAGAAAATACATTAGATGACATGGTTTTAAACTTGCTAAACCGGTTAATTTCACTCGGAATTGACAGATATAGCGGATTTTGTAGTAGTTTTCGAGCAATATTCGGACAAATCTGCCCATATTTCCGAAACTATATGTCGTAGAACGGTGAAATCGGTATTTTTAGAAAGATCTCGTGAAAATACAGTAGATGACATGGTTTCAAACTTTCTAAACCGGTTAATTCCACTCGGAATTGACAGATATATCGGATTTTGGAGTAGTTTTCGAGCAATATTCGGACAAATCTGCCCATATTTCCGAAACTATATGTCGTAGAAAGATGAAATCGGTATTTTTAGAAAGATCTCGAAAAAATACTGTAGATGACATGGTTTCCAACTTTCTAAACCGGTTAATTCCACTCGGAATTGACAGATATATCGGATTTTGGAGTAGTTTTCGAGCAATATTCGGACAAATCTGCCCATATTTCCGAAACTATATGTCGTAGAAAGATGAAATCGGTATTTTTAGAAAGATCTCGAAAAAATACAGTAGATGACATGGTTTCAAACTTTCTAAACCGGTTAATTTCACTCGGAATTGACAGATATAGCGGATTTTGGAGTAGTTTTCGAGCAATATTCGGACAAATCTGCCAATATCTCCGAAACTATATGTCGTAGAACGGTGAAATCGGTATTTTTAGAAAGATCTCGAAAAAATGCAGTAGAAGAAATGGTTTCCAACTTTCTAAACCGGTTAATTCCACTCGGAATTGACAGATATAACGGATTTTGGAGTAGTTTTCGAGCAATATTCGGACAAATCTGCCCATATCTCCGAAACTATATGTCGTAGAACGGTGAAATCGATATTTTTAGAAAGATCTCGTGAAGGTACAGTAGATGAAATGGTTTCCAACTTTCTAAACCGGTTAATTCCACTCGGAATTGACAGATATAACGGATTTTGGAGTAGTTTTCGAGCAATATTCGGACAAATCTTCCCATATCTCCGAAACTATATGTCGTAGAACGGTGAAATCGGCATTTTTAGAAAGATCTCGAAAAAATACAGTAGATGACATGGTCTCAAACTTTCTAAACCGGTTAATTCTATCCAGAATTGCCAAAAACTCATATAACGCATTTTCAGCTATTTTCGAGCTATTTTCGTACAAATCAGCCCATATCTCCGAAACTATATATCGTAGGACGGTGAAATCATTATTTTTGGAAAGATCTCGTGAAAATACAGTAGATGACATGGTTTCAAACTTTCTAAACCGGTTAATTCTATTCGGAATTGCCAAAAACTAATATAACGCATTTTCAGCTATTTTCGGACAAATCTGCCCATATCTCCGAAACTATATGTCGTAGAACGGTGAAATCGGTATTTTTAGAAAGATCTCGTGAAAATACAGTAGATGACATGGTTTCAAACTTTCTAAACCGGTTAATTCCACTCGGAATTGACAGATATATCGGATTTTGGAGTAGTTTTCGAGCAATATTCGGACAAATCTGCCCATATTTCTGAAACTATATGTCGTAGAAAGATGAAATCGGTATTTTTAGAAAGATCTCGAAAAAATACAGTAGATGACATGGTCTCAAACTTTCTAAACCGGTTAATTCTATCCAGAATTGCCAAAAACTCATATAACGCATTTTCAGCTATTTTCGAGCTATTTTCGTACAAATCAGCCCATATCTCCGAAACTATATATCGTAGGACGGTGAAATCGTTATTTTTGGAAAGATCTCGTGAAAATACAGTAGATGACATGGTTTCAAACTTTCTAAACCGGTTAATTCTATTCGGAATTGCCAAAAACTCATATAACGCATTTTCAGCTATTTTCGGACAAATCTGCCCATATCTCCGAAACTATATGTCGTAGAACGGTGAAATCGGTATTTTTAGAAAGATCTCGTGAAAATACAGTAGATGACATGGTTTCCAACTT
The DNA here is from genome assembly GCA_949748235.1 of Platypus cylindrus. Taxonomy (NCBI): domain Eukaryota; kingdom Metazoa; phylum Arthropoda; class Insecta; order Coleoptera; family Curculionidae; genus Platypus; species Platypus cylindrus. Next base: position 1,087,963 of record CATIYE010000015.1, read on the forward strand.
TCTAAACCGGTTAATTCCACTCGGAATTGACAGATATATCGGATTTTGGAGTAGTTTTCGAGCAATATTCGGACAAATCTGCCCATATTTCCGAAACTATACGTCGTAGAAAGATGAAATCGGTATTTTTAGAAAGATCTCGAAAAAATACAGTAGATGACATGGTTTCCAACTTTCTAAACCGGTTAATTCCACTCGGAATTGACAGATATATCGGATTTTGGAGTAGTTTTCGAGCAATATTCGGACAAATCTGCCCATATTTCCGAAACTATATGTCGTAGAAAGATGAAATCGGTATTTTTAGAAAGATCTCGAAAAAATACAGTAGATGACATGGTTTCAAACTTTCTAAACCGGTTAATTTCACTCGGAATTGACAGATATAGCGGATTTTGTAGTAGTTTTCGAGCAATATTCGGACAAATCTGCCCATATCTCCGAAACTATATGTCGTAGAAGGGGGAAATCGGTATTTTTAGAAAGATCTCGAAAAAATGCAGTAGAAGAAATGGTTTCCAACTTTCTAAACCGGTTAATTCCACTCGGAATTGACAGATATAACGGATTTTGGAGTAGTTTTCGAGCAATATTCGGACAAATCTGCCCATATTTCCGAAACTATATGTCGTAGAAAGATGAAATCGGTATTTTTAGAAAGATCTCGAAAAGATACAGTAGATGACATGGTTTCAAACTTTCTAAACCGGTTAATTTCACTCGGAATTGACAGATATAGCGGATTTTGTAGTAGTTTTCGAGCAATATTCGGACAAATCTGCCCATAACTCCGAAACTATATGTCGTAGAAGGGGGAAATCGGTATTTTTAGAAAGATCTCGAAAAAATGCAGTAGAAGAAATGGTTTCCAACTTTCTAAACCGGTTAATTCCACTCGGAATTGACAGATATAACGGATTTTGGAGTAGTTTTCGAGCAATATTCGGACAAATCTGCCCATATCTCCGAAACTATATGTCGTAGTACGGTGAAATCGGTATTTTTAGAAAGATCTCGTGAAAGTGCAGTAGATGAAATGGTTTCCCACTTTCTAAACCGGTTAATTCCACTCGGAATTGACAGATATATCGGATTTTGGAGTAGTTTTCGAGCAATATTCGGACAAATCTGCCCATATTTCCGAAACTATATGTCGTAGAAAGATGAAATCGGTATTTTTAGAAAGATCTCGAAAAAATACAGTAGATGACATGGTTTCAAACTTTCTAAACCGGTTAATTTCACTCGGAATTGACAGATATAGCGGATTTTGTAGTAGTTTTCGAGCAATATTCGGACAAATCTGCCCATATCTCCGAAACTATATGTCGTAGAAGGGGGAAATCGGTATTTTTAGAAAGATCTCGAAAAAATGCAGTAGAAGAAATGGTTTCCAACTTTCTAAACCGGTTAATTCCACTCGGAATTGACAGATATAACGGATTTTGGAGTAGTTTTCGAGCAATATTAGGACAAATCTGCCCATATCTCCGAAACTATATTTCGTAGAACGGTGAAATCGGTATTTTTAGAAAGATCTCGTGAAAATACAGTAGATGAAATGGTTTCCAACTTTCTAAACCGGTTAATTCCACTCTGAATTGACAGATATAACGGATTTTGGAGTAGTTTTCGAGCAATATTCGGACAAATCTGCCCATATCTCTGAAACTATATGTCGTAGAAGGGGGAAATCGGTATTTTTAGAAAGATCTCGAAAAAATACAGTAGATGACATGGTTTCAAACTTTCTAAACCGGTTAATTCCACTCGGAATTGACAGATATAGCGGATTTTGGAGTAGTTTTCGAGCAATATTCGGACAAATCTGCCCATATTTCCGAAACTATATGTCGTAGAACGGTGAAATCGGTATTTTTAGAAAGATCTCGTGAAAGTACAGTAGATGAAATGGTTTCCAACTTTCTAAACCGGTTAATTCCACTCGGAATTGACAGATATAACGGATTTTGGAGTAGTTTTCGAGCAATATTCGGACAAATCTTCCCATATCTCCGAAACTATATGTCGTAGAACGGTGAAATCGGTATTGTTAGAAAGATCTCGTGAAAATGCAGTAGACGAAATGGTTTCCAACTTTCTAAACCGGTTAATTCCACTCGGAATTGACAGATATAGCGGATTTTGGAGTAGTTTTCGAGCAATATTAGGACAAATCTGCCCATATCTCCGAAACTGTATTTCGTAGTACGGTGAAATCGGTATTTTTAGAAAGATCTCGAAAAAATACAGTAGATGACATGGTTTCAAACTTTCTAAACCGGTTAATTCCACTCGGAATTGACAGATATAGCGGATTTTGGAGTAGTTTTCGAGCAATATTCGGACAAATCTGCCCATATCTCCGAAACTATATGTCGTAGAACGGTGAAATCGGTATTTTTAGAAAGATCTCGTGAAAATGCAGTAGATGAAATGGTTTCCAACTTTCTAAACCGGTTAATTCCACTCGGAATTGACAGATATAACGGATTTTGGAGTAGTTTTCGAGCAATATTAGGACAAATCTGCCCATATCTCCGAAACTGTATTTCGTAGAACGGTGAAATTGGTATTTTTAGAAAGATCTCGAGAAAATACAGTAGGAGAAATGGTTTCCAACCTTCTAAACCGGTTAATTCCACTCGGAATTGACAGATATAACGGATTTTGGAGTAGTTTTCGAGCAATATTCGGACAAATCTGCCCATATCTCCGAAACTATATGTCGTAGAACGGTGAAATCGGCATTTTTAGAAAGATCTCGAAAAAACACAGTAGATGACATGGTCTCAAAACTTTCCAAACCGGTTAATTCTATTCGGAATTGCCAAAAATTCATATAACGCATTTTCAGCTATTTTCGAGCTATTTTCGGACAAATCTGCCCATATCTCCGAAACTATATGTCGTAGAACGGTGAAATCGGTATTTTTAGAAAGATCTGGTGAAAATGCAGTAGATGAAATGGTTTCCAACTTTCTAAACCGGTTAATTCCACTCGGAATTGACAGATATAAGGGATTTTGGAGTAGTTTTCGAGCAATATTCGGACAAATCTGCCAATATCTCCGAAACTATATGTCGTAGAACGGTGAAATCGGTATTTTTAGAAAGATCTCGTGAAAGTACAGTAGATGAAATGGTTTCCAACTTTCTAAACCGGTTAATTCCACTCGGAATTGACAGATATAACGGATTTTGGAGTAGTTTTCGAGCAATATTCGGACAAATCTGCCCATATCTCCGAAACTATATGTCGTAGAACGGTGAAATCGATATTTTTAGAAAGATCTCGTGAAGGTACAGTAGATGAAATGGTTTCCAACTTTCTAAACCGGTTAATTCCACTCGGAATTGACAGATATAACGGATTTTGGAGTAGTTTTCGAGCAATATTCGGACAAATCTTCCCATATCTCCGAAACTATATGTCGTAGAACGGTGAAATCGGCATTTTTAGAAAGATCTCGAAAAAATACAGTAGATGACATGGTCTCAAACTTTCTAAACCGGTTAATTCTATCCAGAATTGCCAAAAACTCATATAACGCATTTTCAGCTATTTTCGAGCTATTTTCGTACAAATCAGCCCATATCTCCGAAACTATATATCGTAGGACGGTGAAATCATTATTTTTGGAAAGATCTCGTGAAAATACAGTAGATGACATGGTTTCAAACTTTCTAAACCGGTTAATTCTATTCGGAATTGCCAAAAACTCATATAACGCATTTTCAGCTATTTTCGGACAAATCTGCCCATATCTCCGAAACTATATGTCGTAGAACGGTGAAATCGGTATTTTTAGAAAGATCTCGTGAAAATACAGTAGATGACATGGTTTCAAACTTTCTAAACCGGTTAATTCCACTCGGAATTGACAGATATATCGGATTTTGGAGTAGTTTTCGAGCAATATTCGGACAAATCTGCCCATATTTCCGAAACTATATGTCGTAGAAAGATGAAATCGGTATTTTTAGAAAGATCTCGAAAAAATACAGTAGATGACATGGTCTCAAACTTTCTAAACCGGTTAATTCTATCCAGAATTGCCAAAAACTCATATAACGCATTTTCAGCTATTTTCGAGCTATTTTCGTACAAATCAGCCCATATCTCCGAAACTATATATCGTAGGACGGTGAAATCGTTATTTTTGGAAAGATCTCGTGAAAATACAGTAGATGACATGGTTTCAAACTTTCTAAACCGGTTAATTCTATTCGGAATTGCCAAAAACTCATATAACGCATTTTCAGCTATTTTCGGACAAATCTGCCCATATCTCCGAAACTATATGTCGTAGAACGGTGAAATCGGTATTTTTAGAAAGATCTCGTGAAAATACAGTAGATGACATGGTTTCCAACTTTCTAAACCGGTTAATTCCACTCGGAATTGACAGATATATCGGATTTTGGAGTAGTTTTCGAGCAATATTCGGACAAATCTGCCCATATTTCCGAAACTATACGTCGTAGAAAGATGAAATCGGTATTTTTAGAAAGATCTCGAAAAAATACAGTAGATGAAATGGTTTCCAACTTTCTAAACCGGTTAATTCCACTCGGAATTGACAGATATAACGGATTTTGGAGTAGTTTTCGAGCAATATTCGGACAAATCTGCCCATATCTCCGAAACTATATGTCGTAGAACGGTGAAATCGATATTTTTAGAAAGATCTCGTGAAGGTACAGTAGATGAAATGGTTTCCAACTTTCTAAACCGGTTAATTCCACTCGGAATTGACAGATATAACGGATTTTGGAGTAGTTTTCGAGCAATATTCGGACAAATCTTCCCATATCTCCGAAACTATATGTCGTAGAACGGTGAAATCGGCATTTTTAGAAAGATCTCGAAAAAATACAGTAGATGACATGGTCTCAAACTTTCTAAACCGGTTAATTCTATCCAGAATTGCCAAAAACTCATATAACGCATTTTCAGCTATTTTCGAGCTATTTTCGTACAAATCAGCCCATATCTCCGAAACTATATATCGTAGGACGGTGAAATCATTATTTTTGGAAAGATCTCGTGAAAATACAGTAGATGACATGGTTTCAAACTTTCTAAACCGGTTAATTCTATTCGGAATTGCCAAAAACTCATATAACGCATTTTCAGCTATTTTCGGACAAATCTGCCCATATCTCCGAAACTATATGTCGTAGAACGGTTAAATCGGTATTTTTAGAAAGATCTCGTGAAAATACAGTAGATGAAATGGTTTCCAACTTTCTAAACCGGTTAATTCCACTCTGAATTGACAGATATAACAGATTTTGGAGTAGTTTTCGAGCAATATTCGGACAAATCTGCCCATATCTCTGAAACTATATGTCGTAGAAGGGGGAAATCGGTATTTTTAGAAAGATCTCGAAAAAATACAGTAGATGACATGGTTTCAGACTTTCTAAACCGGTTAATTCCACTCGGAATTGACAGATATAGCGGATTTTGGAGTAGTTTTCGAGCAATATTCGGACAAATCTGCCCATATTTCCGAAACTATATGTCGTAGAACGGTGAAATCGGTATTTTTAGAAAGATCTCGTGAAAGTACAGTAGATGAAATGGTTTCCAACTTTCTAAACCGGTTAATTCCACTCGGAATTGACAGATATAACGGATTTTGGAGTAGTTTTCGAGCAATATTCGGACAAATCTTCCCATATCTCCGAAACTATATGCCGTAGAACGGTGAAATCGGCATTTTTAGAAAGATCTCGAAAAAATACAGTAGATGACATGGTCTCAAACTTTCTAAACCGGTTAATTCTATCCAGAATTGCCAAAAACTCATATAACGCATTTTCAGCTATTTTCGAGCTATTTTCGTACAAATCAGCCCATATCTCCGAAACTATATATCGTAGGACGGTGAAATCGTTATTTTTGGAAAGATCTCGTGAAAATACAGTAGATGACATGGTTTCAAACTTTCTAAACCGGTTAATTCTATTCGGAATTGCCAAAAACTCATATAACGCATTTTCAGCTATTTTCGGACAAATCTGCCCATATCTCCGAAACTATATGTCGTAGAACGGTGAAATCGGTATTTTTAGAAAGATCTCGTGAAAATACAGTAGATGACATGGTTTCCAACTTTCTAAACCGGTTAATTCCACTCGGAATTGACAGATATATCGGATTTTGGAGTAGTTTTCGAGCAATATTCGGACAAATCTGCCCATATTTCCGAAACTATATGTCGTAGAACGGTGAAATCGTTATTTTTGGAAAGATCTCGGGAAAATACAGTAGATGACATGGTTTCAAACTTTCTAAACCGGTTAATTTCACTCGGAATTGACAGATATAGCGGATTTTGTAGTAGTTTTCGAGCAATATTCGGACAAATCTGCCCATATCTCCGAAACTATATGTCGTAGAAGGGGGAAATCGGTATTTTTAGAAAGATCTCGAAAAAATACAGTAGATGACATGGTTTCAAACTTTCTAAACCGGTTAATTCCACTCGGAATTGACAGATATAACGGATTTTGGAGTAGTTTTCGAGCAATATTCGGACAAATCTGCCCATATCTCCGAAACTATATTTCGTAGAACGGTGAAATCGGTATTTTTAGAAAGATCTCGTGAAAATACAGTAGATGAAATGGTTTCAAACTTTCTAAACCGGTTAATTCCACTCTGAATTGACAGATATAACGGATTTTGGAGTAGTTTTCGAGCAATATTCGGACAAATCTGCCCATATCTCCGAAACTATATGTCGTAGAAGGGGGAAATCGGTATTTTTAGAAAGATCTCGAAAAAATACAGTAGATGACATAATTTCAAACTTTCTAAACCGGTTAATTCCACTCGGAATTGACAGATATAGCGGATTTTGGAGTAGTTTTCGAGCAATATTCGGACAAATCTGCCCATATTTCCGAAACTATATGTCGTAGAACGGTGAAATCGTTATTTTTGGAAAGATCTCGGGAAAATACAGTAGATGACATGGTTTCAAACTTTCTAAACCGGTTAATTTCACTCGGAATTGACAGATATAGCGGATTTTGTAGTAGTTTTCGAGCAATATTCGGACAAATCTGCCCATATCTCCGAAACTATATGTCGTAGAAGGGGGAAATCGGTATTTTTAGAAAGATCTCGAAAAAATACAGTAGATGACATGGTTTCAAACTTTCTAAACCGGTTAATTCCACTCGGAATTGACAGATATAACGGATTTTGGAGTAGTTTTCGAGCAATATTCGGACAAATCTTCCCATATCTCCGAAACTATATGTCGTAGAACGGTGAAATCGGCATTTTTAGAAAGATCTCGAAAAAATACAGTAGATGACATGGTCTCAAACTTTCTAAACCGGTTAATTCTATCCAGAATTGCCAAAAACTCATATAACGCATTTTCAGCTATTTTCGAGCTATTTTCGTACAAATCAGCCCATATCTCCGAAACTATATATCGTAGGACGGTGAAATCATTATTTTTGGAAAGATCTCGTGAAAATACAGTAGATGACATGGTTTCAAACTTTCTAAACCGGTTAATTCTATTCGGAATTGCCAAAAACTCATATAACGCATTTTCAGCTATTTTCGGACAAATCTGCCCATATCTCCGAAACTATATGTCGTAGAACGGTGAAATCGATATTTTTAGAAAGATCTCGTGAAAATACAGTAGATGACATGGTTTCAAACTTTCTAAACCGGTTAATTCCACTCGGAATTGACAGATATATCGGATTTTGGAGTAGTTTTCGAGCAATATTCGGACAAATCTGCCCATATCTCCGAAACTGTATTTCGTAGAACGGTGACATCGGTATTTTTAGAAAGATCTCGTGAAAATACAGTAGATGAAATGGTTTCAAACTTTCTAAACCGGTTAATTCCACTCTGAATTGACAGATATAACGGATTTTGGAGTAGTTTTCGAGCAATATTCGGACAAATCTGCCCATATCTCCGAAACTATATGTCGTAGAAGGGGGAAATCGGTATTTTTAGAAAGATCTCGAAAAAATACAGTAGATGACATAATTTCAAACTTTCTAAACCGGTTAATTCCACTCGGAATTGACAGATATAGCGGATTTTGGAGTAGTTTTCGAGCAATATTCGGACAAATCTGCCCATATCTCCGAAACTATATTTCGTAGAACGGTGAAATCGGTATTTTTAGAAAGATATCGTGAAAATACAGTAGATGACATGGTTTCAAACTTTCTAAACCGGTTAATTCTATTCGGAATTGCCAAAAACTCATATAACGCATTTTCAGCTATTTTCGGACAAATCTGCCCATATCTCCGAAACTATATGTCGTAGAACGGTGAAATCGGTATTTTTAGAAAGATCTCGAAAAAATACAGTAGATGACATGGTTTCAAACTTTCTAAACCGGTTAATTCCACTCGGAATTGACAGATATAACGGATTTTGGAGTAGTTTTCGAGCAATATTCGGACAAATCTGCCCATATCTCCGAAACTGTATTTCGTAGAACGGTGAAATCGGTATTTTTAGAAAGATCTCGTGAAAATACAGTAGATGAAATGGTTTCAAACTTTCTAAACCGGTTAATTCCACTCTGAATTGACAGATATAACGGATTTTGGAGTAGTTTTCGAGCAATATTCGGACAAATCTGCCCATATCTCCGAAACTATATGTCGTAGAAGGGGGAAATCGGTATTTTTAGAAAGATCTCGAAAAAATACAGTAGATGACATAATTTCAAACTTTCTAAACCGGTTAATTCCACTCGGAATTGACAGATATAGCGGATTTTGGAGTAGTTTTCGAGCAATATTCGGACAAATCTGCCCATATTTCCGAAACTATATGTCGTAGAACGGTGAAATCGTTATTTTTGGAAAGATCTCGGGAAAATACAGTAGATGACATGGTTTCAAACTTTCTAAACCGGTTAATTTCACTCGGAATTGACAGATATAGCGGATTTTGTAGTAGTTTTCGAGCAATATTCGGACAAATCTGCCCATATCTCCGAAACTATATGTCGTAGAAGGGGGAAATCGGTATTTTTAGAAAGATCTCGAAAAAATACAGTAGATGACATGGTTTCAAACTTTCTAAACCGGTTAATTCCACTCGGAATTGACAGATATAACGGATTTTGGAGTAGTTTTCGAGCAATATTCGGACAAATCTTCCCATATCTCCGAAACTATATGTCGTAGAACGGTGAAATCGGCATTTTTAGAAAGATCTCGAAAAAATACAGTAGATGACATGGTCTCAAACTTTCTAAACCGGTTAATTCTATCCAGAATTGCCAAAAACTCATATAACGCATTTTCAGCTATTTTCGAGCTATTTTCGTACAAATCAGCCCATATCTCCGAAACTATATATCGTAGGACGGTGAAATCATTATTTTTGGAAAGATCTCGTGAAAATACAGTAGATGACATGGTTTCAAACTTTCTAAACCGGTTAATTCTATTCGGAATTGCCAAAAACTCATATAACGCATTTTCAGCTATTTTCGGACAAATCTGCCCATATCTCCGAAACTATATGTCGTAGAACGGTGAAATCGATATTTTTAGAAAGATCTCGTGAAAATACAGTAGATGACATGGTTTCAAACTTTCTAAACCGGTTAATTCCACTCGGAATTGACAGATATATCGGATTTTGGAGTAGTTTTCGAGCAATATTCGGACAAATCTGCCCATATTTCCGAAACTATATGTCGTAGAAAGATGAAATCGGTATTTTTAGAAAGATCTCGAAAAAATACAGTAGATGACATGGTCTCAAACTTTCTAAACCGGTTAATTCTATCCAGAATTGCCAAGATCTCATATAACGCATTTTCAGCTATTTTCGAGCTATTTTCGTACAAATCAGCCCATATCTCCGAAACTATATATCGTAGGACGGTGAAATCGTTATTTTTGGAAAGATCTCGTGAAAATACAGTAGATGACATGGTTTCAAACTTTCTAAACCGGTTAATTCTATTCGGAATTGCCAAAAACTCATATAACGCATTTTCAGCTATTTTCGGACAAATCTGCCCATATCTCCGAAACTATATGTCGTAGAACGGTGAAATCGGTATTTTTAGAAAGATCTCGTGAAAATACAGTAGATGACTTGGTTTCCAACTTTCTAAACCGGTTAATTCCACTCGGAATTGACAGATATATCGGATTTTGGAGTAGTTTTCGAGCAATATTCGGACAAATCTGCCCATATTTCCGAAACTATACGTCGTAGAAAGATGAAATCGGTATTTTTAGAAAGATCTCGAAAAAATACAGTAGATGACATGGTTTCAAACTTTCTAAACCGGTTAATTCCACTCGGAATTGACAGATATAGCGGATTTTGGAGTAGTTTTCGAGCAATATTAGGACAAATCTGCCCATATCTCCGAAACTATATTTCGTAGAACGGTGAAATCGGTATTTTTAGAAAGATCTCGTGAAAATACAGTAGATGAAATGGTTTCCAACTTTCTAAACCGGTTAATTCCACTCTGAATTGACAGATATAACGGATTTTGGAGTAGTTTTCGAGCAATATTCGGACAAATCTGCCCATATCTCTGAAACTATATGTCGTAGAAGGGGGAAATCGGTATTTTTAGAAAGATCTCGAAAAAATACAGTAGATGACATGGTTTCAAACTTTCTAAACCGGTTAATTCCACTCGGAATTGACAGATATAGCGGATTTTGGAGTAGTTTTCGAGCAATATTCGGACAAATCTGCCCATATTTCCGAAACTATATGTCGTAGAACGGTGAAATCGGTATTTTTAGAAAGATCTCGTGAAAGTACAGTAGATGAAATGGTTTCCAACTTTCTAAACCGGTTAATTCCACTCGGAATTGACAGATATAACGGATTTTGGAGTAGTTTTCGAGCAATATTCGGACAAATCTTCCCATATCTCCGAAACTATATGTCGTAGAACGGTGAAATTGGCATTTTTAGAAAGATCTCGAAAAAATACAGTAGATGACATGGTCTCAAACTTTCTAAACCGGTTAATTCTATCCAGAATTGCCAAAAACTCATATAACGCATTTTCAGCTATTTTCGAGCTATTTTCGTACAAATCAGCCCATATCTCCGAAACTATATATCGTAGGACGGTGAAATCGTTATTTTTGGAAAGATCTCGTGAAAATACAGTAGATGACATGGTTTCAAACTTTCTAAACCGGTTAATTCTATTCGGAATTGCCAAAAACTCATATAACGCATTTTCAGCTATTTTCGGACAAATCTGCCCATATCTCCGAAACTATATGTCGTAGAACGGTGAAATCGGTATTTTTAGAAAGATCTCGTGAAAATACAGTAGATGACATGGTTTCCAACTTTCTAAACCGGTTAATTCCACTCGGAATTGACAGATATATCGGATTTTGGAGTAGTTTTCGAGCAATATTAGGACAAATCTGCCCATATCTCCGAAACTATATGTCGTAGAACGGTGAAATCGGTATTTTTAGAAAGATCTCGTGAAAGTACAGTAGATGAAATGGTTTCCAACTTTCTAAACCGGTTAATTCCACTCGGAATTGACAGATATAACGGATTTTGGAGTAGTTTTCGAGCAATATTCGGACAAATCTTCCCATATCTCCGAAACTATATGCCGTAGAACGGTGAAATCGGCATTTTTAGAAAGATCTCGAAAAAATACAGTAGATGACATGGTCTCAAACTTTCTAAACCGGTTAATTCTATTCGGAATTGCCAAAAACTCATATAACGCATTTTCAGCTATTTTCGGACAAATCTGCCCATATCTCCGAAACTATATGTCGTAGAACGGTGAAATCGGTATTTTTAGAAAGATCTCGTGAAAATACAGTAGATGACATGGTTTCCAACTTTCTAAACCGGTTAATTCCACTCGGAATTGACAGATATATCGGATTTTGGAGTAGTTTTCGAGCAATATTCGGACAAATCTGCCCATATTTCCGAAACTATATGTCGTAGAACGGTGAAATCGTTATTTTTGGAAAGATCTCGGGAAAATACAGTAGATGAAATGGTTTCAAACTTTCTAAACCGGTTAATTCTATCCAGAATTGCCAAAAACTCATATAACGCATTTTCAGCTATTTTCGAGCTATTTTCGTACAAATCAGCCCATATCTCCGAAACTATATATCGTAGGACGGTGAAATCGTTATTTTTGGAAAGATCTCGTGAAAATACAGTAGATGACATGGTTTCAAACTTTCTAAACCGGTTAATTCTATTCGGAATTGCCAAAAACTCATATAACGCATTTTCAGCTATTTTCGGACAAATCTGCCCATATCTCCGAAACTATATGTCGTAGAACGGTGAAATCGGTATTTTTAGAAAGATCTCGTGAAAATACAGTAGATGACATGGTTTCCAACTTTCTAAACCGGTTAATTCCACTCGGAATTGACAGATATATCGGATTTTGGAGTAGTTTTCGAGCAATATTCGGACAAATCTGCCCATATTTCCGAAACTATATGTCGTAGAACGGTGAAATCGTTATTTTTGGAAAGATCTCGGGAAAATACAGTAGATGACATGGTTTCAAACTTTCTAAACCGGTTAATTTCACTCGGAATTGACAGATATAGCGGATTTTGTAGTAGTTTTCGAGCAATATTCGGACAAATCTGCCCATATCTCCGAAACTATATTTCGTAGAACGGTGAAATCGGTATTTTTAGAAAGATCTCGTGAAAATACAGTAGATGAAATGGTTTCAAACTTTCTAAACCGGTTAATTCTATTCGGAATTGCCAAAAACTCATATAACGCATTTTCAGCTATTTTCGGACAAATCTGCCCATATCTCCGAAACTATATGTCGTAGAACGGTGAAATCGGTATTTTTAGAAAGATCTCGTGAAAATACAGTAGATGACATGGTTTCCAACTTTCTAAACCGGTTAATTCCACTCGGAATTGACAGATATATCGGATTTTGGAGTAGTTTTCGAGCAATATTCGGACAAATCTGCCCATATTTCCGAAACTATACGTCGTAGAAAGATGAAATCGGTATTTTTAGAAAGATCTCGAAAAAATACAGTAGATGACATGGTTTCAAACTTTCTAAACCGGTTAATTCCACTCGGAATTGACAGATATAGCGGATTTTGGAGTAGTTTTCGAGCAATATTAGGACAAATCTGCCCATATCTCCGAAACTATATTTCGTAGAACGGTGAAATCGGTATTTTTAGAAAGATCTCGTGAAAATACAGTAGATGAAATGGTTTCCAACTTTCTAAACCGGTTAATTCCACTCTGAATTGACAGATATAACGGATTTTGGAGTAGTTTTCGAGCAATATTCGGACAAATCTGCCCATATCTCTGAAACTATATGTCGTAGAAGGGGGAAATCGGTATTTTTAGAAAGATCTCGAAAAAATACAGTAGATGACATGGTTTCAGACTTTCTAAACCGGTTAATTCCACTCGGAATTGACAGATATATCGGATTTTGGAGTAGTTTTCGAGCAATATTCGGACAAATCTGCCCATATTTCCGAAACTATATTTCGTAGAACGGTGAAATCGGTATTTTTAGAAAGATCTCGTGAAAATACAGTAGATGACATGGTTTCAAACTTTCTAAACCGGTTAATTCCACTCGGAATTGACAGATATAACGGATTTTGGAGTAGTTTTCGAGCAATATTCGGACAAATCTGCCCATATCTCCGAAACTATATTTCGTAGAACGGTGAAATCGGTATTTTTAGAAAGATCTCGTGAAAATACAGTAGATGAAATGGTTTCAAACTTTCTAAACCGGTTAATTCTATTCGGAATTGCCAAAAACTCATATAACGCATTTTCAGCTATTTTCGGACAAATCTGCCCATATCTCCGAAACTATATGTCGTAGAACGGTGAAATCGGTATTTTTAGAAAGATCTCGTGAAAATACAGTAGATGACATGGTTTCCAACTTTCTAAACCGGTTAATTCCACTCGGAATTGACAGATATATCGGATTTTGGAGTAGTTTTCGAGCAATATTCGGACAAATCTGCCCATATTTCCGAAACTATACGTCGTAGAAAGATGAAATCGGTATTTTTAGAAAGATCTCGAAAAAATACAGTAGATGACATGGTTTCAAACTTTCTAAACCGGTTAATTCCACTCGGAATTGACAGATATAGCGGATTTTGGAGTAGTTTTCGAGCAATATTAGGACAAATCTGCCCATATCTCCGAAACTATATTTCGTAGAACGGTGAAATCGGTATTTTTAGAAAGATCTCGTGAAAATACAGTAGATGAAATGGTTTCCAACTTTCTAAACCGGTTAATTCCACTCTGAATTGACAGATATAACGGATTTTGGAGTAGTTTTCGAGCAATATTCGGACAAATCTGCCCATATCTCTGAAACTATATGTCGTAGAAGGGGGAAATCGGTATTTTTAGAAAGATCTCGAAAAAATACAGTAGATGACATGGTTTCAGACTTTCTAAACCGGTTAATTCCACTCGGAATTGACAGATATAGCGGATTTTGGAGTAGTTTTCGAGCAATATTCGGACAAATCTGCCCATATTTCCGAAACTATATGTCGTAGAACGGTGAAATCGGTATTTTTAGAAAGATCTCGTGAAAGTACAGTAGATGAAATGGTTTCCAACTTTCTAAACCGGTTAATTCCACTCGGAATTGACAGATATAACGGATTTTGGAGTAGTTTTCGAGCAATATTCGGACAAATCTTCCCATATCTCCGAAACTATATGCCGTACAACGGTGAAATCGGCATTTTTAGAAAGATCTCGAAAAAATACAGTAGATGACATGGTCTCAAACTTTCTAAACCGGTTAATTCTATCCAGAATTGCCAAAAACTCATATAACGCATTTTCAGCTATTTTCGAGCTATTTTCGTACAAATCAGCCCATATCTCCGAAACTATATATCGTAGGACGGTGAAATCGTTATTTTTGGAAAGATCTCGTGAAAATACAGTAGATGACATGGTTTCAAACTTTCTAAACCGGTTAATTCTATTCGGAATTGCCAAAAACTCATATAACGCATTTTCAGCTATTTTCGGACAAATCTGCCCATATCTCCGAAACTATATGTCGTAGAACGGTGAAATCGGTATTTTTAGAAAGATCTCGTGAAAATACAGTAGATGACATGGTTTCCAACTTTCTAAACCGGTTAATTCCACTCGGAATTGACAGATATATCGGATTTTGGAGTAGTTTTCGAGCAATATTCGGACAAATCTGCCCATATTTCCGAAACTATATGTCGTAGAACGGTGAAATCGTTATTTTTGGAAAGATCTCGGGAAAATACAGTAGATGACATGGTTTCAAACTTTCTAAACCGGTTAATTTCACTCGGAATTGACAGATATAGCGGATTTTGTAGTAGTTTTCGAGCAATATTCGGACAAATCTGCCCATATCTCCGAAACTATATGTCGTAGAAGGGGGAAATCGGTATTTTTAGAAAGATCTCGAAAAAATACAGTAGATGACATGGTTTCAAACTTTCTAAACCGGTTAATTCCACTCGGAATTGACAGATATAACGGATTTTGGAGTAGTTTTCGAGCAATATTCGGACAAATCTGCCCATATCTCCGAAACTATATTTCGTAGAACGGTGAAATCGGTATTTTTAGAAAGATCTCGTGAAAATACAGTAGATGAAATGGTTTCAAACTTTCTAAACCGGTTAATTCCACTCTGAATTGACAGATATAACGGATTTTGGAGTAGTTTTCGAGCAATATTCGGACAAATCTGCCCATATCTCCGAAACTATATGTCGTAGAAGGGGGAAATCGGTATTTTTAGAAAGATCTCGAAAAAATACAGTAGATGACATAATTTCAAACTTTCTAAACCGGTTAATTCCACTCGGAATTGACAGATATAGCGGATTTTGGAGTAGTTTTCGAGCAATATTCGGACAAATCTGCCCATATTTCCGAAACTATATGTCGTAGAACGGTGAAATCGTTATTTTTGGAAAGATCTCGGGAAAATACAGTAGATGACATGGTTTCAAACTTTCTAAACCGGTTAATTTCACTCGGAATTGACAGATATAGCGGATTTTGTAGTAGTTTTCGAGCAATATTCGGACAAATCTGCCCATATCTCCGAAACTATATGTCGTAGAAGGGGGAAATCGGTATTTTTAGAAAGATCTCGAAAAAATACAGTAGATGACATGGTTTCAAACTTTCTAAACCGGTTAATTCCACTCGGAATTGACAGATATAACGGATTTTGGAGTAGTTTTCGAGCAATATTCGGACAAATCTTCCCATATCTCCGAAACTATATGTCGTAGAACGGTGAAATCGGCATTTTTAGAAAGATCTCGAAAAAATACAGTAGATGACATGGTCTCAAACTTTCTAAACCGGTTAATTCTATCCAGAATTGCCAAAAACTCATATAACGCATTTTCAGCTATTTTCGAGCTATTTTCGTACAAATCAGCCCATATCTCCGAAACTATATATCGTAGGACGGTGAAATCATTATTTTTGGAAAGATCTCGTGAAAATACAGTAGATGACATGGTTTCAAACTTTCTAAACCGGTTAATTCTATTCGGAATTGCCAAAAACTCATATAACGCATTTTCAGCTATTTTCGGACAAATCTGCCCATATCTCCGAAACTATATGTCGTAGAACGGTGAAATCGATATTTTTAGAAAGATCTCGTGAAAATACAGTAGATGACATGGTTTCAAACTTTCTAAACCGGTTAATTCCACTCGGAATTGACAGATATATCGGATTTTGGAGTAGTTTTCGAGCAATATTCGGACAAATCTGCCCATATTTCCGAAACTATATGTCGTAGAAAGATGAAATCGGTATTTTTAGAAAGATCTCGAAAAAATACAGTAGATGACATGGTCTCAAACTTTCTAAACCGGTTAATTCTATCCAGAATTGCCAAGATCTCATATAACGCATTTTCAGCTATTTTCGAGCTATTTTCGTACAAATCAGCCCATATCTCCGAAACTATATATCGTAGGACGGTGAAATCGTTATTTTTGGAAAGATCTCGTGAAAATACAGTAGATGACATGGTTTCAAACTTTCTAAACCGGTTAATTCTATTCGGAATTGCCAAAAACTCATATAACGCATTTTCAGCTATTTTCGGACAAATCTGCCCATATCTCCGAAACTATATGTCGTAGAACGGTGAAATCGGTATTTTTAGAAAGATCTCGTGAAAATACAGTAGATGACATGGTTTCCAACTTTCTAAACCGGTTAATTCCACTCGGAATTGACAGATATATCGGATTTTGGAGTAGTTTTCGAGCAATATTCGGACAAATCTGCCCATATTTCCGAAACTATACGTCGTAGAAAGATGAAATCGGTATTTTTAGAAAGATCTCGAAAAAATACAGTAGATGACATGGTTTCAAACTTTCTAAACCGGTTAATTCCACTCGGAATTGACAGATATAGCGGATTTTGGAGTAGTTTTCGAGCAATATTAGGACAAATCTGCCCATATCTCCGAAACTATATTTCGTAGAACGGTGAAATCGGTATTTTTAGAAAGATCTCGTGAAAATACAGTAGATGAAATGGTTTCCAACTTTCTAAACCGGTTAATTCCACTCTGAATTGACAGATATAACGGATTTTGGAGTAGTTTTCGAGCAATATTCGGACAAATCTGCCCATATCTCTGAAACTATATGTCGTAGAAGGGGGAAATCGGTATTTTTAGAAAGATCTCGAAAAAATACAGTAGATGACATGGTTTCAAACTTTCTAAACCGGTTAATTCCACTCGGAATTGACAGATATAGCGGATTTTGGAGTAGTTTTCGAGCAATATTCGGACAAATCTGCCCATATTTCCGAAACTATATGTCGTAGAACGGTGAAATCGGTATTTTTAGAAAGATCTCGTGAAAGTACAGTAGATGAAATGGTTTCCAACTTTCTAAACCGGTTAATTCCACTCGGAATTGACAGATATAACGGATTTTGGAGTAGTTTTCGAGCAATATTCGGACAAATCTTCCCATATCTCCGAAACTATATGTCGTAGAACGGTGAAATTGGCATTTTTAGAAAGATCTCGAAAAAATACAGTAGATGACATGGTCTCAAACTTTCTAAACCGGTTAATTCTATCCAGAATTGCCAAAAACTCATATAACGCATTTTCAGCTATTTTCGAGCTATTTTCGTACAAATCAGCCCATATCTCCGAAACTATATATCGTAGGACGGTGAAATCGTTATTTTTGGAAAGATCTCGTGAAAATACAGTAGATGACATGGTTTCAAACTTTCTAAACCGGTTAATTCTATTCGGAATTGCCAAAAACTCATATAACGCATTTTCAGCTATTTTCGGACAAATCTGCCCATATCTCCGAAACTATATGTCGTAGAACGGTGAAATCGGTATTTTTAGAAAGATCTCGTGAAAATACAGTAGATGACATGGTTTCCAACTTTCTAAACCGGTTAATTCCACTCGGAATTGACAGATATATCGGATTTTGGAGTAGTTTTCGAGCAATATTAGGACAAATCTGCCCATATCTCCGAAACTATATGTCGTAGAACGGTGAAATCGGTATTTTTAGAAAGATCTCGTGAAAATGCAGTAGATGAAATGGTTTCCAACTTTCTAAACCGGTTAATTCCACTCGGAATTGACAGATATAACGGATTTTGGAGTAGTTTTCGAGCAATATTAGGACAAATCTGCCCATATCTCCGAAACTGTATTTCGTAGAACGGTGAAATTGGTATTTTTAGAAAGATCTCGTGAAAATACAGTAGAAGAAATGGTTTCCAACCTTCTAAACCGGTTAATTCCACTCGGAATTGACAGATATAACGGATTTTGGAGTAGTTTTCGAGCAATATTCGGACAAATCTGCCCATATCTCCGAAACTATATGTCGTAGTACGGTGAAATCGGTATTTTTAGAAAGATCTCGTGAAAATGCAGTAGATGAAATGGTTTCCAACTTTCTAAACCGGTTAATTCCACTCGGAATTGACAGATATAACGGATTTTGGAGTAGTTTTCGAGCAATATTCGGACAAATCTGCCCATATCTCCGAAACTATATGTCGTAGAACGGTGAAATCGGCATTTTTAGAAAGATCTCGAAAAAATACAGTAGATGACATGGTCTCAAACTTTCTATACCGGTTAATTCTATTCGGAATTGCCAAAAATTCATATAACGCATTTTCAGCTATTTTCGAGCTATTTTCGGACAAATCTGCCCATATCTCCGAAACTATATGTCGTAGAACGGTGAAATCGGTATTTTTAGAAAGATCTGGTGAAAATGCAGTAGATGAAATGGTTTCCAACTTTCTAAACCGGTTAATTCCACTCGGAATTGACAGATATAAGGGATTTTGGAGTAGTTTTCGAGCAATATTCGGACAAATCTGCCAATATCTCCGAAACTATATGTCGTAGAACGGTGAAATCGGTATTTTTAGAAAGATCTCGTGAAAGTACAGTAGATGAAATGGTTTCCAACTTTCTAAACCGGTTAATTCCACTCGGAATTAACAGATATAACGGATTTTGGAGTAGTTTTCGAGCAATATTCGGACAAATCTGCCCATATCTCCGAAACTATATGTCGTAGAACGGTGAAATCGATATTTTTAGAAAGATCTCGTGAAGGTACAGTAGATGAAATGGTTTCCAACTTTCTAAACCGGTTAATTCCACTCGGAATTGACAGATATAACGGATTTTGGAGTAGTTTTCGAGCAATATTCGGACAAATCTTCCCATATCTCCGAAACTATATGTCGTAGAACGGTGAAATCGGCATTTTTAGAAAGATCTCGTGAAAATACGGTAGATGACATGGTTTCAAACTTTCTAAACCGGTTAATTCTATCCGGAATAGCCAAAAACTCATATAACGCATTTTCAGCTATTTTCGAGCTATTTTCGTACAAATCTGCCCATATCTCCGAAACTATATGTCGTGGAACGGTGAAATCGGCATTTTTAGAAAGATCTCGAAAAAATACAGTAGATGAAATGGTTTCCAACTTTCTAAACCGGTTAATTCCACTCGGAATTGACAGATATAACGGATTTTGGAGTAGATTTCGAGCAATATTCGGACAAACCTGCCCATATCTCCGAAACTATATGTCGTAGAACGGTGAAATCGGTATTTTTAGAAAGATCTCGTGAAAATGCAGTAGATGAAATGGTTTCCAACTTTCTAAACCGGTTAATTCCACTCGGAATTGACAGATATAACGGATTTTGGAGTAGTTTCGAGCAATATTCGGACAAATCTTCCCATATCTCCGAAACTATATGTCGTAGAACGGTGAAATCGGCATTTTTAGAAAGATCTCGAAAAAATACAGTAGATGACATGGTCTCAAACTTTCAAAACCGGTTAATTCTATTGGGAATTGCCAAAAACTCATATAACGCATTTTCAGCTATTTTCGAGCTATTTTCGTACAAATCAGCCCATATCTCCGAAACTATATATCGTAGGACGGTGAAATCGGTATTTTTAGAAAGATCTCGTGAAAATACAGTAGACGACATGGTTTCAAACTTTCTAAACCGGTTAATTCTATTCGGAATTGCCAAAAATTCATATAACCCATTTTCAGCGATTTTCGAGCTATTTTCGGACAAATCAGCCCATATCTCCGAAACTATATGTCGTGGAACGGTGAAATCGGCATTTTTAGAAAGATCTCGAAAAAATACAGTAGATGACATGGTTTCAAACTTTCTAAACCGGTTAATTCTATTCGGAATTGCCAAAAACTCATATAACGCATTTTCAGCTATTTTCGGACAAATCTGCCCATATTTCCGAAACTATACGTCGTAGAAAGATGAAATCGGTATTTTTAGAAAGATCTCGAAAAAATACAGTAGATGAAATGGTTTCCAACTTTCTAAACCGGTTAATTCCACTCGGAATTGACAGATATAACGGATTTTGGAGTAGTTTTCGAGCAATATTCGGACAAATCTGCCCATATCTCCGAAACTATATGTCGTAGAACGGTGAAATCGATATTTTTAGAAAGATCTCGTGAAGGTACAGTAGATGAAATGGTTTCCAACTTTCTAAACCGGTTAATTCCACTCGGAATTGACAGATATAACGGATTTTGGAGTAGTTTTCGAGCAATATTCGGACAAATCTTCCCATATCTCCGAAACTATATGTCGTAGAACGGTGAAATCGGCATTTTTAGAAAGATCTCGAAAAAATACGGTAGATGACATGGTCTCAAACTTTCTAAACCGGTTAATTCTATCCAGAATTGCCAAAAACTCATATAACGCATTTTCAGCTATTTTCGAGCTATTTTCGTACAAATCAGCCCATATCTCCGAAACTATATATCGTAGGACGGTGAAATCATTATTTTTGGAAAGATCTCGTGAAAATACAGTAGATGACATGGTTTCAAACTTTCTAAACCGGTTAATTCTATTCGGAATTGCCAAAAACTCATATAACGCATTTCAGCTATTTTCGGACAAATCTGCCCATATCTCCGAAACTATATGTCGTAGAACGGTGAAATCTGTATTTTTAGAAAGATCTCGTGAAAATACAGTAGATGACATGGTTTCAAACTTTCTAAACCGGTTAATTCCACTCGGAATTGACAGATATATCGGATTTTGGAGTAGTTTTCGAGCAATATTCGGACAAATCTGCCCATATTTCCGAAACTATATGTCGTAGAAAGATGAAATCGGTATTTTTAGAAAGATCTCGAAAAAATACAGTAGATGACATGGTCTCAAACTTTCTAAACCGGTTAATTCTATCCAGAATTGCCAAAAACTCATATAACGCATTTTCAGCTATTTTCGAGCTATTTTCGTACAAATCAGCCCATATCTCCGAAACTATATATCGTAGGACGGTGAAATCGTTATTTTTGGAAAGATCTCGTGAAAATACAGTAGATGACATGGTCTCAAACTTTCTAAACCGGTTAATTCTATTCGGAATTGCCAAAAACTCATATAACGCATTTTCAGCTATTTTCGGACAAATCTGCCCATATCTCCGAAACTATATGTCGTAGAACGGTGAAATCGGTATTTTTAGAAAGATCTCGTGAAAATACAGTAGATGGCATGGTTTCCAACTTTCTAAACCGGTTAATTCCACTCGGAATTGACAGATATATCGGATTTTGGAGTAGTTTTCGAGCAATATTCGGACAAATCTGCCCATATTTCCGAAACTATACGTCGTAGAAAGATGAAATCGGTATTTTTAGAAAGATCTCGAAAAAATACAGTAGATGACATGGTTTCAAACTTTCTAAACCGGTTAATTCCACTCGGAATTGACAGATATAGCGGATTTTGGAGTAGTTTTCGAGCAATATTAGGACAAATCTGCCCATATCTCCGAAACTATATTTCGTAGAACGGTGAAATCGGTATTTTTAGAAAGATCTCGTGAAAATACAGTAGATGAAATGGTTTCCAACTTTCTAAACCGGTTAATTCCACTCTGAATTGACAGATATAACGGATTTTGGAGTAGTTTCCGAGCAATATTCGGACAAATCTGCCCATATCTCTGAAACTATATGTCGTAGAAGGGGGAAATCGGTATTTTTAGAAAGATCTCGAAAAAATACAGTAGATGACATGGTTTCAAACTTTCTAAACCGGTTAATTCCACTCGGAATTGACAGATATAGCGGATTTTGGAGTAGTTTTCGAGCAATATTCGGACAAATCTGCCCATATTTCCGAAACTATATGTCGTAGAACGGTGAAATCGGTATTTTTAGAAAGATCTCGTGAAAGTACAGTAGATGAAATGGTTTCCAACTTTCTAAACCGGTTAATTCCACTCGGAATTGACAGATATAACGGATTTTGGAGTAGTTTTCGAGCAATATTCGGACAAATCTTCCCATATCTCCGAAACTATATGTCGTAGAACGGTGAAATCGGCATTTTTAGAAAGATCTCGAAAAAATACAGTAGATGACATGGTCTCAAACTTTCTAAACCGGTTAATTCTATCCAGAATTGCCAAAAACTCATATAACGCATTTTCAGCTATTTTCGAGCTATTTTCGTACAAATCAGCCCATATCTCCGAAACTATATATCGTAGGACGGTGAAATCGTTATTTTTGGAAAGATCTCGTGAAAATACAGTAGATGACATGGTTTCAAACTTTCTAAACCGGTTAATTCTATTCGGAATTGCCAAAAACTCATATAACGCATTTTCAGCTATTTTCGGACAAATCTGCCCATATCTCCGAAACTATATGTCGTAGAACGGTGAAATCGGTATTTTTAGAAAGATCTCGTGAAAATACAGTAGATGACATGGTTTCAAACTTTCTAAACCGGTTAATTCCACTCGGAATTGACAGATATATCGGATTTTGGAGTAGTTTTCGAGCAATATTCGGACAAATCTGCCCATATTTCCGAAACTATATGTCGTAGAAAGATGAAATCGGTATTTTTAGAAAGATCTCGAAAAAATACAGTAGATGACATGGTCTCAAACTTTCTAAACCGGTTAATTCTATCGAGAATTGCCAAAAACTCATATAACGCATTTTCAGCTATTTTCGAGCTATTTTCGTACAAATCAGCCCATATCTCCGAAACTATATATCGTAGGACGGTGAAATCGTTATTTTTGGAAAGATCTCGTGAAAATACAGTAGATGACATGGTCTCAAACTTTCTAAACCGGTTAATTCTATTCGGAATTGCCAAAAACTCATATAACGCATTTTCAGCTATTTTCGGACAAATCTGCCCATATCTCTGAAACTATATGTCGTAGAACGGTGAAATCGGTATTTTTAGAAAGATCTCGTGAAAATACAGTAGATGACATGGTTTCCAACTTTCTAAACCGGTTAATTCCACTCGGAATTGACAGATATATCGGATTTTGGTGTAGTTTTCGTGCAATATTCGGACAAATCTGCCCATATTTCCGAAACTATACGTCGTAGAAAGATGAAATCGGTATTTTTAGAAAGATCTCGAAAAAATACAGTAGATGACATGGTTTCAAACTTTCTAAACCGGTTAATTCCACTCGGAATTGACAGATATAGCGGGTTTTGGAGTAGTTTTCGAGCAATATTAGGACAAATCTGCCCATATCTCCGAAACTATATTTCGTAGAACGGTGAAATCGGTATTTTTAGAAAGATCTCGTGAAAATACAGTAGATGAAATGGTTTCCAACTTTCTAAACCGGTTAATTCCACTCTGAATTGACAGATATAACGGATTTTGGAGTAGTTTCCGAGCAATATTCGGACAAATCTGCCCATATCTCTGAAACTATATGTCGTAGAAGGGGGAAATCGGTATTTTTAGAAAGATCTCGAAAAAATACAGTAGATGACATGGTTTCAAACTTTCTAAACCGGTTAATTCCACTCGGAATTGACAGATATAGCGGATTTTGGAGTAGTTTTCGAGCAATATTCGGACAAATCTGCCCATATTTCCGAAACTATATGTCGTAGAACGGTGAAATCGGTATTTTTAGAAAGATCTCGTGAAAGTACAGTAGATGAAATGGTTTCCAACTTTCTAAACCGGTTAATTCCACTCGGAATTGACAGATATAACGGATTTTGGAGTAGTTTTCGAGCAATATTCGGACAAATCTTCCCATATCTCCGAAACTATATGTCGTAGAACGGTGAAATCGGCATTTTTAGAAAGATCTCGAAAAAATACAGTAGATGACATGGTCTCAAACTTTCTAAACCGGTTAATTCTATCCAGAATTGCCAAAAACTCATATAACGCATTTTCAGCTATTTTCGAGCTATTTTCGTACAAATCAGCCCATATCTCCGAAACTATATATCGTAGGACGGTGAAATCGTTATTTTTGGAAAGATCTCGTGAAAATACAGTAGATGACATGGTTTCAAACTTTCTAAACCGGTTAATTCTATTCGGAATTGCCAAAAACTCATATAACGCATTTTCAGTTATTTTCGGACAAATCTGCCCATATCTCCGAAACTATATGTCGTAGAACGGTGAAATCGGTATTTTTAGAAAGATCTCGTGAAAATACAGTAGATGACATGGTTTCAAACTTTCTAAACCGGTTAATTCCACTCGGAATTGACAGATATAACGGATTTTGGAGTAGTTTTCGAGCAATATTCGGACAAATCTTCCCATATCTCCGAAACTATATGTCGTAGAACGGTGAAATCGGCATTTTTAGAAAGATCTCGAAAAAATACAGTAGATGACATGGTCTCAAACTTTCTAAACCGGTTAATTCTATCCAGAATTGCCAAAAACTCATATAACGCATTTTCAGCTATTTTCGAGCTATTTTCGTACAAATCAGCCCATATCTCCGAAACTATATATCGTAGGACGGTGAAATCATTATTTTTGGAAAGATCTCGTGAAAATACAGTAGATGACATGGTCTCAAACTTTCTAAACCGGTTAATTCTATTCGGAATTGCCAAAAACTCATATAACGCATTTTCAGCTATTTTCGGACAAATCTGCCCATATCTCCGAAACTATATGTCGTAGAACGGTGAAATCGGTATTTTTAGAAAGATCTCGTGAAAATACAGTAGATGACATGGTTTCCAACTTTCTAAACCGGTTAATTCCACTCGGAATTGACAGATATAGCGGATTTTGGAGTAGTTTTCGAGCAATATTCGGACAAATCTGCCCATATTTCCGAAACTATATGTCGTAGAACGGTGAAATCGGTATTTTTAGAAAGATCTCGTGAAAGTACAGTAGATGAAATGGTTTCCAACTTTCTAAACCGGTTAATTCCACTCGGAATTGACAGATATAGCGGATTTTGGAGTAGTTTTCGAGCAATATTCGGACAAATCTGCCCATATTTCCGAAACTATATGTCGTAGAACGGTGAAATCGGTATTTTTAGAAAGATCTCGTGAAAGTACAGTAGATGAAATGGTTTCCAACTTTCTAAACCGGTTAATTCCACTCGGAATTGACAGATATAACGGATTTTGGAGTAGTTTTCGAGCAATATTCGGACAAATATTTTCATATCTCCGAAACTATATGTCGTAGAACGGTGAAATCGGCATTTTTAGAAAGATCTCGAAAAAATACAGTAGATGACATGGTCTCAAACTTTCTAAACCGGTTAATTCTATCCAGAATTGCCAAAAACTCATATAACGCATTTTCAGCTATTTTCGAGCTATTTTCGTACAAATCAGCCCATATCTCCGAAACTATATATCGTAGGACGGTGAAATCGTTATTTTTGGAAAGATCTCGTGAAAATACAGTAGATGACATGGTTTCAAACTTTCTAAACCGGTTAATTCTATTCGGAATTGCCAAAAACTCATATAACGCATTTTCAGCTATTTTCGGACAAATCTGCCCATATCTCCGAAACTATATGTCGTAGAACGGTGAAATCGGTATTTTTAGAAAGATCTCGTGAAAATACAGTAGATGACATGGTTTCAAACTTTCTAAACCGGTTAATTCCACTCGGAATTGACAGATATAACGGATTTTGGAGTAGTTTTCGAGCAATATTCGGACAAATCTTCCCATATCTCCGAAACTATATGTCGTAGAACGGTGAAATCGGCATTTTTAGAAAGATCTCGAAAAAATACAGTAGATGACATGGTCTCAAACTTTCTAAACCGGTTAATTCTATCCAGAATTGCCAAAAACTCATATAACGCATTTTCAGCTATTTTCGAGCTATTTTCGTACAAATCAGCCCATATCTCCGAAACTATATATCGTAGGACGGTGAAATCGTTATTTTTGGAAAGATCTCGTGAAAATACAGTAGATGACATGGTCTCAAACTTTCTAAACCGGTTAATTCTATTCGGAATTGCCAAAAACTCATATAACGCATTTTCAGCTATTTTCGGACAAATCTGCCCATATCTCCGAAACTATATGTCGTAGAACGGTGAAATCGGTATTTTTAGAAAGATCTCGTGAAAATACAGTAGATGACATGGTTTCCAACTTTCTAAACCGGTTAATTCCACTCGGAATTGACAGATATATCGGATTTTGGTGTAGTTTTCGTGCAATATTCGGACAAATCTGCCCATATTTCCGAAACTATACGTCGTAGAAAGATGAAATCGGTATTTTTAGAAAGATCTCGAAAAAATACAGTAGATGACATGGTTTCAAACTTTCTAAACCGGTTAATTCCACTCGGAATTGACAGATATAGCGGATTTTGGAGTAGTTTTCGAGCAATATTAGGACAAATCTGCCCATATCTCCGAAACTATATTTCGTAGAACGGTGAAATCGGTATTTTTAGAAAGATCTCGTGAAAATACAGTAGATGAAATGGTTTCCAACTTTCTAAACCGGTTAATTCCACTCTGAATTGACAGATATAACGGATTTTGGAGTAGTTTTCGAGCAATATTCGGACAAATCTGCCCATATCTCTGAAACTATATGTCGTAGAAGGGGGAAATCGGTATTTTTAGAAAGATCTCGAAAAAATACAGTAGATGACATGGTTTCAAACTTTCTAAACCGGTTAATTCCACTCGGAATTGACAGATATAGCGGATTTTGGAGTACTTTTCGAGCAATATTCGGACAAATCTGCCCATATTTCCGAAACTATATGTCGTAGAACGGTGAAATCGGTATTTTTAGAAAGATCTCGTGAAAGTACAGTAGATGAAATGGTTTCCAACTTTCTAAACCGGTTAATTCCACTCGGAATTGACAGATATAACGGATTTTGGAGTAGTTTTCGAGCAATATTCGGACAAATCTTCCCATATCTCCGAAACTATATGTCGTAGAACGGTGAAATCGGCATTTTTAGAAAGATCTCGAAAAAATACAGTAGATGACATGGTCTCAAACTTTCTAAACCGGTTAATTCTATCCAGAATTGCCAAAAACTCATATAACGCATTTTCAGCTATTTTCGAGCTATTTTCGTACAAATCAGCCCATATCTCCGAAACTATATATCGTAGGACGGTGAAATCGTTATTTTTGGAAAGATCTCGTGAAAATACAGTAGATGACATGGTTTCAAACTTTCTAAACCGGTTAATTCTATTCGGAATTGCCAAAAACTCATATAACGCATTTTCAGCTATTTTCGGACAAATCTGCCCATATCTCCGAAACTATATGTCGTAGAACGGTGAAATCGGTATTTTTAGAAAGATCTCGTGAAAATACAGTAGATGACATGGTTTCCAACTTTCTAAACCGGTTAATTCCACTCGGAATTGACAGATATATCGGATTTGGGAGTAGTTTTCGAGCAATATTCGGACAAATCTGCCCATATTTCCGAAACTATACGTTGTAGAAAGATGAAATCGGTATTTTTAGAAAGATCTCGAAAAAATACAGTAGATGAAATGGTTTCCAACTTTCTAAACCGGTTAATTCCACTCGGAATTGACAGATATAACGGATTTTGGAGTAGTTTTCGAGCAATATTCGGACAAATCTGCCCATATCTCCGAAACTATATGTCGTAGAACGGTGAAATCGATATTTTTAGAAAGATCTCGTGAAGGTACAGTAGATGAAATGGTTTCCAACTTTCTAAACCGGTTAATTCCACTCGGAATTGACAGATATAACGGATTTTGGAGTAGTTTTCGAGCAATATTCGGACAAATCTTCCCATATCTCCGAAACTATATGTCGTAGAACGGTGAAATCGGCATTTTTAGAAAGATCTCGAAAAAATACAGTAGATGACATGGTCTCAAACTTTCTAAACCGGTTAATTCTATCCAGAATGCCAAAAACTCATATAACGCATTTTCAGCTATTTTCGAGCTATTTTCGTACAAATCAGCCCATATCTCCGAAACTATATATCGTAGGACGGTGAAATCATTATTTTTGGAAAGATCTCGTGAAAATACAGTAGATGACATGGTTTCAAACTTTCTAAACCGGTTAATTCTATTCGGAATTGCCAAAAACTCATATAACGCATTTTCAGCTATTTTCGGACAAATCTGCCCATATCTCCGAAACTATATGTCGTAGAACGGTGAAATCGGTATTTTTAGAAAGATCTCGTGAAAATACAGTAGATGACATGGTTTCAAACTTTCTAAACCGGTTAATTCCACTCGGAATTGACAGATATATCGGATTTTGGAGTAGTTTTCGAGCAATATTCGGACAAATCTGCCCATATTTCCGAAACTGTATGTCGTAGAAAGATGAAATCGGTATTTTTAGAAAGATCTCGAAAAAATACAGTAGATGACATGGTCTCAAACTTTCTAAACCGGTTAATTCTATCCAGAATTGCCAAAAACTCATATAACGCATTTTCAGCTATTTTCGAGCTATTTTCGTACAAATCAGCCCATATCTCCGAAACTATATATCGTAGGACGGTGAAATCGTTATTTTTGGAAAGATCTCGTGAAAATACAGTAGATGACACGGTTTCAAACTTTCTAAACCGGTTAATTCTATTCGGAATTGCCAAAAACTCATATAACGCATTTTCAGCTATTTTCGGACAAATCTGCCCATATCTCCGAAACTATATGTCGTAGAACGGTGAAATCGGTATTTTTAGAAAGATCTCGTGAAAATACAGTAGATGACATGGTTTCCAACTTTCTAAACCGGTTAATTCCACTCGGAATTGACAGATATATCGGATTTTGGAGTAGTTTTCGAGCAATATTCGGACAAATCTGCCCATATTTCCGAAACTATACGTCGTAGAAAGATGAAATCGGTATTTTTAGAAAGATCTCGAAAAAATACAGTAGATGAAATGGTTTCCAACTTTCTAAACCGGTTAATTCCACTCTGAATTGACAGATATAACGGATTTTGGAGTAGTTTTCGAGCAATATTCGGACAAATCTGCCCATATCTCTGAAACTATATGTCGTAGAAGGGGGAAATCGGTATTTTTAGAAAGATCTCGAAAAAATACAGTAGATGACATGGTTTCAAACTTTCTAAACCGGTTAATTCCACTCGGAATTGACAGATATAGCGGATTTTGGAGTAGTTTTCGAGCAATATTCGGACAAATCTGCCCATATTTCCGAAACTATATGTCGTAGAACGGTGAAATCGGCATTTTTAGAAAGATCTCGAAAAAATACAGTAGATGACATGGTCTCAAACTTTCTAAACCGGTTAATTCTATCCAGAATGCCAAAAACTCATATAACGCATTTTCAGCTATTTTCGAGCTATTTTCGTACAAATCAGCCCATATCTCCGAAACTATATATCGTAGGACGGTGAAATCATTATTTTTGGAAAGATCTCGAAAAAATACAGTAGATGACATGGTCTCAAACTTTCTAAACCGGTTAATTCTATCCAGAATTGCCAAAAACTCATATAACGCATTTTCAGCTATTTTCGAGCTATTTTCGTACAAATCAGCCCATATCTCCGAAACTATATATCGTAGGACGGTGAAATCGTTATTTTTGGAAAGATCTCGTGAAAATACAGTAGATGACACGGTTTCAAACTTTCTAAACCGGTTAATTCTATTCGGAATTGCCA
This sequence comes from Platypus cylindrus, assembly GCA_949748235.1. NCBI lineage: Eukaryota > Metazoa > Arthropoda > Insecta > Coleoptera > Curculionidae > Platypus > Platypus cylindrus. Next base: position 1,118,598 of record CATIYE010000015.1, read on the forward strand.
AAAACTCATATAACGCATTTTCAGCTATTTTCGGACAAATCTGCCCATATCTCCGAAACTATATGTCGTAGAACGGTGAAATCGGTATTTTTAGAAAGATCTCGTGAAAATACAGTAGATGACATGGTTTCCAACTTTCTAAACCGGTTAATTCCACTCGGAATTGACAGATATATCGGATTTTGGAGTAGTTTTCGAGCAATATTCGGACAAATCTGCCCATATTTCCGAAACTATACGTCGTAGAAAGATGAAATCGGTATTTTTAGAAAGATCTCGAAAAAATACAGTAGATGAAATGGTTTCCAACTTTCTAAACCGGTTAATTCCACTCTGAATTGACAGATATAACGGATTTTGGAGTAGTTTTCGAGCAATATTCGGACAAATCTGCCCATATCTCCGAAACTATATGTCGTAGAACGGTGAAATCGGTATTTTTAGAAAGATCTCGTGAAAGTACAGTAGATGAAATGGTTTCCAACTTTCTAAACCGGTTAATTCCACTCGGAATTGACAGATATAACGGATTTTGGAGTAGTTTTCGAACAATATTCGGACAAATCTGCCCATATCTCCGAAACTATATGTCGTTGAACGGTGAAATCGGTATTTTTAGAAAGATCTCGTGAAAGTACAGTAGATGAAATGGTTTCCAACTTTCTAAACCGGTTAATTCCACTCGGAATTGACAGATATAACGGATTTTGGAGTAGTTTTCGAGCAATATTCGGACAAATCTTCCCATATCTCCGAAACTATATGTCGTAGAACGGTGAAATCGATATTTTTAGAAAGATCTCGTGAAGGTACAGTAGATGAAATGGTTTCCAACTTTCTAAACCGGTTAATTCCACTCGGAATTGACAGATATAACGGATTTTGGAGTAGTTTTCGAGCAATATTCGGACAAATCTTCCCATATCTCCGAAACTATATGTCGTAGAACGGTGAAATCGGCATTTTTAGAAAGATCTCGAAAAAATACAGTAGATGACATGGTCTCAAACTTTCTAAACCGGTTAATTCTATCCAGAATGCCAAAAACTCATATAACGCATTTTCAGCTATTTTCGAGCTATTTTCGTACAAATCAGCCCATATCTCCGAAACTATATATCGTAGGACGGTGAAATCATTATTTTTGGAAAGATCTCGTGAAAATACAGTAGATGACATGGTTTCAAACTTTCTAAACCGGTTAATTCTATTCGGAATTGCCAAAAACTCATATAACGCATTTTCAGCTATTTTCGGACAAATCTGCCCATATCTCCGAAACTATATGTCGTAGAACGGTGAAATCGGTATTTTTAGAAAGATCTCGTGAAAATACAGTAGATGACATGGTTTCAAACTTTCTAAACCGGTTAATTCCACTCGGAATTGACAGATATATCGGATTTTGGAGTAGTTTTCGAGCAATATTCGGACAAATCTGCCCATATTTCCGAAACTATATGTCGTAGAAAGATGAAATCGGTATTTTTAGAAAGATCTCGAAAAAATACAGTAGATGACATGGTCTCAAACTTTCTAAACCGGTTAATTCTATCCAGAATTGCCAAAAACTCATATAACGCATTTTCAGCTATTTTCGAGCTATTTTCGTACAAATCAGCCCATATCTCCGAAACTATATATCGTAGGACGGTGAAATCGTTATTTTTGGAAAGATCTCGTGAAAATACAGTAGATGACACGGTTTCAAACTTTCTAAACCGGTTAATTCTATTCGGAATTGCCAAAAACTCATATAACGCATTTTCAGCTATTTTCGGACAAATCTGCCCATATCTCCGAAACTATATGTCGTAGAACGGTGAAATCGGTATTTTTAGAAAGATCTCGTGAAAATACAGTAGATGACATGGTTTCCAACTTTCTAAACCGGTTAATTCCACTCGGAATTGACAGATATATCGGATTTTGGAGTAGTTTTCGAGCAATATTCGGACAAATCTGCCCATATTTCCGAAACTATACGTCGTAGAAAGATGAAATCGGTATTTTTAGAAAGATCTCGAAAAAATACAGTAGATGACATGGTTTCAAACTTTCTAAACCGGTTAATTCCACTCGGAATTGACAGATATAGCGGATTTTGGAGTAGTTTTCGAGCAATATTAGGACAAATCTGCCCATATCTCCGAAACTATATTTCGTAGAACGGTGAAATCGGTATTTTTAGAAAGATCTCGTGAAAATACAGTAGATGAAATGGTTTCCAACTTTCTAAACCGGTTAATTCCACTCTGAATTGACAGATATAACGGATTTTGGAGTAGTTTTCGAGCAATATTCGGACAAATCTGCCCATATCTCTGAAACTATATGTCGTAGAAGGGGGAAATCGGTATTTTTAGAAAGATCTCGAAAAAATACAGTAGATGACATGGTTTCAAACTTTCTAAACCGGTTAATTCCACTCGGAATTGACAGATATAGCGGATTTTGGAGTAGTTTTCGAGCAATATTCGGACAAATCTGCCCATATTTCCGAAACTATATGTCGTTGAACGGTGAAATCGGTATTTTTAGAAAGATCTCGTGAAAGTACAGTAGATGAAATGGTTTCCAACTTTCTAAACCGGTTAATTCCACTCGGAATTGACAGATATAACGGATTTTGGAGTAGTTTTCGAGCAATATTCGGACAAATCTTCCCATATCTCCGAAACTATATGTCGTAGAACGGTGAAATCGGCATTTTTAGAAAGATCTCGAAAAAATACAGTAGATGACATGGTCTCAAACTTTCTAAACCGGTTAATTCTATCCAGAATTGCCAAAAACTCATATAACGCATTTTCAGCTATTTTCGAGCTATTTTCGTACAAATCAGCCCATATCTCCGAAACTATATATCGTAGGACGGTGAAATCGTTATTTTTGGAAAGATCTCGTGAAAATACAGTAGATGAGATGGTTTCAAACTTTCTAAACCGGTTAATTCTATTCGGAATTGCCAAAAACTCATATAACGCGTTTTCATCTATTTTCGGACAAATCTGCCCATATCTCCGAAACTATATGTCGTAGAACGGTGAAATCGGTATTTTTAGAAAGATCTCGTGAAAATACAGTAGATGACATGATTTCAAACTTTCTAAACCGGTTAATTCCACTCGGAATTGACAGATATAGCGGATTTTGGAGTAGTTTTCGAGCAATATTCGGACAAATCTGCCCATATTTCCGAAACTATATGTCGTAGAACGGTGAAATCGGTATTTTTAGAAAGATCTCGTGAAAATACAGTAGATGACATGGTTTCAAACTTTCTAAACCGGTTAATTCCACTCGGAATTGACAGATATATCGGATTTTGGAGTAGTTTTCGAGCAATATTCGGACAAATCTGCCCATATTTCCGAAACTATATGTCGTAGAAAGATGAAATCGGTATTTTTAGAAAGATCTCGAAAAAATACTGTAGATGACATGGTTTCAAACTTTCTAAACCGGTTAATTCCACTCGGAATTGACAGATATAGCGGATTTTGGAGTAGTTTTCGAGCAATATTAGGACAAATCTGCCCATATCTCTGAAACTATATGTCGTAGAACGGTGAAATCGGTATTTTTAGAAAGATCTCGTGAAAATGCAGTAGATGAAATGGTTTCCAACTTTCTAAACCGGTTAATTCCACTCGGAATTGACAGATATATCGGATTTTGGAGTAGTTTTCGAGCAATATTAGGACAAATCTGCCCATATCTCCGAAACTATATGTCGTAGAACGGTGAAATCGGTATTTTTAGAAAGATCTCGTGAAAATGCAGTAGATGAAATGGTTTCCAACTTTCTAAACCGGTTAATTCCACTCGGAATTGACAGATATAACGGATTTTGGAGTAGTTTTCGAGCAATATTCGGACAAATCTTCCCATATCTCCGAAACTATATGTCGTAGAACGGTGAAATCGTCATTTTTAGAAAGATCTCGAAAAAATACGGTAGATGACATGGTCTCAAACTTTCTAAACCGGTTAATTCTATCCAGAATTGCCAAAAACTCATATAACGCATTTTCAGCTATTTTCGAGCTATTTTCGTACAAATCAGCCCATATCTCCGAAACTATATATCGTAGGACGGTGAAATCGTTATTTTTGGAAAGATCTCGTGAAAATACAGTAGATGACATGGTTTCAAACTTTCTAAACCGGTTAATTCTATTCGGAATTGCCAAAAACTCATATAACGCATTTTCAGCTATTTTCGGACAAATCTGCCCATATCTCCGAAACTATATGTCGTAGAACGGTGAAATCGGTATTTTTAGAAAGATCTCGTGAAAATACAGTAGATGACATGGTTTCAAACTTTCTAAACCGGTTAATTCCACTCGGAATTGACAGATATATCGGATTTTGGAGTAGTTTTCGAGCAATATTCGGACAAATCTGCCCATATTTCCGAAACTATATGTCGTAGAAAGATGAAATCGGTATTTTTAGAAAGATCTCGAAAAAATACAGTAGATGACATGGTCTCAAACTTTCTAAACCGGTTAATTCTATCCAGAATTGCCAAAAACTCATATAACGCATTTTCAGCTATTTTCGAGCTATTTTCGTACAAATCAGCCCATATCTCCGAAACTATATATCGTAGGACGGTGAAATCGTTATTTTTGGAAAGATCTCGTGAAAATACAGTAGATGACATGGTTTCAAACTTTCTAAACCGGTTAATTCCACTCGGAATTGACAGATATATCGGATTTTGGAGTAGTTTTCGAGCAATATTCGGACAAATCTGCCCATATCTCCGAAACTATATGTCGTAGAAGGGGGAAATCGGTATTTTTAGAAAGATCTCGAAAAAATACAGTAGATGACATGATTTCAAACTTTCTAAACCGGTTAATTCCACTCGGAATTGACAGATATATCGGATTTTGGAGTAGTTTTCGAGCAATATTCGGACAAATCTGCCCATATTTCCGAAACTATTTGTCGTAGAAAGATGAAATCGGTATTTTTAGAAAGATCTCGAAAAAATACAGTAGATGACATGGTCTCAAACTTTCTAAACCGGTTAATTCTATCCAGAATTGCCAAAAACTCATATAACGCATTTTCAGCTATTTTCGAGCTATTTTCGTACAAATCAGCCCATATCTCCGAAACTATATATCGTAGGACGGTGAAATCGTTATTTTTGGAAAGATCTCGTGAAAATACAGTAGATGACATGGTTTCAAACTTTCTAAACCGGTTAATTCTATTCGGAATTGCCAAAAACTCATATAACGCATTTTCAGCTATTTTCGGACAAATCTGCCCATATCTCCGAAACTATATGTCGTAGAACGGTGAAATCGGTATTTTTAGAAAGATCTCGTGAAAATACAGTAGATGACATGGTTTCCAACTTTCTAAACCGGTTAATTCCACTCGGAATTGACAGATATATCGGATTTTGGAGTAGTTTTCGAGCAATATTCGGACAAATCTGCCCATATTTCCGAAACTAACGTCGTAGAAAGATGAAATCGGTATTTTTAGAAAGATCTCGAAAAAATACAGTAGATGAAATGGTTTCCAACTTTCTAAACCGGTTAATTCCACTCGGAATTGACAGATATAACGGATTTTGGAGTAGTTTTCGAGCAATATTCGGACAAATCTGCCCATATCTCCGAAACTATATGTCGTAGAACGGTGAAATCGGTATTTTTAGAAAGATCTCGTGAAGGTACAGTAGATGACATGGTTTCCTACTTTCTAAACCGGTTAATTCCACTCGGAATTGACAGATATATCGGATTTTGGAGTAGTTTTCGAGCAATATTCGGACAAATCTTCCCATATCTCCGAAACTATATGTCGTAGAAAGATGAAATCGGTATTTTTAGAAAGATCTCGAAAAAATACAGTAGATGACATGGTTTCAAACTTTCTAAACCGGTTAATTCCACTCGGAATTGACAGATATAGCGGATTTTGGAGTAGTTTTCGAGCAATATTAGGACAAATCTGCCCATATCTCCGAAACTATATTTCGTAGAACGGTGAAATCGGTATTTTTAGAAAGATCTCGTGAAAATACAGTAGATGAAATGGTTTCCAACTTTCTAAACCGGTTAATTCCACTCTGAATTGACAGATATAACGGATTTTGGAGTAGTTTTCGAGCAATATTCGGACAAATCTGCCCATATTTCCGAAACTATATGTCGTAGAACGGTGAAATCGGTATTTTTAGAAAGATCTCGTGAAAATGCAGTAGATGAAATGGTTTCCAACTTTCTAAACCGGTTAATTCCACTCGGAATTGACAGATATATCGGATTTTGGAGTAGTTTTCGAGCAATATTCGGACAAATCTGCCCATATTTCCGAAACTATATGTCGTAGAAAGATGAAATCGGTATTTTTAGAAAGATCTCGTGAAAATGCAGTAGATGAAATGGTTTCCAACTTTCTAAACCGGTTAATTCCACTCGGAATTGACAGATATATCGGATTTTGGAGTAGTTTTCGAGCAATATTCGGACAAATCTGCCCATATCTCCGAAACTATATGTCGTAGAACGGTGAAATCGGTATTTTTAGAAAGATCTCGTGAAAATGCAGTAGATGAAATGGTTTCCAACTTTCTAAACCGGTTAATTCCACTCGGAATTGACAGATATAACGGATTTTGGGGTAGTTTTCGAGCAATATTCGGACAAATCTGCCCATATCTCCGAAACTATATGTCGTAGAACGGTGAAATAGGTATTTTTAGAAAGATCTCGTGAAAATACAGTAGATGACATGGTTTCAAACTTTCTAAACCGGTTAATTCCACTCGGAATTGACAGATATATCGGATTTTGGAGTAGTTTTCGAGCAATATTCGGACAAATCTGCCCATATTTCCGAAACTATATGTCGTAGAAAGATGAAATCGGTATTTTTAGAAAGATCTCGAAAAAATACAGTAGATGACATGGTCTCAAACTTTCTAAACCGGTTAATTCTATCCAGAATTGCCAAAAACTCATATAACGCATTTTCAGCTATTTTCGAGCTATTTTCGTACAAATCAGCCCATATCTCCGAAACTATATATCGTAGGACGGTGAAATCGTTATTTTTGGAAAGATCTCGTGAAAATACAGTAGATGACATGGTTTCAAACTTTCTAAACCGGTTAATTCTATTCGGAATTGCCAAAAACTCATATAACGCATTTTCAGCTATTTTCGGACAAATCTGCCCATATCTCCGAAACTATATGTCGTAGAACGGTGAAATCGGTATTTTTAGAAAGATCTCGTGAAAATACAGTAGATGACATGGTTTCCAACTTTCTAAACCGGTTAATTCCACTCGGAATTGACAGATATATCGGATTTTGGAGTAGTTTTCGAGCAATATTCGGACAAATCTGCCCATATTTCCGAAACTATATGTCGTAGAAAGATGAAATCGGTATTTTTAGAAAGATCTCGAAAAAATACAGTAGATGACATGGTTTCAAACTTTCTAAACCGGTTAATTCCACTCGGAATTGACAGATATAACGGATTTTGGGGTAGTTTTCGAGCAATATTCGGACAAATCTGCCCATATTTCCGAAACTATATGTTGTAGAACGGTGAAATCGGTATTTTTAGAAAGATCTCGTGAAAATACAGTAGATGACATGGTTTCAAACTTTCTAAACCGGTTAATTCCACTCGGAATTGACAGATATATCGGATTTTGGAGTAGTTTTCGAGCAATATTCGGACAAATCTGCCCATATTTCCGAAACTATATGTCGTAGAAAGATGAAATCGGCATTTTTAGAAAGATCTCGAAAAAATACTGTAGATGACATGGTTTCAAACTTTCTAAACCGGTTAATTCCACTCGGAATTGACAGATATAGCGGATTTTGGAGTAGTTTTCGAGCAATATTAGGACAAATCTGCCCATATCTCCGAAACTATATGTCGTAGAACGGTGAAATCGGTATTTTTAGAAAGATCTCGTGAAAATGCAGTAGATGAAATGGTTTCCAACTTTCTAAACCGGTTAATTCCACTCGGAATTGACAGATATATCGGATTTTGGAGTAGTTTTCGAGCAATATTAGGACAAATCTGCCCATATCTCCGAAACTATATGTCGTAGAACGGTGAAATCGGTATTTTTAGAAAGATCTCGTGAAAATGCAGTAGATGAAATGGTTTCCAACTTTCTAAACCGGTTAATTCCACTCGGAATTGACAGATATAACGGATTTTGGAGTAGTTTTCGAGCAATATTCGGACAAATCTTCCCATATCTCCGAAACTATATGTCGTAGAACGGTGAAATCGTCATTTTTAGAAAGATCTCGAAAAAATACGGTAGATGACATGGTCTCAAACTTTCTAAACCGGTTAATTCTATCCAGAATTGCCAAAAACTCATATAACGCATTTTCAGCTATTTTCGAGCTATTTTCGTACAAATCAGCCCATATCTCCGAAACTATATATCGTAGGACGGTGAAATCGTTATTTTTGGAAAGATCTCGTGAAAATACAGTAGATGACATGGTTTCAAACTTTCTAAACCGGTTAATTCTATTCGGAATTGCCAAAAACTCATATAACGCATTTTCAGCTATTTTCGGACAAATCTGCCCATATCTCCGAAACTATATGTCGTAGAACGGTGAAATCGGTATTTTTAGAAAGATCTCGTGAAAATACAGTAGATGACATGGTTTCAAACTTTCTAAACCGGTTAATTCCACTCGGAATTGACAGATATATCGGATTTTGGAGTAGTTTTCGAGCAATATTCGGACAAATCTGCCCATATTTCCGAAACTATATGTCGTAGAAAGATGAAATCGGTATTTTTAGAAAGATCTCGAAAAAATACAGTAGATGACATGGTCTCAAACTTTCTAAACCGGTTAATTCTATCCAGAATTGCCAAAAACTCATATAACGCATTTTCAGCTATTTTCGAGCTATTTTCGTACAAATCAGCCCATATCTCCGAAACTATATATCGTAGGACGGTGAAATCGTTATTTTTGGAAAGATCTCGTGAAAATACAGTAGATGACATGGTTTCAAACTTTCTAAACCGGTTAATTCTATTCGGAATTGCCAAAAACTCATATAACGCATTTTCAGCTATTTTCGGACAAATCTGCCCATATCTCCGAAACTATATGTCGTAGAACGGTGAAATCGGTATTTTTAGAAAGATCTCGTGGAAATACAGTAGATGACATGGTTTCCAACTTTCTAAACCGGTTAATTCCACTCGGAATTGACAGATATATCGGATTTTGGAGTAGTTTTCGAGCAATATTCGGACAAATCTGCCCATATTTCCGAAACTATATGTCGTAGAAAGATGAAATCGGTATTTTTAGAAAGATCTCGAAAAAATACAGTAGATGACATGGTTTCAAACTTTCTAAACCGGTTAATTCCACTCGGAATTGACAGATATAGCGGATTTTGGAGTAGTTTTCGAGCAATATTAGGACAAATCTGCCCATATCTCCGAAACTATATTTCGTAGAACGGTGAAATCGGTATTTTTAGAAAGATCTCGTGAAAATACAGTAGATGAAATGGTTTCCAACTTTCTAAACCGGTTAATTCCACTCGGAATTGACAGATATATCGGATTTTGGAGTAGTTTTCGAGCAATATTCGGACAAATCTGCCCATATTTCCGAAACTATACGTCGTAGAAAGATGAAATCGGTATTTTTAGAAAGATCTCGAAAAAATACAGTAGATGAAATGGTTTCCAACTTTCTAAACCGGTTAATTCCACTCGGAATTGACAGATATAACGGATTTTGGAGTAGTTTTCGAGCAATATTCGGACAAATCTGCCCATATCTCCGAAACTATATGTCGTAGAACGGTGAAATCGATATTTTTAGAAAGATCTCGTGAAGGTACAGTAGATGAAATGGTTTCCAACTTTCTAAACCGGTTAATTCCACTCGGAATTGACAGATATAACGGATTTTGGAGTAGTTTTCGAGCAATATTCGGACAAATCTTCCCATATCTCCGAAACTATATGTCGTAGAACGGTGAAATCGGCATTTTTAGAAAGATCTCGAAAAAATACAGTAGATGACATGGTCTCAAACTTTCTAAACCGGTTAATTCTATCCAGAATTGCCAAAAACTCATATAACGCATTTTCAGCTATTTTCGAGCTATTTTCGTACAAATCAGCCCATATCTCCGAAACTATATATCGTAGGACGGTGAAATCGTTATTTTTGGAAAGATCTCGTGAAAATACAGTAGATGACATGGTTTCAAACTTTCTAAACCGGTTAATTCTATTCGGAATTGCCAAAAACTCATATAACGCATTTTCAGCTATTTTCGGACAAATCTGCCCATATCTCCGAAACTATATGTCGTAGAACGGTGAAATCGGCATTTTTAGAAAGATCTCGAAAAAATACGGTAGATGACATGGTCTCAAACTTTCTAAACCGGTTAATTCTATCCAGAATTGCCAAAAACTCATATAACGCATTTTCAGCTATTTTCGAGCTATTTTCGTACAAATCAGCCCATATCTCCGAAACTATATATCGTAGGACGGTGAAATCGTTATTTTTGGAAAGATCTCGTGAAAATACAGTAGATGACATGGTTTCAAACTTTCTAAACCGGTTAATTCTATTCGGAATTGCCAAAAACTCATATAACGCATTTTCAGCTATTTTCGGACAAATCTGCCCATATCTCCGAAACTATATGTCGTAGAACGGTGAAATCGGCATTTTTAGAAAGATCTCGAAAAAATACGGTAGATGACATGGTCTCAAACTTTCTAAACCGGTTAATTCTATCCAGAATTGCCAAAAACTCATATAACGCATTTTCAGCTATTTTCGAGCTATTTTCGTACAAATCAGCCCATATCTCCGAAACTATATATCGTAGGACGGTGAAATCGTTATTTTTGGAAAGATCTCGTGAAAATACAGTAGATGACATGGTTTCAAACTTTCTAAACCGGTTAATTCTATTCGGAATTGCCAAAAACTCATATAACGCATTTTCAGCTATTTTCGGACAAATCTGCCCATATCTCCGAAACTATATGTCGTAGAACGGTGAAATAGGTATTTTTAGAAAGATCTCGTGAAAATACAGTAGATGACATGGTTTCAAACTTTCTAAACCGGTTAATTCCACTCGGAATTGACAGATATATCGGATTTTGGAGTAGTTTTCGAGCAATATTCGGACAAATCTGCCCATATTTCCGAAACTATATGTCGTAGAAAGATGAAATCGGTATTTTTAGAAAGATCTCGAAAAAATACAGTAGATGACATGGTCTCAAACTTTCTAAACCGGTTAATTCTATCCAGAATTGCCAAAAACTCATATAACGCATTTTCAGCTATTTTCGAGCTATTTTCGTACAAATCAGCCCATATCTCCGAAACTATATATCGTAGGACGGTGAAATCGTTATTTTTGGAAAGATCTCGTGAAAATACAGTAGATGACATGGTTTCAAACTTTCTAAACCGGTTAATTCTATTCGGAATTGCCAAAAACTCATATAACGCATTTTCAGCTATTTTCGGACAAATCTGCCCATATCTCCGAAACTATATGTCGTAGAACGGTGAAATCGGTATTTTTAGAAAGATCTCGTGAAAATACAGTAGATGACATGGTTTCCAACTTTCTAAACCGGTTAATTCCACTCGGAATTGACAGATATATCGGATTTTGGAGTAGTTTTCGAGCAATATTCGGACAAATCTGCCCATATTTCCGAAACTATATGTCGTAGAAAGATGAAATCGATATTTTTCGAAAGATCTCGAAAAAATACAGTAGATGACATGGTTTCAAACTTTCTAAACCGGTTAATTCCACTCGGAATTGACAGATATAACGGATTTTGGGGTAGTTTTCGAGCAATATTCGGACAAATCTGCCCATATCTCCGAAACTATATGTCGTAGAAAGATGAAATCGGTATTTTTAGAAAGATCTCGTGAAAATGCAGTAGATGAAATGGTTTCCAACTTTCTAAACCGGTTAATTCCACTCGGAATTGACAGATATATCGGATTTTGGAGTAGTTTTCGAGCAATATTCGGACAAATCTGCCCATATCTCCGAAACTATATGTCGTAGAACGGTGAAATCGGTATTTTTAGAAAGATCTCGTGAAAATGCAGTAGATGAAATGGTTTCCAACTTTCTAAACCGGTTAATTCCACTCGGAATTGACAGATATATCGGATTTTGGAGTAGTTTTCGAGCAATATTAGGACAAATCTGCCCATATCTCCGAAACTATATGTCGTAGAACGGTGAAATCGGTATTTTTAGAAAGATCTCGTGAAAATGCAGTAGATGAAATGGTTTCCAACTTTCTAAACCGGTTAATTCCACTCGGAATTGACAGATATAACGGATTTTGGGGTAGTTTTCGAGCAATATTCGGACAAATCTGCCCATATTTCCGAAACTATATGTCGTAGAAAGATGAAATCGGTATTTTTAGAAAGATCTCGAAAAAATACAGTAGATGACATGGTCTCAAACTTTCTAAACCGGTTAATTCTATCCAGAATTGCCAAAAACTCATATAACGCATTTTCAGCTATTTTCGAGCTATTTTCGTACAAATCAGCCCATATCTCCGAAACTATATATCGTAGGACGGTGAAATCGTTATTTTTGGAAAGATCTCGTGAAAATACAGTAGATGACATGGTTTCAAACTTTCTAAACCGGTTAATTCTATTCGGAATTGCCAAAAACTCATATAACGCATTTTCAGCTATTTTCGGACAAATCTGCCCATATCTCCGAAACTATATGTCGTAGAACGGTGAAATCGGTATTTTTAGAAAGATCTCGTGAAAATACAGTAGATGACATGGTTTCCAACTTTCTAAACCGGTTAATTCCACTCGGAATTGACAGATATATCGGATTTTGGAGTAGTTTTCGAGCAATATTCGGACAAATCTGCCCATATTTCCGAAACTATATGTCGTAGAAAGATGAAATCGGTATTTTTAGAAAGATCTCGAAAAAATACAGTAGATGACATGGTTTCAAACTTTCTAAACCGGTTAATTCCACTCGGAATTGACAGATATAGCGGATTTTGGAGTAGTTTTCGAGCAATATTAGGACAAATCTGCCCATATCTCCGAAACTATATTTCGTAGAACGGTGAAATCGGTATTTTTAGAAAGATCTCGTGAAAATACAGTAGATGAAATGGTTTCCAACTTTCTAAACCGGTTAATTCCACTCGGAATTGACAGATATATCGGATTTTGGAGTAGTTTTCGAGCAATATTCGGACAAATCTGCCCATATTTCCGAAACTATATGTCGTAGAAAGATGAAATCGGTATTTTTAGAAAGATCTCGAAAAAATACAGTAGATGACATGGTCTCAAACTTTCTAAACCGGTTAATTCTATCCAGAATTGCCAAAAACTCATATAACGCATTTTCAGCTATTTTCGAGCTATTTTCGTACAAATCAGCCCATATCTCCGAAACTATATATCGTAGGACGGTGAAATCGTTATTTTTGGAAAGATCTCGTGAAAATACAGTAGATGACATGGTTTCAAACTTTCTAAACCGGTTAATTCTATTCGGAATTGCCAAAAACTCATATAACGCATTTTCAGCTATTTTCGGACAAATCTGCCCATATCTCCGAAACTATATGTCGTAGAACGGTGAAATCGGTATTTTTAGAAAGATCTCGTGAAAATACAGTAGATGACATGGTTTCCAACTTTCTAAACCGGTTAATTCCACTCGGAATTGACAGATATATCGGATTTTGGAGTAGTTTTCGAGCAATATTCGGACAAATCTGCCCATATTTCCGAAACTATATGTCGTAGAAAGATGAAATCGGTATTTTTAGAAAGATCTCGAAAAAATACAGTAGATGACATGGTTTCAAACTTTCTAAACCGGTTAATTCCACTCGGAATTGACAGATATAGCGGATTTTGGAGTAGTTTTCGAGCAATATTCGGACAAATCTGCCCATATCTCCGAAACTATATGTCGTAGAACGGTGAAATCGGTATTTTTAGAAAGATCTCGTGAAAGTACAGTAGATGAAATGGTTTCCAACTTTCTAAACCGGTTAATTCCACTCGGAATTGACAGATATAACGGATTTTGGAGTAGTTTTCGAGCAATATTCGGACAAATCTTCCCATATCTCCGAAACTATATGTCGTAGAACGATGAAATCGGCATTTTTAGAAAGATCTCGAAAAAATACGGTAGATGACATGGTCTCAAACTTTCTAAACCGGTTAATTCTATCCAGAATTGCCAAAAACTCATATAACGCATTTTCAGCTATTTTCGAGCTATTTTCGTACAAATCAGCCCATATCTCCGAAACTATATATCGTAGGACGGTGAAATCGTTATTTTTGGAAAGATCTCGTGAAAATACAGTAGATGACATGGTTTCAAACTTTCTAAACCGGTTAATTCTATTCGGAATTGCCAAAAACTCATATAACGCATTTTCAGCTATTTTCGGACAAATCTGCCCATATCTCCGAAACTATATGTCGTAGAACGGTGAAATCGGTATTTTTAGAAAGATCTCGTGAAAATGCAGTAGATGAAATGGTTTCCAACTTTCTAAACCGGTTAATTCCACTCGGAATTGACAGATATAACGGATTTTGGGGTAGTTTTCGAGCAATATTCGGACAAATCTGCCCATATTTCCGAAACTATATGTCGTAGAAAGATGAAATCGGTATTTTTAGAAAGATCTCGAAAAAATACAGTAGATGACATGGTCTCAAACTTTCTAAACCGGTTAATTCTATCCAGAATTGCCAAAAACTCATATAACGCATTTTCAGCTATTTTCGAGCTATTTTCGTACAAATCAGCCCATATCTCCGAAACTATATATCGTAGGACGGTGAAATCGTTATTTTTGGAAAGATCTCGTGAAAATACAGTAGATGACATGGTTTCAAACTTTCTAAACCGGTTAATTCTATTCGGAATTGCCAAAAACTCATATAACGCATTTTCAGCTATTTTCGGACAAATCTGCCCATATCTCCGAAACTATATGTCGTAGAACGGTGAAATCGGTATTTTTAGAAAGATCTCGTGAAAATACAGTAGATGACATGGTTTCCAACTTTCTAAACCGGTTAATTCCACTCGGAATTGACAGATATATCGGATTTTGGAGTAGTTTTCGAGCAATATTCGGACAAATCTGCCCATATTTCCGAAACTATATGTCGTAGAAAGATGAAATCGGTATTTTTAGAAAGATCTCGAAAAAATACAGTAGATGACATGGTTTCAAACTTTCTAAACCGGTTAATTCCACTCGGAATTGACAGATATATCGGATTTTGGAGTAGTTTTCGAGCAATATTAGGACAAATCTGCCCATATCTCCGAAACTATATGTCGTAGAACGGTGAAATCGGTATTTTTAGAAAGATCTCGTGAAAATGCAGTAGATGAAATGGTTTCCAACTTTCTAAACCGGTTAATTCCACTCGGAATTGACAGATATAACGGATTTTGGGGTAGTTTTCGAGCAATATTCGGACAAATCTGCCCATATTTCCGAAACTATATGTCGTAGAAAGATGAAATCGGTATTTTTAGAAAGATCTCGAAAAAATACAGTAGATGACATGGTCTCAAACTTTCTAAACCGGTTAATTCTATCCAGAATTGCCAAAAACTCATATAACGCATTTTCAGCTATTTTCGAGCTATTTTCGTACAAATCAGCCCATATCTCCGAAACTATATATCGTAGGACGGTGAAATCGTTATTTTTGGAAAGATCTCGTGAAAATACAGTAGATGACATGGTTTCAAACTTTCTAAACCGGTTAATTCTATTCGGAATTGCCAAAAACTCATATAACGCATTTTCAGCTATTTTCGGACAAATCTGCCCATATCTCCGAAACTATATGTCGTAGAACGGTGAAATCGGTATTTTTAGAAAGATCTCGTGAAAATACAGTAGATGACATGGTTTCCAACTTTCTAAACCGGTTAATTCCACTCGGAATTGACAGATATATCGGATTTTGGAGTAGTTTTCGAGCAATATTCGGACAAATCTGCCCATATTTCCGAAACTATATGTCGTAGAAAGATGAAATCGGTATTTTTAGAAAGATCTCGAAAAAATACAGTAGATGACATGGTTTCAAACTTTCTAAACCGGTTAATTCCACTCGGAATTGACAGATATAGCGGATTTTGGAGTAGTTTTCGAGCAATATTAGGACAAATCTGCCCATATCTCCGAAACTATATTTCGTAGAACGGTGAAATCGGTATTTTTAGAAAGATCTCGTGAAAATACAGTAGATGAAATGGTTTCCAACTTTCTAAACCGGTTAATTCCACTCGGAATTGACAGATATATCGGATTTTGGAGTAGTTTTCGAGCAATATTCGGACAAATCTGCCCATATTTCCGAAACTATATGTCGTAGAAAGATGAAATCGGTATTTTTAGAAAGATCTCGAAAAAATACAGTAGATGACATGGTCTCAAACTTTCTAAACCGGTTAATTCTATCCAGAATTGCCAAAAACTCATATAACGCATTTTCAGCTATTTTCGAGCTATTTTCGTACAAATCAGCCCATATCTCCGAAACTATATATCGTAGGACGGTGAAATCGTTATTTTTGGAAAGATCTCGTGAAAATACAGTAGATGACATGGTTTCAAACTTTCTAAACCGGTTAATTCTATTCGGAATTGCCAAAAACTCATATAACGCATTTTCAGCTATTTTCGGACAAATCTGCCCATATCTCCGAAACTATATGTCGTAGAACGGTGAAATCGGTATTTTTAGAAAGATCTCGTGAAAATACAGTAGATGACATGGTTTCCAACTTTCTAAACCGGTTAATTCCACTCGGAATTGACAGATATATCGGATTTTGGAGTAGTTTTCGAGCAATATTCGGACAAATCTGCCCATATTTCCGAAACTATATGTCGTAGAAAGATGAAATCGGTATTTTTAGAAAGATCTCGAAAAAATACAGTAGATGACATGGTTTCAAACTTTCTAAACCGGTTAATTCCACTCGGAATTGACAGATATAGCGGATTTTGGAGTAGTTTTCGAGCAATATTAGGACAAATCTGCCCATATCTCCGAAACTATATGTCGTAGAAAGATGAAATCGGTATTTTTAGAAAGATCTCGAAAAAATACAGTAGATGACATGGTTTCAAACTATCTAAACCGGTTAATTCCACTCGGAATTGACAGATATAGCGGATTTTGGAGTAGTTTTCGAGCAATATTAGGACAAATCTGCCCATATCTCCGAAACTATATGTCGTAGAACGGTGAAATCGGTATTTTTAGAAAGATCTCGTGAAAATGCAGTAGATGAAATGGTTTCCAACTTTCTAAACCGGTTAATTCCACTCGGAATTGACAGATATATCGGATTTTGGAGTAGTTTTCGAGCAATATTAGGACAAATCTGCCCATATCTCCGAAACTATATGTCGTAGAACGGTGAAATCGGTATTTTTAGAAAGATCTCGTGAAAGTACAGTAGATGAAATGGTTTCCAACTTTCTAAACCGGTTAATTCCACTCGGAATTGACAGATATAACGGATTTTGGAGTAGTTTTCGAGCAATATTCGGACAAATCTTCCCATATCTCCGAAACTATATGTCGTAGAACGGTGAAATCGGCATTTTTAGAAAGATCTCGAAAAAATACAGTAGATGACATGGTCTCAAACTTTCCAAACCGGTTAATTCTATTCGGAATTGCCAAAAATTCATATAACGCATTTTCAGCTATTTTCGAGCTATTTTCGGACAAATCAGCCCATATCTCCGAAACTATATATCGTAGGACGGTGAAATCGGTATTTTTGGAAAGATCTCGTGAAAATACAGTAGATGAAATGGTTTCCAACTTTCTAAACCGGTTAATTCCACTCGGAATGGACAGATATAACGGATTTTGGAGTAGTTTTCGAGTAATATTCGGACATATCTGCCCATATTTCCGAAACTATATGTCGTAGAAAGATGAAATCGGTATTTTTAGAAAGATCTCGAAAAAATACAGTAGATGACATGGTTTCAAACTTTCTAAACCGGTTAATTCCACTCGGAATTGACAGATATAACGGATTTTGGGGTAGTTTTCGAGCAATATTCGGACAAATCTGCCCATATTTCCGAAACTATATGTCGTAGAAAGATGAAATCGGTATTTTTAGAAAGATCTCGTGAAAATGCAGTAGATGAAATGGTTTCCAACTTTCTAAACCGGTTAATTCCACTCGGAATTGACAGATATATCGGATTTTCAGCTATTTTCGAGCTATTTTCGGACAAATCAGCCCATATCTCCGAAACTATATATCGTAGGACGGTGAAATCGGTATTTTTGGAAAGATCTCGTGAAAATACAGTAGATGAAATGGTTTCCAACTTTCTAAACCGGTTAATTCCACTCGGAATGGACAGATATAACGGATTTTGGAGTAGTTTTCGAGTAATATTCGGACATATCTGCCCATATTTCCGAAACTATATGTCGTAGAAAGATGAAATCGGTATTTTTAGAAAGATCTCGAAAAAATACAGTAGATGACATGGTTTCAAACTTTCTAAACCGGTTAATTCCACTCGGAATTGACAGATATAGCGGATTTTGGAGTAGTTTTCGAGCAATATTAGGACAAATCTGCCCATATCTCCGAAACTATATGTCGTAGAACGGTGAAATCGGTATTTTTAGAAAGATCTCGTGAAAATGCAGTAGATGAAATGGTTTCCAACTTTCTAAACCGGTTAATTCCACTCGGAATTGACAGATATAACGGATTTTGGGGTAGTTTTCGAGCAATATTCGGACAAATCTGCCCATATTTCCGAAACTATATGTCGTAGAAAGATGAAATCGGTATTTTTAGAAAGATCTCGAAAAAATACAGTAGATGACATGGTCTCAAACTTTCTAAACCGGTTAATTCTATCCAGAATTGCCAAAAACTCATATAACGCATTTTCAGCTATTTTCGAGCTATTTTCGTACAAATCAGCCCATATCTCCGAAACTATATATCGTAGGACGGTGAAATCGTTATTTTTGGAAAGATCTCGTGAAAATACAGTAGATGACATGGTTTCAAACTTTCTAAACCGGTTAATTCTATTCGGAATTGCCAAAAACTCATATAACGCATTTTCAGCTATTTTCGGACAAATCTGCCCATATCTCCGAAACTATATGTCGTAGAACGGTGAAATCGGTATTTTTAGAAAGATCTCGTGAAAATACAGTAGATGACATGGTTTCCAACTTTCTAAACCGGTTAATTCCACTCGGAATTGACAGATATATCGGATTTTGGAGTAGTTTTCGAGCAATATTCGGACAAATCTGCCCATATTTCCGAAACTATATGTCGTAGAAAGATGAAATCGGTATTTTTAGAAAGATCTCGAAAAAATACAGTAGATGACATGGTTTCAAACTTTCTAAACCGGTTAATTCCACTCGGAATTGACAGATATAGCGGATTTTGGAGTAGTTTTCGAGCAATATTAGGACAAATCTGCCCATATCTCCGAAACTATATTTCGTAGAACGGTGAAATCGGTATTTTTAGAAAGATCTCGTGAAAATACAGTAGATGAAATGGTTTCCAACTTTCTAAACCGGTTAATTCCACTCGGAATTGACAGATATATCGGATTTTGGAGTAGTTTTCGAGCAATATTCGGACAAATCTGCCCATATTTCCGAAACTATATGTCGTAGAAAGATGAAATCGGTATTTTTAGAAAGATCTCGAAAAAATACAGTAGATGACATGGTCTCAAACTTTCTAAACCGGTTAATTCTATCCAGAATTGCCAAAAACTCATATAACGCATTTTCAGCTATTTTCGAGCTATTTTCGTACAAATCAGCCCATATCTCCGAAACTATATATCGTAGGACGGTGAAATCGTTATTTTTGGAAAGATCTCGTGAAAATACAGTAGATGACATGGTTTCAAACTTTCTAAACCGGTTAATTCTATTCGGAATTGCCAAAAACTCATATAACGCATTTTCAGCTATTTTCGGACAAATCTGCCCATATCTCCGAAACTATATGTCGTAGAACGGTGAAATCGGTATTTTTAGAAAGATCTCGTGAAAATACAGTAGATGACATGGTTTCCAACTTTCTAAACCGGTTAATTCCACTCGGAATTGACAGATATATCGGATTTTGGAGTAGTTTTCGAGCAATATTCGGACAAATCTGCCCATATTTCCGAAACTATATGTCGTAGAAAGATGAAATCGGTATTTTTAGAAAGATCTCGAAAAAATACAGTAGATGACATGGTTTCAAACTTTCTAAACCGGTTAATTCCACTCGGAATTGACAGATATAGCAGATTTTGGAGTAGTTTTCGAGCAATATTAGGACAAATCTGCCCATATCTCCGAAACTATATTTCGTAGAACGGTGAAATCGGTATTTTTAGAAAGATCTCGTGAAAATACAGTAGATGAAATGGTTTCCAACTTTCTAAACCGGTTAATTCCACTCTGAATTGACAGATATAACGGATTTTGGAGTAGTTTTCGAGCAATATTCGGACAAATCTGCCCATATCTCCGAAACTATATGTCGTAGAAGGGGGAAATCGGTATTTTTAGAAAGATCTCGAAAAAATACAGTAGATGACATGGTTTCAAACTTTCTAAACCGGTTAATTCCACTCGGAATTGACAGATATAGCGGATTTTGGAGTAGTTTTCGAGCAATATTCGGACAAATCTGCCCATATTTCCGAAACTATATGTCGTATAACGGTGAAATCGGTATTTTTAGAAAGATCTCGTGAAAATACAGTAGATGACATGGTTTCAAACTTTCTAAACCGGTTAATTCCACTCGGAATTGACAGATATATCGGATTTTGGAGTAGTTTTCGAGCAATATTCGGACAAATCTGCCCATATTTCCGAAACTATATGTCGTAGAAAGATGAAATCGGTATTTTTAGAAAGATCTCGAAAAAATACAGTAGATGACATGGTTTCAAACTATCTAAACCGGTTAATTCCACTCGGAATTGACAGATATAGCGGATTTTGGAGTAGTTTTCGAGCAATATTAGGACAAATCTGCCCATATCTCCGAAACTATATGTCGTAGAACGGTGAAATCGGTATTTTTAGAAAGATCTCGTGAAAGTACAGTAGATGAAATGGTTTCCAACTTTCTAAACCGGTTAATTCCACTCGGAATTGACAGATATAACGGATTTTGGAGTAGATTTCGAGCAATATTCGGACAAATCTTCCCATATCTCCGAAACTATATGTCGTAGAACGGTGAAATCGGCATTTTTAGAAAGATCTCGAAAAAATACAGTAGATGACATGGTCTCAAACTTTCCAAACCGGTTAATTCTATTCGGAATTGCCAAAAATTCATATAACGCATTTTCAGCTATTTTCGAGCTATTTTCGGACAAATCAGCCCATATCTCCGAAACTATATATCGTAGGACGGTGAAATCGGTATTTTTGGAAAGATCTCGTGAAAATACAGTAGATGAAATGGTTTCCAACTTTCTAAACCGGTTAATTCCACTCGGAATGGATAGATATAACGGATTTTGGAGTAGTTTTCGAGTAATATTCGGACATATCTGCCCATATCTTTGAAACTATATGTCGTCGAACGGTGAAATCGGTATTTTTAGAAAGATCTCGTGAAAATGCAGTAGATGAAATGGTTTCCAACTTTCTAAACCTGTTAATTCCACTCGGAATTGACAGACATAACGGATTTTGGAGTAGTTTTCGAGCAATATTCGGACAAATCTGCCCATATCTCCGAAACTATATGTCGTAGAACGGTGAAATCGGTATTTTTAGAAAGACCTCGTGAAAATACAGTAGATGAAATGGTTTCCAACTTTCTAAACCGGTTAATTCCACTCGGAATTGACAGATATAACGGATTTTGGAGTAGTTTTCGAGCAATATTCGGACAAATCTGCCCATATCTCCGAAACTATATGTCGTAGAACGGTGAAATCGGTATTTTTAGAAAGATCTCGTGAAAATACAGTAGATGACATGGTTTCAAACTTTCTAAACCGGTTAATTCCACTCGGAATTGACAGATATAACGGATTTTGGAGTAGTTTTCGAGTAATATTCGGACATATCTGCCCATATCTTTGAAACTATATGTCGTCGAACGGTGAAATCGGTATTTTTAGAAAGATCTCGTGAAAATGCAGTAGATGAAATGGTTTCCAACTTTCTAAACCTGTTAATTCCACTCGGAATTGACAGATATAACGGATTTTGGAGTAGTTTTCGAGCAATATTCGGACAAATCTGCCCATATCTCCGAAACTATATGTCGTAGAACGGTGAAATCGGTATTTTTAGAAAGACCTCGTGAAAATACAGTAGATGAAATGGTTTCCAACTTTCTAAACCGGTTAATTCCACTCGGAATTGACAGATATAACGGATTTTGGAGTAGTTTTCGAGCAATATTCGGACAAATCTGCCCATATCTCCGAAACTATATGTCGTAGAACGGTGAAATCGGTATTTTTAGAAAGACCTCGTGAAAATACAGTAGATGAAATGGTTTCCAACTTTCTAAACCGGTTAATTCCACTCGGAATTGACAGATATAACGGATTTTGGAGTAGTTTTCGAGCAATATTCGGACAAATCTGCCCATATTTCCGAAACTATATGTCGTAGAAAGATGAAATCGGTATTTTTAGAAAGATCTCGAAAAAATACAGTAGATGACATGGTCTCAAACTTTCTAAACCGGTTAATTCTATCCAGAATTGCCAAAAACTCATATAACGCATTTTCAGCTATTTTCGAGCTATTTTCGTACAAATCAGCCCATATCTCCGAAACTATATATCGTAGGACGGTGAAATCGTTATTTTTGGAAAGATCTCGTGAAAATACAGTAGATGACATGGTTTCAAACTTTCTAAACCGGTTAATTCTATTTGGAATTGCCAAAAACTCATATAACGCATTTTCAGCTATCTTCGGACAAATCTGCCCATATCTCCGAAACTATATGTCGTAGAACGGTGAAATCGGTATTTTTAGAAAGATCTCGTGGAAATACAGTAGATGACATGGTTTCCAACTTTCTAAATCGGTTAATTCCACTCGGAATTGACAGATATATCGGATTTTGGAGTAGTTTTCGAGCAATATTCGGACAAATCTGCCCATATTTCCGAAACTATATGTCGTAGAAAGATGAAATCGGTATTTTTAGAAAGATCTCGAAAAAATACAGTAGATGACATCGTTTCAAACTTTCTAAACCGGTTAATTCCACTCGGAATTGACAGATATAGCGGATTTTGGAGTAGTTTTCGAGCAATATTAGGACAAATCTGCCCATATCTCCGAAACTATATTTCGTAGAACGGTGAAATCGGTATTTTTAGAAAGATCTCGTGAAAATACAGTAGATGAAATGGTTTCCAACTTTCTAAACCGGTTAATTCCACTCTGAATTGACAGATATAACGGATTTTGGAGTAGTTTTCGAGCAATATTCGGACAAATCTGCCCATATCTCCGAAACTATATGTCGTAGAAGGGGGAAATCGGTATTTTTAGAAAGATCTCGAAAAAATACAGTAGATGACATGGTTTCAAACTTTCTAAACCGGTTAATTCCACTCGGAATTGACAGATATAGCGGATTTTGGAGTAGTTTTCGAGCAATATTCGGACAAATCTGCCCATATTTCCGAAACTATATGTCGTAGAACGGTGAAATCGGTATTTTTAGAAAGATCTCGTGAAAATGCAGTAGATGAAATGGTTTCCAACTTTCTAAACCGGTTAATTCCACTCGGAATTGACAGATATATCGGATTTTGGAGTAGTTTTCGAGCAATATTCGGACAAATCTGCCCATATTTCCGAAACTATATGTCGTAGAAAGATGAAATCGGTATTTTTAGAAAGATCTCGTGAAAATGCAGTAGATGAAATGGTTTCCAACTTTCTAAACCGGTTAATTCCACTCGGAATTGACAGATATATCGGATTTTGGAGTAGTTTTCGAGCAATATTCGGACAAATCTGCCCATATCTCCGAAACTATATGTCGTAGAACGGTGAAATCGGTATTTTTAGAAAGATCTCGTGAAAATGCAGTAGATGAAATGGTTTCCAACTTTCTAAACCGGTTAATTCCACTCGGAATTGACAGATATATCGGATTTTGGAGTAGTTTTCGAGCAATATTCGGACAAATCTGCCCATATCTCCGAAACTATATGTCGTAGAACGGTGAAATCGGTATTTTTAGAAAGACCTCGTGAAAATACAGTAGATGAAATGGTTTCCAACTTTCTAAACCGGTTAATTCCACTCGGAATTGACAGATATAACGGATTTTGGAGTAGTTTTCGAGCAATATTCGGACAAATCTGCCCATATTTCCGAAACTATATGTCGTAGAAAGATGAAATCGGTATTTTTAGAAAGATCTCGAAAAAATACAGTAGATGACATGGTCTCAAACTTTCTAAACCGGTTAATTCTATCCAGAATTGCCAAAAACTCATATAACGCATTTTCAGCTATTTTCGAGCTATTTTCGTACAAATCAGCCCATATCTCCGAAACTATATATCGTAGGACGGTGAAATCGTTATTTTTGGAAAGATCTCGTGAAAATACAGTAGATGACATGGTTTCAAACTTTCTAAACCGGTTAATTCTATTCGGAATTGCCAAAAACTCATATAACGCATTTTCAGCTATTTTCGGACAAATCTGCCCATATCTCCGAAACTATATGTCGTAGAACGGTGAAATCGGTATTTTTAGAAAGATCTCGTGGAAATACAGTAGATGACATGGTTTCCAACTTTCTAAATCGGTTAATTCCACTCGGAATTGACAGATATATCGGATTTTGGAGTAGTTTTCGAGCAATATTCGGACAAGTCTGCCCATATTTCCGAAACTATATGTCGTAGAAAGATGAAATCGGTATTTTTAGAAAGATCTCGAAAAAATACAGTAGATGACATCGTTTCAAACTTTCTAAACCGGTTAATTCCACTCGGAATTGACAGATATATCGGATTTTGGAGTAGTTTTCGAGCAATATTAGGACAAATCTGCCCATATCTCCGAAACTATATTTCGTAGAACGGTGAAATCGGTATTTTTAGAAAGATCTCGTGAAAATACAGTAGATGAAATGGTTTCCAACTTTCTAAACCGGTTAATTCCACTCTGAATTGACAGATATAACGGATTTTGGAGTAGTTTTCGAGCAATATTCGGACAAATCTGCCCATATCTCCGAAACTATATGTCGTAGAAGGGGGAAATCGGTATTTTTAGAAAGATCTCGAAAAAATACAGTAGATGACATGGTTTCAAACTTTCTAAACCGGTTAATTCCACTCGGAATTGACAGATATAGCGGATTTTGGAGTAGTTTTCGAGCAATATTCGGACAAATCTGCCCATATCTCCGAAACTATATGTCGTAGAAGGGGGAAATCGGTATTTTTAGAAAGATCTCGAAAAAATACAGTAGATGACATGGTTTCAAACTTTCTAAACCGGTTAATTCCACTCGGAATTGACAGATATAGCGGATTTTGGAGTAGTTTTCGAGCAATATTAGTACAAATCTGCCCATATCTCCGAAACTATATGTCGTAGAACGGTGAAATCGGTATTTTTAGAAAGATCTCGTGAAAATGCAGTAGATGAAATGGTTTCCAACTTTCTAAACCGGTTAATTCCACTCGGAATTGACAGATATAACGGATTTTGGGGTAGTTTTCGAGCAATATTCGGACAAATCTGCCCATATCTCCGAAACTATATGTCGTAGAACGGTGAAATCGGTATTTTTAGAAAGATCTCGTGAAAGTACAGTAGATGAAATGGTTTCCAACTTTCTAAACCGGTTAATTCCACTCGGAATTGACAGATATAACGGATTTTGGAGTAGTTTTCGAGCAATATTCGGACAAATCTTCCCATATCTCCGAAACTATATGTCGTAGAACGGTGAAATCGGCATTTTTAGAAAGATCTCGAAAAAATACGGTAGATGACATGGTCTCAAACTTTCTAAACCGGTTAATTCTATCCAGAATTGCCAAAAACTCATATAACGCATTTTCAGCTATTTTCGAGCTATTTTCGTACAAATCAGCCCATATCTCCGAAACTATATATCGTAGGACGGTGAAATCGTTATTTTTGGAAAGATCTCGTGAAAATACAGTAGATGAAATGGTTTCCAACTTTCTAAACCGGTTAATTCCACTCGGAATTGACAGATATAACGGATTTTGGGGTAGTTTTCGAGCAATATTCGGACAAATCTGCCCATATCTCCGAAACTATATGTCGTAGAACGGTGAAATCGGTATTTTTAGAAAGATCTCGTGAAAGTACAGTAGATGAAATGGTTTCCAACTTTCTAAACCGGTTAATTCCACTCGGAATTGACAGATATAACGGATTTTGGAGTAGTTTTCGAGCAATATTCGGACAAATCTTCCCATATCTCCGAAACTATATGTCGTAGAACGGTGAAATCGGCATTTTTAGAAAGATCTCGAAAAAATACGGTAGATGACATGGTCTCAAACTTTCTAAACCGGTTAATTCTATCCAGAATTGCCAAAAACTCATATAACGCATTTTCAGCTATTTTCGAGCTATTTTCGTACAAATCAGCCCATATCTCCGAAACTATATATCGTAGGACGGTGAAATCGTTATTTTTGGAAAGATCTCGTGAAAATGCAGTAGATGAAATGGTTTCCAACTTTCTAAACCGGTTAATTCCACTCGGAATTGACAGATATAACGGATTTTGGGGTAGTTTTCGAGCAATATTCGGACAAATCTGCCCATATCTCCGAAACTATATGTCGTAGAACGGTGAAATCGGTATTTTTAGAAAGATCTCGTGAAAGTACAGTAGATGAAATGGTTTCCAACTTTCTAAACCGGTTAATTCCACTCGGAATTGACAGATATAACGGATTTTGGAGTAGTTTTCGAGCAATATTCGGACAAATCTTCCCATATCTCCGAAACTATATGTCGTAGAACGGTGAAATCGGCATTTTTAGAAAGATCTCGAAAAAATACGGTAGATGACATGGTCTCAAACTTTCTAAACCGGTTAATTCTATCCAGAATTGCCAAAAACTCATATAACGCATTTTCAGCTATTTTCGAGCTATTTTCGTACAAATCAGCCCATATCTCCGAAACTATATATCGTAGGACGGTGAAATCGTTATTTTTGGAAAGATCTCGTGAAAATACAGTAGATGACATGGTTTCAAACTTTCTAAACCGGTTAATTCTATTCGGAATTGCCAAAAACTCATATAACGCATTTTCAGCTATTTTCGGACAAATCTGCCCATATCTCCGAAACTATATGTCGTAGAACGGTGAAATCGGTATTTTTAGAAAGATCTCGTGAAAATACAGTAGATGACATGGTTTCAAACTTTCTAAACCGGTTAATTCCACTCGGAATTGACAGATATATCGGATTTTGGAGTAGTTTTCGAGCAATATTCGGACAAATCTGCCCATATTTCCGAAACTATATGTCGTAGAAAGATGAAATCGGTATTTTTAGAAAGATCTCGAAAAAATACAGTAGATGACATCGTTTCAAACTTTCTAAACCGGTTAATTCCACTCGGAATTGACAGATATATCGGATTTTGGAGTAGTTTTCGAGCAATATTAGGACAAATCTGCCCATATCTCCGAAACTATATTTCGTAGAACGGTGAAATCGGTATTTTTAGAAAGATCTCGTGAAAATACAGTAGATGAAATGGTTTCCAACTTTCTAAACCGGTTAATTCCACTCTGAATTGACAGATATAACGGATTTTGGAGTAGTTTTCGAGCAATATTCGGACAAATCTGCCCATATCTCCGAAACTATATGTCGTAGAAGGGGGAAATCGGTATTTTTAGAAAGATCTCGAAAAAATACAGTAGATGACATGGTTTCAAACTTTCTAAACCGGTTAATTCCACTCGGAATTGACAGATATAGCGGATTTTGGAGTAGTTTTCGAGCAATATTCGGACAAATCTGCCCATATCTCCGAAACTATATGTCGTAGAAGGGGGAAATCGGTATTTTTAGAAAGATCTCGAAAAAATACAGTAGATGACATGGTTTCAAACTTTCTAAACCGGTTAATTCCACTCGGAATTGACAGATATAGCGGATTTTGGAGTAGTTTTCGAGCAATATTAGTACAAATCTGCCCATATCTCCGAAACTATATGTCGTAGAACGGTGAAATCGGTATTTTTAGAAAGATCTCGTGAAAATGCAGTAGATGAAATGGTTTCCAACTTTCTAAACCGGTTAATTCCACTCGGAATTGACAGATATAACGGATTTTGGGGTAGTTTTCGAGCAATATTCGGACAAATCTGCCCATATCTCCGAAACTATATGTCGTAGAACGGTGAAATCGGTATTTTTAGAAAGATCTCGTGAAAGTACAGTAGATGAAATGGTTTCCAACTTTCTAAACCGGTTAATTCCACTCGGAATTGACAGATATAACGGATTTTGGAGTAGTTTTCGAGCAATATTCGGACAAATCTTCCCATATCTCCGAAACTATATGTCGTAGAACGGTGAAATCGGCATTTTTAGAAAGATCTCGAAAAAATACGGTAGATGACATGGTCTCAAACTTTCTAAACCGGTTAATTCTATCCAGAATTGCCAAAAACTCATATAACGCATTTTCAGCTATTTTCGAGCTATTTTCGTACAAATCAGCCCATATCTCCGAAACTATATATCGTAGGACGGTGAAATCGTTATTTTTGGAAAGATCTCGTGAAAATACAGTAGATGAAATGGTTTCCAACTTTCTAAACCGGTTAATTCCACTCGGAATTGACAGATATAACGGATTTTGGGGTAGTTTTCGAGCAATATTCGGACAAATCTGCCCATATCTCCGAAACTATATGTCGTAGAACGGTGAAATCGGTATTTTTAGAAAGATCTCGTGAAAGTACAGTAGATGAAATGGTTTCCAACTTTCTAAACCGGTTAATTCCACTCGGAATTGACAGATATAACGGATTTTGGAGTAGTTTTCGAGCAATATTCGGACAAATCTTCCCATATCTCCGAAACTATATGTCGTAGAACGGTGAAATCGGCATTTTTAGAAAGATCTCGAAAAAATACGGTAGATGACATGGTCTCAAACTTTCTAAACCGGTTAATTCTATCCAGAATTGCCAAAAACTCATATAACGCATTTTCAGCTATTTTCGAGCTATTTTCGTACAAATCAGCCCATATCTCCGAAACTATATATCGTAGGACGGTGAAATCGTTATTTTTGGAAAGATCTCGTGAAAATGCAGTAGATGAAATGGTTTCCAACTTTCTAAACCGGTTAATTCCACTCGGAATTGACAGATATAACGGATTTTGGGGTAGTTTTCGAGCAATATTCGGACAAATCTGCCCATATCTCCGAAACTATATGTCGTAGAACGGTGAAATCGGTATTTTTAGAAAGATCTCGTGAAAGTACAGTAGATGAAATGGTTTCCAACTTTCTAAACCGGTTAATTCCACTCGGAATTGACAGATATAACGGATTTTGGAGTAGTTTTCGAGCAATATTCGGACAAATCTTCCCATATCTCCGAAACTATATGTCGTAGAACGGTGAAATCGGCATTTTTAGAAAGATCTCGAAAAAATACGGTAGATGACATGGTCTCAAACTTTCTAAACCGGTTAATTCTATCCAGAATTGCCAAAAACTCATATAACGCATTTTCAGCTATTTTCGAGCTATTTTCGTACAAATCAGCCCATATCTCCGAAACTATATATCGTAGGACGGTGAAATCGTTATTTTTGGAAAGATCTCGTGAAAATACAGTAGATGACATGGTTTCAAACTTTCTAAACCGGTTAATTCTATTCGGAATTGCCAAAAACTCATATAACGCATTTTCAGCTATTTTCGGACAAATCTGCCCATATCTCCGAAACTATATGTCGTAGAACGGTGAAATCGGTATTTTTAGAAAGATCTCGTGAAAATACAGTAGATGACATGGTTTCAAACTTTCTAAACCGGTTAATTCCACTCGGAATTGACAGATATATCGGATTTTGGAGTAGTTTTCGAGCAATATTCGGACAAATCTGCCCATATTTCCGAAACTATATGTCGTAGAAAGATGAAATCGGTATTTTTAGAAAGATCTCGAAAAAATACAGTAGATGACATGGTCTCAAACTTTCTAAACCGGTTAATTCTATCCAGAATTGCCAAAAACTCATATAACGCATTTTCAGCTATTTTCGAGCTATTTTCGTACAAATCAGCCCATATCTCCGAAACTATATATCGTAGGACGGTGAAATCGTTATTTTTGGAAAGATCTCGTGAAAATACAGTAGATGACATGGTTTCAAACTTTCTAAACCGGTTAATTCTATTCGGAATTGCCAAAAACTCATATAACGCATTTTCAGCTATTTTCGGACAAATCTGCCCATATCTCCGAAACTATATGTCGTAGAACGGTGAAATCGGTATTTTTAGAAAGATCTCGTGAAAATACAGTAGATGACATGGTTTCCAACTTTCTAAACCGGTTAATTCCACTCGGAATTGACAGATATATCGGATTTTGGAGTAGTTTTCGAGCAATATTCGGACAAATCTGCCCATATTTCCGAAACTATATGTCGTAGAAAGATGAAATCGGTATTTTTAGAAAGATCTCGAAAAAATACAGTAGATGACATGGTTTCAAACTTTCTAAACCGGTTAATTCCACTCGGAATTGACAGATATAGCGGATTTTGGAGTAGTTTTCGAGCAATATTAGGACAAATCTGCCCATATCTCCGAAACTATATGTCGTAGAACGGTGAAATCGGTATTTTTAGAAAGATCTCGTGAAAGTACAGTAGATGAAATGGTTTCCAACTTTCTAAACCGGTTAATTCCACTCGGAATTGACAGATATAACGGATTTTGGAGTAGTTTTCGAGCAATATTCGGACAAATCTTCCCATATCTCCGAAACTATATGTCGTAGAACGGTGAAATCGGCATTTTTAGAAAGATCTCGAAAAAATACGGTAGATGACATGGTCTCAAACTTTCTAAACCGGTTAATTCTATCCAGAATTGCCAAAAACTCATATAACGCATTTTCAGCTATTTTCGAGCTATTTTCGTACAAATCAGCCCATATCTCCGAAACTATATATCGTAGGACGGTGAAATCGTTATTTTTGGAAAGATCTCGTGAAAATGCAGTAGATGAAATGGTTTCCAACTTTCTAAACCGGTTAATTCCACTCGGAATTGACAGATATAACGGATTTTGGGGTAGTTTTCGAGCAATATTCGGACAAATCTGCCCATATCTCCGAAACTATATGTCGTAGAACGGTGAAATCGGTATTTTTAGAAAGATCTCGTGAAAGTACAGTAGATGAAATGGTTTCCAACTTTCTAAACCGGTTAATTCCACTCGGAATTGACAGATATAGCGGATTTTGGAGTAGTTTTCGAGCAATATTCGGACAAATCTTCCCATATCTCCGAAACTATATGTCGTAGAACGGTGAAATCGGCATTTTTAGAAAGATCTCGAAAAAATACGGTAGATGACATGGTCTCAAACTTTCTAAACCGGTTAATTCTATCCAGAATTGCCAAAAACTCATATAACGCATTTTCAGCTATTTTCGAGCTATTTTCGTACAAATCAGCCCATATCTCCGAAACTATATATCGTAGGACGGTGAAATCGTTATTTTTGGAAAGATCTCGTGAAAATACAGTAGATGACATGGTTTCAAACTTTCTAAACCGGTTAATTCTATTCGGAATTGCCAAAAACTCATATAACGCATTTTCAGCTATTTTCGGACAAATCTGCCCATATCTCCGAAACTATATGTCGTAGAACGGTGAAATCGGTATTTTTAGAAAGATCTCGTGAAAATACAGTAGATGACATGGTTTCAAACTTTCTAAACCGGTTAATTCCACTCGGAATTGACAGATATATCGGATTTTGGAGTAGTTTTCGAGCAATATTCGGACAAATCTGCCCATATTTCCGAAACTATATGTCGTAGAAAGATGAAATCGGTATTTTTAGAAAGATCTCGAAAAAATACAGTAGATGACATGGTCTCAAACTTTCTAAACCGGTTAATTCTATCCAGAATTGCCAAAAACTCATATAACGCATTTTCAGCTATTTTCGAGCTATTTTCGTACAAATCAGCCCATATCTCCGAAACTATATATCGTAGGACGGTGAAATCGTTATTTTTGGAAAGATCTCGTGAAAATACAGTAGATGACATGGTTTCAAACTTTCTAAACCGGTTAATTCTATTCGGAATTGCCAAAAACTCATATAACGCATTTTCAGCTATTTTCGGACAAATCTGCCCATATCTCCGAAACTATATGTCGTAGAACGGTGAAATCGGTATTTTTAGAAAGATCTCGTGAAAATACAGTAGATGACATGGTTTCCAACTTTCTAAACCGGTTAATTCCACTCGGAATTGACAGATATATCGGATTTTGGAGTAGTTTTCGAGCAATATTCGGACAAATCTGCCCATATTTCCGAAACTATATGTCGTAGAAAGATGAAATCGGTATTTTTAGAAAGATCTCGAAAAAATACAGTAGATGACATGGTTTCAAACTTTCTAAACCGGTTAATTCCACTCGGAATTGACAGATATAGCGGATTTTGGAGTAGTTTTCGAGCAATATTAGGACAAATCTGCCCATATCTCCGAAACTATATTTCGTAGAACGGTGAAATCGGTATTTTTAGAAAGATCTCGTGAAAATACAGTAGATGAAATGGTTTCCAACTTTCTGAACCGGTTAATTCCACTCTGAATTGACAGATATATCGGATTTTGGAGTAGTTTTCGAGCAATATTAGGACAAATCTGCCCATATCTCCGAAACTATATGTCGTAGAACGGTGAAATCGGTATTTTTAGAAAGATCTCGTGAAAGTACAGTAGATGAAATGGTTTCCAACTTTCTAAACCGGTTAATTCCACTCGGAATTGACAGATATAACGGATTTTGGAGTAGTTTTCGAGCAATATTAGGACAAATCTGCCCATATCTCCGAAACTATATGTCGTAGAACGGTGAAATCGGTATTTTTAGAAAGATCTCGTGAAAATGCAGTAGATGAAATGGTTTCCAACTTTCTAAACCGGTTAATTCCACTCGGAATTGACAGATATATCGGATTTTGGAGTAGTTTTCGAGCAATATTAGGACAAATCTGCCCATATCTCCGAAACTATATGTCGTAGAACGGTGAAATCGGTATTTTTAGAAAGATCTCGTGAAAGTACAGTAGATGAAATGGTTTCCAACTTTCTAAACCGGTTAATTCCACTCGGAATTGACAGATATAACGGATTTTGGAGTAGTTTTCGAGCAATATTAGGACAAATCTGCCCATATCTCCGAAACTATATTTCGTAGAACGGTGAAATCGGTATTTTTAGAAAGATCTCGTGAAAATACAGTAGATGAAATGGTTTCCAACTTTCTGAACCGGTTAATTCCACTCTGAATTGACAGATATATCGGATTTTGGAGTAGTTTTCGAGCAATATTAGGACAAATCTGCCCATATCTCCGAAACTATATGTCGTAGAACGGTGAAATCGGTATTTTTAGAAAGATCTCGTGAAAGTACAGTAGATGAAATGGTTTCCAACTTTCTAAACCGGTTAATTCCACTCGGAATTGACAGATATAACGGATTTTGGAGTAGTTTTCGAGCAATATTAGGACAAATCTGCCCATATCTCCGAAACTATATGTCGTAGAACGGTGAAATCGGTATTTTTAGAAAGATCTCGTGAAAATGCAGTAGATGAAATGGTTTCCAACTTTCTAAACCGGTTAATTCCACTCGGAATTGACAGATATATCGGATTTTGGAGTAGTTTTCGAGCAATATTCGGACAAATCTTCCCATATCTCCGAAACTATATGTCGTAGAACGGTGAAATCGGTATTTTTAGAAAGATCTCGTGAAAATACAGTAGATGACATGGTTTCAAACTTTCTAAACCGGTTAATTCCACTCGGAATTGACAGATATATCGGATTTTGGAGTAGTTTTCGAGCAATATTCGGACAAATCTGCCCATATTTCCGAAACTATATGTCGTAGAAAGATGAAATCGGTATTTTTAGAAAGATCTCGAAAAAATACAGTAGATGACATGGTCTCAAACTTTCTAAACCGGTTAATTCTATCCAGAATTGCCAAAAACTCATATAACGCATTTTCAGCTATTTTCGAGCTATTTTCGTACAAATCAGCCCATATCTCCGAAACTATATATCGTAGGACGGTGAAATCGTTATTTTTGGAAAGATCTCGTGAAAATACAGTAGATGACATGGTTTCAAACTTTCTAAACCGGTTAATTCTATTCGGAATTGACAGATATAACGGATTTTGGAGTAGTTTTCGAGCAATATTCGGACAAATCTGCCCATATCTCCGAAACTATATGTCGTAGAACGGTGAAATCGGTATTTTTAGAAAGATCTCGTGAAAGTACAGTAGATTAAATGGTTTCCAACTTTCTAAACCGGTTAATTCCACTCGGAATTGACAGATATAACGGATTTTGGAGTAGTTTTCGAGCAATATTCGGACAAATCTGCCCATATCTCCGAAACTATATGTCGTAGTACGGTGAAATCGGTATTTTTAGAAAGATCTCGTGAAAATGCAGTAGATGAAATGGTTTCCAACTTTCTAAACCGGTTAATTCCACTCGGAATTGACAGATATAACGGATTTTGGGGTAGTTTTCGAGCAATATTCGGACAAATCTGCCCATATCTCCGAAACTATATTTCGTAGAACGGTGAAATCGGTATTTTTAGAAAGATTTCGTGAAAATACAGTAGATGAAATGGTTTCCAACTTTCTAAACCGGTTAATTCCACTCTGAATTGACAGATATAACGGATTTTGGAGTAGTTTTCGAGCAATATTCGGACAAATCTGGCCATATCTCCGAAACTATATGTCGTAGAAGGGGGAAATCGGTATTTTTAGAAAGATCTCGAAAAAATACAGTAGATGACATGGTTTCAAACTTTCTAAACCGGTTAATTCCACTCGGAATTGACAGATATAGCGGATTTTGGAGTAGTTTTCGAGCAATATTCGGACAAATCTGCCCATATTTCCGAAACTATATGTCGTAGAACGGTGAAATCGGTATTTTTAGAAAGATCTCGTGAAAATACAGTAGATGACATGGTTTCAAACTTTCTAAACCGGTTAATTCCACTCGGAATTGACAGATATATCGGATTTTGGAGTAGTTTTCGAGCAATATTCGGACAAATCTGCCCATATTTCCGAAACTATATGTCGTAGAAAGATGAAATCTGTATTTTTAGAAAGATCTCGAAAAAATACTGTAGATGACATGGTTTCAAACTTTCTAAACCGGTTAATTCCACTCGGAATTGACAGATATAGCGGATTTTGGAGTAGTTTTCGAGCAATATTAGGACAAATCTGCCCATATCTCCGAAACTATATGTCGTAGAACGGTGAAATCGGTATTTTTAGAAAGATCTCGTGAAAGTACAGTAGATGAAATGGTTTCCAACTTTCTAAACCGGTTAATTCCACTCGGAATTGACAGATATAACGGATTTTGGAGTAGTTTTCGACCAATATTCGGACAAATCTTCCCATATCTCCGAAACTATATGTCGTAGAACGGTGAAATCGGCATTTTTAGAAAGATCTCGAAAAAATACAGTAGATGACATGGTCTCAAACTTTCTAAACCGGTTAATTCTATCCAGAATTGCCAAAAACTCATATAACGCATTTTCAGCAATTTTCGAGCTATTTTCGTACAAATCAGCCCATATCTCCGAAACTATATATCGTAGGACGGTGAAATCGTTATTTTTGGAAAGATCTCGTGAAAATACAGTAGATGACATGGTTTCAAACTTTCTAAACCGGTTAATTCTATTCGGAATTGCCAAAAACTCATATAACGCATTTTCAGCTATTTTCGGACAAATCTGCCCATATCTCCGAAACTGTATTTCGTAGAACGGTGAAATCGGTATTTTTAGAAAGATCTCGTGAAAATACAGTAGATGAAATGGTTTCCAACTTTCTAAACCGGTTAATTCCACTCTGAATTGACAGATATAACGGATTTTGGAGTAGTTTTCGAGCAATATTCGGACAAATCTGCCCATATCTCCGAAACTATATGTCGTAGAAGGGGGAAATCGGTATTTTTAGAAAGATCTCGAAAAAATACAGTAGATGACATGGTTTCAAACTTTCTAAACCGGTTAATTCCACTCGGAATTGACAGATATAGCGGATTTTGGAGTAGTTTTCGAGCAATATTCGGACAAATCTGCCCATATTTCCGAAACTATATGTCGTAGAACGGTGAAATCGGTATTTTTAGAAAGATCTCGTGAAAATACAGTAGATGACATGGCTTCAAACTTTCTAAACCGGTTAATTCCACTCGGAATTGACAGATATATCGGATTTTGGAGTAGTTTTCGAGCAATATTCGGACAAATCTGCCCATATTTCCGAAACTATATGTCGTAGAAAGATGAAATCGGTATTTTTAGAAAGATCTCGAAAAAATACTGTAGATGACATGGTTTCCAACTTTCTAAACCGGTTAATTCCACTCAGAATTGACAGATATATCGGATTTTGGAGTAGTTTTCGAGCAATATTCGGACAAATCTGCCCATATTTCCGAAACTATATGACGTAGAAAGATGAAATCGGTATTTTTAGAAAGATCTCGAAAAAATACAGTAGATGACATGGTTTCAAACTTTCTAAACCGGTTAATTTCACTCGGAATTGACAGATATAGCGGATTCTGTAGTAGTTTTCGAGCAATATTCGGACAAATCTGTCCATATCTCCGAAACTATATGTCGTAGAAGGGGGAAATCGGTATTTTTAGAAAGATCTCGAAAAAATACAGTAGATGACATGGTTTCAAACTTTCTAAACCGGTTAATTCCACTCGGAATTGACAGATATAGCGGATTTTGGAGTAGTTTTCGAGCAATATTCGGACAAATCTGCCCATATCTCCGAAACTATATGTCGTAGAACGGTGAAATCGGTATTTTTAGAAAGATCTCGTGAAAATGCAGTAGATGAAATGGTTTCCAACTTTCTAAACCGGTTAATTCCACTCGGAATTGACAGATATAACGGATTTTGGAGTAGTTTTCGAGCAATATTAGGACAAATCTGCCCATATCTCCGAAACTGTATTTCGTAGAACGGTGAAATCGGTATTTTTAGAAAGATCTCGTGAAAATACAGTAGATGAAATGGTTTCCAACTTTCTAAACCGGTTAATTCCACTCGGAATTGACAGATATAACGGATTTTGGAGTAGTTTTCGAGCAATATTCGGACAAATCTGCCCATATCTCCGAAACTGTATGTCGTAGTACGGTGAAATCGGTATTTTTAGAAAGATCTCGTGAAAATGCAGTAGATGAAATGGTTTCCAACTTTCTAAACCGGTTAATTTCACTCGGAATTGACAGATATAACGGATTTTGGAGTAGTTTTCGAGCAATATTCGGACAAATCTTCCCATATCTCCGAAACTATATGTCGTAGAACGGTGAAATCGGCATTTTTAGAAAGATCTCGAAAAAATACAGTAGATGACATGGTCTCAAACTTTCTAAACCGGTTAATTCTATCCAGAATTGCCAAAAACTCATATAACGAATTTTAAGCTATTTTCGAGCTATTTTCGTACAAATCAGCCCATATCTCCGAAACTATATATCGTAGGACGGTGAAATCGTTATTTTTGGAAAGATCTCGTAAAAATACAGTAGATGACATGGTTTCAAACTTTCTAAACCGGTTAATTCTATTCGGAATTGCCAAAAACTCATATAACGCATTTTCAGCTATTTTCGGACAAATCTGCCCATATCTCCGAAACTATATTTCGTAGAACGGTGAAATCGGTATTTTTAGAAAGATCTCGTGAAAATACAGTAGATGAAAAGGTTTCCAACTTTCTAAACCGGTTAATTCCACTCGGAATTGACAGATATATCGGATTTTGGAGTAGTTTTCGAGCAATATTCGGACAAATCTGCCCATATTTCCGAAACTATATGTCGTAGAAAGATGAAATCGGTATTTTTAGAAAGATCTCGAAAAAATACAGTAGATGACATGGTTTCAAACTTTCTAAACCGGTTAATTCCACTCGGAATTGACAGATATAGCGGATTTTGGAGTAGTTTTCGAGCAATATTAGGACAAATCTGCCCATATCTCCGAAACTATATGTCGTAGAACGGTGAAATCGGTATTTTTAGAAAGATCTCGTGAAAATGCAGTAGATGAAATGGTTTCCAACTTTCTAAACCGGTTAATTCCACTCGGAATTGACAGATATATCGGATTTTGGAGTAGTTTTCGAGCAATATTCGGACAAATCTGCCCATATCTCCGAAACTATATGTCGTAGAACGGTGAAATCGGTATTTTTAGAAAGATCTCGTGAAAGTACAGTAGATGAAATGGTTTCCAACTTTCTAAACCGGTTAATTCCACTCGGAATTGACAGATATAACGGATTTTGGAGTAGTTTTCGACCAATATTCGGACAAATCTTCCCATATCTCCGAAACTATATGTCGTAGAACGGTGAAATCGGCATTTTTAGAAAGATCTCGAAAAAATACAGTAGATGACATGGTCTCAAACTTTCTAAACCGGTTAATTCTATCCAGAATTGCCAAAAACTCATATAACGCATTTTCAGCTATTTTCGGACAAATCTGCCCATATCTCCGAAACTATATGTCGTAGAACGGTGAAATCGGTATTTTTAGAAAGATCTCGTGAAAATGCAGTAGATGAAATGGTTTCCAACTTTCTAAACCGGTTAATTCCACTCGGAATTGACAGATATATCGGATTTTGGAGTAGTTTTCGAGCAATATTCGGACAAATCTGCCCATATTTCCGAAACTATATGTCGTAGAAAGATGAAATCGGTATTTTTAGAAAGATCTCGAAAAAATACAGTAGATGACATGGTTTCAAACTTTCTAAACCGGTTAATTCCACTCGGAATTGACAGATATAGCGGATTTTGGAGTAGTTTTCGAGCAATATTAGGACAAATCTGCCCATATCTCCGAAACTATATTTCGTAGAACGGTGAAATCGGTATTTTTAGAAAGATCTCGTGAAAATACAGTAGATGAAATGGTTTCCAACTTTCTAAACCGGTTAATTCCACTCTGAATTGACAGATATAACGGATTTTGGAGTAGTTTTCGAGCAATATTCGGACAAATCTGGCCATATCTCCGAAACTATATGTCGTAGAAGGGGGAAATCGGTATTTTTAGAAAGATCTCGAAAAAATACAGTAGATGACATGGTTTCAAACTTTCTAAACCGGTTAATTCCACTCGGAATTGACAGATATAGCGGATTTTGGAGTAGTTTTCGAGCAATATTCGGACAAATCTGCCCATATTTCCGAAACTATATGTCGTAGAACGGTGAAATCGGTATTTTTAGAAAGATCTCGTGAAAATACAGTAGATGACATGGTTTCAAACTTTCTAAACCGGTTAATTCCACTCGGAATTGACAGATATATCGGATTTTGGAGTAGTTTTCGAGCAATATTCGGACAAATCTGCCCATATTTCCGAAACTATATGTCGTAGAAAGATGAAATCTGTATTTTTAGAAAGATCTCGAAAAAATACTGTAGATGACATGGTTTCAAACTTTCTAAACCGGTTAATTCCACTCGGAATTGACAGATATAGCGGATTTTGGAGTAGTTTTCGAGCAATATTAGGACAAATCTGCCCATATCTCCGAAACTATATGTCGTAGAACGGTGAAATCGGTATTTTTAGAAAGATCTCGTGAAAATGCAGTAGATGAAATGGTTTCCAACTTTCTAAACCGGTTAATTCCACTCGGAATTGACAGATATATCGGATTTTGGAGTAGTTTTCGAGCAATATTCGGACAAATCTGCCCATACCTCCGAAACTATATGTCGTAGAACGGTGAAATCGGCATTTTTAGAAAGATCTCGAAAAAATACAGTAGATGACATGGTTTCAAACTTTCTAAACCGGTTAATTCCACTCGGAATTGACAGATATAGCGGATTTTGGAGTAGTTTTCGAGCAATATTAGGACAAATCTGCCCATATCTCCGAAACTATATTTCGTAGAACGGTGAAATCGGTATTTTTAGAAAGATTTCGTGAAAATACAGTAGATGAAATGGTTTCCAACTTTCTAAACCGGTTAATTCCACTCTGAATTGACAGATATAACGGATTTTGGAGTAGTTTTCGAGCAATATTCGGACAAATCTGGCCATATCTCCGAAACTATATGTCGTAGAAGGGGGAAATCGGTATTTTTAGAAAGATCTCGAAAAAATACAGTAGATGACATGGTTTCAAACTTTCTAAACCGGTTAATTCCACTCGGAATTGACAGATATAGCGGATTTTGGAGTAGTTTTCGAGCAATATTCGGACAAATCTGCCCATATTTCCGAAACTATATGTCGTAGAACGGTGAAATCGGTATTTTTAGAAAGATCTCGTGAAAATACAGTAGATGACATGGTTTCAAACTTTCTAAACCGGTTAATTCCACTCGGAATTGACAGATATATCGGATTTTGGAGTAGTTTTCGAGCAATATTCGGACAAATCTGCCCATATTTCCGAAACTATATGTCGTAGAAAGATGAAATCTGTATTTTTAGAAAGATCTCGAAAAAATACTGTAGATGACATGGTTTCAAACTTTCTAAACCGGTTAATTCCACTCGGAATTGACAGATATAGCGGATTTTGGAGTAGTTTTCGAGCAATATTAGGACAAATCTGCCCATATCTCCGAAACTATATGTCGTAGAACGGTGAAATCGGTATTTTTAGAAAGATCTCGTGAAAGTACAGTAGATGAAATGGTTTCCAACTTTCTAAACCGGTTAATTCCACTCGGAATTGACAGATATAACGGATTTTGGAGTAGTTTTCGACCAATATTCGGACAAATCTTCCCATATCTCCGAAACTATATGTCGTAGAACGGTGAAATCGGCATTTTTAGAAAGATCTCGAAAAAATACAGTAGATGACATGGTCTCAAACTTTCTAAACCGGTTAATTCTATCCAGAATTGCCAAAAACTCATATAACGCATTTTCAGCAATTTTCGAGCTATTTTCGTACAAATCAGCCCATATCTCCGAAACTATATATCGTAGGACGGTGAAATCGTTATTTTTGGAAAGATCTCGTGAAAATACAGTAGATGACATGGTTTCAAACTTTCTAAACCGGTTAATTCTATTCGGAATTGCCAAAAACTCATATAACGCATTTTCAGCTATTTTCGGACAAATCTGCCCA
The DNA here is from genome assembly GCA_949748235.1 of Platypus cylindrus. Taxonomy (NCBI): domain Eukaryota; kingdom Metazoa; phylum Arthropoda; class Insecta; order Coleoptera; family Curculionidae; genus Platypus; species Platypus cylindrus. Next base: position 1,160,301 of record CATIYE010000015.1, read on the forward strand.
TATCTCCGAAACTGTATTTCGTAGAACGGTGAAATCGGTATTTTTAGAAAGATCTCGTGAAAATACAGTAGATGAAATGGTTTCCAACTTTCTAAACCGGTTAATTCCACTCTGAATTGACAGATATAACGGATTTTGGAGTAGTTTTCGAGCAATATTCGGACAAATCTGCCCATATCTCCGAAACTATATGTCGTAGAAGGGGGAAATCGGTATTTTTAGAAAGATCTCGAAAAAATACAGTAGATGACATGGTTTCAAACTTTCTAAACCGGTTAATTCCACTCGGAATTGACAGATATAGCGGATTTTGGAGTAGTTTTCGAGCAATATTCGGACAAATCTGCCCATATTTCCGAAACTATATGTCGTAGAACGGTGAAATCGGTATTTTTAGAAAGATCTCGTGAAAATACAGTAGATGACATGGCTTCAAACTTTCTAAACCGGTTAATTCCACTCGGAATTGACAGATATATCGGATTTTGGAGTAGTTTTCGAGCAATATTCGGACAAATCTGCCCATATTTCCGAAACTATATGTCGTAGAAAGATGAAATCGGTATTTTTAGAAAGATCTCGAAAAAATACTGTAGATGACATGGTTTCCAACTTTCTAAACCGGTTAATTCCACTCAGAATTGACAGATATATCGGATTTTGGAGTAGTTTTCGAGCAATATTCGGACAAATCTGCCCATATTTCCGAAACTATATGACGTAGAAAGATGAAATCGGTATTTTTAGAAAGATCTCGAAAAAATACAGTAGATGACATGGTTTCAAACTTTCTAAACCGGTTAATTTCACTCGGAATTGACAGATATAGCGGATTCTGTAGTAGTTTTCGAGCAATATTCGGACAAATCTGTCCATATCTCCGAAACTATATGTCGTAGAAGGGGGAAATCGGTATTTTTAGAAAGATCTCGAAAAAATACAGTAGATGACATGGTTTCAAACTTTCTAAACCGGTTAATTCCACTCGGAATTGACAGATATAGCGGATTTTGGAGTAGTTTTCGAGCAATATTCGGACAAATCTGCCCATATCTCCGAAACTATATGTCGTAGAACGGTGAAATCGGTATTTTTAGAAAGATCTCGTGAAAATGCAGTAGATGAAATGGTTTCCAACTTTCTAAACCGGTTAATTCCACTCGGAATTGACAGATATAACGGATTTTGGAGTAGTTTTCGAGCAATATTAGGACAAATCTGCCCATATCTCCGAAACTGTATTTCGTAGAACGGTGAAATCGGTATTTTTAGAAAGATCTCGTGAAAATACAGTAGATGAAATGGTTTCCAACTTTCTAAACCGGTTAATTCCACTCGGAATTGACAGATATAACGGATTTTGGAGTAGTTTTCGAGCAATATTCGGACAAATCTGCCCATATCTCCGAAACTGTATGTCGTAGTACGGTGAAATCGGTATTTTTAGAAAGATCTCGTGAAAATGCAGTAGATGAAATGGTTTCCAACTTTCTAAACCGGTTAATTTCACTCGGAATTGACAGATATAACGGATTTTGGAGTAGTTTTCGAGCAATATTCGGACAAATCTTCCCATATCTCCGAAACTATATGTCGTAGAACGGTGAAATCGGCATTTTTAGAAAGATCTCGAAAAAATACAGTAGATGACATGGTCTCAAACTTTCTAAACCGGTTAATTCTATCCAGAATTGCCAAAAACTCATATAACGAATTTTAAGCTATTTTCGAGCTATTTTCGTACAAATCAGCCCATATCTCCGAAACTATATATCGTAGGACGGTGAAATCGTTATTTTTGGAAAGATCTCGTGAAAATACAGTAGATGACATGGTTTCAAACTTTCTAAACCGGTTAATTCTATTCGGAATTGCCAAAAACTCATATAACGCATTTTCAGCTATTTTCGGACAAATCTGCCCATATCTCCGAAACTATATTTCGTAGAACGGTGAAATCGGTATTTTTAGAAAGATCTCGTGAAAATACAGTAGATGAAAAGGTTTCCAACTTTCTAAACCGGTTAATTCCACTCGGAATTGACAGATATATCGGATTTTGGAGTAGTTTTCGAGCAATATTCGGACAAATCTGCCCATATTTCCGAAACTATATGTCGTAGAAAGATGAAATCGGTATTTTTAGAAAGATCTCGAAAAAATACAGTAGATGACATGGTTTCAAACTTTCTAAACCGGTTAATTCCACTCGGAATTGACAGATATAGCGGATTTTGGAGTAGTTTTCGAGCAATATTAGGACAAATCTGCCCATATCTCCGAAACTATATGTCGTAGAACGGTGAAATCGGTATTTTTAGAAAGATCTCGTGAAAATGCAGTAGATGAAATGGTTTCCAACTTTCTAAACCGGTTAATTCCACTCGGAATTGACAGATATATCGGATTTTGGAGTAGTTTTCGAGCAATATTCGGACAAATCTGCCCATATCTCCGAAACTATATGTCGTAGAACGGTGAAATCGGCATTTTTAGAAAGATCTCGAAAAAATACAGTAGATGACATGGTCTCAAACTTTCTAAACCGGTTAATTCTATCCAGAATTGCCAAAAACTCATATAACGCATTTTCAGCTATTTTCGGACAAATCTGCCCATATCTCCGAAACTGTATTTCGTAGAACGGTGAAATCGGTATTTTTAGAAAGATCTCGTGAAAATACAGTAGATGAAATGGTTTCCAACTTTCTAAACCGGTTAATTCCACTCTGAATTGACAGATATAACGGATTTTGGAGTAGTTTTCGAGCAATATTCGGACAAATCTGCCCATATCTCCGAAACTATATGTCGTAGAAGGGGGAAATCGGTATTTTTAGAAAGATCTCGAAAAAATACAGTAGATGACATGGTTTCAAACTTTCTAAACCGGTTAATTCCACTCGGAATTGACAGATATAGCGGATTTTGGAGTAGTTTTCGAGCAATATTCGGACAAATCTGCCCATATTTCCGAAACTATATGTCGTAGAACGGTGAAATCGGTATTTTTAGAAAGATCTCGTGAAAATACAGTAGATGACATGGCTTCAAACTTTCTAAACCGGTTAATTCCACTCGGAATTGACAGATATATCGGATTTTGGAGTAGTTTTCGAGCAATATTCGGACAAATCTGCCCATATTTCCGAAACTATATGTCGTAGAAAGATGAAATCGGTATTTTTAGAAAGATCTCGAAAAAATACTGTAGATGACATGGTTTCCAACTTTCTAAACCGGTTAATTCCACTCAGAATTGACAGATATATCGGATTTTGGAGTAGTTTTCGAGCAATATTCGGACAAATCTGCCCATATTTCCGAAACTATATGACGTAGAAAGATGAAATCGGTATTTTTAGAAAGATCTCGAAAAAATACAGTAGATGACATGGTTTCAAACTTTCTAAACCGGTTAATTTCACTCGGAATTGACAGATATAGCGGATTCTGTAGTAGTTTTCGAGCAATATTCGGACAAATCTGTCCATATCTCCGAAACTATATGTCGTAGAAGGGGGAAATCGGTATTTTTAGAAAGATCTCGAAAAAATACAGTAGATGACATGGTTTCAAACTTTCTAAACCGGTTAATTCCACTCGGAATTGACAGATATAGCGGATTTTGGAGTAGTTTTCGAGCAATATTTGGACAAATCTGCCCATATCTCCGAAACTATATGTCGTAGAACGGTGAAATCGGTATTTTTAGAAAGATCTCGTGAAAATGCAGTAGATGAAATGGTTTCCAACTTTCTAAACCGGTTAATTCCACTCGGAATTGACAGATATAACGGATTTTGGAGTAGTTTTCGAGCAATATTAGGACAAATCTGCCCATATCTCCGAAACTGTATTTCGTAGAACGGTGAAATCGGTATTTTTAGAAAGATCTCGTGAAAATATAGTAGATGAAATGGTTTCCAACTTTCTAAACCGGTTAATTCCACTCGGAATTGACAGATATAACGGATTTTGGAGTAGTTTTCGAGCAATATTCGGACAAATCTGCCCATATCTCCGAAACTGTATGTCGTAGTACGGTGAAATCGGTATTTTTAGAAAGATCTCGTGAAAATGCAGTAGATGAAATGGTTTCCAACTTTCTAAACCGGTTAATTCCACTCGGAATTGACAGATATAACGGATTTTGGAGTAGTTTTCGAGCAATATTCGGACAAATCTTCCCATATCTCCGAAACTATATGTCGTAGAACGGTGAAATCGGCATTTTTAGAAAGATCTCGAAAAAATACAGTAGATGACATGGTCTCAAACTTTCTAAACCGGTTAATTCTATCCAGAATTGCCAAAAACTCATATAACGCATTTTCAGCTATTTTCGAGCTATTTTCGTACAAATCAGCCCATATCTCCGAAACTATATGTCGTAGAACGGTGAAATCGGTATTTTTAGAAAGATCTGGTGAAAATGCAGTAGATGAAATGGTTTCAAACTTTCTAAACCGGTTAATTCTATCCAGAATTGCCAAAAACTCATATAACGAATTTTAAGCTATTTTCGAGCTATTTTCGTACAAATCAGCCCATATCTCCGAAACTATATATCGTAGGACGGTGAAATCGTTATTTTTGGAAAGATCTCGTGAAAATACAGTAGATGACATGGTTTCAAACTTTCTAAACCGGTTAATTCTATTCGGAATTGCCAAAAACTCATATAACGCATTTTCAGCTATTTTCGGACAAATCTGCCCATATCTCCGAAACTATATTTCGTAGAACGGTGAAATCGGTATTTTTAGAAAGATCTCGTGAAAATACAGTAGATGAAATGGTTTCCAACTTTCTAAACCGGTTAATTCCACTCTGAATTGACAGATATAACGGATTTTGGAGTAGTTTTCGAGCAATATTCGGACAAATCTGCCCATATCTCCGAAACTATATGTCGTAGAAGGGGGAAATCGGTATTTTTAGAAAGATCTCGAAAAAATACAGTAGATGACATGGTTTCAAACTTTCTAAACCGGTTAATTCCACTCGGAATTGACAGATATAGCGGATTTTGGAGTAGTTTTCGAGCAATATTCGGACAAATCTGCCCATATTTCCGAAACTATATGTCGTAGAACGGTGAAATCGGTATTTTTAGAAAGATCTCGTGAAAATGCAGTAGATGAAATGGTTTCCAACTTTCTAAACCGGTTAATTCCACTCGGAATTGACAGATATATCGGATTTTGGAGTAGTTTTCGAGCAATATTAGGACAAATCTGCCCATATCTCCGAAACTATATTTCGTAGAACGGTGAAATCGGTATTTTTAGAAAGATCTCGTGAAAATACAGTAGATGAAATGGTTTCCAACTTTCTAAACCGGTTAATTCCACTCTGAATTGACAGATATAACGGATTTTGGAGTAGTTTTCGAGCAATATTCGGACAAATCTGGCCATATCTCCGAAACTATATGTCGTAGAAGGGGGAAATCGGTATTTTTAGAAAGATCTCGAAAAAATGCAGTAGATGACATGGTTTCAAACTTTCTAAACCGGTTAATTCCACTCGGAATTGACAGATATATCGGATTTTGGAGTAGTTTTCGAGCAATATTCGGACAAATCTGCCCATATTTCCGAAACTATATGTCGTAGAAAGATGAAATCGGTATTTTTAGAAAGATCTCGAAAAAATACAGTAGATGACATGGTTTCAAACTTTCTAAACCGGTTAATTCCACTCGGAATTGACAGATATAGCGGATTTTGGAGTAGTTTTCGAGCAATATTCGGACAAATCTGCCCATATCTCCGAAACTATATGTCGTAGAACGGTGAAATCGGTATTTTTAGAAAGATCTCGTGAAAATGCAGTAGATGAAATGGGTTCCAACTTTCTAAACCGGTTAATTCCACTCGGAATTGACAGATATAACGGATTTTGGAGTAGTTTTCGAGCAATATTAGGACAAATCTGCCCATATCTCCGAAACTGTATTTCGTAGAACGGTGAAATCGGTATTTTTAGAAAGATCTCGTGAAAATACAGTAGAAGAAATGGTTTCCAACTTTCTAAACCGGTTAATTCCACTCGGAATTGACAGATATATCGGATTTTGGAGTAGTTTTCGAGCAATATTCGGACAAATCTGCCCATATTTCCGAAACTATATGTCGTAGAACGGTGAAATCGGCATTTTTAGAAAGATCTCGAAAAAATACAGTAGATGACATGGTTTCAAACTTTCTAAACCGGTTAATTCTATCCAGAATTGCCAAAAACTCATATAACGCATTTTCAGCTATTTTCGTACAAATCAGCCCGTATCTCCGAAACTATATGTCGTAGAACGGTGAAATCGGTATTTTTAGAAAGATCTCGTGAAAATGCAGTAGATGAAATGGTTTCCAACTTTCTAAACCGGTTAATTCCACTCGGAATTGACAGATATAACGGATTTTGGAGTAGTTTTCGAGCAATATTCGGACAAATCTGCCCATATCTCCGAAACTATATGTCGTAGAAGGGGGAAATCGGTATTTTTAGAAAGATCTCGAAAAAATACAGTAGATGACATGGTTTCAAACTTTCTAAACCGGTTAATTCCACTCGGAATTGACAGATATAGCGGATTTTGGAGTAGTTTTCGAGCAATATTCGGACAAATCTGCCCATATCTCCGAAACTATATGTCGTAGAACGGTGAAATCGGTATTTTTAGAAAGATCTCGTGAAAATGCAGCAGATGAAATGGGTTCCAACTTTCTAAACCGGTTAATTCCACTCGGAATTGACAGATATAACGGATTTTGGAGTAGTTTTCGAGCAATATTAGGACAAATCTGCCCATATCTCCGAAACTGTATTTCGTAGAACGGTGAAATCGGTATTTTTAGAAAGATCTCGTGAAAATACAGTAGAAGAAATGGTTTCCAACTTTCTAAACCGGTTAATTCCACTCGGAATTGACAGATATATCGGATTTTGGAGTAGTTTTCGAGCAATATTCGGACAAATCTGCCCATATTTCCGAAACTATATGTCGTAGAACGGTGAAATCGGCATTTTTAGAAAGATCTCGAAAAAATACAGTAGATGACATGGTTTCAAACTTTCTAAACCGGTTAATTCTATCCAGAATTGCCAAAAACTCATATAACGCATTTTCAGCTATTTTCGTACAAATCAGCCCGTATCTCCGAAACTATATATCGTAGGACGGTGAAATCATTATTTTTGGAAAGATCTCGTGAAAATACAGTAGATGACATGGTTTCAGACTTTCTAAACCGGTTAATTCTATTCGGAATTGCCAAGAACTCATATAACGCATTTTCAGCTATTTTCGGACAAATCTGCCCATATCTCCGAAACTATATGTCGTAGAACGGTGAAATCGGTATTTTTAGAAAGATCTCGTGAAAATGCAGTAGATGAAATGGTTTCCAACTTTCTAAACCGGTTAATTCCACTCGGAATTGACAGATATAACGGATTTTGGAGTAGTTTTCGAGCAATATTCGGACAAATCTGCCCATATCTCCGAAACTATATGTCATAGTACGGTGAAATCGGTATTTTTAGAAAGATCTCGTGAAAATGCAGTAGATGAAATGGTTTCCAACTTTCTAAACCGGTTAATTCCACTCGGAATTGACAGATATAACGGATTTTGGAGTAGTTTTCGAGCAATATTCGGACAAATCTGCCCATATCTCCGAAACTATATGTCGTAGTACGGTGAAATCGGTATTTTTAGAAAGATCTCGTGAAAATGCAGTAGATGAAATGGTTTCCAACTTTCTAAACCGGTTAATTCCACTCGGAATTGACAGATATAACGGATTTTGTAGTAGTTTTCGAGCAATATTAGGACAAATCTGCCCATATCTCCGAAACTGTATTTCGTAGAACGGTGAAATCGGTATTTTTAGAAAGATCTCGTGAAAATACAGTAGAAGAAATGGTTTCCAACTTTCTAAACCGGTTAATTCCACTCGGAATTGACAGATATAACGGATTTTGGAGTAGTTTTCGAGCAATATTCGGACAAATCTGCCCATATCTCCGAAACTATATGTCGTAGTACGGTGAAATCGGTATTGTTAGAAAGATCTCGTGAAAATGCAGTAGATGAAATGGTTTCCAACTTTCTAAACCGGTTAATTCCACTCGGAATTGACAGATATAGCGGATTTTGGAGTAGTTTTCGAGCAATATTAGGACAAATCTGCCCATATCTCCGAAACTGTATTTCGTAGAACGGTGAAATCGGTATTTTTAGAAAGATCTCGTGAAAATACAGTCGATGAAATGGTTTCTAACTTTCTAAACCGGTTAATTCCACTCGGAATTGACAGATATAACGGATTTTGGAGTAGTTTTCGAGCAATATTCGGACAAATCTGCCCATATCTCCGAAACTATATGTCGTAGAACGGTGAAATCGGTATTTTTAGAAAGATCTCGTGAAAATGCAGTAGATGAAATGGTTTCCAACTTTCTAAACCGGTTAATTCCACTCGGAATTGACAGATATAACGGATTTTGGAGTAGTTTTCGAGCAATATTCGGACAAATCTGCCCATATCTCCGAAACTATATGTCGTAGTACGGTGAAATCGGTATTTTTAGAAAGATCTCGTGAAAATGCAGTAGATGAAATGGTTTCCAACTTTCTAAACCGGTTAATTCCACTCGGAATTGACAGATATAACGGATTTTGTAGTAGTTTTCGAGCAATATTAGGACAAATCTGCCCATATCTCCGAAACTGTATTTCGTAGAACGGTGAAATCGGTATTTTTAGAAAGATCTCGTGAAAATACAGTAGAAGAAATGGTTTCCAACTTTCTAAACCGGTTAATTCCACTCGGAATTGACAGATATAACGGATTTTGGAGTAGTTTTCGAGCAATATTCGGACAAATCTGCCCATATCTCCGAAACTATATGTCGTAGTACGGTGAAATCGGTATTGTTAGAAAGATCTCGTGAAAATGCAGTAGATGAAATGGTTTCCAACTTTCTAAACCGGTTAATTCCACTCGGAATTGACAGATATAGCGGATTTTGGAGTAGTTTTCGAGCAATATTAGGACAAATCTGCCCATATCTCCGAAACTGTATTTCGTAGAACGGTGAAATCGGTATTTTTAGAAAGATCTCGTGAAAATACAGTCGATGAAATGGTTTCTAACTTTCTAAACCGGTTAATTCCACTCGGAATTGACAGATATAACGGATTTTGGAGTAGTTTTCGAGCAATATTCGGACAAATCTGCCCATATCTCCGAAACTATATGTCGTAGAACGGTGAAATCGGTATTTTTAGAAAGATCTCGTGAAAATGCAGTAGATGAAATGGTTTCCAACTTTCTAAACCGGTTAATTCCACTCGGAATTGACATATATATCGGATTTTGGAGTAGTTTTCGAGCAATATTCGGACAAATCTGCCCATATTTCCGAAACTATATGTCGTAGAAAGATGAAATCGGTATTTTTAGAAAGATCTCGAAAAAATACAGTAGATGACATGGTTTCAAACTTTCTAAACCGGTTAATTCCACTCGGAATTGACAGATATAACGGATTTTGTAGTAGTTTTCGAGCAATATTCGGACAAATCTGCCCATATCTCCGAAACTATATGTCGTAGAAGGGGGAAATCGGTATTTTTAGAAAGATCTAGAAAAAATACAGTAGATGACATGGTTTCAAACTTTCTAAACCGGTTAATTCCACTCGGAATTGACAGATATAGCGGATTTTGGAGTAGTTTTCGAGCAATATTCGGACAAATCTGCCCATATCTCCGAAACTATATGTCGTAGAACGGTGAAATCGGTATTTTTAGAAAGATCTCGTGAAAATGCCGTAGATGAAATGGGTTCCAACTTTCTAAACCGGTTAATTCCACTCGGAATTGACAGATATAACGGATTTTGGAGTAGTTTTCGAGCAATATTAGGACAAATCTGCCCATATCTCCGAAACTGTATTTCGTAGAACGGTGAAATCGGTATTTTTAGAAAGATCTCGTGAAAATACAGTAGAAGAAATGGTTTCCAACTTTCTAAACCGGTTAATTCCACTCGGAATTGACAGATATATCGGATTTTGGAGTAGTTTTCGAGCAATATTCGGACAAATCTGCCCATATTTCCGAAACTATATGTCGTAGAAAGATGAAATCGGTATTTTTAGAAAGATCTCGAAAAAATACAGTAGATGACATGGTTTCAAACTTTCTAAACCGGTTAATTCTATTCGGAATTGCCAAAAACTCATATAACGCATTTTCAGCTATTTTCGGACAAATCTGCCCATATCTCCGAAACTATATGTCGAAGAACGGTGAAATCGGTATTTTTAGAAAGATCTCGTGAAAATACAGTAGATGACATGGTTTCCAACTTTCTAAACCGGTTAATTCCACTCGGAATTGACAGATATATCAGATTTTGGAGTAGTTTTAGAGCAATATTCGGACAAATCTGCCCATATTTCCGAAACTATATGTCGTAGAAAGATGAAATCGGTATTTTTAGAAAGATCTCGAAAAAATACAGTAGATGACATGGTTTCAAACTTTCTAAACCGGTTAATTCCACTCGGAATTGACAGATATAGCGGATTTTGGAGTAGTTTTCGAGCAATATTAGGACAAATCTGCCCATATCTCCGAAACTATATTTCGTAGAACGGTGAAATCGGTATTTTTAGAAAGATCTCGTGAAAATACAGTAGATGAAATGGTTTCCAACTTTCTAAACCGGTTAATTCCACTCTGAATTGACAGATATAACGGATTTTGGAGTAGTTTTCGAGCAATATTCGGACAAATCTGCCCATATCTCCGAAACTATATGTCGTAGAAGGGGGAAATCGGTATTTTTAGAAAGATCTCGAAAAAATACAGTAGATGACATGGTTTCAAACTTTCTAAACCGGTTAATTCCACTCGGAATTGACAGATATATCGGATTTTGGAGTAGTTTTCGAGCAATATTCGGACAAATCTGCCCATATTTCCGAAGCTATATGTCGTAGAAAGATGAAATCGGTATTTTTAGAAAGATCTCGAAAAAATACAGTAGATGACATGGTTTCAAACTTTCTAAACCGGTTAATTCCACTCGGAATTGACAGATATAACGGATTTTGTAGTAGTTTTCGAGCAATATTCGGACAAATCTGCCCATATCTCCGAAACTATATGTCGTAGAAGGGGGAAATCGGTATTTTTAGAAAGATCTCGAAAAAATACAGTAGATGACATGGTTTCAAACTTTCTAAACCGGTTAATTCCACTCGGAATTGACAGATATAGCGGATTTTGGAGTAGTTTTCGAGCAATATTCGGACAAATCTGCCCATATCTCCGAAACTATATGTCGTAGAAGGGGGAAATCGGTATTTTTAGAAAGATCTCGAAAAAATACAGTAGATGACATGGTTTCAAACTTTCTAAACCGGTTAATTCCACTCGGAATTGACAGATATATCGGATTTTGGAGTAGTTTTCGAGCAATATTCGGACAAATCTGCCCATATTTCCGAAACTATATGTCGTAGAAAGATGAAATCGGTATTTTTAGAAAGATCTCGAAAAAATACAGTAGATGACATGGTTTCAAACTTTCTAAACCGGTTAATTCTATTCGGAATTGCCAAAAACTCATATAACGCATTTTCAGCTATTTTCGGACAAATCTGCCCATATCTCCGAAACTATATGTCGAAGAACGGTGAAATCGGTATTTTTAGAAAGATCTCGAAAAAATACAGTAGATGACATGGTTTCAAACTTTCTAAACCGGTTAATTCCACTCGGAATTGACAGATATAACGGATTTTGTAGTAGTTTTCGAGCAATATTCGGACAAATCTGCCCATATCTCCGAAACTATATGTCGTAGAAGGGGGAAATCGGTATTTTTAGAAAGATCTCGAAAAAATACAGTAGATGACATGGTTTCAAACTTTCTAAACCGGTTAATTCCACTCGGAATTGACAGATATAGCGGATTTTGGAGTAGTTTTCGAGCAATATTCGGACAAATCTGCCCATATCTCCGAAACTATATGTCGTAGAAGGGGGAAATCGGTATTTTTAGAAAGATCTCGAAAAAATACAGTAGATGACATGGTTTCAAACTTTCTAAACCGGTTAATTCCACTCGGAATTGACAGATATAACGGATTTTGTAGTAGTTTTCGAGCAATATTAGGACAAATCTGCCCATATCTCCGAAACTGTATTTCGTAGAACGGTGAAATCGGTATTTTTAGAAAGATCTCGTGAAAATACAGTAGAAGAAATGGTTTCCAACTTTCTAAACCGGTTAATTCCACTCGGAATTGACAGATATATCGGATTTTGGAGTAGTTTTCGAGCAATATTCGGACAAATCTGCCCATATTTCCGAAACTATATGTCGTAGAACGGTGAAATCGGCATTTTTAGAAAGATCTCGAAAAAATACAGTAGATGACATGGTTTCAAACTTTCTAAACCGGTTAATTCTATCCAGAATTGCCAAAAACTCATATAACGCATTTTCAGCTATTTTCGTACAAATCAGCCCGTATCTCCGAAACTATATATCGTAGGACGGTGAAATCATTATTTTTGGAAAGATCTCGTGAAAATACAGTAGATGACATGGTTTCAGACTTTCTAAACCGGTTAATTCTATTCGGAATTGCCAAGAACTCATATAACGCATTTTCAGCTATTTTCGGACAAATCTGCCCATATCTCCGAAACTATATGTCGTAGAACGGTGAAATCGGTATTTTTAGAAAGATCTCGTGAAAATGCAGTAGATGAAATGGTTTCCAACTTTCTAAACCGGTTAATTCCACTCGGAATTGACAGATATAACGGATTTTGGAGTAGTTTTCGAGCAATATTCGGACAAATCTGCCCATATCTCCGAAACTATATGTCATAGTACGGTGAAATCGGTATTTTTAGAAAGATCTCGTGAAAATGCAGTAGATGAAATGGTTTCCAACTTTCTAAACCGGTTAATTCCACTCGGAATTGACAGATATAACGGATTTTGGAGTAGTTTTCGAGCAATATTCGGACAAATCTGCCCATATCTCCGAAACTATATGTCGTAGTACGGTGAAATCGGTATTTTTAGAAAGATCTCGTGAAAATGCAGTAGATGAAATGGTTTCCAACTTTCTAAACCGGTTAATTCCACTCGGAATTGACAGATATAACGGATTTTGTAGTAGTTTTCGAGCAATATTAGGACAAATCTGCCCATATCTCCGAAACTGTATTTCGTAGAACGGTGAAATCGGTATTTTTAGAAAGATCTCGTGAAAATACAGTAGAAGAAATGGTTTCCAACTTTCTAAACCGGTTAATTCCACTCGGAATTGACAGATATAACGGATTTTGGAGTAGTTTTCGAGCAATATTCGGACAAATCTGCCCATATCTCCGAAACTATATGTCGTAGTACGGTGAAATCGGTATTGTTAGAAAGATCTCGTGAAAATGCAGTAGATGAAATGGTTTCCAACTTTCTAAACCGGTTAATTCCACTCGGAATTGACAGATATAGCGGATTTTGGAGTAGTTTTCGAGCAATATTAGGACAAATCTGCCCATATCTCCGAAACTGTATTTCGTAGAACGGTGAAATCGGTATTTTTAGAAAGATCTCGTGAAAATACAGTCGATGAAATGGTTTCTAACTTTCTAAACCGGTTAATTCCACTCGGAATTGACAGATATAACGGATTTTGGAGTAGTTTTCGAGCAATATTCGGACAAATCTGCCCATATCTCCGAAACTATATGTCGTAGAACGGTGAAATCGGTATTTTTAGAAAGATCTCGTGAAAATGCAGTAGATGAAATGGTTTCCAACTTTCTAAACCGGTTAATTCCACTCGGAATTGACATATATATCGGATTTTGGAGTAGTTTTCGAGCAATATTCGGACAAATCTGCCCATATTTCCGAAACTATATGTCGTAGAAAGATGAAATCGGTATTTTTAGAAAGATCTCGAAAAAATACAGTAGATGACATGGTTTCAAACTTTCTAAACCGGTTAATTCCACTCGGAATTGACAGATATAACGGATTTTGTAGTAGTTTTCGAGCAATATTCGGACAAATCTGCCCATATCTCCGAAACTATATGTCGTAGAAGGGGGAAATCGGTATTTTTAGAAAGATCTAGAAAAAATACAGTAGATGACATGGTTTCAAACTTTCTAAACCGGTTAATTCCACTCGGAATTGACAGATATAGCGGATTTTGGAGTAGTTTTCGAGCAATATTCGGACAAATCTGCCCATATCTCCGAAACTATATGTCGTAGAACGGTGAAATCGGTATTTTTAGAAAGATCTCGTGAAAATGCCGTAGATGAAATGGGTTCCAACTTTCTAAACCGGTTAATTCCACTCGGAATTGACAGATATAACGGATTTTGGAGTAGTTTTCGAGCAATATTAGGACAAATCTGCCCATATCTCCGAAACTGTATTTCGTAGAACGGTGAAATCGGTATTTTTAGAAAGATCTCGTGAAAATACAGTAGAAGAAATGGTTTCCAACTTTCTAAACCGGTTAATTCCACTCGGAATTGACAGATATATCGGATTTTGGAGTAGTTTTCGAGCAATATTCGGACAAATCTGCCCATATTTCCGAAACTATATGTCGTAGAAAGATGAAATCGGTATTTTTAGAAAGATCTCGAAAAAATACAGTAGATGACATGGTTTCAAACTTTCTAAACCGGTTAATTCTATTCGGAATTGCCAAAAACTCATATAACGCATTTTCAGCTATTTTCGGACAAATCTGCCCATATCTCCGAAACTATATGTCGAAGAACGGTGAAATCGGTATTTTTAGAAAGATCTCGTGAAAATACAGTAGATGACATGGTTTCCAACTTTCTAAACCGGTTAATTCCACTCGGAATTGACAGATATATCAGATTTTGGAGTAGTTTTAGAGCAATATTCGGACAAATCTGCCCATATTTCCGAAACTATATGTCGTAGAAAGATGAAATCGGTATTTTTAGAAAGATCTCGAAAAAATACAGTAGATGACATGGTTTCAAACTTTCTAAACCGGTTAATTCCACTCGGAATTGACAGATATAGCGGATTTTGGAGTAGTTTTCGAGCAATATTAGGACAAATCTGCCCATATCTCCGAAACTATATTTCGTAGAACGGTGAAATCGGTATTTTTAGAAAGATCTCGTGAAAATACAGTAGATGAAATGGTTTCCAACTTTCTAAACCGGTTAATTCCACTCTGAATTGACAGATATAACGGATTTTGGAGTAGTTTTCGAGCAATATTCGGACAAATCTGCCCATATCTCCGAAACTATATGTCGTAGAAGGGGGAAATCGGTATTTTTAGAAAGATCTCGAAAAAATACAGTAGATGACATGGTTTCAAACTTTCTAAACCGGTTAATTCCACTCGGAATTGACAGATATATCGGATTTTGGAGTAGTTTTCGAGCAATATTCGGACAAATCTGCCCATATTTCCGAAACTATATGTCGTAGAAAGATGAAATCGGTATTTTTAGAAAGATCTCGAAAAAATACAGTAGATGACATGGTTTCAAACTTTCTAAACCGGTTAATTCCACTCGGAATTGACAGATATAACGGATTTTGTAGTAGTTTTCGAGCAATATTCGGACAAATCTGCCCATATCTCCGAAACTATATGTCGTAGAAGGGGGAAATCGGTATTTTTAGAAAGATCTCGAAAAAATACAGTAGATGACATGGTTTCAAACTTTCTAAACCGGTTAATTCCACTCGGAATTGACAGATATAGCGGATTTTGGAGTAGTTTTCGAGCAATATTCGGACAAATCTGCCCATATCTCCGAAACTATATGTCGTAGAAGGGGGAAATCGGTATTTTTAGAAAGATCTCGAAAAAATACAGTAGATGACATGGTTTCAAACTTTCTAAACCGGTTAATTCCAGTCGGAATTGACAGATATATCGGATTTTGGAGTAGTTTTCGAGCAATATTCGGACAAATCTGCCCATATTTCCGAAACTATATGTCGTAGAAAGATGAAATCGGTATTTTTAGAAAGATCTCGAAAAAATACAGTAGATGACATGGTTTCAAACTTTCTAAACCGGTTAATTCTATTCGGAATTGCCAAAAACTCATATAACGCATTTTCAGCTATTTTCGGACAAATCTGCCCATATCTCCGAAACTATATGTCGAAGAACGGTGAAATCGGTATTTTTAGAAAGATCTCGAAAAAATACAGTAGATGACATGGTTTCAAACTTTCTAAACCGGTTAATTCCACTCGGAATTGACAGATATAACGGATTTTGTAGTAGTTTTCGAGCAATATTCGGACAAATCTGCCCATATCTCCGAAACTATATGTCGTAGAAGGGGGAAATCGGTATTTTTAGAAAGATCTCGAAAAAATACAGTAGATGACATGGTTTCAAACTTTCTAAACCGGTTAATTCCACTCGGAATTGACAGATATAGCGGATTTTGGAGTAGTTTTCGAGCAATATTCGGACAAATCTGCCCATATCTCCGAAACTATATGTCGTAGAAGGGGGAAATCGGTATTTTTAGAAAGATCTCGAAAAAATACAGTAGATGACATGGTTTCAAACTTTCTAAACCGGTTAATTCCACTCGGAATTGACAGATATATCGGATTTTGGAGTAGTTTTCGAGCAATATTCGGACAAATCTGCCCATATTTCCGAAACTATATGTCGTAGAAAGATGAAATCGGTATTTTTAGAAAGATCTCGAAAGAATACAGTAGATGACATGGTTTCAAACTTTCTAAACCGGTTAATTCCACTCGGAATTGACAGATATAACGGATTTTGTAGTAGTTTTCGAGCAATATTCGGACAAATCTGCCCATATCTCCGAAACTATATGTCGTAGAAGGGGGAAATCGGTATTTTTAGAAAGATCTCGAAAAAATACAGTAGATGACATGGTTTCAAACTTTCTAAACCGGTTAATTCCACTCGGAATTGACAGATATAGCGGATTTTGGAGTAGTTTTCGAGCAATATTCGGACAAATCTGCCCATATCTCCGAAACTATATGTCGTAGAAGGGGGAAATCGGTATTTTTAGAAAGATCTCGAAAAAATACAGTAGATGACATGGTTTCAAACTTTCTAAACCGGTTAATTCCACTCGGAATTGACAGATATAACGGATTTTGTAGTAGTTTTCGAGCAATATTCGGACAAATCTGCCCATATCTCCGAAACTATATGTCGTAGAAGGGGGAAATCGGTATTTTTAGAAAGATCTCGAAAAAATACAGTAGATGACATGGTTTCAAACTTTCTAAACCGGTTAATTCCACTCGGAATTGACAGATATAGCGGATTTTGGAGTAGTTTTCGAGCAATATTCGGACAAATCTGCCCATATCTCCGAAACTATATGTCGTAGAACGGTGAAATCGGTATTTTTAGAAAGATCTCGCGAAAATGCAGTAGATGAAATGGGTTCCAACTTTCTAAACCGGTTAATTCCACTCGGAATTGACAGATATAACGGATTTTGGAGTAGTTTTCGAGCAATATTAGGACAAATCTGCCCATATCTCCGAAACTGTATTTCGTAGAACGGTGAAATCGGTATTTTTAGAAAGATCTCGTGAAAATACAGTAGAAGAAATGGTTTCCAACTTTCTAAACCGGTTAATTCCACTCGGAATTGACAGATATATCGGATTTTGGAGTAGTTTTCGAGCAATATTCGGACAAATCTGCCCATATTTCCGAAACTATATGTCGTAGAAAGATGAAATCGGTATTTTTAGAAAGATCTCGAAAAAATACAGTAGATGACATGGTTTCAAACTTTCTAAACCGGTTAATTCTATTCGGAATTGCCAAAAACTCATATAACGCATTTTCAGCTATTTTCGGACAAATCTGCCCATATCTCCGAAACTATATGTCGAAGAACGGTGAAATCGGTATTTTTAGAAAGATCTCGTGAAAATACAGTAGATGACATGGTTTCCAACTTTCTAAACCGGTTAATTCCACTCGGAATTGACAGATATATCAGATTTTGGAGTAGTTTTCGAGCAATATTCGGACAAATCTGCCCATATTTCCGAAACTATATGTCGTAGAAAGATGAAATCGGTATTTTTAGAAAGATCTCGAAAAAATACAGTAGATGACATGGTTTCAAACTTTCTAAACCGGTTAATTCCACTCGGAATTGACAGATATAGCGGATTTTGGAGTAGTTTTCGAGCAATATTAGGACAAATCTGCCCATATCTCCGAAACTATATGTCGTAGAAGGGGGAAATCGGTATTTTTAGAAAGATCTCGAAAAAATACAGTAGATGACATGGTTTCAAACTTTCTAAACCGGTTAATTCCACTCGGAATTGACAGATATAGCGGATTTTGGAGTAGTTTTCGAGCAATATTCGGACAAATCTGCCCATATCTCCGAAACTATATGTCGTAGTACGGTGAAATCGGTATTGTTAGAAAGATCTCGTGAAAATGCAGTAGATGAAATGGTTTCCAACTTTCTAAACCGGTTAATTCCACTCGGAATTGACAGATATAACGGATTTTGGAGTAGTTTTCGAGCAATATTCGGACAAATCTGCCCATATCTCCGAAACTATATGTCGTAGAACGGTGAAATCGGTATTTTTAGAAAGATCTCGAAAAAATACAGTAGATGACATGGTCTCAAACTTTCTAAACCGGTTAATTCTATCCAGAATTGCCAAAAACTCATATAACGCATTTTCAGCTATTTTCGAGCTATTTTCGTACAAATCAGCCCATATCTCCGAAACTATATATCGTAGGACGGTGAAATCGTTATTTTTGGAAAGATCTCGTGAAAATACAGTAGATGACATGGTTTCAAACTTTCTAAACCGGTTAATTCTATTCGGAATTGCCAAAAACTTATATAACGCATTTTCAGCTATTTTCGGACAAATCTGCCCATATCTCCGAAACTATATGTCGTAGAACGGTGAAATCGGCATTTTTAGAAAGATCTCGAAAAAATACAGTAGATGACATGGTCTCAAACTTTCTAAACCGGTTAATTCTATCCAGAATTGCCAAAAACTCATATAACGCATTTTCAGCTATTTTCGGACAAATCTGCCCATATCTCCGAAACTATATGTCGTAGAACGGTGAAATCGGTATTTTTAGAAAGATCTCGTGAAAATGCAGTAGATGAAATGGTTTCCAACTTTCTAAACCGGTTAATTCCACTCGGAATTGACAGATATAACGGATTTTGGAGTAGTTTTCGAGCAATATTAGGACAAATCTGCCCATATCTCCGAAACTATATGTCGTAGGACGGTGAAATCGGTATTTTTAGAAAGATCTCGTGAAAATGCAGTAGATGAAATGGTTTCCAACTTTCTAAACCGGTTAATTCCACTCGGAATTGACAGATATAACGGATTTTGGAGTAGTTTTCGAGCAATATTAGGACAAATCTGCCCATATCTCCGAAACTGTATTTCGTAGAACGGTGAAATCGGTATTTTTAGAAAGATCTCGTGAAAATACAGTAGAAGAAATGGTTTCCAACTTTCTAAACCGGTTAATTCCACTCGGAATTGACAGATATAACGGATTTTGGAGTAGTTTTCGAGCAATATTCGGACAAATCTGCCCATATCTCCGAAACTATATGTCGTAGTACGGTGAAATCGGTATTTTTAGAAAGATCTCGTGAAAATGCAGTAGATGAAATGGTTTCCAATTTTCTTAACCGGTTAATTCCACTCGGAATTGACAGATATAACGGATTTTGGAGTAGTTTTCGAGCAATATTCGGACAAATCTGCCCATATCTCCGAAACTATATGTCGTAGAACGGTGAAATCGGCATTTTTAGAAAGATCTCGAAAAAATACAGTAGACGACATGGTTTCAAACTTTCTAAACAGGTTGATTCTATTCGGAATTGCCAAAAACTCATATAACGCATTTTCAGCTATTTTCGAGCTATTTTCGGACAAATCTGCCCATATCTCCGAAACTATATGTCGTAGAACGGTGAAATCGGCATTTTTAGAAAGATCTCGAAAAAATGCAGTAGATGACATGGTCTCAAACTTTCTAAACCGGTTAATTCTATTCGGAATTGCCAAAAATTCATATAACGCATTTTCAGCTATTTTCGAGCTATTTTCGGACAAATCAGCCCATATCTCCGAAACTATATATCCTAAGACGGTGAAATCGTTATTTTTGGAAAGATCTCGGGAAAATACAGTAGATGACATGGTTTCGAACTTTCTAAACCGGTTAATTCTATTCGGAATTGCCAAAAACTCATATAACGCATTTTCAGCTATTTTCGAGCTATTTTCGGACAAATCTGCCCATATCTCCGAAACTATATGTCGTAGAACGGTGAAATCGGTATTTTTAGAAAGATCTGGTGAAAATGCAGTAGATGAAATGGTTTCCAACTTTCTAAACCGGTTAATTCCACTCGGAATTGACAGATATAACGGATTTTGGAGTAGTTTTCGAGCAATATTCGGACAAATCTTCCCATATCTCCGAAACTATATGTCGTAGAACGGTGAAATCGGCATTTTTAGAAAGATCTCGAAAAAATACAGTAGATGACATGGTCTCAAACTTTCTAAACCGGTTAATTCTATCCAGAATTGCCAAAAACTCATATAACGCATTTTCAGCTATTTTCGAGCTATTTTCGTACAAATCAGCCCATATCTCCGAAACTATATATCGTAGGACGGTGAAATCATTATTTTTGGAAAGATCTCGTGAAAATACAGTAGATGACATGGTTTCAAACTTTCTAAACCGGTTAATTCTATTCGGAATTGCCAAAAACTCATATAACGCATTTTCAGCTATTTTCGGACAAATCTGCCCATATCTCCGAAACTATATGTCGTAGAACGGTGAAATCGGTATTTTTAGAAAGATCTCGTGAAAATGCAGTAGATGAAATGGTTTCCAACTTTCTAAACCGGTTAATTCCACTCAGAATTGACAGATATAACGGATTTTGGAGTAGTTTTCGAGCAATATTCGGACAAATCTGCCAATATCTCCGAAACTATATGTCGTAGAACGGTGAAATCGGTATTTTTAGAAAGATCTCGTGAAAGTACAGTAGATGAAATGGTTTCCAACTTTCTAAACCGGTTAATTCCACTCTGAATTGACAGATATAACGGATTTTGGAGTAGTTTTCGAGCAATATTCGGACAAATCTGCCCATATCTCCGAAACTATATGTCGTAGAAGGGGGAAATCGGTATTTTTAGAAAGATCTCGAAAAAATACAGTAGATGACATGGTTTCAAACTTTCTAAACCGGTTAATTCCACTCGGAATTGACAGATATAGCGGATTTTGGAGTAGTTTTCGAGCAATATTCGGACAAATCTGCCCATATCTCCGAAACTATATGTCGTAGTACGGTGAAATCGGTATTGTTAGAAAGATCTCGTGAAAATGCAGTAGATGAAATGGTTTCCAACTTTCTAAACCGGTTAATTCCACTCGGAATTGACAGATATAACGGATTTTGGAGTAGTTTTCGAGCAATATTCGGACAAATCTGCCCATATCTCCGAAACTATATGTCGTAGAACGGTGAAATCGGTATTTTTAGAAAGATCTCGAAAAAATACAGTAGATGACATGGTCTCAAACTTTCTAAACCGGTTAATTCTATCCAGAATTGCCAAAAACTCATATAACGCATTTTCAGCTATTTTCGAGCTATTTTCGTACAAATCAGCCCATATCTCCGAAACTATATATCGTAGGACGGTGAAATCGTTATTTTTGGAAAGATCTCGTGAAAATACAGTAGATGACATGGTTTCAAACTTTCTAAACCGGTTAATTCTATTCGGAATTGCCAAAAACTTATATAACGCATTTTCAGCTATTTTCGGACAAATCTGCCCATATCTCCGAAACTATATGTCGTAGAACGGTGAAATCGGCATTTTTAGAAAGATCTCGAAAAAATACAGTAGATGACATGGTCTCAAACTTTCTAAACCGGTTAATTCTATCCAGAATTGCCAAAAACTCATATAACGCATTTTCAGCTATTTTCGGACAAATCTGCCCATATCTCCGAAACTATATGTCGTAGAACGGTGAAATCGGTATTTTTAGAAAGATCTCGTGAAAATGCAGTAGATGAAATGGTTTCCAACTTTCTAAACCGGTTAATTCCACTCGGAATTGACAGATATAACGGATTTTGGAGTAGTTTTCGAGCAATATTAGGACAAATCTGCCCATATCTCCGAAACTGTATTTCGTAGAACGGTGAAATCGGTATTTTTAGAAAGATCTCGTGAAAATGCAGTAGATGAAATGGTTTCCAACTTTCTAAACCGGTTAATTCCACTCAGAATTGACAGATATAACGGATTTTGGAGTAGTTTTCGAGCAATATTCGGACAAATCTGCCAATATCTCCGAAACTATATGTCGTAGAACGGTGAAATCGGTATTTTTAGAAAGATCTCGTGAAAGTACAGTAGATGAAATGGTTTCCAACTTTCTAAACCGGTTAATTCCACTCGGAATTGACAGATATAACGGATTTTGGAGTAGTTTTCGAGCAATATTAGGACAAATCTGCCCTTATCTCCGAAACTATATGTCGTAGGACGGTGAAATCGGTATTTTTAGAAAGATCTCGTGAAAATGCAGTAGATGAAATGGTTTCCAACTTTCTAAACCGGTTAATTCCACTCGGAATTGACAGATATAACGGATTTTGGAGTAGTTTTCGAGCAATATTAGGACAAATCTTCCCATATCTCCGAAACTATATGTCGTAGAACGGTGAAATCGGCATTTTTAGAAAGATCTCGAAAAAATACAGTAGATGACATGGTCTCAAACTTTCTAAACCGGTTAATTCTATCCAGAATTGCCAAAAACTCATATAACGCATTTTCAGCTATTTTCGAGCTATTTTCGTACAAATCAGCCCATATCTCCGAAACTATATATCGTAGGACGGTGAAATCGGTATTTTTAGAAAGATCTCGTGAAAGTACAGTAGATGAAATGGTTTCCAACTTTCTAAACCGGTTAATTCCACTCGGAATTGACAGATATAACGGATTTTGGAGTAGTTTTCGAGCAATATTAGGACAAATCTGCCCTTATCTCCGAAACTATATGTCGTAGGACGGTGAAATCGGTATTTTTAGAAAGATCTCGTGAAAGTACAGTAGATGAAATGGTTTCCAACTTTCTAAACCGGTTAATTCCACTCGGAATAGACAGATATAACGGATTTTGGAGTAGTTTTCGAGCAATATTAGGACAAATCTGCCCTTATCTCCGAAACTATATGTCGTAGGACGGTGAAATCGGTATTTTTAGAAAGATCTCGTGAAAATGCAGTAGATGAAATGGTTTCCAACTTTCTAAACCGGTTAATTCCACTCGGAATTGACAGATATAACGGATTTTGGAGTAGTTTTCGAGCAATATTAGGACAAATCTTCCCATATCTCCGAAACTATATGTCGTAGAACGGTGAAATCGGCATTTTTAGAAAGATCTCGAAAAAATACAGTAGATGACATGGTCTCAAACTTTCTAAACCGGTTAATTCTATCCAGAATTGCCAAAAACTCATATAACGCATTTTCAGCTATTTTCGAGCTATTTTCGTACAAATCAGCCCATATCTCCGAAACTATATATCGTAGGACGGTGAAATCGGTATTTTTAGAAAGATCTCGTGAAAGTACAGTAGATGAAATGGTTTCCAACTTTCTAAACCGGTTAATTCCACTCGGAATTGACAGATATAACGGATTTTGGAGTAGTTTTCGAGCAATATTCGGACAAATCTGCCAATATCTCCGAAACTATATGTCGTAGAACGGTGAAATCGGTATTTTTAGAAAGATCTCGTGAAAGTACAGTAGATGAAATGGTTTCCAACTTTCTAAACCGGTTAATTCCACTCGGAATTGACAGATATAACGGATTTTGGAGTAGTTTTCGAGCAATATTAGGACAAATCTGCCCTTATCTCCGAAACTATATGTCGTAGGACGGTGAAATCGGTATTTTTAGAAAGATCTCGTGAAAATGCAGTAGATGAAATGGTTTCCAACTTTCTAAACCGGTTAATTCCACTCGGAATTGACAGATATAACGGATTTTGGAGTAGTTTTCGAGCAATATTAGGACAAATCTTCCCATATCTCCGAAACTATATGTCGTAGAACGGTGAAATCGGCATTTTTAGAAAGATCTCGAAAAAATACAGTAGATGACATGGTCTCAAACTTTCTAAACCGGTTAATTCTATCCAGAATTGCCAAAAACTCATATAACGCATTTTCAGCTATTTTCGGACAAATCTGCCAATATCTCCGAAACTATATGTCGTAGAACGGTGAAATCGGTATTTTTAGAAAGATCTCGTGAAAGTACAGTAGATGAAATGGTTTCCAACTTTCTAAACCGGTTAATTCCACTCGGAATTGACAGATATAACGGATTTTGGAGTAGTTTTCGAGCAATATTAGGACAAATCTGCCCTTATCTCCGAAACTATATGTCGTAGGACGGTGAAATCGGTATTTTTAGAAAGATCTCGTGAAAATGCAGTAGATGAAATGGTTTCCAACTTTCTAAACCGGTTAATTCCACTCGGAATTGACAGATATAACGGATTTTGGAGTAGTTTTCGAGCAATATTAGGACAAATCTGCCCATATCTCCGAAACTGTATTTCGTAGAACGGTGAAATCGGTATTTTTAGAAAGATCTCGTGAAAATACAGTAGAAGAAATGGTTTCCAACTTTCTAAACCGGTTAATTCCACTCGGAATTGACAGATATAACGGATTTTGGAGTAGTTTTCGAGCAATATTCGGACAAATCTGCCCATATCTCCGAAACTATATGTCGTAGTACGGTGAAATCGGTATTTTTAGAAAGATCTCGTGAAAATGCAGTAGATGAAATGGTTTCCAACTTTCTAAACCGGTTAATTCCACTCGGAATTGACAGATATAACGGATTTTGGAGTAGTTTTCGAGCAATATTCGGACAAATCTGCCCATATCTCCGAAACTATATGTCGTAGAACGGTGAAATCGGCATTTTTTGAAAGATCTCGAAAAAATACAGTAGACGACATGGTTTCAAACTTTCTAAACAGGTTAATTCTATTCGGAATTGCCAAAAACTCATATAACGCATTTTCAGCTATTTTCGAGCTATTTTCGGACAAATCTGCCCATATCTCCGAAACTATATGTCGTAGAACGGTGAAATCGGCATTTTTAGAAAGATCTCGAAAAAATGCAGTAGATGACATGGTCTCAAACTTTCTAAACCGGTTAATTCTATTCGGAATTGCCAAAAATTCATATAACGCATTTTCAGCTATTTTCGAGCTATTTTCGGACAAATCAGCCCATATCTCCGAAACTATATATCCTAAGACGGTGAAATCGTTATTTTTGGAAAGATCTCGGGAAAATACAGTAGATGACATGGTTTCGAACTTTCTAAACCGGTTAATTCTATTCGGAATTGCCAAAAACTCATATAACGCATTTTCAGCTATTTTCGAGCTATTTTCGGACAAATCTGCCCATATCTCCGAAACTATATGTCGTAGAACGGTGAAATCGGTATTTTTAGAAAGATCTGGTGAAAATGCAGTAGATGAAATGGTTTCCAACTTTCTAAACCGGTTAATTCCACTCGGAATTGACAGATATAACGGATTTTGGAGTAGTTTTCGAGCAATATTCGGACAAATCTTCCCATATCTCCGAAACTATATGTCGTAGAACGGTGAAATCGGCATTTTTAGAAAGATCTCGAAAAAATACAGTAGATGACATGGTCTCAAACTTTCTAAACCGGTTAATTCTATCCAGAATTGCCAAAAACTCATATAACGCATTTTCAGCTATTTTCGAGCTATTTTCGTACAAATCAGCCCATATCTCCGAAACTATATATCGTAGGACGGTGAAATCATTATTTTTGGAAAGATCTCGTGAAAATACAGTAGATGACATGGTTTCAAACTTTCTAAACCGGTTAATTCTATTCGGAATTGCCAAAAACTCATATAACGCATTTTCAGCTATTTTCGGACAAATCTGCCCATATCTCCGAAACTATATGTCGTAGAACGGTGAAATCGGTATTTTTAGAAAGATCTCGTGAAAATGCAGTAGATGAAATGGTTTCCAACTTTCTAAACCGGTTAATTCCACTCAGAATTGACAGATATAACGGATTTTGGAGTAGTTTTCGAGCAATATTCGGACAAATCTGCCAATATCTCCGAAACTATATGTCGTAGAACGGTGAAATCGGTATTTTTAGAAAGATCTGGTGAAAGTACAGTAGATGAAATGGTTTCCAACTTTCTAAACCGGTTAATTCCACTCGGAATTGACAGATATAACGGATTTTGGAGTAGTTTTCGAGCAATATTCGGACAAATCTGCCCATATCTCCGAAACTATATGTCGTAGAACGGTGAAATCGGTATTTTTAGAAAGATCTCGTGAAAGTACAGTAGATGAAATGGTTTCCAACTTTCTAAACCGGTTAATTCCACTCGGAATTGACAGATATAACGGATTTTGGAGTAGTTTTCGAGCAATATTAGGACAAATCTGCCCATATTTCCGAAACTATATGTCGTAGAAAGATGAAATCGGTATTTTTAGAAAGATCTCGAAAAAATACAGTAGATGACATGGTCTCAAACATTCTAAACCGGTTAATTCTATCCAGAATTGCCAAAAACTCATATAACGCATTTTCAGCTATTTTCGAGCTATTTTCGTACAAATCAGCCCATATCTCCGAAACTATATATCGTAGGACGGTGAAATCGTTATTTTTGGAAAGATCTCGTGAAAATACAGTAGATGAAATGGTTTCCAACTTTCTAAACCGGTTAATTCCAATCGGAATTGACAGATATATCGGATTTTGGAGTAGTTTTCGAGCAATATTCGGACAAATCTGCCCATATTTCCGAAACTATATGTCGTAGAAAGATGAAATCGGTATTTTTAGAAAGATCTCGAAAAAATACAGTAGATGACATGGTTTCAAACTTTCTAAACCGGTTAATTCTATTCGGAATTGCCAAAAACTCATATAACGCATTTTCAGCTTTTTTCGGACAAATCTGCCCATATCTCCGAAACTATATGTCGAAGAACGGTGAAATCGGTATTTTTAGAAAGATCTCGTGAAAATACAGTAGATGACATGGTTTCCAACTTTCTAAACCGGTTAATTCCACTCGGAATTGACAGATATATCGGATTTTGGAGTAGTTTTCGAGCAATATTCGGACAAATCTGCCCATATTTCCGAAACTATATGTCGTAGAAAGATGAAATCGGTATTTTTAGAAAGATCTCGAAAAAATACAGTAGATGACATGGTTTCAAACTTTCTAAACCGGTTAATTCCACTCGGAATTGACAGATATAGCGGATTTTGTAGTAGTTTTCGAGCAATATTCGGACAAATCTGCCCATATCTCCGAAACTATATGTCGTAGAAGGAGGAAATCGGTATTTTTAGAAAGATCTCGAAAAAATACAGTAGATGACATGGTTTCAAACTTTCTAAATAGGTTAATTCTATTCGGAATTGCCAAAAACTCATATAACGCATTTTCAGCTATTTTCGAGCTATTTTCGGACAAATCTGCCCATATCTCCGAAACTATATGTCGTAGAACGGTGAAATCGGCATTTTTAGAAAGATCTCGAAAAAATGCAGTAGATGACATGGTCTCAAACTTTCTAAACCGGTTAATTCTATTCGGAATTGCCAAAAATTCATATAACGCATTTTCAGCTATTTTCGAGCTATTTTCGGACAAATCAGCCCATATCTCCGAAACTATATATCCTAAGACGGTGAAATCGTTATTTTTGGAAAGATCTCGGGAAAATACAGTAGATGACATGGTTTCGAACTTTCTAAACCGGTTAATTCTATTCGGAATTGCCAAAAACTCATATAACGCATTTTCAGCTATTTTCGAGCTATTTTCGGACAAATCTGCCCATATCTCCGAAACTATATGTCGTAGAACGGTGAAATCGGTATTTTTAGAAAGATCTGGTGAAAATGCAGTAGATGAAATGGTTTCCAACTTTCTAAACCGGTTAATTCCACTCGGAATTGACAGATATAACGGATTTTGGAGTAGTTTTCGAGCAATATTCGGACAAATCTTCCCATATCTCCGAAACTATATGTCGTAGAACGGTGAAATCGGCATTTTTAGAAAGATCTCGAAAAAATACAGTAGATGACATGGTCTCAAACTTTCTAAACCGGTTAATTCTATCCAGAATTGCCAAAAACTCTTATACCTCATTTTCAGCTATTTTCGAGCTATTTTCGTACAAATCAGCCCATATCTCCGAAACTATATATCGTAGGACGGTGAAATCATTATTTTTGGAAAGATCTCGTGAAAATACAGTAGATGACATGGTTTCAAACTTTCTAAACCGGTTAATTCTATTCGGAATTGCCAAAAACTCATATAACGCATTTTCAGCTATTTTCGGACAAATCTGCCCATATCTCCGAAACTATATGTCGTAGAACGGTGAAATCGGTATTTTTAGAAAGATCTCGTGAAAATGCAGTAGATGAAATGGTTTCCAACTTTCTAAACCGGTTAATTCCACTCAGAATTGACAGATATAACGGATTTTGGAGTAGTTTTCGAGCAATATTCGGACAAATCTGCCAATATCTCCGAAACTATATGTCGTAGAACGGTGAAATCGGTATTTTTAGAAAGATCTCGTGAAAGTACAGTAGATGAAATGGTTTCCAACTTTCTAAACCGGTTAATTCCACTCGGAATTGACAGATATAACGGATTTTGGAGTAGTTTTCGAGCAATATTCGGACAAATCTGCCCATATCTCCGAAACTATATGTCGTAGAACGGTGAAATCGGTATTTTTAGAAAGATCTCGTGAAAGTACAGTAGATGAAATGGTTTCCAACTTTCTAAACCGGTTAATTCCACTCGGAATTGACAGATATAACGGATTTTGGAGTAGTTTTCGAGCAATATTCGGACAAATCTTCCCATATCTCCGCAACTATATGTCGTAGAACGGTGAAATCGGCATTTTTAGAAAGATCTCGAAAAAACACAGTAGATGACATGGTCTCAAACATTCTAAACCGGTTAATTCTATCCAGAATTGCCAAAAACTCATATAACGAATTTTCAGCTATTTTCGAGCTATTTTCGTACAAATCAGCCCATATCTCCGAAACTATATATCGTAGGACGGTGAAATCGTTATTTTTGGAAAGATCTCGTGAAAATACAGTAGATGAAATGGTTTCCAACTTTCTAAACCGGTTAATTCCACTCGGAATTGACAGATATATCGGATTTTGGAGTAGTTTTCGAGCAATATTCGGACAAATCTGCCCATATTTCCGAAACTATATGTCGTAGAAAGATGAAATCGGTATTTTTAGAAAGATCTCGAAAAAATACAGTAGATGACATGGTTTCAAACTTTCTAAACCGGTTAATTCCACTCGGAATTGACAGATATAGCGGATTTTGGAGTAGTTTTCGAGCAATATTAGGACAAATCTGCCCATATCTCCGAAACTATATTTCGTAGAACGGTGAAATCGGTATTTTTAGAAAGATCTCGTGAAAATACAGTAGATGAAATGGTTTCCAACTTTCTAAACCGGTTAATTCCACTCTGAATTGACAGATATAACGGATTTTGGAGTAGTTTTCGAGCAATATTCGGACAAATCTGCCCATATCTCCGAAACTATATGTCGTAGAAGGGGGAAATCGGTATTTTTAGAAAGATCTCGAAAAAATACAGTAGATGACATGGTTTCAAACTTTCTAAACCGGTTAATTCCACTCGGAATTGACAGATATAGCGGATTTTGGAGTAGTTTTCGAGCAATATTCGGACAAATCTGCCCATATTTCCGAAACTATATGTCGTAGAAAGATGAAATCGGTATTTTTAGAAAGATCTCGAAAAAATACTGTAGATGACATGGTTTCAATCTTTCTAAACCGGTTAATTCCACTCGGAATTGACAGATATATCGGATTTTGGAGTAGTTTTCGAGCAATATTAGGACAAATCTGCCCATATCTCCGAAACTATATGTCGTAGAACGGTGAAATCGGTATTTTTAGAAAGATCTCGTGAAAATGCAGTAGATGAAATGGTTTCCAACTTTCTAAACCGGTTAATTCCACTCGGAATTGACAGATATATCGGATTTTGGAGTAGTTTTCGAGCAATATTCGGACAAATCTGCCCATATCTCCGAAACTATATGTCGTAGAACGGTGAAATCGGTATTTTTAGAAAGATCTCGTGAAAGTACAGTAGATGAAATGGTTTCCAACTTTCTAAACCGGTTAATTCCACTCGGAATTGCCAAAAACTCATATAACGCATTTTCAGCTATTTTCGGACAAATCTGCCCATATCTCCGAAACTATATTTCGTAGAACGGTGAAATCGGTATTTTTAGAAAGATCTCGTGAAAATACAGTAGATGAAATGGTTTCCAACTTTCTAAACCGGTTAATTCCACTCTGAATTGACAGATATAACGGATTTTGGAGTAGTTTTCGAGCAATATTCGGACAAATCTGCCCATATCTCCGAAACTATATGTCGTAGAACGGTGAAATCGGTATTTTTAGAAAGATCTCGTGAAAATGCAGTAGATGAAATGGTTTCCAACTTTCTAAACCGGTTAATTCCACTCGGAATTGACAGATATATCGGATTTTGGAGTAGTTTTCGAGCAATATTAGGACAAATCTGCCCATATTTCCGAAACTATATGTCGTAGAAAGATGAAATCGGTATTTTTAGAAAGATCTCGAAAAAATACAGTAGATGACATGGTCTCAAACTTTCTAAACCGGTTAATTCTATCCAGAATTGCCAAAAACTCATATAACGCATTTTCAGCTATTTTCGAGCTATTTTCGTACAAATCAGCCCATATCTCCGAAACTATATGTCGTAGAACGGTGAAATCGGTATTTTTAGAAAGATCTCGTGAAAATACAGTAGATGACATGGTTTCAAGCTTTCTAAACCGGTTAATTCCACTCGGAATTGACAGATATATCGGATTTTGGAGTAGTTTTCGAGCAATATTCGGACAAATCTGCCCATATTTCCGAAACTATATGTCGTAGAAAGATGAAATCGGTATTTTTAGAAAGATCTCGAAAAAATACTGTAGATGACATGGTTTCAAACTTTCTAAACCGGTTAATTCCACTCGGAATTGACAGATATAGCGGATTTTGGAGTAGTTTTCGAGCAATATTAGGACAAATCTGCCCATATCTCCGAAACTATATGTCGTAGAACGGTGAAATCGGTATTTTTAGAAAGATCTCGTGAAAATGCAGTAGATGAAATGGTTTCCAACTTTCTAAACCGGTTAATTCCACTCGGAATTGACAGATATAACGGATTTTGGAGTAGTTTTCGAGCAATATTCGGACAAATCTTCCCATATCTCCGAAACTATATGTCGTAGAACGGTGAAATCGGCATTTTTAGAAAGATCTCGAAAAAATACAGTAGATGACATGGTCTCAAACTTTCTAAACCGGTTAATTCTATCCAGAATTGCCAAAAACTCATATAACGCATTTTCAGCTATTTTCGAGCTATTTTCGTACAAATCAGCCCATATCTCCGAAACTATATATCGTAGGACGGTGAAATCATTATTTTTGGAAAGATCTCGTGAAAATACAGTAGATGACATGGTTTCAAACTTTCTAAACCGGTTAATTCTATTCGGAATTGCCAAAAACTCATATAACGCATTTTCAGCTATTTTCGGACAAATCTGCCCATATCTCCGAAACTATATGTCGTAGAACGGTGAAATCGGTATTTTTAGAAAGATCTCGTGAAAATGCAGTAGATGAAATGGTTTCCAACTTTCTAAACCGGTTAATTCCACTCAGAATTGACAGATATAACGGATTTTGGAGTAGTTTTCGAGCAATATTCGGACAAATCTGCCAATATCTCCGAAACTATATGTCGTAGAACGGTGAAATCGGTATTTTTAGAAAGATCTCGTGAAAGTACAGTAGATGAAATGTTTTCCAACTTTCTAAACCGGTTAATTCCACTCGGAATTGACAGATATAACGGATTTTGGAGTAGTTTTCGAGCAATATTCGGACAAATCTGCCCATATCTCCGAAACTATATGTCGTAGAACGGTGAAATCGGTATTTTTAGAAAGATCTCGTGAAAGTACAGTAGATGAAATGGTTTCCAACTTTCTAAACCGGTTAATTCCACTCGGAATTGACAGATATAACGGATTTTGGAGTAGTTTTCGAGCAATATTCGGACAAATCTTCCCATATCTCCGCAACTATATGTCGTAGAACGGTGAAATCGGCATTTTTAGAAAGATCTCGAAAAAACACAGTAGATGACATGGTCTCAAACATTCTAAACCGGTTAATTCTATCCAGAATTGCCAAAAACTCATATAACGCATTTTCAGCTATTTTCGAGCTATTTTCGTACAAATCAGCCCATATCTCCGAAACTATATATCGTAGGACGGTGAAATCGTTATTTTTGAAAAGATCTCGTGAAAATACAGTAGATGAAATGGTTTCCAACTTTCTAAACCGGTTAATTCCACTCGGAATTGACAGATATATCGGATTTTGGAGTAGTTTTCGAGCAATATTCGGACAAATCTGCCCATATTTCCGAAACTATATGTCGTAGAAAGATGAAATCGGTATTTTTAGAAAGATCTCGAAAAAATACAGTAGATGACATGGTTTCAAACTTTCTAAACCGGTTAATTCTATTCGGAATTGCCAAAAACTCATATAACGCATTTTCAGCTATTTTCGGACAAATCTGCCCATATCTCCGAAACTATATGTCGAAGAACGGTGAAATCGGTATTTTTAGAAAGATCTCGTGAAAATACAGTAGATGACATGGTTTCCAACTTTCTAAACCGGTTAATTCCACTCGGAATTGACAGATATATCGGATTTTGGAGTAGTTTTCGAGCAATATTCGGACAAATCTGCCCATATTTCCGAAACTATATGTCGTAGAAAGATGAAATCGGTATTTTTAGAAAGATCTCGAAAAAATACAGTAGATGACATGGTTTCAAACTTTCTAAACCGGTTAATTCCACTCGGAATTGACAGATATAGCGGATTTTGTAGTAGTTTTCGAGCAATATTCGGACAAATCTGCCCATATCTCCGAAACTATATGTCGTAGAAGGAGGAAATCGGTATTTTTAGAAAGATCTCGAAAAAATACAGTAGATGACATGGTTTCAAACTTTCTAAACAGGTTAATTCTATTCGGAATTGCCAAAAACTCATATAACGCATTTTCAGCTATTTTCGAGCTATTTTCGGACAAATCTGCCCATATCTCCGAAACTATATGTCGTAGAACGGTGAAATCGGCATTTTTAGAAAGATCTCGAAAAAATGCAGTAGATGACATGGTCTCAAACTTTCTAAACCGGTTAATTCTATTCGGAATTGCCAAAAATTCATATAACGCATTTTCAGCTATTTTCGAGCTATTTTCGGACAAATCAGCCCATATCTCCGAAACTATATATCCTAAGACGGTGAAATCGTTATTTTTGGAAAGATCTCGGGAAAATACAGTAGATGACATGGTTTCGAACTTTCTAAACCGGTTAATTCTATTCGGAATTGCCAAAAACTCATATAACGCATTTTCAGCTATTTTCGAGCTATTTTCGGACAAATCTGCCCATATCTCCGAAACTATATGTCGTAGAACGGTGAAATCGGTATTTTTAGAAAGATCTGGTGAAAATGCAGTAGATGAAATGGTTTCCAACTTTCTAAACCGGTTAATTCCACTCGGAATTGACAGATATAACGGATTTTGGAGTAGTTTTCGAGCAATATTCGGACAAATCTTCCCATATCTCCGAAACTATATGTCGTAGAACGGTGAAATCGGCATTTTTAGAAAGATCTCGAAAAAATACAGTAGATGACATGGTCTCAAACTTTCTAAACCGGTTAATTCTATCCAGAATTGCCAAAAACTCATATAACGCATTTTCAGCTATTTTCGAGCTATTTTCGTACAAATCAGCCCATATCTCCGAAACTATATATCGTAGGACGGTGAAATCATTATTTTTGGAAAGATCTCGTGAAAATACAGTAGATGACATGGTTTCAAACTTTCTAAACCGGTTAATTCTATTCGGAATTGCCAAAAACTCATATAACGCATTTTCGAGCTATTTTCGGACAAATCTGCCCATATCTCCGAAACTATATGTCGTAGAACGGTGAAATCGGTATTTTTAGAAAGATCTGGTGAAAATGCAGTAGATGAAATGGTTTCCAACTTTCTAAACCGGTTAATTCCACTCGGAATTGACAGATATAACGGATTTTGGAGTAGTTTTCGAGCAATATTCGGACAAATCTTCCCAAAAATTCATATAACGCATTTTCAGCTATTTTCGAGCTATTTTCGGACAAATCAGCCCATATCTCCGAAACTATATATCCTAAGACGGTGAAATCGTTATTTTTGGAAAGATCTCGGGAAAATACAGTAGATGACATGGTTTCGAACTTTCTAAACCGGTTAATTCTATTCGGAATTGCCAAAAACTCATATAACGCATTTTCAGCTATTTTCGAGCTATTTTCGGACAAATCTGCCCATATCTCCGAAACTATATGTCGTAGAACGGTGAAATCGGTATTTTTAGAAAGATCTCGTGAAATTGCAGTAGATGAAATGGTTTCCAACTTTCTAAACCGGTTAATTCCACTCAGAATTGACAGATATAACGGATTTTGGAGTAGTTTTCGAGCAATATTCGGACAAATCTGCCAATATCTCCGAAACTATATGTCGTAGAACGGTGAAATCGGTATTTTTAGAAAGATCTCGTGAAAGTACAGTAGATGAAATGGTTTCCAACTTTCTAAACCGGTTAATTCCACTCGGAATTGACAGATATAACGGATTTTGGAGTAGTTTTCGAGCAATATTCGGACAAATCTGCCCATATCTCCGAAACTATATGTCGTAGAACGGTGAAATCGGTATTTTTAGAAAGATCTCGTGAAAGTACAGTAGATGAAATGGTTTCCAACTTTCTAAACCGGTTAATTCCACTCGGAATTGACAGATATAACGGATTTTGGAGTAGTTTTCGAGCAATATTCGGACAAATCTGCCCATATCTCCGAAACTATATGTCGTAGAAAGATGAAATCGGTATTTTTAGAAAGATCTCGAAAAAATACAGTAGATGACATGGTTTCAAACTTTCTAAACCGGTTAATTCCACTCGGAATTGACAGATATAGCGGATTTTGTAGTAGTTTTCGAGCAATATTCGGACAAATCTGCCCATATCTCCGAAACTATATGTCGTAGAAGGAGGAAATCGGTATTTTTAGAAAGATCTCGAAAAAATACAGTAGATGACATGGTTTCAAACTTTCTAAACAGGTTAATTCTATTCGGAATTGCCAAAAACTCATATAACGCATTTTCAGCTATTTTCGAGCTATTTTCGGACAAATCTGCCCATATCTCCGAAACTATATGTCGTAGAACGGTGAAATCGGCATTTTTAGAAAGATCTCGAAAAAATGCAGTAGATGACATGGTCTCAAACTTTCTAAACCGGTTAATTCTATTCGGAATTGCCAAAAATTCATATAACGCATTTTCAGCTATTTTCGAGCTATTTTCGGACAAATCAGCCCATATCTCCGAAACTATATATCCTAAGACGGTGAAATCGTTATTTTTGGAAAGATCTCGGGAAAATACAGTAGATGACATGGTTTCGAACTTTCTAAACCGGTTAATTCTATTCGGAATTGCCAAAAACTCATATAACGCATTTTCAGCTATTTTCGAGCTATTTTCGGACAAATCTGCCCATATCTCCGAAACTATATGTCGTAGAACGGTGAAATCGGTATTTTTAGAAAGATCTGGTGAAAATGCAGTAGATGAAATGGTTTCCAACTTTCTAAACCGGTTAATTCCACTCGGAATTGACAGATATAACGGATTTTGGAGTAGTTTTCGAGCAATATTCGGACAAATCTTCCCATATCTCCGAAACTATATGTCGTAGAACGGTGAAATCGGCATTTTTAGAAAGATCTCGAAAAAATACAGTAGATGACATGGTCTCAAACTTTCTAAACCGGTTAATTCTATCCAGAATTGCCAAAAACTCATATAACGCATTTTCAGCTATTTTCGAGCTATTTTCGTACAAATCAGCCCATATCTCCGAAACTATATATCGTAGGACGGTGAAATCATTATTTTTGGAAAGATCTCGTGAAAATACAGTAGATGACATGGTTTCAAACTTTCTAAACCGGTTAATTCTATTCGGAATTGCCAAAAACTCATATAACGCATTTTCAGCTATTTTCGGACAAATCTGCCCATATCTCCGAAACTATATGTCGTAGAACGGTGAAATCGGTATTTTTAGAAAGATCTCGTGAAATTGCAGTAGATGAAATGGTTTCCAACTTTCTAAACCGGTTAATTCCACTCAGAATTGACAGATATAACGGATTTTAGAGTAGTTTTCGAGCAATATTCGGACAAATCTGCCAATATCTCCGAAACTATATGTCGTAGAACGGTGAAATCGGTATTTTTAGAAAGATCTCGTGAAAGTACAGTAGATGAAATGGTTTCCAACTTTCTAAACCGGTTAATTCCACTCGGAATTGACAGATATAACGGATTTTGGAGTAGTTTTCGAGCAATATTCGGACAAATCTGCCCATATCTCCGAAACTATATGTCGTAGAACGGTGAAATCGGTATTTTTAGAAAGATCTCGTGAAAGTACAGTAGATGAAATGGTTTCCAACTTTCTAAACCGGTTAATTCCACTCGGAATTGACAGATATAACGGATTTTGGAGTAGTTTTCGAGCAATATTCGGACAAATCTTCCCATATCTCCGCAACTATATGTCGTAGAACGGTGAAATCGGCATTTTTAGAAAGATCTCGAAAAAACACAGTAGATGACATGGTCTCAAACATTCTAAACCGGTTAATTCTATCCAGAATTGCCAAAATCTCATATAACGCATTTTCAGCTATTTTCGAGCTATTTTCGTACAAATCAGCCCATATCTCCGAAACTATATATCGTAGGACGGTGAAATCGTTATTTTTGGAAAGATCTCGTGAAAATACAGTAGATGAAATGGTTTCCAACTTTCTAAACCGGTTAATTCCACTCGGAATTGACAGATATATCGGATTTTGGAGTAGTTTTCGAGCAATATTCGGACAAATCTGCCCATATTTCCGAAACTATATGTCGTAGAAAGATGAAATCGGTATTTTTAGAAAGATCTCGAAAAAATACAGTAGATGACATGGTTTCAAACTTTCTAAACCGGTTAATTCTATTCGGAATTGCCAAAAACTCATATAACGCATTTTCAGCTATTTTCGGACAAATCTGCCCATATCTCCGAAACTATATGTCGAAGAACGGTGAAATCGGTATTTTTAGAAAGATCTCGTGAAAATACAGTAGATGACATGGTTTCCAACTTTCTAAACCGGTTAATTCCACTCGGAATTGACAGATATATCGGATTTTGGAGTAGTTTTCGAGCAATATTCGGACAAATCTGCCCATATTTCCGAAACTATATGTCGTAGAAAGATGAAATCGGTATTTTTAGAAAGATCTCGAAAAAATACAGTAGATGACATGGTTTCAAACTTTCTAAACCGGTTAATTCCACTCGGAATTGACAGATATAGCGGATTTTGGAGTAGTTTTCGAGCAATATTAGGACAAATCTGCCCATATCTCCGAAACTATATTTCGTAGAACGGTGAAATCGGTATTTTTAGAAAGATCTCGTGAAAATACAGTAGATGAAATGGTTTCCAACTTTCTAAACCGGTTAATTCCACTCTGAATTGACAGATATAACGGATTTTGGAGTAGTTTTCGAGCAATATTCGGACAAATCTGCCCATATCTCCGAAACTATATGTCGTAGAAGGGGGAAATCGGTATTTTTAGAAAGATCTCGAAAAAATACAGTAGATGACATGGTTTCAAACTTTCTAAACCGGTTAATTCCACTCGGAATTGACAGATATAGCGGATTTTGGAGTAGTTTTCGAGCAATATTCGGACAAATCTGCCCATATTTCCGAAACTATATGTCGTAGAACGGTGAAATCGGTATTTTTAGAAAGATCTCGTGAAAATACAGTAGATGACATGGTTTCAAACTTTCTAAACCGGTTAATTCCACTCGGAATTGACAGATATATCGGATTTTGGAGTAGTTTTCGAGCAATATTCGGACAAATCTGCCCATATTTCCGAAACTATATGTCGTAGAAAGATGAAATCGGTATTTTTAGAAAGATCTCGAAAAAATACTGTAGATGACATGGTTTCAATCTTTCTAAACCGGTTAATTCCACTCGGAATTGACAGATATAGCGGATTTTGGAGTAGTTTTCGAGCAATATTAGGACAAATCTGCCCATATCTCCGAAACTATATGTCGTAGAACGGTGAAATCGGTATTTTTAGAAAGATCTCGTGAAAATGCAGTAGATGAAATGGTTTCCAACTTTCTAAACCGGTTAATTCCACTCGGAATTGACAGATATATCGGATTTTGGAGTAGTTTTCGAGCAATATTCGGACAAATCTGCCCATATTTCCGAAACTATATGTCGTTGAACGGTGAAATCGGTATTTTTAGAAAGATCTCGTGAAAGTACAGTAGATGAAATGGTTTCCAACTTTCTAAACCGGTTAATTCCACTCGGAATTGACAGATATAACGGATTTTGGAGTAGTTTTCGAGCAATATTCGGACAAATCTTCCCATATCTCCGAAACTATATGTCGTAGAACGGTGAAATCGGCATTTTTAGAAAGATCTCGAAAAAATACAGTAGATGACATGGTCTCAAACTTTCTAAACCGGTTAATTCTATCCAGAATTGCCAAAAACTCATATAACGCATTTTCAGCTATTTTCGAGCTATTTTCGTACAAATCAGCCCATATCTCCGAAACTATATATCGTAGGACGGTGAAATCGTTATTTTTGGAAAGATCTCGTGAAAATACAGTAGATGAGATGGTTTCAAACTTTCTAAACCGGTTAATTCTATTCGGAATTGCCAAAAACTCATATAACGCATTTTCAGCTATTTTCGGACAAATCTGCCCATATCTCCGAAACTATATGTCGTAGAACGGTGAAATCGGTATTTTTAGAAAGATCTCGTGAAAATACAGTAGATGACATGGTTTCCAACTTTCTAAACCGGTTAATTCCACTCGGAATTGACAGATATATCGGATTTTGGAGTAGTTTTCGAGCAATATTAGGACAAATCTGCCCATATCTCCGAAACTATATTTCGTAGAACGGTGAAATCGGTATTTTTAGAAAGATCTCGTGAAAATACAGTAGATGACATGGTTTCAAACTTTCTAAACCGGTTAATTCCACTCT
This sequence comes from Platypus cylindrus, assembly GCA_949748235.1. Classification (NCBI taxonomy): domain Eukaryota; kingdom Metazoa; phylum Arthropoda; class Insecta; order Coleoptera; family Curculionidae; genus Platypus; species Platypus cylindrus. The sequence continues at coordinate 1,200,024 of CATIYE010000015.1, forward strand.
GAATTGACAGATATAACGGATTTTGGAGTAGTTTTCGAGCAATATTCGGACAAATCTGCCCATATCTCCGAAACTATATGTCGTAGAAGGGGGAAATCGGTATTTTTAGAAAGATCTCGAAAAAATACAGTAGATGACATGATTTCAAACTTTCTAAACCGGTTAATTCCACTCGGAATTGACAGATATAGCGGATTTTGGAGTAGTTTTCGAGCAATATTCGGACAAATCTGCCCATATTTCCGAAACTATATGTCGTAGAACGGTGAAATCGGTATTTTTAGAAAGATCTCGTGAAAATACAGTAGATGACATGGTTTCAAACTTTCTAAACCGGTTAATTCCACTCGGAATTGACAGATATATCGGATTTTGGAGTAGTTTTCGAGCAATATTCGGACAAATCTGCCCATATTTCCGAAACTATATGTCGTAGAAAGATGAAATCGGTATTTTTAGAAAGATCTCGAAAAAATACTGTAGATGACATGGTTTCAAACTTTCTAAACCGGTTAATTCCACTCGGAATTGACAGATATAGCGGATTTTGGAGTAGTTTTCGAGCAATATTAGGACAAATCTGCCCATATCTCCGAAACTATATGTCGTAGAACGGTGAAATCGGTATTTTTAGAAAGATCTCGTGAAAATGCAGTAGATGAAATGGTTTCCAACTTTCTAAACCGGTTAATTCCACTCGGAATTGACAGATATATCGGATTTTGGAGTAGTTTTCGAGCAATATTAGGACAAATCTGCCCATATCTCCGAAACTATATGTCGTAGAACGGTGAAATCGGTATTTTTAGAAAGATCTCGTGAAAATGCAGTAGATGAAATGGTTTCCAACTTTCTAAACCGGTTAATTCCACTCGGAATTGACAGATATAACGGATTTTGGAGTAGTTTTCGAGCAATATTCGGACAAATCTTCCCATATCTCCGAAACTATATGTCGTAGAACGGTGAAATCGTCATTTTTAGAAAGATCTCGAAAAAATACGGTAGATGACATGGTCTCAAACTTTCTAAACCGGTTAATTCTATCCAGAATTGCCAAAAACTCATATAACGCATTTTCAGCTATTTTCGAGCTATTTTCGTACAAATCAGCCCATATCTCCGAAACTATATATCGTAGGACGGTGAAATCGTTATTTTTGGAAAGATCTCGTGAAAATACAGTAGATGACATGGTTTCAAACTTTCTAAACCGGTTAATTCTATTCGGAATTGCCAAAAACTCATATAACGCATTTTCAGCTATTTTCGGACAAATCTGCCCATATCTCCGAAACTATATGTCGTAGAACGGTGAAATCGGTATTTTTAGAAAGATCTCGTGAAAATACAGTAGATGACATGGTTTCAAACTTTCTAAACCGGTTAATTCCACTCGGAATTGACAGATATATCGGATTTTGGAGTAGTTTTCGAGCAATATTCGGACAAATCTGCCCATATTTCCGAAACTATATGTCGTAGAAAGATGAAATCGGTATTTTTAGAAAGATCTCGAAAAAATACAGTAGATGACATGGTCTCAAACTTTCTAAACCGGTTAATTCTATCCAGAATTGCCAAAAACTCATATAACGCATTTTCAGCTATTTTCGAGCTATTTTCGTACAAATCAGCCCATATCTCCGAAACTATATATCGTAGGACGGTGAAATCGTTATTTTTGGAAAGATCTCGTGAAAATACAGTAGATGACATGGTTTCAAACTTTCTAAACCGGTTAATTCCACTCGGAATTGACAGATATATCGGATTTTGGAGTAGTTTTCGAGCAATATTCGGACAAATCTGCCCATATCTCCGAAACTATATGTCGTAGAAGGGGGAAATCGGTATTTTTAGAAAGATCTCGAAAAAATACAGTAGATGACATGATTTCAAACTTTCTAAACCGGTTAATTCCACTCGGAATTGACAGATATATCGGATTTTGGAGTAGTTTTCGAGCAATATTCGGACAAATCTGCCCATATTTCCGAAACTATATGTCGTAGAAAGATGAAATCGGTATTTTTAGAAAGATCTCGAAAAAATACAGTAGATGACATGGTCTCAAACTTTCTAAACCGGTTAATTCTATCCAGAATTGCCAAAAACTCATATAACGCATTTTCAGCTATTTTCGAGCTATTTTCGTACAAATCAGCCCATATCTCCGAAACTATATATCGTAGGACGGTGAAATCGTTATTTTTGGAAAGATCTCGTGAAAATACAGTAGATGACATGGTTTCAAACTTTCTAAACCGGTTAATTCTATTCGGAATTGCCAAAAACTCATATAACGCATTTTCAGCTATTTTCGGACAAATCTGCCCATATCTCCGAAACTATATGTCGTAGAACGGTGAAATCGGTATTTTTAGAAAGATCTCGTGAAAATACAGTAGATGACATGGTTTCCAACTTTCTAAACCGGTTAATTCCACTCGGAATTGACAGATATATCGGATTTTGGAGTAGTTTTCGAGCAATATTCGGACAAATCTGCCCATATTTCCGAAACTATACGTCGTAGAAAGATGAAATCGGTATTTTTAGAAAGATCTCGAAAAAATACAGTAGATGAAATAGTTTCCAACTTTCTAAACCGGTTAATTCTATCCAGAATTGCCAAAAACTCATATAACGCATTTTCAGCTATTTTCGAGCTATTTTCGTACAAATCAGCCCATATCTCCGAAACTATATATCGTAGGACGGTGAAATCGTTATTTTTGGAAAGATCTCGTGAAAATACAGTAGATGACATGGTTTCAAACTTTCTAAACCGGTTAATTCCACTCGGAATTGACAGATATATCGGATTTTGGAGTAGTTTTCGAGCAATATTCGGACAAATCTGCCCATATCTCCGAAACTATATGTCGTAGAAGGGGGAAATCGGTATTTTTAGAAAGATCTCGAAAAAATACAGTAGATGACATGATTTCAAACTTTCTAAACCGGTTAATTCCACTCGGAATTGACAGATATATCGGATTTTGGAGTAGTTTTCGAGCAATATTCGGACAAATCTGCCCATATTTCCGAAACTATATGTCGTAGAAAGATGAAATCGGTATTTTTAGAAAGATCTCGAAAAAATACAGTAGATGACATGGTCTCAAACTTTCTAAACCGGTTAATTCTATCCAGAATTGCCAAAAACTCATATAACGCATTTTCAGCTATTTTCGAGCTATTTTCGTACAAATCAGCCCATATCTCCGAAACTATATATCGTAGGACGGTGAAATCGTTATTTTTGGAAAGATCTCGTGAAAATACAGTAGATGACATGGTTTCAAACTTTCTAAACCGGTTAATTCTATTCGGAATTGCCAAAAACTCATATAACGCATTTTCAGCTATTTTCGGACAAATCTGCCCATATCTCCGAAACTATATGTCGTAGAACGGTGAAATCGGTATTTTTAGAAAGATCTCGTGAAAATACAGTAGATGACATGGTTTCCAACTTTCTAAACCGGTTAATTCCACTCGGAATTGACAGATATATCGGATTTTGGAGTAGTTTTCGAGCAATATTCGGACAAATCTGCCCATATTTCCGAAACTATACGTCGTAGAAAGATGAAATCGGTATTTTTAGAAAGATCTCGAAAAAATACAGTAGATGAAATAGTTTCCAACTTTCTAAACCGGTTAATTCCACTCGGAATTGACAGATATAACGGATTTTGGAGTAGTTTTCGAGCAATATTCGGACAAATCTGCCCATATCTCCGAAACTATATGTCGTAGAACGGTGAAATCGATATTTTTAGAAAGATCTCGTGAAGGTACAGTAGATGAAATGGTTTCCAACTTTCTAAACCGGTTAATTCCACTCGGAATTGACAGATATAACGGATTTTGGAGTAGTTTTCGAGCAATATTCGGACAAATCTTCCCATATCTCCGAAACTATATGTCGTAGAACGGTGAAATCGGCATTTTTAGAAAGATCTCGAAAAAATACAGTAGATGACATGGTCTCAAACTTTCTAAACCGGTTAATTCTATCCAGAATTGCCAAAAACTCATATAACGCATTTTCAGCTATTTTCGAGCTATTTTCGTACAAATCAGCCCATATCTCCGAAACTATATATCGTAGGACGGTGAAATCGTTATTTTTGGAAAGATCTCGTGAAAATACAGTAGATGACATGGTTTCAAACTTTCTAAACCGGTTAATTCTATTCGGAATTGCCAAAAACTCATATAACGCATTTTCAGCTATTTTCGGACAAATCTGCCCATATCTCCGAAACTATATGTCGTAGAACGGTGAAATCGGTATTTTTAGAAAGATCTCGTGGAAATACAGTAGATGACATGGTTTCCTACTTTCTAAACCGGTTAATTCCACTCGGAATTGACAGATATATCGGATTTTGGAGTAGTTTTCGAGCAATATTCGGACAAATCTGCCCATATTTCCGAAACTATATGTCGTAGAAAGATGAAATCGGTATTTTTAGAAAGATCTCGAAAAAATACAGTAGATGACATGGTTTCAAACTTTCTAAACCGGTTAATTCCACTCGGAATTGACAGATATAGCGGATTTTGGAGTAGTTTTCGAGCAATATTAGGACAAATCTGCCCATATCTCCGAAACTATATTTCGTAGAACGGTGAAATCGGTATTTTTAGAAAGATCTCGTGAAAATACAGTAGATGAAATGGTTTCCAACTTTCTAAACCGGTTAATTCCACTCTGAATTGACAGATATAACGGATTTTGGAGTAGTTTTCGAGCAATATTCGGACAAATCTGCCCATATCTCCGAAACTATATGTCGTAGAAGGGGGAAATCGGTATTTTTAGAAAGATCTCGAAAAAATACAGTAGATGACATGGTTTCAAACTTTCTAAACCGGTTAATTCCACTCGGAATTGACAGATATAGCGGATTTTGGAGTAGTTTTCGAGCAATATTCGGACAAATCTGCCCATATTTCCGAAACTATATGTCGTAGAACGGTGAAATCGGTATTTTTAGAAAGATCTCGTGAAAATGCAGTAGATGAAATGGTTTCCAACTTTCTAAACCGGTTAATTCCACTCGGAATTGACAGATATATCGGATTTTGGAGTAGTTTTCGAGCAATATTCGGACAAATCTGCCCATATTTCCGAAACTATATGTCGTAGAAAGATGAAATCGGTATTTTTAGAAAGATCTCGTGAAAATGCAGTAGATGAAATGGTTTCCAACTTTCTAAACCGGTTAATTCCACTCGGAATTGACAGATATATCGGATTTTGGAGTAGTTTTCGAGCAATATTCGGACAAATCTGCCCATATCTCCGAAACTATATGTCGTAGAACGGTGAAATCGGTATTTTTAGAAAGATCTCGTGAAAATGCAGTAGATGAAATGGTTTCCAACTTTCTAAACCGGTTAATTCCACTCTGAATTGACAGATATAACGGATTTTGGAGTAGTTTTCGAGCAATATTCGGACAAATCTGCCCATATCTCCGAAACTATATGTCGTAGAAGGGGGAAATCGGTATTTTTAGAAAGATCTCGAAAAAATACAGTAGATGACATGGTTTCAAACTTTCTAAACCGGTTAATTCCACTCGGAATTGACAGATATAGCGGATTTTGGAGTAGTTTTCGAGCAATATTCGGACAAATCTGCCCATATTTCCGAAACTATATGTCGTAGAACGGTGAAATCGGTATTTTTAGAAAGATCTCGTGAAAATGCAGTAGATGAAATGGTTTCCAACTTTCTAAACCGGTTAATTCCACTCGGAATTGACAGATATATCGGATTTTGGAGTAGTTTTCGAGCAATATTCGGACAAATCTGCCCATATTTCCGAAACTATATGTCGTAGAAAGATGAAATCGGTATTTTTAGAAAGATCTCGTGAAAATGCAGTAGATGAAATGGTTTCCAACTTTCTAAACCGGTTAATTCCACTCGGAATTGACAGATATATCGGATTTTGGAGTAGTTTTCGAGCAATATTCGGACAAATCTGCCCATATCTCCGAAACTATATGTCGTAGAACGGTGAAATCGGTATTTTTAGAAAGATCTCGTGAAAATGCAGTAGATGAAATGGTTTCCAACTTTCTAAACCGGTTAATTCCACTCGGAATTGACAGATATAACGGATTTTGGGGTAGTTTTCGAGCAATATTCGGACAAATCTGCCCATATCTCCGAAACTATATGTCGTAGAACGGTGAAATAGGTATTTTTAGAAAGATCTCGTGAAAATACAGTAGATGACATGGTTTCAAACTTTCTAAACCGGTTAATTCCACTCGGAATTGACAGATATATCGGATTTTGGAGTAGTTTTCGAGCAATATTCGGACAAATCTGCCCATATTTCCGAAACTATATGTCGTAGAAAGATGAAATCGGTATTTTTAGAAAGATCTCGAAAAAATACAGTAGATGACATGGTCTCAAACTTTCTAAACCGGTTAATTCTATCCAGAATTGCCAAAAACTCATATAACGCATTTTCAGCTATTTTCGAGCTATTTTCGTACAAATCAGCCCATATCTCCGAAACTATATATCGTAGGACGGTGAAATCGTTATTTTTGGAAAGATCTCGTGAAAATACAGTAGATGACATGGTTTCAAACTTTCTAAACCGGTTAATTCTATTCGGAATTGCCAAAAACTCATATAACGCATTTTCAGCTATTTTCGGACAAATCTGCCCATATCTCCGAAACTATATGTCGTAGAACGGTGAAATCGGTATTTTTAGAAAGATCTCGTGAAAATACAGTAGATGACATGGTTTCCAACTTTCTAAACCGGTTAATTCCACTCGGAATTGACAGATATATCGGATTTTGGAGTAGTTTTCGAGCAATATTCGGACAAATCTGCCCATATTTCCGAAACTATATGTCGTAGAAAGATGAAATCGGTATTTTTAGAAAGATCTCGAAAAAATACAGTAGATGACATGGTTTCAAACTTTCTAAACCGGTTAATTCCACTCGGAATTGACAGATATAACGGATTTTGGGGTAGTTTTCGAGCAATATTCGGACAAATCTGCCCATATTTCCGAAACTATATGTCGTAGAACGGTGAAATCGGTATTTTTAGAAAGATCTCGTGAAAATACAGTAGATGACATGGTTTCAAACTTTCTAAACCGGTTAATTCCACTCGGAATTGACAGATATATCGGATTTTGGAGTAGTTTTCGAGCAATATTCGGACAAATCTGCCCATATTTCCGAAACTATATGTCGTAGAAAGATGAAATCGGTATTTTTAGAAAGATCTCGAAAAAATACAGTAGATGACATGGTCTCAAACTTTCTAAACCGGTTAATTCTATCCAGAATTGCCAAAAACTCATATAACGCATTTTCAGCTATTTTCGAGCTATTTTCGTACAAATCAGCCCATATCTCCGAAACTATATATCGTAGGACGGTGAAATCGTTATTTTTGGAAAGATCTCGTGAAAATACAGTAGATGACATGGTTTCAAACTTTCTAAACCGGTTAATTCTATTCGGAATTGCCAAAAACTCATATAACGCATTTTCAGCTATTTTCGGACAAATCTGCCCATATCTCCGAAACTATATGTCGTAGAACGGTGAAATCGGTATTTTTAGAAAGATCTCGTGAAAATACAGTAGATGACATGGTTTCCAACTTTCTAAACCGGTTAATTCCACTCGGAATTGACAGATATATCGGATTTTGGAGTAGTTTTCGAGCAATATTCGGACAAATCTGCCCATATTTCCGAAACTATATGTCGTAGAAAGATGAAATCGGTATTTTTAGAAAGATCTCGAAAAAATACAGTAGATGACATGGTTTCAAACTTTCTAAACCGGTTAATTCCACTCGGAATTGACAGATATAACGGATTTTGGGGTAGTTTTCGAGCAATATTCGGACAAATCTGCCCATATTTCCGAAACTATATGTCGTAGAACGGTGAAATCGGTATTTTTAGAAAGATCTCGTGAAAATACAGTAGATGACATGGTTTCAAACTTTCTAAACCGGTTAATTCCACTCGGAATTGACAGATATATCGGATTTTGGAGTAGTTTTCGAGCAATATTCGGACAAATCTGCCCATATTTCCGAAACTATATGTCGTAGAAAGATGAAATCGGTATTTTTAGAAAGATCTCGAAAAAATACTGTAGATGACATGGTTTCAAACTTTCTAAACCGGTTAATTCCACTCGGAATTGACAGATATAGCGGATTTTGGAGTAGTTTTCGAGCAATATTAGGACAAATCTGCCCATATCTCCGAAACTATATGTCGTAGAACGGTGAAATCGGTATTTTTAGAAAGATCTCGTGAAAATACAGTAGATGAAATGGTTTCCAACTTTCTAAACCGGTTAATTCCACTCTGAATTGACAGATATAACGGATTTTGGAGTAGTTTTCGAGCAATATTCGGACAAATCTGCCCATATCTCCGAAACTATATGTCGTAGAAGGGGGAAATCGGTATTTTTAGAAAGATCTCGAAAAAATACAGTAGATGACATGGTTTCAAAATTTCTAAACCGGTTAATTCCACTCGGAATTGACAGATATAGCGGATTTTGGAGTAGTTTTCGAGCAATATTCGGACAAATCTGCCCATATTTCCGAAACTATATGTCGTAGAACGGTGAAATCGGTATTTTTAGAAAGATCTCGTGAAAATACAGTAGATGACATGGTTTCAAACTTTCTAAACCGGTTAATTCCACTCGGAATTGACAGATATATCGGATTTTGGAGTAGTTTTCGAGCAATATTCGGACAAATCTGCCCATATTTCCGAAACTATATGTCGTAGAACGGTGAAATCGGTATTTTTAGAAAGATCTCGTGAAAGTACAGTAGATGAAATGGTTTCCAACTTTCTAAACCGGTTAATTCCACTCGGAATTGACAGATATAACGGATTTTGGAGTAGTTTTCGAGCAATATTCGGACAAATCTTCCCATATCTCCGAAACTATATGTCGTAATTCTATTCGGAATTGCCAAAAATTCATATAACGCATTTTCAGCTATTTTCGAGCTATTTTCGGACAAATCAGCCCATATCTCCGAAACTATATATCGTAGGACGGTGAAATCGGTATTTTTGGAAAGATCTCGTGAAAATACAGTAGATGAAATGGTTTCCAACTTTCTAAACCGGTTAATTCCACTCGGAATTGACAGATATAACGGATTTTGGAGTAGTTTTCGAGTAATATTCGGACATATCTGCCCATATCTTTGAAACTATATGTCGTCGAACGGTGAAATCGGTATTTTTAGAAAGATCTCGTGAAAATGCAGTAGATGAAATGGTTTCCAACTTTCTAAACCGGTTAATTCCACTCGGAATTGACAGATATAACGGATTTTGGAGTAGTTTTCGAGCAATATTCGGACAAATCTGCCCATATCTCCGAAACTATATGTCGTAGAACGGTGAAATCGGTATTTTTAGAAAGACCTCGTGAAAATACAGTAGATGAAATGGTTTCCAACTTTCTAAACCGATTAATTCCACTCGGAATTGACAGATATAACGGATTTTGGAGTAGATTTCGAGCAATATTCGGACAAATCTGCCCATATCTCCGAAACTATATGTCGTAGAACGGTGAAATCGGTATTTTTAGAAAGATCTCGTGAAAATACAGTAGATGAAATGGTTTCCAACTTTCTAAACCGGTTAATTCCACTCTGAATTGACAGATATAACGGATTTTGGAGTAGTTTTCGAGCAATATTCGGACAAATCTGCCCATATCTCCGAAACTATATGTCGTAGAAGGGGGAAATCGGTATTTTTAGAAAGATCTCGAAAAAATACAGTAGATGACATGGTTTCAAAATTTCTAAACCGGTTAATTCCACTCGGAATTGACAGATATAGCGGATTTTGGAGTAGTTTTCGAGCAATATTCGGACAAATCTGCCCATATTTCCGAAACTATATGTCGTAGAACGGTGAAATCGGTATTTTTAGAAAGATCTCGTGAAAATACAGTAGATGAAATGGTTTCCAACTTTCTAAACCGGTTAATTCCACTCGGAATTGACAGATATAGCGGATTTTGGAGTAGTTTTCGAGCAATATTCGGACAAATCTGCCCATATTTCCGAAACTATATGTCGTAGAACGGTGAAATCGGTATTTTTAGAAAGATCTCGTGAAAATACAGTAGATGACATGGTTTCAAACTTTCTAAACCGGTTAATTCCACTCGGAATTGACAGATATATCGGATTTTGGAGTAGTTTTCGAGCAATATTCGGACAAATCTGCCCATATTTCCGAAACTATATGTCGTAGAAAGATGAAATCGGTATTTTTAGAAAGATCTCGAAAAAATACAGTAGATGAAATGGTTTCCAACTTTCTAAACCGGTTAATTCCACTCGGAATTGACAGATATAGCGGATTTTGGAGTAGTTTTCGAGCAATATTCGGACAAATCTGCCCATATCTCCGAAACTATATGTCGTAGAACGGTGAAATCGGTATTTTTAGAAAGATCTCGTGAAAGTACAGTAGATGAAATGGTTTACAACTTTCTAAACCTGTTAATTCCACTCGGAATTGACAGATATAACGGATTTTGGAGTAGTTTTCGAGCAATATTCGGACAAATCTTCCCATATCTCCGAAACTATATGTCGTAGAACGGTGAAATCGACATTTTTAGAAAGATCTCGAAAAAATACAGTAGATGACATGGTCTCAAACTTTCTAAACCGATTAATTCTATTCGGAATTGCCAAAAATTCATATAACGCATTTTCAGCTATTTTCGAGCTATTTTCGGACAAATCAGCCCATATCTCCGAAACTATATATCGTAGGACGGTGAAATCGGTATTTTTGGAAAGATCTCGTGAAAATACAGTAGATGAAATGGTTTCCAACTTTCTAAACCGGTTAATTCCACTCGGAATTGACAGATATAACGGATTTTGGAGTAGTTTTCGAGTAATATTCGGACATATCTGCCCATATCTTTGAAACTATATGTCGTCGAACGGTGAAATCGGTATTTTTAGAAAGACCTCGTGAAAATACAGTAGATGAAATGGTTTCCAACTTTCTAAACCGGTTAATTCCACTCGGAATTGACAGATATAACGGATTTTGGAGTAGATTTCGAGCAATATTCGGACAAATCTGCCCATATCTCCGAAACTATATGTCGTAGAACGGTGAAATCGGTATTTTTAGAAAGATCTCGTGAAAATGCAGTAGATGAAATGGTTTCAAACTTTCTAAACCGGTTAATTCTATTCGGAATTGCCAAAAACTCATATAACGCATTTTCAGCTATTTTCGGACAAATCTGCCCATATCTCCGAAACTATATGTCGTAGAACGGTGAAATCGGTATTTTTAGAAAGATCTCGTGAAAATACAGTAGATGACATGGTTTCAAACTTTCTAAACCGGTTAATTCCACTCGGAATTGACAGATATATCGGATTTTGGAGTAGTTTTCGAGCAATATTCGGACAAATCTGCCCATATTTCCGAAACTATATGTCGTAGAAAGATGAAATCGGTATTTTTAGAAAGATCTCGAAAAAATACAGTAGATGACATGGTCTCAAACTTTCTAAACCGGTTAATTCTATCCAGAATTGCCAAAAACTCATATAACGCATTTTCAGCTATTTTCGAGCTATTTTCGTACAAATCAGCCCATATCTCCGAAACTATATATCGTAGGACGGTGAAATCGTTATTTTTGGAAAGATCTCGTGAAAATACAGTAGATGACATGGTTTCAAACTTTCTAAACCGGTTAATTCCACTCGGAATTGACAGATATATCGGATTTTGGAGTAGTTTTCGAGCAATATTCGGACAAATCTGCCCATATCTCCGAAACTATATGTCGTAGAAGGGGGAAATCGGTATTTTTAGAAAGATCTCGAAAAAATACAGTAGATGACATGATTTCAAACTTTCTAAACCGGTTAATTCCACTCGGAATTGACAGATATATCGGATTTTGGAGTAGTTTTCGAGCAATATTCGGACAAATCTGCCCATATTTCCGAAACTATATGTCGTAGAAAGATGAAATCGGTATTTTTAGAAAGATCTCGAAAAAATACAGTAGATGACATGGTCTCAAACTTTCTAAACCGGTTAATTCTATCCAGAATTGCCAAAAACTCATATAACGCATTTTCAGCTATTTTCGAGCTATTTTCGTACAAATCAGCCCATATCTCCGAAACTATATATCGTAGGACGGTGAAATCGTTATTTTTGGAAAGATCTCGTGAAAATACAGTAGATGACATGGTTTCAAACTTTCTAAACCGGTTAATTCTATTCGGAATTGCCAAAAACTCATATAACGCATTTTCAGCTATTTTCGGACAAATCTGCCCATATCTCCGAAACTATATGTCGTAGAACGGTGAAATCGGTATTTTTAGAAAGATCTCGTGAAAATACAGTAGATGACATGGTTTCCAACTTTCTAAACCGGTTAATTCCACTCGGAATTGACAGATATATCGGATTTTGGAGTAGTTTTCGAGCAATATTCGGACAAATCTGCCCATATTTCCGAAACTATACGTCGTAGAAAGATGAAATCGGTATTTTTAGAAAGATCTCGAAAAAATACAGTAGATGAAATAGTTTCCAACTTTCTAAACCGGTTAATTCCACTCGGAATTGACAGATATAACGGATTTTGGAGTAGTTTTCGAGCAATATTCGGACAAATCTGCCCATATCTCCGAAACTATATGTCGTAGAACGGTGAAATCGATATTTTTAGAAAGATCTCGTGAAGGTACAGTAGATGAAATGGTTTCCAACTTTCTAAACCGGTTAATTCCACTCGGAATTGACAGATATAACGGATTTTGGAGTAGTTTTCGAGCAATATTCGGACAAATCTTCCCATATCTCCGAAACTATATGTCGTAGAACGGTGAAATCGGCATTTTTAGAAAGATCTCGAAAAAATACAGTAGATGACATGGTCTCAAACTTTCTAAACCGGTTAATTCTATCCAGAATTGCCAAAAACTCATATAACGCATTTTCAGCTATTTTCGAGCTATTTTCGTACAAATCAGCCCATATCTCCGAAACTATATATCGTAGGACGGTGAAATCGTTATTTTTGGAAAGATCTCGTGAAAATACAGTAGATGACATGGTTTCAAACTTTCTAAACCGGTTAATTCTATTCGGAATTGCCAAAAACTCATATAACGCATTTTCAGCTATTTTCGGACAAATCTGCCCATATCTCCGAAACTATATGTCGTAGAACGGTGAAATCGGTATTTTTAGAAAGATCTCGTGGAAATACAGTAGATGACATGGTTTCCTACTTTCTAAACCGGTTAATTCCACTCGGAATTGACAGATATATCGGATTTTGGAGTAGTTTTCGAGCAATATTCGGACAAATCTGCCCATATTTCCGAAACTATATGTCGTAGAAAGATGAAATCGGTATTTTTAGAAAGATCTCGAAAAAATACAGTAGATGACATGGTTTCAAACTTTCTAAACCGGTTAATTCCACTCGGAATTGACAGATATAGCGGATTTTGGAGTAGTTTTCGAGCAATATTAGGACAAATCTGCCCATATCTCCGAAACTATATTTCGTAGAACGGTGAAATCGGTATTTTTAGAAAGATCTCGTGAAAATACAGTAGATGAAATGGTTTCCAACTTTCTAAACCGGTTAATTCCACTCTGAATTGACAGATATAACGGATTTTGGAGTAGTTTTCGAGCAATATTCGGACAAATCTGCCCATATCTCCGAAACTATATGTCGTAGAAGGGGGAAATCGGTATTTTTAGAAAGATCTCGAAAAAATACAGTAGATGACATGGTTTCAAACTTTCTAAACCGGTTAATTCCACTCGGAATTGACAGATATAGCGGATTTTGGAGTAGTTTTCGAGCAATATTCGGACAAATCTGCCCATATTTCCGAAACTATATGTCGTAGAACGGTGAAATCGGTATTTTTAGAAAGATCTCGTGAAAATGCAGTAGATGAAATGGTTTCCAACTTTCTAAACCGGTTAATTCCACTCGGAATTGACAGATATATCGGATTTTGGAGTAGTTTTCGAGCAATATTCGGACAAATCTGCCCATATTTCCGAAACTATATGTCGTAGAAAGATGAAATCGGTATTTTTAGAAAGATCTCGTGAAAATGCAGTAGATGAAATGGTTTCCAACTTTCTAAACCGGTTAATTCCACTCGGAATTGACAGATATATCGGATTTTGGAGTAGTTTTCGAGCAATATTCGGACAAATCTGCCCATATCTCCGAAACTATATGTCGTAGAACGGTGAAATCGGTATTTTTAGAAAGATCTCGTGAAAATGCAGTAGATGAAATGGTTTCCAACTTTCTAAACCGGTTAATTCCACTCGGAATTGACAGATATAACGGATTTTGGGGTAGTTTTCGAGCAATATTCGGACAAATCTGCCCATATCTCCGAAACTATATGTCGTAGAACGGTGAAATAGGTATTTTTAGAAAGATCTCGTGAAAATACAGTAGATGACATGGTTTCAAACTTTCTAAACCGGTTAATTCCACTCGGAATTGACAGATATATCGGATTTTGGAGTAGTTTTCGAGCAATATTCGGACAAATCTGCCCATATTTCCGAAACTATATGTCGTAGAAAGATGAAATCGGTATTTTTAGAAAGATCTCGAAAAAATACAGTAGATGACATGGTCTCAAACTTTCTAAACCGGTTAATTCTATCCAGAATTGCCAAAAACTCATATAACGCATTTTCAGCTATTTTCGAGCTATTTTCGTACAAATCAGCCCATATCTCCGAAACTATATATCGTAGGACGGTGAAATCGTTATTTTTGGAAAGATCTCGTGAAAATACAGTAGATGACATGGTTTCAAACTTTCTAAACCGGTTAATTCTATTCGGAATTGCCAAAAACTCATATAACGCATTTTCAGCTATTTTCGGACAAATCTGCCCATATCTCCGAAACTATATGTCGTAGAACGGTGAAATCGGTATTTTTAGAAAGATCTCGTGAAAATACAGTAGATGACATGGTTTCCAACTTTCTAAACCGGTTAATTCCACTCGGAATTGACAGATATATCGGATTTTGGAGTAGTTTTCGAGCAATATTCGGACAAATCTGCCCATATTTCCGAAACTATATGTCGTAGAAAGATGAAATCGGTATTTTTAGAAAGATCTCGAAAAAATACAGTAGATGACATGGTTTCAAACTTTCTAAACCGGTTAATTCCACTCGGAATTGACAGATATAACGGATTTTGGGGTAGTTTTCGAGCAATATTCGGACAAATCTGCCCATATTTCCGAAACTATATGTCGTAGAACGGTGAAATCGGTATTTTTAGAAAGATCTCGTGAAAATACAGTAGATGACATGGTTTCAAACTTTCTAAACCGGTTAATTCCACTCGGAATTGACAGATATATCGGATTTTGGAGTAGTTTTCGAGCAATATTCGGACAAATCTGCCCATATTTCCGAAACTATATGTCGTAGAAAGATGAAATCGGTATTTTTAGAAAGATCTCGAAAAAATACTGTAGATGACATGGTTTCAAACTTTCTAAACCGGTTAATTCCACTCGGAATTGACAGATATAGCGGATTTTGGAGTAGTTTTCGAGCAATATTAGGACAAATCTGCCCATATCTCCGAAACTATATGTCGTAGAACGGTGAAATCGGTATTTTTAGAAAGATCTCGTGAAAATGCAGTAGATGAAATGGTTTCCAACTTTCTAAACCGGTTAATTCCACTCGGAATTGACAGATATATCGGATTTTGGAGTAGTTTTCGAGCAATATTAGGACAAATCTGCCCATATCTCCGAAACTATATGTCGTAGAACGGTGAAATCGGTATTTTTAGAAAGATCTCGTGAAAATGCAGTAGATGAAATGGTTTCCAACTTTCTAAACCGGTTAATTCCACTCGGAATTGACAGATATAACGGATTTTGGAGTAGTTTTCGAGCAATATTCGGACAAATCTTCCCATATCTCCGAAACTATATGTCGTAGAACGGTGAAATCGTCATTTTTAGAAAGATCTCGAAAAAATACGGTAGATGACATGGTCTCAAACTTTCTAAACCGGTTAATTCTATCCAGAATTGCCAAAAACTCATATAACGCATTTTCAGCTATTTTCGAGCTATTTTCGTACAAATCAGCCCATATCTCCGAAACTATATATCGTAGGACGGTGAAATCGTTATTTTTGGAAAGATCTCGTGAAAATACAGTAGATGACATGGTTTCAAACTTTCTAAACCGGTTAATTCTATTCGGAATTGCCAAAAACTCATATAACGCATTTTCAGCTATTTTCGGACAAATCTGCCCATATCTCCGAAACTATATGTCGTAGAACGGTGAAATCGGTATTTTTAGAAAGATCTCGTGAAAATACAGTAGATGACATGGTTTCAAACTTTCTAAACCGGTTAATTCCACTCGGAATTGACAGATATATCGGATTTTGGAGTAGTTTTCGAGCAATATTCGGACAAATCTGCCCATATTTCCGAAACTATATGTCGTAGAAAGATGAAATCGGTATTTTTAGAAAGATCTCGAAAAAATACAGTAGATGACATGGTCTCAAACTTTCTAAACCGGTTAATTCTATCCAGAATTGCCAAAAACTCATATAACGCATTTTCAGCTATTTTCGAGCTATTTTCGTACAAATCAGCCCATATCTCCGAAACTATATATCGTAGGACGGTGAAATCGTTATTTTTGGAAAGATCTCGTGAAAATACAGTAGATGACATGGTTTCAAACTTTCTAAACCGGTTAATTCTATTCGGAATTGCCAAAAACTCATATAACGCATTTTCAGCTATTTTCGGACAAATCTGCCCATATCTCCGAAACTATATGTCGTAGAACAGTGAAATCGGTATTTTTAGAAAGATCTCGTGAGAATACAGTAGATGACATGGTTTCCAACTTTCTAAACCGGTTAATTCCACTCGGAATTGACAGATATATCGGATTTTGGAGTAGTTTTCGAGCAATATTCGGACAAATCTGCCCATATTTCCGAAACTATACGTCGTAGAAAGATGAAATCGGTATTTTTAGAAAGATCTCGAAAAAATACAGTAGATGAAATGGTTTCCAACTTTCTAAACCGGTTAATTCCACTCGGAATTGACAGATATAACGGATTTTGGAGTAGTTTTCGAGCAATATTCGGACAAATCTGCCCATATCTCCGAAACTATATGTCGTAGAACGGTGAAATCGATATTTTTAGAAAGATCTCGTGAAGGTACAGTAGATGAAATGGTTTCCAACTTTCTAAACCGGTTAATTCCACTCGGAATTGACAGATATAACGGATTTTGGAGTAGTTTTCGAGCAATATTCGGACAAATCTTCCCATATCTCCGAAACTATATGTCGTAGAACGGTGAAATCGGCATTTTTAGAAAGATCTCGAAAAAATACAGTAGATGACATGGTCTCAAACTTTCTAAACCGGTTAATTCTATCCAGAATTGCCAAAAACTCATATAACGCATTTTCAGCTATTTTCGAGCTATTTTCGTACAAATCAGCCCATATCTCCGAAACTATATATCGTAGGACGGTGAAATCGTTATTTTTGGAAAGATCTCGTGAAAATACAGTAGATGACATGGTTTCAAACTTTCTAAACCGGTTAATTCTATTCGGAATTGCCAAAAACTCATATAACGCATTTTCAGCTATTTTCGGACAAATCTGCCCATATCTCCGAAACTATATGTCGTAGAACGGTGAAATCGGTATTTTTAGAAAGATCTCGTGGAAATACAGTAGATGACATGGTTTCCAACTTTCTAAACCGGTTAATTCCACTCGGAATTGACAGATATATCGGATTTTGGAGTAGTTTTCGAGCAATATTCGGACAAATCTGCCCATATTTCCGAAACTATATGTCGTAGAAAGATGAAATCGGTATTTTTAGAAAGATCTCGAAAAAATACAGTAGATGACATGGTTTCAAACTTTCTAAACCGGTTAATTCCACTCGGAATTGACAGATATAGCGGATTTTGGAGTAGTTTTCGAGCAATATTAGGACAAATCTGCCCATATCTCCGAAACTATATTTCGTAGAACGGTGAAATCGGTATTTTTAGAAAGATCTCGTGAAAATACAGTAGATGAAATGGTTTCCAACTTTCTAAACCGGTTAATTCCACTCTGAATTGACAGATATAACGGATTTTGGAGTAGTTTTCGAGCAATATTCGGACAAATCTGCCCATATCTCCGAAACTATATGTCGTAGAAGGGGGAAATCGGTATTTTTAGAAAGATCTCGAAAAAATACAGTAGATGACATGGTTTCAAACTTTCTAAACCGGTTAATTCCACTCGGAATTGACAGATATAGCGGATTTTGGAGTAGTTTTCGAGCAATATTCGGACAAATCTGCCCATATTTCCGAAACTATATGTCGTAGAACGGTGAAATCGGTATTTTTAGAAAGATCTCGTGAAAATGCAGTAGATGAAATGGTTTCCAACTTTCTAAACCGGTTAATTCCACTCGGAATTGACAGATATATCGGATTTTGGAGTAGTTTTCGAGCAATATTCGGACAAATCTGCCCATATTTCCGAAACTATATGTCGTAGAAAGATGAAATCGGTATTTTTAGAAAGATCTCGTGAAAATGCAGTAGATGAAATGGTTTCCAACTTTCTAAACCGGTTAATTCCACTCGGAATTGACAGATATATCGGATTTTGGAGTAGTTTTCGAGCAATATTAGGACAAATCTGCCCATATCTCCGAAACTATATGTCGTAGAACGGTGAAATCGGTATTTTTAGAAAGATCTCGTGAAAGTACAGTAGATGAAATGGTTTCCAACTTTCTAAACCGGTTAATTCCACTCGGAATTGACAGATATAACGGATTTTGGAGTAGTTTTCGAGCAATATTCGGACAAATCTTCCCATATCTCCGAAACTATATATCGTAGGACGGTGAAATCGTTATTTTTGGAAAGATCTCGTGAAAATACAGTAGATGACATGGTTTCAAACTTTCTAAACCGGTTAATTCTATTCGGAATTGCCAAAAACTCATATAACGCATTTTCAGCTATTTTCGGACAAATCTGCCCATATCTCCGAAACTATATGTCGTAGAACGGTGAAATTGGTATTTTTAGAAAGATCTCGTGAAAATACAGTAGATGACATGGTTTCCAACTTTCTAAACCGGTTAATTCCACTCGGAATTGACAGATATATCGGATTTTGGAGTAGTTTTCGAGCAATATTCGGACAAATCTGCCCATATTTCCGAAACTATATGTCGTAGAAAGATGAAATCGGTATTTTTAGAAAGATCTCGAAAAGATACACTAGATGACATGGTTTCAAACTTTCTAAACCGGTTAATTCCACTCGGAATTGACAGATATAGCGGATTTTGGAGTAGTTTTCGAGCAATATTAGGACAAATCTGCCCATATCTCCGAAACTATATTTCGTAGAACGGTGAAATCGGTATTTTTAGAAAGATCTCGTGAAAATACAGTAGATGAAATGGTTTCCAACTTTCTAAACCGGTTAATTCCACTCTGAATTGACAGATATAACGGATTTTGGAGTAGTTTTCGAGCAATATTCGGACAAATCTGCCCATATCTCCGAAACTATATGTCGTAGAAGGGGGAAATCGGTATTTTTAGAAAGATCTCGTGAAAATACAGAAGATGACATGGTTTCCAACTTTCTAAACCGGTTAATTCCACTTGGAATTGACAGATATATCGGATTTTGGAGTAGTTTTCGAGCAATATTCGGACAAATCTGCCCATATTTCCGAAACTATATGTCGTAGAAAGATGAAATCGGTATTTTTAGAAAGATCTCGAAAAAATACAGTAGATGACATGGTTTCAAACTTTCTAAACCGGTTAATTCCACTCGGAATTGACAGATATAGCGGATTTTGGAGTAGTTTTCGAGCAATATTAGGACAAATCTGCCCATATCTCCGAAACTATATTTCGTAGAACGGTGAAATCGGTATTTTTAGAAAGATCTCGTGAAAATACAGTAGATGAAATGGTTTCCAACTTTCTAAACCGGTTAATTCCACTCTGAATTGACAGATATAACGGATTTTGGAGTAGTTTTCGAGCAATATTCGGACAAATCTGCCCATATCTCCGAAACTATATGTCGTAGAAGGGGGAAATCGGTATTTTTAGAAAGATCTCGTGAAAATACAGTAGATGACATGGTTTCAAACTTTCTAAACCGGTTAATTCCACTCGGAATTGACAGATATAGCGGATTTTGGAGTAGTTTTCGAGCAATATTAGGACAAATCTGCCCATATCTCCGAAACTATATGTCGTAGAACGGTGAAATCGGTATTTTTAGAAAGATCTCGTGAAAATGCAGTAGATGAAATGGTTTCCAACTTTCTAAACCGGTTAATTCCACTCGGAATTGACAGATATATCGGATTTTGGAGTAGTTTTCGAGCAATATTAGGACAAATCTGCCCATATCTCCGAAACTATATGTCGTAGAACGGTGAAATCGGTATTTTTAGAAAGATCTCATGAAAATGCAGTAGATGAAATGGTTTCCAACTTTCTAAACCGGTTAATTCCACTCGGAATTGACAGATATAACGGATTTTGGGGTAGTTTTCGAGCAATATTCGGACAAATCTGCCCATATCTCCGAAACTATATGTCGTAGAACGGTGAAATCGGTATTTTTAGAAAGATCTCGTGAAAGTACAGTAGATGAAATGGTTTCCAACTTTCTAAACCGGTTAATTCCACTCGGAATTGACAGATATAACGGATTTTGGAGTAGTTTTCGAGCAATATTCGGACAAATCTTCCCATATCTCCGAAACTATATATCGTAGGACGGTGAAATCGTTATTTTTGGAAAGATCTCGTGAAAATACAGTAGATGACATGGTTTCAAACTTTCTAAACCGGTTAATTCTATTCGGAATTGCCAAAAACTCATATGACGCATTTTCAGCTATTTTCGGACAAATCTGCCCATATCTCCGAAACTATATGTCGTAGAACGGTGAAATCGGTATTTTTAGAAAGATCTCGTGAAAATGCAGTAGATGAAATGGTTTCCAACTTTCTAAACCCGTTAATTCCACTCGGAATTGACAGATATATCGGATTTTGGAGTAGTTTTCGAGCAATATTAGGACAAATCTGCCCATATCTCCGAAACTATATGTCGTAGAACGGTGAAATCGGTATTTTTAGAAAGATCTCGTGAAAATGCAGTAGATGAAATGGTTTCCAACTTTCTAAACCGGTTAATTCCACTCGGAATTGACAGATATAACGGATTTTGGGGTAGTTTTCGAGCAATATTCGGACAAATCTGCCCATATCTCCGAAACTATATGTCGTAGAACGGTGAAATCGGTATTTTTAGAAAGATCTCGTGAAAGTACAGTAGATGAAATGGTTTCCAACTTTCTAAACCGGTTAATTCCACTCGGAATTGACAGATATAACGGATTTTGGAGTAGTTTTCGAGCAATATTCGGACAAATCTTCCCATATCTCCGAAACTATATGTCGTAGAACGGTGAAATCGGCATTTTTAGAAAGATCTCGTGAAAATACAGTAGATGACATGGTTTCAAACTTTCTAAACCGGTTAATTCTATTCGGAATTGCCAAAAACTCATATAACGCATTTTCAGCTATTTTCGGACAAATCTGCCCATATCTCCGAAACTATATGTCGTAGAACGGTGAAATCGGTATTTTTAGAAAGATCTCGTCAAAGTATAGTAGATGAAATGGTTTCCAACTTTCTAAACCGGTTAATTCCACTCGGAATTGACAGATATAACGGATTTTGGAGTAGTTTTCGAGCAATATTCGGACAAATCTTCCCATATCTCCGAAACTATATATCGTAGGACGGTGAAATCGTTATTTTTGGAAAGATCTCGTGAAAATACAGTAGATGACATGGTTTCAAACTTTCTAAACCGGTTAATTCTATTCGGAATTGCCAAAAACTCTTATAACGCATTTTCAGCTATTTTCGGACAAATCTGCCCATATCTCCGAAACTATATGTCGTAGAACGGTGAAATCGGTATTTTTAGAAAGATCTCGTGAAAGTACAGTAGATGACATGGTTTCAAACTTTCTAAACCGGTTAATTCCACTCGGAATTGACAGATATAGCGGATTTTGGAGTAGTTTTCGAGCAATATTAGGACAAATCTGCCCATATCTCCGAAACTATATTTCGTAGAACGGTGAAGTCGGTATTTTTAGAAAGATCTCGTGAAAATACAGTAGATGAAATGGTTTCCAACTTTCTAAACCGGTTCATTCCACTCTGAATTGACAGATATAACGGATTTTGGAGTAGTTTTCGAGCAATATTCGGACAAATCTTCCCATATCTCCGAAACTATATGTCGTAGAACGGTGAAATCGGCATTTTTAGAAAGATCTCGTGAAAATACAGTAGATGACATGGTTTCAAACTTTCTAAACCGGTTAATTCTATTCGGAATTGCCAAAAACTCATATAACGCATTTTCAGCTATTTTCGGACAAATCTGCCCATATCTCCGAAACTATATGTCGTAGAACGGTGAAATCGGTATTTTTAGAAAGATCTCGTCAAAGTATAGTAGATGAAATGGTTTCCAACTTTCTAAACCGGTTAATTCCACTCGGAATTGACAGATATAACGGATTTTGGAGTAGTTTTCGAGCAATATTCGGACAAATCTTCCCATATCTCCGAAACTATATGTCGTAGAACGGTGAAATCGGCATTTTTAGAAAGATCTCGAAAAAATACAGTAGATGACATGGTCTCAAACTTTCTAAACCGGTTAATTCTATTCGGAATTGCCAAAAATTCATATAACGCATTTTCAGCTATTTTCGAGCTATTTTCGGACAAATCAGCCCATATCTCCGAAACTATATATCGTAGGACGGTGAAATCGGTATTTTTGGAAAGATCTCGTGAAAATACAGTAGATGAAATGGTTTCCAACTTTCTAAACCGGTTAATTCCACTCGGAATTGACAGATATAACGGATTTTGGAGTAGTTTTCGAGTAATATTCGGACATATCTGCCCATATCTTTGAAACTATATGTCGTCGAACGGTGAAATCGGTATTTTTAGAAAGATCTCGTGAAAATGCAGTAGATGAAATGGTTTCCAACTTTCTAAACCGGTTAACTCCACTCGGAATTGACAGATATAACGGATTTTGGAGTAGTTTTCGAGCAATATTCGGACAAATCTGCCCATATCTCCGAAACTATATGTCGTAGAACGGTGAAATCGGTATTTTTAGAAAGACCTCGTGAAAATACAGTAGATGAAATGGTTTCCAACTTTCTAAACCGATTAATTCCACTCGGAATTGACAGATATAACGGATTTTGGAGTAGATTTCGAGCAATATTCGGACAAATCTGCCCATATCTCCGAAACTATATGTCGTAGAACGGTGAAATCGGTATTTTTAGAAAGATCTCGTGAAAATACAGTAGATGAAATGGTTTCCAACTTTCTAAACCGGTTAATTCCACTCTGAATTGACAGATATAACGGATTTTGGAGTAGTTTTCGAGCAATATTCGGACAAATCTGCCCATATCTCCGAAACTATATGTCGTAGAAGGGGGAAATCGGTATTTTTAGAAAGATCTCGAAAAAATACAGTAGATGACATGGTTTCAAAATTTCTAAACCGGTTAATTCCACTCGGAATTGACAGATATAGCGGATTTTGGAGTAGTTTTCGAGCAATATTCGGACAAATCTGCCCATATTTCCGAAACTATATGTCGTAGAACGGTGAAATCGGTATTTTTAGAAAGATCTCGTGAAAATACAGTAGATGACATGGTTTCAAACTTTCTAAACCGGTTAATTCCACTCGGAATTGACAGATATATCGGATTTTGGAGTAGTTTTCGAGCAATATTCGGACAAATCTGCCCATATTTCCGAAACTATATGTCGTAGAACGGTGAAATCGGTATTTTTAGAAAGATCTCGTGAAAGTACAGTAGATGAAATGGTTTCCAACTTTCTAAACCGGTTAATTCCACTCGGAATTGACAGATATAACGGATTTTGGAGTAGTTTTCGAGCAATATTCGGACAAATCTTCCCATATCTCCGAAACTATATGTCGTAGAACGGTGAAATCGGCATTTTTAGAAAGATCTCGAAAAAATACAGTAGATGACATGGTCTCAAACTTTCTAAACCGGTTAATTCTATTCGGAATTGCCAAAAATTCATATAACGCATTTTCAGCTATTTTCGAGCTATTTTCGGACAAATCAGCCCATATCTCCGAAACTATATATCGTAGGACGGTGAAATCGGTATTTTTGGAAAGATCTCGTGAAAATACAGTAGATGAAATGGTTTCCAACTTTCTAAACCGGTTAATTCCACTCGGAATTGACAGATATAACGGATTTTGGAGTAGTTTTCGAGTAATATTCGGACATATCTGCCCATATCTTTGAAACTATATGTCGTCGAACGGTGAAATCGGTATTTTTAGAAAGATCTCGTGAAAATGCAGTAGATGAAATGGTTTCCAACTTTCTAAACCGGTTAATTCCACTCGGAATTGACAGATATAACGGATTTTGGAGTAGTTTTCGAGCAATATTCGGACAAATCTGCCCATATCTCCGAAACTATATGTCGTAGAACGGTGAAATCGGTATTTTTAGAAAGACCTCGTGAAAATACAGTAGATGAAATGGTTTCCAACTTTCTAAACCGATTAATTCCACTCGGAATTGACAGATATAACGGATTTTGGAGTAGTTTTCGAGCAATATTCGGACAAATCAGCCCATATCTCCGAAACTATATATCGTAGGACGGTGAAATCGGCATTTTTAGAAAGATCTCGAAAAAATACAGTAGATGACATGGTCTCAAACTTTCTAAACCGGTTAATTCTATCCGGAATTGCCAAAAACTCATATAACGCATTTTCAGCCTTTTTCGAGCTATTTTCGTACAAATCAGCCCATATCTCCGAAACTATATATCGTAGGACGGTGAAATCATTATTTTTGGAAAGATCTCGTGAAAATACAGTAGATGACATGGTTTCAAACTTTCTAAACAGGTTAATTCTATTCGGAATTGCCAAAAACTCATATAACGCATTTTCAGCTATTTTCGAGCTATTTTCGAACAAATCTGCCCATATCTCCGAAACTATATGTCGTAGAACGGTGAAATCGGCATTTTTAGAAAGATCTCGAAAAAATACAGTAGATGACATGGTCTCAAACTTTCTAAACCGGTTAATTCTATCCGGAATTGCCAAAAACTCATATAACGCATTTTCAGCCTTTTTCGAGCTATTTTCGTACAAATCAGCCCATATCTCCGAAACTATATATCGTAGGACGGTGAAATCATTATTTTTGGAAAGATCTCGTGAAAATACAGTAGATGACATGGTTTCAAACTTTCTAAACAGGTTAATTCTATTCGGAATTGCCAAAAACTCATATAACGCATTTTCAGCTATTTTCGAGCTATTTTCGGACAAATCAGCCCATATCTCCGAAACTATATATCGTAGAACGGTGAAATCGGCATTTTTAGAAAGATCTCGAAAAAATACAGTAGATGACATGGTCTCAAACTTTCTAAACCGGTTAATTCTATCCGGAATTGCCAAAAACTCATATAACGCATTTTCCGCCTTTTTCGAGCTATTTTCGTACAAATCAGCCCATATCTCCGAAACTATATATCGTAGGACGGTGAAATCATTATTTTTGGAAAGATCTCGTGAAAATACAGTAGATGACATGGTTTCAAACTTTCTAAACAGGTTAATTCTATTCGGAATTGCCAAAAACTCATATAACGCATTTTCAGCTATTTTCGAGCTATTTTCGGACAAATCAGCCCATATCTCCGAAACTATATATCGTAGGACGGTGAAATCGGTATTTTTAGAAAGATCTCGAAAAAATACAGTAGATGACATGGTCTCAAACTTTCTAAACCGGTTAATTCTATCCGGAATTGCCAAAAACTCATATAACGCATTTTCAGCCTTTTTCGAGCTATTTTCGTACAAATCAGCCCATATCTCCGAAACTATATGTCGTAGAACGGTGAAATCGGCATTTTTAGAAAGATCTCGAAAAAATACAGTAGATGACATGGTCTCAAACTTTCTAAACCGGTTAATTCTATCCGGAATTGCCAAAAACTCATATAACGCATTTTCAGCTATTTTCGAGCTATTTTCGTACAAATCAGCCCATATCTCCGAAACTATATATCGTAGGACGGTGAAATCGGTATTTTTAGAAAGATCTCGTGAAAATACAGTAGACGACATGGTTTCAAACTTTCTAAACCGGTTAATTCTATCCGGAATTGCCAAAAACTCATATAACGCTTTTTCAGCTATTTTCGAGCTATTTTCGGACAAATCAGCCCATATCTCCGAAACTATATATCGTAGGACGGTGAAATCGGTATTTTTAGAAAGATCTCGTGAAAATACAGTAGATGACATGGTTTCAAACTTTCTAAACCGGTTAATTCCACTCGGAATTGACAGATATAGCGGATTTTGGAGTAGTTTTCAAGCAATATTAGGACAAATCTGCCCATATCTCCGAAACTATATGTCGTAGAACGGTGAAATCGGCATTTTTAGAAAGATCTCGAAAAAATACAGTAGATGACATGGTCTCAAACTTTCTAAACCGGTTAATTCTATCCGGAATTGCCAAAAACTCATATAACGCATTTTCAGCTATTTTCGAGCTATTTTCGTACAAATCAGCCCATATCTCCGAAACTATATGTCGTAGAACGGTGAAATCGGTATTTTTAGAAAGACCTCGTGAAAGTACAGTAGATGAAATGGTGTCCAACTTTCTAAACCGGTTAATTCCACTCGGAATTGACAGATATAACGGATTTTGGAGTAGTTTTCGAGCAATATTCGGTCAAATCTGCCCATATTTCCGAAACTATATGTCGTAGAAAGATGAAATCGGTATTTTTAGAAAGATCTCGAAAAAATACAGTAGATAACATGGTTTCAAACTTTCTAAACCGGTTAATTCCACTCGGAATTGACAGATATATCGGATTTTGGAGTAGTTTTCGAGCAATATTCGGACAAATCTGCCCATCTCTCCGAAACTATATGTCGTAGAACGGTGAAATCGGTATTTTTAGAAAGATCTCGTGAAAATACAGTAGATGAAATGGTTTCCAACTTTCTAAACCGGTTAATTCCACTCGGAATTGACAGATATAACGGATTTTGTAGTAGTTTTCGAGCAATATTCGGACCAATCTGCCCATATCTCCGAAACTACATGTCGTAGAACGGTGAAATCGGTATTTTTAGAAAGATCTCGTGAAAATGCAGTAGATGAAATGGTTTCCAACTTTCTAAACCGGTTAATTCCACTCGGAATTGACAGATATAACGGATTTTGGAGTAGTTTTCGAGCAATATTCGGACAAATCTGCCCATATCTTTGAAACTATATGTCGTCGAACGGTGAAATCGGTATTTTTAGAAGGATCTCGAAAAAATACAGAAGATGACACGGTTTCAAACTTTCTAAACCGGTTAATTCCACTCGGAATTGACAGATATAACGGATTTTGGAGTAGTTTTCGAGCAATATTCGGACAAATCTGCCCATATCTCCGAAACAATATGTCGTAGAACGGTGAAATCGGCATTTTTAGAAAGATCTCGAAAAAATACAGTAGATGACATGGTCTCAAACTTTCTAAACCGGTTAATTCTATCCGGAATTGCCAAAAACTCATATAACGCATTTTCAGCTATTTTCGAGCTATTTTCGTACAAATCAGCCCATATCTCCGAAACTCTATATCGTAGGACGGTGAAATCGGTATTTTTAGAAAGATCTCGTGAAAATGCTGTAGATGAAATGGTTTCCAACTTTCTAAACCGGTTAATTCCACTCGGAATTGACAGATATAACGGATTTTGGAGTAGTTTTCGAGCAATATTCGGACAAATCTGCCCATATCTCCGAAACTATATGTCGTAGAACGGTGAAATCGGCATTTTTAGAAAGATCTCGAAAAAATACAGTAAATGACATGGTTTCAAACTTTCTAAACCGGTTAATTCTATTCGGAATTGCCAAAAATTCATATAACGCATTTTCAGCGATTTTCGAGCTATTTTCGGACAAATCAGCCAATATCTCCGAAACTATATATCGTAGGACGGTGAAATCGGTATTTTTAGAAAGATCTCGTGAAAATACGGTAGATGACATGGTTTCAAACTTTCTAAACCGGTTAATTCTATCCGGAATAGCCAAAAACTCATATAACGCATTTTCAGCTATTTTCGAGCTATTTTCGAACAAATCTGCCCATATCTCCGAAACTATATGTCGTAGAACGGTGAAATCGGCATTTTTAGAAAGATCTCGAAAAAATACAGAAGATGACATGGTCTCAAACTTTCTAAACCGGTTAATTCTATCCGGAATTGCCAAAAACTCATATAACGCATTTTCAGCCTTTTTCGAGCTATTTTCGTACAAATCAGCCCATATCTCCGAAACTATATATCGTAGGACGGTGAAATCATTATTTTTGGAAAGATCTCGTGAAAATACAGTAGATGACATGGTTTCAAACTTTCTAAACAGGTTAATTCTATTCGGAATTGCCAAAAACTCATATAACGCATTTTCAGCTATTTTCGAGCTATTTTCGGACAAATCTGCCCATATCTCCGAAACTATATGTCGTAGAACGGTGAAACCGGTATTTTTAGAAAGATCTCGTGAAAATGCAGTAGATGAAATGGTTTCCAACTTTCTAAACCGGTTAATTCCACTCGGACTTGACAGATATAACGGATTTTGGAGTAGTTTTCGAGCAATATTCGGACAAATCTGCCCATATCTCCGAAACTATATGTCGTAGAACGGTGAAATCGGCATTTTTAGAAAGATCTCGAAAAAATACAGTAGATGACATGGTCTCAAACTTTCTAAACCGGTTAATTCTATCCGGAATTGCCAAAAACTCATATAACGCATTTTCAGCTATTTTCGAGCTATTTTCGTACAAATCAGCCCATATCTCCGAAACTATATATCGTAGGACGGTGAAATCGGTATTTTTAGAAAGATCTCGTGAAAATACAGTAGATGACATGGTTTCAAACTTTCTAAACCGGTTAATTCCACTCGGAATTGACAGATATAGCGGATTTTGGAGTAGTTTTCGAGCAATATTAGGACAAATCTGCCCATATCTCCGAAACTATATGTCGTAGAAAGATGAAATCGGTATTTTTAGAAAGATCTCGAAAAAATACAGTAGATGACATGGTTTCAAACTTTCTAAACCGGTTAATTCCACTCGGAATTGACAGATATAACGGATTTTGGAGTAGTTTTCGAGCAATATTCGGTCAAATCTGCCCATATTTCCGAAACTATATGTCGTAGAAAGATGAAATCGGTATTTTTAGAAAGATCTCGAAAAAATACAGTAGATAACATGGTTTCAAACTTTCTAAACCGGTTAATTCCACTCGGAATTGACAGATATAACGGATTTTGGAGTAGTTTTCGAGCAATATTCGGTCAAATCTGCCCATATTTCCGAAACTATATGTCGTA
This sequence comes from Platypus cylindrus, assembly GCA_949748235.1. Taxonomy (NCBI): domain Eukaryota; kingdom Metazoa; phylum Arthropoda; class Insecta; order Coleoptera; family Curculionidae; genus Platypus; species Platypus cylindrus. The sequence continues at coordinate 1,229,846 of CATIYE010000015.1, forward strand.
GAAAGATGAAATCGGTATTTTTAGAAAGATCTCGAAAAAATACAGTAGATAACATGGTTTCAAACTTTCTAAACCGGTTAATTCCACTCGGAATTGACAGATATATCGGATTTTGGAGTAGTTTTCGAGCAATATTCGGACAAATCTGCCCATATCTCCGAAACTATATGTCGTAGAAGGGTGAAATCGGTATTTTTAGAAAGATCTCGTGAAAATGCAGTAGATGAAATGGTTTCCAACTTTCTAAACCGGTTAATTCCACTCGGAATTGACAGATATAACGGATTTTCTAGTAGTTTTCGAGCAATATTCGGACAAATCTGCCCATATCTCCGAAACTATATGTCGTAGAACGGTGAAATCGGTATTTTTAGAAAGATCTCGTGAAAATACAGTAGATGAAATGGTTTCCAACTTTCTAAACCGGTTAATTCCACTCGGAATTGACAGATATAACGGATTTTGGTGTAGTTTTCGAGCAATATTCGGACAAATCAGCCCATATCTCCGAAACTATATGTCGTAGAACGGTGAAATCGGTATTTTTAGAAAGATCGCGTGAAAATGCAGTAGATGAAGTGGTTTCCAACTTTCTAAACCGGTTAATTCCACTCGGAATTGACAGATATAACGGATTTTGGAGTAGTTTTCGAGCAATATTCGGACAAATCTGCCCATATCTCCGAAACTATATGTCGTAGAACGGTGAAATCGGTATTTTTAGAAAGATCTCGTGAAAATACAGTAGATGAAATGGTTTCCAACTTTCTAAACCGGTTAATTCCACTCGGAATTGACAGATATAACGGATTTTGGAGTAGTTTTCGAGCAATATTCGGACAAATCTGTCCATATCTCCGAAACTATATATCGTAGGACGGTGAAATCGGTATTTTTGGAAAGATCTCGTGAAAATGCAGTAGATGAAATGGTTTCCAACTTTCTAAACCGGTTAATTCCACTCGGAATTGACAGGTATAACGGATTTTGGAGTAGTTTTCGAGCAATATTCGGACAAATCTGCCCATATCTCCGAAACTATATATCGTAGAACGGTGAAATCGGTATTTTTAGAAAGATCTCGTGAAAATACAGTAGATGAAATGGTTTCCAACTTTCTAAACCGGTTAATTCCACTCGGAATTGACAGATATAACGGATTTTGGAGTAGTTTTCGAGCAATATTCGGACAAATCTGCCCATATCTCCGAAACTACATGTCGTAGAACGGTGAGATCGGTATTTTTAGAAAGATCTCGTGAAAATGCAGTAGACGAAATGGTTTCCAACTTTCTAAACCGGTTAATTCCACTCGGAATTGACAGATATAACGGATTTTGGAGTAGTTTTCGAGCAATATTCGGACAAATCTGCCCATATCTCCGAAACTATATATCGTAGGACGGTGAAATCGGTATTTTTAGAAAGATTTCGAAAAAATACAGTAAATGACATGGTTTCAAACTTTCTAAACCGGTTAATTCTATTCGGAATTGCCAAAAATTCATATAACGCATTTTCAGCGATTTTCGAGCTATTTTCGGACAAATCAGCCCATATCTCCGAAACTATATATCGTAAGACGGTGAAATCGGTATTTTTAGAAAGATCTCGTGAAAATACGGTAGATGACATGGTTTCAAACTTTCTAAACCGGTTAATTCTATCCGGAATTGCCAAAAACTCATATAACGCATTTTCAGCCTTTTTCGAGCTATTTTCGTACAAATCAGCCCATATCTCCGAAACTATATATCGTAGGACGGTGAAATCATTATTTTTGGAAAGATCTCGTGAAAATACAGTAGATGACATGGTTTCAAACTTTCTAAACCGGTTAATTCTATCCGGAATAGCCAAAAACTCATATAACGCATTTTCAGCTATTTTCGAGCTATTTTCGAACAAATCTGCCCATATCTCCGAAACTATATGTCGTAGAACGGTGAAATCGGCATTTTTAGAAAGATCTCGAAAAAATACAGTAGATGACATGGTCTCAAACTTTCTAAACCGGTTAATTCTATCCGGAATTGCCAAAAACTCATATAACGCATTTTCAGCCTTTTTCGAGCTATTTTCGTACAAATCAGCCCATATCTCCGAAACTATATATCGTAGGACGGTGAAATCATTATTTTTGGAAAGATCTCGTGAAAATACAGTAGATGACATGGTTTCAAACTTTCTAAACAGGTTAATTCTATTCGGAATTGCCAAAAACTCATATAACGCATTTTCAGCTATTTTCGAGCTATTTTCGGACAAATCAGCCCATATCTCCGAAACTACATGTCGTAGAACGGTGAGATCGGTATTTTTAGAAAGATCTCGTGAAAATGCAGTAGACGAAATGGTTTCCAACTTTCTAAACCGGTTAATTCCACTCGGAATTGACAGATATAACGGATTTTGGAGTAGTTTTCGAGCAATATTCGGACAAATCTGCCCATATCTCCGAAACTATATGTCGTAGAACGGTGAAATCGGTATTTTTAGAAAGATCTCGTGAAAATACAGTAGATGAAATGGTTTCCAACTTTCTAAACCGGTTAATTCCACTCGGAATTGACAGATATAACGGATTTTGGAGTAGTTTTCGAGCATTATTCGGACAAATCTGCCCATATCTCCGAAACTATATGTCGTAGAACGGTGAAATCGGTATTTTTAGAAAGATCTCGTGAAAATGCAGTAGATGAAATGGTTTCCAACTTTCTAAACCGGTTAATTCCACTCGGAATTGACAGATATAACGGATTTTGGAGTAGTTTTCGAGCAATATTCGGACAAATCTGCCCATATCTTTGAAACTATATGTCGTCGAACGGTGAAATCGGTATTTTTAGAAAGATCTCGAAAAAATACAGTAGATGACATGGTCTCAAACTTTCTAAACCGGTTAATTCTATCCGGAATTGCCAAAAACTCATATAACGCATTTTCAGCTATTTTCGAGCTATTTTCGTACAAATCAGCCCATATCTCCGAAACTCTATATCGTAGAACGGTGAAACCGGTATTTTTAGAAAGATCTCGTGAAAATGCAGTAGATGGAATGGTTTCCAACTTTCTAAACCGGTTAATTCCACTCGGAATTGACAGATATAACGGATTTTGGAGTAGTTTTCGAGCAATATTCGGACAAATCTGCCCATATCTCCGAAACTATATGTCGTAGAACGGTGAAATCGGCATTTTTAGAAAGATCTCGAAAAAATACAGTAAATGACATGGTTTCAAACTTTCTAAACCGGTTAATTCTATTCGGAATTGCCAAAAATTCATATAACGCATTTTCAGCGATTTTCGAGCTATTTTCGGACAAATCAGCCCATATCTCCGAAACTATATATCGTAGGACGGTGAAATCGGTATTTTTAGAAAGATCTCGTGAAAATACGGTAGATGACATGGTTTCAAACTTTCTAAACCGGTTAATTCTATCCGGAATAGCCAAAAACTCATATAACGCATTTTCAGCTATTTTCGAGCTATTTTCGTACAAATCAGCCCATATCTCCGAAACTATATATCGTAGAACGGTGAAATCGGTATTTTTAGAAAGATCTCGTGAAAATACAGTAGATGAAATGGTTTCCAACTTTCTAAACCGGTTAATTCCACTCGGAATTGACAGATATAACGGATTTTGGAGTAGTTTTCGAGCATTATTCGGACAAATCTGCCCATATCTCCGAAACTATATGTCGTAGAACGGTGAAATCGGTATTTTTAGAAAGATCTCGTGAAAATGCAGTAGATGACATGGTCTCAAACTTTCTAAACCGGTTAATTCTATCCGGAATTGCCAAAAACTCATATAACGCATTTTCAGCTATTTTCGAGCTATTTTCGTACAAATCAGCCCATATCTCCGAAACTATATATCGTAGGACGGTGAAATCGGTATTTTTAGAAAGATCTCGTGAAAATACGGTAGATGACATGGTTTCAAACTTTCTAAACCGGTTAATTCCACTCGGAATTGACAGATATAACGGATTTTGGAGTAGTTTTCGAGCAATATTCGGACAAATCTGCCCATATCTCCGAAACTATATGTCGTAGAACGGTGAAATCGGCATTTTTAGAAAGATCTCGAAAAAATACAGTAAATGACATGGTTTCAAACTTTCTAAACCGGTTAATTCTATCCGGAATTGCCAAAAACTCATATAACGCATTTTCAGCTATTTTCGAGCTATTTTCGTACAAATCAGCCCATATCTCCGAAACTATATATCGTAGGACGGTGAAATCGGTATTTTTAGAAAGATCTCGTGAAAATACAGTAGACGACATGGTTTCAAACTTTCTAAACCGGTTAATTCTATCCGGAATTGCCAAAAACTCATATAACGCTTTTTCAGCTATTTTCGAGCTATTTTCGTACAAATTAGCCCATATCTCCGAAACTATATATCGTAGGACGGTGAAATCGGTATTTTTAGAAAGATCTCGTGAAAATACAGTAGATGACATGGTTTCAATCTTTCTAAACCGGTTAATTCCACTCGGAATTGACAGATATAGCGGATTTTGGAGTAGTTTTCGAGCAATATTAGGACAAATCTGCCCATATCTCCGAAACTATATGTCGTAGAACGGTGAAATCGGCATTTTTAGAAAGATCTCGAAAAAATACAGTAGATGACATGGTTTCAAACTTTCTAAACCGGTTAATTCCACTCGGAATTGACAGATATAACGGATTTTGGAGTAGTTTTCGAGCAATATTCGGTCAAATCTGCCCATATTTCCGAAACTATATGTCGTAGAAAGATGAAATCGGTATTTTTAGAAAGATCTCGAAAAAATACAGTAGATAACATGGTTTCAAACTTTCTAAACCGGTTAATTCCACTCGGAATTGACAGATATAACGGATTTTGGAGTAGTTTTCGAGCAATATTCGGTCAAATCTGCCCATATTTCCGAAACTATATGTCGTAGAAAGATGAAATCGGTATTTTTAGAAAGATCTCGAAAAAATACAGTAGATAACATGGTTTCAAACTTTCTAAACCGGTTAATTCCACTCGGAATTGACAGATATATCGGATTTTGGAGTAGTTTTCGAGCAATATTCGGACAAATCTGCCCATATCTCCGAAACTATATGTCGTAGAAGGGTGAAATCGGTATTTTTAGAAAGATCTCGTGAAAATGCAGTAGATGAAATGGTTTCCAACTTTCTAAACCGGTTAATTCCACTCGGAATTGACAGATATAACGGATTTTCTAGTAGTTTTCGAGCAATATTCGGACAAATCTGCCCATATCTCCGAAACTATATGTCGTAGAACGGTGAAATCGGTATTTTTAGAAAGATCTCGTGAAAATACAGTAGATGAAATGGTTTCCAACTTTCTAAACCGGTTAATTCCACTCGGAATTGACTGATATAACGGATTTTGGTGTAGTTTTCGAGCAATATTCGGACAAATCAGCCCATATCTCCGAAACTATATGTCGTAGAACGGTGAAATCGGTATTTTTAGAAAGATCGCGTGAAAATGCAGTAGATGAAGTGGTTTCCAACTTTCTAAACCGGTTAATTCCACTCGGAATTGACAGATATAACGGATTTTGGAGTAGTTTTCGAGCAATATTCGGACAAATCTGCCCATATCTCCGAAACTATATGTCGTAGAACGGTGAAATCGGTATTTTTAGAAAGATCTCGTGAAAATACAGTAGATGAAATGGTTTCCAACTTTCTAAACCGGTTAATTCCACTCGGAATTGACAGATATAACGGATTTTGGAGTAGTTTTCGAGCAATATTCGGACAAATCTGTCCATATCTCCGAAACTATATATCGTAGGACGGTGAAATCGGTATTTTTGGAAAGATCTCGTGAAAATGCAGTAGATGAAATGGTTTCCAACTTTCTAAACCGGTTAATTCCACTCGGAATTGACAGATATAACGGATTTTGGAGTAGTTTTCGAGCAATATTCGGACAAATCTGCCCATATCTCCGAAACTATATATCGTAGAACGGTGAAATCGGTATTTTTAGAAAGATCTCGTGAAAATACAGTAGATGAAATGGTTTCCAACTTTCTAAACCGGTTAATTCCACTCGGAATTGACAGATATAACGGATTTTGGAGTAGTTTTCGAGCAATATTCGGACAAATCTGCCCATATCTCCGAAACTACATGTCGTAGAACGGTGAGATCGGTATTTTTAGAAAGATCTCGTGAAAATGCAGTAGATGAAATGGTTTCCAACTTTCTAAACCGGTTAATTCCACTCGGAATTGACAGATATAACGGATTTTGGAGTAGTTTTCGAGCAATATTCGGACAAATCTGCCCATATCTCCGAAACTATATATCGTAGGACGGTGAAATCGGTATTTTTAGAAAGATTTCGAAAAAATACAGTAAATGACATGGTTTCAAACTTTCTAAACCGGTTAATTCTATTCGGAATTGCCAAAAATTCATATAACGCATTTTCAGCGATTTTCGAGCTATTTTCGGACAAATCAGCCCATATCTCCGAAACTATATATCGTAGGACGGTGAAATCGGTATTTTTAGAAAGATCTCGTGAAAATACGGTAGATGACATGGTTTCAAACTTTCTAAACCGGTTAATTCTATCCGGAATTGCCAAAAACTCATATAACGCATTTTCAGCCTTTTTCGAGCTATTTTCGTACAAATCAGCCCATATCTCCGAAACTATATATCGTAGGACGGTGAAATCATTATTTTTGGAAAGATCTCGTGAAAATACAGTAGATGACATGGTTTCAAACTTTCTAAACCGGTTAATTCTATCCGGAATAGCCAAAAACTCATATAACGCATTTTCAGCTATTTTCGAGCTATTTTCGAACAAATCTGCCCATATCTCCGAAACTATATGTCGTAGAACGGTGAAATCGGCATTTTTAGAAAGATCTCGAAAAAATACAGTAGATGACATGGTCTCAAACTTTCTAAACCGGTTAATTCTATCCGGAATTGCCAAAAACTCATATAACGCATTTTCAGCCTTTTTCGAGCTATTTTCGTACAAATCAGCCCACATCTCCGAAACTATATATCGTAGGACGGTGAAATCATTATTTTTGGAAAGATCTCGAAAAAATACAGTAGATGACATGGTCTCAAACTTTCTAAACCGGTTAATTCTATCCGGAATTGCCAAAAACTCATATAACGCATTTTCAGCCTTTTTCGAGCTATTTTCGTACAAATCAGCCCATATCTCCGAAACTATATGTCGTAGAACGGTGAAATCGGCATTTTTAGAAAGATCTCGAAAAAATACAGTAGATGACATGGTCTCAAACTTTCTAAACCGGTTAATTCTATCCGGAATTGCCAAAAACTCATATAACGCATTTTCAGCTATTTTCGAGCTATTTTCGTACAAATCAGCCCATATCTCCGAAACTATATATCGTAGGACGGTGAAATCGGTATTTTTAGAAAGATCTCGTGAAAATACAGTAGACGACATGGTTTCAAACTTTCTAAACCGGTTAATTCTATCCGGAATTGCCAAAAACTCATATAACGCTTTTTCAGCTATTTTCGAGCTATTTTCGGACAAATCAGCCCATATCTCCGAAACTATATATCGTAGGACGGTGAAATCGGTATTTTTAGAAAGATCTCGAAAAAATACAGTAGATGACATGGTCTCAAACTTTCTAAACCGGTTAATTCTATCCGGAATTGCCAAAAACTCATATAACGCATTTTCAGCCTTTTTCGAGCTATTTTCGTACAAATCAGCCCATATCTCCGAAACTATATGTCGTAGAACGGTGAAATCGGCATTTTTAGAAAGATCTCGAAAAAATACAGTAGATGACATGGTCTCAAACTTTCTAAACCGGTTAATTCTATCCGGAATTGCCAAAAACTCATATAACGCATTTTCAGCTATTTTCGAGCTATTTTCGTACAAATCAGCCCATATCTCCGAAACTATATATCGTAGGACGGTGAAATCGGTATTTTTAGAAAGATCTCGTGAAAATACAGTAGACGACATGGTGTCCAACTTTCTAAACCGGTTAATTCCACTCGGAATTGACAGATATAACGGATTTTGGAGTAGTTTTCGAGCAATATTCGGTCAAATCTGCCCATATTTCCGAAACTATATGTCGTAGAAAGATGAAATCGGTATTTTTAGAAAGATCTCGAAAAAATACAGTAGATAACATGGTTTCAAACTTTCTAAACCGGTTAATTCCACTCGGAATTGACAGATATATCGGATTTTGGAGTAGTTTTCGAGCAATATTCGGACAAATCTGCCCATCTCTCCGAAACTATATGTCGTAGAACGGTGAAATCGGTATTTTTAGAAAGATCTCGTGAAAATACAGTAGATGAAATGGTTTCCAACTTTCTAAACCGGTTAATTCCACTCGGAATTGACAGATATAACGGATTTTGTAGTAGTTTTCGAGCAATATTCGGACCAATCTGCCCATATCTCCGAAACTACATGTCGTAGAACGGTGAGATCGGTATTTTTAGAAAGATCTCGTGAAAATGCAGTAGAGGAAATGGTTTCCAACTTTCTAAACCGGCTAATTCCACTCGGAATTGACAGATATAACGGATTTTGGAGTAGTTTTCGAGCAATATTCGGACAAATCTGCCCATATTTCCGAAACTATATGTCGTAGAACGGTGAAATCGGTATTTTTAGAAAGATCTCGTGAAAATACAGTAGATGAAATGGTTTCCAACTTTCTAAACCGGTTAATTCCACTCGGAATTGACAGATATAACGGATTTTGGAGTAGTTTTCGAGCAATATTCGGACAAATCTGCCCATATCTCCGAAACTATATATCGTAGAACGGTGAAATCGGTATTTTTAGAAAGATCTCGTGAAAATACAGTAGATGAAATGGTTTCCAACTTTCTAAACCGGTTAATTCCACTCGGAATTGACAGATATAACGGATTTTGGAGTAGTTTTCGAGCAATATTCGGACAAATCTGCCCATATCTCCGAAACTATATATCGTAGGACGGTGAAATCGGTATTTTTAGAAAGATCTCGAAAAAATACAGTAAATGACATGGCTTCAAACTTTCTAAACCGGTTAATTCTATTCGGAATTGCCAAAAATTCATATAACGCATTTTCAGCGATTTTCGAGCTATTTTCGGACAAATCAGCCCATATCTCCGAAACTATATATCGTAGGACGGTGAAATCGGTATTTTTAGAAAGATCTCGTGAAAATACGGTAGATGACATGGTTTCAAACTTTCTAAACCGGTTAATTCTATCCGGAATAGCCAAAAACTCAGATAACGCATTTTCAGCTATTTTCGAACAAATCTGCCCATATCTCCGAAACTATATGTCGTAGAACGGTGAAATTGGCATTTTTAGAAAGATCTCGAAAAAATACAGTAGATGACATGGTCTCAAACTTTCTAAACCGGTTAATTCTATCCGGAATTGCCAAAAACTCATATAACGCATTTTCAGCCTTTTTCGAGCTATTTTCGTACAAATCAGCCCATATCTCCGAAACTATATATCGTAGGACGGTGAAATCATTATTTTTGGAAAGATCTCGTGAAAATACAGTAGATGACATGGTTTCAAACTTTCTAAACCGGTTAATTCTATCCGGAATAGCCAAAAACTCATATAACGCATTTTCAGCTATTTTCGAGCTATTTTCGAACAAATCTGCCCATATCTCCGAAACTATATGTCGTAGAACGGTGAAATCGGCATTTTTAGAAAGATCTCGAAAAAATACAGTAGATGACATGGTCTCAAACTTTCTAAACCGGTTAATTCTATCCGGAATTGCCAAAAACTCATATAACGCATTTTCAGCCTTTTTCGAGCTATTTTCGTACAAATCAGCCCATATCTCCGAAACTATATATCGTAGGACGGTGAAATCATTATTTTTGGAAAGATCTCGTGAAAATACAGTAGATGACATGGTTTCAAACTTTCTAAACAGGTTAATTCTATTCGGAATTGCCAAAAACTCATATAACGCATTTTCAGCTATTTTCGAGCTATTTTCGGACAAATCTGCCCATATCTCCGAAACTATATGTCGTAGAACGGTGAAATCGGTATTTTTGGAAAGATCTCGAAAAAATACAGTAGATGACATGGTCTCAAACTTTCTAAACCGGTTAATTCTATCCGGAATTGCCAAAAACTCATATAACGCATTTTCAGCCTTTTTCGAGCTATTTTCGTACAAATCAGCCCATATCTCCGAAACTATATATCGTAGGACGGTGAAATCATTATTTTTGGAAAGATCTCGTGAAAATACAGTAGATGACATGGTTTCAAACTTTCTAAACCGGTTAATTCTATCCGGAATAGCCAAAAACTCATATAACGCATTTTCAGCTATTTTCGAGCTATTTTCGGACAAATCAGCCCATATCTCCGAAACTATATATCGTAGGACGGTGAAATCGGTATTTTTAGAAAGATCTCGTGAAAATACAGTAGATGAAATGGTTTCCAACTTTCTAAACCGGTTAATTCCACTCGGAATTGACAGATATAACGGATTTTGGAGTAGTTTTCGAGCAATATTCGGACAAATCTTCCCATACCTCCGAAACTATATGTCGTAGAACGGTGAAATCGGCATTTTTAGAAAGATCTCGAAAAAATACAGTAGATGACGTGGTCTCAAACTTTCTAAACCGGTTAATTCCACTCGGAATTGACAGATATAACGGATTTTGGAGTAGTTTTCGAGCAATATTCGGACAAATCTGCCCATATCTCCGAAACTATATGTCGTAGAACGGTGAAATCGGTATTTTTAGAAAGATCTCGAAAAAATACAGTAAATGACATGGTTTCAAACTTTCTAAACCGGTTAATTCTATTCGGAATTGCCAAAAATTCATATAACGCATTTTCAGCGATTTTCAAGCTATTTTCGGACAAATCAGCCCATATCTCCGAAACTATATATCGTAGGACGGTGAAATCGGTATTTTTAGAAAGATCTCGTGAAAATACGGTAGATGACATGGTTTCAAACTTTCTAAACCGGTTAATTCTATTCGGAATTGCCAAAAATTCATATAACGCATTTTCAGCGATTTTCGAGCTATTTTCGGACAAATCAGCCCATATCTCCGAAACTATATATCGTAGGACGGTGAAATCGGTATTTTTAGAAAGATCTCGAAAAAATACAGTAAATGACATGGTTTCAAACTTTCTAAACCGGTTAATTCTATTCGGAATTGCCAAAAATTCATATAACGCATTTTCAGCGATTTTCAAGCTATTTTCGGACAAATCAGCCCATATCTCCGAAACTATATATCGTAGGACGGTGAAATCGGTATTTTTAGAAAGATCTCGTGAAAATACGGTAGATGACATGGTTTCAAACTTTCTAAACCGGTTAATTCTATTCGGAATTGCCAAAAATTCATATAACGCATTTTCAGCGATTTTCGAGCTATTTTCGGACAAATCAGCCCATATCTCCGAAACTATATATCGTAGGACGGTGAAATCGGTATTTTTAGAAAGATCTCGAAAAAATACAGTAGATGACATGGTTTCAAACTTTCTAAACCGGTTAATTCTATCCGGAATAGCCAAAAACTCAGATAACGCATTTTCAGCTATTTTCGAGCTATTTTCGAACAAATCTGCCCATATCTCCGAAACTATATGTCGTAGAACGGTGAAATCGGCATTTTTAGAAAGATCTCGAAAAAATACAGTAGATGACATGGTCTCAAACTTTCTAAACCGGTTAATTCTATCCGGAATTGCCTAAAACTCATATAACGCATTTTCAGCCTTTTTCGAGCTATTTTCGTACAAATCAGCCCATATCTCCGAAACTATATATCGTAGGACGGTGAAATCATTATTTTTGGAAAGATCTCGTGAAAATACAGTAGATGACATGGTTTCAAACTTTCTAAACCGGTTAATTCTATCCGGAATAGCCAAAAACTCATATAACGCATTTTCAGCTATTTTCGAGCTATTTTCGAACAAATCTGCCCATATCTCCGAAGCTATATGTCGTAGAACGGTGAAATCGGCATTTTTAGAAAGATCTCGAAAAAATACAGTAGATGACATGGTCTCAAACTTTCTAAACCGGTTAATTCTATCCGGAATTGCCAAAAACTTATATAACGCATTTTCAGCCTTTTTCGAGCTATTTTCGTACAAATCAGCCCATATCTCCGAAACTATATATCGTAGGACGGTGAAATCATTATTTTTGGAAAGATCTCGTGAAAATACAGTAGATGACATGGTTTCAAACTTTCTAAACAGGTTAATTCTATTCGGAATTGCCAAAAACTCATATAACGCATTTTCAGCTATTTTCGAGCTGTTTTCGGACAAATCTGCCCATATCTCCGAAACTATATGTCGTAGAACGGTGAAATCGGTATTTTTAGAAAGATCTCGTGAAAATGCAGTAGATGACATGGTTTCAAACTTTCTAAACCGGTTAATTCCACTCGGAATTGACAGATATAGCGGATTTTGGAGTAGTTTTCAAGCAATATTAGGACAAATCTGCCCATATCTCCGAAACTATATGTCGTAGAAAGATGAAATCGGTATTTTTAGAAAGATCTCGAAAAAATACAGTAGATAACATGGTGTCAAACTTTCTAAACCGGTTAATTCCACTCGGAATTGACAGATATAACGGATTTTGGAGTAGTTTTCGAGCAATATTCGGACAAATCTGCCCATATCTCCGAAACTATACGTCGTAGAACGGTGAAATCGGCATTTTTAGAAAGATCTCGAAAAAATACAATAGATGACGTGGTCTCAAACTTTCTAAACCGGTTAATTCTATCCGGAATTGCCAAAAACTCATATAACGCATTTTCAGCTATTTTCGAGCTATTTTCGTACAAATCAGCCCATATCTCCGAAACTATATATCGTAGGACGGTGAAATCGGTATTTTTAGAAAGATCTCGTGAAAATACAGTAGACGACATGGTTTCAAACTTTCTAAACCGGTTAATTCTATCCGGAATTGCCAAAAACTCATATAACGCTTTTTCAGCTATTTTCGAGCTATTTTCGGACAAATCAGCCCATATCTCCGAAACTATATATCGTAGGACGGTGAAATCGGTATTTTTAGAAAGATCTCGTAAAAATACAGTAGATGACATGGTTTCAAACTTTCTAAACCGGTTAATTCCACTCGGAATTGACAGATATAGCGGATTTTGGAGTAGTTTTCAAGCAATATTAGGACAAATCTGCCCATATCTCCGAAACTATATGTCGTAGAAAGATGAAATCGGTATTTTTAGAAAGATCTCGAAAAAATACAGTAGATAACATGGTGTCAAACTTTCTAAACCGGTTAATTCCACTCGGAATTGACAGATATATCGGATTTTGGAGTAGTTTTCGAGCAATATTCGGACAAATCTGCCCATATCTCCGAAACTATATATCGTAGGACGGTGAAATCGGTATTTTTAGAAAGATCTCGAAAAAATACAGTAAATGACATGGTTTCAAACTTTCTAAACCGGTTAATTCTATTCGGAATTGCCAAAAATTCATATAACGCATTTTCAGCGATTTTCGAGCTATTTTCGGACAAATCAGCCCATATCTCCGAAACTATATATCGTAGGACGGTGAAATCGGTATTTTTAGAAAGATCTCGTGAAAATACGGTAGATGACATGGTTTCAAACTTTCTAAACCGGTTAATTCTATCCGGAATAGCCAAAAACTCATATAACGCATTTTCAGCTATTTTCGAGCTATTTTCGAACAAATCTGCCCATATCTCCGAAACTATATGTCGTAGAACGGTGAAATCGGCATTTTTAGAAAGATCTCGAAAAAATACAGTAGATGACATGGTCTCAAACTTTCTAAACCGGTTAATTCTATCCGGAATTGCCAAAAACTCATATAACGCTTTTTCAGCCTTTTTCCAGCTATTTTCGTACAAATCAGCCCATATCTCCGAAACTATATATCGTAGGACGGTGAAATCATTATTTTTGGAAAGATCTCGTGAAAATACAGTAGATGACATGGTTTCAAACTTTCTAAACCGGTTAATTCTATCCGGAATAGCCAAAAACTCATATAACGCATTTTCAGCTATTTTCGAGCTATTTTCGAACAAATCTGCCCATATCTCCGAAACTATATGTCGTAGAACGGTGAAATCGGCATTGTTAGAAAGATCTCGAAAAAATACAATAGATGACGTGGTCTCAAACTTTCTAAACCGGTTAATTCTATCCGGAATTGCCAAAAACTCATATAACGCATTTTCAGCTATTTTCGAGCTATTTTCGTACAAATCAGCCCATATCTCCGAAACTATATATCGTAGGACGGTGAAATCGGTATTTTTAGAAAGATCTCGTGAAAATACAGTAGACGACATGGTTTCAAACTTTCTAAACCGGTTAATTCTATCCGGAATTGCCAAAAACTCATATAACGCTTTTTCAGCTATTTTCGAGCTATTTTCGGACAAATCAGCCCATATCTCCGAAACTATATATCGTAGGACGGTGAAATCGGTATTTTTAGAAAGATCTCGTAAAAATACAGTAGATGACATGGTTTCAAACTTTCTAAACCGGTTAATTCCACTCGGAATTGACAGATATAGCGGATTTTGGAGTAGTTTTCAAGCAATATTAGGACAAATCTGCCCATATCTCCGAAACTATATGTCGTAGAAAGATGAAATCGGTATTTTTAGAAAGATCTCGAAAAAATACAGTAAATGACATGGTTTCAAACTTTCTAAACCGGTTAATTCTATTCGGAATTGCCAAAAATTCATATAACGCATTTTCAGCGATTTTCGAGCTATTTTCGGACAAATCAGCCCATATCTCCGAAACTATATATCGTAGGACGGTGAAATCGGTATTTTTAGAAAGATCTCGTGAAAATACGGTAGATGACATGGTTTCAAACTTTCTAAACCGGTTAATTCTATCCGGAATAGCCAAAAACTCATATAACGCATTTTCAGCTATTTTCGAGCTATTTTCGAACAAATCTGCCCATATCTCCGAAACTATATGTCGTAGAACGGTGAAATCGGCATTTTTAGAAAGATCTCGAAAAAATACAGTAGATGACATGGTCTCAAACTTTCTAAACCGGTTAATTCTATCCGGAATTGCCAAAAACTCATATAACGCATTTTCAGCTTTTTTCCAGCTATTTTCGTACAAATCAGCCCATATCTCCGAAACTATATATCGTAGGACGGTGAAATCATTATTTTTGGAAAGATCTCGTGAAAATACAGTAGATGACATGGTTTCAAACTTTCTAAACCGGTTAATTCTATCCGGAATAGCCAAAAACTCATATAACGCATTTTCAGCTATTTTCGAGCTATTTTCGAACAAATCTGCCCATATCTCCGAAACTATATGTCGTAGAACGGTGAAATCGGCATTGTTAGAAAGATCTCGAAAAAATACAGTAGATGACATGGTCTCAAACTTTCTAAACCGGTTAATTCTATCCGGAATTGCCAAAAACTCATATAACGCATTTTCAGCCTTTTTCGAGCTATTTTCGTACAAATCAGCCCATATCTCCGAAACTATATATCGTAGGACGGTGAAATCATTATTTTTGGAAAGATCTCGTAAAAATACAGTAGATGACATGGTTTCAAACTTTCTAAACAGGTTAATTCTATTCGGAATTGCCAAAAACTCATATAACGCATTTTCAGCTATTTTCGAGCTATTTTCGGACAAATCTGCCCATATCTCCGAAACTATATGTCGTAGAACGGTGAAATCGGCATTTTTAGAAAGATCTCGAAAAAATACAATAGATGACATGGTCTCAAACTTTCTAAACCGGTTAGTTCTATCCGGAATTGCCAAAAACTCATATAACGCATTTTCAGCTATTTTCGAGCTATTTTCGTACAAATCAGCCCATATCTCCGAAACTATATATCGTAGGACGGTGAAATCGGTATTTTTAGAAAGATCTCGTGAAAATACAGTAGACGACATGGTTTCAAACTTTCTAAACCGGTTAATTCTATCCGGAATTGCCAAAAACTCATATAACGCTTTTTCAGCTATTTTCGAGCTATTTTCGGACAAATCAGCCCATATCTCCGAAACTATATATCGTAGGACGGTGAAATCGGTATTTTTAGAAAGATCTCGTAAAAATACAGTAGATGACATGGTTTCAAACTTTCTAAACCGGTTAATTCCACTCGGAATTGACAGATATAGCGGATTTTGGAGTAGTTTTCAAGCAATATTAGGACAAATCTGCCCATATCTCCGAAACTATATGTCGTAGAAAGATGAAATCGGTATTTTTAGAAAGATCTCGAAAAAATACAGTAGATAACATGGTGTCAAACTTTCTAAACCGGTTAATTCCACTCGGAATTGACAGATATATCGGATTTTGGAGTAGTTTTCGAGCAATATTCGGACAAATCTGCCCATATCTCCGAAACTATATATCGTAGGACGGTGAAATCGGTATTTTTGGAAAGATCTCGTGAAAATGCAGTAGATGAAATGGTTTCCAACTTTCTAAACCGGTTAATTCCACTCGGAATTGACAGATATAACGGATTTTGGAGTAGTTTTCGAGCAATATTCGGACAAATCTGCCCATATCTCCGAAACTATATATCGTAGAACGGTGAAATCGGTATTTTTAGAAAGATCTCGTGAAAATGCAGTAGACGAAATGGTTTCCAACTTTCTAAACCGGTTAATTCCACTCGGAATTGACAGATATAACGGATTTTGGAGTAGTTTTCGAGCAATATTCGGACAAATCTGCCCATATCTCCGAAACTATATATCGTAGGACGGTGAAATCGGTATTTTTAGAAAGATCTCGAAAAAATACAGTAAATGACATGGTTTCAAACTTTCTAAACCGGTTAATTCTATTCGGAATTGCCAAAAATTCATATAACGCATTTTCAGCGATTTTCGAGCTATTTTCGGACAAATCAGCCCATATCTCCGAAACTATATATCGTAGGACGGTGAAATCGGTATTTTTAGAAAGATCTCGTGAAAATACGGTAGATGACATGGTTTCAAACTTTCTAAACCGGTTAATTCTATCCGGAATAGCCAAAAACTCATATAACGCATATTCAGCTATTTTCGAGCTATTTTCGAACAAATCTGCCCATATCTCCGAAACTATATGTCGTAGAACGGTGAAATCGGCATTTTTAGAAAGATCTCGAAAAAATACAGTAGATGACATGGTCTCAAACTTTCTAAACCGGTTAATTCTATCCGGAATTGCCAAAAACTCATATAACACATTTTCAGCCTTTTTCCAGCTATTTTCGTACAAATCAGCCCATATCTCCGAAACTATATATCGTAGGACGGTGAAATCATTATTTTTGGAAAGATCTCGTGAAAGTACAGTAGATGACATGGTTTCAAACTTTCTAAACCGGTTAATTCTATCCGGAATAGCCAAAAACTCATATAACGCATTTTCAGCTATTTTCGAGCTATTTTCGAACAAATCTGCCCATATCTCCGAAACTATATGTCGTAGAACGGTGAAATCGGCATTTTCAGAAAGATCTCGAAAAAATACAGTAGATGACATGGTCTCAAACTTTCTAAACCGGTTAATTCTATCCGGAATTGCCAAAAACTCATATAACGCATTTTCAGCCTTTTTCGAGCTATTTTCGTACAAATCAGCCCATATCTCCGAAACTATATATCGTAGGACGGTGAAATCATTATTTTTGGAAAGATCTCGTGAAAATACAGTAGATGACATGGTTTCAAACTTTCTAAACAGGTTAATTCTATTCGGAATTGCCAAAAACTCATATAACGCATTTTCAGCTATTTTCGAGCTATTTTCGGACAAATCTGCCCATATCTCCGAAACTATATGTCGTAGAACGGTGAAATCGGTATTTTTAGAAAGATCTCGTGAAAATGCAGTAGATGAAATGGTTTCCAACTTTCTAAACCGGTTAATTCCACTCGGAATTGACAGATATAACGGATTTTGGAGTAGTTTTCGAGCAATATTCGGACAAATCTGCCCATATCTCCGAAACTATATGTCGTAGAACGGTGAAATCGGCATTTTTAGAAAGATCTCGAAAAAATACAATAGATGACATGGTCTCAAACTTTCTAAACCGGTTAATTCTATCCGGAATTGCCAAAAACTCATATAACGCTTTTTCAGCTATTTTCGAGCTATTTTCGGACAAATCAGCCCATATCTCCGAAACTATATATCGTAGGACGGTGAAATCGGTATTTTTAGAAAGATCTCGTGAAAATACAGTAGATGACATGGTTTCAAACTTTCTAAACCGGTTAATTCCACTCGGAATTGACAGATATAGCGGATTTTGGAGTAGTTTTCAAGCAATATTAGGACAAATCTGCCCATATCTCCGAAACTATATGTCGTAGAAAGATGAAATCGGTATTTTTAGAAAGATCTCGAAAAGTTACAGTAGATGACATGGTGTCATACTTTCTAAACCGGTTAATTCCACTCGGAATTGACAGATATATCGGATTTTGGAGTAGTTTTCGAGCAATATTCGGACAAATCTGCCCATATCTCCGAAACTATATGTCGTAGAACGGTGAAATCGGTATTTTTAGAAAGATCTCGTGAAAATTCAGTAGATGAAATGGTTTCCAACTTTCTAAACCGGTTAATTCCACTCGGAATTGACAGATATAACGGATTTTGTAGTAGTTTTCGAGCAATATTCAGACAAATCTGCCCATATCTCCGAAACTATATGTCGTAGAACGGTGAAATCGGTATTTTTAGAAAGATCTCGTGAAAATACAGTAGATGAAATGGTTTCCAACTTTCTAAACCGGTTAATTCCACTCGGAATTGACAGATATAACGGATTTTGGAGTAGTTTTCGAGCAATATTCGGACAAATCAGCCCATATCTCCGAAACTATATGTCGTAGAACTTTGAAATCGGTATTTTTAGAAAGATCTCGTGAAAATACAGTAGATGAAATGGTTTCCAACTTTCTAAACCGGTTAATTCCACTCGGAATTGACAGATATAACGGATTTTGGAGTAGTTTTCGAGCAATATTCGGACAAATCTGCCCATATCTCCGAAACTACATGTCGTAGAACGGTGAGATCGGTATTTTTAGAAAGATCTCGTGAAAATGCAGTATACGAAATGGTTTCCAACTTTCTAAACCGGTTAATTCCACTCGGAATTGACAGATATAACGGATTTTGGAGTAGTTTTCGAGCAATATTCGGACAAATCTGCCCATATCTCCGAAACTATATGTCGTAGAACGGTGAAATCGGTATTTTTAGAAAGATCTCGTGAAAATACAGTAGATGAAATGGTTTCCAACTTTCTAAACCGGTTAATTCCACTCGGAATTGACAGATATAACGGATTTTGGAGTAGTTTTCGAGCAATATTCGGACAAATCTGCCCATATCTCCGAAACTATATGTCGTAGAACGGTGAAATCGGTATTTTTAGAAAGATCTCGTGAAAATGCAGTAGACGAAATGGTTTCCAACTTTCTAAACCGGTTAATTCCACTCGGAATTGACAGATATAACGGATTTTGGAGTAGTTTTCGAGCAATATTCGGACAAATCTGCCCATATCTCCGAAACTACATGTCGTAGAACGGTGAGATCGGTATTTTTAGAAAGATCTCGTGAAAATGCAGTAGACGAAATGGTTTCCAACTTTCTAAACCGGTTAATTCCACTCGGAATTGACAGATATAACGGATTTTGGAGTAGTTTTCGAGCAATATTCGGACAAATCTGCCCATATCTCCGAAACTATATGTCGTAGAACGGTGAAATCGGTATTTTTAGAAAGATCTCGTGAAAATACAGTAGATGAAATGGTTTCCAACTTTCTAAACCGGTTAATTCCACTCGGAATTGACAGATATAACGGATTTTGGAGTAGTTTTCGAGCAATATTCGGACAAATCTGCCCATATCTTTGAAACTATATGTCGTCGAACGGTGAAATCGGTATTTTTAGAAAGATCTCGTGAAAATACAGTAGATGAAATGGTTTCCAACTTTCTAAACCGGTTAATTCCACTCGGAATTGACAGATATAACGGATTATGGAGTAGTTTTCGAGCAATATTCGGACAAATCTGCCCATATCTCCGAAACTATATGTCGTAGAACGGTGAAATCGGTATTTTTAGAAAGATCTCGTGAAAATGCAGTAGACGAAATGGTTTCCAACTTTCTAAACCGGTTAATTCCACTCGGAATTGACAGATATAACGGATTTTGGAGTAGTTTTCGAGCAATATTCGGACAAATCTGCCCATATCTCCGAAACTATATGTCGTAGGACGGTGAAATCGGTATTTTTAGAAAGATCTCGTGAAAATACAGTAGATGACATGGTTTCAAACTTTCTAAACCGGTTAATTCTATTCGGAATTGCCAAAAATTCATATAACGCATTTTCAGCGATTTTCGAGCTATTTTCGGACAAATCAGCCCATATCTCCGAAACTATATATCGTAGGACGGTGAAATCGGTATTTTTAGAAAGATCTCGTGAAAATACGGTAGATGACATGGTTTCAAACTTTCTAAACCGGTTAATTCTATCCGGAATAGCCAAAAACTCATATAACGCATTTTCAGCTATTTTCGAGCTATTTTCGAACAAATCTGCCCATATCTCCGAAACTATATGTCGTAGAACGGTGAAATCGGCATTTTTAGAAAGATCTCGAAAAAATACAGTAGATGACATGGTCTCAAACTTTCTAAACCGGTTAATTCTATCCGGAATTGCCAAAAACTCATATAACGCATTTTCAGCCTTTTTCCAGCTATTTTCGTACAAATCAGCCCATATCTCCGAAACTATATATCGTAGGACGGTGAAATCATTATTTTTGGAAAGATCTCGTGAAAATACAGTAGATGACATGGTTTCAAACTTTCTAAACCGGTTAATTCTATCCGGAATAGCCAAAAACTCATATAACGCATTTTCAGCTATTTTCGAGCTATTTTCGAACAAATCTGCCCATATCTCCGAAACTATATGTCGTAGAACGGTGAAATCGGCATTGTTAGAAAGATCTCGAAAAAATACAGTAGATGACATGGTCTCAAACTTTCTAAACCGGTTAATTCTATCCGGAATTGCCAAAAACTCATATAACGCATTTTCAGCCTTTTTCGAGCTATTTTCGTACAAATCAGCCCATATCTCCGAAACTATATATCGTAGGACGGTGAAATCATTATTTTTGGAAAGATCTCGTGAAAATACAGTAGATGACATGGTTTCAAACTTTCTAAACAGGTTAATTCTATTCGGAATTGCCAAAAACTCATATAACGCATTTTCAGCTATTTTCGAGCTATTTTCGGACAAATCTGCCCATATCTCCGAAACTATATGTCATAGAACGGTGAAATCGGTATTTTTAGAAAGATCTCGTGAAAATGCAGTAGATGAAATGGTTTCCAACTTTCTAAACCGGTTAATTCCGCTCGGAATTGACAGATATAACGGATTTTGGAGTAGTTTTCGAGCAATATTCGGACAAATCTGCCCATATCTCCGAAACTATATGTCGTAGAACGGTGAAATCGGCATTTTTAGAAAGATCTCGAAAAAATACAATAGATGACATGGTCTCAAACTTTCTAAACCGGTTAATTCTATCCGGAATTGCCAAAAACTCATATAACGCATTTTCAGCTATTTTCGAGCTATTTTCGTACAAATCAGCCCATATCTCCGAAACTATATATCGTAGGACGGTGAAATCGGTATTTTTAGAAAGATCTCGTGAAAATACAGTAGACGACATGGTTTCAAACTTTCTAAACCGGTTAATTCTATCCGGAATTGACAGATATAACGGATATTGGAGTAGTTTTCGAGCAATATTCGGACAAATCTGCCCATATCTCCGAAACTATACGTCGTAGAACGGTGAAATCGGCATTTTTAGAAAGATCTCGAAAAAATACAGTAGATGACATGGTCTCAAACTTTCTAAACCGGTTAATTCTATCCGGAATTGCCAAAAACTCATATAACGCATTTTCAGCTATTTTCGAGCTATTTTCGTACAAATCAGCCCATATCTCCGAAACTCTATATCGTAGGACGGTGAAATCGGTATTTTTAGAAAGATCTCGTGAAAATGCTGTAGATGAAATGGTTTCAAACTTTCTAAACCGGTTAATTCCACTCGGAATTGACAGATATAACGGATATTGGAGTAGTTTTCGAGCAATATTCGGACAAATCTGCCCATATCTCCGAAACTATATGTCGTAGAACGGTGAAATCGGCATTTTTAGAAAGATCTCGAAAAAGTACAGTAAATGACATGGTTTCAAACTTTCTAAACCGGTTAATTCTATTCGTAATTGCCAAAAATTCATATAACGCATTTTCAGCGATTTTCGAGCTATTTTCGGACAAATCAGCCCATATCTCCGAAACTATATGTCGTGGAACGGTGAAATCGGCATTTTTAGAAAGATCTCGAAAAAATACAGAAGATGACATGGTCTCAAACTTTCTAAACCGGTTAATTCTATCCGGAATTGCCAAAAACTCATATAACGCATTTTCAGCCTTTTTCGAGCTATTTTCGGACAAATCTGCCCATATCTCCGAAACTATATGTCGTAGAACGGTGAAATCGGTATTTTTAGAAAGATCTCGTGAAAATACAGTAGATGAAATGGTTTCCAACTTTCTAAACCGGTTAATTCCACTCGGAATTGACAGATATAACGGATTTTGGAGTAGTTTTCGAGCAATATTCGGACAAATCTGCTCATATCTCCGAAACTACATGTCGTAGATCGGTGAGATCGGTATTTTTAGAAAGATCTCGTGAAAATGCAGTAGACGAAATGGTTTCCAACTTTCTAAACCGGTTAATTCCACTCGGAATTGACAGATATAACGGATTTTGGAGTAGTTTTCGAGCAATATTCGGACAAATCTGCCCATATCTCCGAAACTATATGTCGTAGAACGGTGAAATCGGTATTTTTAGAAAGATCTCGTGAAAATACAATAGATGAAATGGTTTCCAACTTTCTAAACCGGTTAATTCTACTCGGAATTGACAGATATAACGGATTTTGGAGTAGTTTTCGAGCAATATTCGGACAAATCTGCCCATATCTTTGAAACTATATGTCGTCGAACGGTGAAATCGGTATTTTTAGAAAGATCTCGTGAAAATACAGTAGATGAAATGGTTTCCAACTTTCTATACCGGTTAATTCCACTCGGAATTGACAGATATAACGGATGTTGCAGTAGTTTTCGAGCAATATTCGGACAAATCTGCCCATATCTCCGAAACTATATGTCGTAGAACGGTGAAATCGGTATTTTTAGAAAGATCTCGTGAAAATGCAGTAGACGAAATGGTTTCCAACTTTCTAAACCGGTTAATTCCACTCGGAATTGACAGATATAACGGATTTTGGAGTAGTTTTCGAGCAATATTCGGACAAATCTGCCCATATCTCCGAAACTATATGTCGTAGAACGGTGAAATCGGTATTTTTAGAAAGATCTCGTGAAAATACAGTAGATGAAATGGTTTCCAACTTTCTAAACCGGTTAATTCCACTCGGAATTGACAGATATAACGGATTTTGGAGTAGTTTTCGAGCAATATTCGGACAAATCTGTCCATATCTCCGAAACTATATATCGTAGGACGGTGAAATCGGTATTTTTGGAAAGATCTCGTGAAAATACAGTAGATGAAATGGTTTCCAACTTTCTAAACCGGTTAATTCCACTCGGAATTGACAGATATAACGGATTTTGGAGTAGTTTTCGAGCAATATTCGGACAAATCTGCCCATATCTTTGAAACTATATGTCGTCGAACGGTGAAATCGGTATTTTTAGAAAGATCTCGAAAAAATACAGAAGATGACATGGTTTCAAACTTTCTAAACCGGTTAATTCCTCTCGGAATTGACAGATATAACTGATTTTGGAGTAGTTTTCGAGCAATATTCGGACAAATCTGCCCATATCTCCGAAACAATATGTCGTAGGACGTTGAAATCGGTATTTTTAGAAAGATCTCGTGAAAATGCTGTAGATGAAATGGTTTCCAACTTTCTAAACCGGTTAATTCCACTCGGAATTGACAGATATAACGGATTTTGGAGTAGTTTTCGAGCAATATTCGGACAAATATGCCCATATCTCCGAAACTATATGTCGTAAAACGGTGAAATCGGCATTTTTAGAAAGATCTCGAAAAAATACAGTAGATGACATGGTCTCAATCTTTCTAAACCGGTTAATTCTATCCGGAATTGCCAAAAACTCATATAACGCATATTCAGCTATTTTCGAGCTATTTTCGTACAAATCAGCCCATATCTCCGAAACTCTATATCGTAGGACGGTGAAATCAGTATTTTTAGAAAGATCTCGTGAAAATGCTGTAGATGAAATGGTTTCCAACTTTCTAAACCGGTTAATTCCACTCGGAATTGACAGATATAGCGGATATTGGAGTAGTTTTCGAGCAATATTCGGACAAATCTGCCCATATCTCCGAAACTATATGTCGTAGAACGGTGAAATCGGCATTTTTAGAAAGATCTCGAAAAAATACAGTAAATGACATGGTTTCAAACTTTCTAAACCGGTTAATTCTATCCGGAATTGCCAAAAACTCATATAACGCATTTTCAGCCTTTTTCCAGCTATTTTCGTACAAATCAGCCCATATCTCCGAAACTATATATCGTAGGACGGTGAAATCATTATTTTTGGAAAGATCTCGTGAAAATACAGTAGATGACATGGTTTCAAACTTTCTAAACCGGTTAATTCTATCCGGAATAGCCAAAAACTCATATAACGCATTTTCAGCTATTTTCGAGCTATTTTCGAACAAATCTGCCCATATCTCCGAAACTATATGTCGTAGAACGGTGAAATCGGCATTGTTAGAAAGATCTCGAAAAAATACAGTAGATGACATGGTCTCAAACTTTCTAAACCGGTTAATTCTATCCGGAATTGCCAAAAACTCATATAACGCATTTTCAGCCTTTTTCGAGCTATTTTCGTACAAATCAGCCCATATCTCCGAAACTATATATCGTAGGACGGTGAAATCATTATTTTTGGAAAGATCTCGTGAAAATACAGTAGATGACATGGTTTCAAACTTTCTAAACAGGTTAATTCTATTCGGAATTGCCAAAAACTCATATAACGCATTTTCAGCTATTTTCGAGCTATTTTCGGACAAATCTGCCCATATCTCCGAAACTATATGTCATAGAACGGTGAAATCGGTATTTTTAGAAAGATCTCGTGAAAATGCAGTAGATGAAATGGTTTCCAACTTTCTAAACCGGTTAATTCCGCTCGGAATTGACAGATATAACGGATTTTGGAGTAGTTTTCGAGCAATATTCGGACAAATCTGCCCATATCTCCGAAACTATATGTCGTAGAACGGTGAAATCGGCATTTTTAGAAAGATCTCGAATAAATACAATAGATGACATGGTCTCAAACTTTCTAAACCGGTTAATTCTATCCGGAATTGCCAAAAACTCATATAACGCATTTTCAGCTATTTTCGAGCTATTTTCGTACAAATCAGCCCATATCTCCGAAACTATATATCGTAGGACGGTGAAATCGGTATTTTTAGAAAGATCTCGTGAAAATACAGTAGACGACATGGTTTCAAACTTTCTAAACCGGTTAATTCTATCCGGAATTGACAGATATAACGGATATTGGAGTAGTTTTCGAGCAATATTCGGACAAATCTGCCCATATCTCCGAAACTATACGTCGTAGAACGGTGAAATCGGCATTTTTAGAAAGATCTCGAAAAAATACAGTAGATGACATGGTCTCAAACTTTCTAAACCGGTTAATTCTATCCGGAATTGCCAAAAACTCATATAACGCATTTTCAGCTATTTTCGAGCTATTTTCGTACAAATCAGCCCATATCTCCGAAACTCTATATCGTAGGACGGTGAAATCGGTATTTTTAGAAAGATCTCGTGAAAATGCTGTAGATGAAATGGTTTCAAACTTTCTAAACCGGTTAATTCCACTCGGAATTGACAGATATAACGGATATTGGAGTAGTTTTCGAGCAATATTCGGACAAATCTGCCCATATCTCCGAAACTATATGTCGTAGAACGGTGAAATCGGCATTTTTAGAAAGATCTCGAAAAAGTACAGTAAATGACATGGTTTCAAACTTTCTAAACCGGTTAATTCTATTCGTAATTGCCAAAAATTCATATAACGCATTTTCAGCGATTTTCGAGCTATTTTCGGACAAATCAGCCCATATCTCCGAAACTATATGTCGTGGAACGGTGAAATCGGCATTTTTAGAAAGATCTCGAAAAAATACAGAAGATGACATGGTCTCAAACTTTCTAAACCGGTTAATTCTATCCGGAATTGCCAAAAACTCATATAACGCATTTTCAGCCTTTTTCGAGCTATTTTCGGACAAATCTGCCCATATCTCCGAAACTATATGTCGTAGAACGGTGAAATCGGTATTTTTAGAAAGATCTCGTGAAAATACAGTAGATGAAATGGTTTCCAACTTTCTAAACCGGTTAATTCCACTCGGAATTGACAGATATAACGGATTTTGGAGTAGTTTTCGAGCAATATTCGGACAAATCTGCTCATATCTCCGAAACTACATGTCGTAGATCGGTGAGATCGGTATTTTTAGAAAGATCTCGTGAAAATGCAGTAGACGAAATGGTTTCCAACTTTCTAAACCGGTTAATTCCACTCGGAATTGACAGATATAACGGATTTTGGAGTAGTTTTCGAGCAATATTCGGACAAATCTGCCCATATCTCCGAAACTATATGTCGTAGAACGGTGAAATCGGTATTTTTAGAAAGATCTCGTGAAAATACAATAGATGAAATGGTTTCCAACTTTCTAAACCGGTTAATTCTACTCGGAATTGACAGATATAACGGATTTTGGAGTAGTTTTCGAGCAATATTCGGACAAATCTGCCCATATCTTTGAAACTATATGTCGTCGAACGGTGAAATCGGTATTTTTAGAAAGATCTCGTGAAAATACAGTAGATGAAATGGTTTCCAACTTTCTATACCGGTTAATTCCACTCGGAATTGACAGATATAACGGATGTTGCAGTAGTTTTCGAGCAATATTCGGACAAATCTGCCCATATCTCCGAAACTATATGTCGTAGAACGGTGAAATCGGTATTTTTAGAAAGATCTCGTGAAAATGCAGTAGACGAAATGGTTTCCAACTTTCTAAACCGGTTAATTCCACTCGGAATTGACAGATATAACGGATTTTGGAGTAGTTTTCGAGCAATATTCGGACAAATCTGCCCATATCTCCGAAACTATATGTCGTAGAACGGTGAAATCGGTATTTTTAGAAAGATCTCGTGAAAATACAGTAGATGAAATGGTTTCCAACTTTCTAAACCGGTTAATTCCACTCGGAATTGACAGATATAACGGATTTTGGAGTAGTTTTCGAGCAATATTCGGACAAATCTGTCCATATCTCCGAAACTATATATCGTAGGACGGTGAAATCGGTATTTTTGGAAAGATCTCGTGAAAATACAGTAGATGAAATGGTTTCCAACTTTCTAAACCGGTTAATTCCACTCGGAATTGACAGATATAACGGATTTTGGAGTAGTTTTCGAGCAATATTCGGACAAATCTGCCCATATCTTTGAAACTATATGTCGTCGAACGGTGAAATCGGTATTTTTAGAAAGATCTCGAAAAAATACAGAAGATGACATGGTTTCAAACTTTCTAAACCGGTTAATTCCTCTCGGAATTGACAGATATAACTGATTTTGGAGTAGTTTTCGAGCAATATTCGGACAAATCTGCCCATATCTCCGAAACAATATGTCGTAGGACGTTGAAATCGGTATTTTTAGAAAGATCTCGTGAAAATGCTGTAGATGAAATGGTTTCCAACTTTCTAAACCGGTTAATTCCACTCGGAATTGACAGATATAACGGATTTTGGAGTAGTTTTCGAGCAATATTCGGACAAATATGCCCATATCTCCGAAACTATATGTCGTAAAACGGTGAAATCGGCATTTTTAGAAAGATCTCGAAAAAATACAGTAGATGACATGGTCTCAATCTTTCTAAACCGGTTAATTCTATCCGGAATTGCCAAAAACTCATATAACGCATATTCAGCTATTTTCGAGCTATTTTCGTACAAATCAGCCCATATCTCCGAAACTCTATATCGTAGGACGGTGAAATCAGTATTTTTAGAAAGATCTCGTGAAAATGCTGTAGATGAAATGGTTTCCAACTTTCTAAACCGGTTAATTCCACTCGGAATTGACAGATATAGCGGATATTGGAGTAGTTTTCGAGCAATATTCGGACAAATCTGCCCATATCTCCGAAACTATATGTCGTAGAACGGTGAAATCGGCATTTTTAGAAAGATCTCGAAAAAATACAGTAAATGACATGGTTTCAAACTTTCTAAACCGGTTAATTCTATTCGTAATTGCCAAAAATTCTTATAACGCATTTTCAGCGATTTTCGAGCTATTTTCGGACAAATCAGCCCATATCTCCGAAACTATATGTCGTGGAACGGTGAAATCGGCATTTTTAGAAAGATCTCGAAAAAATACAGTAGATGACATGGTCTCAAACTTTCTAAACCGGTTAATTCTATCCGGAATTGCCAAAAACTCATATAACGCATTTTCAGCATTTTTCGAGCTATTTTCGTACAAATCAGCCCATCTCTCCGAAACTATATGTCGTAGAACGGTGAAATCGGTATTTTTAGAAAGATCTCGTGAAAATACAGTAGATGACATGGTTTCCAACTTTCTAAACCGGTTAATTCCACTCGGAATTGACAGATATAACGGATTTTGGAGTAGTTTTCGAGCAATATTCGGACAAATCAGCCCATATCTCCGAAACTATATATCGTAGGACGGTGAAATCGGTATTTTTAGAAAGATCTCGTGAAAATACAGTAGATGAAATGGTTCCCAACTTTCTAAACCGGTTAATTCCACTCGGAATTGACAGATATAACGGATTTTGGAGTAGTTTTCGAGCAATATTCGGACAAATCTGCCCATATCTTTGAAACTATATGTCGTCGAACGGTGAAATCGGTATTTTTAGAAAGATCTCGTGAAAATACAGTAGATGAAATGGTTTCCAACTTTCTAAACCGGTTAATTCCACTCGGAATTGACAGATATAACGGATTTTGGAGTAGTTTTCGAGCAATATTCGGACAAATCTGTCCATATCTCCGAAACTATATGTCGTCGAACGGTGAAATCGGTATTTTTAGAAAGATCTCAAAAAAATACAGAAGATGACATGGTTTCAAACTTTCTAAACCGGTTAATTCCACTCGGAATTGACAGATATAACGGATTTTGGAGTAGTTTTCGAGCAATATTCGGACAAATCTGCCCATATCTCCGAAACAATATGTCGTAGGACGTTGAAATCGGTATTTTTAGAAAGATCTCGTGAAAATGCTGTAGATGAAATGGTTTCCAACTTTCTAAACCGGTTAATTCCACTCGGAATTGACAGATATAACGGATTTTGGAGTAGTTTTCGAGCAATATTCGGACAAATATGCCCATATCTCCGAAACTATATGTCGTAAAACGGTGAAATCGGCATTTTTAGAAAGATCTCGAAAAAATACAGTAGATGACATGGTCTCAATCTTTCTAAACCGGTTAATTCTATCCGGAATAGCCAAAAACTCATATAACGCATTTTCAGCTATTTTCGAGCTATTTTCGTACAAATCAGCCCATATCTCCGAAACTCTATATCGTAGGACGGTGAAATCGGTATTTTTAGAAAGATCTCGTGAAAATGCTGTAGATGAAATGGTTTCCAACTTTCTAAACCGGTTAATTCCACTCGGAATTGACAGATATAACGGATATTGGAGTAGTTTTCGAGCAATATTCGGACAAATCTGCCCATATCTCCGAAACTATACGTCGTAGAACGGTGAAATCGGCATTTTTAGAAAGATCTCGAAAAAATACAGTAGATGACATGGTCTCAAACTTTCTAAACCGGTTAATTCTATCCGGAATTGCCAAAAACTCATATAACGCATTTTCAGCTATTTTCGAGCTATTTTCGTACAAATCAGCCCATATCTCCGAAACTATATATCGTAGGACGGTGAAATCGGTATTTTTAGAAAGATCTCGTGAAAATACAGTAGACGACATGGTTTCAAACTTTCTAAACCGGTTAATTCTATCCGGAATTGACAGATATAACGGATATTGGAGTAGTTTTCGAGCAATATTCGGACAAATCTGCCCATATCTCCGAAACTATACGTCGTAGAACGGTGAAATCGGCATTTTTAGAAAGATCTCGAAAAAATACAATAGATGACATGGTCTCAAACTTTCTAAACCGGTTAATTCTATCCGGAATTGCCAAAAACTCATATAACGCATTTTCAGCTATTTTCGAGCTATTTTCGTACAAATCAGCCCATATCTCCGAAACTATATATCGTAGGACGGTGAAATCGGTATTTTTAGAAAGATCTCGTGAAAATACAGTAGACGACATGGTTTCAAACTTTCTAAACCGGTTAATTCTATCCGGAATTGACAGATATAACGGATATTGGAGTAGTTTTCGAGCAATATTCGGACAAATCTGCCCATATCTCCGAAACTATACGTCGTAGAACGGTGAAATCGGCATTTTTAGAAAGATCTCGAAAAAATACAGTAGATGACATGGTCTCAAACTTTCTAAACCGGTTAATTCTATCCGGAATTGCCAAAAACTCATATAACGCATTTTCAGCTATTTTCGAGCTATTTTCGTACAAATCAGCCCATATCTCCGAAACTCTATATCGTAGGACGGTGAAATCGGTATTTTTAGAAAGATCTCGTGAAAATGCTGTAGATGAAATGGTTTCAAACTTTCTAAACCGGTTAATTCCACTCGGAATTGACAGATATAACGGATATTGGAGTAGTTTTCGAGCAATATTCGGACAAATCTGCCCATATCTCCGAAACTATATGTCGTAGAACGGTGAAATCGGCATTTTTAGAAAGATCTCGAAAAAATACAGTAAATGACATGGTTTCAAACTTTCTAAACCGGTTAATTCTATTCGTAATTGCCAAAAATTCATATAACGCATTTTCAGCGATTTTCGAGCTATTTTCGGACAAATCAGCCCATATCTCCGAAACTATATGTCGTGGAACGGTGAAATCGGCATTTTTAGAAAGATCTCGAAAAAATACAGAAGATGACATGGTCTCAAACTTTCTAAACCGGTTAATTCTATCCGGAATTGCCAAAAACTCATATAACGCATTTTCAGCCTTTTTCGAGCTATTTTCGGACAAATCTGCCCATATCTCCGAAACTATATGTCGTAGAACGGTGAAATCGGTATTTTTAGAAAGATCTCGTGAAAATACAGTAGATGAAATGGTTTCCAACTTTCTAAACCGGTTAATTCCACTCGGAATTGACAGATATAACGGATTTTGGAGTAGTTTTCGAGCAATATTCGGACAAATCTGCTCATATCTCCGAAACTACATGTCGTAGATCGGTGAGATCGGTATTTTTAGAAAGATCTCGTGAAAATGCAGTAGACGAAATGGTTTCCAACTTTCTAAACCGGTTAATTCCACTCGGAATTGACAGATATAACGGATTTTGGAGTAGTTTTCGAGCAATATTCGGACAAATCTGCCCATATCTCCGAAACTATATGTCGTAGAACGGTGAAATCGGTATTTTTAGAAAGATCTCGTGAAAATACAATAGATGAAATGGTTTCCAACTTTCTAAACCGGTTAATTCTACTCGGAATTGACAGATATAACGGATTTTGGAGTAGTTTTCGAGCAATATTCGGACAAATCTGCCCATATCTTTGAAACTATATGTCGTCGAACGGTGAAATCGGTATTTTTAGAAAGATCTCGTGAAAATACAGTAGATGAAATGGTTTCCAACTTTCTATACCGGTTAATTCCACTCGGAATTGACAGATATAACGGATGTTGCAGTAGTTTTCGAGCAATATTCGGACAAATCTGCCCATATCTCCGAAACTATATGTCGTAGAACGGTGAAATCGGTATTTTTAGAAAGATCTCGTGAAAATGCAGTAGACGAAATGGTTTCCAACTTTCTAAACCGGTTAATTCCACTCGGAATTGACAGATATAACGGATTTTGGAGTAGTTTTCGAGCAATATTCGGACAAATCTGCCCATATCTCCGAAACTATATGTCGTAGAACGGTGAAATCGGTATTTTTAGAAAGATCTCGTGAAAATACAGTAGATGAAATGGTTTCCAACTTTCTAAACCGGTTAATTCCACTCGGAATTGACAGATATAACGGATTTTGGAGTAGTTTTCGAGCAATATTCGGACAAATCTGTCCATATCTCCGAAACTATATATCGTAGGACGGTGAAATCGGTATTTTTGGAAAGATCTCGTGAAAATACAGTAGATGAAATGGTTTCCAACTTTCTAAACCGGTTAATTCCACTCGGAATTGACAGATATAACGGATTTTGGAGTAGTTTTCGAGCAATATTCGGACAAATCTGCCCATATCTTTGAAACTATATGTCGTCGAACGGTGAAATCGGTATTTTTAGAAAGATCTCGAAAAAATACAGAAGATGACATGGTTTCAAACTTTCTAAACCGGTTAATTCCTCTCGGAATTGACAGATATAACTGATTTTGGAGTAGTTTTCGAGCAATATTCGGACAAATCTGCCCATATCTCCGAAACAATATGTCGTAGGACGTTGAAATCGGTATTTTTAGAAAGATCTCGTGAAAATGCTGTAGATGAAATGGTTTCCAACTTTCTAAACCGGTTAATTCCACTCGGAATTGACAGATATAACGGATTTTGGAGTAGTTTTCGAGCAATATTCGGACAAATATGCCCATATCTCCGAAACTATATGTCGTAAAACGGTGAAATCGGCATTTTTAGAAAGATCTCGAAAAAATACAGTAGATGACATGGTCTCAATCTTTCTAAACCGGTTAATTCTATCCGGAATTGCCAAAAACTCATATAACGCATATTCAGCTATTTTCGAGCTATTTTCGTACAAATCAGCCCATATCTCCGAAACTCTATATCGTAGGACGGTGAAATCAGTATTTTTAGAAAGATCTCGTGAAAATGCTGTAGATGAAATGGTTTCCAACTTTCTAAACCGGTTAATTCCACTCGGAATTGACAGATATAGCGGATATTGGAGTAGTTTTCGAGCAATATTCGGACAAATCTGCCCATATCTCCGAAACTATATGTCGTAGAACGGTGAAATCGGCATTTTTAGAAAGATCTCGAAAAAATACAGTAAATGACATGGTTTCAAACTTTCTAAACCGGTTAATTCTATTCGTAATTGCCAAAAATTCTTATAACGCATTTTCAGCGATTTTCGAGCTATTTTCGGACAAATCAGCCCATATCTCCGAAACTATATGTCGTGGAACGGTGAAATCGGCATTTTTAGAAAGATCTCGAAAAAATACAGTAGATGACATGGTCTCAAACTTTCTAAACCGGTTAATTCTATCCGGAATTGCCAAAAACTCATATAACGCATTTTCAGCATTTTTCGAGCTATTTTCGTACAAATCAGCCCATCTCTCCGAAACTATATGTCGTAGAACGGTGAAATCGGTATTTTTAGAAAGATCTCGTGAAAATACAGTAGATGACATGGTTTCCAACTTTCTAAACCGGTTAATTCCACTCGGAATTGACAGATATAACGGATTTTGGAGTAGTTTTCGAGCAATATTCGGACAAATCAGCCCATATCTCCGAAACTATATATCGTAGGACGGTGAAATCGGTATTTTTAGAAAGATCTCGTGAAAATACAGTAGATGAAATGGTTCCCAACTTTCTAAACCGGTTAATTCCACTCGGAATTGACAGATATAACGGATTTTGGAGTAGTTTTCGAGCAATATTCGGACAAATCTGCCCATATCTTTGAAACTATATGTCGTCGAACGGTGAAATCGGTATTTTTAGAAAGATCTCGTGAAAATACAGTAGATGAAATGGTTTCCAACTTTCTAAACCGGTTAATTCCACTCGGAATTGACAGATATAACGGATTTTGGAGTAGTTTTCGAGCAATATTCGGACAAATCTGTCCATATCTCCGAAACTATATGTCGTCGAACGGTGAAATCGGTATTTTTAGAAAGATCTCAAAAAAATACAGAAGATGACATGGTTTCAAACTTTCTAAACCGGTTAATTCCACTCGGAATTGACAGATATAACGGATTTTGGAGTAGTTTTCGAGCAATATTCGGACAAATCTGCCCATATCTCCGAAACAATATGTCGTAGGACGTTGAAATCGGTATTTTTAGAAAGATCTCGTGAAAATGCTGTAGATGAAATGGTTTCCAACTTTCTAAACCGGTTAATTCCACTCGGAATTGACAGATATAACGGATTTTGGAGTAGTTTTCGAGCAATATTCGGACAAATATGCCCATATCTCCGAAACTATATGTCGTAAAACGGTGAAATCGGCATTTTTAGAAAGATCTCGAAAAAATACAGTAGATGACATGGTCTCAATCTTTCTAAACCGGTTAATTCTATCCGGAATAGCCAAAAACTCATATAACGCATTTTCAGCTATTTTCGAGCTATTTTCGTACAAATCAGCCCATATCTCCGAAACTCTATATCGTAGGACGGTGAAATCGGTATTTTTAGAAAGATCTCGTGAAAATGCTGTAGATGAAATGGTTTCCAACTTTCTAAACCGGTTAATTCCACTCGGAATTGACAGATATAACGGATATTGGAGTAGTTTTCGAGCAATATTCGGACAAATCTGCCCATATCTCCGAAACTATATGTCGTAGAACGGTGAAATCGGCATTTTTAGAAAGATCTCGAAAAAATACAGTAAATGACATGGTTTCAAACTTTCTAAACCGGTTAATTCTATTCGTAATTGCCAAAAATTCTTATAACGCATTTTCAGCGATTTTCGAGCTATTTTCGGACAAATCAGCCCATATCTCCGAAACTATATGTCGTGGAACGGTGAAATCGGCATTTTTAGAAAGATCTCGAAAAAATACAGTAGATGACATGGTCTCAAACTTTCTAAACCGGTTAATTCTATCCGGAATTGCCAAAAACTCATATAACGCATTTTCAGCATTTTTCGAGCTATTTTCGTACAAATCAGCCCATCTCTCCGAAACTATATGTCGTAGAACGGTGAAATCGGTATTTTTAGAAAGATCTCGCGAAAATACAGTAGATGACATGGTTTCCAACTTTCTAAACCGGTTAATTCCACTCGGAATTGACAGATATAACGGATTTTGGAGTAGTTTTCGAGCAATATTCGGACAAATCTGCCCATATCTTTGAAACTATATGTCGTCGAACGGTGAAATCGGTATTTTTAGAAAGATCTCGTGAAAATACAGTAGATGAAATGGTTTCCAACTTTCTAAACCGGTTAATTCCACTCGGAATTGACAGATATAACGGATTTTGGAGTAGTTTTCGAGCAATATTCGGACAAATCTGTCCATATCTCCGAAACTATATGTCGTCGAACGGTGAAATCGGTATTTTTAGAAAGATCTCAAAAAAATACAGAAGATGACATGGTTTCAAACTTTCTAAACCGGTTAATTCCACTCGGAATTGACAGATATAACGGATTTTGGAGTAGTTTTCGAGCAATATTCGGACAAATCTGCCCATATCTCCGAAACTACATGTCGTAGAACGGTGAGATCGGTATTATTAGAAAGATCTCGTGAAAATGCAGTAGACGAAATGGTTTCCAACTTTCTAAACCGGTTAATTCCACTCGGAATTGACGGATATAACGGATTTTGGAGTAGTTTTCGAGCAATATTCGGACAAATCTGCCCATATCTTTGAAACTATATGTCGTCGAACGGTGAAATCGGTATTTTTAGAAAGATCTCGTGAAAATACAGTAGATGAAATGGTTTCCAACTTTCTAAACCGGATAATTCCACTCGGAATTGACAGATATAACGGATTTTGGAGTAGTTTTCGAGCAATATTCGGACAAATCTGTCCATATCTCCGAAACTATATGTCGTCGAACGGTGAAATCGGTATTTTTAGAAAGATCTCAAAAAAATACAGAAGATGACATGGTTTCAAACTTTCTAAACCGGTTAATTCCACTCGGAATTGACAGATATAACGGATTTTGGAGTAGTTTTCGAGCAATATTCGGACAAATCTGCCCATATCTCCGAAACTACATGTCGTAGAACGGTGAGATCGGTATTATTAGAAAGATCTCGTGAAAATGCAGTAGACGAAATGGTTTCCAACTTTCTAAACCGGTTAATTCCACTCGGAATTGACGTATATAACGGATTTTGGAGTAGTTTTCGAGCAATATTCGGACAAATCTGCCCATATCTCCGAAACAATATGTCGTAGGACGTTGAAATCGGTATTTTTAGAAAGATCTCGTGAAAATGCTGTAGATGAAATGGTTTCCAACTTTCTAAACCGGTTAATTCCACTCGGAATTGACAGATATAACGGATTTTGGAGTAGTTTTCGAGCAATATTCGGACAAATATGCCCATATCTCCGAAACTATATGTCGTAAAACGGTGAAATCGGCATTTTTAGAAAGATCTCGAAAAAATACAGTAGATGACATGGTCTCAATCTTTCTAAACCGGTTAATTCTATCCGGAATTGCCAAAAACTCATATAACGCATTTTCAGCTATTTTCGAGCTATTTTCGTACAAATCAGCCCATATCTCCGAAACTCTATATCGTAGGACGGTGAAATCGGTATTTTTAGAAAGATCTCGTGAAAATGCTGTAGATGAAATGGTTTCCAACTTTCTAAACCGGTTAATTCCACTCGGAATTGACAGATATAACGGATATTGGAGTAGTTTTCGAGCAATATTCGGACAAATCTGCCCATATCTCCGAAACTATATGTCGTAGAACGGTGAAATCGGCATTTTTAGAAAGATCTCGAAAAAATACAGTAAATGACATGGTTTCAAACTTTCTAAACCGGTTAATTCTATTCGTAATTGCCAAAAATTCTTATAACGCATTTTCAGCGATTTTCGAGCTATTTTCGGACAAATCAGCCCATATCTCCGAAACTATATGTCGTGGAACGGTGAAATCGGCATTTTTAGAAAGATCTCGAAAAAATACAGTAGATGACATGGTCTCAAACTTTCTAAACCGGTTAATTCTATCCGGAATTGCCAAAAACTCATATAACGCATTTTCAGCATTTTTCGAGCTATTTTCGTACAAATCAGCCCATCTCTCCGAAACTATATGTCGTAGAACGGTGAAATCGGTATTTTTAGAAAGATCTCGTGAAAATGCAGTAGATGACATGGTTTCCAACTTTCTAAACCGGTTAATTCCACTCGGAATTGACAGATATAACGGATTTTGGAGTAGTTTTCGAGCAATATTCGGACAAATCAGCCCATATCTCCGAAACTATATATCGTAGGACGGTGAAATCGGTATTTTTAGAAAGATCTCGTGAAAATACAGTAGATGAAATGGTTCCCAACTTTCTAAACCGGTTAATTCCACTCGGAATTGACAGATATAACGGATTTTGGAGTAGTTTTCGAGCAATATTCGGACAAATCTGCCCATATCTTTGAAACTATATGTCGTCGAACGGTGAAATCGGTATTTTTAGAAAGATCTCGTGAAAATACAGTAGATGAAATGGTTTCCAACTTTCTAAACCGGTTAATTCCACTCGGAATTGACAGATATAACGGATTTTGGAGTAGTTTTCGAGCAATATTCGGACAAATCTGTCCATATCTCCGAAACTATATGTCGTCGAACGGTGAAATCGGTATTTTTAGAAAGATCTCAAAAAAATACAGAAGATGACATGGTTTCAAACTTTCTAAACCGGTTAATTCCACTCGGAATTGACAGATATAACGGATTTTGGAGTAGTTTTCGAGCAATATTCGGACAAATCTGCCCATATCTCCGAAACTACATGTCGTAGAACGGTGAGATCGGTATTATTAGAAAGATCTCGTGAAAATGCAGTAGACGAAATGGTTTCCAACTTTCTAAACCGGTTAATTCCACTCGGAATTGACGGATATAGCGGATTTTGGAGTAGTTTTCGAGCAATATTCGGACAAATCTGCCCATATCTCCGAAACTATATATCGTAGGACGGTGAAATCGGTATTTTTGGAAAGATCTCGTGAAAATACAGTAGATGACATGGTTTCAAACTTTCTAAACCGGTTAATTCTATTCGGAATTGCCTAAAACTCATATAACGCATTTTCAGCTATTATCGAGCTATTTTCGGACAAATCTGCCCATATCTCCGAAACTATATGTCGTAGGACGGTGAAATCGGTATTTTTAGAAAGATCTCGTGAAAATGCAGTAGATGAAATGGTTTCCAACTTTCTAAACCGGTTAATTCCACTCGGAATTGACAGATATAACGGATTTTGGAGTAGTTTTCGAGCAATATTCGGACAAATCTGCCCATATCTTTGAAACTATATGTCGTGGAACGGTGAAATCGGCATTTTTAGAAAGATCTCGAAAAAATACAGAAGATGACATGGTTTCAAACTTTCTAAACCGGTTAATTCCTCTCGGAATTGACAGATATAACCGATTTTGGAGTAGTTTTCGAGCAATGTTCGGACAAATCTTCCCATATCTCCGAAACTATATGTCGTAGAACGGTGAAATCGACATTTTTAGAAAGATCTCGAAAAAATACAGTAGATGACATGGTCTCAAACTTTCTAAACCGGTTAATTCTATTCGGAATTGCCAAAAATTCATATAACGCATTTTCAGCTATTTTCGAGCTATTTTCGGACAAATCAGCCCATATCTCCGAAACTATATATCGTAGGACGGTGAAATCGGTATTTTTAGAAAGATCTCGTGAAAATGCTGTAGATGAAATGGTTTCCAACTTTCTAAACCGGTTAATTCCACTCGGAATTGACAGATATAACGGATATTGGAGTAGTTTTCGAGCAATATTCGGACAAATCTGCCCATATCTTCGAAACTATATGTCGTGGAACGGTGAAATCGGCATTTTTAGAAAGATCTCGAAAAAATACAGTAGATGACATGGTCTCAAACTTTCTAAACCGGTTAATTCTATCCGGAATTGCCAAAAACTCATATAACGCATTTTCAGCCTTTTTCGAGCTATTTTCGTACAAATCAGCCCATCTCTCCGAAACTATATATCGTAGGACGGTGAAATCGTTATTTTTGGAAAGATCTCGTGAAAATACAGTAGATGACATGGTTTCAAACTTTCTAAACCGGTTAATTCCACTCGGAATTGACAGATATAGCGGATTTTGGAGTAGTTTTCGAGCAATATTAGGACAAATCTGCCCATATCTCCGAAACTATATGTCGTAGAACGGTGAAATCGGTATTTTTAGAAAGATCTCGTGAAAATGCAGTAGACGAAATGGTTTCCAACTTTCTAAACCGGTTAATTCCACTCGGAATTGACAGATATAACGGGTTTTGGAGTAGTTTTCGAGCAATATTCGGACAAATCTGCCCATATCTCCGAAACTATATGTCGTAGAACGGTGAAATCGGTATTTTTAGAAAGATCTCGTGAAAATGCAGTAGACGAAATGGTTTCCAACTTTCTAAACCGGTTAATTCCACTCGGAATTGACAGATATAACGGATTTTGGAGTAGTTTTCGAGCAATATTCGGACAAATCTGCCCATATCTCCGAAACTATATGTCGTAGAACGGTGAAATCGGTATTTTTAGAAAGATCTCGTGAAAATACAGTAGATGAAATGGTTTCCAACTTTCTAAACCGGTTAATTCCACTCGGAATTGACAGATATAACGGATTTTGGAGTAGTTTTCGAGCAATATTCGGACAAATCAGCCCATATCTCCGAAACTATATATCGTAGGACGGTGAAATCGGTATTTTTGGAAAGATCTCGTGAAAATGCAGTAGATGAAATGGTTTCCAACTTTCTAAACCGGTTAATTCCACTCGGAATTGACAGATATAACGGATTTTGGAGTAGTTTTCGAGCAATATTCGGACAAATCTGCCCATATCTTTGAAACTATATGTCGTCGAACGGTGAAATCGGTATTTTTAGAAAGATCTCGTGAAAATACAGTAGATGAAATGGTTTCCAACTTTCTAAACCGGTTAATTCCACTCGGAATTGACAGATATAACGGGTTTTGGAGTAGTTTTCGAGCAATATTCGGACAAATCTGCCCATATCTCCGAAACTATATGTCGTAGAACGGTGAAATCGGTATTTTTAGAAAGATCTCGTGAAAATACAGTAGATGAAATGGTTTCCAACTTTCTAAACCGGTTAATTCCACTCGGAATTGACAGATATAACGGATTTTGGAGTAGTTTTCGAGCAATTTTCGGACAAATCTGTCCATATCTCCGAAACTATATATCGTAGGACGGTGAAATCGGTATTTTTGGAAAGATCTCGTGAAAATACAGTAGATGAAATGGTTTCCAACTTTCTAAACCGGTTAATTCCACTCGGAATTGGCAGATATAGCGGATTTTGGAGTAGTTTTCGAGCAATATTCGGACAAATCTGCCCATATCTCCGAAACTATATGTCGTAGAACGGTGAAATCGGTATTTTTAGAAAGATCTCGTGAAAATGCAGTAGATGAAATGGTTTCCAACTTTCTAAACCGG
Source organism: Platypus cylindrus (assembly GCA_949748235.1). Classification (NCBI taxonomy): domain Eukaryota; kingdom Metazoa; phylum Arthropoda; class Insecta; order Coleoptera; family Curculionidae; genus Platypus; species Platypus cylindrus. The sequence goes on from CATIYE010000015.1 coordinate 1,270,837, forward strand.
TTAATTCCACTCGGAATTGACAGATATAACGGATTTTGGAGTAGTTTTCGAGCAATATTCGGACAAATCTGCCCATATCTCCGAAACTGTATGTCGTAGTACGGTGAAATCGGTATTTTTAGAAAGATCTCGTGAAAATGCAGTAGATGAAATGGTTTCCAACTTTCTAAACCGGTTAATTCCACTCGGAATTGGCAGATATAACGGATTTTGGAGTAGTTTTCGAGCAATATTCGGACAAATCTGCCCATATCTCCGAAACTATATGTCGTAGAACGGTGAAATCGGTATTTTTAGAAAGATCTCGTGAAAATACAGTAGATGAAATGGTTTCCAACTTTCTAAACCGGTTAATTTCACTCGGAATTGACAGATATAACGGATTTTGGAGTAGTTTTCGAGCAATATTCGGACAAATCTGCCCATATCTCCGAAACTATATGTCGTAGAACGGTGAAATCGGTATTTTTAGAAAGATCTCGTGAAAATGCAGTAGATGAAATGGTTTCCAACTTTCTAAACCGGTTAATTCCACTCGGAATTGGCAGATATAACGGATTTTGGAGTAGTTTTCGAGCAATATTCGGACAAATCTGCCCATATCTCCGAAACTATATGTCGTAGTACGGTGAAATCGGTATTTTTAGAAAGATCTCGTGAAAATGCAGTAGATGAAATGGTTTCCAACTTTCTAAACCGGTTAATTCCACTCGGAATTGGCAGATATAACGGATTTTGGAGTAGTTTTCGAGCAATATTCGGACAAATCTGCCCATATCTCCGAAACTATATGTCGTAGAACGGTGAAATCGGTATTTTTAGAAAGATCTCGTGAAAATACAGTAGATGAAATGGTTTCCAACTTTCTAAACCGGTTAATTTCACTCGGAATTGACAGATATAACGGATTTTGGAGTAGTTTTCGAGCAATATTCGGACAAATCTGCCCATATCTCCGAAACTATATGTCGTAGAACGGTGAAATCGGTATTTTTAGAAAGATCTCGTGAAAATGCAGTAGACGAAATGGTTTCCAACTTTCTAAACCGGTTAATTCCACTCGGAATTGACAGATATAACGGATTTTGGAGTAGTTTTCGAGCAATATTCGGACAAATCTGCCCATATCTCCGAAACTATATGTCGTAGAACGGTGAAATCGGTATTTTTAGAAAGATCTCGTGAAAATACAGTAGATGAAATGGTTTCCAACTTTCTAAACCGGTTAATTCCACTCGGAATTGACAGATATAACGGATTTTGGAGTAGTTTTCGAGCAATATTCGGACAAATCAGCCCATATCTCCGAAACTATATATCGTAGGACGGTGAAATCGGTATTTTTGGAAAGATCTCGTGAAAATGCAGTAGATGAAATGGTTTCCAACTTTCTAAACCGGTTAATTCCACTCGGAATTGACAGATATAACGGATTTTGGAGTAGTTTTCGAGCAATATTCGGACAAATCTGCCCATATCTTTGAAACTATATGTCGTCGAACGGTGAAATCGGTATTTTTAGAAAGATCTCGTGAAAATACAGTAGATGAAATGGTTTCCAACTTTCTAAACCGGTTAATTCCACTCGGAATTGACAGATATAACGGGTTTTGGAGTAGTTTTCGAGCAATATTCGGACAAATCTGCCCATATCTCCGAAACTATATGTCGTAGAACGGTGAAATCGGTATTTTTAGAAAGATCTCGTGAAAATACAGTAGATGAAATGGTTTCCAACTTTCTAAACCGGTTAATTCCACTCGGAATTGACAGATATAACGGATTTTGGAGTAGTTTTCGAGCAATTTTCGGACAAATCTGTCCATATCTCCGAAACTATATATCGTAGGACGGTGAAATCGGTATTTTTGGAAAGATCTCGTGAAAATACAGTAGATGAAATGGTTTCCAACTTTCTAAACCGGTTAATTCCACTCGGAATTGGCAGATATAGCGGATTTTGGAGTAGTTTTCGAGCAATATTCGGACAAATCTGCCCATATCTCCGAAACTATATGTCGTAGAACGGTGAAATCGGTATTTTTAGAAAGATCTCGTGAAAATGCAGTAGATGAAATGGTTTCCAACTTTCTAAACCGGTTAATTCCACTCGGAATTGGCAGATATAACGGATTTTGGAGTAGTTTTCGAGCAATATTCGGACAAATCTGCCCATATCTCCGAAACTATATGTCGTAGAACGGTGAAATCGGTATTTTTAGAAAGATCTCGTGAAAATACAGTAGATGAAATGGTTTCCAACTTTCTAAACCGGTTAATTTCACTCGGAATTGACAGATATAACGGATTTTGGAGTAGTTTTCGAGCAATATTCGGACAAATCTGCCCATATCTCCGAAACTATATGTCGTAGAACGGTGAAATCGGTATTTTTAGAAAGATCTCGTGAAAATGCAGTAGATGAAATGGTTTCCAACTTTCTAAACCGGTTAATTCCACTCGGAATTGGCAGATATAACGGATTTTGGAGTAGTTTTCGAGCAATATTCGGACAAATCTGCCCATATCTCCGAAACTATATGTCGTAGTACGGTGAAATCGGTATTTTTAGAAAGATCTCGTGAAAATGCAGTAGATGAAATGGTTTCCAACTTTCTAAACCGGTTAATTCCACTCGGAATTGGCAGATATAACGGATTTTGGAGTAGTTTTCGAGCAATATTCGGACAAATCTGCCCATATCTCCGAAACTATATGTCGTAGTACGGTGAAATCGGTATTTTTAGAAAGATCTCGTGAAAATGCAGTAGATGAAATGGTTTCCAACTTTCTAAACCGGTTAATTCCACTCGGAATTGGCAGATATAACGGATTTTGGAGTAGTTTTCGAGCAATATTCGGACAAATCTGCCCATATCTCCGAAACTATATGTCGTAGAACGGTGAAATCGGTATTTTTAGAAAGATCTCGTGAAAATACAGTAGATGAAATGGTTTCCAACTTTCTAAACCGGTTAATTTCACTCGGAATTGACAGATATAACGGATTTTGGAGTAGTTTTCGAGCAATATTCGGACAAATCTGCCCATATCTCCGAAACTATATGTCGTAGAACGGTGAAATCGGTATTTTTAGAGAGATCTCGTGAAAATGCAGTAGATGAAATGGTTTCCAACTTTCTAAACCGGTTAATTCCACTCGGAATTGACAGATATAACGGATTTTGGAGTAGTTTTCGAGCAATATTCGGACAAATCTGCCCATATCTCCGAAACTATATGTCGTAGAACGGTGAAATCGGTATTTTTAGAAAGATCTCGTGAAAATACAGTAGATGAAATGGTTTCCAACTTTCTAAACCGGTTAATTCCACTCGGAATTGACAGATATAACGGATTTTGGAGTAGTTTTCGAGCAATATTCGGACAAATCTGCCCATATCTCCGAAACTATATGTCGTAGAACGGTGAAATCGGTATTTTTAGAAAGATCTCGTGAAAATGCAGTAGATGAAATGGTTTCCAACTTTCTAAACCGGTTAATTCCACTCGGAATTGACAGATATAACGGATTTTGGAGTAGTTTTCGAGCAATATTCGGACAAATCTGCCCATATCTCCGAAACTATATGTCGTAGAACGGTGAAATCGGTATTTTTAGAAAGATCTCGTGAAAATACAGTAGATGAAATGGTTTCCAACTTTCTAAACCGGTTAATTCCACTCGGAATTGACAGATATAACGGATTTTGGAGTAGTTTTCGAGCAATATTCGGACAAATCTGCCCATATCTTCGAAACTATATGTCGTGGAACGGTGAAATCGGCATTTTTAGAAAGATCTCGAAAAAATACAGTAGATGACATGGTCTCAAACTTTCTAAACCGGTTAATTCTATCCGGAATTGCCAAAAACTCATATAACGCATTTTCAGCCTTTTTCGAGCTATTTTCGTACAAATCAGCCCATCTCTCCGAAACTATATATCGTAGGACGGTGAAATCGTTATTTTTGGAAAGATCTCGTGAAAATACAGTAGATGACATGGTTTCAAACTTTCTAAACCGGTTAATTCCACTCGGAATTGACAGATATAGCGGATTTTGGAGTAGTTTTCGAGCAATATTAGGACAAATCTGCCCATATCTCCGAAACTATATGTCGTAGAACGGTGAAATCGGTATTTTTAGAAAGATCTCGTGAAAATGCAGTAGACGAAATGGTTTCCAACTTTCTAAACCGGTTAATTCCACTCGGAATTGACAGATATAACGGGTTTTGGAGTAGTTTTCGAGCAATATTCGGACAAATCTGCCCATATCTCCGAAACTATATGTCGTAGAACGGTGAAATCGGTATTTTTAGAAAGATCTCGTGAAAATGCAGTAGACGAAATGGTTTCCAACTTTCTAAACCGGTTAATTCCACTCGGAATTGACAGATATAACGGATTTTGGAGTAGTTTTCGAGCAATATTCGGACAAATCTGCCCATATCTCCGAAACTATATGTCGTAGAACGGTGAAATCGGTATTTTTAGAAAGATCTCGTGAAAATACAGTAGATGAAATGGTTTCCAACTTTCTAAACCGGTTAATTCCACTCGGAATTGACAGATATAACGGATTTTGGAGTAGTTTTCGAGCAATATTCGGACAAATCAGCCCATATCTCCGAAACTATATATCGTAGGACGGTGAAATCGGTATTTTTGGAAAGATCTCGTGAAAATGCAGTAGATGAAATGGTTTCCAACTTTCTAAACCGGTTAATTCCACTCGGAATTGACAGATATAACGGATTTTGGAGTAGTTTTCGAGCAATATTCGGACAAATCTGCCCATATCTTTGAAACTATATGTCGTCGAACGGTGAAATCGGTATTTTTAGAAAGATCTCGTGAAAATACAGTAGATGAAATGGTTTCCAACTTTCTAAACCGGTTAATTCCACTCGGAATTGACAGATATAACGGGTTTTGGAGTAGTTTTCGAGCAATATTCGGACAAATCTGCCCATATCTCCGAAACTATATGTCGTAGAACGGTGAAATCGGTATTTTTAGAAAGATCTCGTGAAAATACAGTAGATGAAATGGTTTCCAACTTTCTAAACCGGTTAATTCCACTCGGAATTGACAGATATAACGGATTTTGGAGTAGTTTTCGAGCAATTTTCGGACAAATCTGTCCATATCTCCGAAACTATATATCGTAGGACGGTGAAATCGGTATTTTTGGAAAGATCTCGTGAAAATACAGTAGATGAAATGGTTTCCAACTTTCTAAACCGGTTAATTCCACTCGGAATTGGCAGATATAGCGGATTTTGGAGTAGTTTTCGAGCAATATTCGGACAAATCTGCCCATATCTCCGAAACTATATGTCGTAGAACGGTGAAATCGGTATTTTTAGAAAGATCTCGTGAAAATGCAGTAGATGAAATGGTTTCCAACTTTCTAAACCGGTTAATTCCACTCGGAATTGACAGATATAACGGATTTTGGAGTAGTTTTCGAGCAATATTCGGACAAATCTGCCCATATCTCCGGAACTATATGTCGTAGAACGGAGAAATTGGTATTTTTGGAAAGATCTCGAGAAAATACAGTAGATGACATGATTTCAAACTTTCTAAAGCGGTTAATTCTATTCGAAACTGCCAGATAGAGCGGATTTTCGAGTAGTTTTCGAGCAATATTCGGACAAATCTGCCCATATCTCCGAAACTATATGTCGTAGAACGGTGAAATCGGTATTTTTAGAAAGATCTCGTGAAAATACAGTAGATGAAATGGTTTCCAACTTTCTAAACCGGTTAATTCCACTCGGAATTGACAGATATAACGGATTTTGGAGTAGTTTTCGAGCAATATTCGGACAAATCAGCCCATATCTCCGAAACTATATATCGTAGGACGGTGAAATCGGTATTTTTGGAAAGATCTCGTGAAAATGCAGTAGATGAAATGGTTTCCAACTTTCTAAACCGGTTAATTCCACTCGGAATTGACAGATATAACGGATTTTGGAGTAGTTTTCGAGCAATATTCGGACAAATCTGCCCATATCTTTGAAACTATATGTCGTCGAACGGTGAAATCGGTATTTTTAGAAAGATCTCGTGAAAATACAGTAGATGAAATGGTTTCCAACTTTCTAAACCGGTTAATTCCACTCGGAATTGACAGATATAACGGATTTTGGAGTAGTTTTCGAGCAATATTCGGACAAATCTGCCCATATCTCCGAAACTGTATGTCGTAGTACGGTGAAATCGGTATTTTTAGAAAGATCTCGTGAAAATGCAGTAGATGAAATGGTTTCCAACTTTCTAACCGGTTAATTCCACTCGGAATTGGCAGATATAACGGATTTTGGAGTAGTTTTCGAGCAATATTCGGACAAATCTGCCCATATCTCCGAAACTATATGTCGTAGAACGGTGAAATCGGTATTTTTAGAAAGATCTCGTGAAAATACAGTAGATGAAATGGTTTCCAACTTTCTAAACCGGTTAATTTCACTCGGAATTGACAGATATAACGGATTTTGGAGTAGTTTTCGAGCAATATTCGGACAAATCTGCCCATATCTCCGAAACTATATGTCGTAGAACGGTGAAATCGGTATTTTTAGAAAGATCTCGTGAAAATGCAGTAGATGAAATGGTTTCCAACTTTCTAAACCGGTTAATTCCACTCGGAATTGGCAGATATAACGGATTTTGGAGTAGTTTTCGAGCAATATTCGGACAAATCTGCCCATATCTCCGAAACTATATGTCGTAGTACGGTGAAATCGGTATTTTTAGAAAGATCTCGTGAAAATGCAGTAGATGAAATGGTTTCCAACTTTCTAAACCGGTTAATTCCACTCGGAATTGGCAGATATAACGGATTTTGGAGTAGTTTTCGAGCAATATTCGGACAAATCTGCCCATATCTCCGAAACTATATGTCGTAGAACGGTGAAATCGGTATTTTTAGAAAGATCTCGTGAAAATACAGTAGATGAAATGGTTTCCAACTTTCTAAACCGGTTAATTTCACTCGGAATTGACAGATATAACGGATTTTGGAGTAGTTTTCGAACAATATTCGGACAAATCTGCCCATATCTCCGAAACTATATGTCGTAGAACGGTGAAATCGGTATTTTTAGAAAGATCTCGTGAAAATACAGTAGATGAAATGGTTTCCAACTTTCTAAACCGGTTAATTCCACTCGGAATTGGCAGATATAGCGGATTTTGGAGTAGTTTTCGAGCAATATTCGGACAAATCTGCCCATATCTCCGAAACTATATGTCGTAGAACGGTGAAATCGGTATTTTTAGAAAGATCTCGTGAAAATGCAGTAGATGAAATGGTTTCCAACTTTCTAAACCGGTTAATTCCACTCGGAATTGGCAGATATAACGGATTTTGGAGTAGTTTTCGAGCAATATTCGGACAAATCTGCCCATATCTCCGAAACTATATGTCGTAGAACGGTGAAATCGGTATTTTTAGAAAGATCTCGTGAAAATACAGTAGATGAAATGGTTTCCAACTTTCTAAACCGGTTAATTTCACTCGGAATTGACAGATATAACGGATTTTGGAGTAGTTTTCGAGCAATATTCGGACAAATCTGCCCATATCTCCGAAACTATATGTCGTAGAACGGTGAAATCGGTATTTTTAGAAAGATCTCGTGAAAATGCAGTAGATGAAATGGTTTCCAACTTTCTAAACCGGTTAATTCCACTCGGAATTGACAGATATAACGGATTTTGGAGTAGTTTTCGAGCAATATTCGGACAAATCTGCCCATATCTCCGAAACTATATGTCGTAGAACGGTGAAATCGGTATTTTTAGAAAGATCTCGTGAAAATACAGTAGATGAAATGGTTTCCAACTTTCTAAACCGGTTAATTCCACTCGGAATTGACAGATATAACGGATTTTGGAGTAGTTTTCGAGCAATATTCGGACAAATCTGCCCATATCTCCGAAACTATATGTCGTAGAACGGTGAAATCGGTATTTTTAGAAAGATCTCGTGAAAATGCAGTAGATGAAATGGTTTCCAACTTTCTAAACCGGTTAATTCCACTCGGAATTGACAGATATAACGGATTTTGGAGTAGTTTTCGAGCAATATTCGGACAAATCTGCCCATATCTCCGAAACTATATGTCGTAGAACGGTGAAATCGGTATTTTTAGAAAGATCTCGTGAAAATACAGTAGATGAAATGGTTTCCAACTTTCTAAACCGGTTAATTCCACTCGGAATTGACAGATATAACGGATTTTGGAGTAGTTTTCGAGCAATATTCGGACAAATCTGCCCATATCTCCGAAACTATATATCGTAGGACGGTGAAATCGGTATTTTTGGAAAGATCTCGTGAAAATACAGTAGATGAAATGGTTTCCAACTTTCTAAACCGGTTAATTCCACTCGGAATTGGCAGATATAACGGATTTTGGAGTAGTTTTCGAGCAATATTCGGACAAATCTGCCCATATCTCCGAAACTATATGTCGTAGAACGGTGAAATCGGTATTTTTAGAAAGATCTCGTGAAAATGCAGTAGATGAAATGGTTTCCAACTTTCTAAACCGGTTAATTCCACTCGGAATTGACAGATATAACGGATTTTGGAGTAGTTTTCGAGCAATATTCGGACAAATCTGCCCATATCTCCGAAACTGTATGTCGTAGTACGGTGAAATCGGTATTTTTAGAAAGATCTCGTGAAAATGCAGTAGATGAAATGGTTTCCAACTTTCTAAACCGGTTAATTCCACTCGGAATTGGCAGATATAACGGATATTGGAGTAGTTTTCGAGCAATATTCGGACAAATCTGCCCATATCTCCGAAACTATATGTCGTAGAACGGTGAAATCGGTATTTTTAGAAAGATCTCGTGAAAATACAGTAGATGACATGGTTTCCAACTTTCTAAACCGGTTAATTCCACTCGGAATTGACAGATATAACGGATTTTGGAGTAGTTTTCGAGCAATATTCGGACAAATATGCCCATATCTCCGAAACTATATGTCGTAAAACGGTGAAATCGGCATTTTTAGAAAGATCTCGAAAAAATACAGTAGATGACATGGTCTCAATCTTTCTAAACCGGTTAATTCTATCCGGAATTGCCAAAAACTCATATAACGCATTTTCAGCTATTTTCGAGCTATTTTCGTACAAATCAGCCCATATCTCCGAAACTCTATATCGTAGGACGGTGAAATCGGTATTTTTAGAAAGATCTCGTGAAAATGCTGTAGATGAAATGGTTTCCAACTTTCTAAACCGGTTAATTCCACTCGGAATTGACAGATATAACGGATATTGGAGTAGTTTTCGAGCAATATTCGGACAAATCTGCCCATATCTCCGAAACTATATGTCGTAGAACGGTGAAATCGGCATTTTTAGAAAGATCTCGAAAAAATACAGTAAATGACATGGTTTCAAACTTTCTAAACCGGTTAATTCTATCCGGAATTGCCAAAAACTCATATAACGCATTTTCAGCATTTTTCGAGCTATTTTCGTACAAATCAGCCCATCTCTCCGAAACTATATATCGTAAGACGGTGAAATCGTTATTTTTGGAAAGATCTCGTGAAAATACAGTAGATGACATGGTTTCAAACTTTCTAAACCGGTTAATTCCACTCGGAATTGACAGATATAACGGATTTTGGAGTAGTTTTCGAGCAATATTCGGACAAATCTGCCCATATCTCCGAAACTATATGTCGTAGAACGGTGAAATCGGTATTTTTAGAAAGATCTCGTGAAAATACAGTAGATGAAATGGTTTCCAACTTTCTAAACCGGTTAATTCCACTCGGAATTGACAGATATAACGGATTTTGGAGTAGTTTTCGAGCAATATTCGGACAAATCTGCCCATATCTCCGAAACTATATGTCGTAGAACGGTGAAATCGGTATTTTTAGAAAGATCTCGTGAAAATGCAGTAGATGAAATGGTTTCCAACTTTCTAAACCGGTTAATTCCACTCGGAATTGACAGATATAACGGATTTTGGAGTAGTTTTCGAGCAATATTCGGACAAATCTGCCCATATCTCCGAAACTATATGTCGTAGAACGGTGAAATCGGTATTTTTAGAAAGATCTCGTGAAAATACAGTAGATGAAATGGTTTCCAACTTTCTAAACCGGTTAATTCCACTCGGAATTGACAGATATAACGGATTTTGGAGTAGTTTTCGAGCAATATTCGGACAAATCTGCCCATATCTCCGAAACTATATATCGTAGGACGGTGAAATCGGTATTTTTGGAAAGATCTCGTGAAAATACAGTAGATGAAATGGTTTCCAACTTTCTAAACCGGTTAATTCCACTCGGAATTGGCAGATATAACGGATTTTGGAGTAGTTTTCGAGCAATATTCGGACAAATCTGCCCATATCTCCGAAACTATATGTCGTAGAACGGTGAAATCGGTATTTTTAGAAAGATCTCGTGAAAATGCAGTAGATGAAATGGTTTCCAACTTTCTAAACCGGTTAATTCCACTCGGAATTGACAGATATAACGGATTTTGGAGTAGTTTTCGAGCAATATTCGGACAAATCTGCCCATATCTCCGAAACTGTATGTCGTAGTACGGTGAAATCGGTATTTTTAGAAAGATCTCGTGAAAATGCAGTAGATGAAATGGTTTCCAACTTTCTAAACCGGTTAATTCCACTCGGAATTGGCAGATATAACGGATATTGGAGTAGTTTTCGAGCAATATTCGGACAAATCTGCCCATATCTCCGAAACTATATGTCGTAGAACGGTGAAATCGGTATTTTTAGAAAGATCTCGTGAAAATACAGTAGATGACATGGTTTCCAACTTTCTAAACCGGTTAATTCCACTCGGAATTGACAGATATAACGGATTTTGGAGTAGTTTTCGAGCAATATTCGGACAAATATGCCCATATCTCCGAAACTATATGTCGTAAAACGGTGAAATCGGCATTTTTAGAAAGATCTCGAAAAAATACAGTAGATGACATGGTCTCAATCTTTCTAAACCGGTTAATTCTATCCGGAATTGCCAAAAACTCATATAACGCTTTTTCAGCTATTTTCGAGCTATTTTCGTACAAATCAGCCCATATCTCCGAAACTCTATATCGTAGGACGGTGAAATCGGTATTTTTAGAAAGATCTCGTGAAAATGCTGTAGATGAAATGGTTTCCAACTTTCTAAACCGGTTAATTCCACTCGGAATTGACAGATATAACGGATATTGGAGTAGTTTTCGAGCAATATTCGGACAAATCTGCCCATATCTCCGAAACTATATGTCGTAGAACGGTGAAATCGGCATTTTTAGAAAGATCTCGAAAAAATACAGTAAATGACATGGTTTCAAACTTTCTAAACCGGTTAATTCTATTCGTAATTGCCAAAAATTCTTATAACGCATTTTCAGCGATTTTCGAGCTATTTTCGGACAAATCAGCCCATATCTCCGAAACTATATGTCGTGGAACGGTGAAATCGGCATTTTTAGAAAGATCTCGAAAAAATACAGTAGATGACATGGTCTCAAACTTTCTAAACCGGTTAATTCTATCCGGAATTGCCAAAAACTCATATAACGCATTTTCAGCATTTTTCGAGCTATTTTCGTACAAATCAGCCCATCTCTCCGAAACTATATATCGTAAGACGGTGAAATCGTTATTTTTGGAAAGATCTCGTGAAAATACAGTAGATGACATGGTTTCAAACTTTCTAAACCGGTTAATTCCACTCGGAATTGACAGATATAGCGGATTTTGGAGTAGTTTTCGAGCAATATTAGGACAAATCTGCCCATATCTCCGAAACTATATGTCGTAGAACGGTGAAATCGGTATTTTTAGAAAGATCTCATGAAAATACAGTAGATGACATGGTTTCCAACTTTCTAAACCGGTTAATTCCACTCGGAATTGACAGATATAACGGATTTTGGAGTAGTTTTCGAGCAATATTCGGACAAATCAGCCCATATCTCCGAAACTATATATCGTAGGACGGTGAAATCGGTATTTTTAGAAAGATCTCGTGAAAATACAGTAGATGAAATGGTTTCCAACTTTCTAAACCGGTTAATTCCACTCGGAATTGACAGATATAACGGATTTTGGAGTAGTTTTCGAGCAATATTCGGACAAATCTGCCCATATCTTTGAAACTATATGTCGTCGAACGGTGAAATCGGTATTTTTAGAAAGATCTCGTGAAAATACAGTAGATGAAATGGTTTCCAACTTTCTAAACCGGTTAATTCCACTCGGAATTGACAGATATAACGGATTTTGGAGTAGTTTTCGAGCAATATTCGGACAAATCTGCCCATATCTCCGAAACTATATGTCGTAGAACGGTGAAATCGGTATTTTTAGAAAGACCTCGTGAAAATGCAGTAGACGAAATGGTTTCCAACTTTCTAAACCGGTTAATTCCACTCGGAATTGACAGATATAACGGATTTTGGAGTAGTTTTCGAGCAATATTTGGACAAATCTGCCCATATCTCCGAAACTATATGTCGTAGAACGGTGAAATCGGTATTTTTAGAAAGATCTCGTGAAAATACAGTAGATGAAATGGTTTCCAACTTTCTAAACCGGTTAATTCCACTCGGAATTGACAGATATAACGGATTTTGGAGTAGTTTTCGAGCAATATTCGGACAAATCTGTCCATATCTCCGAAACTATATGTCGTCGAACGGTGAAATCGGTATTTTTAGAAAGATCTCGAAAAAATACAGAAGATGACATGGTTTCAAACTTTCTAAACCGGTTAATTCCACTCGGAATTGACAGATATAACGGATTTTGGAGTAGTTTTCGAGCAATATTCGGACAAATCTGCCCATATCTCCGAAACTATATATCGTAGGACGGTGAAATCGGTATTTTTGGAAAGATCTCGTGAAAATACAGTAGATGACATGGTTTCAAACTTTCTAAACCGGTTAATTCTATTCGGAATTGCCAAAAACTCATATAACGCATTTTCAGCTATTATCGAGCTATTTTCGGACAAATCTGCCCATATCTCCGAAACTATATGTCGTAGAACGGTGAAATCGGTATTTTTAGAAAGATCTCGTGAAAATACAGTAGATGACATGGTTTCAAACTTTCTAAACCGGTTAATTCCACTCGGAATTGACAGATATAGCGGATTTTGGAGTAGTTTTCGAGCAATATTAGGACAAATCTGCCCATATCTCCGAAACTATATGTCGTAGAACGGTGAAATCGGTATTTTTAGAAAGATCTCGTGAAAATACAGTAGATGACATGGTTTCAAACTTTCTAAACCGGTTAATTCCACTCGGAATTGACAGATATAGCGGATTTTGGAGTAGTTTTCGAGCAATATTAGGACAAATCTGCCCATATCTCCGAAACTATATGTCGTAGAACGGTGAAATCGGTATTTTTAGAAAGATCTCGTGAAAATACAGTAGATGAAATGGTTTCCAACTTTCTAAACCGGTTAATTCCACTCGGAATTGACAGATATAACGGATTTTGGAGTAGTTTTCGAGCAATATTCGGACAAATCTGCCCATATCTTTGAAACTATATGTCGTCGAACGGTGAAATCGGTATTTTTAGAAAGATCTCGTGAAAATACAGTAGATGAAATGGTTTCCAACTTTCTAAACCGGTTAATTCCACTCGGAATTGACAGATATAACGGATTTTGGAGTAGTTTTCGAGCAATATTCGGACAAATCAGCCCATATCTCCGAAACTATAGATCGTAGGACGGTGAAATCGGTATTTTTGGAAAGATCTCGTGAAAATACAGTAGATGAAATGGTTTCCAACTTTCTAAACCGGTTAATTCCACTCGGAATTGACAGATATAACGGATTTTGGAGTAGTTTTCGAGCAATATTCGGACAAATCTGCCCATATCTTTGAAACTATATGTCGTCGAACGGTGAAATCGGTATTTTTAGAAAGATCTCGTGAAAATACAGTAGATGAAATGGTTTCCAACTTTCTAAACCGGTTAATTCCACTCGGAATTGACAGATATAACGGATTTTGGAGTAGTTTTCGAGCAATATTCGGACAAATCTGTCCATATCTCCGAAACTATATGTCGTCGAATGGTGAAATCGGTATTTTTAGAAAGATCTCGAAAAAATACAGAAGATGACATGGTTTCAAACTTTCTAAACCGGTTAATTCCACTCGCAATTGACAGATATAACGGATTTTGGAGTAGTTTTCGAGCAATATTCGGACAAATCTGCCCATATCTCCGAAACTATATATCGTAGGACGGTGAAATCGGTATTTTTGGAAAGATCTCGTGAAAATACAGTAGATGACATGGTTTCAAACTTTCTAAACCGGTTAATTCTATTCGGAATTGCCAAAAACTCATATAACGCATTTTCAGCATTTTTCGAGCTATTTTCGTACAAATCAGCCCATCTCTCCGAAACTATATATCGTAGGACGGTGAAATCGGTATTTTTAGAAAGATCTCGTGAAAATACAGTAGATGAAATGGTTTCCAACTTTCTAAACCGGTTAATTCCACTCGGAATTGACAGATATAACGGATTTTGGAGTAGTTTTCGAGGAATATTCGGACAAATCTGCCCATATCTTTGAAACTATATGTCGTCGAACGGTGAAATCGGTATTTTTAGAAAGATCTCGTGAAAATACAGTAGATGAAATGGTTTCCAACTTTCTAAACCGGTTAATTCCACTCGGAATTGACAGATATAACGGATTTTGGAGTAGTTTTCGAGCAATATTCGGACAAATCTGCCCATATCTCCGAAACTATATGTCGTAGAACGGTGAAATCGGTATTTTTAGAAAGACCTCGTGAAAATGCAGTAGACGAAATGGTTTCCAACTTTCTAAACCGGTTAATTCCACTCGGAATTGACAGATATAACGGATTTTGGAGTAGTTTTCGAGCAATATTTGGACAAATCTGCCCATATCTCCGAAACTATATGTCGTAGAACGGTGAAATCGGTATTTTTAGAAAGATCTCGTGAAAATACAGTAGATGAAATGGTTTCCAACTTTCTAAACCGGTTAATTCCACTCGGAATTGACAGATATAACGGATTTTGGAGTAGTTTTCGAGCAATATTCGGACAAATCTGTCCATATCTCCGAAACTATATGTCGTCGAACGGTGAAATCGGTATTTTTAGAAAGATCTCGAAAAAATACAGAAGATGACATGGTTTCAAACTTTCTAAACCGGTTAATTCCACTCGGAATTGACAGATATAACGGATTTTGGAGTAGTTTTCGAGCAATATTCGGACAAATCTGCCCATATCTCCGAAACTATATATCGTAGGACGGTGAAATCGGTATTTTTGGAAAGATCTCGTGAAAATACAGTAGATGACATGGTTTCAAACTTTCTAAACCGGTTAATTCTATTCGGAATTGCCAAAAACTCATATAACGCATTTTCAGCTATTATCGAGCTATTTTCGGACAAATCTGCCCATATCTCCGAAACTATATGTCGTAGAACGGCGAAATCGGTATTTTTAGAAAGATCTCGTGAAAATACAGTAGATGACATGGTTTCAAACTTTCTAAACCGGTTAATTCCACTCGGAATTGACAGATATAGCGGATTTTGGAGTAGTTTTCGAGCAATATTAGGACAAATCTGCCCATATCTCCGAAACTATATGTCGTAGAACGGTGAAATCGGTATTTTTAGAAAGATCTCGTGAAAATACAGTAGATGACATGGTTTCAAACTTTCTAAACCGGTTAATTCCACTCGGAATTGACAGATATAGCGGATTTTGGAGTAGTTTTCGAGCAATATTAGGACAAATCTGCCCATATCTCCGAAACTATATGTCGTAGAACGGTGAAATCGGTATTTTTAGAAAGATCTCGTGAAAATACAGTAGATGACATGGTTTCCAACTTTCTAAACCGGTTAATTCCACTCGGAATTGACAGATATAACGGATTTTGGAGTAGTTTTCGAGCAATATTCGGACAAATCAGCCCATATCTCCGAAACTATAGATCGTAGGACGGTGAAATCGGTATTTTTGGAAAGATCTCGTGAAAATACAGTAGATGAAATGGTTTCCAACTTTCTAAACCGGTTAATTCCACTCGGAATTGACAGATATAACGGATTTTGGAGTAGTTTTCGAGCAATATTCGGACAAATCTGCCCATATCTTTGAAACTATATGTCGTCGAACGGTGAAATCGGTATTTTTAGAAAGATCTCGTGAAAATACAGTAGATGAAATGGTTTCCAACTTTCTAAACCGGTTAATTCCACTCGGAATTGACAGATATAACGGATTTTGGAGTAGTTTTCGAGCAATATTCGGACAAATCTGTCCATATCTCCGAAACTATATGTCGTCGAATGGTGAAATCGGTATTTTTAGAAAGATCTCGAAAAAATACAGAAGATGACATGGTTTCAAACTTTCTAAACCGGTTAATTCCACTCGCAATTGACAGATATAACGGATTTTGGAGTAGTTTTCGAGCAATATTCGGACAAATCTGCCCATATCTCCGAAACTATATATCGTAGGACGGTGAAATCGGTATTTTTGGAAAGATCTTGTGAAAATACAGTAGATGACATGGTTTCAAACTTTCTAAACCGGTTAATTCTATTCGGAATTGCCAAAAACTCATATAACGCATTTTCAGCTATTATCGAGCTATTTTCGGACAAATCTGCCCATATCTCCGAAACTATATGTCGTAGAACGGTGAAATCGGTATTTTTAGAAAGATCTCATGAAAATACAGTAGATGACATGGTTTCCAACTTTCTAAACCGGTTAATTCCACTCGGAATTGACAGATATAACGGATTTTGGAGTAGTTTTCGAGCAATATTCGGACAAATCAGCCCATATCTCCGAAACTATATATCGTAGGACGGTGAAATCGGTATTTTTAGAAAGATCTCGTGAAAATACAGTAGATGAAATGGTTTCCAACTTTCTAAACCGGTTAATTCCACTCGGAATTGACAGATATAACGGATTTTGGAGTAGTTTTCGAGCAATATTCGGACAAATCTGCCCATATCTTTGAAACTATATGTCGTCGAACGGTGAAATCGGTATTTTTAGAAAGATCTCGTGAAAATACAGTAGATGAAATGGTTTCCAACTTTCTAAACCGGTTAATTCCACTCGGAATTGACAGATATAACGGATTTTGGAGTAGTTTTCGAGCAATATTCGGACAAATCTGCCCATATCTCCGAAACTATATGTCGTAGAACGGTGAAATCGGTATTTTTAGAAAGACCTCGTGAAAATGCAGTAGACGAAATGGTTTCCAACTTTCTAAACCGGTTAATTCCACTCGGAATTGACAGATATAACGGATTTTGGAGTAGTTTTCGAGCAATATTTGGACAAATCTGCCCATATCTCCGAAACTATATGTCGTAGAACGGTGAAATCGGTATTTTTAGAAAGATCTCGTGAAAATACAGTAGATGAAATGGTTTCCAACTTTCTAAACCGGTTAATTCCACTCGGAATTGACAGATATAACGGATTTTGGAGTAGTTTTCGAGCAATATTCGGACAAATCTGTCCATATCTCCGAAACTATATGTCGTCGAACGGTGAAATCGGTATTTTTAGAAAGATCTCGAAAAAATACAGAAGATGACATGGTTTCAAACTTTCTAAACCGGTTAATTCCACTCGGAATTGACAGATATAACGGATTTTGGAGTAGTTTTCGAGCAATATTCGGACAAATCTGCCCATATCTCCGAAACTATATATCGTAGGACGGTGAAATCGGTATTTTTGGAAAGATCTCGTGAAAATACAGTAGATGACATGGTTTCAAACTTTCTAAACCGGTTAATTCTATTCGGAATTGCCAAAAACTCATATAACGCATTTTCAGCTATTATCGAGCTATTTTCGGACAAATCTGCCCATATCTCCGAAACTATATGTCGTAGAACGGTGAAATCGGTATTTTTAGAAAGATCTCGTGAAAATACAGTAGATGACATGGTTTCAAACTTTCTAAACCGGTTAATTCCACTCGGAATTGACAGATATAGCGGATTTTGGAGTAGTTTTCGAGCAATATTAGGACAAATCTGCCCATATCTCCGAAACTATATGTCGTAGAACGGTGAAATCGGTATTTTTAGAAAGATCTCGTGAAAATACAGTAGATGACATGGTTTCAAACTTTCTAAACCGGTTAATTCCACTCGGAATTGACAGATATAGCGGATTTTGGAGTAGTTTTCGAGCAATATTAGGACAAATCTGCCCATATCTCCGAAACTATATGTCGTAGAACGGTGAAATCGGTATTTTTAGAAAGATCTCGTGAAAATACAGTAGATGAAATGGTTTCCAACTTTCTAAACCGGTTAATTCCACTCGGAATTGACAGATATAACGGATTTTGGAGTAGTTTTCGAGCAATATTCGGACAAATCTGCCCATATCTTTGAAACTATATGTCGTCGAACGGTGAAATCGGTATTTTTAGAAAGATCTCGTGAAAATACAGTAGATGAAATGGTTTCCAACTTTCTAAACCGGTTAATTCCACTCGGAATTGACAGATATAACGGATTTTGGAGTAGTTTTCGAGCAATATTCGGACAAATCAGCCCATATCTCCGAAACTATAGATCGTAGGACGGTGAAATCGGTATTTTTGGAAAGATCTCGTGAAAATACAGTAGATGAAATGGTTTCCAACTTTCTAAACCGGTTAATTCCACTCGGAATTGACAGATATAACGGATTTTGGAGTAGTTTTCGAGCAATATTCGGACAAATCTGCCCATATCTTTGAAACTATATGTCGTCGAACGGTGAAATCGGTATTTTTAGAAAGATCTCGTGAAAATACAGTAGATGAAATGGTTTCCAACTTTCTAAACCGGTTAATTCCACTCGGAATTGACAGATATAACGGATTTTGGAGTAGTTTTCGAGCAATATTCGGACAAATCTGTCCATATCTCCGAAACTATATGTCGTCGAATGGTGAAATCGGTATTTTTAGAAAGATCTCGAAAAAATACAGAAGATGACATGGTTTCAAACTTTCTAAACCGGTTAATTCCACTCGCAATTGACAGATATAACGGATTTTGGAGTAGTTTTCGAGCAATATTCGGACAAATCTGCCCATATCTCCGAAACTATATATCGTAGGACGGTGAAATCGGTATTTTTGGAAAGATCTCGTGAAAATACAGTAGATGACATGGTTTCAAACTTTCTAAACCGGTTAATTCTATTCGGAATTGCCAAAAACTCATATAACGCATTTTCAGCATTTTTCGAGCTATTTTCGTACAAATCAGCCCATCTCTCCGAAACTATATATCGTAGGACGGTGAAATCGGTATTTTTAGAAAGATC
Source organism: Platypus cylindrus (assembly GCA_949748235.1). Taxonomy (NCBI): domain Eukaryota; kingdom Metazoa; phylum Arthropoda; class Insecta; order Coleoptera; family Curculionidae; genus Platypus; species Platypus cylindrus. Next base: position 1,290,275 of record CATIYE010000015.1, read on the forward strand.
TCGTGAAAATACAGTAGATGAAATGGTTTCCAACTTTCTAAACCGGTTAATTCCACTCGGAATTGACAGATATAACGGATTTTGGAGTAGTTTTCGAGGAATATTCGGACAAATCTGCCCATATCTTTGAAACTATATGTCGTCGAACGGTGAAATCGGTATTTTTAGAAAGATCTCGTGAAAATACAGTAGATGAAATGGTTTCCAACTTTCTAAACCGGTTAATTCCACTCGGAATTGACAGATATAACGGATTTTGGAGTAGTTTTCGAGCAATATTCGGACAAATCTGCCCATATCTCCGAAACTATATGTCGTAGAACGGTGAAATCGGTATTTTTAGAAAGACCTCGTGAAAATACAGTAGATGAAATGGTTTCCAACTTTCTAAACCGGTTAATTCCACTCGGAATTGACAGATATAACGGATTTTGGAGTAGTTTTCGAGCAATATTCGGACAAATCTGTCCATATCTCCGAAACTATATGTCGTCGAACGGTGAAATCGGTATTTTTAGAAAGATCTCGAAAAAATACAGAAGATGACATGGTTTCAAACTTTCTAAACCGGTTAATTCCACTCGGAATTGACAGATATAACGGATTTTGGAGTAGTTTTCGAGCAATATTCGGACAAATCTGCCCATATCTCCGAAACTATATATCGTAGGACGGTGAAATCGGTATTTTTGGAAAGATCTCGTGAAAATACAGTAGATGACATGGTTTCAAACTTTCTAAACCGGTTAATTCTATTCGGAATTGCCAAAAACTCATATAACGCATTTTCAGCTATTATCGAGCTATTTTCGGACAAATCTGCCCATATCTCCGAAACTATATGTCGTCGAACGGTGAAATCGGTATTTTTAGAAAGATCTCGTGAAAATACAGTAGATGAAATGGTTTCCAACTTTCTAAACCGGTTAATTCCACTCGGAATTGACAGATATAACGGATTTTGGAGTAGTTTTCGAGCAATATTCGGACAAATCTGCCCATATCTCCGAAACTATATGTCGTAGAACGGTGAAATCGGTATTTTTAGAAAGACCTCGTGAAAATGCAGTAGACGAAATGGTTTCCAACTTTCTAAACCGGTTAATTCCACTCGGAATTGACAGATATAACGGATTTTGGAGTAGTTTTCGAGCAATATTTGGACAAATCTGCCCATATCTCCGAAACTATATGTCGTAGAACGGTGAAATCGGTATTTTTAGAAAGATCTCGTGAAAATACAGTAGATGAAATGGTTTCCAACTTTCTAAACCGGTTAATTCCACTCGGAATTGACAGATATAACGGATTTTGGAGTAGTTTTCGAGCAATATTCGGACAAATCTGTCCATATCTCCGAAACTATATGTCGTCGAACGGTGAAATCGGTATTTTTAGAAAGATCTCGAAAAAATACAGAAGATGACATGGTTTCAAACTTTCTAAACCGGTTAATTCCACTCGGAATTGACAGATATAACGGATTTTGGAGTAGTTTTCGAGCAATATTCGGACAAATCTGCCCATATCTCCGAAACTATATATCGTAGGACGGTGAAATCGGTATTTTTGGAAAGATCTCGTGAAAATACAGTAGATGACATGGTTTCAAACTTTCTAAACCGGTTAATTCTATTCGGAATTGCCAAAAACTCATATAACGCATTTTCAGCTATTATCGAGCTATTTTCGGACAAATCTGCCCATATCTCCGAAACTATATGTCGTAGAACGGCGAAATCGGTATTTTTAGAAAGATCTCGTGAAAATACAGTAGATGACATGGTTTCAAACTTTCTAAACCGGTTAATTCCACTCGGAATTGACAGATATAGCGGATTTTGGAGTAGTTTTCGAGCAATATTAGGACAAATCTGCCCATATCTCCGAAACTATATGTCGTAGAACGGTGAAATCGGTATTTTTAGAAAGATCTCGTGAAAATACAGTAGATGACATGGTTTCAAACTTTCTAAACCGGTTAATTCCACTCGGAATTGACAGATATAGCGGATTTTGGAGTAGTTTTCGAGCAATATTAGGACAAATCTGCCCATATCTCCGAAACTATATGTCGTAGAACGGTGAAATCGGTATTTTTAGAAAGATCTCGTGAAAATACAGTAGATGACATGGTTTCCAACTTTCTAAACCGGTTAATTCCACTCGGAATTGACAGATATAACGGATTTTGGAGTAGTTTTCGAGCAATATTCGGACAAATCAGCCCATATCTCCGAAACTATAGATCGTAGGACGGTGAAATCGGTATTTTTGGAAAGATCTCGTGAAAATACAGTAGATGAAATGGTTTCCAACTTTCTAAACCGGTTAATTCCACTCGGAATTGACAGATATAACGGATTTTGGAGTAGTTTTCGAGCAATATTCGGACAAATCTGCCCATATCTTTGAAACTATATGTCGTCGAACGGTGAAATCGGTATTTTTAGAAAGATCTCGTGAAAATACAGTAGATGAAATGGTTTCCAACTTTCTAAACCGGTTAATTCCACTCGGAATTGACAGATATAACGGATTTTGGAGTAGTTTTCGAGCAATATTCGGACAAATCTGTCCATATCTCCGAAACTATATGTCGTCGAATGGTGAAATCGGTATTTTTAGAAAGATCTCGAAAAAATACAGAAGATGACATGGTTTCAAACTTTCTAAACCGGTTAATTCCACTCGCAATTGACAGATATAACGGATTTTGGAGTAGTTTTCGAGCAATATTCGGACAAATCTGCCCATATCTCCGAAACTATATATCGTAGGACGGTGAAATCGGTATTTTTGGAAAGATCTTGTGAAAATACAGTAGATGACATGGTTTCAAACTTTCTAAACCGGTTAATTCTATTCGGAATTGCCAAAAACTCATATAACGCATTTTCAGCTATTATCGAGCTATTTTCGGACAAATCTGCCCATATCTCCGAAACTATATGTCGTAGAACGGTGAAATCGGTATTTTTAGAAAGATCTCGTGAAAATACAGTAGATGACATGGTTTCAAACTTTCTAAACCGGTTAATTCCACTCGGAATTGACAGATATAGCGGATTTTGGAGTAGTTTTCGAGCAATATTAGGACAAATCTGCCCATATCTCCGAAACTATATGTCGTAGAACGGTGAAATCGGTATTTTTAGAAAGATCTCGTGAAAATACAGTAGATGACATGGTTTCAAACTTTCTAAACCGGTTAATTCCACTCGGAATTGACAGATATAGCGGATTTTGGAGTAGTTTTCGAGCAATATTAGGACAAATCTGCCCATATCTCCGAAACTATATGTCGTAGAACGGTGAAATCGGTATTTTTAGAAAGATCTCGTGAAAATACAGTAGATGACATGGTTTCCAACTTTCTAAACCGGTTAATTCCACTCGGAATTGACAGATATAACGGATTTTGGAGTAGTTTTCGAGCAATATTCGGACAAATCAGCCCATATCTCCGAAACTATAGATCGTAGGACGGTGAAATCGGTATTTTTGGAAAGACCTCGTGAAAATACAGTAGATGAAATGGTTTCCAACTTTCTAAACCGGTTAATTCCACTCGGAATTGACAGATATAACGGATTTTGGAGTAGTTTTCGAGCAATATTCGGACAAATCTGCCCATATCTTTGAAACTATATGTCGTCGAACGGTGAAATCGGTATTTTTAGAAAGATCTCGTGAAAATACAGTAGATGAAATGGTTTCCAACTTTCTAAACCGGTTAATTCCACTCGGAATTGACAGATATAACGGATTTTGGAGTAGTTTTCGAGCAATATTCGGACAAATCAGCCCATATCTCCGAAACTATAGATCGTAGGACGGTGAAATCGGTATTTTTGGAAAGATCTCGTGAAAATACAGTAGATGAAATGGTTTCCAACTTTCTAAACCGGTTAATTCCACTCGGAATTGACAGATATAACGGATTTTGGAGTAGTTTTCGAGCAATATTCGGACAAATCTGCCCATATCTTTGAAACTATGTGTCGTAGAACGGTGAAATCGGCATTTTTAGAAAGATCTCGTGAAAATGCAGTAGACGAAATGGTTTCCAACTTTCTAAACCGGTTAATTCCACTCGGAATTGACAGATATAACGGATTTTGGAGTAGTTTTCGAGCAATATTCGGACAAATCTGTCCATATCTCCGAAACGATATGTCGTCGAACGTTGAAATCGGTATTTTTAGAAAGATCTCGAAAAAATACAGAAGATGACATGGTTTCAAACTTTCTAAACCGGTTAATTCCACTCGGAATTGACAGATATAACGGATTTTGGAGTAGTTTTCGAGCAATATTCGGACAAATCTGCCCATATCTCCGAAACTACATGTCGTAGAACGGTGAGATCGGTATTTTTAGAAAGATCTCGTGAAAATGCAGTAGACGAAATGGTTTCCAACTTTCTAAACCGGTTAATTCCACTCGGAATTGACGGATATAACGGATTTTGGAGTAGTTTTCGAGCAATATTCGGACAAATCTGCCCATATCTCCGAAACTATATATCGTAGGACGGTGAAATCGGTATTTTTGGAAAGATCTCGTGAAAATACAGTAGATGAAATGGTTTCCAACTTTCTAAACCGGTTAATTCCACTCGGAATTGGCAGATATAACGGATATTGGAGTAGTTTTCGAGCAATATTCGGACAAATCTGCCCATATCTCCGAAACTATATGTCGTAGAACGGTGAAATCGGTATTTTTAGAAAGATCTCGTGAAAATACAGTAGATGAAATGGTTTCCAACTTTCTAAACCGGTTAATTCCACTCGGAATTGACAGATATAACGGATTTTGGAGTAGTTTTCGAGCAATATTCGGACAAATCTGTCCATATCTCCGAAACTATATGTCGTCGAATGGTGAAATCGGTATTTTTAGAAAGATCTCGAAAAAATACAGAAGATGACATGGTTTCAAACTTTCTAAACCGGTTAATTCCACTCGCAATTGACAGATATAACGGATTTTGGAGTAGTTTTCGAGCAATATTCGGACAAATCTGCCCATATCTCCGAAACTATATATCGTAGGACGGTGAAATCGGTATTTTTGGAAAGATCTTGTGAAAATACAGTAGATGAAATGGTTTCCAACTTTCTAAACCGGTTAATTCCACTCGGAATTGGCAGATATAACGGATATTGGAGTAGTTTTCGAGCAATATTCGGACAAATCTGCCCATATCTCCGAAACTATATGTCGTAGAACGGTGAAATCGGTATTTTTAGAAAGATCTCGTGAAAATACAGTAGATGAAATGGTTTCCAACTTTCTAAACCGGTTAATTCCACTCGGAATTGACAGATATAACGGATTTTGGAGTAGTTTTCGAGCAATATTCGGACAAATCTGCCCATATCTTTGAAACTATATGTCGTCGAACGGTGAAATCGGTATTTTTAGAAAGATCTCGTGAAAATACAGTAGATGAAATGGTTTCCAACTTTCTAAACCGGTTAATTCCACTCGGAATTGACAGATATAACGGATTTTGGAGTAGTTTTCGAGCAATATTCGGACAAATCAGCCCATATCTCCGAAACTATAGATCGTAGGACGGTGAAATCGGTATTTTTGGAAAGATCTCGTGAAAATACAGTAGATGAAATGGTTTCCAACTTTCTAAACCGGTTAATTCCACTCGGAATTGACAGATATAACGGATTTTGGAGTAGTTTTCGAGCAATATTCGGACAAATCTGCCCATATCTTTGAAACTATATGTCGTCGAACGGTGAAATCGGTATTTTTAGAAAGATCTCGTGAAAATACAGTAGATGAAATGGTTTCCAACTTTCTAAACCGGTTAATTCCACTCGGAATTGACAGATATAACGGATTTTGGAGTAGTTTTCGAGCAATATTCGGACAAATCAGCCCATATCTCCGAAACTATAGATCGTAGGACGGTGAAATCGGTATTTTTGGAAAGATCTCGTGAAAATACAGTAGATGACATGGTTTCCAACTTTCTAAACCGGTTAATTCCACTCGGAATTGACAGATATAACGGATTTTGGAGTAGTTTTCGAGCAATATTCGGACAAATCAGCCCATATCTCCGAAACTATAGATCGTAGGACGGTGAAATCGGTATTTTTGGAAAGATCTCGTGAAAATACAGTAGATGAAATGGTTTCCAACTTTCTAAACCGGTTAATTCCACTCGGAATTGACAGATATAACGGATTTTGGAGTAGTTTTCGAGCAATATTCGGACAAATCTGCCCATATCTTTGAAACTATATGTCGTCGAACGGTGAAATCGGTATTTTTAGAAAGATCTCGTGAAAATACAGTAGATGAAATGGTTTCCAACTTTCTAAACCGGTTAATTCCACTCGGAATTGACAGATATAACGGATTTTGGAGTAGTTTTCGAGCAATATTCGGACAAATCTGTCCATATCTCCGAAACTATATGTCGTCGAATGGTGAAATCGGTATTTTTAGAAAGATCTCGAAAAAATACAGAAGATGACATGGTTTCAAACTTTCTAAACCGGTTAATTCCACTCGCAATTGACAGATATAACGGATTTTGGAGTAGTTTTCGAGCAATATTCGGACAAATCTGCCCATATCTCCGAAACTATATATCGTAGGACGGTGAAATCGGTATTTTTGGAAAGATCTTGTGAAAATACAGTAGATGACATGGTTTCAAACTTTCTAAACCGGTTAATTCTATTCGGAATTGCCAAAAACTCATATAACGCATTTTCAGCTATTATCGAGCTATTTTCGGACAAATCTGCCCATATCTCCGAAACTATATGTCGTAGAACGGTGAAATCGGTATTTTTAGAAAGATCTCGTGAAAATACAGTAGATGACATGGTTTCAAACTTTCTAAACCGGTTAATTCCACTCGGAATTGACAGATATAGCGGATTTTGGAGTAGTTTTCGAGCAATATTAGGACAAATCTGCCCATATCTCCGAAACTATATGTCGTAGAACGGTGAAATCGGTATTTTTAGAAAGATCTCGTGAAAATACAGTAGATGACATGGTTTCAAACTTTCTAAACCGGTTAATTCCACTCGGAATTGACAGATATAGCGGATTTTGGAGTAGTTTTCGAGCAATATTAGGACAAATCTGCCCATATCTCCGAAACTATATGTCGTAGAACGGTGAAATCGGTATTTTTAGAAAGATCTCGTGAAAATACAGTAGATGACATGGTTTCCAACTTTCTAAACCGGTTAATTCCACTCGGAATTGACAGATATAACGGATTTTGGAGTAGTTTTCGAGCAATATTCGGACAAATCAGCCCATATCTCCGAAACTATAGATCGTAGGACGGTGAAATCGGTATTTTTGGAAAGACCTCGTGAAAATACAGTAGATGAAATGGTTTCCAACTTTCTAAACCGGTTAATTCCACTCGGAATTGACAGATATAACGGATTTTGGAGTAGTTTTCGAGCAATATTCGGACAAATCTGCCCATATCTTTGAAACTATATGTCGTCGAACGGTGAAATCGGTATTTTTAGAAAGATCTCGTGAAAATACAGTAGATGAAATGGTTTCCAACTTTCTAAACCGGTTAATTCCGCTCGGAATTGACAGATATAACGGATTTTGGAGTAGTTTTCGAGCAATATTCGGACAAATCAGCCCATATCTCCGAAACTATAGATCGTAGGACGGTGAAATCGGTATTTTTGGAAAGATCTCGTGAAAATACAGTAGATGAAATGGTTTCCAACTTTCTAAACCGGTTAATTCCACTCGGAATTGACAGATATAACGGATTTTGGAGTAGTTTTCGAGCAATATTCGGACAAATCTGCCCATATCTTTGAAACTATGTGTCGTAGAACGGTGAAATCGGCATTTTTAGAAAGATCTCGTGAAAATGCAGTAGACGAAATGGTTTCCAACTTTCTAAACCGGTTAATTCCACTCGGAATTGACAGATATAACGGATTTTGGAGTAGTTTTCGAGCAATATTCGGACAAATCTGTCCATATCTCCGAAACGATATGTCGTCGAACCGTGAAATCGGTATTTTTAGAAAGATCTCGAAAAAATACAGAAGATGACATGGTTTCAAACTTTCTAAACCGGTTAATTCCACTCGGAATTGACAGATATAACGGATTTTGGAGTAGTTTTCGAGCAATATTCGGACAAATCTGCCCATATCTCCGAAACTACATGTCGTAGAACGGTGAGATCGGTATTTTTAGAAAGATCTCGTGAAAATGCAGTAGACGAAATGGTTTCCAACTTTCTAAACCGGTTAATTCCACTCGGAATTGACGGATATAACGGATTTTGGAGTAGTTTTCGAGCAATATTCGGACAAATCTGCCCATATCTCCGAAACTATATATCGTAGGACGGTGAAATCGGTATTTTTGGAAAGATCTCGTGAAAATACAGTAGATGAAATGGTTTCCAACTTTCTAAACCGGTTAATTCCACTCGGAATTGGCAGATATAACGGATATTGGAGTAGTTTTCGAGCAATATTCGGACAAATCTGCCCATATCTCCGAAACTATATGTCGTAGAACGGTGAAATCGGTATTTTTAGAAAGATCTCGTGAAAATACAGTAGATGACATGGTTTCCAACTTTCTAAACCGGTTAATTCCACTCGGAATTGACAGATATAACGGATTTTGGAGTAGTTTTCGAGCAATATTCGGACAAATCTGCCCATATCTCCGAAACTGTATGTCGTAGTACGGTGAAATCGGTATTTTTAGAAAGATCTCGTGAAAATGCAGTAGATGAAATGGTTTCCAACTTTCTAAACCGGTTAATTCCACTCGGAATTGGCAGATATAACGGATTTTGGAGTAGTTTTCGAGCAATATTCGGACAAATCTGCCCATATCTCCGAAACTATATGTCGTAGAACGGTGAAATCGGTATTTTTAGAAAGATCTCGTGAAAATACAGTAGATGAAATGGTTTCCAACTTTCTAAACCGGTTAATTTCACTCGGAATTGACAGATATAACGGATTTTGGAGTAGTTTTCGAGCAATATTCGGACAAATCTGCCCATATCTCCGAAACTATATGTCGTAGAACGGTGAAATCGGTATTTTTAGAAAGATCTCGTGAAAATGCAGTAGACGAAATGGTTTCCAACTTTCTAAACCGGTTAATTCCACTCGGAATTGACAGATATAACGGATTTTGGAGTAGTTTTCGAGAAATATTCGGACAAATCTGCCCATATCTCCGAAACTATATGTCGTAGAACGGTGAAATCGGTATTTTTAGAAAGATCTCGTGAAAATACAGTAGATGAAATGGTTTCCAACTTTCTAAACCGGTTAATTCCACTCGGAATTGACAGATATAACGGATTTTGGAGTAGTTTTCGAGGAATATTCGGACAAATCTGCCCATATCTTTGAAACTATATGTCGTCGAACGGTGAAATCGGTATTTTTAGAAAGATCTCGTGAAAATACAGTAGATGAAATGGTTTCCAACTTTCTAAACCGGTTAATTCCACTCGGAATTGACAGATATAACGGATTTTGGAGTAGTTTTCGAGCAATATTCGGACAAATCTGCCCATATCTCCGAAACTATATGTCGTAGAACGGTGAAATCGGTATTTTTAGAAAGACCTCGTGAAAATGCAGTAGACGAAATGGTTTCCAACTTTCTAAACCGGTTAATTCCACTCGGAATTGACAGATATAACGGATTTTGGAGTAGTTTTCGAGCAATATTTGGACAAATCTGCCCATATCTCCGAAACTATAGATCGTAGGACGGTGAAATCGGTATTTTTGGAAAGATCTCGTGAAAATACAGTAGATGAAATGGTTTCCAACTTTCTAAACCGGTTAATTCCACTCGGAATTGACAGATATAACGGATTTTGGAGTAGTTTTCGAGCAATATTCGGACAAATCTGCCCATATCTTTGAAACTATGTGTCGTAGAACGGTGAAATCGGCATTTTTAGAAAGATCTCGTGAAAATGCAGTAGACGAAATGGTTTCCAACTTTCTAAACCGGTTAATTCCACTCGGAATTGACAGATATAACGGATTTTGGAGTAGTTTTCGAGCAATATTCGGACAAATCTGCCCATATCTTTGAAACTATGTGTCGTAGAACGGTGAAATCGGCATTTTTAGAAAGATCTCGTGAAAATGCAGTAGACGAAATGGTTTCCAACTTTCTAAACCGGTTAATTCCACTCGGAATTGACAGATATAACGGATTTTGGAGTAGTTTTCGAGCAATATTCGGACAAATCTGTCCATATCTCCGAAACGATATGTCGTCGAACGGTGAAATCGGTATTTTTAGAAAGATCTCGAAAAAATACAGAAGATGACATGGTTTCAAACTTTCTAAACCGGTTAATTCCACTCGGAATTGACAGATATAACGGATTTTGGAGTAGTTTTCGAGCAATATTCGGACAAATCTGCCCATATCTCCGAAACTACATGTCGTAGAACGGTGAGATCGGTATTTTTAGAAAGATCTCGTGAAAATGCAGTAGACGAAATGGTTTCCAACTTTCTAAACCGGTTAATTCCACTCGGAATTGACGGATATAACGGATTTTGGAGTAGTTTTCGAGCAATATTCGGACAAATCTGCCCATATCTCCGAAACTATATATCGTAGGACGGTGAAATCGGTATTTTTGGAAAGATCTCGTGAAAATACAGTAGATGAAATGGTTTCCAACTTTCTAAACCGGTTAATTCCACTCGGAATTGGCAGATATAACGGATATTGGAGTAGTTTTCGAGCAATATTCGGACAAATCTGCCCATATCTCCGAAACTATATGTCGTAGAACGGTGAAATCGGTATTTTTAGAAAGATCTCGTGAAAATACAGTAGATGACATGGTTTCCAACTTTCTAAACCGGTTAATTCCACTCGGAATTGACAGATATAACGGATTTTGGAGTAGTTTTCGAGCAATATTCGGACAAATCTGCCCATATCTCCGAAACTGTATGTCGTAGTACGGTGAAATCGGTATTTTTAGAAAGATCTCGTGAAAATGCAGTAGATGAAATGGTTTCCAACTTTCTAAACCGGTTAATTCCACTCGGAATTGGCAGATATAACGGATTTTGGAGTAGTTTTCGAGCAATATTCGGACAAATCTGCCCATATCTCCGAAACTATATGTCGTAGAACGGTGAAATCGGTATTTTTAGAAAGATCTCGTGAAAATACAGTAGATGAAATGGTTTCCAACTTTCTAAACCGGTTAATTTCACTCGGAATTGACAGATATAACGGATTTTGGAGTAGTTTTCGAGCAATATTCGGACAAATCTGCCCATATCTCCGAAACTATATGTCGTAGAACGGTGAAATCGGTATTTTTAGAAAGATCTCGTGAAAATGCAGTAGACGAAATGGTTTCCAACTTTCTAAACCGGTTAATTCCACTCGGAATTGACAGATATAACGGATTTTGGAGTAGTTTTCGAGAAATATTCGGACAAATCTGCCCATATCTCCGAAACTATATGTCGTAGAACGGTGAAATCGGTATTTTTAGAAAGATCTCGTGAAAATACAGTAGATGAAATGGTTTCCAACTTTCTAAACCGGTTAATTCCACTCGGAATTGACAGATATAACGGATTTTGGAGTAGTTTTCGAGCAATATTCGGACAAATCTGCCCATATCTCCGAAACTATATATCGTAGGACGGTGAAATCGGTATTTTTGGAAAGATCTCGTGAAAATACAGTAGATGAAATGGTTTCCAACTTTCTAAACCGGTTAATTCCACTCGGAATTGGCAGATATAACGGATTTTGGAGTAGTTTTCGAGCAATATTCGGACAAATCAGCCCATATCTCCGAAACTATAGATCGTAGGACGGTGAAATCGGTATTTTTGGAAAGATCTCGTGAAAATACAGTAGATGAAATGGTTTCCAACTTTCTAAACCGGTTAATTCCACTCGGAATTGACAGATATAACGGATTTTGGAGTAGTTTTCGAGCAATATTAGGACAAATCTGCCCATATCTCCGAAACTATATGTCGTAGAACGGTGAAATCGGTATTTTTAGAAAGATCTCGTGAAAATACAGTAGATGACATGGTTTCCAACTTTCTAAACCGGTTAATTCCACTCGGAATTGACAGATATAACGGATTTTGGAGTAGTTTTCGAGCAATATTCGGACAAATCAGCCCATATCTCCGAAACTATAGATCGTAGGACGGTGAAATCGGTATTTTTGGAAAGATCTCGTGAAAATACAGTAGATGAAATGGTTTCCAACTTTCTAAACCGGTTAATTCCACTCGGAATTGACAGATATAACGGATTTTGGGGTAGTTTTCGAGCAATATTCGGACAAATCTGCCCATATCTTTGAAACTATATGTCGTCGAACGGTGAAATCGGTATTTTTAGAAAGATCTCGTGAAAATACAGTAGATGAAATGGTTTCCAACTTTCTAAACCGGTTAATTCCACTCGGAATTGACAGATATAACGGATTTTGGAGTAGTTTTCGAGCAATATTCGGACAAATCAGCCCATATCTCCGAAACTATAGATCGTAGGACGGTGAAATCGGTATTTTTGGAAAGATCTCGTGAAAATACAGTAGATGAAATGGTTTCCAACTTTCTAAACCGGTTAATTCCACTCGGAATTGACAGATATAGCGGATTTTGGAGTAGTTTTCGAGCAATATTAGGACAAATCTGCCCATATCTCCGAAACTATAGATCGTAGGACGGTGAAATCGGTATTTTTGGAAAGATCTCGTGAAAATACAGTAGATGAAATGGTTTCCAACTTTCTAAACCGGTTAATTCCACTCGGAATTGACAGATATAACGGATTTTGGAGTAGTTTTCGAGCTATATTCGGACAAATCTGCCCATATCTTTGAAACTATGTGTCGTAGAACGGTGAAATCGGCATTTTTAGAAAGATCTCGTGAAAATGCAGTAGACGAAATGGTTTCCAACTTTCTAAACCGGTTAATTCCACTCGGAATTGACAGATATAACGGATTTTGGAGTAGTTTTCGAGCAATATTCGGACAAATCAGCCCATATCTCCGAAACTATAGATCGTAGGACGGTGAAATCGGTATTTTTGGAAAGATCTCGTGAAAATACAGTAGATGAAATGGTTTCCAACTTTCTAAACCGGTTAATTCCACTCGGAATTGACAGATATAACGGATTTTGGAGTAGTTTTCGAGCAATATTCGGACAAATCTGCCCATATCTTTGAAACTATATGTCGTCGAACGGTGAAATCGGTATTTTTAGAAAGATCTCGAAAAAATACGGTAGATGACATGGTTTAAAGCTTTCTAAACCGGTTAATTCTATTCGGAATTGCCAAAAACTCATATAACGGATTTCCAGCTATTTTCGAGCTATTTTCGGACAAATCTGCCCATATCTCCGAAACTATATGTCGTAGAACGGTGAAATCGGTATTTTTAGAAAGATCTCGTGAAAATGCAGTAGATGAAATGGTTTCCAACTTTCTAAACCGGTTAATTCCACTCGGAATTGACAGATATAGCGGATTTTGGAGTAGTTTTCGAGCAATATTAGGACAAATCTGCCCATATCTCCGAAACTATATGTCGTAGAACGGTGAAATCGGTATTTTTAGAAAGATCTCGTGAAAATACAGTAGATGACATGGTTTCCAACTTTCTAAACCGGTTAATTCCACTCGGAATTGACAGATATAACGGATTTTGGAGTAGTTTTCGAGCAATATTCGGACAAATCAGCCCATATCTCCGAAACTATAGATCGTAGGACGGTGAAATCGGTATTTTTGGAAAGATCTCGTGAAAATACAGTAGATGAAATGGTTTCCAACTTTCTAAACCGGTTAATTCCACTCGGAATTGACAGATATAACGGATTTTGGAGTAGTTTTCGAGCAATATTCGGACAAATCTGCCCATATCTTTGAAACTATATGTCGTCGAACGGTGAAATCGGTATTTTTAGAAAGATCTCGTGAAAATACAGTAGATGAAATGGTTTCCAACTTTCTAAACCGGTTAATTCCACTCGGAATTGACAGATATAACGGATTTTGGAGTAGTTTTCGAGCAATATTCGGACAAATCAGCCCATATCTCCGAAACTATATGTCGTCGAACGGTGAAATCGGTATTTTTAGAAAGATCTCGTGAAAATACAGTAGATGAAATGGTTTCCAACTTTCTAAACCGGTTAATTCCACTCGGAATTGACAGATATAACGGATTTTGGAGTAGTTTTCGAGCAATATTCGGACAAATCAGCCCATATCTCCGAAACTATAGATCGTAGGACGGTGAAATCGGTATTTTTGGAAAGATCTTGTGAAAATACAGTAGATGACATGGTTTCAAACTTTCTAAACCGGTTAATTCTATTCGGAATTGCCAAAAACTCATATAACGCATTTTCAGCTATTATCGAGCTATTTTCGGACAAATCTGCCCATATCTCCGAAACTATATGTCGTAGAACGGTGAAATCGGTATTTTTAGAAAGATCTCGTGAAAATACAGTAGATGACATGGTTTCAAACTTTCTAAACCGGTTAATTCCACTCGGAATTGACAGATATAGCGGATTTTGGAGTAGTTTTCGAGCAATATTAGGACAAATCTGCCCATATCTCCGAAACTATATGTCGTAGAACGGTGAAATCGGTATTTTTAGAAAGATCTCGTGAAAATACAGTAGATGACATGGTTTCAAACTTTCTAAACCGGTTAATTCCACTCGGAATTGACAGATATAGCGGATTTTGGAGTAGTTTTCGAGCAATATTAGGACAAATCTGCCCATATCTCCGAAACTATATGTCGTAGAACGGTGAAATCGGTATTTTTAGAAAGATCTCGTGAAAATACAGTAGATGACATGGTTTCCAACTTTCTAAACCGGTTAATTCCACTCGGAATTGACAGATATAACGGATTTTGGAGTAGTTTTCGAGCAATATTCGGACAAATCAGCCCATATCTCCGAAACTATAGATCGTAGGACGGTGAAATCGGTATTTTTGGAAAGACCTCGTGAAAATACAGTAGATGAAATGGTTTCCAACTTTCTAAACCGGTTAATTCCACTCGGAATTGACAGATATAACGGATTTTGGAGTAGTTTTCGAGCAATATTCGGACAAATCTGCCCATATCTTTGAAACTATATGTCGTCGAACGGTGAAATCGGTATTTTTAGAAAGATCTCGTGAAAATACAGTAGATGAAATGGTTTCCAACTTTCTAAACCGGTTAATTCCACTCGGAATTGACAGATATAACGGATTTTGGAGTAGTTTTCGAGCAATATTCGGACAAATCAGCCCATATCTCCGAAACTATAGATCGTAGGACGGTGAAATCGGTATTTTTGGAAAGATCTCGTGAAAATACAGTAGATGAAATGGTTTCCAACTTTCTAAACCGGTTAATTCCACTCGGAATTGACAGATATAACGGATTTTGGAGTAGTTTTCGAGCAATATTCGGACAAATCTGCCCATATCTTTGAAACTATGTGTCGTAGAACGGTGAAATCGGCATTTTTAGAAAGATCTCGTGAAAATGCAGTAGACGAAATGGTTTCCAACTTTCTAAACCGGTTAATTCCACTCGGAATTGACAGATATAACGGATTTTGGAGTAGTTTTCGAGCAATATTCGGACAAATCTGTCCATATCTCCGAAACGATATGTCGTCGAACGGTGAAATCGGTATTTTTAGAAAGATCTCGAAAAAATACAGAAGATGACATGGTTTCAAACTTTCTAAACCGGTTAATTCCACTCGGAATTGACAGATATAACGGATTTTGGAGTAGTTTTCGAGCAATATTCGGACAAATCTGCCCATATCTCCGAAACTACATGTCGTAGAACGGTGAGATCGGTATTTTTAGAAAGATCTCGTGAAAATGCAGTAGACGAAATGGTTTCCAACTTTCTAAACCGGTTAATTCCACTCGGAATTGACGGATATAACGGATTTTGGAGTAGTTTTCGAGCAATATTCGGACAAATCTGCCCATATCTCCGAAACTATATATCGTAGGACGGTGAAATCGGTATTTTTGGAAAGATCTCGTGAAAATACAGTAGATGAAATGGTTTCCAACTTTCTAAACCGGTTAATTCCACTCGGAATTGGCAGATATAACGGATATTGGAGTAGTTTTCGAGCAATATTCGGACAAATCTGCCCATATCTCCGAAACTATATGTCGTAGAACGGTGAAATCGGTATTTTTAGAAAGATCTCGTGAAAATACAGTAGATGAAATGGTTTCCAACTTTCTAAACCGGTTAATTCCACTCGGAATTGACAGATATAACGGATTTTGGAGTAGTTTTCGAGCAATATTCGGACAAATCTGTCCATATCTCCGAAACTATATGTCGTCGAATGGTGAAATCGGTATTTTTAGAAAGATCTCGAAAAAATACAGAAGATGACATGGTTTCAAACTTTCTAAACCGGTTAATTCCACTCGCAATTGACAGATATAACGGATTTTGGAGTAGTTTTCGAGCAATATTCGGACAAATCTGCCCATATCTCCGAAACTATATATCGTAGGACGGTGAAATCGGTATTTTTGGAAAGATCTTGTGAAAATACAGTAGATGAAATGGTTTCCAACTTTCTAAACCGGTTAATTCCACTCGGAATTGGCAGATATAACGGATATTGGAGTAGTTTTCGAGCAATATTCGGACAAATCTGCCCATATCTCCGAAACTATATGTCGTAGAACGGTGAAATCGGTATTTTTAGAAAGATCTCGTGAAAATACAGTAGATGAAATGGTTTCCAACTTTCTAAACCGGTTAATTCCACTCGGAATTGACAGATATAACGGATTTTGGAGTAGTTTTCGAGCAATATTCGGACAAATCTGCCCATATCTTTGAAACTATATGTCGTCGAACGGTGAAATCGGTATTTTTAGAAAGATCTCGTGAAAATACAGTAGATGAAATGGTTTCCAACTTTCTAAACCGGTTAATTCCACTCGGAATTGACAGATATAACGGATTTTGGAGTAGTTTTCGAGCAATATTCGGACAAATCAGCCCATATCTCCGAAACTATAGATCGTAGGACGGTGAAATCGGTATTTTTGGAAAGATCTCGTGAAAATACAGTAGATGAAATGGTTTCCAACTTTCTAAACCGGTTAATTCCACTCGGAATTGACAGATATAACGGATTTTGGAGTAGTTTTCGAGCAATATTCGGACAAATCTGCCCATATCTTTGAAACTATATGTCGTCGAACGGTGAAATCGGTATTTTTAGAAAGATCTCGTGAAAATACAGTAGATGAAATGGTTTCCAACTTTCTAAACCGGTTAATTCCACTCGGAATTGACAGATATAACGGATTTTGGAGTAGTTTTCGAGCAATATTCGGACAAATCAGCCCATATCTCCGAAACTATAGATCGTAGGACGGTGAAATCGGTATTTTTGGAAAGATCTCGTGAAAATACAGTAGATGACATGGTTTCCAACTTTCTAAACCGGTTAATTCCACTCGGAATTGACAGATATAACGGATTTTGGAGTAGTTTTCGAGCAATATTCGGACAAATCAGCCCATATCTCCGAAACTATAGATCGTAGGACGGTGAAATCGGTATTTTTGGAAAGATCTCGTGAAAATACAGTAGATGAAATGGTTTCCAACTTTCTAAACCGGTTAATTCCACTCGGAATTGACAGATATAACGGATTTTGGAGTAGTTTTCGAGCAATATTCGGACAAATCTGCCCATATCTTTGAAACTATATGTCGTCGAACGGTGAAATCGGTATTTTTAGAAAGATCTCGTGAAAATACAGTAGATGAAATGGTTTCCAACTTTCTAAACCGGTTAATTCCACTCGGAATTGACAGATATAACGGATTTTGGAGTAGTTTTCGAGCAATATTCGGACAAATCTGTCCATATCTCCGAAACTATATGTCGTCGAATGGTGAAATCGGTATTTTTAGAAAGATCTCGAAAAAATACAGAAGATGACATGGTTTCAAACTTTCTAAACCGGTTAATTCCACTCGCAATTGACAGATATAACGGATTTTGGAGTAGTTTTCGAGCAATATTCGGACAAATCTGCCCATATCTCCGAAACTATATATCGTAGGACGGTGAAATCGGTATTTTTGGAAAGATCTTGTGAAAATACAGTAGATGACATGGTTTCAAACTTTCTAAACCGGTTAATTCTATTCGGAATTGCCAAAAACTCATATAACGCATTTTCAGCTATTATCGAGCTATTTTCGGACAAATCTGCCCATATCTCCGAAACTATATGTCGTAGAACGGTGAAATCGGTATTTTTAGAAAGATCTCGTGAAAATACAGTAGATGACATGGTTTCAAACTTTCTAAACCGGTTAATTCCACTCGGAATTGACAGATATAGCGGATTTTGGAGTAGTTTTCGAGCAATATTAGGACAAATCTGCCCATATCTCCGAAACTATATGTCGTAGAACGGTGAAATCGGTATTTTTAGAAAGATCTCGTGAAAATACAGTAGATGACATGGTTTCAAACTTTCTAAACCGGTTAATTCCACTCGGAATTGACAGATATAGCGGATTTTGGAGTAGTTTTCGAGCAATATTAGGACAAATCTGCCCATATCTCCGAAACTATATGTCGTAGAACGGTGAAATCGGTATTTTTAGAAAGATCTCGTGAAAATACAGTAGATGACATGGTTTCCAACTTTCTAAACCGGTTAATTCCACTCGGAATTGACAGATATAACGGATTTTGGAGTAGTTTTCGAGCAATATTCGGACAAATCAGCCCATATCTCCGAAACTATAGATCGTAGGACGGTGAAATCGGTATTTTTGGAAAGACCTCGTGAAAATACAGTAGATGAAATGGTTTCCAACTTTCTAAACCGGTTAATTCCACTCGGAATTGACAGATATAACGGATTTTGGAGTAGTTTTCGAGCAATATTCGGACAAATCTGCCCATATCTTTGAAACTATATGTCGTCGAACGGTGAAATCGGTATTTTTAGAAAGATCTCGTGAAAATACAGTAGATGAAATGGTTTCCAACTTTCTAAACCGGTTAATTCCGCTCGGAATTGACAGATATAACGGATTTTGGAGTAGTTTTCGAGCAATATTCGGACAAATCAGCCCATATCTCCGAAACTATAGATCGTAGGACGGTGAAATCGGTATTTTTGGAAAGATCTCGTGAAAATACAGTAGATGAAATGGTTTCCAACTTTCTAAACCGGTTAATTCCACTCGGAATTGACAGATATAACGGATTTTGGAGTAGTTTTCGAGCAATATTCGGACAAATCTGCCCATATCTTTGAAACTATGTGTCGTAGAACGGTGAAATCGGCATTTTTAGAAAGATCTCGTGAAAATGCAGTAGACGAAATGGTTTCCAACTTTCTAAACCGGTTAATTCCACTCGGAATTGACAGATATAACGGATTTTGGAGTAGTTTTCGAGCAATATTCGGACAAATCTGTCCATATCTCCGAAACGATATGTCGTCGAACCGTGAAATCGGTATTTTTAGAAAGATCTCGAAAAAATACAGAAGATGACATGGTTTCAAACTTTCTAAACCGGTTAATTCCACTCGGAATTGACAGATATAACGGATTTTGGAGTAGTTTTCGAGCAATATTCGGACAAATCTGCCCATATCTCCGAAACTACATGTCGTAGAACGGTGAGATCGGTATTTTTAGAAAGATCTCGTGAAAATGCAGTAGACGAAATGGTTTCCAACTTTCTAAACCGGTTAATTCCACTCGGAATTGACGGATATAACGGATTTTGGAGTAGTTTTCGAGCAATATTCGGACAAATCTGCCCATATCTCCGAAACTATATATCGTAGGACGGTGAAATCGGTATTTTTGGAAAGATCTCGTGAAAATACAGTAGATGAAATGGTTTCCAACTTTCTAAACCGGTTAATTCCACTCGGAATTGGCAGATATAACGGATATTGGAGTAGTTTTCGAGCAATATTCGGACAAATCTGCCCATATCTCCGAAACTATATGTCGTAGAACGGTGAAATCGGTATTTTTAGAAAGATCTCGTGAAAATACAGTAGATGACATGGTTTCCAACTTTCTAAACCGGTTAATTCCACTCGGAATTGACAGATATAACGGATTTTGGAGTAGTTTTCGAGCAATATTCGGACAAATCTGCCCATATCTCCGAAACTGTATGTCGTAGTACGGTGAAATCGGTATTTTTAGAAAGATCTCGTGAAAATGCAGTAGATGAAATGGTTTCCAACTTTCTAAACCGGTTAATTCCACTCGGAATTGGCAGATATAACGGATTTTGGAGTAGTTTTCGAGCAATATTCGGACAAATCTGCCCATATCTCCGAAACTATATGTCGTAGAACGGTGAAATCGGTATTTTTAGAAAGATCTCGTGAAAATACAGTAGATGAAATGGTTTCCAACTTTCTAAACCGGTTAATTTCACTCGGAATTGACAGATATAACGGATTTTGGAGTAGTTTTCGAGCAATATTCGGACAAATCTGCCCATATCTCCGAAACTATATGTCGTAGAACGGTGAAATCGGTATTTTTAGAAAGATCTCGTGAAAATGCAGTAGACGAAATGGTTTCCAACTTTCTAAACCGGTTAATTCCACTCGGAATTGACAGATATAACGGATTTTGGAGTAGTTTTCGAGAAATATTCGGACAAATCTGCCCATATCTCCGAAACTATATGTCGTAGAACGGTGAAATCGGTATTTTTAGAAAGATCTCGTGAAAATACAGTAGATGAAATGGTTTCCAACTTTCTAAACCGGTTAATTCCACTCGGAATTGACAGATATAACGGATTTTGGAGTAGTTTTCGAGGAATATTCGGACAAATCTGCCCATATCTTTGAAACTATATGTCGTCGAACGGTGAAATCGGTATTTTTAGAAAGATCTCGTGAAAATACAGTAGATGAAATGGTTTCCAACTTTCTAAACCGGTTAATTCCACTCGGAATTGACAGATATAACGGATTTTGGAGTAGTTTTCGAGCAATATTCGGACAAATCTGCCCATATCTCCGAAACTATATGTCGTAGAACGGTGAAATCGGTATTTTTAGAAAGACCTCGTGAAAATGCAGTAGACGAAATGGTTTCCAACTTTCTAAACCGGTTAATTCCACTCGGAATTGACAGATATAACGGATTTTGGAGTAGTTTTCGAGCAATATTTGGACAAATCTGCCCATATCTCCGAAACTATAGATCGTAGGACGGTGAAATCGGTATTTTTGGAAAGATCTCGTGAAAATACAGTAGATGAAATGGTTTCCAACTTTCTAAACCGGTTAATTCCACTCGGAATTGACAGATATAACGGATTTTGGAGTAGTTTTCGAGCAATATTCGGACAAATCTGCCCATATCTTTGAAACTATGTGTCGTAGAACGGTGAAATCGGCATTTTTAGAAAGATCTCGTGAAAATGCAGTAGACGAAATGGTTTCCAACTTTCTAAACCGGTTAATTCCACTCGGAATTGACAGATATAACGGATTTTGGAGTAGTTTTCGAGCAATATTCGGACAAATCTGCCCATATCTTTGAAACTATGTGTCGTAGAACGGTGAAATCGGCATTTTTAGAAAGATCTCGTGAAAATGCAGTAGACGAAATGGTTTCCAACTTTCTAAACCGGTTAATTCCACTCGGAATTGACAGATATAACGGATTTTGGAGTAGTTTTCGAGCAATATTCGGACAAATCTGTCCATATCTCCGAAACGATATGTCGTCGAACGGTGAAATCGGTATTTTTAGAAAGATCTCGAAAAAATACAGAAGATGACATGGTTTCAAACTTTCTAAACCGGTTAATTCCACTCGGAATTGACAGATATAACGGATTTTGGAGTAGTTTTCGAGCAATATTCGGACAAATCTGCCCATATCTCCGAAACTACATGTCGTAGAACGGTGAGATCGGTATTTTTAGAAAGATCTCGTGAAAATGCAGTAGACGAAATGGTTTCCAACTTTCTAAACCGGTTAATTCCACTCGGAATTGACGGATATAACGGATTTTGGAGTAGTTTTCGAGCAATATTCGGACAAATCTGCCCATATCTCCGAAACTATATATCGTAGGACGGTGAAATCGGTATTTTTGGAAAGATCTCGTGAAAATACAGTAGATGAAATGGTTTCCAACTTTCTAAACCGGTTAATTCCACTCGGAATTGGCAGATATAACGGATATTGGAGTAGTTTTCGAGCAATATTCGGACAAATCTGCCCATATCTCCGAAACTATATGTCGTAGAACGGTGAAATCGGTATTTTTAGAAAGATCTCGTGAAAATACAGTAGATGACATGGTTTCCAACTTTCTAAACCGGTTAATTCCACTCGGAATTGACAGATATAACGGATTTTGGAGTAGTTTTCGAGCAATATTCGGACAAATCTGCCCATATCTCCGAAACTGTATGTCGTAGTACGGTGAAATCGGTATTTTTAGAAAGATCTCGTGAAAATGCAGTAGATGAAATGGTTTCCAACTTTCTAAACCGGTTAATTCCACTCGGAATTGGCAGATATAACGGATTTTGGAGTAGTTTTCGAGCAATATTCGGACAAATCTGCCCATATCTCCGAAACTATATGTCGTAGAACGGTGAAATCGGTATTTTTAGAAAGATCTCGTGAAAATACAGTAGATGAAATGGTTTCCAACTTTCTAAACCGGTTAATTTCACTCGGAATTGACAGATATAACGGATTTTGGAGTAGTTTTCGAGCAATATTCGGACAAATCTGCCCATATCTCCGAAACTATATGTCGTAGAACGGTGAAATCGGTATTTTTAGAAAGATCTCGTGAAAATGCAGTAGACGAAATGGTTTCCAACTTTCTAAACCGGTTAATTCCACTCGGAATTGACAGATATAACGGATTTTGGAGTAGTTTTCGAGAAATATTCGGACAAATCTGCCCATATCTCCGAAACTATATGTCGTAGAACGGTGAAATCGGTATTTTTAGAAAGATCTCGTGAAAATACAGTAGATGAAATGGTTTCCAACTTTCTAAACCGGTTAATTCCACTCGGAATTGACAGATATAACGGATTTTGGAGTAGTTTTCGAGCAATATTCGGACAAATCTGCCCATATCTCCGAAACTATATATCGTAGGACGGTGAAATCGGTATTTTTGGAAAGATCTCGTGAAAATACAGTAGATGAAATGGTTTCCAACTTTCTAAACCGGTTAATTCCACTCGGAATTGGCAGATATAACGGATTTTGGAGTAGTTTTCGAGCAATATTCGGACAAATCAGCCCATATCTCCGAAACTATAGATCGTAGGACGGTGAAATCGGTATTTTTGGAAAGATCTCGTGAAAATACAGTAGATGAAATGGTTTCCAACTTTCTAAACCGGTTAATTCCACTCGGAATTGACAGATATAACGGATTTTGGAGTAGTTTTCGAGCAATATTAGGACAAATCTGCCCATATCTCCGAAACTATATGTCGTAGAACGGTGAAATCGGTATTTTTAGAAAGATCTCGTGAAAATACAGTAGATGACATGGTTTCCAACTTTCTAAACCGGTTAATTCCACTCGGAATTGACAGATATAACGGATTTTGGAGTAGTTTTCGAGCAATATTCGGACAAATCAGCCCATATCTCCGAAACTATAGATCGTAGGACGGTGAAATCGGTATTTTTGGAAAGATCTCGTGAAAATACAGTAGATGAAATGGTTTCCAACTTTCTAAACCGGTTAATTCCACTCGGAATTGACAGATATAACGGATTTTGGGGTAGTTTTCGAGCAATATTCGGACAAATCTGCCCATATCTTTGAAACTATATGTCGTCGAACGGTGAAATCGGTATTTTTAGAAAGATCTCGTGAAAATACAGTAGATGAAATGGTTTCCAACTTTCTAAACCGGTTAATTCCACTCGGAATTGACAGATATAACGGATTTTGGAGTAGTTTTCGAGCAATATTCGGACAAATCAGCCCATATCTCCGAAACTATAGATCGTAGGACGGTGAAATCGGTATTTTTGGAAAGATCTCGTGAAAATACAGTAGATGAAATGGTTTCCAACTTTCTAAACCGGTTAATTCCACTCGGAATTGACAGATATAGCGGATTTTGGAGTAGTTTTCGAGCAATATTAGGACAAATCTGCCCATATCTCCGAAACTATAGATCGTAGGACGGTGAAATCGGTATTTTTGGAAAGATCTCGTGAAAATACAGTAGATGAAATGGTTTCCAACTTTCTAAACCGGTTAATTCCACTCGGAATTGACAGATATAACGGATTTTGGAGTAGTTTTCGAGCTATATTCGGACAAATCTGCCCATATCTTTGAAACTATGTGTCGTAGAACGGTGAAATCGGCATTTTTAGAAAGATCTCGTGAAAATGCAGTAGACGAAATGGTTTCCAACTTTCTAAACCGGTTAATTCCACTCGGAATTGACAGATATAACGGATTTTGGAGTAGTTTTCGAGCAATATTCGGACA
This sequence comes from Platypus cylindrus, assembly GCA_949748235.1. Classification (NCBI taxonomy): domain Eukaryota; kingdom Metazoa; phylum Arthropoda; class Insecta; order Coleoptera; family Curculionidae; genus Platypus; species Platypus cylindrus. The sequence continues at coordinate 1,314,921 of CATIYE010000015.1, forward strand.
AATCAGCCCATATCTCCGAAACTATAGATCGTAGGACGGTGAAATCGGTATTTTTGGAAAGATCTCGTGAAAATACAGTAGATGAAATGGTTTCCAACTTTCTAAACCGGTTAATTCCACTCGGAATTGACAGATATAACGGATTTTGGAGTAGTTTTCGAGCAATATTCGGACAAATCTGCCCATATCTTTGAAACTATATGTCGTCGAACGGTGAAATCGGTATTTTTAGAAAGATCTCGAAAAAATACGGTAGATGACATGGTTTAAAGCTTTCTAAACCGGTTAATTCTATTCGGAATTGCCAAAAACTCATATAACGGATTTCCAGCTATTTTCGAGCTATTTTCGGACAAATCTGCCCATATCTCCGAAACTATATGTCGTAGAACGGTGAAATCGGTATTTTTAGAAAGATCTCGTGAAAATGCAGTAGATGAAATGGTTTCCAACTTTCTAAACCGGTTAATTCCACTCGGAATTGACAGATATAGCGGATTTTGGAGTAGTTTTCGAGCAATATTAGGACAAATCTGCCCATATCTCCGAAACTATATGTCGTAGAACGGTGAAATCGGTATTTTTAGAAAGATCTCGTGAAAATACAGTAGATGACATGGTTTCCAACTTTCTAAACCGGTTAATTCCACTCGGAATTGACAGATATAACGGATTTTGGAGTAGTTTTCGAGCAATATTCGGACAAATCAGCCCATATCTCCGAAACTATAGATCGTAGGACGGTGAAATCGGTATTTTTGGAAAGATCTCGTGAAAATACAGTAGATGAAATGGTTTCCAACTTTCTAAACCGGTTAATTCCACTCGGAATTGACAGATATAACGGATTTTGGAGTAGTTTTCGAGCAATATTCGGACAAATCTGCCCATATCTTTGAAACTATATGTCGTCGAACGGTGAAATCGGTATTTTTAGAAAGATCTCGTGAAAATACAGTAGATGAAATGGTTTCCAACTTTCTAAACCGGTTAATTCCACTCGGAATTGACAGATATAACGGATTTTGGAGTAGTTTTCGAGCAATATTCGGACAAATCAGCCCATATCTCCGAAACTATAGATCGTAGGACGGTGAAATCGGTATTTTTGGAAAGATCTCGTGAAAATACAGTAGATGAAATGGTTTCCAACTTTCTAAACCGGTTAATTCCACTCGGAATTGACAGATATAACGGATTTTGGAGTAGTTTTCGAGCAATATTCGGACAAATCTGCCCATATCTTTGAAACTATGTGTCGTAGAACGGTGAAATCGGCATTTTTAGAAAGATCTCGTGAAAATGCAGTAGACGAAATGGTTTCCAACTTTCTAAACCGGTTAATTCCACTCGGAATTGACAGATATAACGGATTTTGGAGTAGTTTTCGAGCAATATTCGGACAAATCTGTCCATATCTCCGAAACGATATGTCGTCGAACGGTGAAATCGGTATTTTTAGAAAGATCTCGAAAAAATACAGAAGGTGACATGGTTTCAAACTTTCTAAACCGGTTAATTCCACTCGGAATTGACAGATATAACGGATTTTGGAGTAGTTTTCGAGCAATATTCGGACAAATCTGCCCATATCTCCGAAACTACATGTCGTAGAACGGTGAGATCGGTATTTTTAGAAAGATCTCGTGAAAATGCAGTAGACGAAATGGTTTCCAACTTTCTAAACCGGTTAATTCCACTCGGAATTGACGAATATAACGGATTTTGGAGTAGTTTTCGAGCAATATTCGGACAAATCTGCCCATATCTCCGAAACTATATATCGTAGGACGGTGAAATCGGTATTTTTGGAAAGATCTCGTGAAAATACAGTAGATGACATGGTTTCAAACTTTCTAAACCGGTTAATTCCACTCGGAATTGGCAGATATAACGGATATTGGAGTAGTTTTCGAGCAATATTCGGACAAATCTGCCCATATCTCCGAAACTATATGTCGTAGAACGGTGAAATCGGTATTTTTAGAAAGATCTCGTGAAAATACAGTAGATGACATGGTTTCCAACTTTCTAAACCGGTTAATTCCACTCGGAATTGACAGATATAACGGATTTTGGAGTAGTTTTCGAGCAATATTCGGACAAATCTGCCCATATCTCCGAAACTGTATGTCGTAGTACGGTGAAATCGGTATTTTTAGAAAGATCTCGTGAAAATGCAGTAGATGAAATGGTTTCCAACTTTCTAAACCGGTTAATTCCACTCGGAATTGGCAGATATAACGGATTTTGGAGTAGTTTTCGAGCAATATTCGGACAAATCTGCCCATATCTCCGAAACTATATGTCGTAGAACGGTGAAATCGGTATTTTTAGAAAGATCTCGTGAAAATACAGTAGATGAAATGGTTTCCAACTTTCTAAACCGGTTAATTTCACTCGGAATTGACAGATATAACGGATTTTGGAGTAGTTTTCGAGCAATATTCGGACAAATCTGCCCATATCTCCGAAACTATATGTCGTAGAACGGTGAAATCGGTATTTTTAGAAAGATCTCGTGAAAATACAGTAGATGACATGGTTTCCAACTTTCTAAACCGGTTAATTCCACTCGGAATTGACAGATATAACGGATTTTGGAGTAGTTTTCGAGCAATATTCGGACAAATCTGCCCATATCTCCGAAACTGTATGTCGTAGTACGGTGAAATCGGTATTTTTAGAAAGATCTCGTGAAAATGCAGTAGATGAAATGGTTTCCAACTTTCTAAACCGGTTAATTCCACTCGGAATTGGCAGATATAACGGATTTTGGAGTAGTTTTCGAGCAATATTCGGACAAATCTGCCCATATCTCCGAAACTATATGTCGTAGAACGGTGAAATCGGTATTTTTAGAAAGATCTCGTGAAAATACAGTAGACGAAATGGTTTCCAACTTTCTAAACCGGTTAATTTCACTCGGAATTGACAGATATAACGGATTTTGGAGTAGTTTTCGAGCAATATTCGGACAAATCTGCCCATATCTCCGAAACTATATGTCGTAGAACGGTGAAATCGGTATTTTTAGAAAGATCTCGTGAAAATACAGTAGATGACATGGTTTCCAACTTTCTAAACCGGTTAATTCCACTCGGAATTGACAGATATAACGGATTTTGGAGTAGTTTTCGAGCAATATTCGGACAAATCAGCCCATATCTCCGAAACTGTATGTCGTAGTACGGTGAAATCGGTATTTTTAGAAAGATCTCGTGAAAATGCAGTAGATGAAATGGTTTCCAACTTTCTAAACCGGTTAATTCCACTCGGAATTGGCAGATATAACGGATTTTGGAGTAGTTTTCGAGCAATATTCGGACAAATCTGCCCATATCTCCGAAACTATATGTCGTAGAACGGTGAAATCGGTATTTTTAGAAAGATCTCGTGAAAATACAGTAGATGAAATGGTTTCCAACTTTCTAAACCGGTTAATTCCACTCGGAATTGACAGATATAACGGATTTTGGAGTAGTTTTCGAGCAATATTCGGACAAATCAGCCCATATCTCCGAAACTATAGATCGTAGGACGGTGAAATCGGTATTTTTGGAAAGATCTCGTGAAAATACAGTAGATGAAATGGTTTCCAACTTTCTAAACCGGTTAATTCCACTCGGAATTGACAGATATAACGGATTTTGGAGTAGTTTTCGAGCAATATTCGGACAAATCTGCCCATATCTTTGAAACTATGTGTCGTAGAACGGTGAAATCGGCATTTTTAGAAAGATCTCGTGAAAATGCAGTAGACGAAATGGTTTCCAACTTTCTAAACCGGTTAATTCCACTCGGAATTGACAGATATAACGGATTTTGGAGTAGTTTTCGAGCAATATTCGGACAAATCTGTCCATATCTCCGAAACGATATGTCGTCGAACGGTGAAATCGGTATTTTTAGAAAGATCTCGAAAAAATACAGAAGATGACATGGTTTCAAACTTTCTAAACCGGTTAATTCCACTCGGAATTGACAGATATAACGGATTTTGGAGTAGTTTTCGAGCAATATTCGGACAAATCTGCCCATATCTCCGAAACTACATGTCGTAGAACGGTGAGATCGGTATTTTTAGAAAGATCTCGTGAAAATGCAGTAGACGAAATGGTTTCCAACTTTCTAAACCGGTTAATTCCACTCGGAATTGACGGATATAACGGATTTTGGAGTAGTTTTCGAGCAATATTCGGACAAATCTGCCCATATCTCCGAAACTATATATCGTAGGACGGTGAAATCGGTATTTTTGGAAAGATCTCGTGAAAATACAGTAGATGACATGGTTTCAAACTTTCTAAACCGGTTAATTCCACTCGGAATTGGCAGATATAACGGATATTGGAGTAGTTTTCGAGCAATATTCGGACAAATCTGCCAATATCTCCGAAACTATAGATCGTAGGACGGTGAAATCGGTATTTTTGGAAAGATCTCGTGAAAATACAGTAGATGAAATGGTTTCCAACTTTCTAAACCGGTTAATTCCACTCGGAATTGACAGATATAACGGATTTTGGAGTAGTTTTCGAGCAATATTCGGACAAATCTGCCCATATCTTTGAAACTATGTGTCGTAGAACGGTGAAATCGGCATTTTTAGAAAGATCTCGTGAAAATGCAGTAGACGAAATGGTTTCCAACTTTCTAAACCGGTTAATTCCACTCGGAATTGACAGATATAACGGATTTTGGAGTAGTTTTCGAGCAATATTCGGACAAATCTGTCCATATCTCCGAAACGATATGTCGTCGAACGGTGAAATCGGTATTTTTAGAAAGATCTCGAAAAAATACAGAAGGTGACATGGTTTCAAACTTTCTAAACCGGTTAATTCCACTCGGAATTGACAGATATAACGGATTTTGGAGTAGTTTTCGAGCAATATTCGGACAAATCTGCCCATATCTCCGAAACTACATGTCGTAGAACGGTGAGATCGGTATTTTTAGAAAGATCTCGTGAAAATGCAGTAGACGAAATGGTTTCCAACTTTCTAAACCGGTTAATTCCACTCGGAATTGACGAATATAACGGATTTTGGAGTAGTTTTCGAGCAATATTCGGACAAATCTGCCCATATCTCCGAAACTATATATCGTAGGACGGTGAAATCGGTATTTTTGGAAAGATCTCGTGAAAATACAGTAGATGACATGGTTTCAAACTTTCTAAACCGGTTAATTCCACTCGGAATTGGCAGATATAACGGATATTGGAGTAGTTTTCGAGCAATATTCGGACAAATCTGCCCATATCTCCGAAACTATATGTCGTAGAACGGTGAAATCGGTATTTTTAGAAAGATCTCGTGAAAATACAGTAGATGACATGGTTTCCAACTTTCTAAACCGGTTAATTCCACTCGGAATTGACAGATATAACGGATTTTGGAGTAGTTTTCGAGCAATATTCGGACAAATCTGCCCATATCTCCGAAACTGTATGTCGTAGTACGGTGAAATCGGTATTTTTAGAAAGATCTCGTGAAAATGCAGTAGATGAAATGGTTTCCAACTTTCTAAACCGGTTAATTCCACTCGGAATTGGCAGATATAACGGATTTTGGAGTAGTTTTCGAGCAATATTCGGACAAATCTGCCCATATCTCCGAAACTATATGTCGTAGAACGGTGAAATCGGTATTTTTAGAAAGATCTCGTGAAAATACAGTAGATGAAATGGTTTCCAACTTTCTAAACCGGTTAATTTCACTCGGAATTGACAGATATAACGGATTTTGGAGTAGTTTTCGAGCAATATTCGGACAAATCTGCCCATATCTCCGAAACTATATGTCGTAGAACGGTGAAATCGGTATTTTTAGAAAGATCTCGTGAAAATACAGTAGATGACATGGTTTCCAACTTTCTAAACCGGTTAATTCCACTCGGAATTGACAGATATAACGGATTTTGGAGTAGTTTTCGAGCAATATTCGGACAAATCTGCCCATATCTCCGAAACTGTATGTCGTAGTACGGTGAAATCGGTATTTTTAGAAAGATCTCGTGAAAATGCAGTAGATGAAATGGTTTCCAACTTTCTAAACCGGTTAATTCCACTCGGAATTGGCAGATATAACGGATTTTGGAGTAGTTTTCGAGCAATATTCGGACAAATCTGCCCATATCTCCGAAACTATATGTCGTAGAACGGTGAAATCGGTATTTTTAGAAAGATCTCGTGAAAATACAGTAGACGAAATGGTTTCCAACTTTCTAAACCGGTTAATTTCACTCGGAATTGACAGATATAACGGATTTTGGAGTAGTTTTCGAGCAATATTCGGACAAATCTGCCCATATCTCCGAAACTATATGTCGTAGAACGGTGAAATCGGTATTTTTAGAAAGATCTCGTGAAAATACAGTAGATGACATGGTTTCCAACTTTCTAAACCGGTTAATTCCACTCGGAATTGACAGATATAACGGATTTTGGAGTAGTTTTCGAGCAATATTCGGACAAATCAGCCCATATCTCCGAAACTGTATGTCGTAGTACGGTGAAATCGGTATTTTTAGAAAGATCTCGTGAAAATGCAGTAGATGAAATGGTTTCCAACTTTCTAAACCGGTTAATTCCACTCGGAATTGGCAGATATAACGGATTTTGGAGTAGTTTTCGAGCAATATTCGGACAAATCTGCCCATATCTCCGAAACTATATGTCGTAGAACGGTGAAATCGGTATTTTTAGAAAGATCTCGTGAAAATACAGTAGATGAAATGGTTTCCAACTTTCTAAACCGGTTAATTCCACTCGGAATTGACAGATATAACGGATTTTGGAGTAGTTTTCGAGCAATATTCGGACAAATCAGCCCATATCTCCGAAACTATAGATCGTAGGACGGTGAAATCGGTATTTTTGGAAAGATCTCGTGAAAATACAGTAGATGAAATGGTTTCCAACTTTCTAAACCGGTTAATTCCACTCGGAATTGACAGATATAACGGATTTTGGAGTAGTTTTCGAGCAATATTCGGACAAATCTGCCCATATCTTTGAAACTATGTGTCGTAGAACGGTGAAATCGGCATTTTTAGAAAGATCTCGTGAAAATGCAGTAGACGAAATGGTTTCCAACTTTCTAAACCGGTTAATTCCACTCGGAATTGACAGATATAACGGATTTTGGAGTAGTTTTCGAGCAATATTCGGACAAATCTGTCCATATCTCCGAAACGATATGTCGTCGAACGGTGAAATCGGTATTTTTAGAAAGATCTCGAAAAAATACAGAAGATGACATGGTTTCAAACTTTCTAAACCGGTTAATTCCACTCGGAATTGACAGATATAACGGATTTTGGAGTAGTTTTCGAGCAATATTCGGACAAATCTGCCCATATCTCCGAAACTACATGTCGTAGAACGGTGAGATCGGTATTTTTAGAAAGATCTCGTGAAAATGCAGTAGACGAAATGGTTTCCAACTTTCTAAACCGGTTAATTCCACTCGGAATTGACGGATATAACGGATTTTGGAGTAGTTTTCGAGCAATATTCGGACAAATCTGCCCATATCTCCGAAACTATATATCGTAGGACGGTGAAATCGGTATTTTTGGAAAGATCTCGTGAAAATACAGTAGATGACATGGTTTCAAACTTTCTAAACCGGTTAATTCCACTCGGAATTGGCAGATATAACGGATATTGGAGTAGTTTTCGAGCAATATTCGGACAAATCTGCCAATATCTCCGAAACTATATGTCGTAGAACGGTGAAATCGGTATTTTTAGAAAGATCTCGTGAAAATACAGTAGATGACATGGTTTCCAACTTTCTAAACCGGTTAATTCCACTCGGAATTGACAGATATAACGGATTTGGAGTAGTTTTCGAGCAATATTCGGACAAATCTGCCCATATCTCCGAAACTGTATGTCGTAGTACGGTGAAATCGGTATTTTTAGAAAGATCTCGTGAAAATGCAGTAGATGAAATGGTTTCCAACTTTCTAAACCGGTTAATTCCACTCGGAATTGGCACATATAACGGATTTTGGAGTAGTTTTCGAGCAATATTCGGACAAATCTGCCCATATCTCCGAAACTATATGTCGTAGAACGGTGAAATCGGTATTTTTAGAAAGATCTCGTGAAAATACAGTAGATGAAATGGTTTCCAACTTTCTAAACCGGTTAATTTCACTCGGAATTGACAGATATAACGGATTTTGGAGTAGTTTTCGAGCAATATTCGGACAAATCTGCCCATATCTTTGAAACTATATGTCGTCGAACGGTGAAATCGGTATTTTTAGAAAGATCTCGTGAAAATACAGTAGATGAAATGGTTTCCAACTTTCTAAACCGGTTAATTCCACTCGGAATTGACAGATATAACGGATTTTGGAGTAGTTTTCGAGCAATATTCGGACAAATCAGCCCATATCTCCGAAACTATAGATCGTAGGACGGTGAAATCGGTATTTTTGGAAAGATCTCGTGAAAATACAGTAGATGAAATGGTTTCCAACTTTCTAAACCGGTTAATTCCACTCGGAATTGACAGATATAACGGATTTTGGAGTAGTTTTCGAGCAATATTCGGACAAATCTGCCCATATCTTTGAAACTATGTGTCGTAGAACGGTGAAATCGGCATTTTTAGAAAGATCTCGTGAAAATGCAGTAGACGAAATGGTTTCCAACTTTCTAAACCGGTTAATTCCACTCGGAATTGACAGATATAACGGATTTTGGAGTAGTTTTCGAGCAATATTCGGACAAATCTGTCCATATCTCCGAAACGATATGTCGTCGAACTGTGAAATCGGTATTTTTAGAAAGATCTCGAAAAAATACAGAAGATGACATGGTTTCAAACTTTCTAAACCGGTTAATTCCACTCGGAATTGACAGATATAACGGATTTTGGAGTAGTTTTCGAGCAATATTCGGACAAATCTGCCCATATCTCCGAAACTACATGTCGTAGAACGGTGAGATCGGTATTTTTAGAAAGATCTCGTGAAAATGCAGTAGACGAAATGGTTTCCAACTTTCTAAACCGGTTAATTCCACTCGGAATTGACGGATATAACGGATTTTGGAGTAGTTTTCGAGCAATATTCGGACAAATCTGCCCATATCTCCGAAACTATATATCGTAGGACGGTGAAATCGGTATTTTTGGAAAGATCTCGTGAAAATACAGTAGATGACATGGTTTCAAACTTTCTAAACCGGTTAATTCCACTCGGAATTGGCAGATATAACGGATATTGGAGTAGTTTTCGAGCAATATTCGGACAAATCTGCCCATATCTCCGAAACTATATGTCGTAGAACGGTGAAATCGGTATTTTTAGAAAGATCTCGTGAAAATACAGTAGATGACATGGTTTCCAACTTTCTAAACCGGTTAATTCCACTCGGAATTGACAGATATAACGGATTTGGAGTAGTTTTCGAGCAATATTCGGACAAATCTGCCCATATCTCCGAAACTGTATGTCGTAGTACGGTGAAATCGGTATTTTTAGAAAGATCTCGTGAAAATGCAGTAGATGAAATGGTTTCCAACTTTCTAAACCGGTTAATTCCACTCGGAATTGGCAGATATAACGGATTTTGGAGTAGTTTTCGAGCAATATTCGGACAAATCTGCCCATATCTCCGAAACTATATGTCGTAGAACGGTGAAATCGGTATTTTTAGAAAGATCTCGTGAAAATACAGTAGATGAAATGGTTTCCAACTTTCTAAACCGGTTAATTTCACTCGGAATTGACAGATATAACGGATTTTGGAGTAGTTTTCGAGCAATATTCGGACAAATCTGCCCATATCTCCGAAACTATATGTCGTAGAACGGTGAAATCGGTATTTTTAGAAAGATCTCGTGAAAATGCAGTAGACGAAATGGTTTCCAACTTTCTAAACCGGTTAATTCCACTCGGAATTGACGGATATAACGGATTTTGGAGTAGTTTTCGAGCAATATTCGGACAAATCTGCCCATATCTTTGAAACTATATGTCGTCGAACGGTGAAATCGGTATTTTTAGAAAGATCTCGTGAAAATACAGTAGATGAAATGGTTTCCAACTTTCTAAACCGGTTAATTCCACTCGGAATTGACAGATATAACGGATTTTGGAGTAGTTTTCGAGCAATATTCGGACAAATCTGCCCATATCTCCGAAACTATATGTCGTAGAACGGTGAAATCGGTATTTTTAGAAAGATCTCGTGAAAATACAGTAGATGAAATGGTTTCCAACTTTCTAAACCGGTTAATTCCACTCGGAATTGACAGATATAACGGATTTTGGAGTAGTTTTCGAGCAATATTCGGACAAATCAGCCCATATCTCCGAAACTATAGATCGTAGGACGGTGAAATCGGTATTTTTGGAAAGATCTCGTGAAAATACAGTAGATGAAATGGTTTCCAACTTTCTAAACCGGTTAATTCCACTCGGAATTGACAGATATAACGGATTTTGGAGTAGTTTTCGAGCAATATTCGGACAAATCTGCCCATATCTTTGAAACTATGTGTCGTAGAACGGTGAAATCGGCATTTTTAGAAAGATCTCGTGAAAATGCAGTAGACGAAATGGTTTCCAACTTTCTAAACCGGTTAATTCCACTCGGAATTGACAGATATAACGGATTTTGGAGTAGTTTTCGAGCAATATTCGGACAAATCTGTCCATATCTCCGAAACGATATGTCGTCGAACGGTGAAATCGGTATTTTTAGAAAGATCTCGAAAAAATACAGAAGATGACATGGTTTCAAACTTTCTAAACCGGTTAATTCCACTCGGAATTGACAGATATAACGGATTTTGGAGTAGTTTTCGAGCAATATTCGGACAAATCTGCCCATATCTCCGAAACTACATGTCGTAGAACGGTGAGATCGGTATTTTTAGAAAGATCTCGTGAAAATGCAGTAGACGAAATGGTTTCCAACTTTCTAAACCGGTTAATTCCACTCGGAATTGACGGATATAACGGATTTTGGAGTAGTTTTCGAGCAATATTCGGACAAATCTGCCCATATCTCCGAAACTATATATCGTAGGACGGTGAAATTGGTATTTTTGGAAAGATCTCGTGAAAATACAGTAGATGACATGGTTTCAAACTTTCTAAACCGGTTAATTCCACTCGGAATTGGCAGATATAACGGATATTGGAGTAGTTTTCGAGCAATATTCGGACAAATCTGCCAATATCTCCGAAACTATATGTCGTAGAACGGTGAAATCGGTATTTTTAGAAAGATCTCGTGAAAATACAGTAGATGACATGGTTTCCAACTTTCTAAACCGGTTAATTCCACTCGGAATTGACAGATATAACGGATTTTGGAGTAGTTTTCGAGCAATATTCGGACAAATCTGCCCATATCTCCGAAACTACATGTCGTAGAACGGTGAGATCGGTATTTTTAGAAAGATCTCGTGAAAATGCAGTAGACGAAATGGTTTCCAACTTTCTAAACCGGTTAATTCCACTCGGAATTGACGGATATAACGGATTTTGGAGTAGTTTTCGAGCAATATTCGGACAAATCTGCCCATATCTCCGAAACTATATATCGTAGGACGGTGAAATTGGTATTTTTGGAAAGATCTCGTGAAAATACAGTAGATGACATGGTTTCAAACTTTCTAAACCGGTTAATTCCACTCGGAATTGGCAGATATAACGGATATTGGAGTAGTTTTCGAGCAATATTCGGACAAATCTGCCAATATCTCCGAAACTATATGTCGTAGAACGGTGAAATCGGTATTTTTAGAAAGATCTCGAAAAAATACAGAAGATGACATGGTTTCAAACTTTCTAAACCGGTTAATTCCACTCGGAATTGACAGATATAACGGATTTTGGAGTAGTTTTCGAGCAATATTCGGACAAATCTGCCCATATCTCCGAAACTACATGTCGTAGAACGGTGAGATCGGTATTTTTAGAAAGATCTCGTGAAAATGCAGTAGACGAAATGGTTTCCAACTTTCTAAACCGGTTAATTCCACTCGGAATTGACGGATATAACGGATTTTGGAGTAGTTTTCGAGCAATATTCGGACAAATCTGCCCATATCTCCGAAACTATATATCGTAGGACGGTGAAATTGGTATTTTTGGAAAGATCTCGTGAAAATACAGTAGATGACATGGTTTCAAACTTTCTAAACCGGTTAATTCCACTCGGAATTGGCAGATATAACGGATATTGGAGTAGTTTTCGAGCAATATTCGGACAAATCTGCCAATATCTCCGAAACTATATGTCGTAGAACGGTGAAATCGGTATTTTTAGAAAGATCTCGTGAAAATGCAGTAGATGAAATGGTTTCCAACTTTCTAAACCGGTTAATTCCACTCGGAATTGGCAGATATAACGGATTTTGGAGTAGTTTTCGAGCAATATTCGGACAAATCTGCCCATATCTCCGAAACTATATGTCGTAGAACGGTGAAATCGGTATTTTTAGAAAGATCTCGTGAAAATACAGTAGATGAAATGGTTTCCAACTTTCTAAACCGGTTAATTTCACTCGGAATTGACAGATATAACGGATTTTGGAGTAGTTTTCGAGCAATATTCGGACAAATCAGCCCATATCTCCGAAACTATAGATCGTAGGACGGTGAAATCGGTATTTTTGGAAAGATCTCGTGAAAATACAGTAGATGAAATGGTTTCCAACTTTCTAAACCGGTTAATTCCACTCGGAATTGACAGATATAACGGATTTTGGAGTAGTTTTCGAGCAATATTCGGACAAATCTGCCCATATCTTTGAAACTATGTGTCGTAGAACGGTGAAATCGGCATTTTTAGAAAGATCTCGTGAAAATGCAGTAGACGAAATGGTTTCCAACTTTCTAAACCGGTTAATTCCACTCGGAATTGACAGATATAACGGATTTTGGAGTAGTTTTCGAGCAATATTCGGACAAATCTGTCCATATCTCCGAAACGATATGTCGTCGAACTGTGAAATCGGTATTTTTAGAAAGATATCGAAAAAATACAGAAGATGACATGGTTTCAAACTTTCTAAACCGGTTAATTCCACTCGGAATTGACAGATATAACGGATTTTGGAGTAGTTTTCGAGCAATATTCGGACAAATCTGCCCATATCTCCGAAACTACATGTCGTAGAACGGTGAGATCGGTATTTTTAGAAAGATCTCGTGAAAATGCAGTAGACGAAATGGTTTCCAACTTTCTAAACCGGTTAATTCCACTCGGAATTGACGGATATAACGGATTTTGGAGTAGTTTTCGAGCAATATTCGGACAAATCTGCCCATATCTCCGAAACTATATATCGTAGGACGGTGAAATCGGTATTTTTGGAAAGATCTCGTGAAAATACAGTAGATGACATGGTTTCAAACTTTCTAAACCGGTTAATTCCACTCGGAATTGGCAGATATAACGGATATTGGAGTAGTTTTCGAGCAATATTCGGACAAATCTGCCCATATCTCCGAAACTATATGTCGTAGAACGGTGAAATCGGTATTTTTAGAAAGATCTCGTGAAAATACAGTAGATGACATGGTTTCCAACTTTCTAAACCGGTTAATTCCACTCGGAATTGACAGATATAACGGATTTGGAGTAGTTTTCGAGCAATATTCGGACAAATCTGCCCATATCTCCGAAACTGTATGTCGTAGTACGGTGAAATCGGTATTTTTAGAAAGATCTCGTGAAAATGCAGTAGATGAAATGGTTTCCAACTTTCTAAACCGGTTAATTCCACTCGGAATTGGCAGATATAACGGATTTTGGAGTAGTTTTCGAGCAATATTCGGACAAATCTGCCCATATCTCCGAAACTATATGTCGTAGAACGGTGAAATCGGTATTTTTAGAAAGATCTCGTGAAAATACAGTAGATGAAATGGTTTCCAACTTTCTAAACCGGTTAATTTCACTCGGAATTGACAGATATAACGGATTTTGGAGTAGTTTTCGAGCAATATTCGGACAAATCTGCCCATATCTCCGAAACTATATGTCGTAGAACGGTGAAATCGGTATTTTTAGAAAGATCTCGTGAAAATGCAGTAGACGAAATGGTTTCCAACTTTCTAAACCGGTTAATTCCACTCGGAATTGACGGATATAACGGATTTTGGAGTAGTTTTCGAGCAATATTCGGACAAATCTGCCCATATCTTTGAAACTATATGTCGTCGAACGGTGAAATCGGTATTTTTAGAAAGATCTCGTGAAAATACAGTAGATGAAATGGTTTCCAACTTTCTAAACCGGTTAATTCCACTCGGAATTGACAGATATAACGGATTTTGGAGTAGTTTTCGAGCAATATTCGGACAAATCAGCCCATATCTCCGAAACTATAGATCGTAGGACGGTGAAATCGGTATTTTTGGAAAGATCTCGTGAAAATACAGTAGATGAAATGGTTTCCAACTTTCTAAACCGGTTAATTCCACTCGGAATTGACAGATATAACGGATTTTGGAGTAGTTTTCGAGCAATATTCGGACAAATCTGCCCATATCTTTGAAACTATGTGTCGTAGAACGGTGAAATCGGCATTTTTAGAAAGATCTCGTGAAAATGCAGTAGACGAAATGGTTTCCAACTTTCTAAACCGGTTAATTCCACTCGGAATTGACAGATATAACGGATTTTGGAGTAGTTTTCGAGCAATATTCGGACAAATCTGTCCATATCTCCGAAACGATATGTCGTCGAACTGTGAAATCGGTATTTTTAGAAAGATCTCGAAAAAATACAGAAGATGACATGGTTTCAAACTTTCTAAACCGGTTAATTCCACTCGGAATTGACAGATATAACGGATTTTGGAGTAGTTTTCGAGCAATATTCGGACAAATCTGCCCATATCTCCGAAACTACATGTCGTAGAACGGTGAGATCGGTATTTTTAGAAAGATCTCGTGAAAATGCAGTAGACGAAATGGTTTCCAACTTTCTAAACCGGTTAATTCCACTCGGAATTGACGGATATAACGGATTTTGGAGTAGTTTTCGAGCAATATTCGGACAAATCTGCCCATATCTCCGAAACTATATATCGTAGGACGGTGAAATCGGTATTTTTGGAAAGATCTCGTGAAAATACAGTAGATGACATGGTTTCAAACTTTCTAAACCGGTTAATTCCACTCGGAATTGGCAGATATAACGGATATTGGAGTAGTTTTCGAGCAATATTCGGACAAATCTGCCCATATCTCCGAAACTATATGTCGTAGAACGGTGAAATCGGTATTTTTAGAAAGATCTCGTGAAAATACAGTAGATGACATGGTTTCCAACTTTCTAAACCGGTTAATTCCACTCGGAATTGACAGATATAACGGATTTGGAGTAGTTTTCGAGCAATATTCGGACAAATCTGCCCATATCTCCGAAACTGTATGTCGTAGTACGGTGAAATCGGTATTTTTAGAAAGATCTCGTGAAAATGCAGTAGATGAAATGGTTTCCAACTTTCTAAACCGGTTAATTCCACTCGGAATTGGCAGATATAACGGATTTTGGAGTAGTTTTCGAGCAATATTCGGACAAATCTGCCCATATCTCCGAAACTATATGTCGTAGAACGGTGAAATCGGTATTTTTAGAAAGATCTCGTGAAAATACAGTAGATGAAATGGTTTCCAACTTTCTAAACCGGTTAATTTCACTCGGAATTGACAGATATAACGGATTTTGGAGTAGTTTTCGAGCAATATTCGGACAAATCTGCCCATATCTCCGAAACTATATGTCGTAGAACGGTGAAATCGGTATTTTTAGAAAGATCTCGTGAAAATGCAGTAGACGAAATGGTTTCCAACTTTCTAAACCGGTTAATTCCACTCGGAATTGACAGATATAACGGATTTTGGAGTAGTTTTCGAGAAATATTCGGACAAATCTGCCCATATCTCCGAAACTATATGTCGTAGAACGGTGAAATCGGTATTTTTAGAAAGATCTCGTGAAAATACAGTAGATGAAATGGTTTCCAACTTTCTAAACCGGTTAATTCCACTCGGAATTGACAGATATAACGGATTTTGGAGTAGTTTTCGAGCAATATTCGGACAAATCTGCCCATATCTCCGAAACTATATATCGTAGGACGGTGAAATCGGTATTTTTGGAAAGATCTCGTGAAAATACAGTAGATGAAATGGTTTCCAACTTTCTAAACCGGTTAATTCCACTCGGAATTGGCAGATATAACGGATTTTGGAGTAGTTTTCGAGCAATATTCGGACAAATCTGCCCATATCTCCGAAACTATATGTCGTAGAACGGTGAAATCGGTATTTTTAGAAAGATCTCGTGAAAATGCAGTAGATGAAATGGTTTCCAACTTTCTAAACCGGTTAATTCCACTCGGAATTGACAGATATAACGGATTTTGGAGTAGTTTTCGAGCAATATTCGGACAAATCTGCCCATATCTCCGAAACTATATATCGTAGGACGGTGAAATCGGTATTTTTGGAAAGATCTCGTGAAAATACAGTAGATGAAATGGTTTCCAACTTTCTAAACCGGTTAATTCCACTCGGAATTGGCAGATATAACGGATTTTGGAGTAGTTTTCGAACAATATTCGGACAAATCTGCCCATATCTCCGAAACTATATGTCGTAGTACGGTGAAATCGGTATTTTTAGAAAAATCTCGTGAAAATACAGTAGATGACATGGTTTCCAACTTTCTAAACCGGTTAATTCCACTCGGAATTGACAGATATAACGGATTTTGGAGTAGTTTTCGAGCAATATTCGGACAAATATGCCCATATCTCCGAAACTATATGTCGTAAAACGGTGAAATCGGCATTTTTAGAAAGATCTCGAAAAAATACAGTAGATGACATGGTCTCAATCTTTCTAAACCGGTTAATTCTATCCGGAATTGCCAAAAACTCATATAACGCATTTTCAGCTATTTTCGAGCTATTTTCGTACAAATCAGCCCATATCTCCGAAACTCTACATCGTAGGACGGTGAAATCGGTATTTTTAGAAAGATCTCGTGAAAATGCTGTAGATGAAATGGTTTCCAACTTTCTAAACCGGTTAATTCCACTCGGAATTGACAGATATAACGGGTATTGGAGTAGTTTTCGAGCAATATTCGGACAAATCTGCCCATATCTCCGAAACTATATGTCGTAGAACGGTGAAATCGGCATTTTTAGAAAGATCTCGAAAAAATACAGTAAATGACATGGTTTCAAACTTTCTAAACCGGTTAATTCTATTCGTAATTGCCAAAAATTCTTATAACGCATTTTCAGCGATTTTCGAGCTATTTTCGGACAAATCAGCCCATATCTCCGAAACTATATGTCGTGGAACGGTGAAATCGGCATTTTTAGAAAGATCTCGAAAAAATACAGTAGATGACATGGTCTCAAACTTTCTAAACCGGTTAATTCTATCCGGAATTGCCAAAAACTCATATAACGCATTTTCAGCATTTTTCGAGCTATTTTCGTACAAATCAGCCCATCTCTCCGAAACTATATATCGTAGGACGGTGAAATCGTTATTTTTGGAAAGATCTCGTGAAAATACAGTAGATGACATGGTTTCAAACTTTCTAAACCGGTTAATTCCACTCGGAATTGACAGATATAGCGGATTTTGGAGTAGTTTTCGAGCAATATTAGGACAAATCTGCCCATATCTCCGAAACTATATGTCGTAGAACGGTGAAATCGGTATTTTTAGAAAGATCTCGTGAAAATACAGTAGATGACATGGTTTCCAACTTTCTAAACCGGTTAATTCCACTCGGAATTGACAGATATAACGGATTTTGGAGTAGTTTTCGAGCAATATTCGGACAAATCAGCCCATATCTCCGAAACTATATATCGTAGGACGGTGAAATCGGTATTTTTAGAAAGATCTCGTGAAAATACAGTAGATGAAATGGTTTCCAACTTTCTAAACCGGTTAATTCCACTCGGAATTGACAGATATAACGGATTTTGGAGTAGTTTTCGAGCAATATTCGGACAAATCTGCCCATATCTTTGAAACTATATGTCGTCGAACGGTGAAATCGGTATTTTTAGAAAGATCTCGTGAAAATACAGTAGATGAAACGGTTTCCAACTTTCTAAACCGGTTAATTCCACTCGGAATTGACAGATATAACGGATTTTGGAGTAGTTTTCGAGCAATATTCGGACAAATCTGCCCATATCTCCGAAACTATATGTCGTAGAACGGTGAAATCGGTATTTTTAGAAAGATCTCGTGAAAATGCAGTAGACGAAATGGTTTCCAACTTTCTAAACCGGTTAATTCCACTCGGAATTGACAGATATAACGGATTTTGGAGTAGTTTTCGAGCAATATTTGGACAAATCTGCCCATATCTCCGAAACTATATGTCGTAGAACGGTGAAATCGGTATTTTTAGAAAGATCTCGTGAAAATACAGTAGATGAAATGGTTTCCAACTTTCTAAACCGGTTAATTCCACTCGGAATTGACAGATATAACGGATTTTGGAGTAGTTTTCGAGCAATATTCGGACAAATCTGTCCATATCTCCGAAACTATATGTCGTCGAACGGTGAAATCGGTATTTTTAGAAAGATCTCGAAAAAATACAGAAGATGACATGGTTTCAAACTTTCTAAACCGGTTAATTCCACTCGGAATTGACAGATATAACGGATTTTGGAGTAGTTTTCGAGCAATATTCGGACAAATCTGCCCATATCTCCGAAACTACATGTCGTAGAACGGTGAGATCGGTATTTTTAGAAAGATCTCGTGAAAATGCAGTAGACGAAATGGTTTCCAACTTTCTAAACCGGTTAATTCCACTCGGAATTGACGGATATAACGGATTTTGGAGTAGTTTTCGAGCAATATTCGGACAAATCTGCCCATATCTCCGAAACTATATATCGTAGGACGGTGAAATCGGTATTTTTGGAAAGATCTCGTGAAAATACAGTAGATGACATGGTTTCAAACTTTCTAAACCGGTTAATTCTATTCGGAATTGCCAAAAACTCATATAACGCATTTTCAGCTATTATCGAGCTATTTTCGGACAAATCTGCCCATATCTCCGAAACTATATGTCGTAGAACGGTGAAATCGGTATTTTTAGAAAGATCTCGTGAAAATACAGTAGATGACATGGTTTCAAACTTTCTAAACCGGTTAATTCCACTCGGAATTGACAGATATAGCGGATTTTGGAGTAGTTTTCGAGCAATATTAGGACAAATCTGCCCATATCTCCGAAACTATATGTCGTAGAACGGTGAAATCGGTATTTTTAGAAAGATCTGGTGAAAATACAGTAGATGACACGGTTTCCAACTTTCTAAACCGGTTAATTCCACTCGGAATTGACAGATATAACGGATTTTGGAGTAGTTTTCGAGCAATATTCGGACAAATCAGCCCATATCTCCGAAACTATAGATCGTAGGACGGTGAAATCGGTATTTTTGGAAAGATCTCGTGAAAATACAGTAGATGAAATGGTTTCCAACTTTCTAAACCGGTTAATTCCACTCGGAATTGACAGATATAGCGGATTTTGGAGTAGTTTTCGAGCAATATTAGGACAAATCTGCCCATATCTCCGAAACTATATGTCGTAGAACGGTGAAATCGGTATTTTTAGAAAGATCTCGTGAAAATACAGTAGATGACATGGTTTCCAACTTTCTAAACCGGTTAATTCCACTCGGAATTGACAGATATAACGGATTTTGGAGTAGTTTTCGAGCAATATTCGGACAAATCAGCCCATATCTCCGAAACTATAGATCGTAGGACGGTGAAATCGGTATTTTTGGAAAGATCTCGTGAAAATACAGTAGATGACATGGTTTCCAACTTTCTAAACCGGTTAATTCCACTCGGAATTGACAGATATAACGGATTTTGGAGTAGTTTTCGAGCAATATTCGGACAAATCAGCCCATATCTCCGAAACTATAGATCGTAGGACGGTGAAATCGGTATTTTTAGAAAGATCTCGTGAAAATACAGTAGATGAAATGGTTTCCAACTTTCTAAACCGGTTAATTCCACTCGGAATTGACAGATATAACGGATTTTGGAGTAGTTTTCGAGCAATATTCGGACAAATCAGCCCATATCTCCGAAACTATAGATCGTAGGACGGTGAAATCGGTATTTTTGGAAAGATCTCGTGAAAATACAGTAGATGAAATGGTTTCCAACTTTCTAAACCGGTTAATTCCACTCGGAATTGACAGATATAGCGGATTTTGGAGTAGTTTTCGAGCAATATTAGGACAAATCTGCCCATATCTCCGAAACTATATGTCGTAGAACGGTGAAATCGGTATTTTTAGAAAGATCTCGTGAAAATACAGTAGATGAAATGGTTTCCAACTTTCTAAACCGGTTAATTCCACTCGGAATTGACAGATATAACGGATTTTGGAGTAGTTTTCGAGCAATATTCGGACAAATCTGTCCATATCTCCGAAACTATATATCGTAGGACGGTGAAATCGGTATTTTTGGAAAGATCTCGTGAAAATACAGTAGATGAAATGGTTTCCAACTTTCTAAACCGGTTAATTCCACTCGGAATTGGCAGATATAACGGATTTTGGAGTAGTTTTCGAGCAATATTCGGACAAATCTGCCCATATCTCCGAAACTATATGTCGTAGAACGGTGAAATCGGTATTTTTAGAAAGATCTCGTGAAAATGCAGTAGATGAAATGGTTTCCAACTTTCTAAACCGGTTAATTCCACTCGGAATTGACAGATATAACGGATTTTGGAGTAGTTTTCGAGCAATATTCGGACAAATCTGCCCATATCTTTGAAACTAAATGTCGTCGAACGGTGATATCGGTATTTTTAGAAAGATCTTGAAAAAATACAGTAGATGAAATGGTTTCCAACTTTCTAAACCGGTTAATTCCACTCGGAATTGACAGATATAACGGATTTTGGAGTAGTTTTCGAGCAATTTTCGGACAAATCTGTCCATATCTCCGAAACTATATATCGTAGGACGGTGAAATCGGTATTTTTGGAAAGATCTCGTGAAAATACAGTAGACGAAATGGTTTCCAACTTTCTAAACCGGTTAATTCCACTCGGAATTGGCAGATATAGCGGATTTTGGAGTAGTTTTCGAGCAATATTCGGACAAATCTGCCCATATCTCCGAAACTATATGTCGTAGAACGGTGAAATCGACATTTTTAGAAAGATCTCGAAAAAATACAGTAGATGACATGGTCTCAAACTTTCTAAACCGGTTAATTCTATTCGGCATTGCCAAAAATTCATATAACGCATTTTCAGCTATTTTCGAGCTATTTTCGGACAAATCAGCCCATATCTCCGAAACTATATATCGTAGGACGGTGAAATCGGTATTTTTAGAAAGATCTCGTGAAAATGCTGTAGATGAAATGGTTTCCAACTTTCTAAACCGGTTAATTCCACTCGGAATTGACAGATATAACGGATATTGGAGTAGTTTTCGAGCAATATTCGGACAAATCTGCCCATATCTTCGAAACTATATGTCGTGGAACGGTGAAATCGGCATTTTTAGAAAGATCTCGAAAAAATACAGTAGATGACATGGTCTCAAACTTTCTAAACCGGTTAATTCTATCCGGAATTGCCAAAAACTCATATAACGCATTTTCAGCCTTTTTCGAGCTATTTTCGTACAAATCAGCCCATCTCTCCGAAACTATATATCGTAGGACGGTGAAATCATTATTTTTGGAAAGATCTCGTGAAAATACAGTAGATGACATGGTTTCAAACTTTCTAAACCGGTTAATTCCACTCGGAATTGACAGATATAACGGATATTGGAGTAGTTTTCGAGCAATATTCGGACAAATCTGCCCATATCTTCGAAACTATATGTCGTGGAACGGTGAAATCGGCATTTTTAGAAAGATCTCGAAAAAATACAGTAGATGACATGGTCTCAAACTTTCTAAACCGGTTAATTCTATCCGGAATTGCCAAAAACTCATATAACGCATTTTCAGCCTTTTTCGAGCTATTTTCGTACAAATCAGCCCATCTCTCCGAAACTATATATCGTAGGACGGTGAAATCGGCATTTTTAGAAAGATCTCGAAAAAATACAGTAGATGACATGGTCTCAAACTTTCTAAACCGGTTAATTCTATCCGGAATTGCCAAAAATTCATATAACGCATTTTCAGCGATTTTCGAGCTATTTTCGGACAAATCAGCCCATATCTCCGAAACTATATATCGTAGGACGGTGAAATCGTTATTTTAGGAAAGATCTCGTGAAAATACAGTAGATGACATGGTTTCAAACTTTCTAAACCGGTTAATTCCACTCGGAATTGACAGATATAGCGGATTTTGGAGTAGTTTTCGAGCAATATTAGGACAAATATGCCCATATCTCCGAAACTATATGTCTTAGGACGGTGAAATCGGTATTTTTAGAAAGATCTCGTGAAAATACGGTAGATGACATGGTTTTAAACTTTCTAAACCGGTTAATTCCACTCGGAATTGACAGATATAACGGATTTTGGAGTAGTTTTCGAGCAATATTCGGACAAATCTACCCATATCTCCGAAACTATATGTCGTAGAACGGTGAAATCGGTATTTTTAGAAAGATCTCGTGAAAATACAGAAGATTACATGGTTTCAAACTTTCTAAACCGGTTAATTCCTCTCGGAATTGACAGATATAACGGATTTTGGAGTAGTTTTCGAGCAATATTAGGACAAATCTGCCCATATCTCCGAAACTATATGTCGTAGAACGGTGAAATCGGTATTTTTAGAAAGATCTCGTGAAAATGCAGTAGACGAAATGGTTTCCAACTTTCTAAACCGGTTAATTCCACTCGGAATTGACAGATATAACGGGTTTTGGAGTAGTTTTCGAGCAATATTCGGACAAATCTGCCCATATCTCCGAAACTATATGTCGTAGAACGGTGAAATCGGTATTTTTAGAAAGATCTCGTGAAAATGCAGTAGACGAAATGGTTTCCAACTTTCTAAACCGGTTAATTCCACTCGGAATTGACAGATATAACGGATTTTGGAGTAGTTTTCGAGCAATATTCGGACAAATCTGCCCATATCTTTGAAACTAAATGTCGTCGAACGGTGATATCGGTATTTTTAGAAAGATCTTGAAAAAATACAGTAGATGAAATGGTTTCCAACTTTCTAAACCGGTTAATTCCACTCGGAATTGACAGATATAACGGATTTTGGAGTAGTTTTCGAGCAATTTTCGGACAAATCTGTCCATATCTCCGAAACTATATATCGTAGGACGGTGAAATCGGTATTTTTGGAAAGATCTCGTGAAAATACAGTAGACGAAATGGTTTCCAACTTTCTAAACCGGTTAATTCCACTCGGAATTGGCAGATATAGCGGATTTTGGAGTAGTTTTCGAGCAATATTCGGACAAATCTGCCCATATCTCCGAAACTATATGTCGTAGAACGGTGAAATCGACATTTTTAGAAAGATCTCGAAAAAATACAGTAGATGACATGGTCTCAAACTTTCTAAACCGGTTAATTCTATTCGGCATTGCCAAAAATTCATATAACGCATTTTCAGCTATTTTCGAGCTATTTTCGGACAAATCAGCCCATATCTCCGAAACTATATATCGTAGGACGGTGAAATCGGTATTTTTAGAAAGATCTCGTGAAAATGCTGTAGATGAAATGGTTTCCAACTTTCTAAACCGGTTAATTCCACTCGGAATTGACAGATATAACGGATATTGGAGTAGTTTTCGAGCAATATTCGGACAAATCTGCCCATATCTTCGAAACTATATGTCGTGGAACGGTGAAATCGGCATTTTTAGAAAGATCTCGAAAAAATACAGTAGATGACATGGTCTCAAACTTTCTAAACCGGTTAATTCTATCCGGAATTGCCAAAAACTCATATAACGCATTTTCAGCCTTTTTCGAGCTATTTTCGTACAAATCAGCCCATCTCTCCGAAACTATATATCGTAGGACGGTGAAATCATTATTTTTGGAAAGATCTCGTGAAAATACAGTAGATGACATGGTTTCAAACTTTCTAAACCGGTTAATTCCACTCGGAATTGACAGATATAACGGATATTGGAGTAGTTTTCGAGCAATATTCGGACAAATCTGCCCATATCTTCGAAACTATATGTCGTGGAA
Organism: Platypus cylindrus; assembly: GCA_949748235.1. Lineage (NCBI taxonomy): Eukaryota > Metazoa > Arthropoda > Insecta > Coleoptera > Curculionidae > Platypus > Platypus cylindrus. The sequence continues at coordinate 1,339,158 of CATIYE010000015.1, forward strand.
CGGTGAAATCGGCATTTTTAGAAAGATCTCGAAAAAATACAGTAGATGACATGGTCTCAAACTTTCTAAACCGGTTAATTCTATCCGGAATTGCCAAAAACTCATATAACGCATTTTCAGCCTTTTTCGAGCTATTTTCGTACAAATCAGCCCATCTCTCCGAAACTATATATCGTAGGACGGTGAAATCGGCATTTTTAGAAAGATCTCGAAAAAATACAGTAGATGACATGGTCTCAAACTTTCTAAACCGGTTAATTCTATCCGGAATTGCCAAAAATTCATATAACGCATTTTCAGCGATTTTCGAGCTATTTTCGGACAAATCAGCCCATATCTCCGAAACTATATATCGTAGGACGGTGAAATCGTTATTTTAGGAAAGATCTCGTGAAAATACAGTAGATGACATGGTTTCAAACTTTCTAAACCGGTTAATTCCACTCGGAATTGACAGATATAGCGGATTTTGGAGTAGTTTTCGAGCAATATTAGGACAAATATGCCCATATCTCCGAAACTATATGTCTTAGGACGGTGAAATCGGTATTTTTAGAAAGATCTCGTGAAAATACGGTAGATGACATGGTTTTAAACTTTCTAAACCGGTTAATTCCACTCGGAATTGACAGATATAACGGATTTTGGAGTAGTTTTCGAGCAATATTCGGACAAATCTACCCATATCTCCGAAACTATATGTCGTAGAACGGTGAAATCGGTATTTTTAGAAAGATCTCGTGAAAATACAGAAGATTACATGGTTTCAAACTTTCTAAACCGGTTAATTCCTCTCGGAATTGACAGATATAACGGATTTTGGAGTAGTTTTCGAGCAATATTAGGACAAATCTGCCCATATCTCCGAAACTATATGTCGTAGAACGGTGAAATCGGTATTTTTAGAAAGATCTCGTGAAAATGCAGTAGACGAAATGGTTTCCAACTTTCTAAACCGGTTAATTCCACTCGGAATTGACAGATATAACGGGTTTTGGAGTAGTTTTCGAGCAATATTCGGACAAATCTGCCCACTTCTCCGAAACTATATGTCGTAGAACGGTGAAATCGGTATTTTTAGAAAGATCTCGTGAAAATGCAGTAGACGAAATGGTTTCCAACTTTCTAAACCGGTTAATTCCACTCGGAATTGACAGATATAACGGATTTTGGAGTAGTTTTCGAGCAATATTCGGACAAATCTGCCCATATCTTTGAAACTAAATGTCGTCGAACGGTGATATCGGTATTTTTAGAAAGATCTTGAAAAAATACAGTAGATGAAATGGTTTCCAACTTTCTAAACCGGTTAATTCCACTCGGAATTGACAGATATAACGGATTTTGGAGTAGTTTTCGAGCAATTTTCGGACAAATCTGTCCATATCTCCGAAACTATATATCGTAGGACGGTGAAATCGGTATTTTTGGAAAGATCTCGTGAAAATACAGTAGACGAAATGGTTTCCAACTTTCTAAACCGGTTAATTCCACTCGGAATTGACAGATATAACGGATATTGGAGTAGTTTTCGAGCAATATTCGGACAAATCTGCCCATATCTTCGAAACTATATGTCGTGGAACGGTGAAATCGGCATTTTTAGAAAGATCTCGAAAAAATACAGTAGATGACATGGTCTCAAACTTTCTAAACCGGTTAATTCTATCCGGAATTGCCAAAAACTCATATAACGCATTTTCAGCCTTTTTCGAGCTATTTTCGTACAAATCAGCCCATCTCTCCGAAACTATATATCGTAGGACGGTGAAATCGTTATTTTTGGAAAGATCTCGTGAAAATACAGTAGATGACATGGTTTCAAACTTTCTAAACCGGTTAATTCCACTCGGAATTGACAGATATAGCGGATTTTGGAGTAGTTTTCGAGCAATATTAGGACAAATCTGTCCATATCTCCGAAACTATATATCGTAGGACGGTGAAATCGGTATTTTTGGAAAGATCTCGTGAAAATACAGTAGACGAAATGGTTTCCAACTTTCTAAACCGGTTAATTCCACTCGGAATTGGCAGATATAGCGGATTTTGGAGTAGTTTTCGAGCAATATTCGGACAAATCTGCCCATATCTCCGAAACTGTATGTCGTAGAACGGTGAAATCGACATTTTTAGAAAGATCTCGAAAAAATACAGTAGATGACATGGTCTCAAACTTTCTAAACCGGTTAATTCTATTCGGCATTGCCAAAAATTCATATAACGCATTTTCAGCTATTTTCGAGCTATTTTCGGACAAATCAGCCCATATCTCCGAAACTATATATCGTAGGACGGTGAAATCGGTATTTTTAGAAAGATCTCGTGAAAATGCTGTAGATGAAATGGTTTCCAACTTTCTAAACCGGTTAATTCCACTCGGAATTGACAGATATAACGGATATTGGAGTAGTTTTCGAGCAATATTCGGACAAATCTGCCCATATCTTCGAAACTATATGTCGTGGAACGGTGAAATCGGCATTTTTAGAAAGATCTCGAAAAAATACAGTAGATGACATGGTCTCAAACTTTCTAAACCGGTTAATTCTATCCGGAATTGCCAAAAACTCATATAACGCATTTTCAGCCTTTTTCGAGCTATTTTCGTACAAATCAGCCCATCTCTCCGAAACTATATATCGTAGGACGGTGAAATCGTTATTTTTGGAAAGATCTCGTGAAAATACAGTAGATGACATGGTTTCAAACTTTCTAAACCGGTTAATTCCACTCGGAATTGACAGATATAGCGGATTTTGGAGTAGTTTTCGAGCAATATTAGGACAAATCTGCCCATATCTCCGAAACTATATGTCGTAGAACGGTGAAATCGGTATTTTTAGAAAGATCTCGTGAAAATGCAGTAGACGAAATGGTTTCCAACTTTCTAAACCGGTTAATTCCACTCGGAATTGACAGATATAACGGGTTTTGGAGTAGTTTTCGAGCAATATTCGGACAAATCTGCCCATATCTCCGAAACTATATGTCGTAGAACGGTGAAATCGGTATTTTTAGAAAGATCTCGTGAAAATGCAGTAGACGAAATGGTTTCCAACTTTCTAAACCGGTTAATTCCACTCGGAATTGACAGATATAACGGATTTTGGAGTAGTTTTCGAGCAATATTCGGACAAATCAGCCCATATCTCCGAAACTATATATCGTAGGACGGTGAAATCGGTATTTTTGGAAAGATCTCGTGAAAATACAGTAGATGAAATGGTTTCCAACTTTCTAAACCGGTTAATTCCACTCGGAATTGACAGATATAACGGATTTTGGAGTAGTTTTCGAGCAATATACGGACAAATCTGCCCATATCTTTGAAACTATATGTCGTCGAACGGTGAAATCGGTATTTTTAGAAAGATCTCGTGAAAATACAGTAGATGAAATGGTTTCCAACTTTCTAAACCGGTTAATTCCACTCGGAATTGACAGATATAACGGGTTTTGGAGTAGTTTTCGAGCAATATTCGGACAAATCTGCCCATATCTCCGAAACTATATGTCGTAGAACGGTGAAATCGGTATTTTTAGAAAGATCTCGTGAAAATGCAGTAGACGAAATGGGTTCCAACTTTCTAAACCGGTTAATTCCACTCGGAATTGACAGATATAACGGATTTTGGAGTAGTTTTCGAGCAATATTCGGACAAATCTGCCCATATCTCCGAAACTATATGTCGTAGAACGGTGAAATCGGTATTTTTAGAAAGATCTCGAAAAAATACAGTAGATGACATGGTCTCAAACTTTCTAAACCGGTTAATTCTATTCGGAATTGCCAAAAATTCATATAACGCATTTTCAGCTATTTTCGAGCTATTTTCGGACAAATCAGCCCATATCTCCGAAACTATATATCGTAGGACGGTGAAATCGGTATTTTTAGAAAGATCTCGTGAAAATGCTGTAGATGAAATGGTTTCCAACTTTCTAAACCGGTTAATTCCACTCGGAATTGACAGATATAACGGATATTGGAGTAGTTTTCGAGCAATATTCGGACAAATCTGCCCATATCTTCGAAACTATATGTCGTGGAACGGTGAAATCGGCATTTTTAGAAAGATCTCGAAAAAATACAGTAGATGACATGGTCTCAAACTTTCTAAACCGGTTAATTCTATCCGGAATTGCCAAAAACTCATATAACGCATTTTCAGCCTTTTTCGAGCTATTTTCGTACAAATCAGCCCATCTCTCCGAAACTATATATCGTAGGACGGTGAAATCGTTATTTTTGGAAAGATCTCGTGAAAATACAGTAGATGACATGGTTTCAAACTTTCTAAACCGGTTAATTCCACTCGGAATTGACAGATATAGCGGATTTTGGAGTAGTTTTCGAGCAATATTAGGACAAATCTGCCCATATCTCCGAAACTATATGTCGTAGAACGGTGAAATCGGTATTTTTAGAAAGATCTCGTGAAAATGCAGTAGACGAAATGGTTTCCAACTTTCTAAACCGGTTAATTCCACTCGGAATTGACAGATATAACGGGTTTTGGAGTAGTTTTCGAGCAATATTCGGACAAATCTGCCCATATCTCCGAAACTATATGTCGTAGAACGGTGAAATCGGTATTTTTAGAAAGATCTCGTGAAAATGCAGTAGACGAAATGGTTTCCAACTTTCTAAACCGGTTAATTCCACTCGGAATTGACAGATATAACGGATTTTGGAGTAGTTTTCGAGCAATATTCGGACAAATCTGCCCATATCTCCGAAACTATATGTCGTAGAACGGTGAAATCGGTATTTTTAGAAAGATCTCGTGAAAATACAGTAGATGACATGGTTTCCAACTTTCTAAACCGGTTAATTCCACTCGGAATTGACAGATATAACGGATTTTGGAGTAGTTTTCGAGCAATATTCGGACAAATCAGCCCATATCTCCGAAACTATATATCGTAGGACGGTGAAATCGGTATTTTTGGAAAGATCTCGTGAAAATACAGTAGATGAAATGGTTTCCAACTTTCTAAACCGGTTAATTCCACTCGGAATTGACAGATATAACGGATTTTGGAGTAGTTTTCGAGCAATATTCGGACAAATCTGCCCATATCTTTGAAACTATATGTCGTCGAACGGTGAAATCGGTATTTTTAGAAAGATCTCGTGAAAATACAGTAGATGAAATGGTTTCCAACTTTCTAAACCGGTTAATTCCACTCGGAATTGACAGATATAGCGGGTTTTGGAGTAGTTTTCGAGCAATATTCGGACAAATCTGCCCATATCTCCGAAACTATATGTCGTACAACGGTGAAATCGGTATTTTTAGAAAGATCTCGTGAAAATGCAGTAGACGAAATGGTTTCCAACTTTCTAAACCGGTTAATTCCACTAGGAATTGACAGATATAACGGATTTTGGAGTAGTTTTCGAGCAATATTCGGACAAATCTGCCCATATCTCCGAAACTATATGTCGTAGAACGGTGAAATCGGTATTTTTAGAAAGATCTCGTGAAAATACAGTAGATGAAATGGTTTCCAACTTTCTAAACCGGTTAATTCCACTCGGAATTGACAGATATAACGGATTTTGGAGTAGTTTTCGAGCAATATTCGGACAAATCTGCCCATATCTTCGAAACTATATGTCGTGGAACGGTGAAATCGGCATTTTTAGAAAGATCTCGAAAAAATACAGTAGATGACATGGGCTCAAACTTTCTAAACCGGTTAATTCTATCCGGAATTGCCAAAAACTCATATAACGCATTTTCAGCCTTTTTCGAGCTATTTTCGTACAAATCAGCCCATCTCTCCGAAACTATATATCGTAGGACGGTGAAATCGTTATTTTTGGAAAGATCTCGTGAAAATACAGTAGATGACATGGTTTCAAACTTTCTAAACCGGTTAATTCCACTCGGAATTGACAGATATAGCGGATTTTGGAGTAGTTTTCGAGCAATATTAGGACAAATCTGCCCATATCTCCGAAACTATATGTCGTAGAACGGTGAAATCGGTATTTTTAGAAAGATCTCGTGAAAATGCAGTAGACGAAATGGTTTCCAACTTTCTAAACCGGTTAATTCCACTCGGAATTGACAGATATAACGGGTTTTGGAGTAGTTTTCGAGCAATATTCGGACAAATCTGCCCATATCTCCGAAACTATATGTCGTAGAACGGTGAAATCGGTATTTTTAGAAAGATCTCGTGAAAATGCAGTAGACGAAATGGTTTCCAACTTTCTAAACCGGTTAATTCCACTCGGAATTGACAGATATAACGGATATTGGAGTAGTTTTCGAGCAATATTCGGACAAATCTGCCCATATCTCCGAAACTATATGTCGTAGAACGGTGAAATCGGTATTTTTAGAAAGATCTCGTGAAAATACAGTAGATGAAATGGTTTCCAACTTTCTAAACCGGTTAATTCCACTCGGAATTGACAGATATAACGGATTTTGGAGTAGTTTTCGAGCAATATTCGGACAAATCTGTCCATATCTCCGAAACTATATATCGTAGGACGGTGAAATCGGTATTTTTGGAAAGATCTCGTGAAAATACAGTAGATGAAATGGTTTCCAACTTTCTAAACCGGTTAATTCCACTCGGAATTGGCAGATATAACGGATTTTGGAGTAGTTTTCGAGCAATATTCGGACAAATCTGCCCATATCTCCGAAACTATATGTCGTAGAACGGTGAAATCGGTATTTTTAGAAAGATCTCGTGAAAATGCAGTAGATGAAATGGTTTCCAACTTTCTAAACCGGTTAATTCCACTCGGAATTGACAGATATAACGGATTTTGGAGTAGTTTTCGAGCAATATTCGGACAAATCTGCCCATATCTTTGAAACTAAATGTCGTCGAACGGTGATATCGGTATTTTTAGAAAGATCTCGTGAAAATGCAGTAGACGAAATGGTTTCCAACTTTCTAAACCGGTTAATTCCACTCGGAATTGACAGATATAACGGATTTTGGAGTAGTTTTCGAGCAATATTCGGACAAATCTGTCCATATCTCCGAAACTATATATCGTAGGACGGTGAAATCGGTATTTTTGGAAAGATCTCGTGAAAATACAGTAGACGAAATGGTTTCCAACTTTCTAAACCGGTTAATTCCACTCGGAATTGGCAGATATAACGGATTTTGGAGTAGTTTTCGAGCAATTTTCGGACAAATCTGTCCATATCTCCGAAACTATATATCGTAGGACGGTGAAATCGGTATTTTTTGAAAGATCTCGTGAAAATACAGTAGACGAAATGGTTTCCAACTTTCTAAACCGGTTAATTCCACTCGGAATTGGCAGATATAGCGGATTTTGGAGTAGTTTTCGAGCAATATTCGGACAAATCTGCCCATATCTCCGAAACTATATGTCGTAGAACGGTGAAATCGACATTTTTAGAAAGATCTCGAAAAAATACAGTAGATGACATGGTCTCCAACTTTCTAAACCGGTTAATTCTATTCGGCATTGCCAAAAATTCATATAACGCATTTTCAGCTATTTTCGAGCTATTTTCGGACAAATCAGCCCATATCTCCGAAACTATATATCGTAGGACGGTGAAATCGGTATTTTTAGAAAGATCTCGTGAAAATGCTGTAGATGAAATGGTTTCCAACTTTCTAAACCGGTTAATTCCACTCGGAATTGACAGATATAACGGATATTGGAGTAGTTTTCGAGCAATATTCGGACAAATCTGCCCATATCTTCGAAACTATATGTCGTGGAACGGTGAAATCGGCATTTTTAGAAAGATCTCGAAAAAATACAGTAGATGACATGGTCTCAAACTTTCTAAACCGGTTAATTCTATCCGGAATTGCCAAAAACTCATATAACGCATTTTCAGCCTTTTTCGAGCTATTTTCGTACAAATCAGCCCATCTCTCCGAAACTATATATCGTAGGACGGTGAAATCGTTATTTTTGGAAAGATCTCGTGAAAATACAGTAGATGACATGGTTTCAAACTTTCTAAACCGGTTAATTCCACTCGGAATTGACAGATATAACGGATATTGGAGTAGTTTTCGAGCAATATTCGGACAAATCTGCCCATATCTTCGAAACTATATGTCGTGGAACGGTGAAATCGGCATTTTTAGAAAGATCTCGAAAAAATACAGTAGATGACATGGTCTCAAACTTTCTAAACCGGTTAATTCTATCCGGAATTGCCAAAAACTCATATAACGCATTTTCAGCCTTTTTCGAGCTATTTTCGTACAAATCAGCCCATCTCTCCGAAACTATATATCGTAGGACGGTGAAATCGGCATTTTTAGAAAGATCTCGAAAAAATACAGTAGATGACATGGTCTCAAACTTTCTAAACCGGTTAATTCTACCCGGAATTGCCAAAAATTCATATAACGCATTTTCAGCGATTTTCGAGCTATTTTCGGACAAATCAGCCCATATCTCCGAAACTATATATCGTAGGACGGTGAAATCGTTATTTTAGGAAAGATCTCGTGAAAATACAGTAGATGACATGGTTTCAAACTTTCTAAACCGGTTAATTCCACTCGGAATTGACAGATATAGCGGATTTTGGAGTAGTTTTCGAGCAATATTAGGACAAATATGCCCATATCTCCGAAACTATATGTCTTAGGACGGTGAAATCGGTATTTTTAGAAAGATCTCGTGAAAATACGGTAGATGACATGGTTTTAAACTTTCTAAACCGGTTAATTCCACTCGGAATTGACAGATATAACGGATTTTGGAGTAGTTTTCGAGCAATATTCGGACAAATCTACCCATATCTCCGAAACTATATGTCGTAGAACGGTGAAATCGGTATTTTTAGAAAGATCTCGTGAAAATACAGAAGATGACATGGTTTCAAACTTTCTAAACCGGTTAATTCCTCTCGGAATTGACAGATATAACGGATTTTGGAGTAGTTTTCGAGCAATATTAGGACAAATCTGCCCATATCTCCGAAACTATATGTCGTAGAACGGTGAAATCGGTATTTTTAGAAAGATCTCGTGAAAATGCAGTAGACGAAATGGTTTCCAACTTTCTAAACCGGTTAATTCCACTCGGAATTGACAGATATAACGGGTTTTGGAGTAGTTTTCGAGCAATATTCGGACAAATCTGCCCATATCTCCGAAACTATATGTCGTAGAACGGTGAAATCGGTATTTTTAGAAAGATCTCGTGAAAATGCAGTAGACGAAATGGTTTCCAACTTTCTAAACCGGTTAATTCCACTCGGAATTGACAGATATAACGGATTTTGGAGTAGTTTTCGAGCAATATTCGGACAAATCTGCCCATATCTTTGAAACTAAATGTCGTCGAACGGTGATATCGGTATTTTTAGAAAGATCTTGAAAAAATACAGTAGATGAAATGGTTTCCAACTTTCTAAACCGGTTAATTCCACTCGGAATTGACAGATATAACGGATTTTGGAGTAGTTTTCGAGCAATTTTCGGACAAATCTGTCCATATCTCCGAAACTATATATCGTAGGACGGTGAAATCGGTATTTTTGGAAAGATCTCGTGAAAATACAGTAGACGAAATGGTTTCCAACTTTCTAAACCGGTTAATTCCACTCGGAATTGGCAGATATAGCGGATTTTGGAGTAGTTTTCGAGCAATATTCGGACAAATCTGCCCATATCTCCGAAACTATATGTCGTAGAACGGTGAAATCGACATTTTTAGAAAGATCTCGAAAAAATACAGTAGATGACATGGTCTCAAACTTTCTAAACCGGTTAATTCTATTCGGCATTGCCAAAAATTCATATAACGCATTTTCAGCTATTTTCGAGCTATTTTCGGACAAATCAGCCCATATCTCCGAAACTATATATCGTAGGACGGTGAAATCGGTATTTTTAGAAAGATCTCGTGAAAATGCTGTAGATGAAATGGTTTCCAACTTTCTAAACCGGTTAATTCCACTCGGAATTGACAGATATAACGGATATTGGAGTAGTTTTCGAGCAATATTCGGACAAATCTGCCCATATCTTCGAAACTATATGTCGTGGAACGGTGAAATCGGCATTTTTAGAAAGATCTCGAAAAAATACAGTAGATGACATGGTCTCAAACTTTCTAAACCGGTTAATTCTATCCGGAATTGCCAAAAACTCATATAACGCATTTTCAGCCTTTTTCGAGCTATTTTCGTACAAATCAGCCCATCTCTCCGAAACTATATATCGTAGGACGGTGAAATCGTTATTTTTGGAAAGATCTCGTGAAAATACAGTAGATGACATGGTTTCAAACTTTCTAAACCGGTTAATTCCACTCGGAATTGACAGATATAGCGGATTTTGGAGTAGTTTTCGAGCAATATTAGGACAAATCTGCCCATATCTCCGAAACTATATGTCGTAGAACGGTGAAATCGGTATTTTTAGAAAGATCTCGTGAAAATGCAGTAGACGAAATGGTTTCCAACTTTCTAAACCGGTTAATTCCACTCGGAATTGACAGATATAACGGGTTTTGGAGTAGTTTTCGAGCAATATTCGGACAAATCTGCCCATATCTCCGAAACTATATGTCGTAGAACGGTGAAATCGGTATTTTTAGAAAGATCTCGTGAAAATGCAGTAGACGAAATGGTTTCCAACTTTCTAAACCGGTTAATTCCACTCGGAATTGACAGATATAACGGATTTTGGAGTAGTTTTCGAGCAATATTCGGACAAATCAGCCCATATCTCCGAAACTATATATCGTAGGACGGTGAAATCGGTATTTTTGGAAAGATCTCGTGAAAATACAGTAGATGAAATGGTTTCCAACTTTCTAAACCGGTTAATTCCACTCGGAATTGACAGATATAACGGATTTTGGAGTAGTTTTCGAGCAATATACGGACAAATCTGCCCATATCTTTGAAACTATATGTCGTCGAACGGTGAAATCGGTATTTTTAGAAAGATCTCGTGAAAATACAGTAGATGAAATGGTTTCCAACTTTCTAAACCGGTTAATTCCACTCGGAATTGACAGATATAACGGGTTTTGGAGTAGTTTTCGAGCAATATTCGGACAAATCTGCCCATATCTCCGAAACTATATGTCGTAGAACGGTGAAATCGGTATTTTTAGAAAGATCTCGTGAAAATGCAGTAGACGAAATGGGTTCCAACTTTCTAAACCGGTTAATTCCACTCGGAATTGACAGATATAACGGATTTTGGAGTAGTTTTCGAGCAATATTCGGACAAATCTGCCCATATCTCCGAAACTATATGTCGTAGAACGGTGAAATCGGTATTTTTAGAAAGATCTCGAAAAAATACAGTAGATGACATGGTCTCAAACTTTCTAAACCGGTTAATTCTATTCGGAATTGCCAAAAATTCATATAACGCATTTTCAGCTATTTTCGAGCTATTTTCGGACAAATCAGCCCATATCTCCGAAACTATATATCGTAGGACGGTGAAATCGGTATTTTTAGAAAGATCTCGTGAAAATGCTGTAGATGAAATGGTTTCCAACTTTCTAAACCGGTTAATTCCACTCGGAATTGACAGATATAACGGATATTGGAGTAGTTTTCGAGCAATATTCGGACAAATCTGCCCATATCTTCGAAACTATATGTCGTGGAACGGTGAAATCGGCATTTTTAGAAAGATCTCGAAAAAATACAGTAGATGACATGGTCTCAAACTTTCTAAACCGGTTAATTCTATCCGGAATTGCCAAAAACTCATATAACGCATTTTCAGCCTTTTTCGAGCTATTTTCGTACAAATCAGCCCATCTCTCCGAAACTATATATCGTAGGACGGTGAAATCGTTATTTTTGGAAAGATCTCGTGAAAATACAGTAGATGACATGGTTTCAAACTTTCTAAACCGGTTAATTCCACTCGGAATTGACAGATATAGCGGATTTTGGAGTAGTTTTCGAGCAATATTAGGACAAATCTGCCCATATCTCCGAAACTATATGTCGTAGAACGGTGAAATCGGTATTTTTAGAAAGATCTCGTGAAAATGCAGTAGACGAAATGGTTTCCAACTTTCTAAACCGGTTAATTCCACTCGGAATTGACAGATATAACGGGTTTTGGAGTAGTTTTCGAGCAATATTCGGACAAATCTGCCCATATCTCCGAAACTATATGTCGTAGAACGGTGAAATCGGTATTTTTAGAAAGATCTCGTGAAAATGCAGTAGACGAAATGGTTTCCAACTTTCTAAACCGGTTAATTCCACTCGGAATTGACAGATATAACGGATTTTGGAGTAGTTTTCGAGCAATATTCGGACAAATCTGCCCATATCTCCGAAACTATATGTCGTAGAACGGTGAAATCGGTATTTTTAGAAAGATCTCGTGAAAATACAGTAGATGACATGGTTTCCAACTTTCTAAACCGGTTAATTCCACTCGGAATTGACAGATATAACGGATTTTGGAGTAGTTTTCGAGCAATATTCGGACAAATCAGCCCATATCTCCGAAACTATATATCGTAGGACGGTGAAATCGGTATTTTTGGAAAGATCTCGTGAAAATACAGTAGATGAAATGGTTTCCAACTTTCTAAACCGGTTAATTCCACTCGGAATTGACAGATATAGCGGGTTTTGGAGTAGTTTTCGAGCAATATTCGGACAAATCTGCCCATATCTCCGAAACTATATGTCGTGGAACGGTGAAATCGGCATTTTTAGAAAGATCTCGAAAAAATACAGTAGATGACATGGTCTCAAACTTTCTAAACCGGTTAATTCCACTCGGAATTGACAGATATAACGGATTTTGGAGTAGTTTTCGAGCAATATTCGGACAAATCAGCCCATATCTCCGAAACTATATATCGTAGGACGGTGAAATCGGTATTTTTGGAAAGATCTCGTGAAAATACAGTAGATGAAATGGTTTCCAACTTTCTAAACCGGTTAATTCCACTCGGAATTGACAGATATAGCGGGTTTTGGAGTAGTTTTCGAGCAATATTCGGACAAATCTGCCCATATCTCCGAAACTATATGTCGTGGAACGGTGAAATCGGCATTTTTAGAAAGATCTCGAAAAAATACAGTAGATGACATGGTTTCCAACTTTCTAAACCGGTTAATTCCACTCGGAATTGACAGATATAACGGATTTTGGAGTAGTTTTCGAGCAATATTCGGACAAATCAGCCCATATCTCCGAAACTATATATCGTAGGACGGTGAAATCGGTATTTTTGGAAAGATCTCGTGAAAATACAGTAGATGAAATGGTTTCCAACTTTCTAAACCGGTTAATTCCACTCGGAATTGACAGATATAGCGGGTTTTGGAGTAGTTTTCGAGCAATATTCGGACAAATCTGCCCATATCTCCGAAACTATATGTCGTACAACGGTGAAATCGGTATTTTTAGAAAGATCTCGTGAAAATGCAGTAGACGAAATGGTTTCCAACTTTCTAAACCGGTTAATTCCACTCGGAATTGACAGATATAACGGATTTTGGAGTAGTTTTCGAGCAATATTCGGACAAATCTGCCCATATCTCCGAAACTATATGTCGTAGAACGGTGAAATCGGTATTTTTAGAAAGATCTCGTGAAAATACAGTAGATGAAATGGTTTCCAACTTTCTAAACCGGTTAATTCCACTCGGAATTGACAGATATAACGGATTTTGGAGTAGTTTTCGAGCAATATTCGGACAAATCTGCCCATATCTTCGAAACTATATGTCGTGGAACGGTGAAATCGGCATTTTTAGAAAGATCTCGAAAAAATACAGTAGATGACATGGTCTCAAACTTTCTAAACCGGTTAATTCTATCCGGAATTGCCAAAAACTCATATAACGCATTTTCAGCCTTTTTCGAGCTATTTTCGTACAAATCAGCCCATCTCTCCGAAACTATATATCGTAGGACGGTGAAATCGTTATTTTTGGAAAGATCTCGTGAAAATACAGTAGATGACATGGTTTCAAACTTTCTAAACCGGTTAATTCCACTCGGAATTGACAGATATAGCGGATTTTGGAGTAGTTTTCGAGCAATATTAGGACAAATCTGCCCATATCTCCGAAACTATATGTCGTAGAACGGTGAAATCGGTATTTTTAGAAAGATCTCGTGAAAATGCAGTAGACGAAATGGTTTCCAACTTTCTAAACCGGTTAATTCCACTCGGAATTGACAGATATAACGGGTTTTGGAGTAGTTTTCGAGCAATATTCGGACAAATCTGCCCATATCTCCGAAACTATATGTCGTAGAACGGTGAAATCGGTATTTTTAGAAAGATCTCGTGAAAATGCAGTAGACGAAATGGTTTCCAACTTTCTAAACCGGTTAATTCCACTCGGAATTGACAGATATAACGGATTTTGGAGTAGTTTTCGAGCAATATTCGGACAAATCTGCCCATATCTCCGAAACTATATGTCGTAGAACGGTGAAATCGGTATTTTTAGAAAGATCTCGTGAAAATACAGTAGATGAAATGGTTTCCAACTTTCTAAACCGGTTAATTCCACTCGGAATTGACAGATATAACGGATTTTGGAGTAGTTTTCGAGCAATATTCGGACAAATCAGCCCATATCTCCGAAACTATATATCGTAGGACGGTGAAATCGGTATTTTTGGAAAGATCTCGTGAAAATACAGTAGATGAAATGGTTTCCAACTTTCTAAACCGGTTAATTCCACTCGGAATTGACAGATATAGCGGGTTTTGGAGTAGTTTTCGAGCAATATTCGGACAAATCTGCCCATATCTCCGAAACTATATGTCGTACAACGGTGAAATCGGTATTTTTAGAAAGATCTCGTGAAAATGCAGTAGACGAAATGGTTTCCAACTTTCTAAACCGGTTAATTCCACTCGGAATTGACAGATATAACGGATTTTGGAGTAGTTTTCGAGCAATATTCGGACAAATCTGCCCATATCTCCGAAACTATATGTCGTAGAACGGTGAAATCGGTATTTTTAGAAAGATCTCGTGAAAATACAGTAGATGAAATGGTTTCCAACTTTCTAAACCGGTTAATTCCACTCGGAATTGACAGATATAACGGATTTTGGAGTAGTTTTCGAGCAATATTCGGACAAATCTGCCCATATCTTCGAAACTATATGTCGTGGAACGGTGAAATCGGCATTTTTAGAAAGATCTCGAAAAAATACAGTAGATGACATGGTCTCAAACTTTCTAAACCGGTTAATTCTATCCGGAATTGCCAAAAACTCATATAACGCATTTTCAGCCTTTTTCGAGCTATTTTCGTACAAATCAGCCCATCTCTCCGAAACTATATATCGTAGGACGGTGAAATCGTTATTTTTGGAAAGATCTCGTGAAAATACAGTAGATGACATGGTTTCAAACTTTCTAAACCGGTTAATTCCACTCGGAATTGACAGATATAGCGGATTTTGGAGTAGTTTTCGAGCAATATTAGGACAAATCTGCCCATATCTCCGAAACTATATGTCGTAGAACGGTGAAATCGGTATTTTTAGAAAGATCTCGTGAAAATGCAGTAGACGAAATGGTTTCCAACTTTCTAAACCGGTTAATTCCACTCGGAATTGACAGATATAACGGGTTTTGGAGTAGTTTTCGAGCAATATTCGGACAAATCTGCCCATATCTCCGAAACTATATGTCGTAGAACGGTGAAATCGGTATTTTTAGAAAGATCTCGTGAAAATGCAGTAGACGAAATGGTTTCCAACTTTCTAAACCGGTTAATTCCACTCGGAATTGACAGATATAACGGATTTTGGAGTAGTTTTCGAGCAATATTCGGACAAATCTGCCCATATCTCCGAAACTATATGTCGTAGAACGGTGAAATCGGTATTTTTAGAAAGATCTCGTGAAAATACAGTAGATGAAATGGTTTCCAACTTTCTAAACCGGTTAATTCCACTCGGAATTGACAGATATAACGGATTTTGGAGTAGTTTTCGAGCAATATTCGGACAAATCAGCCCATATCTCCGAAACTATATATCGTAGGACGGTGAAATCGGTATTTTTGGAAAGATCTCGTGAAAATACAGTAGATGAAATGGTTTCCAACTTTCTAAACCGGTTAATTCCACTCGGAATTAACAGATATAACGGATTTTGGAGTAGTTTTCGAGCAATATTCGGACAAATCTGCCCATATCTTTGAAACTATATGTCGTCGAACGGTGAAATCGGTATTTTTAGAAAGATCTCGTGAAAATACAGTAGATGAAATGGTTTCCAACTTTCTAAACCGGTTAATTCCACTCGGAATTGACAGATATATCGGGTTTTGGAGTAGTTTTCGAGCAATATTCGGACAAATCTGCCCATATCTCCGAAACTATATGTCGTAGAACGGTGAAATCGGTATTTTTAGAAAGATCTCGTGAAAATGCAGTAGACGAAATGGTTTCCAACTTTCTAAACCGGTTAATTCCACTCGGAATTGACAGATATAACGGATTTTGGAGTAGTTTTCGAGCAATATTCGGACAAATCTGCCCATATCTCCGAAACTATATGTCGTAGAACGGTGAAATCGGTATTTTTAGAAAGATCTCGTGAAAATACTGTAGATGAAATGGTTTCCAACTTTCTAAACCGGTTAATTCCACTCGGAATTGACAGATATAACGGATTTTGGAGTAGTTTTCGAGCAATTTTCGGACAAATCTGTCCATATCTCCGAAACTATATATCGTAGGACGGTGAAATCGGTATTTTTGGAAAGATCTCGTGAAAATACAGTAGATGAAATGGTTTCCAACTTTCTAAACCGGTTAATTCCACTCGGAATTGGCAGATATAGCGGATTTTGGAGTAGTTTTCGAGCAATATTCGGACAAATCTGCCCATATCTCCGAAACTATATGTCGTAGAACGGTGAAATCGGTATTTTTAGAAAGATCTCGTGAAAATGCAGTAGATGAAATGGTTTCCAACTTTCTAAACCGGTTAATTCCACTCGGAATTGACAGATATAACGGATTTTGGAGTAGTTTTCGAGCAATATTCGGACAAATCTGCCCATATCTCCGAAACTGTATGTCGTAGTACGGTGAAATCGGTATTTTTAGAAAGATCTCGTGAAAATGCAGTAGATGAAATGGTTTCCAACTTTCTAAACCGGTTAATTCCACTCGGAATTGGCAGATATAACGGATTTTGGAGTAGTTTTCGAGCAATATTCGGACAAATCTGCCCATATCTCCGAAACTATATGTCGTAGAACGGTGAAATCGGTATTTTTAGAAAGATCTCGTGAAAATGCAGTAGACGAAGTGGTTTCCAACTTTCTAAACCGGTTAATTCCACTCGGAATTGACAGATATAACGGATTTTGGAGTAGTTTTCGAGCAATATTCGGACAAATCTGCCCATATCTCCGAAACTATATGTCGTAGAACGGTGAAATCGGTATTTTTAGAAAGATCTCGTGAAAATACAGTAGATGAAATGGTTTCCAACTTTCTAAACCGGTTAATTCCACTCGGAATTGACAGATATAACGGATTTTGGAGTAGTTTTCGAGCAATATTCGGACAAATCTGCCCATATCTCCGAAACTATATATCGTAGGACGGTGAAATCGGTATTTTTGGAAAGATCTCGTGAAAATACAGTAGATGAAATGGTTTCCAACTTTCTAAACCGGTTAATTCCACTCGGAATTGGCAGATATAACGGATTTTGGAGTAGTTTTCGAGCAATATTCGGACAAATCTGCCCATATCTCCGAAACTATATGTCGTAGAACGGTGAAATCGGTATTTTTAGAAAGATCTCGTGAAAATGCAGTAGATGAAATTGTTTCCAACTTTCTAAACCGGTTAATTCCACTCGGAATTGACAGATATAATGGATTTTGGAGTAGTTTTCGAGCAATATTCGGACAAATCTGCCCATATCTCCGAAACTGTATGTCGTAGTACGGTGAAATCGGTATTTTTAGAAAGATCTCGTGAAAATGCAGTAGATGAAATGGTTTCCAACTTTCTAAACCGGTTAATTCCACTCGGAATTGGCAGATATAACGGATTTTGGAGTAGTTTTCGAGCAATATTCGGACAAATCTGCCCATATCTCCGAAACTATATGTCGTAGAACGGTGAAATCGGTATTTTTAGAAAGATCTCGTGAAAATACAGTAGATGAAATGGTTTCCAACTTTCTAAACCGGTTAATTCCACTCGGAATTGACAGATATAACGGATTTTGGAGTAGTTTTCGAGCATTATTCGGACAAATCTGCCCATATCTCCGAAACTATATGTCGTGGAACGGTGAAATCGGTATTTTTAGAAAGATCTCGTGAAAATGCAGTAGACGAAATGGTTTCCAACTTTCTAAACCGGTTAATTCCACTCGGAATTGACAGATATAACGGATTTTGGAGTAGTTTTCGAGCAATATTCGGACAAATCTGCCCATATCTCCGAAACTATATGTCGTAGAACGGTGAAATCGGTATTTTTAGAAAGATCTCGTGAAAATGCAGTAGACGAAATGGTTTCCAACTTTCTAAACCGGTTAATTCCACTCGGAATTGACAGATATAACGGATTTTGGAGTAGTTTTCGAGAAATATTCGGACAAATCTGCCCATATCTCCGAAACTATATGTCGTAGAACGGTGAAATCGGTATTTTTAGAAAGATCTCGTGAAAATACAGTAGATGAAATGGTTTCCAACTTTCTAAACCGGTTAATTCCACTCGGAATTGACAGATATAACGGATTTTGGAGTAGTTTTCGAGCAATATTCGGACAAATCTGCCCATATCTCCGAAACTATATATCGTAGGACGGTGAAATCGGTATTTTTGGAAAGATCTCGTGAAAATACAGTAGATGAAATGGTTTCCAACTTTCTAAACCGGTTAATTCCACTCGGAATTGGCAGATATAACGGATTTTGGAGTAGTTTTCGAGCAATATTCGGACAAATCTGCCCATATCTCCGAAACTATATGTCGTAGAACGGTGAAATCGGTATTTTTAGAAAGATCTCGTGAAAATGCAGTAGATGAAATGGTTTCCAACTTTCTAAACCGGTTAATTCCACTCGGAATTGACAGATATAGCGGATTTTGGTGTAGTTTTCGAGCAATATTAGGACAAATCTGCCCATATCTCCGAAACTATATGTCGTAGAACGGTGAAATCGGTATTTTTAGAAAGATCTCGTGAAAATACAGTAGATGACATGGTTTCCAACTTTCTAAACCGGTTAATTCCACTCGGAATTGACAGATATAACGGATTTTGGAGTAGTTTTCGAGCAATATTCGGACAAATCAGCCCATATCTCCGAAACTATAGATCGTAGGACGGTGAAATCGGTATTTTTGGAAAGATCTCGTGAAAATACAGTAGATGAAATGGTTTCCAACTTTCTAAACCGGTTAATTCCACTCGGAATTGACAGATATAACGGATTTTGGAGTAGTTTTCGAGCAATATTCGGACAAATCTGCCCATATCTTTGAAACTATATGTCGTCGAACGGTGAAATCGGTATTTTTAGAAAGATCTCGTGAAAATACAGTAGATGAAATGGTTTCCAACTTTCTAAACCGGTTAATTCCACTCGGAATTGACAGATATAACGGATTTTGGAGTAGTTTTCGAGCAATATTCGGACAAATCAGCCCATATCTCCGAAACTATAGATCGTAGGACGGTGAAATCGGTATTTTTGGAAAGATCTCGTGAAAATACAGTAGATGAAATGGTTTCCAACTTTCTAAACCGGTTAATTCCACTCGGAATTGACAGATATAACGGATTTTGGAGTAGTTTTCGAGCAATATTCGGACAAATCTGCCCATATCTTTGAAACTATGTGTCGTAGAACGGTGAAATCGGCATTTTTAGAAAGATCTCGTGAAAATGCAGTAGACGAAATGGTTTCCAACTTTCTAAACCGGTTAATTCCACTCGGAATTGACAGATATAACGGATTTTGGAGTAGTTTTCGAGCAATATTCGGACAAATCTGTCCATATCTCCGAAACGATATGTCGTCGAACGGTGAAATCGGTATTTTTAGAAAGATCTCGAAAAAATACAGAAGATGACATGGTTTCAAACTTTCTAAACCGGTTAATTCCACTCGGAATTGACAGATATAACGGATTTTGGAGTAGTTTTCGAGCAATATTCGGACAAATCTGCCCATATCTCCGAAACTACATGTCGTAGAACGGTGAGATCGGTATTTTTAGAAAGATCTCGTGAAAATGCAGTAGACGAAATGGTTTCCAACTTTCTAAACCGGTTAATTCCACTCGGAATTGACGGATATAACGGATTTTGGAGTAGTTTTCGAGCAATATTCGGACAAATCTGCCCATATCTCCGAAACTATATATCGTAGGACGGTGAAATCGGTATTTTTGGAAAGATCTCGTGAAAATACAGTAGATGACATGGTTTCAAACTTTCTAAACCGGTTAATTCCACTCGGAATTGGCAGATATAACGGATATTGGAGTAGTTTTCGAGCAATATTCGGACAAATCTGCCCATATCTCCGAAACTATATGTCGTAGAACGGTGAAATCGGTATTTTTAGAAAGATCTCGTGAAAATACAGTAGATGACATGGTTTCCAACTTTCTAAACCGGTTAATTCCACTCGGAATTGACAGATATAACGGATTTGGAGTAGTTTTCGAGCAATATTCGGACAAATCTGCCCATATCTCCGAAACTGTATGTCGTAGTACGGTGAAATCGGTATTTTTAGAAAGATCTCGTGAAAATGCAGTAGATGAAATGGTTTCCAACTTTCTAAACCGGTTAATTCCACTCGGAATTGGCAGATATAACGGATTTTGGAGTAGTTTTCGAGCAATATTCGGACAAATCTGCCCATATCTCCGAAACTATATGTCGTAGAACGGTGAAATCGGTATTTTTAGAAAGATCTCGTGAAAATACAGTAGATGAAATGGTTTCCAACTTTCTAAACCGGTTAATTTCACTCGGAATTGACAGATATAACGGATTTTGGAGTAGTTTTCGAGCAATATTCGGACAAATCTGCCCATATCTCCGAAACTATATGTCGTAGAACGGTGAAATCGGTATTTTTAGAAAGATCTCGTGAAAATGCAGTAGACGAAATGGTTTCCAACTTTCTAAACCGGTTAATTCCACTCGGAATTGACAGATATAACGGATTTTGGAGTAGTTTTCGAGAAATATTCGGACAAATCTGCCCATATCTCCGAAACTATATGTCGTAGAACGGTGAAATCGGTATTTTTAGAAAGATCTCGTGAAAATACAGTAGATGAAATGGTTTCCAACTTTCTAAACCGGTTAATTCCACTCGGAATTGACAGATATAACGGATTTTGGAGTAGTTTTCGAGCAATATTCGGACAAATCTGCCCATATCTCCGAAACTATATATCGTAGGACGGTGAAATCGGTATTTTTGGAAAGATCTCGTGAAAATACAGTAGATGAAATGGTTTCCAACTTTCTAAACCGGTTAATTCCACTCGGAATTGGCAGATATAACGGATTTTGGAGTAGTTTTCGAGCAATATTCGGACAAATCTGCCCATATCTCCGAAACTATATGTCGTAGAACGGTGAAATCGGTATTTTTAGAAAGATCTCGTGAAAATGCAGTAGATGAAATGGTTTCCAACTTTCTAAACCGGTTAATTCCACTCGGAATTGACAGATATAACGGATTTTGGAGTAGTTTTCGAGCAATATTCGGACAAATCTGCCCATATCTCCGAAACTGTATGTCGTAGTACGGTGAAATCGGTATTTTTAGAAAGATCTCGTGAAAATACAGTAGATGACATGGTTTCCAACTTTCTAAACCGGTTAATTCCACTCGGAATTGACAGATATAACGGATTTTGGAGTAGTTTTCGAGCAATATTCGGACAAATATGCCCATATCTCCGAAACTATATGTCGTAAAACGGTGAAATCGGCATTTTTAGAAAGATCTCGAAAAAATACAGTAGATGACATGGTCTCAATCTTTCTAAACCGGTTAATTCTATCCGGAATTGCCAAAAACTCATATAACGCATTTTCAGCTATTTTCGAGCTATTTTCGTACAAATCAGCCCATATCTCCGAAACTCTATATCGTAGGACGGTGAAATCGGTATTTTTAGAAAGATCTCGTGAAAATGCTGTAGATGAAATGGTTTCCAACTTTCTAAACCGGTTAATTCCACTCGGAATTGACAGATATAACGGGTATTGGAGTAGTTTTCGAGCAATATTCGGACAAATCTGCCCATATCTCCGAAACTATATGTCGTAGAACGGTGAAATCGGCATTTTTAGAAAGATCTCGAAAAAATACAGTAAATGACATGGTTTCAAACTTTCTAAACCGGTTAATTCTATTCGTAATTGCCAAAAATTCTTATAACGCATTTTCAGCCATTTTCGAGCTATTTTCGGACAAATCAGCCCATATCTCCGAAACTATATGTCGTGGAACGGTGAAATCGGCATTTTTAGAAAGATCTCGAAAAAATACAGTAGATGACATGGTCTCAAACTTTCTAAACCGGTTAATTCTATCCGGAATTGCCAAAAACTCATATAACGCATTTTCAGCATTTTTCGAGCTATTTTCGTACAAATCAGCCCATCTCTCCGAAACTATATATCGTAGGACGGTGAAATCGTTATTTTTGGAAAGATCTCGTGAAAATACAGTAGATGACATGGTTTCAAACTTTCTAAACCGGTTAATTCCACTCGGAATTGACAGATATAGCGGATTTTGGAGTAGTTTTCGAGCAATATTAGGACAAATCTGCCCATATCTCCGAAACTATATGTCGTAGAACGGTGAAATCGGTATTTTTAGAAAGATCTCGTGAAAATACAGTAGATGACATGGTTTCCAACTTTCTAAACCGGTTAATTCCACTCGGAATTGACAGATATAACGGATTTTGGAGTAGTTTTCGAGCAATATTCGGACAAATCAGCCCATATCTCCGAAACTATATATCGTAGGACGGTGAAATCGGTATTTTTAGAAAGATCTCGTGAAAATACAGTAGATGAAATGGTTTCCAACTTTCTAAACCGGTTAATTCCACTCGGAATTGACAGATATAACGGATTTTGGAGTAGTTTTCGAGCAATATTCGGACAAATCTGCCCATATCTTTGAAACTATATGTCGTCGAACGGTGAAATCGGTATTTTTAGAAAGATCTCGTGAAAATACAGTAGATGAAATGGTTTCCAACTTTCTAAACCGGTTAATTCCACTCGGAATTGACAGATATAACGGATTTTGGAGTAGTTTTCGAGCAATATTCGGACAAATCTGCCCATATCTCCGAAACTATATGTCGTAGAACGGTGAAATCGGTATTTTTAGAAAGATCTCGTGAAAATGCAGTAGACGAAATGGTTTCCAACTTTCTAAACCGGTTAATTCTATTCGGAATTGCCAAAAACTCATATAACGCATTTTCAGCTATTATCGAGCTATTTTCGGACAAATCTGCCCATATCTCCGAAACTATATGTCGTAGAACGGTGAAATCGGTATTTTTAGAAAGATCTCGTGAAAATACAGTAGATGACATGGTTTCAAACTTTCTAAACCGGTTAATTCCACTCGGAATTGACAGATATAGCGGATTTTGGAGTAGTTTTCGAGCAATATTAGGACAAATCTGCCCATATCTCCGAAACTATATGTCGTAGAACGGTGAAATCGGTATTTTTAGAAAGATCTCGTGAAAATACAGTAGATGACATGGTTTCCAACTTTCTAAACCGGTTAATTCCACTCGGAATTGACAGATATAACGGATTTTGGAGTAGTTTTCGAGCAATATTCGGACAAATCAGCCCATATCTCCGAAACTATAGATCGTAGGACGGTGAAATCGGTATTTTTGGAAAGATCTCGTGAAAATACAGTAGATGAAATGGTTTCCAACTTTCTAAACCGGTTAATTCCACTCGGAATTGACAGATATAGCGGATTTTGGAGTAGTTTTCGAGCAATATTAGGACAAATCTGCCCATATCTCCGAAACTATATGTCGTAGAACGGTGAAATCGGTATTTTTAGAAAGATCTCGTGAAAATACAGTAGATGACATGGTTTCCAACTTTCTAAACCGGTTAATTCCACTCGGAATTGACAGATATAACGGATTTTGGAGTAGTTTTCGAGCAATATTCGGACAAATCAGCCCATATCTCCGAAACTATAGATCGTAGGACGGTGAAATCGGTATTTTTGGAAAGATCTCGTGAAAATACAGTAGATGACATGGTTTCCAACTTTCTAAACCGGTTAATTCCACTCGGAATTGACAGATATAACGGATTTTGGAGTAGTTTTCGAGCAATATTCGGACAAATCAGCCCATATCTCCGAAACTATAGATCGTAGGACGGTGAAATCGGTATTTTTAGAAAGATCTCGTGAAAATGCTGTAGATGAAATGGTTTCCAACTTTCTAAACCGGTTAATTCCACTCGGAATTGACAGATATAACGGGTATTGGAGTAGTTTTCGAGCAATATTCGGACAAATCTGCCCATATCTCCGAAACTATATGTCGTAGAACGGTGAAATCGGCATTTTTAGAAAGATCTCGTGAAAATGCAGTAGATGAAATGGTTTCCAACTTTCTAAACCGGTTAATTCCACTCGGAATTGGCAGATATAACGGATTTTGGAGTAGTTTTCGAGCAATATTAGGACAAATCTGCCCATATCTCCGAAACTGTATGTCGTAGTACGGTGAAATCGGTATTTTTAGAAAGATCTCGTGAAAATGCAGTAGATGAAATGGTTTCCAACTTTCTAAACCGGTTAATTCCACTCGGAATTGGCAGATATAACGGATTTTGGAGTAGTTTTCGAGCAATATTCGGACAAATCTGCCCATATCTCCGAAACTATATGTCGTAGAACGGTGAAATCGGTATTTTTAGAAAGATCTCGTGAAAATACAGTAGATGAAATGGTTTCCAACTTTCTAAACCGGTTAATTTCACTCGGAATTGACAGATATAACGGATTTTGGAGTAGTTTTCGAGCAATATTCGGACAAATCTGCCCATATCTCCGAAACTATATGTCGTAGAACGGTGAAATCGGTATTTTTAGAAAGATCTCGTGAAAATGCAGTAGACGAAATGGTTTCCAACTTTCTAAACCGGTTAATTCCACTCGGAATTGACAGATATAACGGATTTTGGAGTAGTTTTCGAGAAATATTCGGACAAATCTGCCCATATCTCCGAAACTATATGTCGTAGAACGGTGAAATCGGTATTTTTAGAAAGATCTCGTGAAAATACAGTAGATGAAATGGTTTCCAACTTTCTAAACCGGTTAATTCCACTCGGAATTGACAGATATAACGGATTTTGGAGTAGTTTTCGAGCAATATTCGGACAAATCTGCCCATATCTCCGAAACTATATATCGTAGGACGGTGAAATCGGTATTTTTGGAAAGATCTCGTGAAAATACAGTAGATGAAATGGTTTCCAACTTTCTAAACCGGTTAATTCCACTCGGAATTGGCAGATATAACGGATTTTGGAGTAGTTTTCGAGCAATATTCGGACAAATCTGCCCATATCTCCGAAACTATATGTCGTAGAACGGTGAAATCGGTATTTTTAGAAAGATCTCGTGAAAATGCAGTAGATGAAATGGTTTCCAACTTTCTAAACCGGTTAATTCCACTCGGAATTGACAGATATAACGGATTTTGGAGTAGTTTTCGAGCAATATTCGGACAAATCTGCCCATATCTCCGAAACTGTATGTCGTAGTACGGTGAAATCGGTATTTTTAGAAAGATCTCGTGAAAATACAGTAGATGACATGGTTTCCAACTTTCTAAACCGGTTAATTCCACTCGGAATTGACAGATATAACGGATTTTGGAGTAGTTTTCGAGCAATATTCGGACAAATATGCCCATATCTCCGAAACTATATGTCGTAAAACGGTGAAATCGGCATTTTTAGAAAGATCTCGAAAAAATACAGTAGATGACATGGTCTCAATCTTTCTAAACCGGTTAATTCTATCCGGAATTGCCAAAAACTCATATAACGCATTTTCAGCTATTTTCGAGCTATTTTCGTACAAATCAGCCCATATCTCCGAAACTCTATATCGTAGGACGGTGAAATCGGTATTTTTAGAAAGATCTCGTGAAAATGCTGTAGATGAAATGGTTTCCAACTTTCTAAACCGGTTAATTCCACTCGGAATTGACAGATATAACGGGTATTGGAGTAGTTTTCGAGCAATATTCGGACAAATCTGCCCATATCTCCGAAACTATATGTCGTAGAACGGTGAAATCGGCATTTTTAGAAAGATCTCGAAAAAATACAGTAAATGACATGGTTTCAAACTTTCTAAACCGGTTAATTCTATTCGTAATTGCCAAAAATTCTTATAACGCATTTTCAGCATTTTTCGAGCTATTTTCGTACAAATCAGCCCATCTCTCCGAAACTATATATCGTAGGACGGTGAAATCGTTATTTTTGGAAAGATCTCGTGAAAATACAGTAGATGACATGGTTTCAAACTTTCTAAACCGGTTAATTCCACTCGGAATTGACAGATATAGCGGATTTTGGAGTAGTTTTCGAGCAATATTAGGACAAATCTGCCCATATCTCCGAAACTATATGTCGTAGAACGGTGAAATCGGTATTTTTAGAAAGATCTCGTGAAAATACAGTAGATGACATGGTTTCCAACTTTCTAAACCGGTTAATTCCACTCGGAATTGACAGATATAACGGATTTTGGAGTAGTTTTCGAGCAATATTCGGACAAATCAGCCCATATCTCCGAAACTATATATCGTAGGACGGTGAAATCGGTATTTTTAGAAAGATCTCGTGAAAATACAGTAGATGAAATGGTTTCCAACTTTCTAAACCGGTTAATTCCACTCGGAATTGACAGATATAACGGATTTTGGAGTAGTTTTCGAGCAATATTCGGACAAATCTGCCCATATCTTTGAAACTATATGTCGTCGAACGGTGAAATCGGTATTTTTAGAAAGATCTCGTGAAAATACAGTAGATGAAATGGTTTCCAACTTTCTAAACCGGTTAATTCCACTCGGAATTGACAGATATAACGGATTTTGGAGTAGTTTTCGAGCAATATTCGGACAAATCTGCCCATATCTCCGAAACTATATGTCGTAGAACGGTGAAATCGGTATTTTTAGAAAGATCTCGTGAAAATGCAGTAGACGAAATGGTTTCCAACTTTCTAAACCGGTTAATTCTATTCGGAATTGCCAAAAACTCATATAACGCATTTTCAGCTATTATCGAGCTATTTTCGGACAAATCTGCCCATATCTCCGAAACTATATGTCGTAGAACGGTGAAATCGGTATTTTTAGAAAGATCTCGTGAAAATACAGTAGATGACATGGTTTCAAACTTTCTAAACCGGTTAATTCCACTCGGAATTGACAGATATAGCGGATTATGGAGTAGTTTTCGAGCAATATTAGGACAAATCTGCCCATATCTCCGAAACTATATGTCGTAGAACGGTGAAATCGGTATTTTTAGAAAGATCTCGTGAAAATACAGTAGATGACATGGTTTCCAACTTTCTAAACCGGTTAATTCCACTCGGAATTGACAGATATAACGGATTTTGGAGTAGTTTTCGAGCAATATTCGGACAAATCAGCCCATATCTCCGAAACTATAGATCGTAGGACGGTGAAATCGGTATTTTTGGAAAGATCTCGTGAAAATACAGTAGACGAAATGGTTTCCAACTTTCTAAACCGGTTAATTCCACTCGGAATTGACAGATATAGCGGATTTTGGAGTAGTTTTCGAGCAATATTAGGACAAATCTGCCCATATCTCCGAAACTATATGTCGTAGAACGGTGAAATCGGTATTTTTAGAAAGATCTCGTGAAAATACAGTAGATGACATGGTTTCCAACTTTCTAAACCGGTTAATTCCACTCGGAATTGACAGATATAACGGATTTTGGAGTAGTTTTCGAGCAATATTCGGACAAATCAGCCCATATCTCCGAAACTATAGATCGTAGGACGGTGAAATCGGTATTTTTGGAAAGATCTCGTGAAAATACAGTAGATGACATGGTTTCCAACTTTCTAAACCGGTTAATTCCACTCGGAATTGACAGATATAACGGATTTTGGAGTAGTTTTCGAGCAATATTCGGACAAATCAGCCCATATCTCCGAAACTATAGATCGTAGGACGGTGAAATCGGTATTTTTAGAAAGATCTCGTGAAAATACAGTAGATGAAATGGTTTCCAACTTTCTAAACCGGTTAATTCCACTCGGAATTGACAGATATAACGGATTTTGGAGTAGTTTTCGAGCAATATTCGGACAAATCAGCCCATATCTCCGAAACTATAGATCGTAGGACGGTGAAATCGGTATTTTTGGAAAGATCTCGTGAAAATACAGTAGATGAAATGGTTTCCAACTTTCTAAACCGGTTAATTCCACTCGGAATTGACAGATATAACGGATTTTGGAGTAGTTTTCGAGCAATATTCGGACAAATCTGCCCATATCCTTGAAACTATGTGTCGTAGAACGGTGAAATCGGTATTTTTAGAAAGATCTCGTGAAAATGCAGTAGACGAAATGGTTTCCAACTTTCTAAACCGGTTAATTCCACTCGGAATTGACAGATATAACGGATTTTGGAGTAGTTTTCGAGCAATATTCGGACAAATCTGCCCATATCTCCGAAACTATATGTCGTAGAACGGTGAAATCGGTATTTTTAGAAAGATCTCGTGAAAATACAGTAGACGAAATGGTTTCCAACTTTCTAAACCGGTTAATTCCACTCGGAATTGACAGATATAACGGATTTTGGAGTAGTTTTCGAGCAATATTCGGACAAATCTGTCCATATCTCCGAAACTATATATCGTAGGACGGTGAAATCGGTATTTTTGGAAAGATCTCGTGAAAATACAGTAGATGAAATGGTTTCCAACTTTCTAAACCGGTTAATTCCACTCGGAATTGGCAGATATAACGGATTTTGGAGTAGTTTTCGAGCAATATTCGGACAAATCTGCCCATATCTCCGAAACTATATGTCGTAGAACGGTGAAATCGGTATTTTTAGAAAGATCTCGTGAAAATGCAGTAGATGAAATGGTTTCCAACTTTCTAAACCGGTTAATTCCACTCGGAATTGACAGATATAACGGATTTTGGAGTAGTTTTCGAGCAATATTCGGACAAATCTGCCCATATCTTTGAAACTAAATGTCGTCGAACGGTGATATCGGTATTTTTAGAAAGATCTTGAAAAAATACAGTAGATGAAATGGTTTCCAACTTTCTAAACCGGTTAATTCCACTCGGAATTGACAGATATAACGGATTTTGGAGTAGTTTTCGAGCAATTTTCGGACAAATCTGTCCATATCTCCGAAACTATATATCGTAGGACGGTGAAATCGGTATTTTTGGAAAGATCTCGTGAAAATACAGTAGACGAAATGGTTTCCAACTTTCTAAACCGGTTAATTCCACTCGGAATTGGCAGATATAGCGGATTTTGGAGTAGTTTTCGAGCAATATTCGGACAAATCTGCCCATATCTCCGAAACTATATGTCGTAGGACGGTGAAATCGGTATTTTTGGAAAGATCTCGTGAAAATACAGTAGATGAAATGGTTTCCAACTTTCTAAACCGGTTAATTCCACTCGGAATTGACAGATATAACGGATTTTGGAGTAGTTTTCGAGCAATATTCGGACAAATCTGCCCATATCCTTGAAACTATGTGTCGTAGAACGGTGAAATCGGTATTTTTAGAAAGATCTCGTGAAAATGCAGTAGACGAAATGGTTTCCAACTTTCTAAACCGGTTAATTCCACTCGGAATTGACAGATATAACGGATTTTGGAGTAGTTTTCGAGCAATATTCGGACAAATCTGCCCATATCTCCGAAACTATATGTCGTAGAACGGTGAAATCGGTATTTTTAGAAAGATCTCGTGAAAATACAGTAGACGAAATGGTTTCCAACTTTCTAAACCGGTTAATTCCACTCGGAATTGACAGATATAACGGATTTTGGAGTAGTTTTCGAGCAATATTCGGACAAATCTGTCCATATCTCCGAAACTATATATCGTAGGACGGTGAAATCGGTATTTTTGGAAAGATCTCGTGAAAATACAGTAGATGAAATGGTTTCCAACTTTCTAAACCGGTTAATTCCACTCGGAATTGGCAGATATAACGGATTTTGGAGTAGTTTTCGAGCAATATTCGGACAAATCTGCCCATATCTCCGAAACTATATGTCGTAGAACGGTGAAATCGGTATTTTTAGAAAGATCTCGTGAAAATGCAGTAGATGAAATGGTTTCCAACTTTCTAAACCGGTTAATTCCACTCGGAATTGACAGATATAACGGATTTTGGAGTAGTTTTCGAGCAATATTCGGACAAATCTGCCCATATCTTTGAAACTAAATGTCGTCGAACGGTGATATCGGTATTTTTAGAAAGATCTTGAAAAAATACAGTAGATGAAATGGTTTCCAACTTTCTAAACCGGTTAATTCCACTCGGAATTGACAGATATAACGGATTTTGGAGTAGTTTTCGAGCAATTTTCGGACAAATCTGTCCATATCTCCGAAACTATATATCGTAGGACGGTGAAATCGGTATTTTTGGAAAGATCTCGTGAAAATACAGTAGACGAAATGGTTTCCAACTTTCTAAACCGGTTAATTCCACTCGGAATTGGCAGATATAGCGGATTTTGGAGTAGTTTTCGAGCAATATTCGGACAAATCTGCCCATATCTCCGAAACTATATGTCGTAGAACGGTGAAATCGACATTTTTAGAAAGATCTCGAAAAAATACAGTAGATGACATGGTCTCAAACTTTCTAAACCGGTTAATTCTATTCGGCATTGCCAAAAATTCATATAACGCATTTTCAGCTATTTTCGAGCTATTTTCGGACAAATCAGCCCATATCTCCGAAACTATATATCGTAGGACGGTGAAATCGGTATTTTTAGAAAGATCTCGCGAAAATGCTGTAGATGAAATGGTTTCCAACTTTCTAAACCGGTTAATTCCACTCGGAATTGACAGATATAACGGATATTGGAGTAGTTTTCGAGCAATATTCGGACAAATCTGCCCATATCTTCGAAACTATATGTCGTGGAACGGTGAAATCGGCATTTTTAGAAAGATCTCGAAAAAATACAGTAGATGACATGGTCTCAAACTTTCTAAACCGGTTAATTCTATCCGGAATTGCCAAAAACTCATATAACGCATTTTCAGCCTTTTTCGAGCTATTTTCGTACAAATCAGCCCATCTCTCCGAAACTATATATCGTAGGACGGTGAAATCGTTATTTTTGGAAAGATCTCGTGAAAATACAGTAGATGACATGGTTTCAAACTTTCTAAACCGGTTAATTCCACTCGGAATTGACAGATATAGCGGATTTTGGAGTAGTTTTCGAGCAATATTAGGACAAATCTGCCCATATCTCCGAAACTATATGTCGTAGAACGGTGAAATCGGTATTTTTAGAAAGATCTCGTGAAAATGCAGTAGACGAAATGGTTTCCAACTTTCTAAACCGGTTAATTCCACTCGGAATTGACAGATATAACGGGTTTTGGAGTAGTTTTCGAGCAATATTCGGACAAATCTGCCCATATCTCCGAAACTATATGTCGTAGAACGGTGAAATCGGTATTTTTAGAAAGATCTCGTGAAAATGCAGTAGACGAAATGGTTTCCAACTTTCTAAACCGGTTAATTCCACTCGGAATTGACAGATATAACGGATTTTGGAGTAGTTTTCGAGCAATATTCGGACAAATCTGCCCATATCTCCGAAACTATATGTCGTAGAACGGTGAAATCGGTATTTTTAGAAAGATCTCGTGAAAATACAGTAGATGAAATGGTTTCCAACTTTCTAAACCGGTTAATTCCACTCGGAATTGACAGATATAACGGATTTTGGAGTAGTTTTCGAGCAATATTCGGACAAATCAGCCCATATCTCCGAAACTATATATCGTAGGACGGTGAAATCGGTATTTTTGGAA
This sequence comes from Platypus cylindrus, assembly GCA_949748235.1. Taxonomy (NCBI): domain Eukaryota; kingdom Metazoa; phylum Arthropoda; class Insecta; order Coleoptera; family Curculionidae; genus Platypus; species Platypus cylindrus. Next base: position 1,371,340 of record CATIYE010000015.1, read on the forward strand.
AGATCTCGTGAAAATACAGTAGATGAAATGGTTTCCAACTTTCTAAACCGGTTAATTCCACTCGGAATTGACAGATATAACGGATTTTGGAGTAGTTTTCGAGCAATATTCGGACAAATCTGCCCATATCTTTGAAACTATATGTCGTCGAACGGTGAAATCGGTATTTTTAGAAAGATCTCGTGAAAATACAGTAGATGAAATGGTTTCCAACTTTCTAAACCGGTTAATTCCACTCGGAATTGACAGATATAGCGGGTTTTGGAGTAGTTTTCGAGCAATATTCGGACAAATCTGCCCATATCTCCGAAACTATATGTCGTACAACGGTGAAATCGGTATTTTTAGAAAGATCTCGTGAAAATGCAGTAGACGAAATGGTTTCCAACTTTCTAAACCGGTTAATTCCACTCGGAATTGACAGATATAACGGATTTTGGAGTAGTTTTCGAGCAATATTCGGACAAATCTGCCCATATCTCCGAAACTATATGTCGTAGAACGGTGAAATCGGTATTTTTAGAAAGATCTCGTGAAAATACAGTAGATGAAATGGTTTCCAACTTTCTAAACCGGTTAATTCCACTCGGAATTGACAGATATAACGGATTTTGGAGTAGTTTTCGAGCAATATTCGGACAAATCTGCCCATATCTTCGAAACTATATGTCGTGGAACGGTGAAATCGGCATTTTTAGAAAGATCTCGAAAAAATACAGTAGATGACATGGTCTCAAACTTTCTAAACCGGTTAATTCTATCCGGAATTGCCAAAAACTCATATAACGCATTTTCAGCCTTTTTCGAGCTATTTTCGTACAAATCAGCCCATCTCTCCGAAACTATATATTGTAGGACGGTGAAATCGTTATTTTTGGAAAGATCTCGTGAAAATACAGTAGATGACATGGTTTCAAACTTTCTAAACCGGTTAATTCCACTCGGAATTGACAGATATAGCGGATTTTGGAGTAGTTTTCGAGCAATATTAGGACAAATCTGCCCATATCTCCGAAACTATATGTCGTAGAACGGTGAAATCGGTATTTTTAGAAAGATCTCGTGAAAATGCAGTAGACGAAATGGTTTCCAACTTTCTAAACCGGTTAATTCCACTCGGAATTGACAGATATAACGGGTTTTGGAGTAGTTTTCGAGCAATATTCGGACAAATCTGCCCATATCTCCGAAACTATATGTCGTAGAACGGTGAAATCGGTATTTTTAGAAAGATCTCGTGAAAATGCAGTAGACGAAATGGTTTCCAACTTTCTAAACCGGTTAATTCCACTCGGAATTGACAGATATAACGGATTTTGGAGTAGTTTTCGAGCAATATTCGGACAAATCTGCCCATATCTCCGAAACTATATGTCGTAGAACGGTGAAATCGGTATTTTTAGAAAGATCTCGTGAAAATACAGTAGATGAAATGGTTTCCAACTTTCTAAACCGGTTAATTCCACTCGGAATTGACAGATATAACGGATTTTGGAGTAGTTTTCGAGCAATATTCGGACAAATCAGCCCATATCTCCGAAACTATATATCGTAGGACGGTGAAATCGGTATTTTTGGAAAGATCTCGTGAAAATACAGTAGATGAAATGGTTTCCAACTTTCTAAACCGGTTAATTCCACTCGGAATTGACAGATATAACGGATTTTGGAGTAGTTTTCGAGCAATATTCGGACAAATCTGCCCATATCTTTGAAACTATATGTCGTCGAACGGTGAAATCGGTATTTTTAGAAAGATCTCGTGAAAATACAGTAGATGAAATGGTTTCCAACTTTCTAAACCGGTTAATTCCACTCGGAATTGACAGATATAGCGGGTTTTGGAGTAGTTTTCGAGCAATATTCGGACAAATCTGCCCATATCTCCGAAACTATATGTCGTAGAACGGTGAAATCGGTATTTTTAGAAAGATCTCGTGAAAATGCAGTAGACGAAATGGTTTCCAACTTTCTAAACCGGTTAATTCCACTCGGAATTGACAGATATAACGGATTTTGGAGTAGTTTTCGAGCAATATTCGGACAAATCTGCCCATATCTCCGAAACTATATGTCGTAGAACGGTGAAATCGGTATTTTTAGAAAGATCTCGTGAAAATACAGTAGATGAAATGGTTTCCAACTTTCTAAACCGGTTAATTCCACTCGGAATTGACAGATATAACGGATTTTGGAGTAGTTTTCGAGCAATTTTCGGACAAATCTGTCCATATCTCCGAAACTATATATCGTAGGACGGTGAAATCGGTATTTTTGGAAAGATCTCGTGAAAATACAGTAGATGAAATGGTTTCCAACTTTCTAAACCGGTTAATTCCACTCGGAATTGGCAGATATAGCGGATTTTGGAGTAGTTTTCGAGCAATATTCGGACAAATCTGCCCATATCTCCGAAACTGTATGTCGTAGTACGGTGAAATCGGTATTTTTAGAAAGATCTCGTGAAAATGCAGTAGATGAAATGGTTTCCAACTTTCTAAACCGGTTAATTCCACTCGGAATTGGCAGATATAACGGATTTTGGAGTAGTTTTCGAGCAATATTCGGACAAATCTGCCCATATCTCCGAAACTATATGTCGTAGAACGGTGAAATCGGTATTTTTAGAAAGATCTCGTGAAAATACAGTAGATGAAATGGTTTCCAACTTTCTAAACCGGTTAATTTCACTCGGAATTGACAGATATAACGGATTTTGGAGTAGTTTTCGAGCAATATTCGGACAAATCTGCCCATATCTCCGAAACTATATGTCGTAGAACGGTGAAATCGGTATTTTTAGAAAGATCTCGTGAAAATGCAGTAGACGAAGTGGTTTCCAACTTTCTAAACCGGTTAATTCCACTCGGAATTGACAGATATAACGGATTTTGGAGTAGTTTTCGAGCAATATTCGGACAAATCTGCCCATATCTCCGAAACTATATGTCGTAGAACGGTGAAATCGGTATTTTTAGAAAGATCTCGTGAAAATACAGTAGATGAAATGGTTTCCAACTTTCTAAACTGGTTAATTCCACTCGGAATTGACAGATATAACGGATTTTGGAGTAGTTTTCGGGCAATATTCGGACAAATCTGCCCATATCTCCGAAACTATATATCGTAGGACGGTGAAATCGGTATTTTTGGAAAGATCTCGTGAAAATACAGTAGATGAAATGGTTTCCAACTTTCTAAACCGGTTAATTCCACTCGGAATTGGCAGATATAACGGATTTTGGAGTAGTTTTCGAGCAATATTCGGACAAATCTGCCCATATCTCCGAAACTATATGTCGTAGAACGGTGAAATCGGTATTTTTAGAAAGATCTCGTGAAAATGCAGTAGATGAAATTGTTTCCAACTTTCTAAACCGGTTAATTCCACTCGGAATTGACAGATATAACGGATTTTGGAGTAGTTTTCGAGCAATATTCGGACAAATCTGCCCATATCTCCGAAACTGTATGTCGTAGTACGGTGAAATCGGTATTTTTAGAAAGATCTCGTGAAAATGCAGTAGATGAAATGGTTTCCAACTTTCTAAACCGGTTAATTCCACTCGGAATTGGCAGATATAACGGATTTTGGAGTAGTTTTCGAGCAATATTCGGACAAATCTGCCCATATCTCCGAAACTATATGTCGTAGAACGGTGAAATCGGTATTTTTAGAAAGATCTCGTGAAAATACAGTAGATGAAATGGTTTCCAACTTTCTAAACCGGTTAATTCCACTCGGAATTGACAGATATAACGGATTTTGGAGTAGTTTTCGAGCATTATTCGGACAAATCTGCCCATATCTCCGAAACTATATGTCGTAGAACGGTGAAATCGGTATTTTTAGAAAGATCTCGTGAAAATGCAGTAGACGAAATGGTTTCCAACTTTCTAAACCGGTTAATTCCACTCGGAATTGACAGATATAACGGATTTTGGAGTAGTTTTCGAGCAATATTCGGACAAATCTGCCCATATCTCCGAAACTATATGTCGTAGAACGGTGAAATCGGTATTTTTAGAAAGATCTCGTGAAAATGCAGTAGACGAAATGGTTTCCAACTTTCTAAACCGGTTAATTCCACTCGGAATTGACGGATATAACGGATTTTGGAGTAGTTTTCGAGCAATATTCGGACAAATCTGCCCATATCTCCGAAACTATATATCGTAGGACGGTGAAATCGGTATTTTTGGAAAGATCTCGTGAAAATACAGTAGATGACATTGTCTAAAATTTTCTAAACCGGTTAATTCTAATCGGAATTGACAGATATAACGGATTTTCGAGTAGTTTTCGAGCAATATTCGGACAAATCTACCCATATCTCCGAAACTATATGTCGTAGAACGGAGAAATCGGTATTTCTGTAAAGATCTCGAAAAAATGCAGTAGATGACACAGCTTCAAACTTTCTAAACCGGTTAATTCTAATCGGAATTGCCAAAAACTCATATAACGGATTTTCAGCTATTTTCGAGCTATTTTCGGACAAATCTGCCCATATCTCCGAAACTATATGTCGTAGAACGGTGAAATTGGTATTTTTGGAAAGATCTCGAAAAAATACAGTAGATGACGTGGTTTCAAACTTTCTATATCGGTTAATTCTATTCGGAATTGCCAAAAACTCATATAACGCATTTTCAGCTATTTTCGAGCTATTTTCGGACAAATCTGCCCATATCTCCGAAACTATAAGTCGTAGAACGGTGAAATCGGTATTTTTGGAAAGATCTCGAAAAAATACAGTAGATGACATGGTTTCAATCTTTCTAAATCAGTTAATTCTATTCGGAATTGCCAAAAACTCATATAACGGATTTTCAGCTATTTTCGAGCTATTTTCGGACAAATCTGCCCCTATCTCCGAAACTATATGTCGTAGAACGGTGAAATCGGTATTTTAGGAAATCTCGAGAAAATACAGTAGATGACGTGGTTTCAAACATTCTAAACCGGTCAATTCTATTCGGAATTGACAGATATAGCGGATTTTCGAGTAGTTTTCGAGCTATTTTCGGACAAATCTGCCCTTATCTCCGAAACTATATGTCGTAGAACGAAGAAATCAGTAGTTTTCGAAAGATCTCGAGAAAATGCAGTAGATGACATGGTTTCAAACTTTCTAAACCGGTTAATTCTGCTCGGAATTGACAGATATAACGCATTTTCAGCTATTTACGAGCTATTTTCGGACAAATCTGCCCATATCTCCGAAACTATATGTCGTAGAACGGAGAAATTGGTATTTTTGGAAAGATCTCGAGAAAATACCGTAGATGACATGATTTCAAACTTTCTAAACCGGTTAATTCTATTCGAAACTGCCAGATAGAGCAGATTTTCGAGTAGTTTTCGAGCAATATTCGGACAAATCTGCCCATATCTCCGAAACTATATGTCGTAGAACGGAGAAATTGGTATTTTTGGAAAGATCTCGAGAAAATACAGTAGATGACATTGTCTAAAATTTTCTAAACCGGTTAATTCTAATCGGAATTGACAGATATAACGGATTCTCGAGTTGTTTTCGAGCTATTTTCGGACAAATCTGCCCATATCTCCGAAACTATATGTCGTAGAACGGAGAAATCGGTATTTCTGTAAAGATCTCGAAAAAATGCAGTAGATGACATAGCTTCAAACTTTCTAAACCGGTTTATTCTAATCGGAATTGCCAAAAACTCATATAACGCAATTTTCAGCTATTTTCGAGCTATTTTCGCACAAATCTGCCCATATCTCCGAAACTATATGTCGTAGAACAGAGTAATCGATATTTTTGGAAAGATCTCGAAAAAATACAGTAGATGACATTGTTTAAAGCTTTCTTAACCGGTGAATTCTAATCGGAATTGACAGATATATCGGATTTTCGAGTAGTTTTCGAGCAATATTCGGACAAATCTTCCCATATCTCTGAATCTATATGTCGTAGAACGGTGAAATTGGTATTTTTGGAAAGATCTCGAAAAGATACAGTAGATGACATGGTTTCAAACTTTCTATATCGGTTAATTCTATTCGGAATTGCCAAAAACTCATATAACGCATTTTCAGCTATTTTCGAGCTATTTTCGGACAAATCTGCCCCTATCTCCGAAACTATATGTCGTAGAACGGTGAAATCGGTATTTTTGGAAAGATCTCGAGAAAATACAGTAGATGACATGGTTTCAAACATTCTAAACCGGTCAATTCTATTCGGAATTGACAGATATAGCGGATTTTCGAGTAGTTTTCGAGCAATATTCGGACAAATCTGCCCATATCTCCGAAACTATATGTCGTAGTACGGTGAAATTGGTATTTTTGGAAACATCTCGAAAAAATGCAGTAGATGACATGGTTTCAAACTTTCTAAATCGGTTAATTCTATTCGGAATTGCCAAAAACTCATATAACGGATTTTCAGCTATTTTCGAGCTATTTTCGGACAAATCTGCCCCTATCTCCGAAACTATATGTCGTAGAACGGTGAAATCGGTATTTTTGGAAAGATCTCGAGAAAATACAGTAGATGACATGGTTTAAAGCTTTCTAAACCGGTTAATTCTAATCGGAATTGGCAGATATATCGGATTTTCGAGTAGTTTTCGAGCAATATTCGGACAAATCTTCCCATATCTCCGAAACTATATGTCGTAGAACGGAGAAATCGGTATTTTTGGAAAAATCTCGAAAAAATACAGTAGATGTGATGGTTTCAAACTTTCTAATCCGGTTAAATCTAGTCGGAAATGACAGATATAGCGGATTTTCGAGTAGTTTTCGAGCAATATTCGGACAAATCTGCCCATATCTCCGAAACTATATGTCGTAGAACGGTGAAATTGGTATTTTTGGAAAGATCTCGAAAAAATACAGTAGATGACATGGGTTCAAACTTTCTATATCGGTTAATTCTATTCGGAATTGCCAAAAACTCATATAACGCATTTTCAGCTATTTTCGAGCTATTTTCGGACAAATCTGCCCATATCTCCGAAACTATATGTCGTAGAACGGAGAAATTGGTATTTTTGGAAAGATCTCGAGAAAATACAGTAGATGACATGATTTCAAACTTTCTAAACCGGTTAATTCTATTCGGAATTGACAGATATAGCGGATTTTCGAGTAGTTTTCAAGCAATATTCGGACAAATCTGCCCATATCTCCGAAACTATATGTCGTAGAACGGTGAAATTGGTATTTTTGGAAACATCTCGAAAAAATGCAGTAGATGACATGGTTTCAAACTTTCTAAATCGGTTAATTCTATTCGGAATTGCCAAAAACTCATATAACGGATTTTCAGCTAGTTTCGAGCTATTTTCGGACAAATCTGCCCCTATCTCCGAAACTATATGTCGTAGAACGGTGAAATCGGTATTTTTGGAAAGATCTCGAGAAAATACAGTAGATGACATGGTTTCAAACATTCTAAACCGGTCAATTCTATTCGGAATTGACAGATATAACGGATTTTCGAGTAGTTTTCCAGCAATATTCGGACAAATCTGCTCATATCTCGGCAACTATATGTCGTAGAACGGTGAAATTGGTATTTTTGGAAAGATCTCGAGAAAATACAGTAGATGACATGATTTCAAACTTTCTAAACCGGTTAATTCTGCTCGGAATTGACAGATATAACGCATTTTCAGCTATTTACGAGCTATTTTCGGACAAATCTGCCCATATCTCCGAAACTATATGTCGTAGAACGGAGAAATTGGTATTTTTGGAAAAACTCGAAAAAATACGGTAGATGACATTGTTTAAAGCTTTCGGTGAATTCTAATCGGAATTGACAGATATATCGGATTTTCGAGTAGTTTTCGAGCTATTTTCGGACAAATCTGCCCATATCTCCGAAACTATATGTCGTAGAACGAAGAAATCAGTATTTTTCGAAAGATCTCGAGAAAATGCAGTAGATGACATGGTTTCAAACTTTCTAAATCGGTTAATTCTATTCGGAATTGCCAAAAACTCATATAACGGATTTTCAGCTAGTTTCGAGCTATTTTCGGACAAATCTGCCCCTATCTCCGAAACTATATGTCGTAGAACGGTGAAATCGGTATTTTTGGAAAGATCTCGAGAAAATACAGTAGATGACATGGTTTCAAACATTCTAAACCGGTCAATTCTATTCGGAATTGACAGATATAACGGATTTTCGAGTAGTTTTCCAGCAATATTCGGACAAATCTGCTCATATCTCGGCAACTATATGTCGTAGAACGGTGAAATTGGTATTTTTGGAAAGATCTCGAGAAAATACAGTAGATGACATGATTTCAAACTTTCTAAATCGGTTAATTCTGCTCGGAATTGACAGATATAACGCATTTTCAGCTATTTACGAGCTATTTTCGGACAAATCTGCCCATATCTCCGAAACTATATGTCGTAGAACGGAGAAATTGGTATTTTTGGAAAAACTCGAAAAAATACGGTAGATGACATTGTTTAAAGCTTTCGGTGAATTCTAATCGGAATTGACAGATATATCGGATTTTCGAGTAGTTTTCGAGCTATTTTCGGACAAATCTGCCCATATCTCCGAAACTATATGTCGTAGAACGAAGAAATCAGTATTTTTCGAAAGATCTCGAGAAAATGCAGTAGATGACATGGTTTCAAAATTTCTAAACCGGTTAATTCTGCTCGGAATTGACAGATATAACGCATTTTCAGCTATTTACGAGCTATTTTCGGACAAATCTGCCCATATCTCCGAAACTATATGTCGTAGAACGGAGAAATTGGTATTTTTGGAAAGATCTCGAGAAAATACAGTAGATGACATTGTCTAAAATTTTCTAAACCGGTTAATTCTAATCGGAATTGACAGATATAACGGATTCTCGAGTAGTTTTCGAGCAATATTCGGACAAATCTACCCATATCTCCGAAACTATATGTCGTAGAACGGAGAAATCGGTATTTCTGTAAAGATCTCGAAAAAATGCAGTAGATGACACAGCTTCAAACTTTCTAAACCGGTTAATTCTAATCGGAATTGCCAAAAACTCATATGACGGATTTTCAGCTATTTTCGAGCTATTTTCGGACAAATCTGCCCATATCTCCGAAACTATATGTCGTAGAACGGTGAAATTGGTATTTTTGGAAAGATCTCGAAAAAATACAGTAGATGACGTGGTTTCAAACTTTCTATATCGGTTAATTCTATTCGGAATTGCCAAAAACTCATATAACGCATTTTCAGCTATTTTCGAGCTATTTTCGGACAAATCTGCCCATATCTCCGAAACTATAAGTCGTAGAACGGTGAAATCGGTATTTTTGGAAAGATCTCGAAAAAATACAGTAGATGACATGGTTTCAATCTTTCTAAATCGGTTAATTCTATTCGGAATTGCCAAAAACTCATATAACGGATTTTCAGCTATTTTCGAGCTATTTTCGGACAAATCTGCCCCTATCTCCGAAACTATATGTCGTAGAACGGTGAAATCGGTATTTTAGGAAATCTCGAGAAAATACAGTAGATGACGTGGTTTCAAACATTCTAAACCGGTCAATTCTATTCGGAATTGACAGATATAGCGGATTTTCGAGTAGTTTTCGAGCTATTTTCGGACAAATCTGCCCTTATCTCCGAAACTATATGTCGTAGAACGAAGAAATCAGTAGTTTTCGAAAGATCTCGAGAAAATGCAGTAGATGACATGGTTTCAAACTTTCTAAACCGGTTAATTCTGCTCGGAATTGACAGATATAACGCATTTTCAGCTATTTACGAGCTATTTTCGGACAAATCTGCCCATATCTCCGAAACTATATGTCGTAGAACGGAGAAATTGGTATTTTTGGAAAGATCTCGAGAAAATACCGTAGATGACATGATTTCAAACTTTCTAAACCGGTTAATTCTATTCGAAACTGCCAGATAGAGCAGATTTTCGAGTAGTTTTCGAGCAATATTCGGACAAATCTGCCCATATCTCCGAAACTATATGTCGTAGAACGGAGAAATTGGTATTTTTGGAAAGATCTCGAGAAAATACAGTAGATGACATTGTCTAAAATTTTCTAAACCGGTTAATTCTAATCGGAATTGACAGATATAACGGATTCTCGAGTTGTTTTCGAGCTATTTTCGGACAAATCTGCCCATATCTCCGAAACTATATGTCGTAGAACGGAGAAATCGGTATTTCTGTAAAGATCTCGAAAAAATGCAGTAGATGACATAGCTTCAAACTTTCTAAACCGGTTTATTCTAATCGGAATTGCCAAAAACTCATATAACGCAATTTTCAGCTATTTTCGAGCTATTTTCGCACAAATCTGCCCATATCTCCGAAACTATATGTCGTAGAACAGAGTAATCGATATTTTTGGAAAGATCTCGAAAAAATACAGTAGATGACATTGTTTAAAGCTTTCTTAACCGGTGAATTCTAATCGGAATTGACAGATATATCGGATTTTCGAGTAGTTTTCGAGCAATATTCGGACAAATCTTCCCATATCTCTGAATCTATATGTCGTAGAACGGTGAAATTGGTATTTTTGGAAAGATCTCGAAAAAATACAGTAGATGACATGGTTTCAAACTTTCTATATCGGTTAATTCTATTCGGAATTGCCAAAAACTCATATAACGCATTTTCAGCTATTTTCGAGCTATTTTCGGACAAATCTGCCCATATCTCCGAAACTATATGTCGTAGAACGGTGAAATCGGTATTTTTGGAAAGATCTCGAAAAAATACAGTAGATGACATGGTTTCAATCTTTCTAAATCGGTTAATTCTATTCGGAATTGCCAAAAACTCATATAACGGATTTTCAGCTATTTTCGAACTATTTTCGGACAAATCTGCCCCTATCTCCGAAACTATATGTCGTAGAACGGTGAAATCGGTATTTTTGGAAAGATCTCGAGAAAATACAGTAGATGACATGGTTTCAAACATTCTAAACCGGTCAATTCTATTCGGAATTGACAGATATAGCGGATTTTCGAGTAGTTTTCGAGCAATATTCGGACAAATCTGCCCATATCTCCGAAACTATATGTCGTAGTACGGTGAAATTGGTATTTTTGGAAACATCTCGAAAAAATGCAGTAGATGACATGGTTTCAAACTTTCTAAATCGGTTAATTCTATTCGGAATTGCCAAAAACTCATATAACGGATTTTCAGCTATTTTCGAGCTATTTTCGGACAAATCTGCCCCTATCTCCGAAACTATATGTCGTAGAACGGTGAAATCGGTATTTTTGGAAAGATCTCGAGAAAATACAGTAGATGACATGGTTTAAAGCTTTCTAAACCGGTTAATTCTAATCGGAATTGACAGATATATCGGATTTTCGAGTAGTTTTCGAGCAATATTCGGACAAATCTTCCCATATCTCCGAAACTATATGTCGTAGAACGGAGAAATCGGTATTTTTGGAAAAATCTCGAAAAAATACAGTAGATGTGATGGTTTCAAACTTTCTAATCCGGTTAAATCTAGTCGGAAATGACAGATATAGCGGATTTTCGAGTAGTTTTCGAGCAATATTCGGACAAATCTGCCCATATCTCCGAAACTATATGTCGTAGAACGGTGAAATTGGTATTTTTGGAAAGATCTCGAGAAAATACAGTAGATGACATGATTTCAAACTTTCTAAATCGGTTAATTCTGCTCGGAATTGACAGATATAACGCATTTTCAGCTATTTACGAGCTATTTTCGGACAAATCTGCCCATATCTCCGAAACTATATGTCGTAGAACGGAGAAATTGGTATTTTTGGAAAAACTCGAAAAAATACGGTAGATGACATTGTTTAAAGCTTTCGGTGAATTCTAATCGGAATTGACAGATATATCGGATTTTCGAGTAGTTTTCGAGCTATTTTCGGACAAATCTGCCCATATCTCCGAAACTATATGTCGTAGAACGAAGAAATCAGTATTTTTCGAAAGATCTCGAGAAAATGCAGTAGATGACATGGTTTCAAACTTTCTAAACCGGTTAATTCTGCTCGGAATTGACAGATATAACGCATTTTCAGCTATTTACGAGCTATTTTCGGACAAATCTGCCCATATCTCCGAAACTATATGTCGTAGAACGGAGAAATTGGTATTTTTGGAAAGATCTCGAGAAAATACAGTAGATGACATTGTCTAAAATTTTCTAAACCGGTTAATTCTAATCGGAATTGACAGATATAACGGATTCTCGAGTAGTTTTCGAGCAATATTCGGACAAATCTACCCATATCTCCGAAACTATATGTCGTAGAACGGAGAAATCGGTATTTCTGTAAAGATCTCGAAAAAATGCAGTAGATGACACAGCTTCAAACTTTCTAAACCGGTTAATTCTAATCGGAATTGCCAAAAACTCATATGACGGATTTTCAGCTATTTTCGAGCTATTTTCGGACAAATCTGCCCATATCTCCGAAACTATATGTCGTAGAACGGTGAAATTGGTATTTTTGGAAAGATCTCGAAAAAATACAGTAGATGACGTGGTTTCAAACTTTCTATATCGGTTAATTCTATTCGGAATTGCCAAAAACTCATATAACGCATTTTCAGCTATTTTCGAGCTATTTTCGGACAAATCTGCCCATATCTCCGAAACTATAAGTCGTAGAACGGTGAAATCGGTATTTTTGGAAAGATCTCGAAAAAATACAGTAGATGACATGGTTTCAATCTTTCTAAATCGGTTAATTCTATTCGGAATTGCCAAAAACTCATATAACGGATTTTCAGCTATTTTCGAGCTATTTTCGGACAAATCTGCCCCTATCTCCGAAACTATATGTCGTAGAACGGTGAAATCGGTATTTTAGGAAATCTCGAGAAAATACAGTAGATGACGTGGTTTCAAACATTCTAAACCGGTCAATTCTATTCGGAATTGACAGATATAGCGGATTTTCGAGTAGTTTTCGAGCTATTTTCGGACAAATCTGCCCTTATCTCCGAAACTATATGTCGTAGAACGAAGAAATCAGTAGTTTTCGAAAGATCTCGAGAAAATGCAGTAGATGACATGGTTTCAAACTTTCTAAACCGGTTAATTCTGCTCGGAATTGACAGATATAACGCATTTTCAGCTATTTACGAGCTATTTTCGGACAAATCTGCCCATATCTCCGAAACTATATGTCGTAGAACGGAGAAATTGGTATTTTTGGAAAGATCTCGAGAAAATACCGTAGATGACATGATTTCAAACTTTCTAAACCGGTTAATTCTATTCGAAACTGCCAGATAGAGCAGATTTTCGAGTAGTTTTCGAGCAATATTCGGACAAATCTGCCCATATCTCCGAAACTATATGTCGTAGAACGGAGAAATTGGTATTTTTGGAAAGATCTCGAGAAAATACAGTAGATGACATTGTCTAAAATTTTCTAAACCGGTTAATTCTAATCGGAATTGACAGATATAACGGATTCTCGAGTTGTTTTCGAGCTATTTTCGGACAAATCTGCCCATATCTCCGAAACTATATGTCGTAGAACGGAGAAATCGGTATTTCTGTAAAGATCTCGAAAAAATGCAGTAGATGACATAGCTTCAAACTTTCTAAACCGGTTTATTCTAATCGGAATTGCCAAAAACTCATATAACGCAATTTTCAGCTATTTTCGAGCTATTTTCGCACAAATCTGCCCATATCTCCGAAACTATATGTCGTAGAACAGAGTAATCGATATTTTTGGAAAGATCTCGAAAAAATACAGTAGATGACATTGTTTAAAGCTTTCTTAACCGGTGAATTCTAATCGGAATTGACAGATATATCGGATTTTCGAGTAGTTTTCGAGCAATATTCGGACAAATCTTCCCATATCTCTGAATCTATATGTCGTAGAACGGTGAAATTGGTATTTTTGGAAAGATCTCGAAAAAATACAGTAGATGACATGGTTTCAAACTTTCTATATCGGTTAATTCTATTCGGAATTGCCAAAAACTCATATAACGCATTTTCAGCTATTTTCGAGCTATTTTCGGACAAATCTGCCCATATCTCCGAAACTATATGTCGTAGAACGGTGAAATCGGTATTTTTGGAAAGATCTCGAAAAAATACAGTAGATGACATGGTTTCAATCTTTCTAAATCGGTTAATTCTATTCGGAATTGCCAAAAACTCATATAACGGATTTTCAGCTATTTTCGAACTATTTTCGGACAAATCTGCCCCTATCTCCGAAACTATATGTCGTAGAACGGTGAAATCGGTATTTTTGGAAAGATCTCGAGAAAATACAGTAGATGACATGGTTTCAAACATTCTAAACCGGTCAATTCTATTCGGAATTGACAGATATAGCGGATTTTCGAGTAGTTTTCGAGCAATATTCGGACAAATCTGCCCATATCTCCGAAACTATATGTCGTAGTACGGTGAAATTGGTATTTTTGGAAACATCTCGAAAAAATGCAGTAGATGACATGGTTTCAAACTTTCTAAATCGGTTAATTCTATTCGGAATTGCCAAAAACTCATATAACGGATTTTCAGCTATTTTCGAGCTATTTTCGGACAAATCTGCCCCTATCTCCGAAACTATATGTCGTAGAACGGTGAAATCGGTATTTTTGGAAAGATCTCGAGAAAATACAGTAGATGACATGGTTTAAAGCTTTCTAAACCGGTTAATTCTAATCGGAATTGACAGATATATCGGATTTTCGAGTAGTTTTCGAGCAATATTCGGACAAATCTTCCCATATCTCCGAAACTATATGTCGTAGAACGGAGAAATCGGTATTTTTGGAAAAATCTCGAAAAAATACAGTAGATGTGATGGTTTCAAACTTTCTAATCCGGTTAAATCTAGTCGGAAATGACAGATATAGCGGATTTTCGAGTAGTTTTCGAGCAATATTCGGACAAATCTGCCCATATCTCCGAAACTATATGTCGTAGAACGGTGAAATTGGTATTTTTGGAAAGATCTCGAAAAAATACAGTAGATGACATGGGTTCAAACTTTCTATATCGGTTAATTCTATTCGGAATTGCCAAAAACTCATATAACGCATTTTCAGCTATTTTCGAGCTATTTTCGGACAAATCTGCCCATATCTCCGAAACTATATGTCGTAGAACGGAGAAATTGGTATTTTTGGAAAGATCTCGAGAAAATACAGTAGATGACATGATTTCAAACTTTCTAAACCGGTTAATTCTATTCGGAATTGACAGATATAGCGGATTTTCGAGTAGTTTTCAAGCAATATTCGGACAAATCTGCCCATATCTCCGAAACTATATGTCGTAGAACGGTGAAATTGGTATTTTTGGAAACATCTCGAAAAAATGCAGAAGATGACATGGTTTCAAACTTTCTAAATCGGTTAATTCTATTCGGAATTGCCAAAAACTCATATAACGGATTTTCAGCTAGTTTCGAGCTATTTTCGGACAAATCTGCCCCTATCTCCGAAACTATATGTCGTAGAACGGTGAAATCGGTATTTTTGGAAAGATCTCGAGAAAATACAGTAGATGACATGGTTTCAAACATTCTAAACCGGTCAATTCTATTCGGAATTGACAGATATAACGGATTTTCGAGTAGTTTTCCAGCAATATTCGGACAAATCTGCTCATATCTCGGCAACTATATGTCGTAGAACGGTGAAATTGGTATTTTTGGAAAGATTTCGAGAAAATACAGTAGATGACATGATTTCAAACTTTCTAAACCGGTTAATTCTGCTCGGAATTGCCAAAAACTCATATAACGCAATTTTCAGCTATTTTCGAGCTATTTTCGCACAAATCTGCCCATATCTCCGAAACTATATGTCGTAGAACAGAGTAATCGATATTTTTGGAAAGATCTCGAAAAAATACAGTAGATGACATTGTTTAAAGCTTTCTTAACCGGTGAATTCTAATCGGAATTGACAGATATATCGGATTTTCGAGTAGTTTTCGAGCAATATTCGGACAAATCTTCCCATATCTCTGAATCTATATGTCGTAGAACGGTGAAATTGGTATTTTTGGAAAGATCTCGAAAAAATACAGTAGATGACATGGTTTCAAACTTTCTATATCGGTTAATTCTATTCGGAATTGCCAAAAACTCATATAACGCATTTTCAGCTATTTTCGAGCTATTTTCGGACAAATCTGCCCATATCTCCGAAACTATATGTCGTAGAACGGTGAAATCGGTATTTTTGGAAAGATCTCGAAAAAATACAGTAGATGACATGGTTTCAATCTTTCTAAATCGGTTAATTCTATTCGGAATTGCCAAAAACTCATATAACGGATTTTCAGCTATTTTCGAACTATTTTCGGACAAATCTGCCCCTATCTCCGAAACTATATGTCGTAGAACGGTGAAATCGGTATTTTTGGAAAGATCTCGATAAAATACAGTAGATGACATGGTTTCAAACATTCTAAACCGGTCAATTCTATTCGGAATTGACAGATATAGCGGATTTTCGAGTAGTTTTCGAGCAATATTCGGACAAATCTGCCCATATCTCCGAAACTATATGTCGTAGTACGGTGAAATTGGTATTTTTGGAAACATCTCGAAAAAATGCAGTAGATGACATGGTTTCAAACTTTCTAAATCGGTTAATTCTATTCGGAATTGCCAAAAACTCATATAACGGATTTTCAGCTATTTTCGGACAAATCTGCCCCTATCTCCGAAACTATATGTCGTAGAACGGTGAAATCGGTATTTTTGGAAAGATCTCGAGAAAATACAGTAGATGACATGGTTTAAAGCTTTCTAAACCGGTTAATTCTAATCGGAATTGACAGATATATCGGATTTTCGAGTAGTTTTCGAGCAATATTCGGACAAATCTTCCCATATCTCCGAAACTATATGTCGTAGAACGGAGAAATCGGTATTTTTGGAAAAATCTCGAAAAAATACAGTAGATGTGATGGTTTCAAACTTTCTAATCCGGTTAAATCTAGTCGGAAATGACAGATATAGCGGATTTTCGAGTAGTTTTCGAGCAATATTCGGACAAATCTGCCCATATCTCCGAAACTATATGTCGTAGAACGGTGAAATTGGTATTTTTGGAAAGATCTCGAAAAAATACAGTAGATGACATGGGTTCAAACTTTCTATATCGGTTAATTCTATTCGGAATTGCCAAAAACTCATATAACGCATTTTCAGCTATTTTCGAGCTATTTTCGGACAAATCTGCCCATATCTCCGAAACTATATGTCGTAGAACGGAGAAATTGGTATTTTTGGAAAGATCTCGAGAAAATACAGTAGATGACATGATTTCAAACTTTCTAAACCGGTTAATTCTATTCGGAATTGACAGATATAGCGGATTTTCGAGTAGTTTTCAAGCAATATTCGGACAAATCTGCCCATATCTCCGAAACTATATGTCGTAGAACGGTGAAATTGGTATTTTTGGAAACATCTCGAAAAATGCAGTAGATGACATGGTTTCAAACTTTCTAAATCGGTTAATTCTATTCGGAATTGCCAAAAACTCATATAACGGATTTTCAGCTAGTTTCGAGCTATTTTCGGACAAATCTGCCCCTATCTCCGAAACTATATGTCGTAGAACGGTGAAATCGGTATTTTTGGAAAGATCTCGAGAAAATACAGTAGATGACATGGTTTCAAACATTCTAAACCGGTCAATTCTATTCGGAATTGACAGATATAACGGATTTTCGAGTAGTTTTCCAGCAATATTCGGACAAATCTGTTCATATCTCGGCAACTATATGTCGTAGAACGGTGAAATTGGTATTTTTGGAAAGATCTCGAGAAAATACAGTAGATGACATGATTTCAAACTTTCTAAACCGGTTAATTCTGCTCGGAATTGACAGATATAACGCATTTTCAGCTATTTACGAGCTATTTTCGGACAAATCTGCCCATATCTCCGAAACTATATGTCGTAGAACGGAGAAATTGGTATTTTTGGAAAAACTCGAAAAAATACGGTAGATGACATTGTTTAAAGCTTTCGGTGAATTCTAATCGGAATTGACAGATATATCGGATTTTCGAGTAGTTTTCGAGCTATTTTCGGACAAATCTGCCCATATCTCCGAAACTATATGTCGTAGAACGAAGAAATCAGTATTTTTCGAAAGATCTCGAGAAAATGCAGTAGATGACATGGTTTCAAACTTTCTAAACCGGTTAATTCTGCTCGGAATTGACAGATATAACGCATTTTCAGCTATTTACGAGCTATTTTCGGACAAATCTGCCCATATCTCCGAAACTATATGTCGTAGAACGGAGAAATTGGTATTTTTGGAAAGATCTCGAGAAAATACAGTAGATGACATTGTCTAAAATTTTCTAAACCGGTTAATTCTAATCGGAATTGACAGATATAACGGATTCTCGAGTAGTTTTCGAGCAATATTCGGACAAATCTACCCATATCTCCGAAACTATATGTCGTAGAACGGAGAAATCGGTATTTCTGTAAAGATCTCGAAAAAATGCAGTAGATGACACAGCTTCAAACTTTCTAAACCGGTTAATTCTAATCGGAATTGCCAAAAACTCATATAACGCATTTTCAGCTATTTTCGAGCTATTTTCGGACAAATCTGCCCATATCTCCGAAACTATAAGTCGTAGAACGGTGAAATCGGTATTTTTGGAAAGATCTCGAAAAAATACAGTAGATGACATGGTTTCAATCTTTCTAAATCGGTTAATTCTATTCGGAATTGCCAAAAACTCATATAACGGATTTTCAGCTATTTTCGAGCTATTTTCGGACAAATCTGCCCCTATCTCCGAAACTATATGTCGTAGAACGGTGAAATCGGTATTTTAGGAAATCTCGAGAAAATACAGTAGATGACGTGGTTTCAAACATTCTAAACCGGTCAATTCTATTCGGAATTGACAGATATAGCGGATTTTCGAGTAGTTTTCGAGCTATTTTCGGACAAATCTGCCCTTATCTCCGAAACTATATGTCGTAGAACGAAGAAATCAGTAGTTTTCGAAAGATCTCGAGAAAATGCAGTAGATGACATGGTTTCAAACTTTCTAAACCGGTTAATTCTGCTCGGAATTGACAGATATAACGCATTTTCAGCTATTTACGAGCTATTTTCGGACAAATCTGCCCATATCTCCGAAACTATATGTCGTAGAACGGAGAAATTGGTATTTTTGGAAAGATCTCGAAAAAATACAGTAGATGACGTGGTTTCAAACTTTCTATATCGGTTAATTCTATTCGGAATTGCCAAAAACTCATATAACGCATTTTCAGCTATTTTCGAGCTATTTTCGGACAAATCTGCCCATATCTCCGAAACTATAAGTCGTAGAACGGTGAAATCGGTATTTTTGGAAAGATCTCGAAAAAATACAGTAGATGACATGGTTTCAATCTTTCTAAATCGGTTAATTCTATTCGGAATTGCCAAAAACTCATATAACGGATTTTCAGCTATTTTCGAACTATTTTCGGACAAATCTGCCCCTATCTCCGAAACTATATGTCGTAGAACGGTGAAATCGGTATTTTTGGAAAGATCTCGATAAAATACAGTAGATGACATGGTTTCAAACATTCTAAACCGGTCAATTCTATTCGGAATTGACAGATATAGCGGATTTTCGAGTAGTTTTCGAGCAATATTCGGACAAATCTGCCCATATCTCCGAAACTATATGTCGTAGTACGGTGAAATTGGTATTTTTGGAAACATCTCGAAAAAATGCAGTAGATGACATGGTTTCAAACTTTCTAAATCGGTTAATTCTATTCGGAATTGCCAAAAACTCATATAACGGATTTTCAGCTATTTTCGGACAAATCTGCCCCTATCTCCGAAACTATATGTCGTAGAACGGAGAAATCGGTATTTTTGGAAAAATCTCGAAAAAATACAGTAGATGTGATGGTTTCAAACTTTCTAATCCGGTTAAATCTAGTCGGAAATGACAGATATAGCGGATTTTCGAGTAGTTTTCGAGCAATATTCGGACAAATCTGCCCATATCTCCGAAACTATATGTCGTAGAACGGTGAAATTGGTATTTTTGGAAAGATCTCGAAAAAATACAGTAGATGACATGGGTTCAAACTTTCTATATCGGTTAATTCTATTCGGAATTGCCAAAAACTCATATAACGCATTTTCAGCTATTTTCGAGCTATTTTCGGACAAATCTGCCCATATCTCCGAAACTATATGTCGTAGAACGGAGAAATTGGTATTTTTGGAAAGATCTCGAGAAAATACAGTAGATGACATGATTTCAAACTTTCTAAACCGGTTAATTCTATTCGGAATTGACAGATATAGCGGATTTTCGAGTAGTTTTCAAGCAATATTCGGACAAATCTGCCCATATCTCCGAAACTATATGTCGTAGAACGGTGAAATTGGTATTTTTGGAAACATCTCGAAAAAATGCAGTAGATGACATGGTTTCAAACTTTCTAAATCGGTTAATTCTATTCGGAATTGCCAAAAACTCATATAACGGATTTTCAGCTAGTTTCGAGCTATTTTCGGACAAATCTGCCCCTATCTCCGAAACTATATGTCGTAGAACGGTGAAATCGGTATTTTTGGAAAGATCTCGAGAAAATACAGTAGATGACATGGTTTCAAACATTCTAAACCGGTCAATTCTATTCGGAATTGACAGATATAACGGATTTTCGAGTAGTTTTCCAGCAATATTCGGACAAATCTGTTCATATCTCGGCAACTATATGTCGTAGAACGGTGAAATTGGTATTTTTGGAAAGATCTCGAGAAAATACAGTAGATGACATGATTTCAAACTTTCTAAACCGGTTAATTCTGCTCGGAATTGACAGATATAACGCATTTTCAGCTATTTACGAGCTATTTTCGGACAAATCTGCCCATATCTCCGAAACTATATGTCGTAGAACGGAGAAATTGGTATTTTTGGAAAAACTCGAAAAAATACGGTAGATGACATTGTTTAAAGCTTTCGGTGAATTCTAATCGGAATTGACAGATATATCGGATTTTCGAGTAGTTTTCGAGCTATTTTCGGACAAATCTGCCCATATCTCCGAAACTATATGTCGTAGAACGAAGAAATCAGTATTTTTCGAAAGATCTCGAGAAAATGCAGTAGATGACATGGTTTCAAACTTTCTAAACCGGTTAATTCTGCTCGGAATTGACAGATATAACGCATTTTCAGCTATTTACGAGCTATTTTCGGACAAATCTGCCCATATCTCCGAAACTATATGTCGTAGAACGGAGAAATTGGTATTTTTGGAAAGATCTCGAGAAAATACAGTAGATGACATTGTCTAAAATTTTCTAAACCGGTTAATTCTAATCGGAATTGACAGATATAACGGATTCTCGAGTAGTTTTCGAGCAATATTCGGACAAATCTACCCATATCTCCGAAACTATATGTCGTAGAACGGAGAAATCGGTATTTCTGTAAAGATCTCGAAAAAATGCAGTAGATGACACAGCTTCAAACTTTCTAAACCGGTTAATTCTAATCGGAATTGCCAAAAACTCATATAACGCATTTTCAGCTATTTTCGAGCTATTTTCGGACAAATCTGCCCATATCTCCGAAACTATAAGTCGTAGAACGGTGAAATCGGTATTTTTGGAAAGATCTCGAAAAAATACAGTAGATGACATGGTTTCAATCTTTCTAAATCGGTTAATTCTATTCGGAATTGCCAAAAACTCATATAACGGATTTTCAGCTATTTTCGAGCTATTTTCGGACAAATCTGCCCCTATCTCCGAAACTATATGTCGTAGAACGGTGAAATCGGTATTTTAGGAAATCTCGAGAAAATACAGTAGATGACGTGGTTTCAAACATTCTAAACCGGTCAATTCTATTCGGAATTGACAGATATAGCGGATTTTCGAGTAGTTTTCGAGCTATTTTCGGACAAATCTGCCCTTATCTCCGAAACTATATGTCGTAGAACGAAGAAATCAGTAGTTTTCGAAAGATCTCGAGAAAATGCAGTAGATGACATGGTTTCAAACTTTCTAAACCGGTTAATTCTGCTCGGAATTGACAGATATAACGCATTTTCAGCTATTTACGAGCTATTTTCGGACAAATCTGCCCATATCTCCGAAACTATATGTCGTAGAACGGAGAAATTGGTATTTTTGGAAAGATCTCGAAAAAATACAGTAGATGACGTGGTTTCAAACTTTCTATATCGGTTAATTCTATTCGGAATTGCCAAAAACTCATATAACGCATTTTCAGCTATTTTCGAGCTATTTTCGGACAAATCTGCCCATATCTCCGAAACTATAAGTCGTAGAACGGTGAAATCGGTATTTTTGGAAAGATCTCGAAAAAATACAGTAGATGACATGGTTTCAATCTTTCTAAATCGGTTAATTCTATTCGGAATTGCCAAAAACTCATATAACGGATTTTCAGCTATTTTCGAGCTATTTTCGGACAAATCTGCCCCTATCTCCGAAACTATATGTCGTAGAACGGTGAAATCGGTATTTTAGGAAATCTCGAGAAAATACAGTAGATGACGTGGTTTCAAACATTCTAAACCGGTCAATTCTATTCGGAATTGACAGATATAGCGGATTTTCGAGTAGTTTTCGAGCTATTTTCGGACAAATCTGCCCTTATCTCCGAAACTATATGTCGTAGAACGAAGAAATCAGTAGTTTTCGAAAGATCTCGAGAAAATGCAGTAGATGACATGGTTTCAAACTTTCTAAACCGGTTAATTCTGCTCGGAATTGACAGATATAACGCATTTTCAGCTATTTACGAGCTATTTTCGGACAAATCTGCCCATATCTCCGAAACTATATGTCGTAGAACGGAGAAATTGGTATTTTTGGAAAGATCTCGAGAAAATACCGTAGATGACATGATTTCAAACTTTCTAAACCGGTTAATTCTATTCGAAACTGCCAGATAGAGCAGATTTTCGAGTAGTTTTCGAGCAATATTCGGACAAATCTGCCCATATCTCCGAAACTATATGTCGTAGAACGGAGAAATTGGTATTTTTGGAAAGATCTCGAGAAAATACAGTAGATGACATTGTCTAAAATTTTCTAAACCGGTTAATTCTAATCGGAATTGACAGATATAACGGATTCTCGAGTTGTTTTCGAGCTATTTTCGGACAAATCTGCCCATATCTCAGAAACTATATGTCGTAGAACGGAGAAATCGGTATTTCTGTAAAGATCTCGAAAAAATGCAGTAGATGACATAGCTTCAAACTTTCTAAACCGGTTTATTCTAATCGGAATTGCCAAAAACTCATATAACGCAATTTTCAGCTATTTTCGAGCTATTTTCGCACAAATCTGCCCATATCTCCGAAACTATATGTCGTAGAACAGAGTAATCGATATTTTTGGAAAGATCTCGAAAAAATACAGTAGATGACATTGTTTAAAGCTTTCTTAACCGGTGAATTCTAATCGGAATTGACAGATATATCGGATTTTCGAGTAGTTTTCGAGCAATATTCGGACAAATCTTCCCATATCTCTGAATCTATATGTCGTAGAACGGTGAAATTGGTATTTTTGGAAAGATCTCGAAAAAATACAGTAGATGACATGGTTTCAAACTTTCTATATCGGTTAATTCTATTCGGAATTGCCAAAAACTCATATAACGCATTTTCAGCTATTTTCGAGCTATTTTCGGACAAATCTGCCCATATCTCCGAAACTATATGTCGTAGAACGGTGAAATCGGTATTTTTGGAAAGATCTCGAAAAAATACAGTAGATGACATGGTTTCAATCTTTCTAAATCGGTTAATTCTATTCGGAATTGCCAAAAACTCATATAACGGATTTTCAGCTATTTTCGAACTATTTTCGGACAAATCTGCCCCTATCTCCGAAACTATATGTCGTAGAACGGTGAAATCGGTATTTTTGGAAAGATCTCGAGAAAATACAGTAGATGACATGGTTTCAAACATTCTAAACCGGTCAATTCTATTCGGAATTGACAGATATAGCGGATTTTCGAGTAGTTTTCGAGCAATATTCGGACAAATCTGCCCATATCTTCGAAACTATATGTCGTAGTACGGTGAAATTGGTATTTTTGGAAACATCTCGAAAAAATGCAGTAGATGACATGGTTTCAAACTTTCTAAATCGGTTAATTCTATTCGGAATTGCCAAAAACTCATATAACGGATTTTCAGCTATTTTCGAGCTATTTTCGGACAAATCTGCCCCTATCTCCGAAACTATATGTCGTAGAACGGTGAAATCGGTATTTTTGGAAAGATCTCGAGAAAATACAGTAGATGACATGGTTTAAAGCTTTCTAAACCGGTTAATTCTAATCGGAATTGACAGATATATCGGATTTTCGAGTAGTTTTCGAGCAATATTCGGACAAATCTGCCCATATCTCCGAAACTATATGTCGTAGAACGGTGAAATTGGTATTTTTGGAAAGATCTCGAAAAAATACAGTAGATGACATGGGTTCAAACTTTCTATATCGGTTAATTCTATTCGGAATTGCCAAAAACTCATATAACGCATTTTCAGCTATTTTCGAGCTATTTTCGGACAAATCTGCCCATATCTCCGAAACTATATGTCGTAGAACGGAGAAATCGGTATTTTTGGAAAAATCTCGAAAAAATACAGTAGATGTGATGGTTTCAAACTTTCTAATCCGGTTAAATCTAGTCGGAAATGACAGATATAGCGGATTTTCGAGTAGTTTTCGAGCAATATTCGGACAAATCTGCCCATATCTCCGAAACTATATGTCGTAGAACGGTGAAATTGGTATTTTTGGAAAGATCTCGAAAAAATACAGTAGATGACATGATTTCAAACTTTCTAAACCGGTTAATTCTATTCGGAATTGACAGATATAGCGGATTTTCGAGTAGTTTTCAAGCAATATTCGGACAAATCTGCTCATATCTCGGCAACTATATGTCGTAGAACGGTGAAATTGGTATTTTTGGAAAGATCTCGAGAAAATACAGTAGATGACATGATTTCAAACTTTCTAAACCGGTTAATTCTATTCGGAATTGCCAAAAACTCATATAACGGATTTTCAGCTAGTTTCGAGCTATTTTCGGACAAATCTGCCCCTATCTCCGAAACTATATGTCGTAGAACGGTGAAATCGGTATTTTTGGAAAGATCTCGAGAAAATACAGTAGATGACATGGTTTCAAACATTCTAAACCGGTCAATTCTATTCGGAATTGACAGATATAACGGATTTTCGAGTAGTTTTCCAGCAATATTCGGACAAATCTGCTCATATCTCGGCAACTATATGTCGTAGAACGGTGAAATTGGTATTTTTGGAAAGATCTCGAGAAAATACAGTAGATGACATGATTTCAAACTTTCTAAACCGGTTAATTCTGCTCGGAATTGACAGATATAACGCATTTTCAGCTATTTACGAGCTATTTTCGGACAAATCTGCCCATATCTCCGAAACTATATGTCGTAGAACGGAGAAATTGGTATTTTTGGAAAAACTCGAAAAAATACGGTAGATGACATTGTTTAAAGCTTTCGGTGAATTCTAATCGGAATTGACAGATATATCGGATTTTCGAGTAGTTTTCGAGCTATTTTCGGACAAATCTGCCCATATCTCCGAAACTATATGTCGTAGAACGAAGAAATCAGTATTTTTCGAAAGATCTCGAGAAAATGCAGTAGATGACATGGTTTCAAACTTTCTAAACCGGTTAATTCTGCTCGGAATTGACAGATATAACGCATTTTCAGCTATTTACGAGCTATTTTCGGACAAATCTGCCCATATCTCCGAAACTATATGTCGTAGAACGGAGAAATTGGTATTTTTGGAAAGATCTCGAGAAAATACAGTAGATGACATTGTCTAAAATTTTCTAAACCGGTTAATTCTAATCGGAATTGACAGATATAACGGATTCTCGAGTAGTTTTCGAGCAATATTCGGACAAATCTACCCATATCTCCGAAACTATATGTCGTAGAACGGAGAAATCGGTATTTCTGTAAAGATCTCGAAAAAATGCAGTAGATGACACAGCTTCAAACTTTCTAAACCGGTTAATTCTAATCGGAATTGCCAAAAACTCATATAACGGATTTTCAGCTATTTTCGAGCTATTTTCGGACAAATCTGCCCATATCTCCGAAACTATATGTCGTAGAACGGTGAAATTGGTATTTTTGGAAAGATCTCGAAAAAATACAGTAGATGACGTGGTTTCAAACTTTCTATATCGGTTAATTCTATTCGGAATTGCCAAAAACTCATATAACGCATTTTCAGCTATTTTCGAGCTATTTTCGGACAAATCTGCCCATATCTCCGAAACTATAAGTCGTAGAACGGTGAAATCGGTATTTTTGGAAAGATCTCGAAAAAATACAGTAGATGACATGGTTTCAATCTTTCTAAATCGGTTAATTCTATTCGGAATTGCCAAAAACTCATATAACGGATTTTCAGCTATTTTCGAGCTATTTTCGGACAAATCTGCCCGTATCTCCGAAACTATATGTCGTAGAACGGTGAAATCGGTATTTTAGGAAATCTCGAGAAAATACAGTAGATGACGTGGTTTCAAACATTCTAAACCGGTCAATTCTATTCGGAATTGACAGATATAGCGGATTTTCGAGTAGTTTTCGAGCTATTTTCGGACAAATCTGCCCTTATCTCCGAAACTATATGTCGTAGAACGAAGAAATCAGTAGTTTTCGAAAGATCTCGAGAAGATGCAGTAGATGACATGGTTTCAAACTTTCTAAACCGGTTAATTCTGCTCGGAATTGACAGATATAACGCATTTTAAGCTATTTACGAGCTATTTTCGGACAAATCTGCCCATATCTCCGAAACTATATGTCGTAGAACGGAGAAATTGGTATTTTTGGAAAGATCTCGAGAAAATACCGTAGATGACATGATTTCAAACTTTCTAAACCGGTTAATTCTATTCGAAACTGCCAGATAGAGCAGATTTTCGAGTAGTTTTCGAGCAATATTCGGACAAATCTGCCCATATCTCCGAAACTATATGTCGTAGAACGGAGAAATTGGTATTTTTGGAAAGATCTCGAGAAAATACAGTAGATGACATTGTCTAAAATTTTCTAAACCGGTTAATTCTAATCGGAATTGACAGATATAACGGATTCTCGAGTTGTTTTCGAGCTATTTTCGGACAAATCTGCCCATATCTCCGAAACTATATGTCGTGGAACGGAGAAATCGGTATTTCTGTAAAGATCTCGAAAAAATGCAGTAGATGACATAGCTTCAAACTTTCTAAACCGGTTTATTCTAATCGGAATTGCCAAAAACTCATATAACGCAATTTTCAGCTATTTTCGAGCTATTTTCGCACAAATCTGCCCATATCTCCGAAACTATATGTCGTAGAACAGAGTAATCGATATTTTTGGAAAGATCTCGAAAAAATACAGTAGATGACATTGTTTAAAGCTTTCTTAACCGGTGAATTCTAATCGGAATTGACAGATATATCGGATTTTCGAGTAGTTTTCGAGCAATATTCGGACAAATCTTCCCATATCTCTGAATCTATATGTCGTAGAACGGTGAAATTGGTATTTTTGGAAAGATCTCGAAAAAATACAGTAGATGACATGGTTTCAAACTTTCTATATCGGTTAATTCTATTCGGAATTGCCAAAAACTCATATAACGCATTTTCAGCTATTTTCGAGCTATTTTCGGACAAATCTGCCCATATCTCCGAAACTATATGTCGTAGAACGGTGAAATCGGTATTTTTGGAAAGATCTCGAAAAAATACAGTAGATGACATGGTTTCAATCTTTCTAAATCGGTTAATTCTATTCGGAATTGCCAAAAACTCATATAACGGATTTTCAGCTATTTTCGAACTATTTTCGGACAAATCTGCCCCTATCTCCGAAACTATATGTCGTAGAACGGTGAAATCGGTATTTTTGGAAAGATCTCGAGAAAATACAGTAGATGACATGGTTTCAAACATTCTAAACCGGTCAATTCTATTCGGAATTGACAGATATAGCGGATTTTCGAGTAGTTTTCAAGCAATATTCGGACAAATCTTCCCATATCTCTGAATCTATATGTCGTAGAACGGTGAAATTGGTATTTTTGGAAAGATCTCGAAAAAATACAGTAGATGACATGGTTTCAAACTTTCTATATCGGTTAATTCTATTCGGAATTGCCAAAAACTCATATAACGCATTTTCAGCTATTTTCGAGCTATTTTCGCACAAATCTGCCCATATCTCCGAAACTATATGTCGTAGAACAGAGTAATCGATATTTTTGGAAAGATCTCGAAAAAATACAGTAGATGACATTGTTTAAAGCTTTCTTAACCGGTGAATTCTAATCGGAATTGACAGATATATCGGATTTTCGAGTAGTTTTCGAGCAATATTCGGACAAATCTTCCCATATCTCTGAATCTATATGTCGTAGAACGGTGAAATTGGTATTTTTGGAAAGATCTCGAAAAAATACAGTAGATGACATGGTTTCAAACTTTCTATATCGGTTAATTCTATTCGGAATTGCCAAAAACTCATATAACGCATTTTCAGCTATTTTCGAGCTATTTTCGGACAAATCTGCCCATATCTCCGAAACTATATGTCGTAGAACGGTGAAATCGGTATTTTTGGAAAGATCTCGAAAAAATACAGTAGATGACATGGTTTCAATCTTTCTAAATCGGTTAATTCTATTCGGAATTGCCAAAAACTCATATAACGGATTTTCAGCTATTTTCGAACTATTTTCGGACAAATCTGCCCCTATCTCCGAAACTATATGTCGTAGAACGGTGAAATCGGTATTTTTGGAAAGATCTCGAGAAAATACAGTAGATGACATGGTTTCAAACATTCTAAACCGGTCAATTCTATTCGGAATTGACAGATATAGCGGATTTTCGAGTAGTTTTCGAGCAATATTCGGACAAATCTGCCCATATCTCCGAAACTATATGTCGTAGTACGGTGAAATTGGTATTTTTGGAAACATCTCGAAAAAATGCAGTAGATGACATGGTTTCAAACTTTCTAAATCGGTTAATTCTATTCGGAATTGCCAAAAACTCATATAACGGATTTTCAGCTATTTTCGAGCTATTTTCGGACAAATCTGCCCCTATCTCCGAAACTATATGTCGTAGAACGGTGAAATCGGTATTTTTGGAAAGATCTCGAGAAAATACAGTAGATGACATGGTTTAAAGCTTTCTAAACCGGTTAATTCTAATCGGAATTGACAGATATATCGGATTTTCGAGTAGTTTTCGAGCAATATTCGGACAAATCTGCCCATATCTCCGAAACTATATGTCGTAGAACGGTGAAATTGGTATTTTTGGAAAGATCTCGAAAAAATACAGTAGATGACATGGGTTCAAACTTTCTATATCGGTTAATTCTATTCGGAATTGCCAAAAACTCATATAACGCATTTTCAGCTATTTTCGAGCTATTTTCGGACAAATCTGCCCATATCTCCGAAACTATATGTCGTAGAACGGAGAAATCGGTATTTTTGGAAAAATCTCGAAAAAATACAGTAGATGTGATGGTTTCAAACTTTCTAATCCGGT